>OY728127.1:1607146394-1608474517 GCA_963277665.1 Viscum album | reverse complement strand
TGCACATACTTCACAAAACTCATTAGAATGTTCAGTGCAAATATAAAGCTCCCCCTTTCATCCATTTTCTTTCAATCAATAATCCCCCTTAATTGACATGATGAATACAATTAATAAACAAGGGATGAAAGTATGATTGGAATACCTTCACTTTTCTCAAGATGGTATTAAATCTCATAATCTCATCTTCTACAAATTGGATCCCCCTCAAGGGGTGCACTCCATTCTGTCCAAACCACTCTTCAGATGAGAATGATCATCATCTTCAATTCCCTGCAATGTTAGCACATGTAAATACCATAAGTATAAGGGAATAATATGGAACCTCCTTGGTTCATTAATGTGATCAACAAGGTTGAGAAGATTCTCTCAACCAAGATGTCCCATTTTCACCATTTTTCACACTTGCACATCTGATCTTCAATGATGATTGTGATGGTGTTGATCTCAACACATCTTCATGTGAAATCCTTTTTTCCTTTTTTCCTTAGCAATTTCCAGTGATTCATCTTCATCTCTTTGCAGTTCTCTGGAAAGTTGCAACTGATTTGTCCATATGACTAAAAAATCGTTTGGAAGTGTGGCCTCAGTTCTTGAAGTTCCACATGGTTCTTTTGATGTTGTCAAGCTACCTTTCTTAGGCAACTTGTTTTCAACCAATCCCTTCTGGTTCATCTGGATTGATTGTTGGTTTGAGTCCAGTCTGCCTCTATTGAATTTCATGTCTTGTTTACAAATATCCATGATATGTCCTTTCTTTCCACAGTAGAAGCATGTTTTATTCTTGGTGGTCCTTCTGGATGCATCACCCTTCTTGGATTTCAAATCCAAGGACTTCTCTTTCTTTGAAAAAATCTTATTGGGATCTTTTTCAACTTTCTTCTGCTTGCTTCCCAAGGATTCTTTCTGAGCC
This sequence comes from Viscum album, assembly GCA_963277665.1. Lineage (NCBI taxonomy): Eukaryota > Viridiplantae > Streptophyta > Magnoliopsida > Santalales > Viscaceae > Viscum > Viscum album. Next base: position 1,608,473,604 of record OY728127.1, on the reverse strand, counting down.
AGGTTCTGTGATCTTTTCTTCTTTTGAGCTCTGGATACAGTTGGAGATTGACATGTATCTTTTTGACCAATTTTGCAAACATCCCAGATGTTATCAAGCAATCCAAATCTATTTGCAGTAAACAGATGTCTTTGGACCTGTGGATGTTGCTTCTTTCCTTCTGGCTTGCTCCCCCTTGGCATGGGCTTCCTTTGTGCTTTTACATTCACAGGATTGTACCTACAATCTTTTGTACAATGCCCAGAATTGTTACAACACCAGCATTGACCCAAAAAACTTGACCTCTTCAGTCCTTCTGATTGTTGGGTACTTTTCATGACTTGCTGTGTTGTTTCAGGAGAGAATTCTTTCTTCACTGTCTTCATCCATACTTGTTTGGATTTATTCTTCCATCCTGCACTTTTAGTAGAAACACTTTTAAAAGCATGAGTACAAGATGGTATGGATGGTACCTTCTTTTTAAAATATGTTTCCCTTTCATTAGAGGATGTCTTTCTTTTAGAATCATCCTTCTCAAAGCACAGTTGTGTAGAAACATTTCTACTTTCAGCTGACTGGGAGGATTCAGCTTTGGGTGATTGCAGATTTTTCAATATCACCTCTAGTTCTAAGCATTTCATGTTAAGGGAGTTCTTATAATCCTCAACAGTTCTTAGCATTCCTTCCCAATTTTCTTTCAGCTGTTCTAACTGGTCTTCATGCACCTTCTTCATTTCTTGTAATGAATTGTCAAGCTCCTTCACCTTGTTTACTTTGTCTTCAAGTTGAGCATCTCTAACATTCATTGAAACTTTGTGCCTCTTTTCCCGTGCATGGAAAACATCTTTGACCACAGTCTTAAATAATTCTTTCTCGGAAAGGCTTCTTTGCAATTCTTCAGTACTATCTTTATATCTTTAATTGCAAAGCGATACTGTTTCATCTTTAGCTTTCACCAGATTTCTGATAGTGTTGGTTATGCCAACCCTTTTAGCCAACTGATCTTCCATTTCATTGGCTTCTTCTTCTAGCTGTAATTTTTCATCTTGAAGATCATGGATGCCTGTAGTAATACACATTGCTAATTCTCTGGGTACTGTCTTCCGAAGAGATTCGATTGAATTTAGAAGATCATTGATTCTTCCATCATCATCACAGCTAGGACAAGATTCATCAGAAGAGTGATAAAAGGAATTGTCAGGTGTTTCTCTATCAGAAACAATCTTCTTCTTCATCTTCTTGGCCTGTTTCTTCATCCTGTTTTTCTGTGTCTTGGAAGATATCTCCATTTGAGGCTGGTCACTCATTTCCTCAAATCTACACTTCATAAAGACTCCCTTGGATCTTTTAGAGGTAACCTTCCCTCTGATACTAATTGAAGTGCCCAGATCAGTGTGAATCACTGATAGGGGGAGGGGGTGAATCAGTGATCCTTTAAAACTTTTTACTAATTGATTATTTATCAATTAAACCTCTATGGCTTGTTAAGGCCTCGATCCACTCTTCTTGTATCTCTCATCCTTTCCTCGAGTGATGCAGTAAATGTAAAGGCATAATACACAAGGATTTACAAGGTTCAGCACCAAAGTCCTACGTCCTTGCCATGTTGGTTATACACCCCAACATGGTTTCTCCATTATAACCTGTTAAAATTACAATGGTCGATACAGAGTACCACTTTATCTCTCCTGAGTCCCACAGGAGGGTCTTTATACTGCGTCCCACAGTGTTACCAGAGTCCCACTAGCCTGGTCCAGAATCCCACTAAAGACTTCTTCCGCCCTGAGTCTCACAGGGGGATTCTCATGGCTCCTCGAGTCACACAAGTAGCTCTTCTTCTCTTTAAGCTTCTTCTAGCATCTTCAGTAGCCTGGGATAAAGACTGGTGGCCTTGCTCTTCACTTCTTATCACTTGATCAGGTCTTCTCGTCTTGCTCAGGATTTATCTCCTTCTTCTTAGGATGACCCGACTTCTCTCTCTTCAACTACTGAATACTCAGACAACTGATATCTTTAACTTCAGTCTGGTCCAGTCTCACTTCACATCATCTTCATGCACAGAGTTCATGGAAACTCTGTCTCCTCATGCACTGATAGCATGGCTTCTCAATACTCTCCAAGATCCTCTGGTCTTGGCCAACCCAGATGCACACCACTGATTTAACTTTGTTCACGTGCGCACGTGCATGCATGCAAGCATGCACTCCCCTTTTTCTCCTTGGTGTGATAAACCCACAATGGGTGTAAATACTTTTAGCACACACACCTTCTTCCTTCTTCACACTTTGTTCTTTTTGTTTACACACTCACAAATGTGTTGTTCTTTAGTGTGGGTCTTGTTCTTCTTCAATGTGTGCACATCACTTTGTACACACTATGGTTCGGCCTCAACTCTTCGCACACACAACTTCTTCACTTTGGCACACACTTGAGCTTGGCCTCCTCTCTTCTGTTTAACACCCACAACCCATTTTGTTTTAGTTCATTTAGGTGTAAGCCTTGGCCTTCTTGTTTTGCAAATACACCACTAGGGTGTGTTCTTTCACTTCACACAAGGCACTAAGGCCTCAGGTCTTCTTCTCCACTTGGAACACACAAACTGCCTTCTTCTATTTTTGCACACATAGCCCGAACTCCTTGGGTGCAAGGCAGCCGCGCAAGTGACAGTGGGTGCAAGGCACCTTCTCATGTTCTTCTCCGTGCAAGGGTGCAAGTTCTACCACTATACAAGTCTTCAAAGAGCAACAAGCAACAGAATAGCCGCGCAAGGCCTAGGATGCAAGAGCACCACGTCGCGGGCGCGCAGGGTGTCAAGGACACCTCCTGCCGCTCAAGACAAGTGGCCGCGCAAGGTCCATGTACCGTGGGCGCGCAGGGTGTAATACCCGCGGGCTCCTTCCTCCTGCCGTGCAAGTGAGGTGTGCAGGGGACCTCCGTCAGAGCCTCGGATGGCTCTGGAACTTCAGCCGCACAAGTGGTTTGCGCGGTGGCTCCTTACTTCGCGAGGCACAAGGTGTACTCACGGTTCATCAAATTTTTCAGAAAGAAAAAATGAGATCCTCGGGCTCTTCTTATATAGGCAGAGGCGGTGCGGTTCTTTCGCGAGAGATATCTCTCGAATCCCCGAATGTTTTGGGTTATAAAGATTTTCCAAATCTTGATTTCTTTCCTCTGTTTCTCACGGTTTCCTTTCTTTTCTTTTTCCTCTACGTGCATGCACATGGATCCGCATGCAAGCCTTCGCATGAGACATAGAACACAAATGATGGCCTCGGCAACTCCGGTTTGCCTCGGCCTTGGCCGAAATCTTTCGTTCGTTACATGCATACAAATATTTGTACATGGTTGCGTTCTTTAGGGCCAAATGAACTCGAAGGTGTCTTCGTCTTCGAGAGAGATAGCGAGAACTCAGAATATGGTGCTCGGAGGGCTCTGGTTTGAACGGAGCTCACGGGTGGTAGCAGGGAGGCTTCTGCTGAGCTCGAGGAAGGAGACGAGTCTCGGAGCCGTCCGATCGGATGTTAAACGATCTTCAGCGGTCGTGATTAGATCACGGCGCGCGGCGGATGAGATGAGAGGCTACGATCCAGCGCGCAATTGATCGTGCGGCCAGGATGCACTCCCGGTGAAATTTGCGCGTCCCACATCCAATCGCAGCCCAGTGTTTTCTCGCTTTAACAAACAATCGCTCCCCCTTCACCGCAATTGAAATTCTCCCCTCTCGGTGCCGCCCCGCACCGAGTTCTCTCTGCGGCGTACTCTTGCGCCCACCCCTGCCACTCGGGCGCGCCACTGGCGCCCACTATGCACACACGGGCGCGCTATGTGCCCACCATGCGCTCCTCCGGGCGTGCCCCTGGTGCCGACGCTACGTCCTGCGGGTGCGCCCCTGCCTCAGGGCTGCTGCCTTGGCCTTGAGGGTTCCCCACGGGCGTGGTGACCGTGAGTCCCACAAAAGCCTTGGGTGATGACCCTCGGCTGGCCTCCTTGGTGGCTCTCTTTTTGCTAAAGTATAGAACAAGTACTTTGTTTAAAAAAAAAGTGACCAAGATCAAATGCCAAATGCCAAGCCACTTCTTCCAAGCCATTCTTCCTCTTCTCCATTCTTCTTCTTCATCAAAATAATTCCTCCATCTTCTTCATTATAATTCCTTCCATCTCCTAGTCAATTTGTATTCTTCACTTATGAGGGACTTCTTCTTCAACCGATTCACTTAAGTCAATTAATTCTTAAATGTGCTTTGTTGACCTAATCAGAGATCAAATTGGATCTTCTTCAAATTCACATGCACTAAATGATAGTTCATAACTTCATTAATCCCCATCATCCACTTAGTAGTTGTGGATGGATCATCTACATCTCCTCATTCATTGTGACAACAATGCATGGTCTTCTAGAGCTTGTTGTGACATTGTTTCCAGTTGATACAAGTTCTTGGAACTTAAAGAACAGTTCAACAATCGTCAGATGTATGCATGGATGAATGTTTCAACCATAATCTTATCTGCCACTTAGTGAATCTCCTAAGTGACATTCCTCTATGTTCCATGGCCATTCTCCATTCATCACCATCACCATCACATCCTTTGTCATTCACATCTTGACGCTCCTTGACATCCATCCATTCCATGTCACCTTTTGACAACAACATACATAATTGACAACAAATGCAACACAGTGCACTTCATATTTTATGAAACATTCATGAACTAGGTATTGCTTCCACCAACCTATTTCTAAAATTTTTGATGACCTGCTTCATGATACCAATTTGAGTCTCTTAAAGATGATTATTGTCATTGGGACGATGTCATGACTGAGTGGGGAAAGCTGCATGCCAATCATAGTGGTTTCATTTTAATGGATTTGGATCCTGGTTCTAGAAATGGCTTCAAATTTCTGGACATCTTCGCACCACAAGAAACTCCTGGACAAGGAGAATGTAGTGGAAACTGTTGTTACTTATATAAGACTTATTTGTGAAACAATGTGTATGACTGGATATAATCCTCCTCTAGTGGCTACATCGTGCTTTCAGTTGGCATAAAAAGTAGAAGAAACCACCATATAATAAAACAATTGTCATTCCAAATAAAAAATAAATTTTCAGATGAGAAGTAAAATTGTGAGTTTAAGGATATACTTGTAATAGAAATGATGATATTGCATTCTCAACTTTATCTTTCTGTTATTTCACCCACACCATTTATTATTACAATTTCTTTAGGGTTCAGGGGTGAATGACACAATTATAATTTAGACAACTTTGGGAATTGTCAATGATAACGACAAGACAGACTCAGCCTCAACCATCTTCACTCAAGTTCACTGGATTGCATTTACATTGCAAGCATTCAAAATGATAAGGACACTACCGCATGGTTCGAAGAGCTTTGATTTGACATCACTATGGTGAAGAAAATATCAATGGTGATATTGGACTTATATGACAGTCTCAAGCTAATCACTGATGAAAAGATTAATTCTTCCATCAACAAGGTTATTCGATATGCAAAAAAAATGTTTGAATTAGGTTGAGTGGGTGAACCGTAGGAAAGGACCTTGCCGCCACCAATTAATGTACAATTGAATTTTTGTTAGTTGTCAGTATACCTCTTTCAATTCCATATGGGCTCTTTTCTCATCTTTTTTCTCATCATTTGGTGCATATAGACTGGAGCTAGCATAGATGGGGTTGGAGCTAGAGTTGGCATTGACTAGAGCTTGCATGGATGGGGATGGAGTTGGAGATGACATAGTTTGGAGCTGGCATGGATGGGGCTGAAGCTTGCATGGATGAGCTAGAGTTGGAGCTGGCATGGAAGGGTAGAGCTGCTGGGGCTAGAGCGAACATGGATGGGTTGGAGCTGTTGGTGCTGGAGTCACTAGTAATGATGGGTTGGAGCTGCCGATGTTGAATTTGCTGGCGATGATGGGTTGTTGTTGTTGTGGTGGTTGATTGAGAATTATGGCGGGTACAATGTGGGGCAGGAGGTAGGGTTTTCCAACAATATAATTGGGGGATGGGGGTGTGGGTATGGTTGTTCAGTGAATGTATTGAGAAAAAATCCTGGGTGGGTATCCAACAGGTTCTATTTGTAAATAATTTCATTATTAATATTATTTTTTGTATCGTTTTTTATGTGTTAAAATCATATTTGGGTTAATAATTAGAACATATGTATTATATATAATAAATTAATAAATATAATATGAAATGTTACTGTTAATAAAAAATTATATTATTTATTTCAATGTAATTTATAAAAAAATATTATATATTGGTAATATTATTACCAACAGATAAATTTGTCACTAGAACCTATTGGTAACCACTTTAACCAACATATATATTATCTATTGGTATTATTATAATTGCAACAGAACTATTTAATCTATAAAAAAAATTTAGCGACAACGTTTTTACCAACAGTTTAGTGACATGGACATATATGTTGGTAAAACGTTTTACCAACAGAAAATGCACTTTTAACATCTGGTATGCCCCTGTTGGAAATAGTTAAATATTTTTTATTGTATTGAACAACTATTAATCTAATTCTTCTATGAGGGACATATCCCCATGGATCATGGAATTATTGATGTAGCATCTGGTGGTGCCTTGGTTGATAAAACAACTCCCACCACTCGTTACATAATAGCCAACATGGATCAAAATGCACAACAATTTGGTACATGACCTATTTCACCAAATCGAGTAGTTCATGAGGTATGTTATTCATCTCTAGAACAAATGGTAGATACCATGCTTTAATTGATGCATACCCTTCTAAAGAAATTAGATAAAGAACAAGATAACTCACAATGTCATCTTATTCCAATACATTGTGGTATTTGTTATGAAAATAATCCTTTTTCTGACCAGTTACCAAAATTCAAAGATTCACCTAATTCTTGTGAATCTGTGTTCCCATGGAATCCATTACAATAAGAACCTCACTTCTAGAAAGAATAATTTAGGCCAAATCCAAATCTCGGGTTGCTAGAACAACCTCATTAACGATAAGACAGAAAATCAAGCTACCCCAAATAGAATTGATATAAAAAAGGACAAGGTATGAAACATTCTTATCCTTCAACTTCTCAAAATAATACTCCCCTCCCCCCAAATATGAACCAAGCCTCATGGACATGGTGAAGGAAATGGCATCCCAAAACCTCCAGTTCTAACAAATTACATAATTAGCTACTCAAGACCAACGAACTCAAGTGGGGCTATTAGAAAACACCTTAAGCGAGGTTATGATGCAAGGTTCTTGATAACTACCATCAAACCAATTGTCAATCCGAATTAAATAAGGTAATATATGAGCAGTTAAACATCATAGTGGTATACAAGTCTCTCCTTCTACTGATTCTGCACAACAGGTATATCCCCCTCTAAAAATCTCTCCTTCCCATTCCTCAAAATTTTCTTGCAATGAAAAACTAGAAAAAGGGTAATCGATTTATCATTCATTATTCAAATGAAAAATCAATTCCTCTCCCTTTTCCATTGAGAATCTATAAATCTAATAATAATTTTCATTATGAGATTGAAAAATAAATAATGGATACATTTAAAAAAGTTCTAGTTTACATTCCACTATTGGATGCAGCTAAAAAAATCCCTCAATATGGAAAATTTCCTAAAGGTCTTTTCTCTCATAGAAGGAGACTAAAGGGGAATCAGAGATTCATCATGGGAAGGAATGTCTCAGCCTTGGTTCGACCAGCAATTCCAACCAAATGCAATGATCTAGGAACTTTCACAATACCGTGTACCATAGGGGAGACCTTATTTTCTGATCCTATTCAATATTTAGGTTCTTCTATTAATGTATTTCCTCACTCAGTGTACACTTCTCTGAAGGTCGGAGAGCATCAACAAATGGTCATTTTCATACAAAATTCCAACTGAAACACTATGAATCTAATAGGAGTGACTGAGGATGTCCTTGTATGAGTAAAGAATCCCATCGTCCCTGCTAATTTATAAATTCTTGATATGGAAGGTAACATCCTAGGTAAATAATGAATAAGTCATAGTTCATATTTATTAATATTTTATAATTAAATATTAATTTTACTTTAAAAGGTTTGTTATGTTTGATAGCATATCTAATACGCAACAACAGGTTTCTTTGAAATCTTACGTTGCACACTAATAGTCTAATATTATTATTTTAAACGGTAATCAACTCCAAGACATTGTATTGGGAGGAATGAACCAAACTAAATACAGTATGATTATACATGTTTGTTAAATGTATTTACTTTTATCCGATAAAAATTAGAGGCTTAAAATGTGAATGAATCAAATTTTAAGCTTAATTTACATTAAAAGGTTGATTTATCACCTTTTAATGGAGAACCCTCATTAAATATTGTTTTGGTCACATTAATAAATTCTAATTGACCAAATAAAATCCTTCTTTGTAATGGGGACAACAAAATTTACTTTGGGTAATTTTTTGGTATTTTTCTGATAAAGTTCATTTTTAATGAATAGTGAAAAATATTGTATTTTAATTAAAAAGTGCCTTTTATTATAATTTATTTATATGGTTAGATTATATTTTTAATTTGTTTCAAAGTGAAATTGAAATATATTTTTACCATTTATTCCAATTTTGGTCATTGAAATGAATTTCACTTTGAAATTGGACAAAAACAAGTATCAATCTTTTAATAGTTATTGTATCTTAAAACATACTATTTATTATAACAACAGGAATTAATATTTAAATTAATTAATTCCACTTCTATGTTTTGAATTTGTCAAAATAGACATCAATTTTGAATTTGGAAGATCAAATAATTCGTAGGTTGAATTTTTTGCATTTTTCAGAAAAAATTCAATTTTTCATGAATAGTGAAACCACTTAGTGATAGATAAAAAATGAATTTTTTCATTTAAATGAAATTTTACCACTTATGTGAAATGAATTTAAAAAATGAGACATACTTGGTTGTTATCATGGAGTAAAATTTTGTTCAATAAAATTAAAATAAATTTTTTGAATAGTAACTTTTGACTTTATTTTACTGCGGTTAAAGGTAAATTGGGTAATTCAAGGTTAAAAGAATATTATAATAATTCGAAGTTACCTTAACACTTGTCCAAACCATATTTTTTTAGTCATTAACGACCATGGGAATCTTTGGGTCGATTTTAGGACCCCATTGATCCACATTGGTGTAAACATGACAAATTAGAATAATTAATTTAATGTAAAAGCTAAATTGACATTAACAAAAATCGTTTAGTAATTAATTTTTATATTGTGATATATAAGTACAATTTTAGACTATAAATATTCAATGAAAATAAGAAAATATTTCCAACATGATAGTATTTTTTTATAATTTTTAGACATCGAATAAATTAAATTATTTATGACACAATAATTATGCAGTATTTACCTCATTAATAAATGATTAAAATGAATAAGATTATAATGATTACAATATTATCCAAAACATGTACAATTCTAATTGGATGATTTTATTTCGACCATGAAACAACTTATATTAGAATATAATGATTTATGGACCATTAGAAACTGAATATCACTATATAATAAAATAATAGTTTCACACTTTCCTAAAGAGCCACTCCTCTCCCTTATAAAAGGAGACCACTTCTATGCAATTACTCACACCTCTCAAGCCATTGGCCTCGTCCAAACACTGCTCAATTAGGCTCCATACATCCCTCAACTCCTCCTAGAATCCTTGACATAGGCAGAAGGCATTTCAAGAAGTCCTTTGGTTCAAACCAAAGACAGTTACCTAAATTAAAGGTAAGAGTTTCTCTAAAATTGTTTTCTTTTATTTTACTTCTCCAACACCTAAAAACTTTTTATTTCATTTTTTAGTAACAACACCAGTATCCTAACTATACTAGGATGTTTTTATAAGAAGCATTCAAACTACACTTACACACACCTCAATCTAATGGATTAAGAACATAATGTTTATGGGGATGGAAAACTAAGGCCTCGCGAAACGATGATTGTTCAATTACATCTTACCACATCTCATGGGGGACATTATGGTGGAACAGTATTTATATATGATATATATTATGTTTATTATTTCCTTATTCTTCTGTACTTCCCATTTATATTATTCCTTTATGGTTTCCATAGTGGGTAAATACGATAATCTCATTTGAGGAAGTGCGGACAACCGCCCCCTCAAAGTGATGTGATTCATTAATGCCTTATGTGGGATGTATAAAGGATGATGTTAATGATATTATATATGATATTATACTGGATTTATAATATACCTATGTATCATTATTTTTTAATTCCATTAAAATAAGAAATAGAAATGAAAATAGAGTTCATGCGTACGTACGACTTACCGTCTCCATGAAAGGTTCATTTCATTTCCTCCCTCTAAATGTTATGTACTATTATATGTACATTTATATACTGGATATATATGATATATATGATATCTAAATGATGAATTTATTATGGATATAATGAAATATTGACCACCTGGACAACTTGTAAATGTAAGGTGTTCCTTTTTGACTCAAGTACCAAATATCGAAAAAATAAACGTTATTAACTTAAATGATTAAAAAATATATATAACATGGTAATAAGTAATATAAGAGGAAAAATAAACTTTAAAAAGGTTCCTAAGCAATTATAAATTAAATTTAGTTTATTATTCAAGATATTAAAGAACTAACGGGTCAAGTCAGACACAAGGTAAGGGACTTCGTCTCAATCTCCTTTCATTGATGCATATTTTGTTTTAATACATGAATTTTTTTATACGCTGTATCAAAACCCTTAAATTTTCAAAGGTAATATTTTTCTGAAAAGCGTTTTACTAAACGACAAAAATGATTGATTATTTTTAATGTACGCGGTGACAACTATATTTCCGCCGCCACGAGTATTATTTGATCTTTGGCTTCCTCAACAAGCCGTAATGTTTTTAAAAAGAAAATAAATACCTTATACTCTTTTATGTATTTTTGTATTGAAAATGGTTTTTGAAAATGGATTTGTTATGTCAATATATTTAAGTGATATATTGTTATTTAAATGTGGAAATGTTTTCTTTCCTTTATATTTTTTTATATGTTATGACTTTTGTTGGTACTTGGACATTTGACAGGTGGTTACATGATAAATCAAATGACGGGTGGTGCTGTGAATACCAGGATGGGTGGTTACGTTATAACCTCCAATGCAGTGGGTATGGAAGTCGGCTGTATGGCTATTCCATTTAGTGATATGTGTGGAAGCCGACCATATGGTTATTCCATTTCAGTATGTTTATGTCCCAGGTTACCTTCATATGTTATGTGTTATTTATATGGGTTTTATGGTAATATTTTCGTTACAAAAGGGTAAGTAATGATCCTTTATTCAGTGAAGAGTATTTATTACATTATAATGGTGAGAAGTATTACTTATATTAAAGTATTCATGGTTTAATTTTTGTTTTGAAAAACTAACAGTTTTCCTTCTTTGTGTATCCCTTACTGAGCTTTTTATGCTCATCCCATGTTTTTGAAATGATTTTCACAGGACATAATGTGGAATAGGGTCAAGGATGGGATCAAAGAAAAGTCATGTTGTATTAAACATGGAACTAGACATGACTCTTTTTTTAAGAGTTCATTTTTTTGTAAAAAAAATGGAAACTGTGTAGAAGTGTATACTTTTTAATATTTTGAGATGTAATAGTTATGGCCTAACTCTCTAAAACTCTAAACCTGATAAGATCCTCAATTTGAATTAATCATTTAATTCAATATTAGGTACGGTTTATGGTCGGGTCCTTACAGTTGGTATCATAGGTCGGTTTAGATAACTTTAGAGGTTAGGATGAAATTTAATCATAAGAGACCTTACCATAATGGTTAGGATTTTAGAAAAAATCATAGTTATTTTTATAAATTGAATGAGTTTTTTGATAACATGAATAAGTATATCTTAGTGTTTACCCTCCTCATAGGATATTATATGATGATTTTACAGATATACTCACACTAACCTTTTTGGTTATAGTAAATGGCTGGATCTAGTAGGCACCAAAGTAACAGTGGATGTGAAGAAAACTATGACAGTTTTCTGAACGAGCAGCTGAATTATATCGGACCTGCAATGAGAACTTCTGTGGTAATTCTCAACCAACTATCTGGAGTCATGATTGACCACCTAAACCTTAGTGATTTTTATAAGACATCATATATGCGAGAAAGAAATCCCTACGGATGTTCAGGTAATAATCATAAAGGTAAGTATGTTCAAAAACCTATGTGTCAAATATATGGAAAGAAACACATAGGAAAATGTTTCAAAGGGACATAAATATGCTATAGATGTGGAAATGAAGGTCATAAAGCAAGAAACTACCATGGAAAAAGGAAGCATCAAGTTTACTCTAGGAAAGGGAAATAAGTCCTTTCGGAGGGATCAATTGAATGTTATAAATGTGGTGAGCATGGTCATTATGAAAACACATGTCCTATGATAATGTTTCGGGAATGGGATCACTAGTATCGTACACATATTTTTTTACCAATACCTAATGCCATTCCAATTGACGATGAAGAAACTGACAATGACCAATGAATGGTATGGATTATTTCATAACATATTTTTTCCTATTATTGAAATCTTAGGATATGATTCATGATTTTTTATATAGGAAAGAAGTACTTCAGAATAAGTTGGTAAATAATGGTTAATTGATCTTGAATAATGTTGAATGAGTAAGAGGTCAACATATAAGGGATTCAAGAGTTATGGTAGATTTCACGATGGTGAAATTCTTAAAGGTAGTAAGGCCCGTTTGATGATGGGATTACATTATAAGACTCTTTATAGTATGTGTACCCCTGACGATTGATATATGAAAATTTGGTTCATGGAATAAATATTTTTTTTTTGTGTTTGTAGTTATAATGAACCATTTGGGTTTATATGATCCTTGAATTTGAGGAAATTACCGATTAATACATTTTGGGATGCAAAACGAAAGATATGTGATAACTGTTGTGGTTAAAATATGTTAGGGTTATTTTTGAGTTTTATAAAAAGGAAAACCCGTATGATGGGTGACAACTCGTCGCATCTGGCAGGGTTGCAGGAATCGAACCCACAACCGAAGGGCAACAAGGATGCATCGCCTACCACTAGCCTACTTGAAGTCCCTGGTTAGTATGACTTATTATTTTTAATAAAATCTTTTTATGGAACAAGAATAAGTTGATTTTTGGAACTTATGTTTTATCAAATGGATATACATAGTATTGAAAAATGATTTAGTGATTATGTGATAAAAGGCTGTTTTGGAAGATGTTCTCTCTTTTGAGGAAACTCTATATGCCCAAGGAAGATAGAATACAATGGGATTTCAATTGTGGAATAATGGTTAAAATTATAGTTTGGAAGAATCTATATTTTTATTATGGACACATGATGATTTTCTGATTAAACTATCATGAAGAATATGTGATTTGGTTAATTACTTTTCAATATGATACTTTATGAGTAGCTGGTGTTACTTGCAGATAAATGTTTAGATGAATCTTGGAGGACTAGGTAAATAAATCCTTATGAGATTTGGGTTGCAATAAAAGTATGGATTAATTTTGATTAATTTGAGGGAAAATTGTTTACTGAATGGTCTTTGTTGAACTTTGGGATTTTGGTTAGACAAATTTTGGATATTAAGAGTAGTTTTTCACTATTTAAAAGTTTATCTTTTTGGGGGATTATCAGATATTATACTAAAAGTTTTGGTTTAGTAAATATCTAAAGTCATGGGAAATATATAGTTCTTCTTCTGTGGATTATGTGATTCTCTCTAACTTGATTATAGCGCACTTAATGTAAAAGAAAGTCATCCTGAATAATTATCGTTTGGAGAAAATATGAGATTGTGTTAGAAATATAGTAAAAGATGAATGTATACATGACAAGTAAATATATTTTATTATGTTTTTGGTTAGGCTCATTAATAAATTCTTCAACGAAAAGTAACTTTAATGAAAATCCTTGTCCGTTAAATTTTACTACTGGGGAATCAAAGACTCTTTAACCCATCATAAGTTTGTTATTTTCTCATGGTTAACTTTCTCCTAAACATGTTTCGAAACACTCTCAATCAAAAGATGACCCTTTTTTTCTCCTCCAAATCCATGTTTTCGTGGAATCTTAGTATAGGATAACTCGGGTGACCTTTTTGATTATCTTCATTTCTTTTAAAGTGATAGTTTTACTGACTCTTTTTTCAATGTGGGGCTTTCAATGAAGTTTCTAAGCCCTTTTTTAAAATAGTGAGGACACAATTCCCAAAAGGGGGGATAGATGTAACATCCTAGGTATATAAAGAATAAGACATATTTCATATTTATTAATATTTTTTAATTAAATATTAATTTTACTTTAAAAGGGTTGCTTTGTTTGATGGCATACCCGATACGCAACAACGGGTTTCTTTGAAATCTTACGTTGCACACTAATAAGATAATATTATTATTTTAAATAGTAGTCAACTCCCAGCCATTTTATTTATAGGAATGAACAAAACTAAATACAATATTATTATACATGTTTGTTAAATGTATTTACTTTTATCCAATAAAAATTAGAGGCTTAAAATGTGAATGAATCTAATTTTAAGCTTAATTTACATTAAAACGACGATTTATCGCCTTTTAATGGTGAAACCTCTTTAAATATAGAATTGGTCACTTTAATACATTATAATTTACCAAATTAAATCCTTCTATATAATGGGGACATCAAAATTTACTTTGGGTAATTTTTTTTATTTTTCTTATAATGTTCATTTTTTAATGAATAGGGAAATATATTGTATTTTAATTCAAAAGTGCGTTTTAATATAATATATTTATATGTTTAGATTATATTTTTAATTGTTTTCAAAGTGAAATTTAAATATATTTTAACAATTTAATCCAATTTTTTTCATTGGAATTAATTTCACTTTGAAATTGGAAAAAAACATGTATCAATCTTTTGATAGTTATTACTTCATAAAAACACCCTATTTGTTTTAATAGCGGGAATTAATTTTTAAATTAATTAATTCCCTTTCTATGTTTTGAATTTGTCAAAATAGATATCAATTTTTCTTTCAGAATATCAAATAATTCTTATTTTCAATTTTTGGTATTTTTCAGAAAAACTTCAATTTTTGATGAATAGTGAAACCACGTAGTGGTAGTTAAAAAATGAATTTTTTTAATTTAAATGAAATTTTACAAATTCTGTGAATTGAATTTCAAAAATCTGACATACATGGTTGTTATCAAGGAGTAAAATGTTGTTCAATAAGATGAAAATAATTGTTGGTGAATAGTAACTTTTGACTTTATTTTACCGCGGTTAAAGGTAAATAGGGTAATTCAAGGTTAAAGGAATATTATATTAATTAAACATTACCTTGACACATGTTGAAACCTTATTGGTTTAGTCATTAACGACCATGGGCATCTTTGGGTCGATTTTGGGACCCCATTGATCCACTTGGGAGTGAAAATGACATTTAAATTAATTATTTTAATGTAAAGAAAAAATTGACATTAACAAAAATCGTTTAGTAATTAAATTTAAATGGTGATATATATGTCATATTTATGACTATAAAAATTCATTGGAAAGATAAAATTATTTCCTACATGATAGTATTTTTATTATTATGTTTTTACATCAAATAAATTAAATTATTGATGACACAATAATGATGTAGTATTTACCTCATTAATAAATGATTAAAATAAATAAGATTATAATGATTGAAATATTATCCAAAACATGACCAATTATGATTGGATGATTTTGTTTCGACCATGAATCATCTTATCTTAGACTGAAATTATTGTTGGACCATTAGAAACCGAATATCATTATATAATAAACTAATAGTTTCACACTTTCCTAAAGAGCCCATCCCCTCCCTTATAAAAGAAAACGACTTCTATGAAATTCCTCACACCTCTCAAGCCATTTTGCTCATCAAAACTCCACCCAATTAGGCTCCATAAATCCCTATACTCCTCCTATAAGCCTTAACTTAGGAATGAGGAATTTCAAGAAGTCATTTGGTTCAAACAAAAAAGAGTTACCCAAATTAAAGGTAATAGTTTCCCTTAAATTGTTTTCTTTTATTTTACTTCTCCAACACCTAAAATCTTTTTATTTAATTATTTTGTAACAACACCAGTATCATAAATAAACTAGTATTTTTTTATAATAAGGATTCAAACAACACTTACACACACCTCCATCTAACGATGAAGAACGTAATGTTTCTGTGGATGGAAAACTAACACCTCACGAAATGATGATTGTTCAATTACATCTTACCGCCTCTCATGGTGGCCATTATTATGTAAAGGTATTTATATATGATATATATTATGTTTAAAATTTCCTTATTCTTCTGTAATTCCCATTTATATTATGCCTTTATGGTTTCCATAGTGGGTAAATACGATAATCTCATTTGAGGATGTGCGGACTACCACCCCCTCAAAGTGATGTGATTCGTTAATGCCTTGTGTGGGATGTATAAAGGATGGAGTTAATGATATTATATATGATATTATAACGGAATTATAATATACCTATGTATCATTATGTTTTAATTCCATTAAAATAATTAATAAAATGAAAGTAGCGTTCATGCGTATGTACGACATACCATCTCCATTAACGGTGCATTTCATTTATTACCTCTGAATGTTATGTACTATTATATATACAAGTATATACTGGATATATATGATATATATGATATCTAAATGATGAATTTATTTTGGATATAAAGAACTATTGACCATATAGACCACTTTTAAATATAAGGTGTTCATTTTTTACTCAAGTACCAAATATCGAAAAAATGTACATTATTAACATAAAAGATTAAATAATATATATAACATGATAATAAGTGATATAAAAGGAATAATAAACATGAAAAAGGTTCTTAATCAAGTAGAAATTAACTTTAGTTTACTATTGAGGATATTAAAGAATGAATGGGTCAAGTCGGACATGAGGTAAGGGACTTCGTCTCAATCTCATTTCATTGAGGATTATTTTGTTTTAATACATGAATTTTTTTATACGATGTATAAACACCCTTAACATTTCAAAGGGAATATTTTTCTACAAATTGTTTTACTAAATGATAAAAATGATTGTTTCCTTTTAACGTACGTGGTGACAACGATCTTTCAGCCACTGCGAGTATTATTTTATCTTTGGCTTCATTAACAAGCTATAATGTTTTAAAAAAGAAAATAAATACCTTATACTCTTTTACGTATTTTTGGTATTGAAAATGGTTTTGAAAAAGGATTTGTTATGTCAATATATTTAAGTGATATATTGTGATTGAAATGTGGAAATGTTTTCTTTCCATTATATTTTTTGTATGTGTTATGATTTTTGTTGGTACATGGACATTTGATGGGTGGTTATGTGATAAACCAATTGACGGGAGGTGACGTGAATACCAGGACATGTGGTTACATTATAACCTCCAATGAATTGGGTATGGAAGTCGGTCGTATGGCTATTCCATTTAGTGATATGTGTGGAAGTAGACCGTATTTTTATTCCATTTCAGAATGTTTATGTCCCAAGTTACCTTTATATGTTATGTGTTCTTTATATGTGTTTTATGGTAATATTTTGGTTACAAAAGGGTAAGCAATTATATTTTATTCAACGAAGAGTATTTACTAATTCATAAAGGTGAAAATTATTACTTATGTTAATGTATTCATGGTTTAATTGTTGTTTTGAAAAACTAAAAATTTTCCTTCTTTGTGAATCCATGACTAAGCTTTTTTTGCTAATCCCATGTTTTTGAAATGTATTTCACAGGACATAATGTGGAATAGGGTCAAGGATGGGATCAAGGAAAAGTCATGTTGTCTTAAACATGGAAGTAGACATGCCTCTTTTTTTAAGTGTTCATGTTTTGTAAAAAAATGGAAAATGTGTAGAAGTGTATACTTTGTAATATTTTGAGATATAATAGTTATGGCCTAACTCTCAAAAACACTAAACCTGAAAAGATCCCCAATGTGAATTATTCATTTAATTCAATATTAATTAATGTTTAAGGCCGGGTCCTTGCATGGATGATACAAAAACCCAAGAATAATATTCTATAAAACATTGGACTCTATTCCTCAAAACATAAAATACAATCATAAGTGTTCCCAATGGTAAACTATACATGGAGTTCGGAGGAGAAAAGGTAGGTTTTAACATACTTGAGGCTATGAAGATCTCAATTGAAGATTACTCCACTCTACCTGTCTATTTTATGGAAGTTACCTCAAAAGATGAACACACACACAATTATCTCCTCAACCCATACTCCGATTCATTATCATATTCTTCAACCATGTATTATTTGAGTTTTGATAAATGTTTTGAGTGTTTCGTGGGTTCTGAAAGTGTAAATTTTCTGTTATAATGGATTAGTGTGCTCATTCTGAGGTACCCATGGCCGTCGATGATTCTGCAAATCTCATTTCAATAGATTCTCTAACATTTGAGAATAAACATGAGTAGATAGATAGTTTAATGGACCTCACACCTCATAAATACCCTCCCTCAATAAAGAAACCACTAGTGTAGGAATATAAAAAACTTACTTTTAATTTAAAATATGCATATCTTGAGGGTATTTTCCAATTGCCCGTCATTATTGCCAATAACCTCTCTCCACAATAGGAATCGAAACAGATCAACCATTTGAGAGTGTGTAAATAGGAAATTGTATGGACATTGGCTCATATTCCTAGGATTAGCCCATATATTTGTTTTCACCATATACTTTTTGATGATGATGCTAAGACTATGAGAGAATTTCAATGCCGATTAAATCCTACTATCCTTGAAGTGGTAAAATTTGATGTCAGTAAATTACTTGTTGCATGGATCATTTATCATATATATGAAAGTAAATGGGTTATCCCAGTTCAAATTTTTCCTATAAAACTATGAATAATAGTTGTGTAAAATGAAAATAATGATTTGCTTGCAACATGTGTACACAATAGTTGGTGACCCTGTATTGACTACTTTCGACTGAATCATGTCAGAAAAAATGACCACTTTCCTCTAACATTCATTGACCAAATTTTAGAACAATTTGCTGGTATGTCCCATTATTGTTTCCTTAATGGAAAGTCGGGTTATTTAGAAATCCATATTTCCCTTGATGATCAATAAAAGAAAAAATTTAATTGTCCATTTGGCACATTTTCATACAGAAGGATGTCATTCGATCTATGTAATGCTCCTGGTACTTTTCCACGATGTAGGTTGAGTATTCATTATGTGTACCTGGATATTTTTATGGAAGTATTTATGTATGATTTCATGGTATATGGCTCTTCTTTTGATGGTTGTTTGGAACACCTAGGTTCTATCCTCCACCACTGCATTGAAATGTATATTGTTTTAAATAATGTGAAATGACATTTTATAGTTGTGTGGGGGATAGTTCTTTGGAATGTAATTTAGTATAAGGGAATTCATGTTTACAAATCTAACATTTAAATAATTTTAACACTTTCATATCCAAAATGTGTTTGTAAGGTGTGATCTTTCTTGGGTCAAGATGGTTTTTCCAAATAATTCATTAATGAATTTATTAAGATTTAACTTCCATTGTCCCAATTATAGAAAAAGGATTCTGAATTTTTTCTGATAAAAATTGTGAGGATGCATTCAATTCACTAAAAAGGAGTCTCACATCACCTCCCATATTCCATCCCCCAATGTAGGATTTTTCTTTTGAGCTTATGTGTGATGCCTATAACATTGTAGTTGGGGATGTTTTGTCACAAAATAATTAGAAGGCTCCTCATTTCACTGTGTATGCCTCATGTAACCTTGACCCTGAAAAGGTAACCTACACAACCACTGAAAAAGAAATCCTTTCTACTTTTTTTGCCTTGGAAAAATTCTATTCATAACTTCTTGGGTAAAAAGTGATTGTGTATTCTGACCATGTTTCCCTTCGATTCCTCTTAAGGAAAACTAATGTTGTGCCCTGCATCATATGGTGGATGCTCCTACTCTAAGAGAATGTCCTTGAGCTTAGAGATAAGAGGGGAGTAGAAAATGTTGTAGCTGACCACATTAGTAGTATTTCTCCACCACTGGACCACCAAGCTGACTCATGCCTCCCAATTGAAGAATTATATCTTCATGAGAACCTTTATGATGTTGTTGACCATACCCCCTGATATGAAGACTTTGTGAATTTTCTAGGAATATCTAGGGTCCCCCATGATTTCAGAACATCTCAATCCTATATACTTAAATTTGATTCTTAGTGGAACATTTGGGATGAACCATATTTTTTGAAAATTTATGGTGACCATGTAGTTCGTCGTTCTGCCCCTGACCATGAGTTCACCTCTGTTTTGAACTTCTGTAAAACATTGGCTTGTGGGGGCAACATTTTCTCTCAATGAATTTCTCAAAAGTTTCTCAACTACGGACTTTATTGGCCAACATATTATAGGAATTCCCATCAATTTTGAATGTCATGTAGTCATTTTCAATTCAAAAGGAATATTTCCAAGAGGAATGAAATGCCCCAACAGCCAATGTTATTCTGTGAAATCATTGATCCATGGGGCCTTGAATTCATGGGGACTTTTCCACATTCATTTGGCATCATGTGGATCTTTTTATCTATGGACTATGTATCTAAATGGGAGGTACCAAAGGCTACTAGGACTGATGACTCTCAAGTTGTTGTTGATTTTGTGAGGTCCCAAATTTTTTGTTGGTTTGGTTTGCTAAGATTCATCCTTAGTGATCAAGGTTCCCATTTTTCAATCGCAACATGAAAAATTTTCTCCCTATGTATGGGGATGATCATAAAGTCTCCATTGAATATCATCCTCCAACTAACAGACAAGCAATAAATCTCATGTTGGGAAGTTAAGAGATTCTTGTAAAAATGGTACAACCCAACAGGAATGATTGGAGTTTAGACATGGATGATGCACGTTCGGCATACCGTACAGATTTTAAAACTCCAATCATAATGATACCATACATAATTGTGTTTCGAAACGCTTGTCACCTCCCAGTGAAGAGAGAACAGCATGCATTTGGATTGTTAAAAAAATGTAATATGAATCTTTCAGATGTCGGGCAGCAAAGGAAGCTACAGATTCACGAGTTAGAAGAAATTAAATGTGATTCATATGTGAACTCCTAGATCTATAAAGGGAAGAAAATGGCTATCCATTATCGAATTATTCATCCGTAAATGTTTCATATTGGTGAGAAGGTCATCATGTACATCTCTAGGATAATGCTCCACCCAGGTATGTATTGTCCCTGATGGCTCAGTGCATATTTCTTTACTAATTTTTATTCTTTTGGTGCAATACAGATTTTACTTGAGCAGAGTGTACGAGGTCTTACCATCAATGCGCAGAGACATAAACACTTCATTGAGGATTTTTCAAATCATTCGGTGGAGTAAATCCACCTTATAGAAGCAATATACCCGTGAAACCCACCAGGTTTTATCCTTCCTTCTCACATTCTCAATTATTATGGTGATTGCACTACACATTCTAAGGGTGGGGGTGGATATATTCATGGGTTCATTAGGATTTTCATTGTTTTTTCATTATTCTCCTTTTATCCATCTTTATGGTATTTTCACTTTTCCCCATCTTTATGGGTTCATTAGTATTTTCATTGTCGTTCATCTTTAATGTTTTTATCGCCTTCTTTTTTGTATTTTTATGTTCCCTATTATGATGACCAAATCATGGAACTTAATAATAATGCATGTTGATATTTTTTATTCCATTTTGTTTTAAAATTTGATGAAACTTCTCTTTGTTATGGAATGAATATTAGTATGAATTTAACATCATTGCATTATTTTTAGTGAATTGGTTTTATTTCAATGATATAAATGGTTATAATTACGTGGAATCTTTCAAATGATTGACGCCCATTGTGTGAGTAGTTTTTGGGAAAACCGTGTCACTAATATATCAACACATTTTTTTTGCACAAAAACTACAAAGTTTACATATTTCTAACTTATGTGGGGGAGAATATTTGTTAGTTTAATATTCTTCAGCTTAAAATGATATTTACATATGTGTGTTCATTATCTGATCTATTTCATTACTGTACCAGATTGACCTATGCGTGCATACCTGATATCCGACTATTGCACACCCTCAGAAAAATTGGGTTGTGTCTTAGGCCGGACATAAACATCTTCTACTCAACCTTATATCTTGTTATAAATATTACAATTAGTGTTCTGAGAAGATAAAACAAGGGTTTAGAGATATGTTTAAGATTTGTTTCAAATTAAACTTCTAAAAATGAAACAAAAATAATAACTGAGGGGAGTGATGAAATGTGAAATATATGGGATATCTAGGTTGGGAGCTTATGATTTGACTTTTGGGAATTCATAAGTGAGTGGGACTTGATATATGATGGAAAAGGATGTAGGGTGTGTTCGGTGGACAAAATATTTTAAGCTGAAAATGTTAAAATAACCTATATTTATTGGATATAAAGTGGAATGAATAACATTGAATGGTATTCACTCCCACACATGCAAATAGAGTTAGTGGCATGGTTGGATTTTGAATTACTTGTTCAATTTTTTATCAGTAATCTCTTTAAATTTCATTTTGATAAGATTTATGAGGCTTCTTTTTCCATTTTCACTAGGAATAACTCCTTATTGTGGTCTGTGCACTGATCACATTACATTAATGAATTTAAATTTAATAAAATCTTAAAACATCATGTTGTTGTGAATATATACATGCATCATTTTTTAGATATGTAACTTTTCCCAGGAGTGAATATGTATAGTGTGGGGGTGATCACATAGTGATTCACTATTGAAATCCACCCTTACACCGCTGTTTCAAATTATTTTTGTAATGAATATTAAAAATATAATAATAAATTTAACATTATGATTGAATCAAAAAATTAATGATTATAACTGTTTAAAAGGTAAATTTTACTTTTTTGGTGTTTATATTGTAGGAGGAGATGATTTGGAGAGCTCATGATGGAATTCTAGTAAAACGGGCAAAATTGTGTGAGAGCCCAAGCATGCACGTGGAAATTAATTTATATTGTAGATAATATGTCCATCCAATTGGGATAAAAATGGGTGTATGAGAAAAAAAATTTAGCTACATTGCCCTAGAATATCAATATGCTTAATTAGTCCATATGGAGGCCAACAATATTCCTACAATATGAAGAAATTTTGGGTGGGGTAGATTGGATCACCCTTTTGTATTTGGGACATTATTGGTGCATCAGATATCTAATTGGAATAATTACTCCTCTAATGGATAGATAAGGCGACGATTCACCTCTCCTCTAAATGTCATGAAAACTGAATGTTTTTTGGTCATCCAACTAGCGAGATAAAGATGGATTAATTTTTTTTCCCTAAATTGTGACCTAGTCCCTTATGCACTTGAACTCTTTTGTGGAAAGTGTGATTTTTTCCCATAAAATCAGTCATCCCCTTCATTCTCTCATGTGTAACATCTAGGGTTGAAGGTTAGTCGAATTGGAGTTCTCCTATAACCAATTTTTTTTCTCTTCACCCTCATGTACTTCCTAACCTCATAGTGATGAATTTGGGGAGTTTTTTTGTTGTAATCTTGAGCTCCACGCCTGTAATATTCATAAGGTAATTGATATCCATGTTTTTTGTGAATTGTTATTCATTTCTACCTTCTGAAATTGTGTGTATTATAGTCTGATCAAATACAAATCAAAGGAACACAAATCCACATGTTTCATTGTATAAACCAGATCTTGGATGATTTGAGTGTGGATGCCTCTTTTCTCACCCCAGCCTTTCATGAGAGGAAATAAATTATGTCTGTTGATAAATTCCAGGAGCTTGATCATATGATTATCCATGTTCTTGTCTTGTGGAGTAGTTTTATCATTGACATAAATTTGTTCATCTCATCATGTTGTTGAGGATATGCCTTGATTGAGTTCTATTTTTTACATCTATTAATGTTTGTTGATTTTTAGCGGTTACCGATAATCAATATCATTGATCAATCAAATACAATTTTGTAACCTAGTAAGAACTCACATGCCATTACTAGTTTTAGTATGTTTAGATTCAAGGAATCAATGACCCTTCCCATTCCCTTGAGAGTAATCACTGATTGAGCATCATGGGACACTTACCTGGGTTGATCATGATTTCTCCAATAGGTTTCTTTTGAGTATAATATAATTTCAATTTCGGTTCTTAAAGAAAAAAACCCATGTTTTATAAATCCCCATTCCAATTTTATTATTTTAATCAGACCTTATTTTGTATAATCTATGGGAATTTCATGAGACCACTTATGGTTGCTTTTATACTATAGAAAATCAAGTTAAAAATAGACATCTAATTTGACGCGCTCGACAATGCATTCATAATACCATGATATACATGAGGTGATAACCATGGTAGATCAATTTGGTTACTTCAATAGTGTGGAATGACCTATTTCCTAGTCATGGTTTAATGGTCTTGAGGTATACCTTGCAATGAAGCTGGGATACATGAGTCTTTTCACCTAAACTAACTTAGTGGCTTGAGACTTCTGAGAGAAATGTAATAATCTTTGTAGAATATAATGTTCACTTAGGAAATCCTTATGAATATCCTTCTAATATAGAGTTGAGGAAGGTATCTTCAAGGCTCTTAGTGTCTTGGTTAAAACATGGGTAAGTGGAACATTAATTATTATTATTTATACTTAATTTATTATTGTCATGGTATACAAAAGATATATATATATATAAACTTATTAAGGATGTATTGGTGGTATAAAATTTTGTATCATTACTCACACAATGAAAGGGAATTATAATTCATATTCTGAAATAATGATATGAGATTTTGTAATTGAAAGGGTCTAGTAGAATATAGTTGCACTATATAGATTGGAGATGGTAGAAAGAATTAGATGGACTTTGAAGGATTCCACATTATTTTTTTATTTCTCTACATATTTCATTATATACTACTATTTTAATTTCTATATTACGATGATATTTTATTTATTTGTATCACACTTATACTATCTTCTATTAAATTCATATTCATTTTCATCCCCTTGTTATTCAGATTGTGAGTATTTTTTAAAAAAAAATTTGTGGATGGCTATGATTATTCGAGGGTATAATTTCCCCACTAGTGGTGTTGGGACCCTTTCTACAAGTCAATTGACTATTGTGTTTTGGGGAGGGGTACAAGAAGTGTTGTGATAAACCAAACTGAATCTAGAGGTTTCGGTCAAATAGTTACGTGTTTGACTTAGTAAGTGATGGGTGGGTCTTGCAAAATTTCCTTGATGCATCTATTGGTCTAATGAGATAAATAAGCCAGGGTATTTGGTGTATTCCTACCAAATTATTTATGATGGATTGGAACAAGGTCTTTATAGTATTATTATATTGTATTCCATTCATTGAGGATAATATAATAGTAGAATTTATTATGCCTTCTACTAATTGGATAGCATTAAGGGATCTCTGAATGATTATAGGGATATTGTAGGAGATATAATAAATTTGTCACAATAATTCTATATATTATTTAATGATATTAAGTTTAATGTCAGTATCGTGCTTTGATAGTGTATCCAAATACTACTAAACCATTCAATCATTCATGATCAGATCTCTTGTATCTGGGATTAATGTTGTATGATAACCAGTAGCTCAGTGTTGTATGAGTCAATGGGTTATATTTAGAATCAAATAAAGTTTGCCTGGACACTTAGAAACTAATTTAGGAACAAATTTATTATATAACATAACCCTATAATATATTATAAGGATATGTTTATGTAATAAGTAATATCATAACGAATTTTTAAGTAGTTAATTAGTGGTTTTCCTAGAGAATACATCATTTTAGGGATATTGGAAAGGGGATGCAGTTGTATAATGGATACCCTTATGGGTAAAAACCACAAAAATTGTGTAATGGGTATTAAAAAAATATTAACTAGTAAATATTTAGTGGTCATAGGAATCTACACCTATCTATAAACTACTGAAAAATGTGCTTAGGTTAATTTACAATTGTTTATGATCCACTATGATGAATAAGAGGATGAAAAAAATGGAGCCCAATGAAATTCCATTGTCATATGAGAGAAATTTTTTTATATGGGTTTATTAGGCTATGTATAAACATAATATGAAAGGTAAGGACACATAATTTTGGTTTTATATGATGGGTGATATATATGATTAAGGATATTATGGTGTAAAATTATGGGAATACAACACTTTGGTTTACTATGTTTCTTAATGAAAATTTTATATTAGTTTGAATAAATTTATATTTTTTAGACATAACATAAAATTATTTTATTAACCTTTATATTTAATATGATCATTTTCATTAATATTGTCATGTGGGAAAAAGGGTCATTAATTTTTGGTATCATATATTTTATCATTTAGATAACAATGAGATTCAAATATGATTTGGTGACTATGTGGTTAACATTACTTTTGAATAATTACACTATATTGGGAATATTATATTATTATGTTAAAAAAAATTAGAGGAATAAATATTGAGTTAATTTATGTGAAAAAATATGTTTCTATTATAGATTTAAGGTGATTTGGATAATTTATGGGAAATATTATCCCATTATTTTTATTTTATGATTGTTGAAAATACATTTTTTGTGTGAATTTATTAGTGATTGATATTATTTGGAAATAAATGTTATTCTTATCATGGGAGACTTTGTAATCATATATTTCAAATTTTTGGATTTTAAAGAATGTTTTTGAATAATTTATATAGTTTTAATGTTAGATTCTTATGGAATGATATATGTTGAACTTTGGGTATTATTATCGGGGATTTGGATATTAATATAGTATTTCTACAATTAAAGGATTATTTTTATTTTATGTTATCATCACATGTTCTAACTAATTTTTCTTTTGTTTCATTGATAGGAATGTTATAAAGAACGTTTCATCCTTTTGTGGATATTGTGATCTATTAGAAGTTGAATTTAGTTCTCAACACATGAAAACATAATATTTAATATTAATTTATTTTAGTAATATATGATATAAAATTTGAAAATAAATAATGAAAAACACTTAATGAAATTTTAAAAATGTAATGGAATGAAATCATGTATGTATAATATCATAATATCTCCATCATTATGGTAAAACAATTTCACAAATCATCCACGTCTTTTGTGGAATGTTACATACATTTCCAGGAACACATTTAGAAACGAATTCTTATCTATGTGTATTATATAGGTACATTCATTTATGAAATACTATGTTTCCTAATAAATACCTAAATAATTATTGATTAGAATGAAATATATATGTTATTTTGCTACAGTGATAAATAATTTTATGATGAGAAAATTCAAATTTAGAAGATAACATTTTTGTAAGAGGGGTGAATTTAACACCCAAATATGTCAATATATTTTATTCATTAAATAAATATTATTTTTTATAGCTTGTGACACTCAAAAAATTATTCTTATAATAACCATGAAATAATTAGTATGATAAAATATAATAATTTAATACATAAATTAATACATTTTAAGGATGATATAACAATCAATAGTAAAGAAAAATTACACTTGAATAAATAAAGTAAAATATAAAAATACCATGAGAATATAATCACAATACCCATGTATTTACATGAAAATTATAGACCCAATAAAAACTATGAATAAAAGGACAAATATAAGAAATATTATTGGTATGATGAGATATAAGTAAACATTTTTAGGATTTAGACAAGATAATAGTAGAATGGGATATATTCGATGAGATTGCACCAATTGGGATCCTATGGTAATTTTTAATATGTAGTTCTCATAAATATATGACAATTTTTATTATATATTTATTATGTATAATTCTAGTAATGTTTTCATAAACAAAAATGATTTTATATGATTAAAATCAATTTATTTACATAAAAATATTGTTAAGATATTGTATATTTTATTATTGTATGTTTATCACTTCTAAAATATTTTTATGAAATTATTAGAAATTTAAACATATGAAATAATATATTAAAGTTAATATAATTGTGGTTAATATATAACGAATGAGTATAAATTCATATTATATTTTAAAAAAACATTTCCTTCATAAAATGGGTATTATTTCATTTTTTGTTCTGATATTATAATTAATTTTTTAAAATATTATAAATTATACGTTAAAAAATGGATATAAATTTTTACATAATCCAGGAATTATATTATTAGGATAAATTTATATAAATTTTATGAAATGTTTTATTTTTTAGTGAATAGTAAAAAATACCAATTTTCTGTAAGATTTTTTTAAATTTCATTAAAGAATGTAATTAAAATGGTCAATTCTATTTATTAATTCATATTAATGTACGATAATATTCATTTGATGATATATAATTTAATTAATTTTATTGAAATCAAAACTGTTGTTGTTTAAATAATTATTTTTACTCATAAAACCTCATTTTTATATTAACTAATTTTCATTATATTAATTGAATATATATTGAAATTAAAAAAACATTTACTCTTATTTATAAATGAAAATTAGAATTAATATTTTGAATGATCGTTTTCACATTTGTTAATATGTATAAATTCATTGTTTTATTATGTATATTAACCACGAAATTTATTTTTCACAACGATAAAGGGTTAGTCAGGTAATTAATGATAAAATTTATGGGACAAGGCTTTAAAATTATTTCTAAAAAGGGATAATTTCAATTAGATGAATTTATATTTACCATCCTTGTATTATATTTGATGATATGGGTGCATGGTTCCTTTTTTCAAAGATAATGACCTATAAATTATTTTACGTAAAGGATATTTACAAAAAAAATCATTCTATTTCATTTAATATATAAAGGATAATTTTAATAGAATAAGAACAATTTATATTAAAAATATATGATTATTTTTAAGATCAATTTTTTATTTTATTTATAATAATAATTTTTTTATTTTCATTGATGTTATAATTAATTACCTTAATCACTTACACAATACAAATGAAATGCTTCTACAAGCAATTTAAAAATCATGTTAAATGATTTTAAATACAAAAAAACTAAAATTATTTGGATGAAGTTTAGTATTAAATTATTTTAATAGATAATTATAAATTTTAATTAATAATAAATATTTTTTTGAATCTCAGTATTTAGCTGATGTATATAAATTCAAGTTAAACGAATACTCCAAAAAATGGCATTAGTGACAATTTATGGTAAAAATAATTAATTATTTTTTTAGAATGAAAAAAGTAAGTAAATTAGAATCATGGGATGGTAATGGGTAAAAAATGTCCTCTATGGATAATATTTGAGATAATTTTAGACTCAGTTATAAATATATAACCCATAAAGAAGAAAAAGTGTTACCATGGTTAATGTGATTATAGAACACTCAGTTTCAAGTATGAACAACTTTTATTATGAATTTTATCTATATGAAGTGTTTGGGTTATGTTTAGGAGGGTGTGGATAAATATTTTAATTTTACTAGGTCTTTTCTGGAGGTGCGTGGTTTAAGCATGCTTAGTATAAATTGTGAAACTCCTCTAGGAAACCATGAAAAAAGAAAAAGTCGACTCTGGGTAGGCTCATGGATAGGATCATGTTTTTTACAAGAAATTTATCCACCCATGTGTAACCATTATTTTGGGGGTAAAAGGATACGTATGGTCAGGGCATGGTTCAAATAACCATGCGCTCTAATCACTAATAAAAAAATTTAGATCTAAAAAAATATGCATATAATTAAAAGCTGCCTATAAACATGTAATTTTTACACTAAGTAATCACTAACTTATTTCCCTTTCTTCCAAAAGGCCGTGGACACCATTCCTCTTGATCTAAGAATGACCTGTTGGTGTTTCTTGGGGTGATTAAGGAATGATTATTTAGTTAGTCTATGTTCATATATTTTTTTTCATATATTATTCTTCATTCTATTGAACTGATAGATCTAATTTGTTGGACAATGTTCTATTTTATTGTATGAATGTAATGATAATATTTGGTGGCTTTGGTGATAAGGAATAAGATCTAAAGAATTTTTTAGAGTTTCAACACAAATTTGATGAAGAATTCATGAGGCTCTTGTTTTTTCCATAATTTCTGAGGTATGTGGATTCAATAATGACTGCACTTATTAGAAATAGATGGATTTATTTCGGGGTTTAGTTTTTGTTTTGAATCATGAAATTTATATAAAAATGTTAGTAGAAACCCTATAGTGATGTTTTTTTTTGAATTGTGAATTTTTTTTGTTCATTTATCTTTCTTTATATATTTTATAGTGATGATTTTTAAATTTGAACATGTTTTGATTCATGGGAATAGTTAAATGGTAATTTAATAAATTAAATAAATTTTTTAATGAATTTGATTAAAATTTTTGATTTGGATTTGGTTTTTGGAATAATGGTAGGTGTGGGTTAATTTAAATTTAGGATGGTTATGGGTATGATATTTTTACCATAAAATGTGTGATGGACAAGGTTATGGAATTCCCCCCATAAAAATAGATCCCTAAGTGAGGTCATGGTGAAAGGAAGAATCGCCACTAATGAGTATAGGTAGGTTAATGGATTCATGCATGTTTGGATGTGTGGATATGTTGAATGAAATGGAAAATGAAAAAATGATAATTTTGAAATAGTTTTAATTATTTTTTTGATTCATTATTTGGAAATGGATTTGGATTGAAAAAAAATTGGTATAGAAATTTGTTTATATTCTGATATAAAATGGTAAAATTTTCTTTGTATAAATTTATTTCTGAAAATTTTCTAACATGCTCTATCCAAGTTACATGAGTAGGGAATTAATTTTTAAAAAACATACTGTAACACATTACTCAGTCCCTTTTTTGAACATTGGTGAATTTACAAATGTAGTTAATTGATTCAAATTTAAAGGAAGATTATCTAATTTATTTAGTGATGAATCAGGAAATTTTGGTCAAGACCTGTACAGTTGGATAATGGGGAATGTTGGGAGCTGTGGTGTCATGTATTTGTAGTCTTTGAGCATTGTGGTTTAGTCTTCAACTTTTCTACTCTAATATTGGTTTTTCTGTAGTTTGGTATTATTGTATTTTATTATTACATTTTGTTGTATTATGTTGTTATCATGAATTATATAGTTTTTATTGGTTATGGAATGTTGGTTGTGGTTAATTTATTTTCAATGGGATAATTATCCACAAATGGTAGTTAATAACTTGAATTTTATTTCCATCCCATGAAATCTTGGGGACATCACCTAAGGCTGAGATGAAATTCCACCTCACCTCGAGCCAATGTGGAGGAACTAGATGTTAGAGATTTAAAAGGATAATGTGGAGGTTAACCCCAAAGATATAATATATAATATAACATAAACATTGATAATATTTATTTCATGACGATATTTAGACATAATGATGTCTAAAAATATAAAATAGGCCGATTTTTTGAGCAATATAAGATTATGAATTTATTATCATTTAAAGGTATTTGTATTTGCAATTGTGTTACTTCCCTCAATTATAAAAGGGAACCCCACTACATGCTTTATAAAAAAATTATCTATTTATAATGACATATATATTCTAAAATAACTTCGAATAGATCTTACAAATGCCATTTATGCATTTATATCACCAAAATAATAACATAGAAGTATTAATATATATTCCAAATGGGGTTTCCCAAAAATGATGTATAACTCTTAGCAGACTTATTTCATTATACTTCATCTTGTATATACAAAAATTATATCAAATTTATGTTAATATTATAATATTTTTATATCCAATAAACTATAATTTCTATGTTATAAATCTTCTTCATCTCTACCTCTATAATATGGGAAATAAAAACAACAAATATGCATACATGTGTACTACAACCTCCACAATGTGATGGGCTACATTAAAAATCACCACCTCACTTGGATGGAAATTATAATAAATTTAATTGATAAAAATTATATTATATAAATTATTTGGACACTTTATAGTATAATATATGACTTGTCATTTTATTATTCACTTAATGAATCAATAATAACATTATTCATGTGTATGTATGGACTACCACCACCTTGAAGTGATGTTATTTGTATTTAATATACACCATTAATTAATTATTAAATAATTTAATTTAATGTATAAAAATGAAAATAATTTCACGGTAAATTTTAAATAAATAATGGGACCTTAACTCCTTTTATACAGTTCATCATCACGATGATGTTTTACGATTATGAACACATAATCCTCAAAATATACAACAAAAATATAACTAATTAAATAACTGAATAAGGAATATTAATAAATGAAATAAAATTGATAATAATAAATTAATACTGATGAATAATTTTATTAATAAAGTATTTAATTAACAAATCATTATTATACAAGTCATAATGTGTGTGCATGGAGATTCGAACATAGAGTATGGGTTTTCTTACCTCAAATTACATTCATTTTAATATTACTTCACTTCTATATATATTATAAAATGATTGACTATTCAGTGAAATATAATAACTTTTTTGTTTTATATCCAATTGTTTTTATTTACATTATTTAAACAGAACCACTTCATTGAATAATTTAACCTTCAATATTATGATCCCTGTATGGATTTATTGTCTTCATTTTATTTATGATACATGTGTCACATCTCGGGATTTCTTGTTTCTGGTGTCGTATATAATACCACTCTGATATTATTTATCATGAATTTATTTATTTTAATGGTCTGTATTGTTTCATTTGATGTCATTTATTTCATGGGGTTAATCATTAAAATTATTCCGAATTGGTTGTGGTTTATTTTACAATATCATCACCATGAAAGATTAATTGCGATTAATTTTATAATGAGTTAATCATATGATATTTCGATCTAGAACCCCATATTTATCCGTTTAATTTGGTTATATATTTTGTTTTCAAAATTTCTATTCATTATCACCTCTATATGTACTTAGAGTTCGGAAAGAATGTTTTTAATACAAAACCATCTTCATTTTTTTATTCGATCAACAATATTATAATTCCATATCAGTATTTTTATTTAAAATTTATCAATAATGTTAATATATTGTGCAGATAATTTAATAAAATTATTCTTACACATGTTCCAATTTTTATAAATTGGGTTATAAATCATATTTCTATAATTTTTTGAATTGGGTTCTCTACCAAAGGTGTGAAGATAGTCATTATTTTAAATTTTACCCCATGAATGTATTTTACCACATTCATTAATATTCTTTTAAAATAATTATTCCTTTACATGTTTCCATGTTTCATTTTGAAGAAATTTTTTTCCCAAATATTCTGTAATTATTAATATTATATTTCTATATGAAAATGTTATTCTCTTTATGAAATTTTGTATTTATCAACTAAAAGTATTTTTATCTATTTCAACATACTTTGATGAATCTTATTCACTAATGGGTATATACTCAAATGATTTCATCAAACATATAACACTGGATGGGTTATTATTATGTATCCCTAGTTATTGGATGAGGTGAATATTGGTATTATATATTCATATTTTCAAATACTTATATATGTGTTGAATTTGTGTTGTGATTATTATAGACCCATTTCATAATATAAATTCATCAAACATAGTGACATATCATATGGGCTTGATATAGCCCCTCAATGCATCAGGGGTTCTCATGAGAAAACCTAGACTGATTATTTTTTGTATGCCTAACCAAAAAATCATGATTCATTGGAAAAAGGCCTTGAATATTTAACTGTGATATCAAACATTATGCATTCCATCATTGTGATATAAATTAATATTTTCCATGTAATTGATTATGTTTTTATGAAATCCAAAGATATATTCCCCTTTTATGATATTATTTATTTTAAAAACTGGATTAATGTATATGTCAAACATATTTTTCATTACTCATGTATTATATGATTTCTTTTTTTATTCTCCTTCCCTTATCGAGAATTTGATCTCATCATTTATTATTTAGACATTTCCCCACGATACCAAGAAAAGATATATGAACGATTTAATGGATATATTAGATGAAATAATATTGTTCTATCTAAAATTTTATGCATCATTTCATATTTTAAAATTTAATGTGAGATTCATGTATGTATATAGTATCGTAAGACTGAAAAACTACTAATTCCTTTGAGATACAGTTTATTTTATCATTTTTCAATGTGATATGATTTCCACCTTCTTTGAATAACTAGAATAGTATGTTAAAATAATAATTAAAAAATATTATATATTATTATTTAATGATATTACCATTATATAAAATTATGTATTCATTCATGATATGAAAAATTAAATCTCTTCTTATGTAGGGGGAAAACCTCACAAAAATAGAGGGTGTTATAATTAATTAAGGAGTAATGAAATGTTTTTATATATAGTTAACATTCAATTTTTATTATTTTAGAAAATTCATAAATATAATTATACCTCATTAAAGTCATTCTTAAAACCATATGTGTATATGGGTTGATGAAAAATTAAATTCACTGTTCATAGAGGAAGTAGTCCATACACACCCACGATTAACCATTCCATTTCACAAAAAATTGGATAGAAGGGAAGTATATTGTTAAAATAACTTTTAAAATTGTAAATGTAAAATATTTATCATATTAATGCGTGTAATATTTAATTGTTACCATCCATGATATGCACTAATGAAAAATGACCCACATCACTGTGTGGAGGTGGTTGTCCGACATATTCATGATTGGTGCTGATTTGTTTTTTTAGTTGACAGAAAAGATTGAATAATTATTGATACCATAACATAAAATATTAATATAATATTAATAATAATAATTTAATTATATAAGGGTGGATATATTTTTTTTAAATATTATTATAAAGAAGAAAAGGCTAAGTAATAAGGAATACTCACATTGATATCTAGATATTTCTCTTGTAAAACACCATGGAATAGGGGCATTAATATAACTAATTGAATCCAAATTATTATGAAAATTTTATTGAATTATAGTTTGAGAAAAAATAGCATTTTATTATAATATTTCATTGTTTATGTGTACAACTAAGAGGCTTAAGTGACTCTCTTTCCAATGTGAGGGTAAAGTTAATTTCAGAAATACCCAATATATTTTATTAAGTTTATGTTAATATTAAGAGGTAAAAGGATAAAAAACCATTATATAATTGTTGGGATGATTTTTATAAAATCCACATATCATAAGAAATATAATTGGATAGTATTTTAATTATTTTTTTGTCTTAAACTCTAAGATGAACTATTTTATACCATTTTTACATTTAACACATTAACTAAGGTTTGCCTCTCCATAACATAATTATATTTTCCAAAATAAAAAGTGACCATATTGTTTCCAGTTAAATATTATGATTTTAAATATAGAAATAAAAATTAAAAAAAATCATGGATTTATAAAATTTACTTTCGCAATTAACACACATTATGAGTAGTGTTTTCCAGAGAAAAGTTCATTATTAAGTAAAATATTTTTCAAATTGAAGAATAATGAATATTTTTAGTTTCTAAGAAATAATTTGGATGATTATTAAGAAATAAAATTTTTTGAGGCTTTCAATTTAAGAGAAAAAAATTACAATAAAATATTTAATGAAATTAAAATATGAAAAACTATTTTTATATTCAAATAAAATGTCACCATGTTCTAATAATAAAACATAGGTTTTCAAAGTTCAAAACAAAATTTATATTAAATTTTTTCACATCATTTTTTTTAATAATTTAAATGTTAAATAAATAAATATATATTTATTATATAATGATAATGTCAGAAAATTTTCATTTTCTAAAAAATATATTTATTAATCATCAGATAAAGATATTCTATTTTAGAAAAGATCAATAATGATTTAAAATATATTTTTATTACGGATAATTATAATATTTGGATCTTTTTTAAAACATAAAATCATAAAATCAAAATTTTTTCATTCAAATGAAAAAATAATTTATAATGAAAAGATGATTTTATTGAAAATTTATATTCTATTTTTTTTGTTCATACCATTATTTTGAATGTATTTATAATTAATTGGAATATTTGGAAGTAATTTTGATTTTATAATTGTTAAATATTTATTTTTAATATTCATCTATATTTTTTGTGATCATTTTAATTTGGTATTTCATTTGAAGTAAGATATCAAACGTAATATTACTTTATGAAAATAAATATTCACGAATCTGTAGTTGTTAAAGTCACCCGTTAAAGAATCCTTATTATAGAATAACCTATCTAGTTAATTCCAAATCATCCAATCTGGTGGAAAAATAATTTCACAATGAACGGGAATTCTATATTGGCCCCTCTTATTATCGAATAAAATTTCTAGGAACCATAACATGAATGTATAACATAATGGCTTTAACTTAAATCAAAAAACACATAAAAATATATACTTCATAACATGACTAACCCATGGAAAACATATGGATTTCATTACAATTTCTTTATACCATAAACATTATCTATCCATTGAAACATGTTAGATGATATCATTAGATAATATCCCCAATGATTCATAACAATCATTTAAGTAAGTTAATAATGATTAAAAAAATGTTGTATAAAAGCATTAGAATTATAATTTGAGTAAAAAAAGAAGAAAATTTATTTTCTTGGTAACATTAAAAATAAAATTTCGTAGATAAAATTGGAATAATAATTTCATTTTAAAAAAATTATTGACATGGTATTTAGGATTCATAACAATGAGAAGAAATTGTTGTGTGAAAAGAATTTCGTTTTGTAATCGTTAACAAAATGTTTTCAACCTTTTGAAAATAGAGCAATAAGTCACCCTTTTCAAAAAAAACAAGGAATATTACTTTTAAAATATTGTCAAAGACCACAAGAACATAATTTTAATAAATCATTTTTGTGTAAAAAATTATATTTTTTAAATATGATAGAGATCTTGGACATGGATGGGAAAGAGTTCGGTAAAACAAATTCACAAAATTCATTAAATTAAAATATCATACATCTTTAAAAATAAAAACCCATATGAATGGATGAATATATAATGAAATATAAAATTACATTAGTATAAATATAGTAAATATATTATATTTATATTAGTCATTATTTAATCCTTATATATGACTTCAAGATCCGAATTCAAAATACAACTTAAGAAGGGAATTGGACCAGAGAAAAACTTATAACAATGGAAATTCTTGAATATAAAATTCGCAGAAATCAATTCCATTTTTATTATTCTATATAAAACACGGTTTACATGAAATATAATATAAATATGCTTAAATGGTTAGTATGTGAACCATATAAAATATATTATTATGTATAACCCGAGACATGTTTCATATTATTGAAATTGAGACCCAGAAACCATTAATATATTTGAAAAATTTTAAGTAAGAATCAATTAATAATGTTATAATATGAAAAAATGTTAAATTAAAAAATTCAATATAAAGTAATAAATTAAAGTTTATAAAAAATTTAATCTTTGTATAAACAATTAGAGGTTTTATAAATCTCATTTCATCATATATAAGTTTTGTCAGAAATGATCAACCCTCATGCATAATGAATTTTTATTTTTTATTCATAAATTTTGGATTCATATTTTTTCATATTAATAGATAAAATTCACTTCTAATTTCTTCTTACCCAATAATTAATAATTATTCGTTAAAATCATTATTTTTATATATTCTTTCTTATTTCCCAAGAATATTTCTATTCAACAACTTTTGTTCATGCCTCTAGGCCGTGATATCATCAGCTAAAAATTATTTATTAAGAATATATATACATTTAATATAATTCCTAAGATTTGTGGATATATAATTTATCTAATATATATGTATCACATGGAAATATTAAAAATTAAATTCTTCTATGTTTTTATTTCATTGAAAGAATTTAATTTGGTAATACATATATTAACATTAAATAAATCATGAAAATTTTAAATTCAACATTTTTGTATAATATTACCAGTAAATAAAACTCCATAACAATTAATTACATAAAAATTGTTAAATTTTTTATTTAGATAGTAAAACCCTCCCAAATGATAAAATCCTATAAAATTGAATATGTACTAAAATGTTACTTTATAATGATAATATCAAATTTATATAAGATTAATCATGTTGTAAATATAATAATTATTCATTAAATAAATTTTTGAACAATATATTTATATATTTAATGAAAAATTAAATATGACATATGTGGTGGTAGTATTCCGCACATACACACAAGCATCATTATCATTGTTATATTAATGTAAAATAAAAATGGTTGAAAATGATTTCTTTTTTCCATAATTATAATTATTTTATTGATATAATATTAATTCATTAAATGTCACATGATAAAAATCCATGTCATGACGTGGGGTAAAATTATTTCATGCTCATTGAGTTTATAATATGTACATCTGCACGAGAAATGCTTAAATATCCACAGGTTCGGAGAGGGGAAGGCGAAGGTTGTTTAATCAACATAAAAATATGTTTGTATGGTACTTTTGTTGATTTAATTTATTTATGATAGTTATTAGATATTTAGATATGGTTTATGATAAAAACATCAAAGGGTTTGTTAAAAACATAAACCTCTCCCTTGGATAATCTCCTATTAGAAATACCTTATGAAATCATTTATTATAATTTTTATAAGGTTAAAACCAATACAATGTGTATAAGGGTTTTTGGTGGTTTTGGGTAGTGATAAATAATTATTAGGAGATCAATTTGTATTAAGTTGTGCGAGGAGGAGGTACCCCTTTATAAGGGAGAGGAATAAAAATCTTTTAAAAACT
Organism: Viscum album; assembly: GCA_963277665.1. Lineage (NCBI taxonomy): Eukaryota > Viridiplantae > Streptophyta > Magnoliopsida > Santalales > Viscaceae > Viscum > Viscum album. The sequence continues at coordinate 1,608,434,610 of OY728127.1, read as the reverse complement.
ATTATATTTTAAAATAAAATAAATTCATTTTCAAGGAGAAAAAGATTCATTTATATTGAATTTCATAAATATGATAGGTTATGGTCCAAATCCACTCAAAAATTAAATTGAATATATTTTATTGATATTGTAAGTATTATACCTTAGTTTTACTAACACTTTAATCCTTTTTACACATACCATTGTGACTAACTTTTAATATGGTTATATCATTTTTTTGGATGAAAATAAAACTAAACTAATTACATAATCCAATAATAAATACACCAAAAATGGAATCAGTTTTAATGAATTAATTTTTTTAGGTATTAATATTAGCTTCTCCAATAATTATATAATACACAATGAAAATGTGTATTTTGAAATAAAATCATTTTAATCCATAAAAAGTGAATTTATATCAATATCATAAAAAGAATTGATCCCTAAGAAAATTATTAACATATAAATAATTTATGGATATTTATCTAACATTAAAACCTTTTCAAAACCAATGTCAACCACTTATGTAATTAACTAAAGGGAAAAATATTTATTTTAATAGAATAAAATATCAATTATGATTTAAAATGGAAAACATTTTTTTTAAATTCAACATTATATTTTGAAAAGACATATTTTACTTATTAAATATAGTTTTGGACTATAAATTTTTTTAAAAAAATATTTATATCATTCTAATATCATAATGATATCATAATGGTGATACTATTTGAAAAAAATTATTCTTTACTATTTACACAAAAATAAACAGTTCTACACAAATATATAAAAAAACTATTAGTTAATTCTGAAATTATGAATTTAAAAAATGTTTTCATAAAATATAATTAAAATTCCATGATTCATAAATTTATATTTTGATTAAAAATACAAAATAAAAAAATGTTCTTATACATAAATGACCCTTTAATAAAATTAATGTTCTTAACGTTATTTCATATCAAGTATAATCTTTTGTTAATTTATTTGTTTTCTAATTTTATATTCATAATGAATTTATTTTTACCTTGGAATTTTAAAACATATTATTTCCTTTTTTTGGGTTTTCTGTGTTTCACGCATTATTCAACAAGATATTTATTTAATAAAATACATAATAAAATATTAAATTTTTACACATAGCACACTACATGGATAATATTGTTATATAATGGATCCATAATACATTTTTTACATTCCATAAAAAATAGCATCATATCTCTATGGTGATATCAATAATTGGATAATCTGTAACAGGTAACCACAATATACAATATAGCACTAAAATATAAAACAACTAATGGTGGTGTATATATATATCACAATACATGTGGTCATTTCATAACATGTGGAATAGATTTTTCAATATATAATAACATATGAAAATATTTAGCCTCATAATATGATATAGTATAAAAATAATATTATATAATTTTTCAATTTTTAATTGAATGAGATACCATATTTGAAATATTTATCGAAATGGAAAACTCATAGAATGTATAGATGAACATTAGAATAATTCATATTTTCTTAGTTATTCAATTGATAATATTATTTTAAATTTATTTTTTAAAATTTATTTATAATAAATTATAAACCATTTCATAAATAAATGTACATAATATTACTTGTTAATATTAAACACCTTTGATATATATGGTATGATTTATAATTTGTTTTTGATTTTTTTATATAGAGATTATTTGTTTATATATATAGTGTTAATTAGTTAAATAATATGTAAATATATAAATTAGTTTATATTAAAATTATTAAATGATTATAATTTTTAATTTAAAGGGATCAATTTAAATTACATAAATTTTGATATTATTTGTGAAACATCAAAAGGGGTTCGAAAAATGAAAATATTTAATGTTTGAATAACTACAAATACATTATCATATAAAATATTTACACAATATATTGGAATATAAATCATTTATATTTCATTTAATATCATAAAGTCATGTATATTTCAAATATAGGTATAATAGAAAGGAGACCTTATTATAAATAACTATAAATAATTTATATTTATTTTATTACATATTGTTTTTTAGGGATGGATTAATTGTAATTTGTTTCTAGATATTCCATTTATGAATTGATCATAAATGATTATCATGAAACTAAATTTAAGAAATTTACATTTATTTAGTTTTACTCCTTATATTTAAGAAAATAAATTTAATATATTCGGATTGGATGTTTGATTTTGTTTATAGAGTTAAATTCAATTCAAATATTTTGATCATGCATCTTATGATTATCATGTGAGGTATGATAATTTTCATTATTTTATCTACCTTGATGTTTTATGATTATAAGTTATAACGTTGAATTAAGAGATTCATAATAATTGAAACATACTAGGTGTTATAATTATGATTAAATTTATTACTCTCGTAAATAAATATAAACTGGTTGATGTATTTTGAGGTGCACTTCATATTTTCTGGGTATTTTTTGCTTTATATAGAAAATTAGAGTATATATTTTTATCATGACAGGTTTAATTCTATAACGATTATTGGTTTCAAGTGTTTCTAATATTTTATGTGAAATGGTTTCACTTAACTTATGAATGGGAGGCATTTGTATGTATATAAATATTGTTGACTTGTAATTTGGGTTATTAACAAATGTTATGGGTTATATAAAGTGTTACACATCAATTTGGATTGAATATGTTGACAATATTAAAGGAAAATTACTCAATTCTAAATCATTAATAGTGTTCATATATGTTAATGGAAAACATGATATATGATTATTAGAATTCTATTTACTTTTAATACTGAGTGTATGATTCCATTCAAAAAATACATATCAAATCATCAATCATTAATTATTAATGAACCTAACAGTTAGGATTCCATGAATTATAATTCTTATGTAAAGAGGATTAATGGTGACCCTAACCATTAGATTTATCTGTATAACATATGATTTTGGTTAAACATATATGGGAAACCATAAGATTTTGGATAAAATTGGACTAGATTAGTGAAAGACTATTTCACTTCTTACGATAAAGAGTTATCCACTTACCCATCCACGTGTCATATAAGAAATAATTGACACGATATTATAAAAATATGTTCCAGGATAATTTTTTTAAAAAATATTACTTAAATAAAAACTAAATATGGATCACGAGATACTAATAAATGTTATCGATTTTAAAGGGGTTATGATTTTATTTAGAGAAAATTTAATAATAGTACCTAAAAATAATTTTATACCATGATACTCATATGAAAAAAGAATATATTATAGATAAATGGGATCATTACCATCAAACATGACATTATGAACATTTATTGAAAACGAAAAACATAATGGATGAAATTTTATAGATAACATTAAATACGTATTAATTTTTCTTAATATAAAATGGAAATTTAAATGTGTTTGTGTAACTACATGGGTAGATAAAAAAATTGTAATGTTGCACAACAAGTGAAGTAATGTTTTTGTTAGAAGAATATATGTTTTTATGATTTACTGGGAATTTTTTATCAGAAAATGATCAATAGAAATTTTATTTCCACCAACATAACATTATTATTCGGTCTATCAATGATTTGGATAGAAAGGGGTTTCTGTTATAGTATTTACATTCAATGGAATTATTTCAAAAATCACAATTGAAAATGATTCAATGATATATAATATTTCAACAAATTATTATAATATTTATTCATTGTATTGATTATTTATATACTAGGAATATAATATCAAATTTTTTATGAAAAATGATTAATTAAAATGGGTAAAATTTCAATCTAAAATATTATTTTAAAAAATGTTTTGTCTTGTAGATAGTTAAAGTTGTTTAAATTAATGGGATAATTTTGTATGGAGGGGAAGTTAATCCATTAGATATAAATATCTATTGTGATTATAGGGTCTTGAGAAAATGTATGGAATGTCCATATAGGGTATCATTTTTATGGAATTAATTTGTTTAATTATAAAGGGTATATAATAACAATTATATATATTATTAATTTTTTAATTATACCAATGTTTAATATAATATTTTAAATTAATGGTTCTTTATTTTTCTTTTAAATATTTCATTCAATATTTTAATTTTTTATATTTTTGAATGAAAAAAAATATTTCAAGATCATATGGATCCACATAAATATGTTTATATTTATCTAATTTTTCTAATGTGATAAGATAACTTTATAAATATTCTATATATATATAAAAAAATTATATGATAATATTTGTTTATGATTCAATAGATTTAATAAAATAACTTGAAATGATGATATGGGAATATGTAGTGATATCCTTAATAAAGTGGTGTTCTAAAATATGATAGAAATAAATTCCACAAATAATTAATTTCTACTTTTAATAAATAAATAAATATTTAAAAAAACTTGACTCCTTGAAATCTATATAAGATATTATTGTTAATAATTGATTTGAAAAAATGTTATTTCTAAAATGGAATACGTTTTATTTTATAAAAAAATCAATTTATGTTTCTTTACATTATACGCTAAAGAGTATATAATTTCAATGTAGATAATGGGATTACGTTTTGTCTTATAGAAATTAAATTATTAAAAAAATTAATGATTATAATAGTTTAAATTCATTATGATTGATTCTTTATATCGAAAAAGATTTTATGTTATATTGGGAAACAATATTGATATAAATAGTTACATTTTATTAACAATTTTCTCTCAGATAATAGTTTGATTAAAAATATTCTAGGATGTTAATTGTGAACATAAAAAGAGTTCTATGTTGAAAATAGATGTTTTTAAGAAAATTAAATACTATTTTGTGATGTTAATAAATTTGGATACTATATTCAAAGAGTCCAATGATAAAAATTTGATTCCTAAACCCACCATTATCAAAACACCCTTACGTGAATGTTTTTTCTCTTGAAAAGTGTTTATTTATATTTTCTATCAGATGGTAACATAGATATGTAGTAAGAATCAAATCGAGATGAAATGGGTTTAAAAAAAATTAAAGGCGCATCAAACAAAATGAATATATATATTTTCATCACGTGGGATATTATTTTATGGGTATTTATGCATGTATTTTTATGGTTGTTAAATTATTTTAAAAACATAAAATTTATCATGTTATATAATGGAAATTATATAAATTATAATTATATAATATTAACATCTAATAATGTTTAATATTAATTGAATTATTAAATTATTTCATTTAGTTATTGATAATCTATGTTTGTAATATGGTATTAAAAGTAATGATATAAAATTAAATTTACCATGATTATAATTTCATATAGAGACATCTAATATCCTCATGATACAAAATAATTTTTTTTTAAATATATGAAAAAAAACAATACCACATAGAGTGTCATATAATATGTATTTGGATTACTGTGTATTCAAGTGTTGTATTAAATCCCTATACAGGAATATGGGAATATTAGAATTCTGAGTGAATTAATACATTAATATAATTCTTAATTAATCTCTTAGGCTTCTCTAATTAGGTTTTGGATAATTATTTCCTTAATAATGTCATATATTAAGGCTGAAATAAGATATGATTTTTAATCTCAAACATAATGTTTTATATAGATTCCCATGTAATTATACTATAGTGGAATTTAAAAGAAATATGAATTTTTTGTCATGTTATGTGGGAGGATTGGTGAAAACGTATTCAAGGAAAAGATATATGAATTGAAATATTTTTTTGTGATTTTTTAGACTTAGAACATATTCTGGTAGTTTGGATATGTTTTTGGATGAATGTAAGATTTGTGTGTGGGTGACCATTTTCATATTTTTTATAATACTCAACAGTTAAAAGTGAATCATAGGGGACAATATTTTATTTTCCCAAGTATAGTACTTATATGGAACAATAGTGAAGGTTTGGGTCATGTTGGTGCATATATAAGAAGAAACACACCAAAGCCTTGGTGTTTCACTATAGTGGAACCTTGGGATAAAAGTTTATTAGGACCCCCTTTGAGGTGGGTTTTTTATGGAGACATTCTCTATTCCACATTTAGAGGCCAAGGGTAGTCTTTATTATTATGGATTATGGGGTTGTACCATATAGAAACCTTACATGAGGGGCCACATTCAATGTACCTTCTTTTAAGGCCATAATGGGTCCTCCTCCATATATTTTTAATGGAATTTTGTGGATTTTTAAAGGTGTCCTATTTGAAACACCACTGGGTTCCTTGGCACCATGACATAAATGGGACAAGGGATAAACTATTTGGGCTCTCTATTTATTCTCAATTGGAATCTATTTTATTGAAGTTGTTTAAGGGAGTTATATTTTGATGATTTTTATGAATATTTATCCCATTTTGTAATTTTTTATACATTGATTGTCTTTTGATTTCAACTCTCCTTTGATGATTCTGAGAGGCAATTTATCCAGATCGTAGAGAAATCATCCCTCTTTAGGGGGATTTCATGTGCAGTGTTTATAGTGTACCCATATAAGAGGCACTCATGAAGCTAAAATATAATCAAATTGATCAATGAAGTATCATGGATTTAATCATGGGTTTTATAAATTTTCAGTGAAATTTTGTAATACCCTGAGATTTTAAAATAACAATATATTTTACAGCATACGTGAAAGGCATCACTGGCTTTTAAAAAACATGAAGTATTAACATTTGAATAAAACCATTATGACATAGTTTTGAATTATTGAAGATTAATAGGATTAATATTATTATTAAATATTTTTATTTGAATGTCCAACTCATTAAAATTTTATTAAATAATTTTTTGGGAAAAAACACTTGATTTTTTAATAAATTATATTATTCTTGAAAAATATGTTTTCAAAATAAATTGTTTTTATTTTATTTTATGATTGAATGTTAAAATTAATTTATTAAAATTTAAGAAATTTTATTTGATAAAAAGGACATAATTTTGTTGAAATCATTATATATAAATAATCATTGGTTATAATAATGGGTTTTTTCTTAAAATATCAGTTTTTTAGTGAGTAGTGAAAAATACCGATTTTATTGAAAAATATCATTTCAATTCATGTTTTTATAATGTAGTATTTTATTTGAATTTTTTTAAAGTTATATTAGTTATTTTTCATTAAATTAAATTATTCCAAATTTAATTTAATTATAATTATTCTTATTTTTCATCTAAAAACAAGCTAATAAATAACAAATTCATTTTTATCGAATAGCATTTTCAAATATTTTTATCTGTTTATGCTGAAGGAAATTCATAAAACATGTATGAATTTAATTTTATAAAATTTATTACATATTTAGAATCATCATTAAAAAATTTGGTAAATAGTTAAACATTATTTTCTTCATAATTTAGTGTAAAAATGGTAAATTGGGTTAACTAGGGCTAACCGTAAAGTGAAAGGACATTAAAATCACTCTAACACTAATATTTTATCTATTTTAAGAGTTTAAATCCACCAACCCTTTTAAATCACTAAAATATTTCATTTTTTCCATTAATTATTAGTAAAATGTTTTAAAATATTTTATGGATAGAAAAATTTATAATTTTCACTTTTTTAATATATATTTTATTTTGTGATAGGGATAAAAACAAGTTATCAATGATTCGAAAATTTTATTTTTATTAGGAAATAATATTTAATGTCTGTAATTAATTTTTAAATTTTTTTAAGAAACTTTTTTGGTAAATTCTTACGTAATTCTGGAACAAATCTTGTAAAATAATATCGAAATAATGTAAATGATTTAAAAAATTTACAAATTAATATATTATTGGATAGTTATGATGTTAAATGAATATTTTAATCCAAATATACTACCATAGTGTTGTTTCATAAAATTTACTTGAACTAAATTTATATCTTGTTATATTTTAAAACTAAAATTATTTGAATAGTCCTAAAAATGTCAACCAATATCTTTTATGTTAAATAATATTTTATTAAAAGATTAAAATTTCATAAAATTATTATATTTGGCCAATTGAGTAGGATATGGTCTATAATATCAACCATTGAACTATTATATAACTCATATTATTTTATTGATACATTCTTGACCCATAAAGCGTAAAAATTATTATTTTCATGATAATCCTTAAAATTGTTATTTAGAGGATTAAACTTAGTCATAAGTGTTGAAAATGAAAATAAACATTGCTAATTTTTTTTGGATGATAGGATTTAGATATACCTTTATTATATATAGAATTTTTATTTATTTTCTTCAACATGACAATGAAAATTAATTTACATTAAATTATTATTATATGTAATCCCATAGGATTCCACTCCTCACATATTAAGGGAATACATTTTTACATTTATACTCACACTTTTATCTCTGTGTAACTCGACCAAGATCAACCCAAATCATTTCACAACATTACTACCCACTTCATAAAGGTCTATCTCAATCTGAAATACCTTCTTATAAGTATTAATCTGTAATCATAAGGTGGTATTCTAAGGATGATAAGTTAAAGGACATACACAACAAGTGTATACTATAGGTAAGGGGTTTCATAAGTCAAATTCAACTGAATGGGTTATAAATATACATTAATGGCTACGATATTGAATTATTATTTTTCAAATTACCTATGTTTGTGTTATGTTTTATTTATACATATTCTTTTTTTTGACATTTTATACACATAATAACATCTAAGATTAATTTAAAAATCAATGTATCGATCATTTTATGGATTATTCATCACAATATATTTTCTTAGAGACATTTATTATCATATAAAACTAGATATTTAAGAGGTTATATATGTTTCCTCTTGAGATATTATATCACTATTATATCTCTTAACATGAATTTTAACATTTCTTTTTTGTTCTTCCTACCATGATATATTGATAAAAATGTTATAAATGTTAAAAGTCATTTCATGGTCACAATTTTATATCATTGGGATATAATTAAATTTACGCACAATGAATTATTTTATAAGGTATAATTACAAATTCATGAATGTGTCTCCACATATTCTTTTATGTAATGTTTTTTATTTAGAAAATCTTGTTATGTTCTATTATTAAATTTATTTTTACTAAATCATTAACCATGTTGCATGGGTTTTTCATCTCAATCTTCTTTATTTGAGATATGTTTTGATTGATAAACCATTATTATTATATATTCTATATACACTAAATCTTGAAATATAATTTCATTACTATTTTTATATTCGTGGTATTTTATATTCCTTATTATGTACTAGAATTCAAGTGGTTTTAGATTTTATAAGGTTATATAATGGTTTATCTTTTAAAATGTGGATTCTATATTTCTAATGACTTTTATCAAAACTAATCCACTAATATATTTTTCTTATTCAAATAATTATATTTTGTAAACAAATCTTTTCTTATAAGGAAAATTTACATGATATTTGAGCTTATTTTAATATGTTTTCATTGGATATTAAATAAAAATTTTAGAATGGTTCTCTTGCCACTTATTTTACAAAAGATTCAGATGTATGATTACTTTAATTTTCATGAAATTAAGGGATTTATCCACCATCATAATTATTTTTTTAATTTAGAAATATTTTATGTATTTTCATGTTTCTTTTTGTTGAATATAATTTTATATAAATATTTTTTTAGTTCAATTAAAGTCATCAAATGAAAAGGAAATTCCATCCTCATTTCAAATAAATTTATTAAATCTTCTTATAATGGAATTTTAATCTATATCCACATACAGTAATGATACATCCAATTAAATGGGAATACGATATTATATTACCTTTTATAATATTTATATAAATTTTTTACGTTATTTTTATTAAATATATCACCATAACACCCATTTCATTTCCATACAAAATTTATAAAGTAAATATAGTTTTTTTTTGTAAATTTTTATTATGAAAATGAAATAATCCATATCAAATATTATTTTATCGTAATCTGTTATTATTGATGATGATGATGATGATGGGTTAATTTCAAATTTAATATAATATGGGTGGTCAATATTAATCTTATATGATAGGTGAGCCTAATATATATCTCCAATGAATTGTGTAAGGATCCTTTTCATTAAAGGATAGAATGTGGGAGGTAATGTGAGAGGTTTTTATTAAGGATTTAACTATGATCATGTTATTTATTAAATGGTCAATAAAGGGTCATAATTATAATGTTCCAATATAACATAAAATTTTATCAATGGTTTCTCTAGGTTTTTACGGGAACATATCGAGAATGATATCATATGGTTCATGGTTATTAATTATTTTTACTATTTCCATAAATATTTATTTCTATCATTTGACATGTTAAATGATCCAAATGTTGATGGGTATGATTCCATTCATATATTTCTCTTGAGAATTTAATATATTCTGATACACTTATTCTTATCTTATATTGACTAATGAAATTCACTTTAGAATGCCTATATTTACCCTTGTTAAGAATTTGATATCAACCATCTTACACTTCATTTCTATGGTTATAATGAAATATGACATGTAAGATATGTATCAAATGTTTTCATATATAAGATTATGAATAATTAATTTTTAAAAGGAAAAGGTAGGTATGGTAATAAAAAATATTAAATTAAGACATGGGAATTCTAATGTAATAATTTTTCATAATTCCATAAAATTATAAACCAAAAATGTCATTTGTTATGTAATTTATCTAACATTTGTGTTTGATGTTAAATGTTTGGATGACTAAAATTATGTCAGATTTATCAGTAGAAAAGGGGGAGAGGTAATGCTAATGTCTTTAATTAGGGATCTAGGAGAGAAGTCTTGGGGAAACTATAGTTGGTATAAAATTAGGTTTTAGGTAACAATTGATATTATGAAGTTTTCTATATGAGGTAAACCTAATAGTTATAGGACCCATCATGGGTTTATAAGTTTACAGTTGATCATATGTTCAATAAAAAATAGTAATTTTTAAGCTTATTAGTTATTATTATAAAATCCCATGCTTTTGGTAAATGGACATTACATTTCATTTGGGGAATACATAATATATTACGAAATATATATTCCCAAGGAACATATTAGTTTAGTGTATTTGGAAACATGAGACATAATCTTATAACTTGGTTAAATATCTCCCACATCTCCAATAAATATATTCCCATTTTTTTCCTTCCAATAACCTTTCTTTATATCATGGGGAAAGGAAAATATAAAAAGTGTGACCTAAAATCCTCAATAAGGGTAAATATGGAGAACATAAAACATACCATTAACATTTGAATGTAAAAAAATGAACATCATGTTAAAACAATAAAATCTTGTGTCATGAAATAAATCATGGAATTTCAAACGGAATATCTCCTTAAATAAAATTAACCTTGATAAAATAGAATTTTTAAAAAACATATAAATGAGGAAAACAAATAATCACATAATATGATTTACATAGTATTAAAAGCATTGATTCTGAGACCACCATAGTGGAAAAAGTCCATTACTGAACTACAGTTACTTGAAATTTCGTCCATGTATTACTAAACCAAAAATACATTCTGTTCGATTTATGTCTATCTCATGAGATATAAATAATTACCCAATGCATTGGATAGAGATATATGTCCCATCCATCTCATAGTGAAATCATTCTTACATGTGCCTGAAGAACATAAATAATTCATCATAGAAAAATTTAATAAATAAAATGGGTTTTTTAAACATCATTCCATCGAAAATAATCAATATAAAATATCATTCCATAATTAAAATTATAAAATCAAAGTAATAATTAGGATTGAAATATCACCCTATTTAAAGAGAATCTTCTTAAATTGGAAATAATTTTGTTAAAACACTTGAACATAAATATTCTGGAAAATATCCGTTCTTCATAAAAAATGATTTTCTATCTCAAAATGTCATGAAATTTAAAAAGAAAATAATTAATTTGAAATAAAAATGAAATAGTGTAGAGGAGGATTCAGGTAATTAAGGCTTCAAGAAACCATAAAGAAATCCATTCATGTTGTATATGTTAATAAATCAGCAAATACTTTTTCCCAAAAAGTTAAAAAGTACCTCGTATGTAAACCAGAGAAAACAATCTTCTATACCATGTAGTAAAATCAGAAATGATTAAAAATGAATTTAAAAATACATAGAATAATAGTAAAAAATTTATGATAACATTTTTTTGATAACAAAGACATGGATGATAAATACATTACTAGTAAATACTTATGAATAAACAATCTCACATAAAAATGACATTGTAAAATTGTCCCTCACAATAGTTCTGATACTCTCTATAGGAGTCCAAAACTCATGTATACCACTTTCAAACATATTATTAACATACGTCATAATATTAATAATATTTTTGATATCATATATAATTTTTTTGTTATAATACATGTTTATTAACAATTTCAAGTTAATGCAATGTTTCAAGTTATATTGCTTTGTTTATCGTAGATGCTTTGATTTATTATTCTTAATCATATTACATAGATCTTGATTTAATTACATAATCAATTTATAATATGATTTATATATAATATATATTAATAATATAAATATATATAATATATAGATATATAAAATAGAATACACCATTCATGGAGATGGTAGGTTATACGTATGTTTGAACGTTATTTATGTTTTCTTATCATATTGAATGGAAGTAGGTGAATGATATATAAAATATTTATATATATATATATATCCTTCAAGTGGAATTATTATGTCATATATTTCATAAGTAATAGTATATATATATGTATTATAATCATTCTTGTATAGTTAAAGTGGAGAATGAATCTCATCGTGTCGTGGGGATGGTAGGGCGTACATACTCACGAGTGATGATATTGTTCCATTAACGATTAAATGATATAGAACTAGATGGTATACTAATAAAAGAAATAATCATGTCATATTCATTATTTATGTATATTATAGTCATCATTATACTCATCCAAATAGTTTAATTTGGAATAAGAAATTACACCACAACATGGAGTCAGTTTGGCCAAAAAAAGTGTGTTAGAGGTGTGAGATAAAGAGAAAGGGATGCACCCTTTTATAACAGAGGTGTGGGAACATTAGAACGAAGCTTGAAATGTTAATTTATTATAAAAATATTTTAGGTATCTAATTGATAAAAATTTATTTATTTTGAGGCTAATATGGGTAAGAATCAAAATTCCCTCAACCAATAGATTTTAAACATGTTTAGGTCATAAAATTAACCTTATATTGAACCATTTGTAAAATTAGTTAACACATACCATGTTCTGTTGTATTTTTATGAAACATGGTTATTATCATTACTATAATCTGCCAATAGAACCTAAGGTGTATGATTTATGATTTTTTTATCAATATCCTAGTTATTTTTTTGTAACTTATATTTTTTATATATTATATCATTTAATAAAATATCTTTTTAAACACAGTTATTTCAATTTTGATAACATTTAGTAATTGATTTTGTTATCATCAAAATAAATTGATTCCATCAAACCAAAATAATTATATCATCCTTATTATGCCAATTTCATAAAAAAAATTCTTGTATGACATCAAAATGTTCAAATTATATTTATTTTCATATTCATAAATTCATTTATTTGAATCGTTCTTTAATGAGGTAATCACAACATCAAAATTTTTTCACAAATAAATTTATTTATCTAATATATAAAAATTATAAAAAAAATACCATGATGTAAGAAATGGTTTTAGATTTATAATTACTATTTATAGAGATAGATATCATTTATATAACACTATATTAAAATAAATTTAGTAAAAGATATATGTTTAGCTTATAATTTTCATTAGTTTAAATTAATTCTTAAAAAAGTTCATTATCACTTTCAAGTGAAACCATGGGGTCCCAAAATTGTCTCATGGATGCCCATGGTTGTACATATTTAATCCAATAGGATTAGGACTTGTGTTATGGTAGTTTAATAACATTATATTATTTTTTTACCCTTATTTATGAGATTTACTATTTAACCATGGTATATAATATAATCACTGAAGTTACTATTCACAATTTACAAAAAATAAAAATTACCCATTCACACAATTTGGACCTTCTGATTATAATTATGGAATATATTTTTCCAAATTTAAAACATCGTAGCTTTATGAATTATTTTAAAGTTAATTCCCATTTTCAAAACAAAAATGTTGTTTTTATGGTGTAATAACCATCAAAATATTTACATGTCTTTATGTACAATGTTAATGAGAAATTAATTCCAATTAAATAATTTGTATAAATTATAAAAAATTATTCCTATTAAACATTAAAACCAATTAAAAAGATAATCTATCAATATAACTAAATTATATGATAAGGCAGTGTTGAATTAAAATTCTGTATTTTTCAATATTTATTAGAATATGAATTTTATCAGAAAAATACCAAAAATTGAACATAGGAAAATATTTATGTCCCTATTATAACGAAGAATTTTGATGTTGTCAAATATAATATATTAATTAGTTAAAAACTAAATTTAAAATGGGTGTACTGTCAAGAGGTGGAAAACATCATTTTTTTTTTGAAAAAGTACTTATTTTATTAAAAAAATTGATTTTGTTCTTATATCATGTTCTTGAAAATATATAAGATGAATTTTAATGTTATATAAAAATAAAAAATTTGGTTAATTATATTAATAAGGGCTAGTATATATCTAATTAAATAATAATTTTATAATAAAATATCATGGTTTAGTGAAACATGGTATCATGTACAATGCAAGCTATTGTGGAAGGTCACTTTTAAGTGTAATGAAAGCCATGTCAGTGGTGCGTGTATTTCAATATTAATTTGGTTTTGCGTAAAATATAATCCAAAATTAATTCATTTATATGTTGAAAAAAATCTATAATCAATGTTCCGTGAAATGAATTCATTCAATAGAACCAAAAATTGTGTGTCACAGAAGCCAAGAATAGTGTTGCATATATTGTAAGCTAATACAGTGTTGTGTTTATCACAAGATTATCATGGTGTAATGTTCAAAACATGAAATCAAATAAATAAAAAATAATATATCCCATAAAATCTCATGGTGTTACATTCTGCCCACTTTAAATGAATATCTCCCTCATAATTCGTCAGGGTTATAAATTGTTTACGACTTGAATGTTTCTTTCATCGAAACCCACATCGTAAATAAATACTAAGACGTTATTTAAAAAAAGAAACTTAGAAACAAAATAGATACCCAAGGTAACTCATTACTGGGTTTCCACATAGTAGAACATAGGTGGGACGTGAAATCAAGGATATTGAAGAGAAATATTTCCATTAAGTTCTTATAGATAGGGATACAGAATAAGGATTAGAGAAAGTTAACTATGAGAGCACC
The DNA here is from genome assembly GCA_963277665.1 of Viscum album. Taxonomy (NCBI): domain Eukaryota; kingdom Viridiplantae; phylum Streptophyta; class Magnoliopsida; order Santalales; family Viscaceae; genus Viscum; species Viscum album. The sequence goes on along the minus strand of OY728127.1, from coordinate 1,608,419,258 downwards.
ATAAATTTGTGATGATTTAAGGGACCATCAGATTCATTGGATAAAAAGGTACTAGGTTAACATTTTTGGTATTCAACATCCTTTTCCTAAAGATGAATATTTTTTCAAGAAAATAAATACATATTGGATTTTGCTTCAATTTCATCATTGTTCTTGCCTTTATCAATTTCTATTTCATCTACTATTTAAAGAAATGAAGTTGAATTTTTCATTATCTATCTATTAGCAGATCATGTGAATGATTGATTGGTCATTCCATCTATCTCTATAAAAAGGTTTTCAAACGTAATCAAATATACATAAGTCCACCTATAGTGAGATAATAAAAACATTAACTAGAATATAACTTATACTATCAATAAATGGATAGCATTATAATCCTTCCAAAAATTAAAAATATAAAATATTGTAAAGTGTTTTACTAAATCTTCATAACATTTCACTCTAATATCTCATAAGGTAGATCCTGGTTTTCACATTCCAAACATGGGAATAACTTAGTCATATATTCTCTTTAAACATGAATTACCACATAACCTTAGTGAAAACCTAAACATTTTAAACTGTTATCTCTTTCCACATAAAACACATCCCAAGAAATCTATATACTCAATCCTGGATATACACTGGTCCTTATATTAATCATGAGGTTTTTAAAACTGTTAATCATCTAATTATCTTTTTGTACCTTCATTATGCGAAGGTCTTGTGATTTCCAAAAATACTTCAATCACTTTTCATGATCATTAGTACCATATAATTATGGAAAAACCCAATGTAAAAATACATAGATATTCCAATATTCCATAATACTATTAAAGAGTTTCGACAACACTATTTTGGAATCCTATTACATAAAACATTATTCCTTCCACCACTTCATTGACATACTCCACATCAACAATAGTGATTGCATGTGATTTTCCTTTGTCTTTGTCCTTAATATATAGTTGGCATCGATAATTATCCATAACCATTGGATTAGGAAATTGCTTAGAAAAAATCCCCATTTCCTTGCACTTGTATCCCTGATTTGTGGGAGGTTCACTCTTTGGAAATGTCTATATATTCCCATTACTTGGACAGAAAAATTCCCAATGACCTTCTTTCCCACACATAAAACATTTATCAGTCCCCATAAAACAATTTACTCAGTGAGTCCTTCCACACATTGAGAATAACACAAATATAATATTTATTTCTCTGTAATTTTTATAGTTTCCTTTGAAATCCATCCATATTTTATTATCATAAACATGAGATAGATAATAAACTACAATCTCAATTTTTTTAGAAGAATACGATGAAGATACATACTAAAAAATAATTTCTTGAACTCATCATAATCCATAGAGATAATTTTATCATGTTGCCTCATATTCATGATAATGTACCACAACAGATTCACTTTACCGTTCATGCAATATGTGCCAAACATAACACTTTCATCTTCTGAACAATGAAAAATGAAAAATATCTTTTCAACAGTACAAATCCATTTCTCTAAAACTAGTGGATCATTTTACACTAAAATATTGTGGATGTTTCCTTAAGAAATATTTAAGATAATGTTCTTCCCACCTTTGTTAATTTAGGAGACAAATATGATTATTGGTCCTACAAAGGATATTTTTTATTCATGGTCCCACAACATTTGGCTATTCAAGAGGAAAATCATTTCATTTACAATCACATCCAACATTAATTTGGTTCCATTGGGTTCCAACCATTGTCTAAACCCAAAAATGAATAGTGTGATAGGTAAAAATAATACTATGAAAAAAAAACATAATCAAGAGGGAGTAATTTTAATTTCTAACATCGTAGGTTTATTCCTTGGTTATTCAGGATCATTACCATAATTCTATGACTTTAAAAAATAGATATTATTACCCTTAAGGACATCCCTAGACATACCATAGAAATATCTCAAGGTATTTGAGTAATGTTTTTTCATCCTAGTATCCAAAGGATAACTAAACCTTCACTCTGATACCAGCCCTAATGACCAATGCATGACATAAATGGAAATTACATTTATTTTTAAAAATACTTAATACATTACAAAAAATTTATTCCGAATGATCATATTTATTTTAGTATAATTGGAAACTCGGAAGATAATCTTCAAACATGGTGAAAGATCTTCAACATCTCTATTAAAGATATTCCCCTTTTGTTTTCATAGCTAAAATAATTCATTATATCCAAGGGAAAATAAAACATTAAAAGGGTGAGATCAAATTCTCAGTAAGGGTAAACATAAAGAATATAAAATAAACCATTACTATTTGAATGTAAAAACATGAACATAAAGTATAAACATCAAAATCAGGAGTCATGAAATAAATCATAGAAATTCTTACGACATATATCATAATGGAAAATTAACCATGATAACATAACATTGGTATTAAAAAAATTAATTTTGGAAAACCAAAAACCACATAATATGATTTCCATAATATCCAAGGCATTGTTTCCTAGACGATCATAATGAAGAATGACCATTACTGGACCGAGTTTACATTCATTTCATCCATGTATTACTATACCTGATTTACATGTCATTCAAGTAATGTCAATATCATGAGATTTAAATATGTATTCAATGCATCATAGGGAGATATAGGTCCCACCTAACTTGTAGTGAAATCATTATTACATGTTCCACAAAAACATAAATCATTAATCATTGCATAACCCAAGAAATAAAATTGGTTTCTTAAACATTATTCTATAAAAATATAATCCATAAAAAATTTCATTTCATAATTAATACACTCAAATAATACTAATAATAGTAATAGCAACATCACCCTATTTAATGATCATCATCTTTAGTGGAAAATAATTTTTATAAAACACTTGAATTTAATTTTTGAAGAAAATATCTTGTGTTCATCAAAAACATTTTCATTTCTCTAAATTTTGCGCAAATTCTAAAGAAAATAATCTAGTTGAAAATAAAATTGAAATTGTTTAGAGGATATTTCCTAGAAATAAGACAACATGAAAATGAAAAAAAATCCATTCATTCCATATATGTTAAAAATCATTCTCCTCATACATTTCCTGTAAAAGTTAAAAAGTACCTCGTATAGTAAATAAATGAATGATTCCTTCCATACAATGAAATAAAAGTAAAAAAATTACATTAAAAATAAATATAATAATAGAAATATTTTTATTAAATCATTTTTATAAAACATGGACATAGATGATAAATGTATACCCAGCAAATACGTACGAATAAGCAATCTCATATAAAAATGAGATTGTAAAATTATCCCTTACACTAGCTCGGATACTCCCTTTACGAGTCCATAAATCCTGTATAATGTTTAGAAACATATTATTAACTTATATAAGAATGATAATAATATTTATGATTCCATATATGAAACTTTTATGACCTAAAATTACTGGTTTATTAATAATTTCATGTTAATGAAACATTTTTAGTAATAGTGCATTGTTTGTCATACATGTTTTTACATGTTATTCATGATTCTATTACTTCTATCAAGATTTACTCACATATAGATTGAATAATATGATTTATATATCATATCTATTCATAAAATAAATATATATAATAGATAGGCATATAAAATGGGAATCACCATTCATTGAGATGGTAGGCCTTACGTATGCATGGACACTATTTCAATTTTTTTATCATATTGATTGGAAGTAAGTGAATGAAATATATATATATATATATAATGTGGAATTAATATTTAATATATTTAATAATTATTAATATATATTTTATATATTATAGTCATTCTTGGATTGTTATAGTGGAGAATGAATCTCATCGCGTCGTGGAGATGGTAGGTCGTACGTATGCACAAGTGACATTATCATTCTATTAAAGACTAAATGATACGGAACTAGATTGTATATTAATTAAAAATAAACATAATAATTTAAAATTAATTATTATTTTTTCTATTATAAATATCATTATACTCTTCCAAATAATGTAATCTGGAATTTCGAATTACACCACGACGTGGAGACGGTAAGCCATACGTTTGAACGCATAGAGATATTATTATTCGTATGATGAATAAAATAATGACTATAAATTTTACATTATTATTTAAACATATAAATATATTAATGATACTATATTTATTACATTTGTATGGAAACAATATATAACTAATAAATAAAAGAAGAAAATAAATTTGATAGAAGGGATAAAACAATTACCTCTTAATTAGGTGTTTCTTTTTTATTTGAACTAAAGTGATCCTTAGGGTGGTTCTATGCCATAAATTTATTCTTCTAGGATGATATGAAGATTTTTGGAACACTAAATGGGATGGGTTTGGCTGATCCAAAGTACATTATATGCGTGATTTAATGATAAATGGGGATTCCCTTTTATAAGAGAGGTGAGGGAAGGTTTGGGAAAAGCATGAAATATTAATTTATTATATACTTATTTTTGGTTAATAATATCTCAAAATTGATCTAATTTGGGGACAATATAGGTATGGGTAAAAATACCCCCGTAAAATACATTTTAAACTAGTTTAGGTCAAAAAATTAACCTTAGAGTTATCCCGTTGAAAAATATGTTTACTCTTACACTGTCCTCTTGTATTTTTATGCTACATGGTTAATATCATTACTATAAAATGTACAAAGAACCAAAAGTGGATCCTTTATGAAATTTTTATCCAATAAATATGATTTGGAATAAATTTACAATTTTAGGATTTTTATATAATTTAATAAAATAGAAATATTTTTAAAACACATTTATGAAAATTTTGACACTATTTTACAATTGATTTTTGTTAAGGTCATATAAAATTGATTACTTCAAAAAAATGCACTAAATAATTTGTAATATGTCAATTTCATACAAAACAATTCTTGTATGACATGAAAATGTTCAAATTAAATTTATTTTATTATTTATAAATTCATTTATTTGAATCTCTCGTTAAAGGGGTAATCACTACATCGTAATTGTGTAATAAATAAATATATTTATCAGGTTTCAATAAATTATAAATAAAATCCTATAATGTAGGAAATATATTTAGATTTATAATTACTATTTATATACATAGATATTAGTTATATCACCATTTATTAAAATAGATTTACTAATGGACATATTTTTAGTTTATAATTATCTTCAGTTTAAATCTATTCATAAAAAATGTCATTTTCACATCCAAGTGAATATATGGGGTCCCAAAATCGTCCCAAGGATGCCCATGGTTAGAAATATCTAATCAAATATTACTTGGATATCTTTTAGGCCAGTTCAATAATGTTATAATATTATTTATTACCCTTATTTACAAGTTTTACCCTTTAACCATGGTAAATAAAATAATTTCTGAAGTTATTATTAATAGTTTACAAAAAATAAAAAAGTACTAATTCACATAATTTAGACCATATGATTACAAATATGGAATTCATTTTTTCATATTCAAAACATATTAGTATTATTAATTAAATTAAAATTAATTCTCATTTTCAAAACCAAAATGAGGGTTTTTATGATGTAATAATCATCACAAGATGGACAAGTGTTTACGTCCAATGCCAAAGGAAATTGCTTCCAATGAAAAAAAATGGATTAAATAATAAAAAAATTAAATCGAATTAATCATTAAAAAAAATTAAAAATATAATCCATCAAAATAAATAGAATTGATGAAATTGCAGTTTATAATTAAAAAGTTGAATTTTTCACAATTCATTAAAATATTAATTTTAATAAAAAAATACCATAAATTAAATATAGGAAAAAATTTATTTCCATATTCAATATAAAAAGTTTATTTTTTCAAATAGAAAATATAAATTTTTGTAATAACAATATTTAAAATAGGTGCACCATCCAAAGGTGTCAAAACATATTTTTTTTGAAAAAGTACTTATTTATTTTGAAAAAATTATTTTGTTCTTATATCATGTACAAGAAAATATATAAGATGAATTTTAATGTTATATAAAATTAAAAATTATGAATAATGTTATTCATATTTTCTAGTTTATATCGCATTAAATAATAATATTTTCATAATATATCGTTGTTTAGTGAAACTCAATATCACATACAACAGAAGTTATCGTGGAAAGTCCTACTAGCATGAAACAAAATCCAATTAAAATTTTCAGGTTGTGAAGAATTCTTTATATGTTACGTATAACATAATCCAAACATATTTCATTTATAAATTGAAAAAAATATATACCTGATGTCACTTGAAATGAAATCTATCAAAATAACTTGAAATTATGTGTAACAAATTCGGTGAATAGTGTTTCATATACTGCAAGATAACATGGTGTTGCGTATAACATAAGATAATATTATTGTATAATTCAACATAGGACATAAAATAAATTAAAAAAAACTATCTCAAAAGAAATTCAGGGTGTTAAATTAAAACCGTATTTTGATTTGATAATTTTCTAAGTCTTAGAATGAATAGACCAATGCATTAATTATAACCTATTTATCATTGGTTTAGCGTGACGGTTGAAAAATAATTCGGTTACATGGAAATATTTTCTAGATATATTTATGTTCTTGTTACGAATAACCTTTCTAATTTATATATGAATATGATTCATGATATATTCATGATATTCCCAATATTCTATAATAATGTTTTCATTCATGTTATTTTGAGAAAAACTTATTTTGAATTGTTTAATGGTTTAGGTATTTATAGAATGATCTATGATAATCCTTATGTGAAATTAATAAATTACTTTTATTTAATGTTTCCATATTCATAAAATCTGTTATCTAGGTATTATACTTTCATGTGAAAATTATTTTGTTTTTATTAAAGATATGATGATTAGTGGTTTATACATTTATAAACATCCTGTTTAATTAAAATTTGATTAAAAAAATTTAATAATTAAGTATCCTTAATCATCATTTGGTGTAAAAGAAATTATAATTGTGGAAGATGATAGAATCATAAAACCAAAGGGTGAAACATTATTTATGGATTTAAAGAAAATCAATTATGTATTTTTTTCTTATGATCTTATTATAGATGGTAAATTAATTCCACAACTATAGGAAAAGGATCTTGAAATAAAATTATTATCAAATTTCCTATATTTATTATGAAATTATATTAATATATATAACTTTTTCATATTTGCTTTTGTGTTCATTGAATTTCTTATGATCAATCGTGTTCTTGTGATCAATATTCACATTCACATACCATTATTATTTGGATATTATGTTTCTGTTCAATTTATATATTTTTTCATTCAATTAATGTTCTATTATTTTGTATCCTATTTATGATTTATTCTAGATAACATTCATATTTCTCATTCCTTTTATTCAAAAGTATGTTTTATTAACCCTTTTAATTATGTTTGATTCATCAAATGTATTTTCAAAATTTATACCCTTGATTATCAATCAGATGATAGAATTTGGACGATTCAGTTTATTAAAGTGGGAAAAATATAATACCAATAAATTCTAAAATAGTAGTATGTTAGATAACATACATGACATGAAACAATATTATTTTATGGTCATAAAATATCATGATTTATATTTAACTATTCTAACCTAGTTTTTAATTATTTAGTAAGAATAAGAGTATCAAAATTATGAAATATATTTATAAACAACCTACTGAAAAATGTAAATTTATAAATTTTTATGAAATAAGAACTCAATTTTATATAAAGTCATATTATGCTTTAAAAGTATATTTTATTTAAAAATAGAATAATTAGTTTTTTGATAAAATATTATAATTAAATACTACCAGATAATTATATTTTATTTAATAAAATTATATCAATTTTAGAATCATCAGATATTTGGGTAGAATTTTCGTATTTTTACAAAAACATTTTCCCAATAAATAAGGAATAATACATATAATATATAAAATGGGTTTTTTTAGTTATTTTAATGTGTATAAATTTCTTAATTGGATTTATAATTGCAATCATTTGTTCAGATTATACAAAGTCCAATTAATTTTATTGTAATCGATATTGTACTTAATTTTGGTCTAAAAATGTTTTTATATAAATATTTATTTTTCTAGAAAATGGATATTCAATACATTTTGTGGGATTATTTAAAAATTCATTCCACTTACATATATTAATTGATCAATATAAATTGGATTAATAATTTTTAATTAGGATGTAAATTTTTTTTAAATATTTCAAATTTATTTTCGATTATAATGTACAATTACAATTAGAAATATTTACCCCCTTAGTAAATGGTATGATAAGTTAACAATGGTTAATAATAATGGAAATACGATTTATAATAACCATCAAATTATATTTCACATATTTTTCTTAATTTTTTTGAACCAAAACCATTAAATATACTAAAATATATCATTTTGTTCCCATTTTCCTTTCATAATGTACTTCAATTATTTTTTGAAAGAAAAATTCAAAAAATTCTCTTTATTTTAATATCTATAATATTTTTTATTGGGATAAAAAACAGGTTAAAAATTAATTTAAAACGTTATTCTAGAAAATTAAAAATATAATGTTAGAAATTTGTTTCAAATTTTTAGTAATGAAAATAATTACCTTAAGTGATTACGTAACCCCGACAAAGTTCTTGTTCAACAAGTTCAAAAATCCATTAAATTATTTTAAAAATATATAATGAATTATTTTTTGGGTGAGTTATATTGTTTCAAAAAAATTTGATGATTAATACAACTTAATAAGTATTTTTTAAATATTATTTTTTACTTCATTACTATCAAGAAAATTTTAATGTCAATTTATGAAAGTAATTATTTTAATGAAATTATTTGAATTTCAAGTTTAAGAATATTTTATTAATTGATTTTAAATTCCTAAAATTATTATAAATTGTGAATTTAATGGTATTTTTTTGAATATATCATCCTATTTAAAATTATGTGTTACTTTTCGTTTTATGGATTCTTTTTTTGACCCATAACGAGTAAAAACCATTTTTATCATGGTAATTATTAAATTGAGTAAAGAGAGATTAAAACTATGAGATAAGGGATAAAACATCTCATTAACTAATATAAATTTTATTGGAATATATGATTTAGACAAATATATGCCCTATATTATAAATATATTTGATTAATCCACTTGAATGAGAATATTAATTTATATTAAATTCGTATTTTAAGTAATTACATGGGTCAACCTCCCTAGGATATTAATGGACACTACCTCTCATTTCTTCCTAACACATAACGATCCATTTAGATCAACCATGATCTTCCCAAACCAGCTCCTAACATACATTACTACATCTTAAAAGTCCTTTTATAAGTAAAACAACATCCAATAAATCATAAGGTGTAAAGTGAATGTGGTGTTCAAAATAGGAGGAGTTAAAGGAAATGTATTGCATGTTTATACGGATGTTCAAGGTTTTATTATATCAATTTCCTTTTATTAGGATATACTTATACATTACTGAACATTTTAATCCATGATAATCTGTGGAATATACAGTAATTTATTTTTTCTTCAATATTTATTTTAATTCTTACACATATTCTCACCATTGATTAATTCCAAAATAAATGATTTGATCTTTTCAAGGATTATTGATCTCTATTGAGTACCATTGACACATGTATTTCAATATGCACCTACATCCTTTTATAATGTTTTTATAGTGCCTATGGAGATAATAAATTACAAAAATATCTTTTATCATGATATTTAATGACACATTGATATTCTTCATTCATGACATATTTATAGAAATTTTTTATAACTTTTAAGGGTTTTAATGGACCTAATTTAAATTTTTTGATTCACAATTAATGTTTTTCAAAATTATTTACATTATATTGGGTACATAATTACACATGAATTAGTTTTAGAAAATTCATTATGTGTAGTTATGGGTTTTACAAAATCAAGTTATGTTCCTTCATGATATGGATATTTTATTCATGTGTCACCCAAGTTTCTATGGTTTCTCAACTCAATCATCCTTTTTTTGAGAAATGATTTTTTTTCACTAATATTAATTCATATGGTACACACACTGATTCAAGACTTATAATATTATTAATCTTTTTATAGTCATGGAATTTTTTGTGACTTTTTATTTTCATTCCAACAAATGGTTTTGGGTTCTAAATACCTGTAAAATGTGTTTTCATTAAAAATAATGATTTAATATTTGTAATAAAATTTATCAAAACTCATCCACCATATTTTTTATAGTTTCAATAATGTTATTTTGAAAACCGAAATGATTTTATAATGTTATTTTCTATTATATTTTTCATTCTATTAAATGATTTTAAATGGAAATTTCATTACATATTCTTCATGCGTAAATTTAAACCCATTTAATAAAATATTAAAAAGAATGTTTTATTTTTTACATTTATTACATAGATTGTTACTCTCATGGTCATAACTATTATTTTCATTATTTTTTAATTATATGTTTTCATGGTTTTTTTAAAAAAATTCTCCATATTTTTTGTTTTTTTATAATGGTTTGAATGAAATGGTTATTTCACCCTATTTCCAAAGAAATTATTTAAATGTTATTTCAAAGGTATTCTATTCTATAAAAAAATAGTACAAAAATTTTTATACTTTACCGGGAACATGGTATTTAAATTCTATCCATCTAATTTCTCATGATGGATTAAAAAAAAATTTAGGAGCTTATCATGAAACCCATTTCTTATCAAATGATAAGTCAATGTATAAATTAATTCAAGTATTTGTTAAAGGTTTTATGATGAAAATGAAATCACCTATTTGTAATATACATGTATATTACATGGAAATAAATTATTATAATGGGTGAGATGGGTAAAACATATACTACAGATGATCTTGAAACAGATTATACAATTTGTGATCCTGATATGGCTCTCTTATTCATTGGAAAATGTTCTTAATATTTAAAGGAAATAATATGAAATTCAACCAAGTATGTTTCTCCTTTGTATTTAATTTGGATCTTGTTATTTGTAGAATGAGTGAACACGGGTGATTAAAATAATCTTACAAGGTACCAACATGGGTTTTCAATGCTTCTGATTAGTATTTAATAGTTCTATTGATAATTATTGACACCATATAGCTCGAGATTATTGATTCATATTGTTATTTCATTTATTAAGGTTTTATACATTGTCACATATATAATGATCTATTGTAAGATTGGTTTAAACTGTAATATTTAATTCTCATGGACATTGATTATGTTATGGTAATTGACCATCCCATCCTGGTCCATTTCTTTTCCAAATTCTAGTGTTTGGGGTGTCCTGTGGAACATCGATGTCTCATTAAGGATTTTTCCGAATTTGATGATTGAATGAACGGTTGCACTGATGGGAATCGGTGGACCCGATGGGTGTCAGTGGAAACGATGGGAATCGGTGGCACCGTAGGGGATCAGTGGCACCAATGGGTTTTCCATAGAACCAATCGACGTTAGTGCCCAGGAGATGGTGCTAGGGTGAAGATGCCAGGGAGACGGTGCAAGTGCGACTGTGACTCACCTTACGGTGAGTACTTCCATTTTTTTATAGGACCTTCCAGTTTTCTCATAGATACATATCTATTGACATAAAAGTGTTTAAGTACCCCTTTCAATGACATTTAAATCCAATAAAATATGTTTTAAAAACCCAATTGTTTGGTGAACCTTGAGTTACCAAAATGTGTGGCCTGTTTCTTCAGAGTCACACAGTTGTTGCGTTTTAAATATTCTCTCATGATATGCATATTTATTCATTTAAATGAAATATTTTAACTCACATCTATTATCTACATCATATCCACGTATATTATAACATCTCAATTAATCCCAACATGTGAAACCGCCCACCCGCTTGGTCGATCCACGATCTATCTTTTATGTACATTGAAATCAACTCACTGATTTTAGGATCTAGACATTTCTTCAGATAATAACTTCTCCTCCGTATTTTTTTCGGTCTCTTATAGTGAATCTTTGGGATTCCTTCCTAGATGAATCATGCGCTCAGGAAGGATCCCTTCCTACTCATCCTAGGATTCCTCAGAGTTGTCCATATCCAAGTCGTACATTCCTAGTTCCTAGTGCAAAGAGAAATCTTAAATTATTGATTTACTAGGAAAGATTTTTTCTTTCATCTCTCTTTATTGTGCATTATACGGGGTCGGTATGATGATGTTACCATGGGGCATAGATGTAACAGACCTTAACCAAGATAATAAATGGACTTTTAAAGAATGAATGGATTGATAAGATGTTGATATTGTTGTGTTTTACCATCATTTTATAATGTAAATTGTATGGGCTTATGTGCACTAAAAATCATGGCCATTTGTGGTCATTTATTGCGCACTAATGTGCATCTATTTTCTGGAAAATATTGTGAATGAATGATTGTATCATGGAAAAGGGTAAATCCCATTAAAATAAGTAGATTAAATGGATTTAGAATGAAAATGAATCAAGATGTGATCACTCTGATTAATCAAATATAACGAGGGATGTTGATAAATGTTGTGGATAAATCTGGAAACTACCATGCTCTGTTCTGCTAAAAAGCACGTGGTTGCTCTGATTGATGCATATATGTTGGCATGGATGGGGATGGGATCACCAGTTTTCCTTTTGTTTTTGAGGGAAAAGATTCATGTGGGGACAAATATTGGGGCTTGGTTTGGTTGAAGTACTATGAGGGATCTCACTAGTTCATTTGTTTTTGTGACTTTACAAGAGAACCACGTGTGAATTCTTAAACAGTTTCATGGATGTTTTCTTTCAGTTGAGGTATTGGCTTGTGGATATGCCTATTAGTTTCCCAGTAGTGATAGAATATTTAAATGGAATCACATGAACTTGGTAACAATAATGGGTTCAATGGGGATTTTTCTTCTAGAAATTGGTGGTTCTCTGGTTGTGTCTCTTGTGTATTTGTACAAGAAGTAATTGTATGAATAGTGTTTCTGTATAGACTGGTTTTAAAACCCTTAGGTTGGTTTGAGTGATTGTTAAACTATATGTATAAATTTAATACTTGTATTTCTTATTCAAACCCACCCATGTTGAGGAAATCATGCTAAACACCCCAATTTCACGGGGGAGGGTGTTTCTTCCAACATTATATTGATAGTATGGTTATTAGATCATTTCTACTCCATTCCCCATGTAGACCAAGACTCCTCGTGCAGGCTATGGTGGCCTAATGTTTACTATAGCCCAATACTCTTTGGGCAGGGTGTGTAGTGTTAGTTGGCCTAGGTGTGTGTAGCAAGGCTTGTTTCCCAAGCATCTTTAGGATGAGTACCAGGTGTCTTCGGGCCTGGAATTGGTTGTTCTAGACCAACTGACATTGGTAGTGGCACTGGTTGTTGTGGAACATGTCATTTTGGGTGTAGTGATGTGTGGTTATTGTGTTCCAGGTGTTTTCGGGCGGGATGAGTGGTGGTGGTGGTCCCCAAGGTTGTTGTTGGGGTGGTAGTGGGACTGATGTGGCACTTATGGGGGAGGTTTGACGCATGGATGTCCAATGTAACTAGGGGGAAGGTGGTGTAGGGAACCCAAATATAAATGTTCTATTAATAATACTTACATGACTTCCATTATTTAGTTATTGTTATTTTGTGAGGTTGGGGGGATTGATTCCTTTCTAGGTGTTTTGTTAACCTCTTTTCTCACGAGGCATTAAAATGTCTCCCTACTTATGCGTGAGATATTTTTTTCCCTACTTAGTATACATGTATACTCACCCTATGTATATAAGAATACTTCCAGGTTTCTGGGATGACATGGAGGACTATGCTATAGCATACTAACTTGAGTGTTGGTATAGTCGTCGTTGTTGTTTTCCCTAATCATGGTAATTTTCATCATAGTTTTCTTGTACTTGTATCAGTTTATTTTGAACATGAATGTTGAAATGGGATTTTGAATTTACTTTTACATTAATCATTTGGAGTTGTATTAGTTTTACCATATTATCTCTTTACTGTATTTAATAAAAAGGGAAATTCCTTCCATTTAACATGAGATTCTATACCATTGGTGATAGTCGCCATTCTGTGTCCAACTAAAGGTGGGTCTAATGGTTTATTATCTCTACTTAAACATGATGAAGGAGTGGTATGGTATTTTATTGTCCCTTTCCTCATCTTGATGAAGGTGGGTCATGATATAATGTTATCAGAGGATGATTGTTGAGAGATAGGATGGCTTTCTAGGTTAGGCACAGTAATAATTGCATGGGATGGTAGGAAATCAATGTAAGGAAATCATGGTGCGTGAATTATGCTAGAAAAGTCTGACTAGGAAAAGGGATTTTAAGTACCCTCATAAAATGATGCAAGGTCTCAGGGCCTACTACAAGAGAAAGAGAGGCTACACTGATTACAGGGAAGAGACCCATGGAAAGGTTCATACATCATTATAACTTATGTTCTTGTGTGTTTTTGGTGTTCTGGAGAATTTGAAATAAATTACATGTAGACAAATTTAAAAGATATTTTCTACAGTTATTGTGCTATGAATTCCTTGATTACCTTGTATCAATTAAATCCAAATGAAATCCATGAGTGGTGTGGGCGATCGAGGCCCAGGAGACTGAATTTTCTGACTAGTGAAGGATTGATCGAGAGGAGGAGGATGACCATTGGAAGATGATGCTTCTTGACATTCAATGGTAGACCCTCAAAAAGTAAGAGGGAATCATCTCATACATGGAGACACAAATATTAATTGAGGAGTTGGTTATAGCTTTCAGCTTGATCTAGGATCCGTATGATTACTGAGTTCATGTAGCTGTGAGAGGATTCAGGGAGTGGCGCATCAGTGGTGGATTATCTTCCTTAGAGAGAGGATTGAAATTGAGGTTTTTTGGATAGACATTGAGAAGGAGTTCAGGGAAATATTTCATTCTTCTACGATGGAGGCTGAGAAGAGGCAGGAGTTACTCTCCCTCCATCATGGGAGTATGTCAGTTAGGGAGTTAGGGATCATGTTCAAGGATCTTCTTCGCTTTGCACCCGACCTATTTCTAGATGAGGAGTCTCATTCAAGATATTTATAGGAGGCACTATAACCTTCCCTCTAGTATGTCTCTACTCCCAACACTCTACTAAAGTACTTGTAAACATAGAAGAAGGAAGAAGATGGTCTCATGTTATGTATAGACTACCAAAATGAAAATTAGGTAACAATAATGAACCATTACCCCCTCTCTAAGATCGGCGAAATTTTGTTCCAGTTGAAGGGATCATGTTGATTATCTAAGATTGAACTACGTTATGGAGATCTCCAGTAGAGGGTGAAGGGGGTGATATCTAAAAAACTACTTTAAAATGCAAATATGGGCACTCTTAGTTCATGGTCATGTCATTCGGAGTTAAAAATGCACCATCCAAGTTCATGAGGCTCATAAACTCTATTTTCTATGAATATCTACATGGGTTCATTGTCATGTTTATTGATGAAATCCTGATCTACTCAAGATCAGAGGAGGATCATGTTGTTCATATTTTTGGATGACCGTAGACACCACCAGCTTGTCGAGAAGTTTTCCATGTGCATGTTCTTTAAATTAGAGGTTTATTTCCTTAGACACATGGTTTCCTAGAAGGAAATAGTGTTGGGTCCATAAAAGGTTAAAGAAGTTTTTTCCTTGGAATCATCCAAGAACATGGTAGAGTTTTTTAGTTTCGTGGGTTTATCAGGTTACTAATATAGGTTTGTTCCCTACTTCTTTGGAGTTTCAACACCCTTGACAGCCTTAACCAAGAAAGACCAGGCTTTTTTTAGAGTGAGTAGTGCTAGAAGACATTCGGTTATCTAAAAGGGAAGTTGGTCAGTTCCATAGTATGGAGTTTTATAGAGGAAGGGGTAATGTATGAAGTGTTTTATGATGCTTCTATTCTGGGCTTGGTTTGTGTGCTGATGTAGCAGTGAGGAGTGATCACTTATGGATCGAGGCAGTTATGTCCCAATGAATGTTACTATTATACCCATGGTCTGAAGCTTGTAGCATTTGTGTTAGCATTGTAGTTGTGGCGGCATTTCCTCACCGAGGATCACTTTTTGGTCTTTACAAATAACAAGAGAATTAGGTATGTATTCTCCCACTAAGTCTTGAACATGCGGTAGCAGAGGTTGATGGAGTTTCATCAGGATTACGACTTCGAGATCTCATATAACTTAGGAATGGGAAATTTGGGGGTCGATGCCTCTAGTAGGAAGTTGTTGCGGGATGTGATTCAAGATTCATCATATTATTAGAGAGAGATGGATGAGTTGGATTTCTTACACCTCGATGCAAATGTGTAAGACGGTAGGGGATGTCTATTTCAGAAGATAGTGCAGTCATCCTTGGTACAACAGGTGGAGGAGCCTTAGTTGGGAGACTTATTGGCTAATGTGATGTGTGATCGTGATAGCCATGGAAATGATCCAGAAGGATGGTTAGATGATGTTTAGAGTCAGATGGTGTATTGTGGAAAGATATTTGTTCCATAGGAAATGCATGAGATAGTTATCATTGTGCTCCATAACTCACCCCATATAGTGAACCCATGTTTTTCCAAGATTTACTAGGGCATGAGAGGTTTATTTGGGTGTCCCAGTGTAAAGCAAGTTGTGGAAAAGATTGTTGGAATGTGCATCATGTGTCAGTAGGTGAAGACCGAGCACTGTATTTCGGGTTTCCTTTTTCATCACTTAGACATTCCTGAGTGGAAGTAGATGACATATTGATGGATTTCAACATGGTACTACCCATGGTTCTAGGATTTTGGGATGAAATATGGTTAGTAGTGGACATGTTGACAAACTCAGCTCGCTTCCTAGAAATCAAGGTGTCCAGTGCGGTTGATGTCTTATCATAGTGGTATGTGGATGAGGTGGTGTGGTTGAATGGAGTTACGAGGTTCATATTTTGGGATCACAATAAATGATTTACCACATGTGTCTCGAAGGGATTACTACTTGATTTTGGCCCCCAGCTATGCCTTATCACAACATTCCACCACAGATGGAGGGGAAGACCGAGAAGACCATCCTGAAAATGGAGGATATACAACAATCATGAATTCTAGACTTCAAGGTATCATGTGGATGATAATTTCCATTAGTAGAGTTTACCTACAACAATATTTATCACTCTACCATTAGAATGGATCCATTCGAAGCCTTGTAGGAAAGACTGTTTTATTCGCTATGTGCTGGACTGAGGATAGGGAAGCAGGTATTCATGGCCCATATATATTGTCAAGCATGACAGATATGGTTCATCATGGGAATGAGAGGATTATAGCGGCTCAATATTATTATAATTCGAATTCTAATCATAGTAATAGACACATGAAATTCCGGTTTGGGTACCACATGTTCATAATGTTCTCCCATCAGCATGGGCAGTGGACGTTCAGTAGGGGGAGTAAGATTTCTCCTAGGATTGTTGTGCCCTTCAAGGTGTTGCAGTGGGTATGTGAAGTGGATTATCTGCCAATTCTACCTCCACTGCTGGAGAGGGTCTAAAACGTCTTCCATGTGTCTCATATCCGTCAGTATCCACATGATGACTCACACATCCTTGACTGGGGAGTGTTTGATATCGAGGATGATGCAACATTTGTGGAGCGATCGGTGGGGATCGAGGATCATGTGAAGAAGGTTCTTCATGGATAAAAAATTCCATTGGTTTGTGTGTTGTGGAGGAATGGTGACCTTAGGGAGAGTACATTGGAATGGGAGGAACATATGTGTGTCAATTACCCAGATCTATTTTTATTTTTATTTTGTGTTTGTTTTGTAAATGACTGTGATGTAGTGATTGATCATGTTAACTATAATATGATATATTTTACATTCTCAAAATGCGTGTAAAATTCCTCACTGTGGTTAGGGGAGGACCTGATCCCTAATAAAGACGCATTGGGTTAGATACAATTTAACTCACGCAGGCGAGTCAATGCCACACCAAGTGGGTATTATCATGACATGGGGTAAGGGACTCCCTATAAAATATATCTGGATGGTGTGAAATTTATATGTTTATGTGACTTTTCTGGGTAGAAGTGCAGTAATATATCCATAGTTGTTTACGAGATAGATGATGGAGCATTGTTCAAAGATATTAAGGTTTATTCCAGCTTTAAAACAACTCTTGGGTGGATTGTTCCTGAGAAAAATATTTTTAAATGGTTGTTCAGACCACCATCATTTCATCATGTTTACTCTAGAAGTCTCGAGGGAGATAATAGTTTGAGAGCAATCTGATGTAATGGCTCGGACCCTCTTTGTCCATTACATTTCCAAATTCTGGTGTTTATGGTGTCCTAGGGACCATCTATGACTCATTAATGATTTTGAAAAATATCATGATTTAACGAACAATGTAACTGATGAGCATCGATTGCACTGATGGGTGTAGGCGGCACTGATAGGCATTGGTGGAACCGATTGATATCGGTGGCACTGATCCACATTGGGGGAACCAATGAGCATTTGGGGAACCGATGTGTCATCTATATCACCAATCAACATTGGTGGTAGGGTGACGGTGCTAGCACAATGGTGCTAGGGAAACAGTTCCAAGGTGACTGTACCTGGGTGACGGTGCCACGGTGATGGTGTCCGAGCCATAGTGACTCACCTAACAGTGAGTCCTTCCAAAATTTTCCATTTCCTTCATGTTTTTCCCCATCAGTGTATCTTTTTATGTAAAAGTGTTATAATAAACCATTAAAATCTATTTTAATATAATAAATGATGATTTAAACGACCAATAGTATGGAGAAACCTCAGTATCCAAATCTTGTGGCCTTTTTCCTCGATGTAACACAGTTGTCGTGTTTTATAGTTTCACCCATGTTACATGTTTTTCTCTAATTAAAGGAAATATATTAAATCACAGATGTTATCTCCACCATATTCGAGGATAATTACTAAATATCAGTTAATCCTAACATGTGATACTACCCAATCACATGGTGGGACCACAATTTAACTTTTAAGTACATCGAAATCATCTCCCTGATTTTAGGATCTGGGCATTTCTTAATCTGATATCATATCATAATTTTTTATTAGCAGTCTCTCTTAGTGCAACTTTATACTTCCTTCTGATACGAATCATGCACACATTCTGGATCCCTTCCCACTCAACATTGGAGTCCTCAGACATCACCCTCTATATGTCGTGCATCCCCAGTTCTTGGTGTGAGGATAAAACTTCAATCATTGATCATCCAGGTAGGGTATTTCCTTTGTCTCTCATTATTGTTCATCATGTAGGGTGGGTATGATGAACTTCCCTTGGGAAGTAGATGAAATAAACTATAATTAAGATAATAAATGGAATTTCAAAGAATGAAGGGATAGATTAGTTGTTGATATTGATGTGTTTTACCATTTTTTATGTTGTGAATTGTATGGGTTTATGTCCACTAATAGTTTTTCTTGTTCGGGGGTCCTTTCTTATGCACTAATGAACCTCTATTTTTTGTATAATCATTTGATCAAATGACTATATCGTAGAAATTGGATAATCACATAAACTCAATTTGTTAAATGGATTCCCAATGAATATGTATCCCGGGGTGATCACCCCAGTTAATCAAATAGAAAGAATGAAATTGATAAATGGTGTGGCTAAATCTGGAAACTCCCTTGATCTGTTATGCTAATAAGCACATGGTTGTTCTGGTTGATTACTTATGAGTGACTTGGATGGGGATAGGATCTCCAATTGTTTAGTAGTTTTTAGTGTATTTGAGTCCATGTGGTGCAATATGTTGTGGCTAGTTTTGGTTCCGGTACAACGATAGGTCTCACTGGTCCCTTTTGAGGTTTTGACATAACAAGAAAACCATGTGTGATGTCATAAATTGCTTCTTGGTTTTTTTCATTCAGTTTTTCTCTTGTATTGTGTCTATGCTAGTTAGTTTACCTGTACTGAATGAATATTTAAATAAAATAACGTAAATGTTATAAAATTAATGGGTTCAATGGGGAATTATTTTCCATAAATGGTTTGTGTGCTGGTTGTGTCTGTTGCATATTCATTCATGTAGTAATAGTAAAGAGAGTGTTTGTGTATGGACTAGATTTGTAACCCTTAGGTCTGGATGAGTGCTTGTATAACTATATGTATAAATTTAATTCTGGTGTTTCTTATTCACATGCCACCAATGATGAGAACATTTTGTTTAACACAACCATTTCATGAGGGATGTTTTCTTTACAACATTCATACGAGTGGATGATTATTATCGCCTTTTTTCTACCTCCCCCAAGTATCCCAAGAACCATCGTGTAGGCTATGATGGCCTATGGTTCAATATGGCCCAATTCGCTTTGGGAGGGGTGTGTTGTGGTGATTAGCCCAGGTTTGTGTAGGAAGTTTTGTTTACCATGTGTCTTCATAATGAGTCCCAAGTGTCTTCAAGCGTGGCAGCGGTTGTTTGGGCCTTGGCAAATTTGGGTATATCGGTGGTAGTTATGGCCTATGTGTTTGATTGGATTGTGATGTGTGGTTTTTGGGGCCTATGTGTCTTTGGGTGGGATGCGTGGTTTTGGTGGCCCACAAGGTTGGTGTTGGGGCAGTAGTGGGACTGCAGTGGGACATATTGGAGAGGTATGATGCACAAGACGCCCAAAATAACAAGTGGGAAAGTGGTGCGAGGTACCATAATATTGATGTGAAATTACTATTACATACCTTCCTTATATTATATGGGGATTATTCCATGGTGAGGATGGGTGGATAGTTTCCTTTCTATTTGTTTTGGATACTTCTTTTGTCACAGTGCATTAAAATATCTACCACCTTTGCATTAGAGCTTTTAATATTCCCTATTGAGTATACCTGTGTACTCATCCTACGTATATAAAAATATTTTCTAGTTTTTCGGAGAACTATGAGGACAGTCCTATACCTTCCTAGCTTGGGTGTCGGCATAGTGGTCATTGCTATATTTCCTTCTTTTTGTGTTTTTCATCAGTGTTTTCTTGTACTTGTATCAGTTTATTTTAGACATGCTTGTGGAAAGGGGTGTTTTTTTCATTACTTTAACTTTTAGCATATCTAGTTGTTAGTTTTTTACTATCTTTTATCCTGATATTATTAAATAAAAAGGGTAATGCCGTCAATTTTACATGAGATTCTATCCCTTTGTTATATTCTCCACTCTGAGGCCTACTGAAGTTGGTACTCGGGGGGGGGGGGGGGGGGTCAATATCTCTCCTTCAACATGAAGAAGTAAGGTTCTGGTAGTTTCATGTCCATTTCCTCATCGTAGTAAAGGAGGGTCATGACAGATCTCCTACCATTATTATCATATTTCACATATCAATGATATTCAATTCTTGATACCTATATTTACCCTTACTGAGAATTTGAGTCCATAATTCTTATTTATAATTTCCCATCTTTAGAAAAAAACATTTTAAGAATTTTTTATAATCGTTTAAGTGGGATATAATTATGACTAAACGTGTAATAAAAAACTATTTGTATTATATAAAGTGAACACTTGGAGGCATCAAAATTTTTAGGTAATAATTTGTCCTAGTTATCTAAAACTCTAAACATTAAATATCCTTGGGTGTGTATGTCATGTAATAATTCCTTTCACTATTTAATGTAATTCGTAGTTAAAATAGGTTCATGTTAATCGGTGATAATTACATAATTATAAATATTTTATATTTATCCAAAGATAATGGAGAGCGGTTTTTTGGTTTTATCATTTTTTATTGATTCATGTGTTTAATATGGGGTTTTTGAGTGTCGTAGGATTTAGAGAGTGTTGGGAGTGTACTATTCTTTCATTCCCATGGTTTTAATGTCATTATTCCACCACTGAGTTTGGAATAATATATATCAGTTTTGTTATTTGTTTTAGTTCATTTATTTAATAATTGTTTATTGATTTTTAATTATATGAGTTCTCATGGACTAACATGATAAATGAATATGATTTGTATTTTAAATAAATCATCAGTTCATATTGATGGCCATAATTATATAAAGAATCCTTATAAATTTTTATTTTATGATTTTGTTCCATTATTATTACGTTTTTCAATATGAAGTATTAGTTGTGTAATCTATCCATATATAAGGATAATCCAAATATACTTATTAGACAACAGAGACTGAATTTCTTGATAAAAGTTTCTATGATGGTTCATTATATGAAATAATACTGCTGGACCTCTTTATGTTTTATGTGGTGTGATATGGAATTTATATTAAATGATGTCCCTATTTTAAAATTAGTTTTTAAAAAGTGGTTTGACAAAATTAAAATTCATATAAAAATTTGCTTTCATTACATTTTTTGATGATTTATTTCAACGGTTAGTGTGGTTTTCTAAATAATTTTACGACATGATTTTATCCAGGTTATTATTTAGTGAAAAAAATCATGTTATGTGTTTATAAATAATTTAAATGGATATTTTAAGAAAATTTATGGGGGAAATAAAAAATATATTGGTTTATTTTCTCTCTTCAGTTTGACATTGTGAGGTTGATTCACTATTTTCCAAATATTTCTTTTTTTTAATATCTATACTTTCTGTTTTCATGTGTTTATTTTAATTCATGATGACACATTCTATGAGTGTTGTCCAGTGATATTTATATCATTATATACATTTAACAATACTCTTGATGCAAAAGATATACCTCTTAGATTATTAAGATAGGTAATGATATGTATTTGAGACAAGGGGAAAGGTCTCGATTTTCAATCACATAGGTGGTGATCTACTGTATTATCACATAAAATATATTACATTTTTTTGTTTAATTTACTTAATATTTATATTATTTTAGCCTTTTTTTATATGTTATGAATGAATGTTTTAACTTGGAATAGTGTGAGAGTGCAATGAGTTTGGATAAGGGATGTTGACAGAGTGAATGGTGTCAGTACAATGTGTAAGAGTCCCTACCTTGATTAAGATCATAGATGTTAGGATCTAAAAGAATGAGGTTTGTTTATCTATTATGGTACTAGAAATAAATTCCCTAAGTTATATAGTATTTTTCTACTACTATTTTTTGAATTCCAACATCAGGAGATTATAGTAGTTGATATATGTTATGATTTGTATCTAGTTAGGAATGAGGCCTCACCTTGAGTAATTAATGGTTGGGAGGACTACCTTTGGTGAGAATGTGAGTACTTGACATTGATATATAACCCTATTCAAGATATTTGTGTAATCATTAGGACATAGTGACAAGCTCTACCTAATATATCATCTTTTGGGTTGAGGACATGGCTTGAAACCATACCCTACAGAATTGGGTATGGGATGGATTATGGTATGAAGTGACTCCCATCCTTCCAGTATAGGGAAGATGAAGAATTTTTAGGGGTCATGATGGCCTAATTAACAAAATATTTCCAAAAATTTATTCCGGTACATGCATTCCATGTTATTTTTTCAGATGGATGTGCATCAATGGAATGATTTATACATCCTATATATTTTTCATACAATTTTAATCAATCACATCATCTCTCCGTATTATTGAAAAATTATTTATTCCTACTCGGTCATTGGACTCACCCCTTCCCTCATACACATCATGGGATTCATTGAACATGGGAAGAACATAATGTTTTCTCTTCGGGTGCATGCCTATTTGGGATTTTTGCATGTCCAATAAGTACATTAGGTTACAGAGGCCATTGATTTCAAAATTCATATTTGAAATTTGGAATAGATTCTATTTTATTTTCGTTCATCATTAATCATTTACTATATAGTGCGTTTTTTATTTATATGACATTATATATAAGTTTATATACTACTTTTTAGTTATAAAATGTTTGATATATCTTGTACATAGTTTACTACATTCTTTTATAGATTGTGGGGATCCTCTATACACCATTTTTTATGTCTACAATTTTTTGGATGTTCATTATATTGATGGTTCATGAAAACATTATGGTATATTATTGAATAAATCCCAGTATTTATTTTATAAGGAATAGTCTCCACATGCTTTTTTTGCACCTTATCAGTAGTATGTAGCCAATAACATAACGTTATGTGTGACACATGAATAAACCCTCTAAGATTCCATTTTATTAACCATATATATGGTGTTAAAATTGGTATAAAAGCATATTTAAGGATGTGATATTGTTTTTTGGAGGTGGTTATAAGTTATTGAGACTCAGTAGGAAGTTAAATGATAATATTTCTTTGCATGGAATCAATTGAATTATGAGTTTGTACTGCTTTCTCAATGTAGAAACTTGGAACTATAGGATAATGGAGGTGATAGATCAAACTATGAAACCCAATTAGTAATATATTAGTCTTGTGAAGACTTGTAGTTCTCATCTCGGATCCAATTAATTTTTATGATACATGATAGTTGAATTCTTATGGAATGATACATGCTCCCATGGGGAGTATTGTTTGAAATTTTTTCACATTATAATATATTATTAGTTTAAGAAGAATAATTTATAATCAAAACTATATTGATTATATTATATGTGTTAATTATATTATTATTGATTCAATCGGTAGGGTGATTGATTATGATTTTTATTATTCAACTTTCATAGGTTAATGGATTTGTGGTTATTAATTTTTGAAAAAAAAAACATATTTTTAAATGAAAAATAATATTACAGAATGAATCACTATAAAATTTATTTACAAATTGGTTTTAGTTGAAATGTATCATAGTTTTGGTGATATTAAAATGGTCAGTGTTTTAAGGCATTGATAATGTATAAGGGAAATGGTTTCAGAAATCTTATTTTAGTACGGATTTTAGAAGAGGGATAGTTTCAAGATGGTGGATTAACGTTACTTGAAAGATATAAGATTTGAGTTTTTTTTTAATCCAAGATTTCAAGGGGTGTTTTTAAAACTAAGGTATGTTTTTCTTTCAATTAGTCTTAAAATAAGATATTGTACCCATGTATATTAGATTTCTATTATTCAATACTTTTCATCCAGTGGTATCCAAGATGATTGAATTTTTTAACCGGGTGATGAGTTTTTTTCATTGTAAATATCTATGTGAGTTTGTAATATTTGGACGATGTTGGGTCCGATGATGGAAAATGAAACACGTGCCTATGAAAACCGAGTGTGCCTACTTGTTTTTTGTTAATAGGGAGACACATGGTTGTTGTCTTATGAGTTAAGAGAGTATGGAGATGATGTTCTGTGATAGATGTGTATAATGGGATCTTGATATGGATGGTTGATATTGATGTTTAGTAACCATTTGTGACTCTTCTTAGGACCACAGTGTAGACTAGATGTTTTTTATTTTAGTAATAAATTTTTATAGGGCTGAGAAACAATAGTTAGAATCGACATTTTAGAGTGGAGTATTATGGTGGGGATCTCCAAATTACTCAAGATGAATGAAGGATGATCCATCAGTGTTTTGCAGTATTGGGATTAACATGTGTGGGTAGGAAATATCACTATTTGGGTGATGCAATGAGAAGGGTTCTGAAGTGGACGATTTCATAATTAATAATTTTTCATATTAAGGGTTTAATGATATGGATATTCCTATAGTGGATAACATCATATCGATCATGTTTGTATGACTCCCACATCAAATGGGTCATGTAATAAGTGAATTTGTTCCATGTATTTATGAGATGGAAGACTGATGTTGTTCAGGAAATATACATATTTGAGAATTCCGATGAGTTTTTGTAGGGAGATTGTGTGATATAATCAAACCCAATATGGGGTAGGTAGGATCCAAGAGTGAGTATGATTATTGGGGAATATTTATCGATGGGTTCAATTATACTAATAGTTGTGGTTAGTAGTGGAACCTAATAAAGAATTATACCGAGTGTTAGTGTTGGGATTTATTGTCATTATTTGATGGATTTCCAGTGCATCTAGAAATTTTAGGCGTTATGATCATGATCAGGTGATATAGAGGTTCATTGAATGGTGAGGGTATTAGTTGTCCTGAAAGGTTAATTGAATGATTATCAACTAGATATTATATGTAAATGGACATGGATATGAGTAAACCTCATTAGTTGCATCAATTAAAATGGGATTTGGGTGATTCAACGATCAAAAAATAGTATTGGGTGAAAATATGGTGAGTTTGGGAATTGTGGTTGGAGATGTACATGGAAAGTGTGTTCAAAATTTGAAGACTGAATGTGGTTTTTTGGGGATAAATTTATTATGGAAGTATTTTTAAGATCATATCCATATGAATAATACATTCTTATCGAGGAAGTGATGATTTTTATTGGGGTGTTTTTTATTACCCATGTCACTATGGATTGGTTAACTTGTGGAGAATTTTGAATTAGTGCTTTTAAATAAGGAATCCTTTTTAGAAATTTCATATAGATTTATTTTCCGGCATTGAATTGTTAAAATGTGATTTTTTTGGATGAGGAATGTCCCTCAGTTCATGGTTTTTTCTCCTATGATTAAATAGTTTGTTTTGGGTATCCCTTGGTTTCTTTTTTTATTGTCATGTTGGGTACCATGAAATAGAGAATGGTGATGTATTAGGGTTTTCTAAGGTTAAAAATACCATAGTAATGTTGGTAATAGTTTCTCTATGGTGTTACTTTTAGTCTATGTAATACACAGGATCCTAGGGGTTTTGTTGTGGGTGGCCCTCAATATGTAGGTCCATTGGGGTTCACCCCATGATTTGCTTCATCATAGAGACATTATCCACATTGATGGGGTGTTTCATTACAATTAAGCAACACGTTAAGGGAATTTCGTTGTATACCTTATGGACATACTGCCACGTGACCTCTTCCATATTTATTTTTCAAGGGGATCCTATTTAGAACCCCTTAAGATAACATTCCCTCTAGTTTCAAGAGAGTAGATAAAAGTTCCTTCATGTCCCTCTATAAGTTCCCCCTAAGTGTCTCTTTGATGCAAGTTTTTTTTTGCAGAGGTTCATTACATATATTCCTCTAATTATATATACCCTCAACTCCCTTGTTTTCCCCCTATGATTCTTTTTTGAATTTAATTTAATATTTGGGGTTTATGTAGATTATTTTACTCAATCATGGTGAAATTTTACCACTTGATGGGTCATTCAAATTTAGTTCACAGTGGATATCATATAAAATGTTATTCCAGACACAATTTCCCATTTTCATTGTATAATGTGGATATGTGGACATAATTGTGGTTTTATAAGATCTTTAGTGAAATTGGTTAGTGTTTAGAATGGGATTTGTGTGTGGGTAAGTATTGAATGCACTAATTTAGTGGGACTCTCCCCATTTATCTTGGTTTTTCCGTTATTATTCATGATGATTTTAAAATATATTCTATTTTATTATAATTTTTGTATTTATTTTTTGGTTTTTTAATTTTCTAGTGTTTTAAGAGATAGGTAATCATACACTTCGAGGTTGTTGAATGGTTCCTGGGACGGATTACAGATCATTGAATGAGGTATTTATAATTTTATTTATTGATTATATTGATCAATTAGAATATTATTTCCATGTCACATCATTATTATATTTTTCATAATGTTTCATGACTTCGGTGATCTATCCATAGATTTGAATGGGCACATTATGGCTATAGAGTCAACATGGAAAACATTGATTTTTTACATTACAAAATGGTGGTACCTTTTTAAAATGTCTTTTAGAGTCCCCCATTACAGATACCGTGGTCGTGTGAGTTTAATTTTAAAGTTATATTTGAATACATGTTAAATTTTATTTTAAAAAATGGGTTTGATTTAATTTAATTTTGAATGAAACATGTTTTTTTTGGAATCCTATTGTAAAATGTTATTTCAAATAGGCTTGGAGTTTTTTAATAAATTTGGTTATTGGAATTCATCCATGGTCCTATTAGTAATATGATTTCTTCCAAGGCCTTTTTAAATAATTAGATAAGGGGAATTTGAATTTATTTTTTTGGAATATTGAGTGGTATTTGTTGAGTGGTATTTGTCTTTTGGACAACATGAGGGTGAGTCCCTAATTTCAAAATATTTATCCTCCTTTTTATTCTTGGTTTTGGTTTAATTGGATTTTTTTAGATCCCTGAGGATGAATTTCATAGCTATTATTAGGTGTTATAACTAGCCATATCAAAGTGTCAGGTTGGACCTTATAGATACGACAATACACATTGATGGTTGAAATGGGTGATGATACTATTTTTTAGGAAATAAGATAAGTCTAGGGTGACTTAAACCATGATCATGTGTTGGTGAGTAGTAAAAAGAGTTTCATTCCCTATTGCTGTTGTGTATTTGTTCCAATTATGGGATTACTTATTTTTGTTTCTATATAGAGAATAATGGTTATGACCAAGTCATAAGTAAGAGGATTGTGGGTCTGGATTGAGGACCACACCTCAGTGAGAGGGGCTATTTGAAAGTCTTATGATACCATTACCTACGTAAGTGGGTAGAATTAAAAAAATTATGGAATGGTCTTTCTCTAAGTGATAATGTTAATATACTAAACACTGTAATTGATACAGTTTTAGTCCACCTATGTTGAGACCATCTATAAACATTATCTAGTTGTTGAGACATGGTACAATTTTGATGAGGTTCATAATGGGGCCACCCTTAATGGACAATGTGTTAGTTGGACCAACATTAGTGGTAATCTTAGTCCATTACATGGATATATAACACTACCATTTAATTATGGGTAGTGGCCAATACATGGTGTGTCACACCAGTCTATATCTACAGGCATCGTTTATGTATATGGATAGAATGCCTACACTACATAATCAATTATGGTTGATGTTCATGTATGAGGTGACTCACTTATTTTAGATATTGAATGTAAGAATTTATGTTATATTGTCCTATTAGTTTATTAATCACATGATTACCAAAATTATATTCTTATATGTTCATTGCATATCATTTTTTGAGTGTGGGTATATTTTGGTATAATTTTAAAACATTGCCTATATTTCATAAAAATCATCTTGATCACATAATGATATAGTACATTTGAGGATTTTGGGATTCTTAATGCGTTTTTAGACTCACACCATACAAATGTACACAAAATGAGTTTTGATGTACGTGCACAAACCTTAATGTTTTGTCTTGGTGAACTAATATCATTTGAAACTAGATATGTGTTATATTTATTTCTGGTTATAAAGGCCAAGTATTTGGAAGGATGGATTATGAGAGTATGGTTAGAGGTGGGTTTATTAATAGTTATAGTTTAGTATGTACTGGATAGTGTTCCATTTAGTCATATAATATAATTTGTATATTTATCTTATTCATTGATACTTCATGTAGAACATTTAATGGTTTTAATTTTAGAATGTGGGGCACATATTCATTTTATTATTTCTACTTTTTTTAAGGATTTTCATTATATGAAGTAGTCATGATAATCATTTCATAGATATAGGAATGATCCAAAGGCTTTATTTTTAAGGGAGTTGTTGTGCCCAAGTGAAGTAATTGCATTTGTTGTCAATAACTTGTCATGGTGTGCCATCTGATGAAGTACATCTTGAAGATTGATGATTACAGAAGCATTAAATCTGACGATTGCTGAACTGATCTTTAAGTTCTAAGAACTTGTATCAAGATGATACAAAGTCACAACATGATTAGAAGACCATGCATTGTCTTCACAATGCATGAGGAGTTGAAAGGAGTTCCATCCACAACTACTAAGTGGATGGTGTGCATTAATAACGTCCATGCACTATCACTTAGTGCATGTGCATTTGAAGAAGAACCAATTTGATCTCTGATTGGATCAATGAAGAACGTTGAAGAATCTATTTGACTAAGGAGCTCGGTTGATGAAGATGAACCTTTTGAATTTCACTCCTAAGTGAAGATTAAATTTTGAGGAAGAATTGGAGGAATTCTTAAGAAGAAGAGAAGATATGAATAAGGGAGGATGGATAAGAAGATGAAGATGTGGCACTTGGCATGTTACACTTGGTCACTTTGTTTAACAAAGGACTTAGTGTTTTTGTTGCAAAAAATAGGCCACCAAGGAGGCCAGCCGAGGGTCATCACCCAAGGCACATGTGGGACTCAAGGTCACCACGCCCATGGGGAACCCTCAGGCCAAGGCAGCATCCCTTGAGGCAGGGGCGCACCCAAGACAACCGAGTGGGCGCCAGGGGCACGCCCGGAGGAGCGCAGTGTGCATAGTGGGCGCCAGTGGCGCGCCCGAGGTGCATAGTGGGTGCTAGAGCGCGCCCGCAGGGAGCATAGAGTGGGCGCAGAGCGCGACCGCAGGGAGAACACGGTGCGGGAAGGCACCGTGGAGGGAGAAGTTCAACTGAGCATATGGCGGCAGCGGCAGGGTAATAAACCGCGGAAATTCCGCGAGAGAATTCGATGTGGGACGCGCATTTTTCACCCGGGACAGATCTGAGCCGTCCGTCTCATCGCGCGCCTTATCCACGCCGCACGATCCATCTCCGCAGCGATGATCTAATCCAGGCCGTTCAAAGACCTGATTCGACGGCTCCCCGTCCATCTCCTTCCTCCAGCCTTGCCGAAGCCTCCCGCGAGCACCCGCTGAACCAGAGGCCATCCGATCACCTGTTTTCGAGCATCCGGCCACCTCTGAGCAAACCGAGACCTCCATTCTGCTCGTCTGGCCACACTGAACACAACCATGCACAAAAATAGACTTGTATGCGACAAATGAGAAAATTTGATGTAAGCCGAGGCAAACGAAGTGCCGAGGCCACACGGTGTTCATGTTTTGCATGGGATGGATTAAAAAGAGGCTTGCATGCGTTTTAAAATTCATGCACGTGGATAAAGGAGAAGGAGAAGAAGTCCGCGTTGTGCAGAGAGAAAGAACGAGATTCTCGGCCCGCGTTTGAAGTTTTCAAAGAACCGAAAATCTCGGTGGATCAAGATTTATATCCCGCGGATGTTTTGAGGATTCCTCTGCCTATATAAAGAGAGGCCGAGACCTCTGGATTTGCTGCTGATCCTTTGAATATTTGAAGTATCGTGAGAGTCCTTCTCTGCCTCGCGAAGATTTGAAGCCCCGAGCAAGTATCTTGCGCGGCTGAAGTTCCTTGCGCGCAACCTCTTTGCGCGACAAGAAGAGAGGGTTGGGCAGCACGAACTTGTGCGCCACCTCTGTGCACCGCGGCCCCCTGCGCGGTAAGCACTTGCGCAGCAGTGGCCACCCGAGGCCTTGCGCGCCTTGAACTGCTTGCACCCGTGGCTTGCGCGGCCCTTGTGGCTTGAGCCTTGCGCGACAGTGTTGAGTAAGAGAGGCCGCGCCTCATACCTTGTGCATCTGTTGAAGAAGAAGTTTCCCGCGGCTCAACCAGGACCTTGCGCGCCTTCATTTGTGTTGGTATACAGGTGTGAGCAAGAGGAGGCTGAGGCCTTTGTGCCTTTGTGTGCAAAAAGAAGAGGAAGACCGTAGCCTTGTGCAAACAAAGAAAACCACCTACGGACAGTGGGTGTGTGCCAATTGAAGGAGAGTGCATACTTAGTGTGTGTGTGCAAATAAAGGTGAACCCAAGTGTGTGCATCAAGTGAAGACCACACTTTGTGTGTGTTTATATATTGAAGAAGAAGGACAAGTCAAGTGTGTGCACTAAAAGAATGAGTAGTGCATGTGTGCACAAGTGAAGAAGATCAACTTTGAGAAGAAGAGGAGTACACACTTATGTGTGTGAACACAAAAGAACTAATCATTCTAAGTGATTGGGTTTTTGGTGAGCAAGACCAACAAGATCTTTTGAAGACTGTTGAAGCTACTTGAAGTTTTGAACAACACCTTTGAAGAAGTGAAGTGAAGCCATGATGAAGATGATGCTGTGGAGTTGGGGGGGTTAACCAACTTGTAATTTGGGGCGTAACCAATTACTGTGTAATCATCTTTTGGCATAGTGAAGAATCCGTGTTGGGGGGTGTAACCAACACGGCAAGGAGTAGGTCTTTGTACCGAACCTTGTAAATCTCTGTGTTCTGTGCTCTCATTATTACTGCACCACTAAAAGAGTAGATCTAGGCTTTAACCAGCTGCAGAGGTTGAATTGATAATCCAAAGGGAACAATTCATAAAAAGAAAAAGTTATCACCGATTCACCCCTCCCCTCTCAGTGATCACAACCGATCCAGGCATTTCAAGTGGTATCAGAGCGAGGTTCCCTCTGTAAGGATCTACTTCTGAGAAGATGGACAATCTGAATTCTGTTAATAGTAGGGGTGTTCCTACATTCGATGGAAAGAATTACCACAGCTGGAAGAATCGGATGTTACCCTACCTTCTATCTCTTGGCCTTGAAGTTAGAAATGCAGCCTTATTTGGATTCCCTCCTCTTGCTGATGAAGCTGCTATGACACTCGATGAGAAAAGAAATATGGAAGTTGATGGTAAAGCTCAAAATGCCATTCTTATTTCACTCTCAGAAAAGGTATACACAAAAGTCATGGGACTCAAGAATGCTAAAGAAATTTGGGACAAATTGGAAAGTAGTTATGAAGGAAACATGAAAGTCAAGGAAGCCAAATTATAGATTTGGAGAAGCAAGTTTAAAGATGTCAAGATGGGAGAAGAAGAAAATATTGATGATTATTTCACAAGAGTCAATGAAATTGTCAGTAACATTCGGGGCTTTGGAGAAAAGTTGGAGGACTCCACTATTGTTAAAAAACTTATGAGAAATTTTCCTGACAGGTTTGACCCCAAAGTCTCAGCATTAGAAGACAGAGATGATCTCTCTCTTGATGAACTACACAACATTCTCATTGCATATGAAATGAGGAAGATCCCAGTATTCAAGAAGAAGATCAAGGATGAGATGGCTTTTGAGGCCATGAGACAACTCAAGATAAAAGATAACGAAGTTCTAGAATCAAGTGATACTGACAATGAAGAAAAGGATGAAGATCTCAACACGATTATTTCTCTTTTTTCTAAAAGGTTTGGAAAAACTAAATTCAGGGGAAAAGGGAAATCACCATCGAGATGTTTCAATTGCAATAACATTGGACACTTTGCTGTAAACTGCCCCAAGAAGAGATATAGTGCTCCAGAAGTTGAAGATGAGAAGTCACAAAAGAAGAAATGGAGTAGATACCCAAGAGAAGGAAACAAATCAGGTGTAAGAAAGAAAAGGTTCGTTCCAGGTGAAAGAAGAAGCTATGTAAGCAAAGAGGAAGAATCAGACTCTACTTCAGCCAGTCAATCAGAAGAAGAAACGAATTTTATGGCTCATGTAGAAAAAGGGTTTGATACCTGCAGCAGTGAAGATGATGAAAGTGAACGAACAGAGCTTGAATACAGATTGAAAGATGAATTAGTGGCTTGCCTTGAACAGAACACTGGACTCAAGAAAGAGAAGAGATTGTTACAAAAGGAAACCAAAAGGATGACTGAGGAGTTGGAAGAATGTATGAAGAAAGAGACAATGTACATTGATGAAATCAAGAGACACAAACTGAAGGTAGCTGAGCTGGACAAGATAGCAAAAGATCTTGAGGAGAAACTTCACTTCAAAGAAGAAGAACAATCACTGACACATTCCAAGTGGATTGAAGCACAGAATAGCTTGACAAAGATGAGAGAAGACTTCAACAAGGCTGTTGAGGTCAAGGCAGAATCATCTTATGCTGGTGCTCAGAGGCAGGTCAATTTACCACTGAGTAAATCTCAAAATACATCTGTTATTTCTAACAATGCAGGTTCAAAGATAAAATTGAGACAAACATGGCATGAACCAATCTGTGTAAAATCATCTTCAATGGAAGAAAGGAAATCCTCAGGGAGGACTACTCAAATCTTGGACAGAAAATTACAACATGACTCTTATCAACAAAGAAGGTCAAGGTTCAGAGGCTACTGCTGGTGTTGTGGTGTGTTTGGACATAAGGCCTATGCATGCTGGTATAACATGTCTCGTCCAAACATGAGGCATGAGTCAAGGGGGAGACATCCTGACACCCAGAGTGTTTTGCAGAAAGCATCAAAACCACCAACTCAGAACACATTTGACTGCCTGAGTGAAGCTTGTGGAAGATGTGACCAACAAGGTCATAGAGCTGATAAATGTATGACAACTCTTCCTAAACAAAAAGTCAAAGACATGAAAGGGAACGGCATTCAAGAAACCAATGATGAAATCACATGCTTTGCTGAAGTGGCTCTAAAAGCCAGCAGTAAAACCAAGTCATGGATTCTTGATAGTGGATGCTCATCCCACATGACTGGTGATACAAAAATTCTAAGCAACCTTGAAAGTCATGAGGGAGGAACCGTGGTGTTTGGAAATGATCGTTCTCTGAAAATCAAGGGAGTTGGAAAGGCTATGATTGCAACAACAAATCTAAAATCCAATGATGTGATGTTTGTTGAAGGATTAAAGCACAACCTACTGAGTGTAAGTCAATTATGTGATGATGGACATGAGGTGTTGTTCCAGAAAGACTCATGCATCATCAAGAGCTCAAAGGATGGAAAAATCATCACTCAAGGAAGAAGAACTACTGGAAATCTATTTCAAATTGGTGATCCCATCAATTCTTGTTTTCTTAGCTCTAAAGATGAAAACAACCTCTGGCATAGAAGACTTGGCCATCTTAGTCAAAGAAGTATGACTAAAATTCTGAAGTACAATGTTATACGAGATCTACCCAAATTAAAGAGAGAAAGAGATGAAGTCTGCGACACATGTCAGAAGGGAAATCTGACCCATAGGTCACACAAAGGAGTTGATATCATGTCTACTAGACCTCTTGAACTCATCCATACAGACATATGTGGACCAATGAGACAGAAGTCTACAAAAGGAGATTTCTATTTTATAACCTTCATTGATGATTTCACTCAGATGACCAATGTCATGTTCATGAAACACAAGTCAGAGGCAATCACGATGTTCAAGACTTTCAGAAGGCAGGCTGAGAAGGAACTGGAGCTCTGCATCAAGAAAGTAAGATCAGACAACGGAAAAGAATATACCGGTGATGTCTTTGAAAGCTATCTGGTCAAGCATGGAATCAAACATCAATATAGTACACCATATACTCCACAACAGAATGGAGTGGCTGAATGAAAGAATCGAAGCATAGTTGAAATGGGGAGGACTATGTTAGCTGAGCATGATATCTCTAAGTTTTTCTGGAGAGAAGCAGTATGCACTGA
This sequence comes from Viscum album, assembly GCA_963277665.1. Classification (NCBI taxonomy): domain Eukaryota; kingdom Viridiplantae; phylum Streptophyta; class Magnoliopsida; order Santalales; family Viscaceae; genus Viscum; species Viscum album. The sequence continues at coordinate 1,608,384,083 of OY728127.1, read as the reverse complement.
TATACACATACAGAACAGATGTCTCCTGAGACCAGAAACACAAACGACAGCCTATGAAATGTGGTTTAACAGAAAACCAACTGTTAAATATTTCAAAGTCTTTGGCAGTCCCTGCATCATCAAGATTAAAAACATCAATCTGGGAAAGTTTGAAGAAAAAGGTGAAGAAGGAATCTTTATGGGTTACCTACCTAATGGAAAAGGCTACAGATGCTGGAATAAGAGGTTGAATAAAATTATTGACTTCAGTGATGTCATAATAATTGAAAACAACACCAAACCACACACTGTGGATGATGATGACTCAAAGAATGACACAGCCTTGGAACAGAAGAATGCAGAATTACCTGAGCCAACACCAACTGCTGGTGAGATCAACTCTGAATATACCAGTGATGAAGATGAAGGCAATGAAAATGGAAGAAGAAGATACAACAAATTGAAGAAGCATGTTGACACAGAAAATGTCCTTGGAGACCTACAGTCCTCAGTAAGAACTAGAAGAAGATTGAGATTGGAAGATCAGACTGCACTGGTTTCTCAAGTTGAACCTCACACAGTGGCTGAAGCAGTTGTACATGAGGAATGGATACAAGCTATGCATGAGGAACTCAATCAAATTGAAAAGAACTCCACTTGGGATCTTGTGCCAAGGCCCAAAAATAAAAATGTTATTGGGACAAAGTGGGTGTTTAGAAACAAACTCAATGAAAAGGGAGAAGTTTCCAGAAACAAGGCCAGACTTGTATGCAAAGGATATTCACAAATGGAAGGAATCGACTTTGAGGAAACCTTTGCACCAGTTGCAAGACTGGAAACTATCAGAATGTTCTTAGCAGTTGCAGCACACAAGCAGTACAAGGTCTATCAGATGGATGTAAAATCTGCATTTCTGAATGGAGATCTTGAAGAAGAGGTGTATATTGAACAACCAGAGGGATTTTTGCTGGAAAAAGATGGTAGTATGGTGTGCAAATTGAGAAAAGCCTTGTATGGATTGAAGCAGGCCCCTAGAGCCTGGTACTCAAAATTGGATGGTTGTCTTAAAGACATGAAATTTGTCAAAGGAACAGTTGACAGTAACCTCTATGTCAGAGAAATGGCCAATGGTACCCTCATAGTCATTATCTATGTGGATGATATCATTTTTGCTAGTAAAAAGGAAGGACTATGTGAAGAATTTGCTGAGCAGATGAAAAGAACTTTTGAAATGTCAATGCTTGGTCAAATGACATATTTTCTAGGATTTCAGGTGGAACAAAGACAAAACTCCATATTTCTTTCACAAGAAAAGTACGCAAGGGACTTAGTAAAAAGGTTTGGAATGGAAAGTTCAAAGGAAGTCTCCACACCCATTTCTGTCGGAACCAAGCTATGCAAGGATGAAGAAGGCAACAATGTTGATCAGAAAGAGTTCAGAAGAATTATTGGCAGTCTACTTTATCTCACGGCTTCAAGGCCAGATATAGCATATGCAGTGACTTTGTGTGCCAGATTCCAAAGTGACCCAAAAGAATCTCATTTAACTGCAGCCAAAAGAATCCTGAGATATGTTAAAGGAACCCTCAACTATGGACTCTTATACAAACACAGTGCAAACATACAGTTGTTGGGATTCACAGATGCTGATTGGGCTGGTGATTGCACTGATAGAAGATCCACATCTGGTGGAACCTTCTTTCTGGGAGAAGGATGTGTTAGCTGGTACAGCAAGAAACAAAATTCTGTAACATTGAGCACATCTGAAGAAGAGTATGTGGCCGCTACACATGCATGTACTCAAATGATTTGGATGCAGGTGCAGCTATCAGATTTGAGTATTAAAGCTGAAAAACCATTGAGGATCTTATGTGATAATCAAAGTGCAATTGGGTTGTCTAAAAATCCTATCCAACACTCCAGATCCAAGCACATTGATATAAAATATCATTTCATCAAAGAAAGGGTCACCAGTGGAGACATCAAGCTAGACTACATTCCTACTCAAGATCAAGTGGCAGACATTTTCACCAAAGCTATGCCTACGGAAAGATTTGTTGAGTTGAGGCTGAAACTTCATGTTCAGCCTTCTACTCTCACTTGAGGAAGAAGAAGGTCCCTCCTTATTCCCTAAATTTTTTTTGTATTCTTGTACTTACATGCAGGGAATTGAAGGAGATGAGTGAATCCCCTGAGGGGGAGCATTGGTAGTTGGAGATGTGCAGGTTCCAGAAGCTCTATACTATGAGTACGGCTTTCATTCATCCCTTTGCATTTGTTGGCCAATAAGGGGGAGAAATCATCAGGCACAAGCCACACGACATTCTATCAGTGTGCTTCGGAGTATTGACAACCAAATACAAAGGGGGAGATTGTTGTGCCCAAGTGAAGTAATTGCATTTGTTGTCAATAACTTGTCATGGTGTGCCATCTGATGAAGTACATCTTGAAGATTGATGATTACAGAAGCATTAAATCTGACGATTGCTGAACTGATCTTTAAGTTCTAAGAACTTGTATCAAGATGATACAAAGTCACAACATGATTATAAGACCATGCATTGTCTTCACAATGCATGAGGAGTTGAAAGGAGTTCCATCCACAACTACTAAGTGGATGGTGTGCATTAATGAAGTCCATGCACTATCACTTAGTGCATGTGCATTTGAAGAAGAACCAATTTGATCTCTGATTGGATCAATGAAGAACGTTGAAGAATCTATTTGACTAAGGAGCTCGGTTGATGAAGATGAACCTTTTGAATTTCACTCCTAAGTGAAGATTAAATTTTGAGGAAGAATTGGAGGAATTCTTAAGAAGAAGAGAAGATATGAATAAGGGAGGATGGATAAGAAGATGAAGATGTGGCACTTGGCATGTTACACTTGGTCACTTTGTTTAACAAAGGACTTAGTGTTTTTGTTGCAAAAAATAGACCACCAAGGAGGCCAGCCGAGGGTCATCACCCCAGGCACATGTGGGACTCAAGGTCACCACGCCCATGGGGAACCCTCAGGCCAAGGCAGCATACCTTGAGGCAGGGGCGCACCCAAGACAACCGAGTGGGCGCCAGGGGCACGCCCGGAGGAGCGCAGTGTGCATAGTGGGCGCCAGTGGCGCGCCCGAGGTGCATAGTGGGTGCTAGAGCGCGCCCGCAGGGAGCATAGAGTGGGCGCAGAGCGCGCCCGCAGGGACAACACGGTGCGGGGCGGCACCGTGGAGGGAGAAGTTCAACTGAGCATATGGCGGCAGCGGCAGGGTAATAAACCGCGGAAATTCCGCGAGAGAATTCGATGTGGGACGCGCATTTTTCACCCGGGACAGATCTGAGCCGTCCGTCTCATCGCGCGCCTTATCCACGCCGCACGATCCATCTCCGCGGCGATGATCTAATCCAGGCCGTTCAAAGACCTGATCCGACGGCTCCCCGTCCATCTCCTTCCTCCAGCCATGCCGAAGCCTCCCGCGAGCACCCGCTGAACCAGAGGCCATCCGATCACCTGTTTTCGAGCATCCGGCCACCTCTGAGCAAACCGAGACCTCCATTCTGCTCGTCTGGCCACACTGAACACAACCATGCACAAAAATAGACTTGCATGCGACAAATGAGAAAATTTGATGTAAGCCGAGGCAAACGAAGTGCCGAGGCAACACGGTGTTCATGTTTTGCATGGGATGGATTAAACAGAGGCTTGCATGCGTTTTAAAATGCATGCACGTGGATAAAGGAGAAGGAGAAGAAGTCCGCGTTGTGCAGAGAGAAAGAACGAGATTCTCGGCCCGCGTTTGAAGTTTTCAAAGAACCGAAAATCTCGGTGGATCAAGATTTATATCCCGCGGATGTTTTGAGGATTCCTCTGCCTATATAAAGAGAGGCCGAGACCTCTGGATTTGCTGCTGATCCTTTGAATATTTGAAGTCTCGTGAGAGTCCTTCTCTGCCTCGCGAAGATTTGAAGCCCCGAGCAAGTATCTTGCGCGGCTGAAGTTCCTTGCGCGCAACCTCTTTGCGTGACAAGAAGAGAGGGTTGGGCAGCACGAACTTGTGCGCCACCTCTGTGCACCGCGGCCCCCTGCGCGGTAAGCACTTGCGCAGCAGTGGCCACCCGAGGCCTTGCGCGCCTTGAACTGCTTGCACCCGTGGCTTGTGCGGCCCTTGTGGCTTGAGCCTTGCGCGACAGTGTTCAGGAAGAGAGGCCGCGCCTCATACCTTGTGCATCTGTTGAAGAAGAAGTTGCCCGCGGCTCAACCAGGACCTTGCGCGCCTTCATTTGTGTTGGTATACAGGTGTGAGCAAGAGGAGGCTGAGGCCTTTGTGCCTTTGTGTGCAAAAAGAAGAGGAAGATCGTAGCCTTGTGCAAACAAAGAAAACCACCTACGGACAGTGGGTGTGTTCCAATTGAAGGAGAGTGCATACTTAGTGTGTGTGTGCAAATAAAGGTGAACCCAAGTGTGTGCATCAAGTGAAGACCACACTTTGTGTGTGTTTATATATTGAAGAAGAAGGACAAGTCAAGTGTGTGCACTAAAAGAATGAGTAGTGCATGTGTGCACAAGTGAAGAAGATCAACTTTGAGAAGAAGAGGAGTACACACTTATGTGTGTGAACACAAAAGAACTAATCATTCTAAGTGATTGGGTTTTTGGTGAGCAAGACCAACAAGATCTTTTGAAGACTGTTGAAGCTACTTGAAGTTTTGAACAACACCTTTGAAGAAGTGAAGTGAAGCCATGATGAAGATGATGCTGTGGAGTTGGGGGGGTTAACCAACTTGTAATTGGGGGGGTAACCAATTACTGTGTAATCATCTTTTGGCATAGTGAAGAATCCGTGTTGGGGGGTGTAACCAACACGGCAAGGAGTAGGTCTTTGTACCGAACCTTGTAAATCTATGTGTTCTGTGCTCTCATTATTACTGCACCACTAAAAGAGTAGATCTAGGCTTTAACCAGCTGCAGAGGTTGAATTGATAATCCAAAGGGAACAATTCATAAAAAGAAAAAGTTATCACTGATTCACCCCTCCCCTCTCAGTGATCACAACCGATCCAGGAATTTCAGGAGTAGTCCCCCATTACATTGTTAGGTTCTTATCGATATTTAGTAGCATTTTTCATATATGGAGTTGTGCCTTATGTTATTTTAGTATCACTACTTAAATGATGATCTGGTGATCAGGTTGGGGTATTACACCAGAAATTTGGTCCCTCCTATAAACATATGTTGTTGTATTTCATGTGATGTGATTATCTATTAAGATATTTTTCATGTGATACACTCATCCTCATAGGTGAATTAAATGTGATGTTTCCATAACACTAGTCACAATATAATCAATGAATTTAGAATGTATGGATTGGACATACGGGATTGAAATACTCTATCCCATAGGGTTACATGATGTATTAGAAAAATGGATTATATGGATTTTTTTTAAATGATTTAACTAATGGATATCAGTTCCTAGATTAATTGATTATATGGAGATCATGTAGGATCCCCATATAACGTAATTAACAGTAATTACTTTCATGAGGGAACTATTTTCTTAAATTTATGAATTAAAGAACTCTTATTTGTTTTCCATGAAGTATGTACCATGGTGACAGACATTATAGTTGACTGAATGAGGATCTGTTATACATGAATTAGAGTTTTTTTTAATAGTGCTTCAGATTTTTTCTATAAGATAATTTTGGATGGATCTTCATGAGGTAATTTTTTTTGCGAAACAAGGTGAATTTGATGAAAGATTAAGAAAAGTGTTAGGAAAAAATTGATGATGCTCTTAGTGAGATAGGGTGATCAAATTAGTTGTTTCCTATATTCATAACTATAATCGATTTAATATATTTCCATATCATATTATATGAAATTGATATTCCATAAGATTTTTTGTACAAAAATCAGGGGATATCATTTTCCTTAGGAGTGGGAATATAATTTGGGGAGAAATAGTGATTATACGCATCTAAAACTTTTTTTCATCTGATAGGACATATCTATACCATAATAGTTATGATATGGAAAATCATAAAATACAATTAGAAATAAACTTTAGAGAATAATGAAACTACAATACATCCTTTATCAAATTAGGTAATGCATTTATTATGGATGTTTCAATTGATAAAAAATATTTTAGACTGAGAATTATATTTATAAAATTAATTTATGGGTTCTCATTCAAATGAAGGGATTCAATAATTTTAATAAAAGAGATTTATTCAAAATTTCATAAAATTTTACTAAATTCATAAAATTCAAAATGAGTTTCCGCTTGGTAATGCTAAATAGGTTAATATTCAAGAAAATAGGGACCATGGTTCCCCAAATAGTTATCCACTTATAATATCAGTATATTTTATCCCATCCCCCCATATATATTATCATATTAATATTGAATGAATAATCCCACACAAATATTATGGAATTAAGGTATTAACATAGATATAGTATGTAAAATGGTTTTATTTCACTACTTTTCAGGGATCCTCATTAAGTTTTGTGATTTTTTATTTTTTATTTAACTAACATTAGTGTAAGTTATACTTGTTCATAATTACTTATTACATATGATTTTCGTTTCATTGAATGGTTATCTGAGTATTTGTGTTCGTTATTATTATACTCTTCTATAATATGTTTTGTTTGATCAATAAAAAGACTCCAATGTAATTTTTAGATGATATGAAATTTGAATATATATAAATATATATCCGAAATATGGTTTAGGTAATATAAAATAGATAATATAAAAAATAATTGATTGTCAAACTTTAATATATTTGTTAAATAGTGTTAATAAGGATTGAAAAATTATATAAAGAATAATTTTAGAAATAAACCATAATTGAAAATTTCTATTGAAATAATTAATTACAAATATTGGAAATTTAAATTAGAAATTCAATGTGAGAGTATTTCATAAATATTCCTATGATTTTGTCTCTAAAATATAGGAGATTCAATTGGAATTATTGTTAATTTTTTAATACACCTCTTTTATTGGGGTACAGTCAGAAATTTGGAAATAAGAATTATAATAGATCATAGAGAAGGAATATAGAGGATGGACTGTATATGAAAATAAAATGAATATAGTTCATTATTTTAAAATTTTAATAATTTAAAATATTCATGTTAAAAAATATTTTGGAATTTTTTTTATGTTTATTTTCTATAATAGGATTCTCATATAATTGAAATATTTAATTTTCGTTTGAAGATAAAATAAATTCAATGGAATCAATGAAATAAAAAAAAAGAGTGGACCTAAAATTTGAGTTTGGGGTTATATTTGAAATATATTATCTTACCACTAATAATATTTTTGTCAATGAGCAGAAATGATTAAGTCATAAACATAATTATTGGGGGTGAATTGTAAAAAACATGCTTGAAATAAATATATTTTGTATAAGGGATGAATATGGAGAAATAAATATAACTTTTGTACAACTCTCACTAACTATCAAAAATTGTGTAGTGAATAAGTGGAGGTCAATAGAAGAGACTAGAAATATGAAATTATACTAGGGGATATTGAATAGAGCAATAGAACTAATCATGAAAAAGAAATAATTAGTCAAAAAATCTATTCATAGGGTAAATTTTGGAGTATATAGGGATACATATTTTGAGAGGAGTTGATGAAACCTAAAAAATATAATTTAACTGAAACTATTAAATTGTACAAATTTTATGTGAGGATAATAATAATATATTATAGAAGTATATTATTATATATTATATAATATTAATATATTATTGATAGTGTTGTATTATAATATATTTTAGAATTATTTCTATATTGAAAATTAAAAATATATTATACAAAAATATTTATGGAGGTATATTTGATTAATAAAAGTACACATATATAATTGAATATATTGAATAATTTTTTGAAATGGATATTTTTTATTGAATGAAAATACTTTTGTAAATTTATATATATTTTATATTTTTTTTATAATGTTATAAAATGAAATATATTATTATAGTGACCCCACTAATATACATGTTTATTACACCTTTTATTGGATAACAAACATAATAATAATACAATCCATAATTGAATGGTTTATTAACATGGAAAAATTCGGTTATTACATACATATAATAAAATAAAATCAAATGAGTTTTTAAACATTAGTTACAATAATCCTAAAATAATTTTTATGTTATTATCAGTAAAAATAATAACCTAAGGATATACATCAACGAATGGGTGATTTAAAATCAAAATAAGGGGGAAATCATGGTAAAATAACTTAATCCATGAATCTAAATAGTACATGGGTGAGAATAATAATCATCATTGTATTATGATTAAATTATCTCCATCATAATAATGTGAGAATCATTTTAATGATACACGTAATATTATATATGAAAAATAATTTAAAATCATAACATTGTAGTAAAATCTAACACCGAATTTTTCAACATATGTGGAATTATGTTCATGAATAACATATGTGTATACATAATTACATTATGATTGTAAATAAATTTTTCATATAGTGTATTTATAATACACACAATATTAATATATATATCAATCCCAATGAATTTTAGTGATATATAATATATTTCCCACCGAAAAAATAAAAATATGATCTTAATCAAAAATTACATAAAGAAAGGAATCATATAACAATAATACATAATGAATAAACCAAGAGAAATATAATGGGATTCAAGATAGTTTTATAAATCTCATTTCAGTGAATAATATTTGATTTTATAAAAATAATAAAAGAGAAAATTATTTTATAAATAATAAATTTTCATAAAATATCATATGTCAAAGTGAAAAAAAAAATTCATGACGATTCAAAGATATTTTATGAAAAACAATTTTTTTGAAAAAATAAATCATTGCATCACCAAAATTCATCTCAATGAGGTGGTATCCATAAAATCCATAACAAATAAAATTTTAATGGAAAAAAATATACATTTTGAGGGAATTTTTTAATTAATAAATACTAAAGGATAAAAGAAGAGAATATAATCTCATAAAAAGAGTATGTTTTTAAAATTACCATTACATTAGGTCCCATTTTATTTAACAACTTTTACACCTATATAAATATATGTCCACTAAAACATGAAATCATAAGATAAATATGTTTTTATTACACATTATCAAATTTAATCATTGGTTTTTTGTTAAATTTCTCTATTAATGGTGTTATGTATTAATGTTTGGTTTTCCTCAAAATTACCCCTTATTATTTTTTATTTAATCAATTTTATCATTTTATAATTTATAAGAATGTATTTTATTTTTAGAAGGTAAGAATAAAATAGAAAAAAAATTAAATTAAAAAAAATTTCTATATTAATGATTCATGTAGGTGGTTATAAGTAAATCAAAGACAACATCCTCATAGGCAGATGAAATAAACCCATAATGGGATGTGATAAATAATGGGTGGAAGATGTATCATATATAGATATATTGTATATAATAATTTCATGTCATATTATTATAAATAATAAAATTTTAATTGACCTATGAAAATTTGGTATGGTGTTTTGTAGATTAATTGAAAAATTGAAGGGAAATTTGAGATGAAAAAGGAGAAAAGGACATATTTTTTAGGAATACCCTTTTTATAAGAATATATAAACTCAATATATTTGGTATTAGTGACTATAGAACATATATAAGGGTTATTATAGGGTATAATATTTGTGAATTGGGATAGGAATTTTTATTAAATGTGTAAGGGATGTGGTTTTCCAATGGTAGGGGTAAGAGGTATATAAACCTCGGGATAGGGGTATTGATGTGATAAAATATTGCATGAAATACAATTTCTATAGTAATCCATGTATTGAGGAAATTTTCTAACTTATAAATTATACTATATTTAAAATATTAAACTATAAAATATTAAAACACTATATGTAAAAAATTTACAAGTGTATAAAAAATATAATAAGTGAAAAATAAATAATGTAGTTTAAACGACCTAGATTACATTTCTATACATTGAAAATATAATTATATGTTTATAATTTCAATTTATTGAATTCATTATCTTATTAAAAATATTTTTGTTTGAGACAGAAAATTATATATTCAATACAATATTCAATTTTTTTATAAAATTAAGAGGAATTGGTATTATAATTTGGTTTATGGATCATTTATTGAGATGTGATTTTTAATGAGACTATAATTGATTGGGAATCCAAAAATGGTGGCCTGGGGAATTTACATAGGCTCAATAGAGAAATGGGATCCAATGAGAGGACTATTCTAAGATTAGAGGACTAGATAGGTCCACTTAGCCTATTACAACAACTTCATCTTTGTGGTGCTGTGCACAATGAACCATTTAAGTGGTGGAGTGGATTTATTTACTTTTTTTGAACCAATCCCGCATTTGGGATAAAATGACATATATTAAATTTTGGGAGATATTATTCCAATATAACCTTATATACTCACCCCCAAGATTTTTCCTTGATCCAAGATATATCTAGATGAAATCCATTAGAAATTTTGGGCATGATCTTCTATTATACATTGTTCCTAAATCCATTTTCCTCATGTAGTGGAAAATAAATTTGTTGTTCACTATAGTAAAATCCTCTTGGTTTTATTATAATTTCAATCCATTTCTATTTAAATTCACTCCAAATTATTTTTCAGTTTATCTACATTGATCATCTATTTATATTTTCCAAGATCCTCTTTAAAGAAAAATGATAAGTACACCACATTGATCATATATTATCCACATTGATCATCTATTTAATGATAAGTACACCAAATCAAGGTGTCATTTTTGAAGTACAATGTGGATTCAGATTGATATAGAGAGTGGATGTCCTATGATGATGGATGTGTGTATATTATTGGGGTTTTATAGAAGATACATCCAAAAGTGATTTATTTTATGGTTTATGGATGAAAAAATTGATCCCACAATCATATTAGAGAATTAGATTGGGAATTGTATAAGATAGAGATCTAAGAGTGTTTGTGGAGTATTTTGAACCCCACTATGATTTTTTTTATCTAAGATATATCATCCAACTGATTTCTCTTAGACATTCGTATTTAAATATATTAAATAAACTATTGAATTATTATCACATGATGTGGATTTTTCTAGAAAACACCAAGGACACATTGTGGATATTATATAGGTGTTTTGAAGTGATTCCTGGGTGGCAGGGTTGATTATTTTGTTATTAAGAAATACGACTAATGGAATTATATTTTACAATTAATTGTAAATTATTTAATTAATTATATTTTATAGATGAGAGTTAGTTAATCAAGTTTTCTTAGAACGGTTAAATTAACATATACATGTTTCAATTTGAACTTTTAAACTATTTCAAAAAGGAAAATTACTTTAAATTGATGTGGTGTTCCCTTAGAATTTTCCTTTGGAATATATTGATTTCTAATAATATATATAGGAAATATGATGTATGGGCTTGATACCATAATTGATTAACCATTCAATTAATAAAATGTTTTATCTAAATGGAATTTTATTAAATATATTAATTTCCTAAATATGAAATGATAAATGATCCATGGGCTATGTCGTCCCCTTGAACGCTACATGACACCCCAAACACTGATGTTAAGTATTGTGATCAAAATTGTTTAATTAAAAAAGAATTTATATTCAAGAAATTCAAAATGTGTTATTAGAAATAGTGAACACATGTAAAATGGGGGGAAATCCTTACCTCAAAGTCAATGATTAAATTTATAATTGTTTATGTCATGATATATGGACCTTTGGAGTGGTTTTTAATAATTTATTATGTGATCATTATGGACCCGATACATTCCAATGCTCCCCTTTAGTAGTGATGAGTTATGAACGATAATATTTGGTCCCAATTTTCCATAATGGATTTGTGAGATGACTTAGAGCCTTCAACTACAGGGAAAGAGCCTAAAGTGGCTTAATGGTGAGGACCTAGACGATTTCCTTAATAATTCCCCTTTGGTTGGGAGTGATGAGGGATTTTTTGATCACATCATATTCTTTTGGGACTGAATGATTTATTACCCATTAACATTGGGATTTTCTAGCTGAATAAAATCATTTAATAGTTTATAATATTTCCAAGGAAGCATGGAATTTTACAAATGATATAAGTCATATGTATAGTTTTTTTACTTTTATTTTATGAAAATGATGAAATATATATTATTGTTATTATAATTAGTGGAATTTTATGTCATTACATGAACGTATTGTGTTTTTATTATTATATTTTTTTGGGGACCTGATGTTATTATATGGATATTGTTTTCCAGTTATTATTATTTATTTTTGTGGGAACCTACTTTCATTATAATTATTTGTTATAGTCATTATTTTTATATTTTTGGGGGCCCATATATGATTACCGGGATCCATTATTGCCATTATTATTAAATTATTGGGGGATCCTTATGTGATTCCAGGGATCTGGTATTCCCATTATTATTATATGATTGAGGTTTCCCTGATGTTACTATCGGGGTGTAGTATTTAAATTATAATTGTATTATTGGAGAATGCTGATGTGATTCCAAGGATGTAGTATTCCCTCTATGATATTGTTAGGGGCACATGGAAATAATTTAATGGATCTAGAGTGCAAATTTTTTTACATTTGGGGGGACTATGGTTTCATTAAATAAATATTTTGTTCATATATATTTTATATATGATTATGGAAATTTTGAAAAATACATTTAGCAGTCCCTAGAGATGGTATAGTCAATCATAGGTGACATGTTAGACTCCATGGATTGAAATTTGTATTTAAATATGTATCTATAATTGTTTATTTATTCATATTTAACATGTCTAGCACATACATTTGTAACGTCCTGGTTTCGAAAGCTACCCAGAGGTTCCCCGTACCCGGTTGGTCACATGGCCTCAAGTGCATTTCCTCGCACGCCAGAGGCTGCCGATTAGCAGCGAGGGCTTCAGTGTGATAGTGGGGAAACTATTCCTCATTGGCAGAGTACACAATAGAAGTAACTAAACACAATTGTGGAAGCAATAAATATCTAACAAAAGTAACCAGTGGAACACAAGAATAATAAGCAACTGGAGCACACATATATATAAAATGATGCATGCAACATATGCATATGAAAGCATCCAAAAAAGTCACAATGGGGGAAATAAAAACATTTCAAAACCCAAATACCAATGAAAAATATAATCATATCCTCAGAATCCCAAGACTAAGCTTGGTCCCAGTCTCTCAAACTCCACAAAAAGTCACATACCTGAAGTTAAAGGGTTCTTTCCCTTATATATACCTACTGCAATATAATATGTTAGGGCCCAAATGCAAGACCCAAATAGGGTGTGAGACAAAATCTCATTAGTCAACCACCCGAAGACCTGTCCCTAACAGTCAGTGAATATATGGTAGGTAAAAGAACAGAAATAGTAAAAAAGAAAATACTCAGAAGTAAACAATCCATAGTTTCAATATGAAGCAATCAACGAAACAAATATCTAAACACAGGTAGGTAATCCTCTGGGAAGTACTCACAGACATCCCCTCTAGTCCTACCTAAAAATTAAAATCAACCGTCTGGGTAGTGCACTCGGCCTAACCCCTATAGTTTAGTCATAAGAATTCATAAAGACTCTATAAGGAAAAACTCACAGCCAGTTCCCCTTATAGTCTATGGTAGTGAGGAACTCTATGAGGAACCTCACACTGTCAATTCCCTTTATAGCCCCATGTTCAAGGTCTCTCTAAGGAAACTCACTCGGTCAATTCCCCTTATATCCCAGTTCATTCAAAGACTCTTGTAGGAAGCTCATTCGATCAATTCCCCTTATAGTATAGATTATTCAAAGTAATTCAAATTAAAACAAAGACTCTCCGAGGAAGCCCTCATAGTCAATTTCCCTTATTGTCTATGGTTATCAAAAAAACTATAAGGAATATCACATGGTCATTTCCTCTTATAGTCTACTACACCAGGTTCCCATGGACCGGTGTAGGTCAAAGAGAAAAGTAATACCACATGGATAACAGAACCCTACAGAACTACTTGTGTAATTGGCCTATAACATATCAAGCATGTCAAAATACAAACTATCCAGTTTACAACAATAAGCATGGACAACATGCTAGCAGCCAAACTAGCTAAATAGGACTAAATGGTCGTAAAGACAACATGCATGGGAAAAAATTGAAAGCATTGAAATCATCACTATTCATATCCAAATAACCTCTACTCAAACATGCAAGCATGGAGGGAAATCAACAGGGGTAAAATGGTAAACTTGCACTACCCCGTTCAAGGGTATTGGTAGAATTTGCCCATAAAAATAAATTACATTGAATGAAAAGGCACAAAACAACTACCTTGGAAGTGTAGAAATGATATACATGAACCTCGAAGCTTGAATCACCGTATAACATTGAAGATCTACAAAAATATATGAAACTTTCAAACCATGATACCTCATGATAGAATATAAATTAGTTGATGGTGCTCTAGTAGAAGAGAGAACTCACTAATGCAATTCCAACACAACTGACGATGTTCGATTTGGAGGACGGATGCTCACTCGGGGGTTCTTCGAAGATCTATGGTCGTACGACACTCCTTGACGAGACAAACGAATAAGGGGGTGTTTCTGTTGATTAGACACAACCCCAGTGTGTTTAACAAAAAAAAGTAGATGACATTTACTTTTGAAGTACAAGGCGTCTACTCACCATTTCTATACTCTGCTTTATGAGGCCTCCAATTCACTCCCACACGGCTGTGTATGTGGCTACTACATGGGTAGCACACGACCTCCTGCAGCAATGCAGTACTCGGCGTGTACTCATAAAGTACATGACGTGTACTTAGAAAATGCCCAGAATTTCCTCTTTTTCTATAAAATGACTATAAAAAAGAAAAAACATTCCTGAAATGAATATCCGGGTTCTTACAAACATCACCCCTTAATGAAATATTTCCCTGAATTTCCGTAGTAGAGTGTTGAAGAAAATACTCTGAACATCTCCAGCAACTGCGATCGTACATCAACCTCCCTCTCCCAAGTCTCGTCTTGTAATCTACTATTCTTCGATAGCACTCATACTAGAGTAACAGACTGGCCCTAGAGAACCATTGAACTATGATCGACAATACAGATAGGATTCTCCTTGAATGATGCGACCACTTTCAACTCAACCTCCTCGGTTTTGGAAAACATGAGACGGTTTTAAAGAGTAATGTTGAAGTTGAGAAACGTGGAAGACATCATGCATAGCTCGGTACCTCTGAGGTAACTGCAACTGATAGGCAACTGGCCCAACTCTCTCCAACACCTCAAAATACCCAACATACCTTGGCGAAAGCTTACCCTTTCTCCTAATCCTCTTGTGTTTCATCCTTAGTGTGATACGAAGGAAAACCTGACCCCCAACCTCGAACTCCAGAGGTCGTCTCCACTAATCATCATAAGAAATCTTTCGAGACTGTGTAGTATCCATCATCTTCCTAATTAACTCAATATAGTCTCTGGTCTCCTGAACAAGACAAGGTCCCAACAAAAATTCCTCTCCAACCTCCATCCAACATAAGGGTGATTGGCATGGCCTACCATACAATGCCTTATAAGGTTCCATATAAATAGTTTCCTGAAAAATATTGTTTTAGGAAAAATCCTCAAGAGGTATATGCTTCTCCCTAAAACCTCCAAAATCTAGAATGCATGATCGGAGAATATCCTCAAGCACCTGAATCATACGCTCAGACTGGCCACTTTTCTGAGGGTGGTAGGTTGTACTCAAATAAACCTATGTACCCAACAGCTTCTAAAGCCCCTAACAGAACTGAGAAGTAAAATGCGCATCATTGTCTAAATCAATGGAGTGTGGAACTCCATATAGGCATACAATCCCTCAGATGTACAACTGTCCTAGCTCATCAACATGGAAGGTCTCCTTGATCGCCAAGAAGTGAGAAACCTTCATGATTCTTTCAATAACAACCCATACTGCGTCATTCCATCGATGCGACCACGACAAATCGGTCACGAATTCCATCGCAACATCATTCCACTTCCACTCAGGAATGGGTAACTACTATAAAAGCTCTGCTGGTAGTTGATACTATGCCTTCACCTGCTAGAAATTGGAACACCTCATAATGAAACCATCAATGTCCCTCTTCATAACTAGCCACCAATACTGACGGTGTAGATCGTTATACATCTTGGTGATTCCAGGATGAACATCCAAAACTGGGGAATGAAATTGCCGCATCAGCTCCTCGCGTATGTCTGTTGGCACCCATATGCTCCCCTAGAAATGCATGATCTCATCCTCGCATGTGGTCCATCCAGAAATATTTTCTTCTCCTGGCACACTCTGCCTTAGGACTTGGCCTTCAGAATCTAATAGCTGCAAATCGATCAAGAATAGTTGACGTGACAACTACAACAGATAGAAAATTCTACCCATGTCAATCGTGCACCTCCAAATGCATCTTAGTGAACAGAGCAATAAGCAGTTACTCACTACTGGCCTCCTGAACTGCCTGTATCTATGTCATCCTACTCAACACATCATCCACTATGATTCCTTTCCAAGGAATGTAGTAATGATCAAAGTAAAAAGACTATAGGTACTTGACCACATATTCTATCTTAAATTAATATCACGTTTAGTGAAAATTTACTTAAGACTTTTTTGGTTGGTGAATACCACAAAATGATATCCGAGAAGATAATGTCCCAAACATCACAGGGAATGAGCAACAACTAGCAACTCAAGATCATGTGTCGAGTAATTCCTCTCAAGTGGCCTCTACTGCTAAGAACCGTACGCATCGACCCCATCTCCCTGCATAAGAACACCTCCCTTCCCTATACCTAATGAATCATATTAAATAATATAGCTCTTGACTGGATCTGGAATGAATAGTTTTGGTGATGAAGTCAACCTCCCATTCAGTTCTTAAAAGTCTGACTCACAAGAATTTGACCATAAGAACATTGCACCCTTCTTAGTCAAACCTTTCAGCGGTGCTGCTATGCATGAAAAGACCTGTATAAAATGTATGTAGTATCCATCCAACATTAGAAAACTCCACATCACAATGATTTTCTATGGCTGCTCCCAGGAAACTACAACTCTCACATTCTCTAGGTCTTCTGATACTCCCATCTCTGAAATAATATGACCCAGGAAGTGAATCTGATCCATCCAAAAGAATCGTTTTTAGAGAATATCATATAACTTATTCTCCCTCAGTGTACTCAAAATGATTTCAATATGGGTATCATGGTGGTGTTGAGTGTGAGAGTACTCCAAAATATCATCCATGAAAACAACCATGAAGGAATCCAAGTATGGATTGAACACTTAGTTCATCAGTGCCATGAAAACTATAGGCGTGTTCGTGAGACCGAACGACATAACCATATTCTCATATAGGCCATACCTGATCTAGAAGGTCTTATGGTGTATATCTGATGGTCTAACGTGCAACTGATGATATCCAGAGCTCAAGTAAATATTTGAGAACACCCGAGATCCTCAATGTTGATCAAAGAGATCATCAATCCTTAGCAAGGGATTATGGTTCTTTACCATCAACTAGTTCAAATTCTGAAAGTCCACACAAAGCCTGAGGGTGACATCTACCTTCTTTGCGAATAGGACAAGTGAACCCCAATGAAATGTACTTGGTCAGATGAAATCGTTTTCTTGCAACTCCTATAACTATTTCATGAGCTCTTGAAACACTGTTGTAGCCATCCTATAAGGTGTAATTGACACCGGTGCAGCACATGGAACATGCTCAATCGAGAATTCTACCTCGATCTCCAGAGGAAAACCTGAAAAGTCTTCTGGAAATACATCTATGAAACGATCCACCCCTAGAGGAATGTATAACTGTGAAGTCCCCCGGTCATCCAGATATAGACTAGAAATATAGGTTGTAACTACCCCCATTCCATGTTGCTTTGGTCCCACTCTGCTTTTCTAGACATCCCACTAACCCCTATGAAGGATGGATTCACCCTATAGTGACACCAATCTCACCCTACAGTGATAACAATTGATGATTTCCTAGAAGGAAACTAGCCTGTCCATTCTGAGAATGAAATCATAGCATGTCCTCTTATGGACCTAGAGGTCCCCTAGACTATGAAATCCACCAACCTCTAGTGGGCACTCCTTGAATTGACGTACACTAGTCATTCCATCCCCCACTGTGTGTCTAGCATCAAAATATCGGTAAAGGAAAAGATAAAGAGTCCAAGCCTTTCCACAATAGTAACAGAGATATGACTATGGGAAGCTACTATATCAAAAAGAGCAGATGCTAAAACTGAGGCTACAACGATCATACCTCGAACTATAGAGGGTCCGGGATCCTGCTCTAGCTGGGTATGCTCCACTGAAATAGTATAGCATATGACGTGGCCCTATGACCCTTCCAGATCTCTTTGAGCTGATCCACTATGATTTCACTGAAGAAATAGTGATCGACTACCATTTCCAAGTCCTCCACCTCGGCCCTAATGGCAGGAAGAACTCCGGTTCCCAGACTGGTGTAAAACTGGTGTCCCTGATCCTGAACAAGGAGTCATAGAAGGACCCCTTTCACCAGATGCAGGTGAGAGGAACTCAAAAATGCACTGAAGGTGACCCGTCTAGCCAAAATATCATCACTCCACTCGGTCTCTCGAGAAACGTGGCCTCGTATGCTCGAAATTACAACACAGGTACCACACCAACTGGATACCAAAAGATGCATCCCACCTACTATGGTCTCCTCACGTAAACTCCACGTGGTTCATGTTTCTTTCGAGAGGAGGCATACTATCTCTGAAATCCTAACATCCCTAGATCACCACTCCATAATCACTCAGATTGCACTATGTGATCATTGCCTGGTTGATGATAGAAGATATCGAAGTTATCCTAGAGATGATCACCTAGGATCAGATGTTGTGTCTGAGACCATTCTCGAACTTCTTTGCAATGAACAACACATCACCTCCTGAAATAGGCATGAAACACTACTGCTCTATGAATCGAGAGGAATACTCCATAACAGAAATAGTACCCTTCTCTAGACATGTGAAATCTCGGGATCAATTGTCCCCTATGATCTTCGGAAAGAAATAATCATCGAAGATGTTCTGAAAATCATGCCATGTAATATTCGGCTGGTGGCGCGCCTGTGATATCACATCCCACCTCCTCTTGGCAGAGTCTCAAAGCATCTAGGCAGCGAGATTTACCCTCTCCTCTAGAGGTATATCCAGACGCTCAAAAATCACCAGTGTCGCTTCTAGCCATGACTCTATAGCATGGGGAACTTCAACCCCTAGGAAACTAGGAGGATGTTGCTATTGAAAGACCCTCGTAAATTATGCCATTGATGGGGAAAGAGGTGGAACTCCCTGGAAGGTCTGCATCATCCTCAAAAAGTCCTCCCTAAACTATGCATCATTACCTATTTCAGGTACACTGGCTGGGGCCAAGGCTGGCACATCTTGAGGATCTGCTGGGAGTCCCTAATCAACCATGTCTGATATTTGAACACCGAATGGAAGCTATCATAAAACCGGAGGATGTCTTAGTAGAATGACTCTACAGGTTCAAGAACTAATCGTAGATCAAGATTATCAAGGAGTAAAACTAGAAGCATAATAAGGGAACATGACAAATAAATCATTTAATTTTTATAAAACATGACTACACGCCATGTACAATTCCTACACGATGTGTTCCCTAAATTCATTTACATGGGTGTGTACACCTTCCCACGCTGGTCGTTTAACACCCGAAACACACGACGTGTTGTCTTAACACATGCCATGTACTGGAATACACTTTCCCTACCTGAGTCTCTCTACACGGTTAATCCACACGGCTCTACTAAGACAAAACTACATGGTGTGTTCAATGTATACCCGACATGTACTAGACAACCTTTATCTGGCTCATGTTTTCAGTGACACGGCCTAACCCACTAATCACACTACACGGTGTGTTATAGATGGAAATGGTGTGTATGTGAAAGGATAACACTAACCTATTTTGATAGTAACACGAACGAGTACTTCTGTTAGACTACACATAGTGTTCAATTGGTACCAGTGTGTTCACACCTGTGAATCCCTATCATGTTTCTCTACCCACACAGCTTACAACACATTTAGAGACTAAATGGAGTGTATATAGAGTACAAAATGTGTACATAAGATAAACAATTTCTTCATGAACAGAAGAACACATGGCATGTAGTAAAAACTACACGACATGTATTCTGGGTTTTTCCTGAAAGTATGCCTCAGAAACTACTCTGGAACCCATAAAAACACAGAAAAAAACATTAAAGGTGCCAAATTCTAATCTGTGAGGGCCCATACTACCCACAAATCTATGTTTGTCTTAATATAAATGTTATAAACAAGGTAAACAAGTCAATTATCATCCAAATTATGGTCCATGAGGGCCCATAACATCTCAAGAACAAATGTATGACATTCATTAAAACAAAACCTCAC
Source organism: Viscum album (assembly GCA_963277665.1). NCBI lineage: Eukaryota > Viridiplantae > Streptophyta > Magnoliopsida > Santalales > Viscaceae > Viscum > Viscum album. The sequence continues at coordinate 1,608,363,555 of OY728127.1, read as the reverse complement.
ACAAAAATACATTATCAAATATAAGGTATTTTATCAAGGAAACTATCAAAAAAAAATTCATATTACACACAACATCTATCACCACAACATGAAATTTCTAATGAATCATAGATGACATGGCAACAATGCATGACATGTGATCTCTAGCAAGTTCCTATATGATGCATGAGATGGAATACCCTCATCTCACCGGGTTGTTGTATAAATAGAACCTCAATAACATCAACAGTAATAACAAAAAACATGTGAGTCGCCAAACGGTGAAAATCATATCTACCATAAACCTACAAAACCAGAATAGATTGCAATAAACGGGGTAGATTGGAGTTTCCCTGTACACGGGTTAGCTACTCCCGGGAACAACTTATTTACATGTCCCTATTTATTCCTGTCACGGGACAAAGGCTCCAAACCGTAAATCAAGGGAAATAATTCTCTAATACCAATTTGTAACATCCCGATTCCATAAGAAACCCAGAGGTGCCCTATACCTGGTTGGTCACATGGACTCAAGTGCATTTCCCTGCACGCTAGAGGCTACCAACAAGCAGCGAGGGCTTGTATTGATAGTGGGGAAACTATGGCCTCTTTGGAAGAGTACACATCTGATGTAACAACATTCAATAGAAAAAAAAGTAAATATTCAATAATAGTAACCATCTGAAGACTAGAATAATAATCAATTAGAGAATATATATATATAATATGATGCATGATACATATGTCTATGAATGTAGCAAAAGAAGTCACAATGTTGGAAATAAAAAGAGTGCTAAACACAAATACAAAAGAAAAAGACAAAAAACTCCTTAGAATAGCAAGCATATGCTTGGTCCCATGCTCTCTAGCTACATAGAAAGTCAAATACCAGAAGTAGAAGGGTGCTTTCTATTTTCAATAACTACAACAATATAATATGTTATGGCCCAAAATCATGACCCAAACAGGGTGTGAGACTAAATCGTAGTAGGAAAAAACCTAATGATCTATGCATAACAGTAAGTGAATATATGGCAGGGAAAAGTATGAAAAATAGTAAATAGGAAAATAATCAGTACTAAAAAATCTATAGTTTCAATATCTCGAAATTATTGAAACAAATGGATTATCAAAAATAGGTAATCCTATGGGAAATACTCACACCCATCCCCTCTGGTCCTACCTAAGATGTATAAGAAACCCTAAGGGTAGTGCACTAGGCCTAACACCTCTGGTTCAGTCATAATAATTCACAATGACTCTCTGAGGAAACACTCGCAGAAAATTCCCCTTAGAGTCTATAGTAGTCAGGGACTCTCGGAGGATGCTCACATGGTCAATTGTAGCCCCATGGTCAAGGACTCTATGAGGGAGCTCACTTGGTCAATTCCCCATATAGACCTGTTTGTTCAAAGACACTCTGAGGAAGCTCACTCAGTTAATTCCCCTTATAGTCTATAGTAATCATGGTAATTCAATGTAAAACAATGACTCTCTAAGGTATCATGAATAGTCAATTCCACTTACAGTCTAAGGTGCAAAATAAATCTCAGAGGAATCATACTCAGTCTTTTCCCCATATAGTCTACTACACCGGGTTCTCAAAACCTTATGTTGGTCAATGAGAATAGAAATACAATATGGAAAAAGTTATCATATATAAATACTTAGATAATAAGTCTATATCATATCAAACATTTCATAATACAAACTCTCTATCCTACAACAATAGGCATAGAAAATAGGCAAGCAGCCAAACTGGCTAAAGAGGACTAAATAGTCATAATTAGAACATGGATGGAAAAAACAGCCAAATCATAGCAATCATCCCCTATTCATATCCAAATAACCTCTACATAAACATGCCATCATTAAAGTCAATCAACATGGGTTAAATGGTAAACACGCATTACCCCATTCGAGGGTATTGGTGGAATTTTCACATAATACTCAAATACTTTGAATAGAAAGGAAAAAACCACCTACCTCGACATTGTAGGAACGATATATGTGAACCTAAAATCATGAAACACCCTATGTCATCTAAGATCTAAAAAAATATAAAATTTTCAACCGATGATATCTCATGAGAGAAGAGAAATCAGAAGATGGTGCTTCATGAGAAGATAGAACTCACTGATACGATTCCAACGCAATTGACAGTGTTTGATTTGGAAGAAGGATGCTCGCTTGGGGTTTTATCGAAGATCTGTGGCCGTACGATGCTCCTTGATGAGACGAATGATGAAGGGGGTGTTTCTATCGATTAGACATGACCCTGATGTGTTTAATGAAAAAAATTACACGGTGTGTACTTTTGAAGTACATGGCGTGTACTCGACATTTTCGTACCCCGCTTTATGCGGCCTCCAAGCCACTCCCACACAGCAGTGTTTGTGGCTACTACATGGCCATCGCACGGCCTCCTACGGCAAAGCAATACACGGAGTATACTCATAAAGTACATGATATGTACATAGAAAATTTCCATAATTTCCTTTTTTTCTCAAAAACTACCAGAAAAGGAAAACCATGCCTAAAAAGAAGATCCGGGTTCCTACAACATTACATCATATTTTGGAAATATAGAAGACCATGTTCATGTCTTCATATTTTGTAATATAATGAGACACAGTTTGAGATGCCAGTGTATATAAGTACCCCGCAAACATCCATTTCTCACTAGTTCAGGTTGGGAAGAGGCATGTATTATCACTATCCAGCAAGATAAATTATATGATAACAAATACAATGATTATGATAGACATATTTATGTGGTCGATCCTTATTGTATTTTGTATCAAAATTTTATTCTGTATTTGTGATTTTTTATATGGGAAATCTTATTCATATTCCAACATGATGAATGTCATCATTTATTTTTAATTAATTTCATTTACTTAATCTTTTTCATACTATAGTTTTTACTATTTTGAGTCATGGATGGATTATTTTACACATTTATTTCTACTCATATATAAGGGTATCATCTAACCACTATTACACCACACACCATTGCTACAATTCAGATACCTCCATCATATTGGGAGGTGTACTAGAAGTTAAATAGTGAACTATTTATGTATTTGTTCATAGTGAACTAAGGTGTGAAAATTAAGAAGTTGAATTAGAGAATTTGTTTTTTAACATAATATTTTTGGGGTTGCAATAAATGATAAATTTTAATATGTTAAATATTACGATAGATATCAGAATATTCTGTTGTTACACATTTTATCATTAAGAATTAGAGGTTAACAAGTGAATGAGATTGATGTTCTTGGATTATTCCATTATTATTATTGGGGATTATTAATTCATTTGATGAACATGATGTTCATATTTATAAATTGTTAAGGTCTTTGGATCCTTTTCCATTCGTGAGGGGCTAGATATTTGAGTTTTATATCTTCGAACATTGATAGGATATGACATCATTCATCATATTAAGTACATTGGATTCACATAAAACATGTACATTTTTATTCATGATTATAAATCATTATATATATATATATATATATCTCATATAATTCTACATCACAATGCTTAATGATGAACAAAATGTATTCTATTGGTGTAAAAACACATAGAGATCATTCTAAGGTCAGTACAAGGACACAATGACTTAGTGATGAACCCTTCTAAGTAAATTAAATATCAATTATGGAATTATAAACAACCCACTATTTTAACTAACAGATTGTGGTATATTGACATTGATGGTGTATGTAGATATCATTATATGTACATATATATCCCTCTCTATTTCTCAACGTGATGATATCTGTGATCATGATCCCCTATGGTGTATTATATCATGTGGATGATTAGTGAGAATCAATTAAAATGTAGGTAGATGACTTTGTATGTTATTCCTGATACATTTATAATTACATTAGCACAATTTATGGTGGTTCATCCTGGCATTTTCATGTGTTATAAAATACTATAATTGAGTAGTGTTACCAATGATATATAACCTACATGTGATTTTCCCTCTGGGTTTGGTGATAGATACTAGTAAAATTGTACTAATTCAAGTACTATGGTGAGAAAAAACTTATCATTTTTACCTTTATGCTTCCCCTTCATTTTATGATATTTTAATTGCAATGGTACCTTAATAAAGGGGTTATTTTAATAATGGGTGTGAATTTGAGGTAGGAAGCATGCATGGGCTCTTTTAGTTCTGAGAATAGTACATATGATGTGTTACTATTTATAAGTTATAGGCATCCAATGCTTTGAATTCGATTTTAACTAATGATAACATATGGGGGTACTAATATTCATGTTGAATCATGAATCATTATAATGGAATACATAGATACCTAGCCTACTGGGTTTCAAATGATCCTTCAAGAGCATAGTGGAAGTAAATGTAAAAGGGTATGATTTATTGTATTAAACCTAGAATTAATTAAGGTCCTATAAAAGTAATGGAAAGCATAAAATGACTTCTTTTTACAGAGGAGTGCTTAGAGTTCATTGAACCATATGTGATTGAAATGTCGAGTGTATATTCTATAAATGGATAATTGATCTGAGTTTTAATAATAATTTTTCTCAGGGTACCACGATTCATATCATACATCTATGTGATTCTATATCACATGCCTATCACATTCTAATGGAATAGAGATGCCTCACTCAACTTATATACAACACTAATTTAGATGTGAATCAGTTAGTGGATGGGTGTGAAAAATTACTAGAAGATATTTTTAGATTCTAGTGGTAATGTTTCATTGGTGATTTTGTTTAAACTAAAATTTTCCCTCTAAAGAAATGGTTTTCATTAGAGATGGATCATAATTTTAATGAAATTCAAAAATTTCTTTGTGGTGATGACGACAATAGGTAATGTGGTGTTTGGTTTCGATTGAGGTGAGCATGGATCAGGAAAAGTGTCATGTATTTCAAGATCAAACTAGTTAAATTTGTGCTCGAGGAATGGTATAAGTAAATTTAAATGTTAGGGAGAAAACAATTGGATATTAGTAGGTGTGACCATAGTTATCATTTTAGTTTCACATCATATCATGTTACCATCATTAAAAAATATGCCATTATTTATATATCATGTTTTACATAAATTTGACTAAAACAATCATTTCAAATCATGTTTTTTATTTATAGATGAAGAACGATCCATGGGGATTAGATGATCTGTTAAATCCAGAGAAAATGGTTCTAATCACATGACAAGGAGTTTTATATTTGTTATAATATAATGATACTATTTATATAAGGGTTATTTCTGTAGTGATACCAGATATTAGATGGTTGATGCTAACTTTTTATACATTCCAGAAAATGAATCCTATTATATTTTGTTCTCTCATTAATAAAAGATCTGAAATTTGGATATGGTATTTGAAAATTTTTGTGAACCTAGATTCCGATTGATATAGTTTTAAAGAAAGTAAAATATGATTTTGATTGATGATGATTTGATGTAATAATAGGGAAGGATTAAGAATTTTGTTGGATAAGGGATAGAATATGATATTTACAATTGATTTTGGGGTCATACATCAATGTGAATTTATGTGTTTGAATGAACATGTGATGCCTCTAGATTTAAGGAATCACAACATGGATTATAATAAAGAATTATTGGATAAAGATATGATATTTGAGACATGTAACCTATAGGATGTTCAAATGGTTCTTTTACTCATGATTGTATGTAGAACATTGGAAACCACATCCTCTATGTTGTATCAGGTACAATGGTTGTGCTTTAAATTTTTTATTGGCATCCATTTCAATGATGGTTTATTTGGATTAGTGATGATATGAGGTATACTTATACATTTTTATTGAAATTTTGTATGATAGTGGGAACTGATGTTTGAAATGTATTTTGATGTTTTTTGGGTGAAAAATAAGGGTACTATAATGGGATGTTCATTAGACCAATGAGGGTACATTTCAGCAAAAAAATACTATTGTGGGGAGTAATATATTGGGGACCACCATTATACATGTGGTTGATTGATTGATGATTACTAAAATATAATGGAGAATATGTTAGAATGATGATCTGTGTCATAATATTAAAATTATTTTGAGTAGGGTATCAAATTTTGATGAACATTAAGCCTTTTGTATAGAGCTATGTCGTGCAAGAACATTTAATATTCTGAAGGAAAATGTTATGGGTCAATAATTAATAATAAACAGATACACGTTGGTTTGATAACTTACTGGTCTATGATATGTCATAGGGAGGAGAATTATTATGGTGGGGATATTTTAAAACCACATTTCTATAAAAAATATAAAAATATGTGGAATTTGAATATTAAATTTGGTTTATGGATTGCTTTTTGTTTCAGGACTCAAAGTAAAATTCCACGAGTTCATGAATTTCAAAAGGTTCCTTTTTAATAAGGAATGTGGTTCAGAAGAAATTCGTAAGCATGATAAGGAATTTGGTGAAGGCTTGAGGCATGGTTAATCCCATTCATGGTTCTACATGAGTTGTGACAGGATGATGGAATATGTAATATCCTAGAGTGGTTTTCTAAAAGAACTGATTAACTAGATGGCATATTGTATTGGATTTCATTTAAGTTTTGTCCTCTTTTATTATTTTTGGGCATCGATCCCACCTCATGTTTATAAATATTTCCTTAATTTAAAGTGACATTCAGCTAGAATCTCTCCATATCTACCTCCTATACTTTTTCTTTAATCTGTGTGTATCTATATGTAATCCATTATCAAATCAAATAATATTATTTATTCATTATCGGTCTCAACATCCCCATCCTCAGGTGGTAGTCGATTACTGTGTTGTTTATTGCTAATAAATTCTATTGGCATCTATTATAATTATCAACCACATGATTTCTATATAAAATATAAATTATTCTTCTTCTTGGTTATCTTGATCATCTATTAAACATTGGGCAAACCTTGATTAGGGAATTGGATGATAATTCTACCATATATTAAAGGTATTGTTCAATAATTCTGTAAAATTATGTCTGCAAGGCTAGAGGATATACCTATAAAATTAGAACATTCCATTTATTGGTGTTCCATTAGTGGTAAATCCCTTTGGGATATTTTCTATGTTTTTTATTTGAGTTGAATTAATCTGAAAATTGTATCAAGGAAATGAATTGGGGTTTTTTTGTGGATTTGTTTTAGGATTTTTAAGGGAATGGTATAAAACATGAGATTATATATTTCAGCTAATTTACATCATTAAAAAGATATCTCATAGATATTCCAATTTATGTATATTAAATTGACGTTTCAATTATTTCCACTTGATAGGTATTTTACATAGAAAGACATCATGCATGTGTCATAGAGGTGTTCCAGGTGCATGAATTTGGTTTCTATGAAACGTGGTCGATTAATGAGTAATTAGGCACTATTACTATGCGAATTATATTTATTAGTTAATTTTAAATTGATCAACTAATCCTAATATGTAATATATTATTTAATTTAGTAGTACATAGTAATTGTGTGCCTCATGTATTTGAATAAATAATTATAAGACATTGATTGTTATCAATGATAGATAATGTGAAATTTTAATAACTGAAATGATCAGAAATTGTGGTTGGTGGTCTCAATTAATTTACATAGAACATATGTATTTTTTTTATTCATTATATGTGACATACGGTATATAGAGTCTCCATAGTGGGCGATTGGCCAATAAATTAATAAACACATTTTTCCAAATAAAATTTCTTAATTAGAATTAATTCATGAATTTCAAATTCTTATATAGAAAAGGATAGTGAGGGGTTGTTCTACAATGTATGAAACTCTGAATTTCATTGTCCATGAGTGTGAATTATATATTTTATTTAAAAAATATTTCTTACTAATTGAAAGAAAATTGACTCAATGACCATGGTGGACCCCTATACATTGGATATACATCCATACCATTAATGGATGGTTTAAATATGGAATTATGTAAGTTGAGATATGTGAATCTAGTGGGTGGTTTTTAAAAAATGTCTCAGTCAGCTTAGTGAACCTAATTGTTGTTGATATATCCATTGGGTATGGTTGAGTAATGAATTAGAATATTTGGCCCCAATTGGAATTAAGGTATAATATTATGTTTTAAATCCCTAATTTATATTATATGTGCCTAAATTAAAGAACATAAATGACCTAGATGGGTGACTTATAATTCCCCAAGGTAAGATGTCACGATGGAATAATATTACAAAATTGTGTTTGGATAATAATGAGGGATATATTAATCCTTAGTGATTGGTGTTTCCCATGGAATAATGTTTTTTATGGATTTAATTAATTTTTAATGAGACTTTTGATGATACATATGATCTAAATTGTGAGTTTTGTATTGAACTATTAGTTACATAGATTAATTAAATTGGATTATTATTATTATTATCTCGAAAGCATTGTGTTATTCCATGGAAATAATGTTGTTGTTTTATAATATACTGTTGTATTAACTTATGTGATTCTAGGGATTTAGTATGGAATTTTTTTTACACAATTTTTGGACCTTTATGTTATTCTATGAATCAAGTATTCCTATTGTTATTATATTGTTGGGGGACCCAAATTTGACACCAATAATATAGTACGTCTGTCAATATTATATTTTTAGAGGACCATAATGTGATTCTAATTTTATGGTATTCTCATTATTGTTATATTTTTTTGGAACTGAATGTGATTCCAGATATATGGTGTTCCTATTATTATTATATTGTTTGGGAACCCTGATGGAATCTTGGGATCTAGAATACATGTTATGATATTTTTGAGGGAAATGGGCATAATTAAATGGATCCTCTGCGACTATTTTTTTTAAGGTAACATGAACGTATTCCATGGATATTGTTTGAACATAAATTACATACACGATTATTGTATATTGGATAGAGACATCCATCAAATGATAAAAAGTATAGTCATTCTAGGGTTTTCTGATAGACTCCAAGGATCGATTGTGGTATTTATAACATGTATTTATTTTTTTAATTCTTTTTACTTAAGTGTATATCTCGTGAACAAATCATTGCATCAATTGGATGTGATTGAGACAAAATTGGTGGTTGCCTAGTCAGTAATTTACTCAAACCTTGAAAAAATGTCCATTTATCTAGGGTACTCAAGCATCCATCGATATTTATAGGTTTAGGAAGAACATAAAAATTATGTAACTTGATTAAGATAGATATCTATGATGATACTAGAGACTCTGATGAGGATAGGATCAAGGATGTTTGTATAGACTCAATGTAATGGGTTATTTCATTTATTCAGTATATGTGGTAATTCTAGTGAGTTTTCAATATTTAACGACTATATACCACATTTAATCATTTATTATTGATGAATATAACTGATTTTTTTTTATTTTTTGTTAACTAATATTTAATGACGTAGATGATGATTAGTTTATTTTCCAATATTTTTCTTCTCTAATAATACTCTATTATATCCCCACTTTCCAAACATACACCTTCATTGTTAGTTACCAGCCACATACCTATAGGGAGGCATGCCAAAGATAACATAAAAAATCTTTTTGGATACTATTCATAGTGAAACAAGGCATGTATTTTACACTAGGTTGTATTATGTAATTGTTACATCAATAGTGATGTAATTAAAACATATCCGTTTTCATAATTTTTAATAATAATATAATTTTTTAAATTTTTCAAAAAAATATCAACAATTAACCTGAAATATTTTTTATTCGATATTCCAAGAAAGAACATCCATTTTTTCTATATAATTTTCTACCATATGTAATTTTCATTATTTATTTTAATTTTTTTTTGAATTTTTAAAAAATAAACATTAGAAAAAAATAATCATACATCATCATTTAGATTCTATTTTAAATACTTATTTTGTGATATTATAGAACTTTTATTTATATAATTATTTTTGTTAAATATTTTTTATATGCCATAATAGTATTTATTAGTTATAATAGTCAGGTAACTCTTCCAAATGATCATATTATTATTCCAATATCTATATTATTATTATAATGTAAATATTGGTTTTATAATTTGCATAAATACCATTTATGTCTTTAAATCAATATTCACATAAATTCCTATCATTGTTCAATATTATCCATTTTAAAAATTTCTGATGCATTACTGAAGATATGTTTATTTCTAATTTAATTATTCATGACTATGATATTTATATGTTTTAAAAGTGTACAATTTTCCATAATTATAGATTTTTTCTTCCATTGTATAGTATTATGTTTTATTAAGTATATTTATTTATTATTTTTCTTATTTAATTAAATAATGATTTTTCAAAATTTCATTTCTTATGGTGTTTTATACAATGAAAACTTTTATATGGGACAAATATATTTACTATGAAATAAGATATTTACTATAAATGTTCAGCTGGTTACATTCTTCACCACGTTAACGATTTCATCCTTGAAATTTTAACTTATATTCTTAGTGAGAAAATATGGTGGTACATATGTTTAATATCATTCATAAGATACTATATATCCTTATTTGAATTTATAGTTACATAAATGTAGTTTAGAAAGGTGATATTCCTTATTTCATAGATCACTACCTCTAATGTTTCATATTTTCATTATATGCTCTTCATATAAGAGATCATTCTCCCACTGTACCACATCTAAATTTTTTATATTTTAAGGATTATGTTTTAAATTCTTCAAGAGGGATATGTCGTACATTTCATTCTCATGAAAAAGGTTTTTGAGCATCCCAAACGATAAGAAAATAACATTGTGATTAATAATTTAAAACTGAATAATTTTACATGGATATATCATTCACTTCATCCCAAACCTCATGACTCACTTCCATCATGACATAAAAAGGAACCATTTATCTCCATCATCGAACTCAAGGTCTCAATAATAATTTTCAGAAAAATTATTCTATCAACTCTAAGAAAATTTAGTTAAGTTTTATTGAATGGATTTGACATCTCCATAGATTCTTTATTATATTATGTCCCAATATATTACGTTCTCTCTATAAATCGAAACATGCTATAGTTAATCACTTCATTCCATATAGAGATTTGTATAGATCCTTCTAAAAGCCCAAGTAAAATATATTGTTGTCTAAGAACCATACCAAAGGAAGATATTAATACAATCCTCCATTTATGTCTATATATAAGTCTCATAGAATATACTCATGCTTTTATATATCCCTTTCAGACTAGTCATCAATAAGGGGTTGATTGTAGATAATGTTTTTTAACTCAGTATTCAAGGGATTTTAAATACTTTTTCAACATATTTATGTACTACACTGATCTCAATAAGATTCAATTACTTGTATTGTTCTATTTATCCTCATTATTTTTAATTATTTGTGATGTTCTGCCATTTATTTGTCTATATGGATAACAATTATATTCTCCCGTTATAATGTTACCATTTTCCTTCATATTCTGACTTACTATACACTTTGAGATATATTCAACAACCTCCTTCTTCATATTTTACCACCATTAGGGATCTTTTATTTCTCTATATGACATTGTGCTCCATAGGATGATAGATAATGTTGATTTTTTTTGAATAATTCAATATATCTATCATTATCACATGTTCTAAAAGTACACATAGTAATTCTAGAATCTCTAAAATACTTTATAAGTTTTTAATTTTCATTATATCACCTTTTAATTGAATCCATATTTTTTCATTATGCACATCATAACTTTGATCTTTTAAAACATTCAATAGAATGTATTGTTGAGAAATCATTTTAGAAAGGTATGATATTATTAATTCCTTTAAGATTCTCATTCCTATCATCTACATGTCTAAGAATATTTGATAGTAATAAATTATCATCCTTAATAAGGTTGGAGAATCAAAATTTATTAGATTGACTGCCATTATATTTACATTCAAAAGAATGTAATTGATAGAGATGACATATTCCTTGATCAACTATAACTATCATCATAGGCTCATATTGACCTATTTTCATGTGAATATATACATTACACGTTTATTATTGGTATATATTTTTCACTTATCACTACAGGGAAAATACATCATCATCTTCAAGGAAATGAATATTATAAAAAAACTAAATACCTTGATTTAAATAGTTCTACTCACGAATCAACAATTATCTTGATGTTTAGGATATCATTTTACCACGTTATATGTGTATACAAAGGGAAACCTTAATTTTAGAACAAATATATATCAAAAACCATTCTCCACTTGAGGGAAGTTTTAGAATAGATATTGTCATTAAAATCTTAAATAAATCCATAAATATATCTCTATATTGTCCTATCTATAATATCATTACTCATATATATTTTAACATAGATATTGTGATATAATATCATAAGAATACTCTTATAACTCATCTGTATTACCCATCTAATAAATGAAAACTATAGATTTAACAATCAGTTGAGGGTCTGATATAATTCCCAACAACCTTTTCCATGTAGAATCCTATGAGATTACATCACTGTTAATCACATACACAATGGTTATAAATTAATTGATCCATAATTTACACTTTTTAAAAAAAAGATACAACTTATGATTTGTTAAATTCTTCACCACCATCCTTATATTCACTTCATATTCCACCATTCCCTTGGTGAATATTTGAATTTCATTAATTATGAACAACAAAACTATATTGCGGTTTTCTCTAAAGAATATATTCATCAAGTCGATTTTAATTATGGTGGAATTTTTATTTCCAAATGGAATCAATATGAACTCATAATGACCACATTCGGTATAGAAGGCTATGTTTTAAATATCCTCCCTCTTCACCATTATGATGATATATATAGAATAATGATCCATAATTTGGGTGTACTGATCTTATCAATATAAATTAAAAAATTAATTTTTCATTTGTAGGGGAATCTAGTTATTAATAGTCTAATTTATCACCCGGTAATTAATACATAGTCACATTAATCTAGCCTTTTTCATGATAATGTGAACTTGTGGGTCTTACAGTGAAACAATAGGGAATCTAAACCTCATATCCAATTTCTATAGTAGTAATTTCTTTTACTCATAAAATTACATTGGGGCCATTATATAGAGGATCTTGGATATATTCATTGATTTTATCATATATTATATTGAGAAATATTCCTCATGATCTAGGGATTCTCTAGGAAACTCCTTTGGAAATGCATCTTTATATTTTCTCATAATGGGAATGTTTTCATGGATGGTACATTCATTTTAATAAACAATTTTGTCATGATATCACACTTCATTGGGCATCAATATTATAAATTTTTATGGATTTTATAAAGGGTATTAATAATATTCCTTATATTTTTAAAAGATAATAGGGTGATTTAGGATATAGAAAGAGAATCCCTTTTTTTCATAGATGATGTGAGAACTATATAATCAGAGTTTATCAGTGAAAAATAAAGCATCAAATTCCACCAAATGATAGATTATGAGACTCTTTGGATGAATTTTCCAATAGATACTAATTCAATAAATATTCATACACTTTGATGGAAATGATTACAACACCATGTGTTTTCATAAATATATCTACTTTGTAACATCATTTAGTTAATTCAATACTTCTTGAAATGTTTCGTGATAATAAAGAACATGTAAAACATAAATAAATTAAAAATAATTCTTTTTAGTAAATATAAATTATTCCTTATATTAATACATTTCCATTATCTGCTTAAATAGTGGTAATGGTTCATTCATTCCATTTCTTTTGTTGGATTTTTTTATTTGAATTTTTTACTATCAATGAACATTGGTTTAGTGAACAACTTTCAAAAGTCACTTTATCCTTAGAGTTGAAGCTTTGAAGCATGGTTCATGAACTCGGAGGAAACTTCCATTTCTCTACCACATTTTCCACACTATTTATATCCAAATTCATGAGCATGATTTCATTCTCATCGATCAATAAATAATTTCCTCATTCTTTTAAGATAAATAATATTTTTATTCATTAAATTTCATTAAGAAGTAACTGGTCATTTATCCTTACCTCAGTTACCATTCAATCATCCATGATAGAAATCCATCCTTCATTTGATATATTCATTTCCATGGTATAATGATCCAAAATGTATCACTAATTTCAATGAATAATCTACGAAGTTCTCATTAATACTAATTTCTCATATAGATAGATCATTTCAGGGATGTAGATTTTAAAGAATAATTAATTTATCTACTTTCAAAAATTTTATTAAAAAAATAATGTATATATTTGAATAATTTTAGAAATTAACTTATATATTGTCATATATTCAGTATCTATTTTCTTAGGATTTTTAATGTATCATCACGTCTTTGTGTGATATGATCAATAGAAAACATTAGAATAAAAATAAATTTCTATGATTGGGATTTACAATTTTTAAATTGGTATTTCTAATGATGTCATTGGAAGAAATTTATTAAACATATTTTGAGGTTATATATTAAAAATTATTTAAAAAATACTTATTATTTCATTGGTGGTTTATAAATATAATTTTCATATTATGTATCACATTGGTTAAAAAATAAGAAATTTGAAACATGATATTTCATATTAATTATCAAAATATCCAATCTGAAAGAAAATATTTCTTATAATTTCTTTAAAAACAAACGTCAAATATCATTATCCACTCTGGTTATTGATAATACTATATGAAAAATAATTTCCACTATAAACCATTACTTGGCATTGCTAAACCATTATTGAGAAACAAAAACAAAAATAATAATTTCATAACATAAAACAATTAGATTAGAATTACAAAAATAAAGAAATTAACTATATTTTAATGATTAAATCCTAATTGAAAAAAATATTATGAACAGTGTTATAAAAAACCTGATGAAAACAAAATAAATTATTAAATTAATTTTACATATATGGAAAAACACTTGATAAACCCTAATTGTACAACAAATGAATTTGTCATTGTAAAAATCATTTCAACACTTTCACTCAGAGAGACTACCATATACATCACAAATATAGATATTCATTCATGAAAAGGGATATACAATAAATGAATAAATAGAACAATACTATTTTATGAAAAAAAATCATACTAGCATCTTTGAATTAATGAAATCGGTAGAAAGGAAAATTTATGATGGAAATAGATTAAATATTCATCCATGATATATATTTTTATGTGAAAATAATGAACTCGGGAACAATATTTGAAAATTTTAACTCTATAATTTCTTCTATTCGAATTTAGAGGCGAGAAAGGGAAATTGTGTTGGTGAATAGTGAAAATTAAAAAAAAAATTCCGGGTTTTATTTATAATTTCATTTATTATGAAAAATTATGTCATAAAAATCCTAGATTATATTAAATTTAGATTTTTAAAATAAATTTTGTTAAAAATGATTCAAGAATATATTTAACACTGGTTTTTTAAAAATCCATTGTTGAAAATATTTACTAGGTTTATTTGATATCTATTTTATAGTTATTGATTTCAAAACATAAATTTTATAAATGATTTTTCCACTAGTGAAACATGATCAGAAATATATTTTTACGAACTTCTTTCTCATTTACCTTCAAATAATCAATTAGCTTCATATTCATAATATGTTTTTAGCTATCATTATTTTCTCCTTCAAAATAGTAGATTACTATAGTAACATTATCCTTCTTGGAATAAAGTATCATTGAAAACATCATTTCCATAGAGATGAAAAATTGTTTGGAAATATGTGGATTTAATTGTATAATAAATGTTATGGGTTATTTTCACACAAATAAATCAATGGATAGCTACCCCATAATAGGTAAGTTATGAAATTCCACATTATTTAAGTTATTATTTATAACCTAGGATTAGTGGTTAGCTACCTCCATGTGGGTTTGAATCAAACCAACCATTGTGTTTGTAATGTCATCACAACAATTGTTTTATTTCGTATTACTTTGGTTATTGGTCTTGTTTGACCAATTTCCCACAATTGCCTATAATAAAAAAGGTTATAACGGAAATAATGTCAATAAATAACTAATGATTAATTTATTCTTAAATGAAAATAAATTATATAGTAATCTAATATGGGATACCCCCATTAATCAAATATTATATTTTTCTAATTCAATTAAAAAACAATAATAATGTATCATATAATTCAACAATATCTAATAGTAAATAATTAAATAAATAATTTAACTATATATACTTAACAATAGTTCATTAATAACATGTTATCAACGAAATAATAGTTCCATGATTTTCTAAAATGAAGCCGGTTGTTAGGCCCACAGTTTTTGAACCAACTGAATATCGAGTTAACAAAAAACCTTGCCTTATTCAGTGATATTAACCCTAGGTTAATTTGGGTGATGTTTTACATATATAATTTTTTTCGAACATTGATGATACTTCTAGGAAACTACACGATCTATTATTTACAGAAAATTAAGTATGTTTTCCTATATTTTTACTAAAACATAGGTTTTTCAGTAATGATTTATTGTCCTAATTCTGAAAAATAATCAAACCATTCATTAATACCATCTATAGTGAATCATATTTTAAATGGATTATTATTACATCATTTTTATGTAAGTTAAAATACTAATAACATCATAAAAAATCAAATGTTTGGGTATCATGGAAAAATTAGTTTCATACCTCATGAGTTCATGCTAAAAAGTAAACATTTTTTAAATTATTCAACATAGTCGACCTTATATACATTTAATTTTTAAAAACAAGCAATCTATTAAGGATATAAATCTACAGAATGACTAGATAAAATCCTAGTATAGTGAGGAATCATTGAAAAACAAAAAAAGAGTTAATAAAAAATAATACATGTGTGGGTAAAATTATAAGCTTCAAAAGTGTAAGGGAATCATTAAAAAGGGACATGGAATAAGTAATATACATAAAATTGATTCATCATCAAATTGTGGTGAAAGCCCATCCATATATTGTGAAATAATACCTAATCATGTTCATAAAAAATAGATTCATAAAAATCATAACATCTTAATTATGAAAAAATAAAGCATCACATTCATTAATAATACAAACAATATCATTAGATATAACACGTTACCCAATGAATTATGGAGATATATAATTTTATGCCACACTCTATGTCATAATATATTAATAATAAATAAATCCATAAATAATGGAAACATATAATTATCATGGAGATTAAATAAACCCATTGTGGAAATTTATGGGATTGAAATGGATGTCATAGAGAAAATTAATGTGAATAACATTTGAGGATACCAAAAGATGAAGAGAATAAAATATTTTCAGATCATTTTTTTATAAATAATCAAAGGTCATGGTGAAGAAGAAACAATTCAGGATATGTTAACATAATGTTTTGGGGAATAATAATTTTTAAGAAAACCATTATCGGTGGATTAAAATTCATCTCAATGGGATTGAATAATTTATATCCCTAGAAGAAAACATAGAAATGTAAATTCAAAAACATTAAGAAATATTTTTTATAGGAATAAAAGTGTTACGGTATAATAATAGGTAGACACATAAAAAAAGTGTTTGGATTTTCAATTCATCTTATATTATGTTTAATTTTATTTTCTACATTTATTCCACCAATATATAAACATAATTTTAATAAATCCTGAAATAAATTTTTAATTACTTTCATTTTTTCACCCTTAATCAATTATAATCATTTGATTTTATTTTTATTCTTCATTGTTAAATGTGAAATATTTTAAATGTATGTTTTCATTATAATTATCCCATCAGGTTTTAATTTCAACATTTTCATTTTTATTAATGTATCTTTATGTAAATTATTTCAAAATTTTTTATTAAAATGAAATAAATTTTAAAAAATTATTAATAATATACACTAACTAGGAATGTATTCAATGAATATTTAAGAAAAGAAAACATCATTATAGGAAGATAAAATCGATCATTAACGTATTGTGTAAAAATATGGTGAAATATTTTTATATTATATATAGATTAAAAATTAAATTTTTATAGAGTACTATTATTGTTATCAACATGTTATAGGAATATTTTTTTATCATTTTAGGCAAGTGAGAGGAGTTATTTACACTAATGGAGGGGTCATTATTGTATTTAAATACATAATGTAATATAATTTGAATGGTAAACCTTGTAATTAGGGGTTTTTTTTGAAAATATGAATTATGTTTTACTGAATTGTTTTCCATAAATTATAACAAATTGAAAAAAATAATTAATTAGTTTATATAAAAAAGAAATAAAAAAACTGAAATATGGTTGTAATGAAATAAAATACATTTTTAGAGTTTTGAAATGAGATTTAGGTTTGGAATTTGAGATTAATAAATTATTAATCTAATGAAATATCTTTGTGGTCGACCAAAATATTATGGAATTTATTAGGCCACTATTACAGTATTGATGAGTTAATTCAAACATGCTAGTCATATAAATATATATATTTTTATTATTACCCATAAAAATATTTTGTTTAATTACCAAAAAATAATCTGATAATGTATCAATGTTGTGATTCTTAAACATAATGTAATTTTAACGAAATAATTTTCTACATTTGATAATTGAATTTATTAATATAAAATATATCAGTTATTTTGAAATTCATTAAAATAATATTTATCAAAATATATAAATATATATTATTTTTCACATAAATAAAAATAATAATCTTTCTGAATTTGAAAAATCGTCTTTAATTAATTTATTTAAATTTATATTGATAATAACTCTATTATATCTCACATCATTTTTCTGATAGTTTCAATGCAATGGAAAATTAGAGATTTGAATACTATGATTTCAAAGGTATTGGATTTCAGCAATTGGATAAGAATTTCATTGGGGAAAGGATTTATTCACACTCTATTCCCCTTCAAAAATTTAATGAAGAGGGATTGGGGCCTCAAGTCGATCTCCCTCATGTTGAGTGTCATCCATATCCTTGAATGTGACCAAAATTTCAATCCTACTGAGTGAAGTAACTCATATGTGAAATTTTGTGTCCACGTTTTTGGATTTAATTGGATTTTTTTGAATCAAAATAACTTATATGAAATTTAATTAGAAATTTTTCAACCTATTGTGATAGAAAAATGACAGGAATATATATATTTAGGAACATTCCCTGTTTTGGGAGGATGTGGACCTATATTCTACTCTAGTAGACACATTTTTTCATCATACTGATATTAATGAGTTTTCTTCGATAATTGAATATGAGTTGATGTAATGGTTTATTATGGATTAAAGGATGATAGGAAATAAAATTTTTAATTTCATTAAAGATTATTTTGTGCATGTTTCATAGCTCGTGGGAATGAGGAAAAATAGTTCTATAAGGGATCCCAATGAGTGAAATTAAGACAATGTATGAGTGATGTGGAATATAATATGAAATTCTGATTGATTTAGTAAAATGGTTTTAATGTAGTGAGTTGTTTGATCTGAGGCTAATTCAAAGGCCACGAGGGTGAGTATGGGTTGTACAAATCGATAATTCCAAAATTTCATGGATTGTTTGAAAATGATCACCCATATGATATCAAGGAAAATTACCCTAACTTGTCTATAATAACTTCTATTGATTTCCATGTTCAGGTAATTGATGATAATAAATCTCTTATAACCTCCTTGGCAATGGTCCAGAGAACAAGGGAAGACATTTCCATGGAGGAAGAGTCAAAAGGATCTTCACCACATGATTAAGATGTCTCTAATTATAATTTAAATGAAAATGTGTTTTTTAAAATTAAATTCAATTGAATATTGATAGAATTGTTTTAAAAGAACATGATTTAACTACCTCATAGAAGGGTGAATCTTAGATGATGGTGGTCTCCACCCAGTTAGAAAAGAAGTCACCTATGTGTATTTATGGTATTAACATAAATTCTCATGCTCTCTATATTTTAAAAGTAAATTCAAATTCACCTCCATAAGGAAATGAGTAATAACAATACATGTCAATGGATGCTGATGATTTTAAATTGGTTTCATATAGGATGTCCATAACTCTCTATTCTACTCATATATAACTGCCATCCACTATCACTTAATGTAATTTGTAATCGAAGCATGAGATATAGATGTAGCCATATTATTACTCCATTTCATATATAAATGTTTTTTCAAAACTCTCATCTGGTGATCCTACTATATTCAATGAGGTAAATGGAAGGGGAAGTCCATGAATATTGTAGGATGAAGAAATTTATGCAGTCTCCCCAAAGTGGAGGGAATAAGAATTGACTATTTTGTATTGTATAACACTACTCCTGATCTAGTTATATTTTCCATATTAAATATTAATTTTCATATAACAAATTTTCAAGGGGTATAGGAAGAAAAACATCAATTGTCACCTCACAACATTTTTGATGTAAGTGACTCTTTTTATGTAACAGGAGGGGGAGTTTTGGTCACCCCCAAAAATAAAGTTACAGTGGTTTATGACTATTCTAAGAGAGAGGTCTCTCAATCAGATTATGGAATAACAGATTCATATGAATATGACATTGAAATTCTCTTAGAGTATGAGAATACTTTTAAGAGAGGATTCTATCCTTGAGGTAGAGGTCATTGATATCGGCTGAATAGTTGATATTCATTGTTTGACAAGGAGAGAAAAAATAGAGCAGAAATTAAATAAAATTTGTGTATTTGACTATTATTTTGATGAGGGGTGTTCTTACATATTTGATCTCATATCCTATATGGAATTTTTTCCTATATTTTAAAAAATGTATTTCTTTCTCCAGCTTTTAAAAAAATGTTACATATGTGTCGTTATACTATTTTGACTGTTAAGTTGGTATTTCATATATCATGTTATTAATACCAATAGTTATATTACAATTCTTACATCAATATTAATATTAAAACTATCATATTGATTTTATACTTCACATAAATTCCTTATATATCATTTATTCAATATTTTATTCAATTATAATCAAGGTTCAATATTATCCCTTTCCAAAATGTTGATTACATTACTAGGGACATGTTTTCTATAGTTTTATTATTGAGTGTGATATTTGTAAGAGATCAAAGTGATCAAAATTTACCAGTTTTTGTAATTTTATTTTTTATGTATGTTGACACATTGTACAACTTCTAGTTTACTGGGTATATTTATTTAATAATTTTATTTTATAATGAAACAAATTAATGTTTTATTTTTTTAATGTATCTTGTGTTTCATTATATATGATATTCTAACATAATATTCATAAGAAAATTCAAAATTGTAATATCAAATATAAAAGGCTTGTTTATTAACAATAGTGTTTAATATATTGATAATATTGAATAATTTTAAAAATGTGTATATTTTTGAAGAAGGAATTTTAAATTTAATGTTTTTTTTGATATTCCTACTAAGATGTCAGGTCCCTAAATACCCTAACTAGATCCCCTCCTAGATTAACAATAAAAAATAAGATGACCGCAGATTCATGCATCAAATATCCCAATGGACTAAGACAATCATCAAGTATATAAATTATATATAATGCAAGTTATTATAAATATTTATCCCTATAAAATGAGAAAAAATAAGAAATAAAATCCATAATGTTATTATGAAAAATAATATCCCATTATCACATAATTAATAAAATGACATACATAAACTATGATCTATAAATTATAGAAGATACCATGATCAACCACTCCTTTAAAGACCAAAAAAACCTCGATCACGATCTACATCATCTGGTAATATCTATCTTGATCACCGTATCCCTCCTAAAAATATGAATATATATATATGTGTGTGTGTGTGTGTGTGTAATTTATATAGAGCACATTCATACAAAATTAGATCATACCCAAAACATCTCATGAGGATGTGAAAAATATAATGTAACTTTCCAGGTTTTAAATAGTATAATAGACTTGTCACCTATACGAGATCAACTATCACCCATACTCATCAAGGAACACATTAAAAATTCCTACTATAAGTTATAGAAAAAATTATCAGTGTAATATGTTCAATAAGGTAGCATGTCACCACATTCCCATAAGTCTATTCACCCTCACCCCAAAATAGAATACATTAAAATTTTCCTAACCATTTTATATCAATAAAATAGAATATACACATAATTTTCATAACAATATCTCTATTATTGTCACATCCATATGGAAAAAACACATATTACCACCTTAACTTCACATATCCACAAATGAATATGGAAGAGTGTTTTGGTAATGTAAAAATGACTGAAATTATCCTCATAAACTGCCCTTTCAATTTATTCCCCTACCCGTATGATAAAATTATTTCATAAGAAGAAATATCTTAGGCTATAACATCACATGTATCATAACCTTACACTATCATAGCCGATACAATTTATGAAAGAGAGAGTGTGGAATGAAACAAATATCATCTCCATCAAATACAGTGCCAAACCCAGCCCATGGATGTCCCAAAGGGAATTACCAATCCTCTTGAGCTGGAACAAGTTCCCTAGTATCATTTATTTTGGTTTGGGAATGATATAACCGAATATTGATATATAAAACAACAAAATCTATTGATTAACCAAATCTAAAAAATTCATACCAAATGAGGCTTATACAAAATACAAAAATAAAACATATGTTTAGAAATGGAACATGGGGTCTATTAACACATAAAACTAGCAGAAAAATAGTCCCATGGACTCCACATGACATGGGATTATCACCAACAAGGCGTCACCACAACTAGGCAGCATGGATGAGAACTATCACCATGAATCACCATCACCCAAAACCTTTCCTTTTCCTATGTCAAACATTACCAAGTCTACATACAACCAAGAAGCGTAAGTAGTGTGTGAGCCTATTTCCAATAAAATAACACTAATATATTCCATAATGTAAACAATACAAGAAAAAATCATTCCATTTTTTATAAACAAAAGGTAGTGGAACTAATTTCTAAATATTGTGACTTTAAAATGTAAACTATTTTTTAGGGAAATTATCCATGAATGAACAAATTCATTTAAAACATGTATGACTAGTTATTTTTTTGAAAAAAAACTTTTTCCAAAGATTAATACAGAAGATTCAAGGAGAACCTACATCAAAAACAATGCTTGGGACTAGGTAGATTTTGGCACGATGTACCTCATACCTCAGTGTAAAGTAACAAGAGAAAAATATGTTCTCATGCACGATTAACTAGTTGGGAACATAACCATAACCTAGTGGTCCCCAATCATCATTAATATAGTTTTTTCGGTGTTGTTCTTATCCATTTTTTTCAATGAAGTAGGGACAAAACCCATCTGGATCACTAGCGCATCAGTACATATCCACCCTCAATGATACTTGGGATTCCCCCATTGTGATCAAACCACAATCACATGATACCTAAATACAATATCATCTAAAAACATCAGTTATTGTCATCACCCACTCAAACAGTATATACACATGTATTTCACCACTTACACCACCCGATAAATCCTTTAAATTTTCATTAAAATAACTTCAAAAAATATTAAAATGATTACACTCGAAATACCATTAAATCCCCACTTTGAACACCATGTGAATACCCACATTTACAAAAACATAATTTATTTCACAAAAAATATTCCTATAAACATATTACATGAGTTCTAAAACAAACTTCATTTAGATTAACAAAAAATAGACATATAAATCACCAAATTTAACACCAAATTGGTACCTAAATATGATATTCTCTGTAAAATCCACCAAAAATGGAATTTTTAGCATGGATAATCGATGATAAATGTGATAAAAACATAAATTCAGCAATTCTAACTCATCTATAATTGATTAACTAGGAAATCACATGCCACAAATGTCATAATCCTCAAATAGTAGTGGGAAAGTTAAATAGCACCACCTCCACCCCAAAAAGGAGTTGAAACAGACTAAAAACAAGAATTTCAGGCCATGAAACCGAAGATAAAACCCTAGATTCAAACCCCTTCTATCTAGACATTAGGAACATCATGAATATATGAATAAACCTTATGCAAATTGGAGAAAGAAGGAAGTAAACCAACCTACTTGAGGGGTCTTGAAGAAATCTCGGAAAATACTCTAGTAGCTGAATTTCCAAATATCCAAAAATGATATTGAGGTTTTGAAATGTATGAGGAAGGCATTTAGGTACTGTAATAGTGGAAAAGAGAGTTAAAAATGTAGGAGTTATGTAGGAATCAAATTACCTATTTAAATAATGATGATTTGAGAAATATTGAGAATATTTTTCCATAATATGAGATGTAAACGAGATCCAATGAGGATCAATTGAAACTATAGTACATTCTAGGGAAGTTGTATTCAAGTGGGAGGTGGAATCCTTAAATAAGAGCTAAAATTGAATATGTTAGTAAATAAACAAAATATGTTTTTGAAACTATAAATGGGATTACGGGATGGCCTAATTCGTTTAATAAAAATCCCAATCCACCAAGATTATGGATTCCTAAAGGGTCTGAATTGATATAGTGGTGTTACTATGTTAGCGTAGGACATTTTGGAAGTCGAATAGGTACAAAATGTTGAATAAAGAATGAAATATAATATAAACAACATTTATGATTAAATCTGTAAATGGGAAAATAGTTTGAACTAAATTATGAAAACATACCATTTCAAACAAAATGCGAGGGAAACCCGAAAACCATGAAATAATGGGAATTAAATGAAAATTACCTTTAAAATAAGTAATTTATGTGGAAAATCGTCCTACTATGAAAGATATTAGACTCTAGAAAGTCAACCTGAGGCTTGATCGGAAAATAAGAACGAGTACTCTTACTCAACCCATAACTTATGTTCCCTTGTCGCATGTGTATCATTACCACGCTACCAATGAACCCAGACCAATGAAATTTAGTTTCCCCAAAACACCTTTTCTTGGAAGTCCACTATTCACCCTGGCCACTCAAAAACTGATAAATTAGGCTCTATATCCAACTCTTACCAATTGAAAATATGGGATGAATTAGATTTGTTTTTCTTCAACTATGAGAAATGGAAGGTGTCATGGATGGATGTCAACATAGAAGTTAAGGCCAACCTATATGACACCTTTCCAATACACTTGGTGATCTCAAAAGGTCTGACATACTATGTTTTCAGAATCTCTTACTTCCCCAATCACCAATGGCCCATACAAGGGGACACTTTCAAGAATCATCACCCATAGGAAACTCTATGTCTTAATGCCTATAGTCAGCATATAATTTATGGAATCTCTGAGCTGTCAATAAGTACTTCCAGATCAACTTGACATTCTTAAACATCTCCTGCAACGGACTTGGCCCCAGTAGTGAGGTCTCACCTACCTAAGCCCAACACGAGGGGACCGACAAGGTCGACCACAGAGTTCCTAAAACGGATCCATTCTAATCGAGGATTGGAAACTGTTATTTTATGAAAAATATACCATCCCTAAATGGCAATCCCAAGAACCTCAATAGTCCAGAACGCATGCACTGAGAATTTCCTCCAAAATCGGATTTGCCTACTCTGTCTGACCTTCCATTTGAGTTTGGCAGTCTATTCTCATCTTAATCTAAGACCCCATGGAATTATGAAGGCCTTCCCAAATCCGAGAAGTGAAATGGGGGGTATCTATCTAAGATGACTGTTGATGGCACACCATGGACCCTTACCACATCCTGAAGATACAAACGTCCCAATTCATCCACTATAGATGTATCTCTGATTGGAATGAAGTGTGATGATTTGGTCAGACGATCAATCAAAACCCAAATGGCATTATTACCCCAAGGTGTACCAGGAAAGATGACAATGAAGTCAATTGAAACCTTGTCCCACTTGCTTGTAAGAATGGGTAATAGTGGGAGGAAACAGGAGGGCCTTTGATGCCCTTCTTTCACCTACTGGCATGTCTAGCATCTCGACATGATTTCTATGATGTCTTGTCTCATACCAGGACACCAGAACATCTGGTGGACATCATAATACATCTTGGTGGCACCCGAATGGACAAGCCACTGATACTGGTGGCTATCCTGCACCACCAACTACCAAAAAGATAATGACACTTTTAAATGGACCCTAAAGCTTATGATACCCTTGAGTGATGAAGACATATCAAGGAGCATATCCCCACCATAAATAAACTGCTTTAACCACTAAAAAATCTCATCACTATAAATTTCCCACTGAATCAACTCTAAGAGAAGAGTAAACTGAATGCTCACCAAGAATGCACCACCAATTTGCTCCTTCTTCTACACATGTAGCTGAACAAAGAGCCCCATCAAAGTACTCTCATCACTAGACTTCCTCAAATCCAACATTGGAGCTCTTCCTCTCAAGGAATCGACCACCACATAACCCTTTCCTGTGATATAGAAAATCTAAATGTTAAACCCCTTCCGGTACTCTATCCAATGACGATGCCTCAAGTTGAGATCCTTCTGCGAGAACATATAGGTCCTGATTTTGTGATCCGAGTATACCACAAAAATCTCCCAAAATAGGTAGTGATGCCATGTATTCAAAGAATTAATCATGGCTCATGGTTTGGGAAATTATTTTCATGTGGTTGGAGTTGGTGAAATCCATACGCCACCATGTAATCATCCTGCATAAGCACGAACCTGGGGCCAATACCTAAAGTTTCACAATACACCACATACCCCTTTCTATCATCAAAGAAAATTAATGGGGGTGGTAGTGAACCAACTCTCCTACTCCAGAAATGGTTCCTAACTTTTTGGTTCCTACAAAAACATCACCTTTTCCCAAGTGAGCGCATTTATCAGTGAATTAATCTAAGAGATATCTCGAACAAACCTCCTGTAATAACCAGGAAAGCTAAAGAAACACTTGGTCTCGAACATGTTATTTGGATGCTATCATGAAATTACTGCATTAATCTTCTCGAGGTCCACTGAAACCCACTACTCTAAGAACACATTCCACCAGAAATTTTACTAACTTGACCTAGAAAGTTTATTTTTGACAACATTGAATAAAGATAATGCTCTCGAAAAGATCCCAGAATGATCCTCAAGTGATGTTCATGTTCCTCCTCAATGATCAAGTATACTAGAATGTCATCCACGGACACCACAATGATAGAATACAGATAATGGTGGAACACCCTCTTCATGAGTTCCATAAATACCGCTGGATAATTGGTCAATCCAAAGGGAATGACCAAATACACAAAGTGGTTTTACCTACTTTAGAATACTGTCTTAGAGAAAGCTGCCTCTTTCACCCTAAGATGATGGTATCTTGAATGAATGTATAGTTTTCAAAAACAATTTTCCCCTTCAAATGATAAAAATATCATAATTTCTAGTAAAATTGTATGTGTCCTTAATTGTTACATTGTTCATATTCTAGTTGTCAATTCACAAGAGGAGGGATCTGTCAGTCTTTTTGGCGAACAACACAAGAGCATCCCAAGGCAAGACGCAAGGGCTAATGCATCCATATGATTATCAATCATCATGCTGAATCATTAATTCCATAATTTTTTTGGTGGCTATATGATATGAGGGAATAGATATTGGTTTTATTCCCGGTGCTAGATCAATTGAGACCTCTAAATCTCGCTCCAGGGGAGAACTTGACAAATCATCCAGAATACCTCCTGAAAAAAATTCAATACATGAGGTAGTGCACCTTCAAGGGAAATTGCATCATACTATATAGTGATAAATGATAACTAGAAGATAACACTTCCCAAATCTAGTGGTGGAGGTCCTGCACGACTCAAACGAGGATTCCATTCTCTATGAAAAACCTGAAAACTCCCATCAGGTGTCGTGAAACTCACTCACCGCCTCTAGTAAATGATGTGTGTATGGAAGTTTACTAGCCAATCCATTACAAGTATAAAATGAAAATGAACCATATATATGACAAAGAGGTACCAATCCATGTCAATACCTGACACATAGTGTATACTGGATGGGAACCTAAGACCTTGATTCTTCTTCATTCCTAGAGGTATCACCAACTCCAGTGTAAAAGATGAGAACTCATTTGGAAAATTAAGCATATCCAAAAAACATGAGAAAAGAAATGAAGAAGAGAAACCGTATCAAATAGAGATGCATCTAGAAAGGATGCGATCAAAATGGTTCCTCGAACTGTCAACAGTCTCGCCTCTGATCCTACTAGGGCCTGATCAAAATCATAATGATGTCTAGCCTCTTCCAAAGGATGTCCACTAGTATGTGGTTGTTCCCTAAATTGTATATGCCTAGAAGATGACCCAACCCTACCACCATGGGAATAAAATTGATATACCCATGTCCTTGACGGATCTGACTATGCTGGCACTCCTCTTGATTCCATTTACCCTAACCTACTTTGAAGTGGGTGTGCCACCCCACAGAAGCGCTGAAAGTGACCCATACCTCCACATTGGTAATTAGGATTCAAAAGAAGTTGGAATTCTAGTCAGATGTGCCTCAGCCACCCACACTAGTTTCAAATTATGATCTTGCATCAGAATCCACTGATGAAAACTGCCTAGAAGAGTGGCCTGAAATACCACCTACCATCATCACATGTTCATCCATCTTCCTTTTCCAATCTAAAGATCTACCAATTCCCACTACTGATACAGTTTCAGAAAACCATCCCTGTATTTATGATCAATCTCCACCATACATGCCCAGTTAATGACCTTAACATATTTCCTCATCTTGAACCAGAAGAATTGGGAGTATATCACTAGTTGCAAGTCGTTCTCAAACCACTGGTCCATCTCTTGTTTATTATAGATGATTTTAGGTCCACACCGATCCAGATCCTAAAAAAATTTGATGTACTCTTTAACAGAAATATTCCCCAAAACAAGGTCCATGAACTCTCGTGTCATGGAATATGCCAAGACCTCAGGGCAATACTGTTCACTGAAGACTGACTTGATGTCTCCCCAACACGTATGTTGATTCTTCCTTATTTGAAGTACTTATTCCCCACCCCTGTGGTTTGGGACCTCCAACAAAAAGGTGGCACATTTCACCCTATGCTCATCAGGTGTATTCATGAACTGGAACATGCGCTTGATCGTTCTGATCCATTCTTCTGCTTCTTGGGGTTTTATGCTGCCTTGAAAAGTAAGAGGATTGTTCTTCAAAAACTCATGAGATTTATCTTTTCTAGGAAATATCTCTTCTGCCCTAGAAAAAATGGGAACATGAGCCAGTCCTTATCCTAGATATTGGACAGCATGGACCATGACCTCGACTATCCTCTGACCAATCAGGGTGGTAGAATTCTCTCTGACATCCTCCTGTGGGAACATGTGATCTTTCATGGGAGTCATGTTGCTATAAAATGTAACAGTCACAAAAACAATAGTCAATACCACAAATCTGATAATTTTAATCTGATACATCAAATATAAATAATCTAAACACATTACAATAATAAATTAAACAACTACTCCTACCCTGCCTGATTTCCACGTGTGGTCCGCAACCCACACATCTCACCTGGAGGTGAAGTCAATCAGACAATTCAAACTTCCCATGGTGACTCAAGGTCTACCATGAGAGGAGTGAGCCAGAGACCCTACTAGTGACCAAAACCCCAAGCCCTAATATTCCTAGCTCCTATCTGTCCCGACTCTTCCCAAAATAGTAATATAACCAAAAAACATCAACCTCCCTTTCATACCATTTTTCATTAACCAAATCTGTTTTCCATCAAATCGAATGTCATACCTAGATCGTGATAAGGCCCGAATGGATTTTCCAATACCCACGTGCTCGCACATGTTCCCGTGAATCATTTATATTAGTTTGATAACTATTTACCTGAATATGGATACATAAAACATAAAAAACATTCGATAAACCGAATCTGAAAAATTCATACCAAAAGAGGTTTATAAGACATGTAGAACATATGTAATCTTTTTAAATAAGAAAAAATTGGTCAAAAGTCACATAAAACAATATAAAAACATCCTCAAGGACTCTACACGACAAGGGGTCATCACCCACAAGTCGTTACCACAACTCTGCACCATGGATGGGAACTAACAACTTAAACCTTCATCAACCAAAGCCTTTCCATTTCCAATTTCAAACATAACCACATCTAATTACACCTAAGATTATAAGTAGTGTGTTTTCTAAATTTGAAAAGGATACCAAAAATATAATTCATAAGGTAAACAATAAAAGAATAAAAGTATGCCTTTTTATAAACAACAGGGAGTGGAACTAATCACTAAAGAATGAAACTTTCAAATGAAATCAATTTTCCAAGGGAATTATCCATGATTGATCACATATAAGTAAAATATGTGAGCTACTATATTTTACAAAAAAATAACCATATTCAAAATATTAATACATAAGAGTCAATGAGAACCAATCTATAGAACACCCCTAGGTTCTAGGTAGTCTAGGGCTGCATGTACCTCATACCTCGGGGTAAAGTAAAAATTGAAAAATCCATTATCCAACACAAGAAACTGGTAGGAAACAAACCAATAATCCAGTGGTGGCCAACTATCATCAATATAGTTTTGTTAGTGTTTTTTTTATCCATTTTTCTCACTGTAACACAGAACAAATCCGCCCAAATCACCATCGTACTAGCACATATCCACCCTCGAAGATACTCGGGCATCCCCCATTGTGATCAAACTACATTCAGATGATAGTAAAATCCATTATAACATAAACACATCATTTTTGTTATAACCAACTCAAATAGTTTGTACACATGTTTTGCACCACCTACACTACCCAATCAAGCCATTGAATTTCGTTAAAATAACTTCACAAAATCAAAAAATGATTTACTGAAAAAATCCCTTTTAAACCCACATTGAACACCATGTGAATACCTATATTTATGAAAATATATTTTTTATCACACAAAAATTATTTATAAACCCATTACACGAGATATGAAACAAACCACATTTTTTATAACATAAAATAGACTTATAAAACACCAAATTTAACACCAAATTAGTACCTAAAAACCAATTTCTCCACAAGACCAACAAAAAAACATTTCTAATTAAGGAAAATGGATTACAAATGTGCTAACAAGAAAAATTAGGAAAATATAACTCATAAAGAATTGAATACACATGTAATCACCTACCACAAATGTCAAAACCCTCAAATCCTTGTGTTAAAGTTCTACTACACCACCTCCGCTGTAACGCCCGAGACTTTTAAGTTATATAAATCCTCAAAGGAATCTTTTTCTACACAACACTTTCTTGTCTTGCTTTACACGAAATCGCGACCTTCCTCGATAGCTTGCGTCGTACGCAATACTGAGTTTCACTAAACAACAATATGCTATTAAAATATTATTAAAACTAGCCGTTATGAATAGTAATAACCACTTTTTGAAATTTTATAAATTTTATTTTTCAAAATTGACTTCATTTTGGGATTCGGAATATCGAAATTATCCTAGGGTGAAATTTGGGTATTTTTCTGAAAACATTCAATTTTTGATGAATAGTGAAACCACTAAGTGGTAGTTAAAAAACTGAATATTTCATGAAACATAATTTTACCACTTCTGTGAATATAATTTCAAAAATCCGAGAGACACGGTTGATGTCAGTAAGTAAAATGTGGTTCAATTAGATGAAAATAATTTTTTGGTGAATAGTAACTTTTTACTTTTTTTAACCACGGTTAAAAGTAAATAGGGTAATTAAGGGTAACGATGATAATATTAATACCCTAACACATGTCCTAATTCTATTGGATAAGTGTAATTCGACCAAAAACAAACTTAGGAATAAAATATGACCATTTAGGCCCACATGGATTAGATTAGGACATTTATTATTAATTTATTTAAAGAAGGGTTAAAATAGTTAAAATCCAAGTTTAATAAGAATATAATTTTTAATATGGGGTTATAAATAAGATAAATTTCAACTATAAATATTCATTAGAAAGCTAAAAATATTTCCTACATAATGGTATTTTATTTGTAATTTTCAGACATTAAATAATTTAATTTATTTAAGACACAATGATGATGCATTAATTATCTTATTAATGAAATGTTGACATAATTGATGTTATAAACACCAAAATAAATGTAATTTGAGACTTTTTATGAATACCACTAATTTTATAGGTTAATATTTCTTGTTAGTATTGATTTAATCAACTTGGTTCGAACTAAGAATTCTGTTATGATTTTCACATAAATCAATTACTAAATAGTGTCAAAATTGACATAAAATAGCTTTTAAAACAAATATTATATTGGTAATTGTTATTTTATTCCTAAAAATATAAGGTTAGGCCAAGTGACTTAGATAAGGTTATATATATTAATAATAAACATCTTGGGGTTCGTTTGGCTGCTTATAGTAAGTTTATTAACCTTATAGTATAAGAACACAAGAAGACATGGTAAAAGTAAAATTATTTAACGTAATGTTAAATCTAAATGATAAGGTTAAAATAGGAACCTAAACTTGTCTAAATTCTATTGGATGAGAGTATTTCGACCCATACCCACCTTATCTTCTAAATATATCAATTTGGAGCTATTTAAAACCGAACTTGGCTTTATAATAAAATAATAGTTTTAGATATTCCAAAGGTGCCCCTCTCCTCCCTTATAAAAGGACACCTCCTCCCCCTCTTCCTCACACCAATTTGAGCCATCAAGATCGTCCAACCCCTGCCACTTTCACCTCTCCACTTCCCTAGAGACATCCTAGAGGTCCTGGTCTTCTTCAAAGACCAATTTTAGTGCCCTAAAAGAAGGTCTCAAAGAAGCACTTCAAAGAAGAGGTAATGTCCGTTACCGATTCTTTCATCTTTATTTCTTCTTCCACTTCTTCTTATTTAGTTGTTTCATTATGAAGTAATAACATCAGTATCACTCATATACTGATATGTTATTATATGTATGAAACAACCCTATTTCACAATCTATCCATCCAATGGAAAAAGAAATCACCGTGTGTGCGTACGTACGGAATACCGTCTCCACGCCGTGGTGTGATCTATTTTCCACCACCACCTTACTTGGATGGGTATAATGGTGTAAATAATGACTAAATATGACTATTATAAATTTATATTGATTCTTAAATAGTATACGTATACTCCAATACAATTCCACGATCATAGAAACGATATCATCACTCGTGCATACGTACGAAATACCGTCTCCACGATGTGATGTGACTCATTCTACATGATCTTCATTTCATAATGATTATATAAATGAATTGAATGAATGAATATGATATATATTACACTAATACCATTCTGGAAATGAGGTATCTATAACCTAAAGAGAAGAATAAGAATTTATTCGACAAAACACGCATAAAAACAAAAAGTTATAAACACCCGAATAACAAGTAGCAATGAAATATTACTACTAAGAAGCTAAAAATATGACCATATATGATATCATAAAAATAATTATGATTCTGGAATAAGTCAATAACATTATTTAAATCATTATACAGGAGGATCGGACACTTACAAAGCAAGTCAGACCTAAGGTAAGGGAGATATCATAATCTCATTTTTATCCGAGATTGTTTATACTTTGGAATTTACTAGGGTGAATTTTATCATCCACATACATGTTTCCTAAATATGTAATATTATTTCCATCCACATACAATTGTTTAAATCCAATTTTACCCTTCGGTGAGTATTTAGTAAAAGATATGAAAGGAATCTTTTGTCGTTTTTCGTACGAGGTACTTTTTGACCTTCCGACAAAAGTACGAGAAGAATGTTTTTTGTAACTTATACAGCATGAATGGATTTTTAAAACATTATTTTCAAGAATCTTCCTTTACAAGTTTTCAAGTTTATTTTTAATCAACTTCTTTTAGTTTAAAATTGTATGACATGTTAAGAAAGGAAAAGTTTTTTTGAAGTAGAAAGGATATTTTCCTCAAGAATGAAGTTCAAGTGTTTTATCAAAATTATTTTCCATCTAAGATAATAAAGGGTTCTGTTTTTATCCCTATTATTACATTGATTTGATTATGTTGTGATGAAATTATTTTTACGAATTCCTTTATCGTATATGAATTGTTTTATGATGTCATGATGTTTAAGATTCCCATTTTTATTACATGGGTTATGTAATGATGTATGATTTATGATTTTGTGGAACAGATAAAAATGGTATCATTATGAGATGGGTGGGACATATATCTCCCTCCAATGCATTGGGTAAAGATTTTATATCTCATGAGATAGACATGGCTGGAACGGTAGGTTATATCGGTTCAGTGAAACAGGACTGAAACGAGGGTGACTCGGTTCAGAAAGGGACTTTGTCCACTAAGATAGTCTTGGCAATGAGTCTTGACTAACAAGAAATGATTCTCTATGATTATGTGTGAATGCCACAATGTTTCATGTTTTATGTTATGATTATTATGATTAAATTTCACTGTCATGATTTATCCAATGTTATGAAATTATGATCTCTTTTGCAAGATAAGATTTCCAAAAGTTATGTGCTTGTGTATACGATGTGATTGATATTTCTTTTGTTTACCCTTACTGAGAATTTGAGCTCACCCTTTTGTTTGTTTTCTTTCCCCAGGTCAGTAAGAAGGTTATTAAGTAGGATATTCCAAAAAGGGACTCTAGATATGATTAAATAAGTTGGAGGAAAAGTTGATTCTTTATGATCCAGTTATTTATGTTTCCCAGTTTCTAAAGACACTATACCTATACGGTCCTTTCGTGGTTTTATTATATATTGTAATAAGTATGCTTCAATTTTGAAGTATTAACAATGTATGTAAAGTATGGGTCGTTATAGTTGGTATCAGAGGAAAGGTATAGTCATCCTTTGGAAACTAGGATGTGAAAGCCTTAGTAAGAACCCTAAGGATAAGTCCAAGAATATGACACAATCTTAGTGTTTTAGAAATGGCCATGAATAACCTAGGAAAAGACCTTAAGTGTGAAATTTTATTCTTGATTATGTGGTTATCCTATTATAATTAGTGTTGCTCACACTATTCTTCTTGGTTTTAGTCAATGGCTGGAACCCAAAGGAATCGTGTTAATGTGGAATGTGATGGGCAATGCAATGATTGTCCCCCTGAGAAACCAAACGTTATGGGAGCTGGAATGAAAAATCTTGTAGCCATGCTCACACAACTTTCTCAAGCTATGAATCATGTAGGACTTCCAAACGAGAAAAGGAAGGAGCAACATTCTGTTGAATCCTTCATGATACAGCGTCCACCTTCTTTCAGCGGGTCTACTGATCCATTAGTTGCTGAACAATGGATTAGTACTACTGAAAAGATATTTTCAGTTCTTCAATGTTCTGAGCAAGATAAAGTCATCTTAGTAGTGTATCGTTTGGAAGGTGATGCTGATCAATGGTGGAATCTTATTAAGAATACGAGGCAAAGGGATGAAATTGAGTCCATGGAATGGGACGAGTTCAAGAACTTATTTTTCAATAAGTACTTCCATCGTCCTCTCCAAAGAAAGATGGAGAAAGAGTTTCTTGAACTGAAGAAAAAGGATGATGAATCTTTTGGTACCTATGAAGAAAATTTTACAAGACTTGCAAGGTATGCTTCTGGTATTATTATCCAACCTGAGAGTAAGATCGATCAATTCATTAGTTGCTTAAAACCATGTCTTCGAAGGGAGTTAGCCATAAGGGACTTCAATAGCTACGAGGAAATCGTTCGATGTGCTCTCAAAGTCGAGATGGAGATTTGAGTAACCCATCAGTCATATGGGTTTGATAGGAAGAGGAAAATGGAATTCAAAGGAAAATCTAAAGAGGACACTGAAAAGAAGATGAGCTTTCCCTTATGCTCAAAGTGTGGAAAGAAACATAGAGGGAGTTGTCTTAAAGGGACAAGTAAATGTTTCAAATGTGGAAAGGAAGGTCATTAGGCATTTGAATGTTGCGATGATTGGAAGAAGATGTCTAATGATGCAAACAAAGGAAGGGATACACAGAATGAACCTACTACACTTCAGTGTTTCAAGTGTAAGGAGATGGGGCATTATGCCAATAAATGCCCTAATCCATGGGTTGATGATGATGGTCGATGTCAACAAACTCTTAAGGCTAAAGACAAAGGAAAGTCATATGCAATTTCTATCAGTGATGTGGAGTACGACAACGATGTGGTGAAAGGTACACATACCATCCACTCTAAAGTAGCATATGTTTTATTTGATTCTGGATCCACCCACTCTTTTATTTCTGAAGAATTTTCTAAGGGTATCACCGTATTAGCTCAAAAATTAGATGTTGAGTTAGTTGTGACAACACCTAATGGCACAACAGTCGCATCAAAAGTTTATAATTCATCTCCGATCGAAGTTTGTGGGAAAGTGCTTCCTGCAAATCTTGTGATCCTTCCTATAGTGGAATTTGATGTGATTCTTGGCATGGATTGGCTTTCTTTATATGGAGCTCATATCAATTTCCAAAGAAGGCAAGTCACATTTCATATTCCAGATCAATCTAAGATCGTCTATCAATGCAAGGATGAACATAACCTTCCCGTGTAAATTTCTTCCATTTTATGAGTATTGATTCCACTAAATGAAGGTTGTTTATCTCAAATGGATGGTGAGAAACTCATGATTAAGAATATGCCCATTGTACGAGAGTTTGATGATGTCTTTCTGGAGGAATTACGGGGTCTTCCACCAAATCGTGAAGTTGAGTTTTCAATAGAACTCGTACCAGGTGATTTTCCTATTTCAAAGTCACCTTATAGAATGGCCCCAATTGAGTTGCAGGAATTGAAGAAGAAACTCCAAGAGAATCTTGATAAGGGATTCATACGCCCTAGTGCGTCACCTTGGGGAGCACCTGTTCTATTTGTTAAGAAGAAAGATGGATCAATGAGACTCTGCATTGATTATCGAGAACTTAACAAGATCACTATCAAGAACAAATATCCTCTCCCATGCATTGATGAATTATTTGACCAACTACGCGGAGCTCAATTCTTTTCCAAGATTGATCTTCGTTCAGGGTATCATCAATTAAGGGTCAAAAGGGAGGATATACCAAAGACGGCTTTTCGTACATGTTATGGACACTATGAATTTATAGTGATGCCATTTGGTCTTACTAATTCCCCTGCTATATTCATGGATCTAATGAATAGAGTCTTTAGAGACTATCTTGATCAATTTGTGGTAGTCTTTATAGACGATATTCCGGTATATTCAAAGAGCAAGGAAGAACATGAAGATCACTTGAAAATTATATTAAATACCCTGAGAAAGGAGAAGCTTTATGCCAAATTTACCAAGTGTGAATTTTGGCTTCAAAAAGTTGCATTTTTGGGTCACATAATCTCAATAGAGGGGATATATGTGGATCCAGCAAAAACAGAGGTTATCGAAAGATGGTCGAGACCAACAACAGTAACTGAGATCCGAATTTTTCTTGGTTTTGCTAGATATTATCGACGTTTTGTGAATGATTTTTCACGATTATCTAATCCACTCACCAAGTTGACTCAGAAAGGAGTTAAGTTTGTCTGGACGGAAGAATGTGAAGAGAATTTCAAGGAGTTGAAAAGAAGGTTATCCATTGAACCTGTGCTCACAGTGCCTTGTAGTGGAGAAAGGATTGTGATCTACAGTGATGCATCCAAGAATGGATTGGGGTGTGTTCTTATGCAAAATGATATGGTGATAGCTTATGCCTCACGACAGTTGAAAATCCTTGAGAAAAATTACCCAACACATGATTTGGAGTTAGCTGTGGTAATCTTTGCATTAATGATTTGGAGGCATTACCTTTATGGTGAAAGGTGTGATATTTATACTGATCATAAAAGTTTAAAGTATATTTTCACACAAAATGAGTTGAATATGCGTCAAAAAAGATAGTTGGAGCTGATTAAGGATTACGACTGCTCAATCCATTACCACCTTGGGAAAGAAAACAAGGTGGAAGATGCATTAAGTCGACAAGACCATGCTAGTTTATCCATGATGAGGATCACAAAAGATCCAATATTTATGGATTTACAAAGGATGGATATTGGAATTATAATGGAAGGGGAATAATCTTATCTTTCTCAAATGAATGTTCAACCATCTATACATGTGAAGATTAAAGAGGCACAGAAATAAGATGTCGAGATACAAAAGAAGGTGATAAATGTTCCTGAGTTCAACCTTGATTGTGATGGGATAATAAAGTTCAGGAATCGGGTTTGTGTTTCTCCCATCCCTGAATTAATGAAGGATCTGCTGAATGAGGCTCATAGTTCTTCATTCTCTATTCATCCTGGAAGCACGAAGATGTATAGGGACCTGAAAGAGTACTTCTGGTGGGATGGCATGAAAAGAGATGTTGCTGAATATGTCTCTCGATGCTTGGTTTGTCAGCAATTTAAAGCTGAGAGACAGAAGTCTAAGGGGATGTTACAACCATTACCCATACCCGAATGGAAATGGGAAAACAACACTATGGACTTTGTCACAGGACTTCCTAAAACATCCAAAGCCAATAATGATATCTGGGTCATAGTTGATCGTCTTACCATGTCTGCACATTTCATTGCTATTAGAGAGGATTTCTCTCTGGATCAGCTTGCCAGGATATATGTAAAGGAAGTGGTAAGATTGCATGGAGTACCAATTTCTATTATATCTGATCGGGATCCGAGATTTACCTTGAAGTTCTGGAGAAGTATTCTGCATACTCTGGATACAGAGTTGAGTTTCAGCACTGCTTATCATCCTCAGAGAGACGGTCAGTTTGAGAGAACAATTCAAACCCTAGAAGATATGTTGAGAGCTTGCTCTATGGATTTCAAAGGAGGTTGGGATCAACACCTACCTTTGGTGGAATTTTCTTATAATAATAGCTTTCACTCCAGTATTTAGATGGCTCCTTATGAAGCTCTCTATGGAAAGAAATGTAGGACTCCAACTTGCTGGGATGAAGTTGGGGAAAGAAAGCTATTAGGACCTGATCTCGTTGATGAAATGGCAGAAAAGGTTAGATCTATTCAACAACACATAAAAGCAGCTCAGAGTCGACAAAAATGTTATGCCGTCAACCGAAGAAAAGACCTAGAGTTTGAAGTGGGTGATAAAGTGTTCTTACAAATATCTCCCTGGAAGAGGGTTATGAGATTTGGAAAGAATGGGAAGTTGAGCCCTAGATATATCGGTCCTTTCGAAATACAGGATCGTGTTGGGAAGGTAGCTTACCGATTGGTGCTTCCACCGAATCTCTCTCAAGTTCACGATGTGTTCCATGTATCTCTCCTGAGAAAGTACATACCTGATCCTTCACATGTACTCATCTCAGAAGTTGTACCGCTGGAGAAAAATCTTTCTTATGA
Source organism: Viscum album (assembly GCA_963277665.1). Lineage (NCBI taxonomy): Eukaryota > Viridiplantae > Streptophyta > Magnoliopsida > Santalales > Viscaceae > Viscum > Viscum album. The sequence goes on along the minus strand of OY728127.1, from coordinate 1,608,324,208 downwards.
AGAAAAACCGATAGAGATTCTGGATCATAGCGAAAAAGTCCTACGAAACAATACCACTCGATTGGTGAAAGTTTTATTGAGGAACCACCAATTAGAAGAAGCTACATGGGAGCTTGAGGATATGCTTAGGGAGAGGTATCCTCATCTGTTTGTTACAAAGTGATGAATTTCGAGGGAGAAATTCATTTTAAGGGGGGTAGAATGTAACACCCGAGACGTTTATGATATATAAATAATAAAATGAATCTATTTATACACAACACTTGCTTGGCTTGCTTTACACGAAATCGCGACCTTCCTCGATAGCTTGCATCGTACGCAATACCGATTTTCACTAAACAACGATATGCTATTAAAATATTATTAAAACTATCTGTTATGAATAGTAATAACCACTTTTTGAATTTTTATAAATTTTATTTTTCAAAATGGACTTCATTTTTGGATTCGGAATATCGAAATTAGCCTAGGGTGAAATTTTGGTATTTTTCTGAAAACTTTCAATTTTTGATAAATAGTGAAACCACTAAGTGGTAGTTAAAAAACTGAATTTTTCATAAAACTTAATTTTACCACTTCTGTGAGTGGAATTTCAAAAATCCGAGAGACACGGTTGATTTCAGTAAGTAAAATGTGGTTCAATGAGATGAAAATAATTTTTTGGTGAATAGTAACTTTTTACTTTTTTTACCCCTGTTAAAAGTAAATAGGGTAATTAAGGGTAAAGATGATATTATTATTACCCTAACACATGTCCTAATTCTATTGGATAAGTGTAATTCGACCAAAAACAAAATTAGGAATAGAATATGACCATTTAGGCCCACTTGGATTAGATTAGGACATTTATTATTATTTTATTTAAAGAAGAGTTAAAATAGTTAAAATCCAAGTTTAATAAGTAAATAATTTTTAATATGGGGTTATACATAAGATAAATTCGACTATAAATATTCATTAGAAAGATAAACATATTTCCTACATAATGGTATTTTATTTGAAATTTTTAGACATTATATAATTTAATTTATTTATGACACAGTGATGATGAAGTAATTATCTTATTAATGAAATATTGACATAATTAATGTTATAAACACCAAAATAAATGTAATTTGAGACTTTTTATGAATCCCAATAATTTTATAGGTTAATATGACATGTTATTATTGATTTAATTAACTTTTTTCGAACTCGTAATTCTGTTATGAGTTTGACAAAAATCAATTACTAAATAGTGTCAAAATTGACATAAAATAGTTTTTAAAACAAATATTATATTGGTAATTTTTATTTTATTCCTAAAAATCTATGGTTCGTCCAAGTGACATATATAAGGTTATATATATTAATAATAAACAACTTGGGGTTCTTTTGTCTGCTTATAGTAAGTTTATTAACCTTATAGTATAAGAACACAAGAAGACATGGTAAAAGTAAAATTATTTAACTTAATGTTAAATCTAAATGATAAGGTTAAAATAGGAACCTAAACTTGTATAAATTCTATTGGATGAGAGTATTTCGACCCATACCCACCTTATCTTCGAAATATATTAATTTGTAGCTATTTAAAACCCAAATTGACTTTATAATAAAATAATAGTTTTAGTTATTCCAAAGGTGCCCCTCTCCTCCCTTATAGAAGGACACCTCCTCCCCCTCTTCCTCACACCACTTTGAGCCTTCAAACTCGGCCAACCCCTACCACTTTCTCCTCTCCACTTCCCTAGAGACATCCTAGAGGTCCTGGTCTTCTTCAAAGACCAATTTGAGTGCCCTAAAAGAAGGTCTCAAAGAAGCACTTCAAAGAAGAGGTAATGTCCGTTACCGATTCTTTCATCTTTATTTTTTATTCAACTTATTCTTATTTATTTGTTTCATTATGAATTAATAACATCAGTATCACTCATATACTGATATGTTATTATAAGTATGAAACAACCCTATTTCACCATCTATCCATCCTACGGAAAAAGACATCACCGCGCGTGCGTACGTACGGAATACCGTCTCCACGCCGTGGTGTGATCTATTTTCCACCACCACCTTACTTGGATGGGTAAAATGGTGTAAATAATGACTATATATGACTATTATAAAGTGGTATTGATTCTGAAATAGTATACATATACTCCAATATAATTCCACGATCATAGGAACGATATCATCACTCGTGCGTACGTACGGAATACCGTCTCCAGGATGTGATGTGACTCGTTCTACATGATCTTCATTTCATAATGATTATATAAATGAATTGAATGAATGAATATGATATATATTACACTAATAACATTCTGGAAATGAGGTATCTATAACCTAAAGAGATGAATAAGAATTTATTCGACAAAACACGCATAAAAACAAAAAGTTATAAACACCTGAATAACAAGTAGCAATGAAATATTACTACTAAGAAGCTAATAATATGACCATATATGATATCATAAAAATAAGTATGATTCTGGAATAAGTTAATAACATTATTTAAATCATTATACAGGAGGTTCGGACACTTACAAAGCAAGTCGGACCTAAGGTAAGGGAGATATCACAATCTCATTTTTATCTGAGATTGTTTATACTTTGGAATTTACTAGGGTGAATTTTATCATCCACGTCCATGTTTCCTCAATATGTAATATTATTTCCATCCACATACAATTGTTTAAATCCAATTTTACCCTTAGATGATTTTTTAGTAAAAGATATGAAAGGAATCTTTTGTCATTTTTCGTACAAGGTACTTTTTGACTTTTCCGACAAAAGTACGAGAAGAATGTTTTTTTAACTTATATGGCATGAATGGATTTTTAAAACATTATTTCCAAGAAGCTTCCTTTAAAAGTTTTCAAGTTTATTTTTAATCAACTTCTTTTAGTTTAAAATTGTATGACATGTTAAGAAAGGAAAAGTGTTTTTGAAGTAGAAAGGATATTTTCCTCAAGAATGAAGTTCAAGTGTTTTATCAAAATTATTTTCCATAAAAGATAATAAAGGGTTCTATTTTTATCCCTATTATTAAATTGATTTGATTATGTTGTGATGGAATTATTTTTATGAATTCCTTTATCGTATATGAATTGTTTTATGATGTCATGATGTTTAAGATTCCCATTTTTATTACATGGGTTATGTAATGATGTATGATTTATGATTTTCTGGCACACATAAGAATAGTATCATTATGAGATGGGTGGGACCTATATCTCCCTCCAATGCATTGGGTAAAGATTTTATATCTCATGAGATAGACATGGCTGGAACGGTAGGTTATACCAGTTCAGTGAAACAGGACTGAAACGAGGGTGACTCGGTTCAGAAAGGGACTTTGTCCACTAAGATAGTCTTGGAAATGAGTCTTGACTAACAAGAAATGATTCTCTATGATTATGTGTGAATGTCACAAAGTTTCATGTTTTATGTTATGATTATTGTGATTACATTTCACTGCCATGATTTATCCCATGTTTTGAAATTATGATCTCTTTTGCAGGATAAGATTTCCAAAATTTATGTGCTTGTGTATACGATGTGATTGATATTTCTTTTGTTTACCCTTACTGAGCATTTGATCTCACCCTTTTGTATGTTTTCTTTCCCCGGGTCAGGAAGAAGGTTATTATGTAGGATATGCCAAAATGGGACTCTAAATATGATGAAATTAGTGGGAGGCAAAGTTGATGCTTTATGAACCAGTTGTTTATGTTTCCCAATTTCTAAAGACATTATACCTGTACGGTCCTTTCGTGGTTTTGTTATATGTTGTAATAAGTATGCTTCAATTTTGAAGTAATAACAATGTATGTAAAGTATGGGTCGTTATATCCGCACCACAAACAAGTTAAAATAGACCTAAAAACATAATTTCAATCCATGAAAAAAAAGATAAAACCATAGTTTCAAAAACCTACATTTTTCACATTAGTAACGTCAAGAATTAGTTAAGAAACAATAAACAAATGGGTGCATGGAGAAGGAAACCCACCTATGTGATGGATATTGAAGAAATCTCCCAAAATACTACTATAGATGAACTTCCAAAACAACCAAAAATGAAACTGATGTTCAAAAACTAATGACTATGTCATGTAGGAACTAGAATGGGGGAAAAGTGTAAAATATGAAAGAGTTATTAAGGAAAAAATTTCCACTTAAAATATGGAACATTTGAGAAATATTGAGAATTTTTTCCCTAATCGATGATGTAAATGTACTCCAAAGTTGGAAAAGTGAAACTCAGACCCCTCTTAGGGATTCATTCATAGAGTGGGAGGAGGAATCACCGAATTAGGGTAAAAAATGAATATGTTATGATTATTTTTCTAAAACAAGAAATGTGATTATAGGCTTGCTATTTTTTTTAAATAAAACCCCAAATACACCAAGATTATGGATTCCTAAATGGTGTAAATTGATATGGTAGTTTTACATGGTTAGGGAACACCATTTTGGATGTCGAATAGGTAAAAATGTTGAAAAATTATAGAGTTGTAATATATTTAAATCTGGAAATGGGGGTAGTTAATAATATGTATCACATATATCCCAGTCATTATGGTTAATACCTGAAACTCATGACCTCAAATTTTCATTGATAATGATTTCTAATGTTGGTAGTGCGACATAAAAAATAAAAAATAAAGTAATTTGTATATAATAGATCAAATAATCCCAATAATATGGGTTAACACACTAATGAATCATATTTTTTACAATTCCATATAATTATATAAATCAATGAAACTCCCTCAAGAAAAATCGTACAACCACAACTATTCATACTCAATCAAACATATATAATATCAAATAATTTCTATACAACAGCATAAACTTTCCATTTGATCACATCACAATTTAATTCTAATATGTTTATCTAACTACCTAATTATGTTCATTAATGTATTATATTAATTACAACCCCCCATTATTCAATTAAATTGATTCTTTTAAGTGACATGTATTTTTTATAAATCATCCCCTTTTACATTTTATTTCCCAACAATTATTTATCATGTGGAACCAAATTTCAATTTTAAAAAATATTTATTTTTATAATCCCCCATATTTTCCAGAATCTATTACAAATCTACTTGTGCCCCACTATACCGGTACATCAACCATGAAACTAACTTATATTAATGTACAACAATTCCACAACGCCACTACCCTAAAATCTCCCTATTTATTTCCACATTATCTATGCTAAGAAACAAGTATGAAGGCATCATAACATCTAAACAAATAAAAACAACATTGATCAAAAATTAAAAGAAACCAATAACCATATAATGGATAATCACATAACAGTAATAATGAACAAAATAAATCACAAGAAACAAATACACCAAACATCTCTATATATTATTCTTCCCTAATACGATAACATAATTTTCATAATAAATTTTAATATTGAATTCTAGATTTACACATTCCCTTTTCATTACAAGTGTATAGTTATTAGTTTATTATGTACTATTATAATTCATGAATATAATAATTATAATAATAATAGATAATATAGTAATTCATTTATTTTAAAAATATTGGTACATTATTTTTAACATAAGTGTCCAATAAATAAAAACCATGAATAAAAATTTCTAGTGTATTAGGAAATATAGGTACCTAAAAAATCAACATGAAACTTATATAAAATGTCTTTATTCCAATATCCATAATGAGATCCTAAATCCCATTGAGTTCTTAAATTGATATAGGATAACAGGGATAATATATAGGAATAAGTGTGAGAATAAAAATCCCAATAATGGAATAAACATGATAACGAAGCATTGAATATGAGTTCGAAATAATTACATGATATCATAAAATAAAATTCCCATGAATAATAATATATAATAATAAAAAATAACATGTAATCCTATAATCAGGGAAATATATTAAAGCCAAAAAATATTTATAACATTATATAAGTATTAGTCAAGTCATACTCTGAAGACAACATTACCTAGTGGATACAGTCACATTATGGATTTAATTTACACCATAATCATGAATATATCATCTAATGAGATATAAATTCTACAAAATGAATTGGATATTCATCTAGGTGATTCCACCATAACATGTGCATTATTTTTGTTCAACAAATTTTAATTACGAAAATCCATAAAAATTAATATTACCCATTGAATGAAATTGGTTTTATAATAATCTCTCAAATCACAATCAATGTAAATTTCATAATGATTCAAAAGAGAAGATGGAATTAATAATATATTATATTCATATCTAAAGAAATTATCATTGGTCTCAAAATATGGATATAATTTAAAAAAAATCAAGATAAAGGGTCTATAATTAGGTATAGAAAAAAACTTATAGAATGGTGGTTTAAGGAATCAGTTTTAGACATTGAATAATGAATAAATATGGAATTTCACTTGAAAACCAAAGTAAATCTAGAATTAAACTCCATAAAATAATACTATAACTTTTGATATCATGAATGGGAATATGGAAACTAAAAAAGTGTTACATAAAAGGGTTATGAGATATAAATATTCCACTTAATAGTTTTTGATTTCAAAGAACACATGTGAGAAGTAAAGTAAAATCATATATTTCCTAATTAAAGGAATGGAGAATAATGTTGGTATATATGTGGGAGAGATATACAGAATTTATTATCATTATATAACCTAAAATTGGGAGATAATTTGTAATAGATAGAGTCAATTTATAAATGTAGAAAACAAGTTGTTTTGGATAGATACCTTGAATTTAGTTCTTGAATCACTCTTCACATGAAAAACAATTATTTTATAATCCAATTGGATTTATTTAATAAATAATAAAGAATCCATTACATAGATATTTTATTTAATATAATTTTATATTGATCATTTATAACCACTTTAAGGAGATATATATATTTTTTTAGGGCATTAATTTCATGGTTCTATACTTATATAACTGATGGATACTTATTATTTTCCTTATCAAATAAAAAAATAACTACCTAATGTAAATGAATGGGTATTCACTTCATTATGGAAATTTTAATGTTCCCAAATACCTATGTTTTTGTACATTGGGTTGATTCAATTTATAAAAGCATTTACCGTATAAGTTTAGTTGGTTTCAGATGTTTTACTGACCATCACAACATAGTTTCTTTTATGTTAATATTAGGTCTATATATTTGTTAAATAGTTAAAAATAAAGTATAATATATATTGTTATCATCTAATAAAATAACAATAAAATTTTTATGAACTTATATTAACATTTTGGAGACAAACGAATAACATTCTATATGGTGGTAGTGAACCAACCATATTGTAAACAACATTTTAATTTTAGAATAAAGAATGGTATAGTGGAAGATTGGTATTAAAAAAATAATAACATATAAGAATATTATTGATAAAAAAATTATGATGACTAGGATTATGGAAAAAAATAAATATTTGGAAGAGGAAGAATAAAATTAAATGACGTCATAAGAGAATTGTACATCTGAATTTTGTTTTTCTTTCATAGGATACATCTTTAGGATCCATGAAATAAAATTGGATGACACTAGAAGCACCATTAAATGGGTGATTGGATTAAGGATAAAATTAGGCAAAAATTTTTAATTATAGAATACTTTTAATATGAGATCTGAAAATGATGTAAGGGTTATATTTATAAGGAAATAAGAGGGGTGTTTTTGAATATTGTAATCATTTTTGTATTATTTTTTATTAAGGATAAATCATTATTGGATATTGTGAACATATATAGTAAATAATGTATTTTAATTTTATATAATGGCTTATTACTTGATCCCCATCTAAAAAATTATTCTATTTAGTTTATAAAGTTAAATATCATATATTATAGTATTTCACTATTCATAAAAATTCATCCATTTTAGAAAAATACCACAAAACCAACATAATAATTTTTCAACATGAATATTAAAAAAATTATATATATATTATGTAAATAAATTTCAATTTGTGAGAATTTTAATTTTTTAATAAAATCCAAATTTATATAAAAAACTACCAACTTTAATATTATGATACATTTCATGACCCATTTAATATTTAATAAATGTCTCATAAAATTATATTATCATTATAATTCATCTTAATATTAATTTATAAAATCATTTATGAAAATAATTAATATTTTTAATATTCAAATATAGTATTGAAAATAAAAATAAAAAAGTTATGTTTTATAAAAAAATAAACATTGATTTTGTCATTTAAAATATTTATTTACATGTATCATGATATATATATATCAAATCTTCTCATTTTATGACATTACTAAATATTATTTTCCATTTACATAGGTGAGGTTACTATTATAAATGGTATGATACAATTCTCAGCTGCTATATTACAATTTTAATTTCCATATTAATATTCCAACAATCACATCGATTTTTAGTCTATTAAATTTTTAATGGTTATATAGGTTACCACCATTATAAAATGACCTCATATTTTACTCATTCATAAATTAATTTTATTTTATATCGATTATATATATATTCATTTTTAAACGTTATATTTTTAAACTAATATTTTACTCTATTTTTATAATTATCATTGTGGGTGTGATTATTATTAGTGTTAGAGGATATCTCAATTTTCTTATAACTGATATATTATTTTATATGTTATCCCATTGTACAGAATATTATTTATATATCTGTATTAATTCTCTAAATGAAAATTTTATGTCAATATAATAAATTTAATTTCTTATACCCTGTCATGAATGTTAATAATATATTGTTAAACTACTAAATCTGAAACAATTATATATTAATAATAATTATTCTATTGAAACAATTGTGTGTCGTTACACAATCCCACCAGAATTAAAATTCCCCATAAATATTTCATTTTACATAATATGGTCAAAACAATTGGGGGTACAGCTGGTTCATGGATTCCATCGATTCTCATATAAACTCAGTGTACTTATGGGTTATCTATAATTATTGTACTAGGTGATTTGTCTTATTGTCTAGAACTATATATCTATGGTCTATAATCTTCAATGGATACTCCTAATAGCTTATAGGATTTTCCATCTTTACCACCTCGGAAATCAGTTCATGTGATGGATCTGTAAGTTATTCCTCATTGTGGATATGTGGAATATGTCTTTTACTTGGTAAAGGTTTTATGGGAATAAAATTTGATATTCCATAGCTCCGATGTGATATATAATTTCAATGGTGTCAATGTAATTTGTATATATCATTCCCTTCATCGAAAATGTCATGAAACTCTTCCATAGAGATATATATAAAAATTATTTTCACAGACCTTAAATATGTGGTCTCAACACCCATTGTTAACATTGATCCGTGGTTGACTATGAGTACTGTTGAGGTGATTCTAATTATCCTTAACCTTTTCAACCATTTCCCCAACCATTTTAGGACCCCAAATCTTGTGTTCACCATCATTCCATCATAAAATGGGTATTCTATATCCCTTCCCATAAAGGGATTAATATGTGTCAATTTGGATGATTGAGTGGAAACTAATATTGTATGATAACTCTACTAGAGGAAGATATTAATCAAATTTTACATTGAAGACCATAGATATTTCTATCAATATATATTCAATTGTTCGGACCGTCCCCATAGATTGACTATTTGTTTCTAGGTGATAAACAATTCTGATGTTCAATTAAATATTTAGATAATTTTATAGAAATTTCCTTAAAATAGAAGTAAATATCATATCTTTGTTAGATACAATCGATTGTGGTGTTCCATGTATCATCCCTCATTTTATGATTTATATCCTTATAGGCGGATCAAGTGATAATTCCTCTAAAATATCAATAGAAAGAGTACTCTTTCTAAGACTATCCACTACAACCCATAAAAAATTATTTCATATAGATTTCTTTGGAATATGGGTGCTAATTTTCATGGTGATTTTTATACATTTATATATAAGTATTAATAAGGTTTCCTCTTACTTTTAGCCTTTTTCAATTTAGGCTTCACATAATAACATACCAAGACTTTTTATATATATTCTATGATCTCCATATTCATATAATTCCACCAATAGTTCTCTAAGAGTCCTAAACACATATTTATTCTCCCAAGGTATATTGAGAAGGTTGATATCAATGAATCATCCAAAAAAACGTTATTGTTATTGGGATTTTAAGACACACATTATCAAAACCAAATTAATAAAACTCATTATTTATAATTTTTAATTCAATGGATTTGAATCTTCTTATTGTTTCCAATATTTCAAAATTTTGACATCATCATTTTGAGAATCCATTATATACTACATAATGGATGGTTAAGGATTCATTTGACAAAGGAATTGTGATATTACTTTCATTATGATCACTATATTCATACTATTCTTGTATAATATGACTGGATACTTCACATTATCATCATTAAAACAGTTTCCATATTCCTTCATTCATAGAGAAAATTCAACATTTTTTTCATTCCCATGATGTTATTAGATTGATCAATCGTAGTCTATGACTATATGTAATGGCCCGGACCTCTCCACCCCATTCCTTTGTCAAAAAAAGTTCAAGAAGTGTTCTGGAGGGTAAAATGGACTTTTCCCACACTTTCCAGAATTTTTTCCAAACTACACGCCATGTCGTTTGAGTACACGTCGTGTACTTACTTTCCGGGTACACCCCGTGTTGCAAGCCATGTCCTTGCTGTGTGGAATAATGGGTGCACGATGTGTGAACAATTCTACACACCGTGTAGACCTTCCCCACGTACGTGTTACCAATCAACGGCCGTGTAACGTGTAGGAGCCATGTCCTTGTCGTGTGCAATGAATGAGTACACGTCGTGTGTCCAAACTACACGTCCTGTAGTCCTTCCCCGCGTATGCGTTGCCCGCAAACCGTGTGTTGACAAGTCAACGGCCGCGGAGCCGTGATGGAAGCCGCGTGGAGACCGTGTGAATGAACCGAGTACACACCGTGTACAATAATGTACACGCCGTGTACATTTTCTTTTCATGCCTATAAAAGGAGGGTTCCCCTCCTCCTTTCAACTCACACCTCTCCTCCCCTCTCCTCTGAGAAGAGCTCTCCCAAGAGACTCGAAGGCTCTTCCTACCATAAATTCTTAGTCCGAGCTCCGATTTACGATCCTTCAGTGACCACGGGATCGTAACGATGAGGCGGAACTACCGATTATCGGTCCCTTGTCTTTCCTTCGCCCATTCCATTTAGACTTCCACCCGAGGAGGTTTTTCCGGGACCCGAAAGAAGTGACGGACACCAACGGACGTCTTATAAGGTTGATCCGGGGGAGCTTTGCGATCATTAACTTGTTGAGGTAGGGATTTTACCTTCGTCTCTCTAATTTGTGCATCATGCGGGGTGGGTGTTCTCTTGTTTACGTGAAACACTTTTGAACCAGTTTAATGAAGATAATAACTGGCTTATATAATGGGGATGAGAAGTTGTGATTACTGTTACTTTATATCATGTGATATTATGTTGTGAATTGAATGAGCTTCTGCCTACGGAAAATCACGGTCATTGGGGGCCTTTGCTTATGCAATTAAATGTTTCCCACTCCTTCTAGATTTTTATGGGTGGAAACCTTGTGGAATGTGGAAATTGGTTAATCACGTAATGTTGGCTTTTAAAATCTGGAACCCTTGTGTGATCACCCCGGTTATACAAAATGGAATAATGAACATGTGGGTGTTGGCTTGGTTACAAGGCATGTGTTGGGGTTGTTTTGTGGGTTGTTGTAGATCAGGTGAATAGCAGGGCTGCAGTTTACTTGGTTGTGGGTTGGTGTGAATGTTATGATGGTGATGGGCAGCGGGGATGCAATAAATGGTATTAAAAGGATAATGATGTACGGTACAGTTGTAGTTATGGTGGTTGGGTGAGGGTCTGCAGGGATGGGTTTAAAAGTGAACAGACAGTGGCTTGTGATTAATAAATAAAATGTGGAAGAGTTAATGAATGGTGGGGCATGGTAATGGAATGATAATCTTAATCAATGGGGTTGGTTGATTGATAATAAGTACTTTGTTGTGTTACTCCTGTTTTTCCTTACGTGATTTGTGGATGGCAGGTATATGTTTTACAAACGATTGGTGTGGTTAGTTGTGGATAGTTGCTCATTAGTTAAGGAACTAAATAACTATTTCTACTGAAATGTGAAAAACTAAAGGGGGTTGGGTTTGTTTGTTGTATGCATGCTTCGTAGTATCAGTGTCGAGGCACGTGCTCAGTTTCTCTTTTTAGAAGCCATAGGATGGGTTGTGTGGTTGGTATATATATATATATATCTGTATCAAATTGTTTTTTATCTCACCCCAACAATGTTGAGCACTTAGTGCCGAATACTCTCATTTCATGGGAGAGGGTGTTTTTCCCTTAGTTACAAGCTCCTTCCTCCTCCTTCTCCCATAGGCTGTGATGGCGTGAGGCAACCTTACACCTAAGACTCTTCAGGTAGGTTTTGATTGTGGTGGTTTTAGCCTAAGACTCTTCGGGCAGGTTCTACTATTCCCCAAGAATCTTCAGGATGAGGCCTAGTGTGTGCGGGCGGGTTGCGTGGTTGTGAGGCCCAGGTGTGTGCGGGCGGGATACGTGGTTGTGAGGACCAGGTGTGTGCGGGTGTGATATGTGGTTGTGAGGCCCATGTGTGTGCGGGCGAGGAGAGTGTGGCAGCGTCAGGACATTCGTTGTTAGGAAGAGTAACTAACTAAAGATAAATTATGTGTGGTACCCAATAATCATGTTCTTATATACTATTTCTACCCGTTGTGTTTGTGTTTTGGTGAGTGTGGATGGTGAGGTTGGGTGGATATAATTCCTTTCTAGGTTCCTTCTGTTGTTCTCACAGGTCATTAGGATGTCTCCACACTTGTGCACGAGAGCTTTAGGTTTCCCTGCTGAGTATACTTGTATGCTCACCCTAAGTTTACTTTAAGGTTTCCAGGAGGACTACCAGGGCTGTGCGGGACCCTACTAGTCGGACAGTTGGAGTTGTTGTTGTTGATGTACCTTTTTTTCTTTTAGTATTTTACTTTGAGCTTTCTTGTACTTGTACCTTGTTATAAAATTATTTAAACATGCATGTGGGATTGGATTGGGTTTATTTATATACAATGGATCTTTTCCTTTTTGGTGGTTGACTTGTCCTATTTCCCAATCTTTAAAAATAAAAAGGGTAATGCCTCTCATATTTGTGACAACTCATACCCTTGGTGCTAGTCGCCACCCCGGGGCCTACTGGAGGCGGGACTCGGGGGTCATTATCTCCCTTTCACTATTGCCAGCTCAAGAGGGGCATCTTTGGTGGGAGGGGGTCATGACAGAATGGTATCAGAGCTGATGGTCGAGAGATAGGATGGAATCTAGAGTTTGGAATAGTGAGGATTGCATGGGATGGTAGGGCAACAATGTAAGTTATTCATGGTGCGTGACATAGGACAGGGAAGACCAGCTAGGACACGGGATTTTAGGGCCCCCCGTGATCCGATGCAAGGACTCTGAGCCTACCGAGTGACCAAGTGAGACTACATTGATTGCAGGGTAGAGACCCTAGGTAAGGTACATGCATCATCATGATTGTTTTTTACTTGATTTCGGTGTTCTGGGAAAAAAATTTAAATAAAATGATGAAATAAAACCTTTAGTTTTTCGTTACTACATGGGCTTAGGAGATCCTTGTTTACCATACATCTATGGAACCTGGACGTCGTCCCTAGGTGGGTCAGACGGCCGAGGCCCAGCTGATTCAGGCGGTCGATCAGTTGAGGATTGACCGAGAGGAGGAAGATACACACTGGCAGAAGACTCTCTGTTCTTTCCAGCGGCAGACCCTCAAGAAGTACGAGGTTAGTTATTCGGATACGGAGACGAAGGGGTGGATTGAGGTGCTAGGGATCACTTTTACCTTGATCCGTGCTCCGAGGGAGTACTAGGTTCCCCTAGCAGTCAGTCAGCTGGGAGGTGCGGCACGATAGTGGTGGACGCTCTACCTCGGAGTGAGGATAGAGGGAAAGGTTCCATGGGCTGATTTTGAGAAGGAATTCCAAGAGGAATTTCATTCTTCGATGATCATGGAAAAGAAGCGACATGAGTTACTCTCCCTTCAGCTGGGGAGTATGTCGATATGAGAGCTGGGGATCATGTTCAAGGATCTCCTGCGCTTTGCTCCGGATCTCTTTCCGGATGAGGAGTCTCGGGTGAGACATTTGGAGGAGGCACTTCGTCCTTTTCTCCAGTATGCTGTCACCCCCTTCACCCATCTGACGTACTTGGAGGTACAGAAGAAGGCAGAGGTTGTGGTGAAGATGCACTCGCTTGGAGGTGCACCCCGAGAGGGGATCCAGCCAGGCTCGTCGAAGGGGAAGGCAGTCAGCAGTAGAGCTCCAGCGACGGGACCGTCCAGGTTCAGGCCAGTGGGGAGCAGGCCCCAGTAGTTCAAGTTCAGATCTTCCGGACCTCGTCCCTTTTTCACGATCCTGGGGCCGAGGTGTTTTTCTTGTGGAGGATTCGGGAACGTTCAAAGTCGGTGCCTGACCAAAGCTCAGAACGGTGGAGGTGTGCAGGTTCAGCACCCACCTCAGCAGCACCAGTTGTCGGCGAGGCCCTTCCAGTAGCAGCAGGACCATGCTCCTCCGAGGGCATACTTTGTGGGAGGAGTCCGACATCAGGGTTCTCCTCAGGGACCTCGACAAGGGCGTGATCGGGGAGGTGGATGACATTAGAGAGGCAGAGGTGTTGGGCGTGGAATGTTGCACATAGCAGAGTTGGAAGCTACAGCCGGACCAAAGGTGGTACGAGGTATGATTTTTTTGTTCAGCACTCTTGTTTCTACTTTATTCAATTAGGGAACCTCGCACTCCTTTGATGCACCTAGTCTAGCCCATGCTTTGGGACTAGACATAGAGAGACTTTCCATACCACTGGTACTGAGTACACCAGTTGGGGTCCAGACCAGCGTATCTTGTGTTTGCTGGGGATGTGGGATGACGTTGGGACCACATCGATCTAGTGGAGACCTTCTTCTGTTATAGATGCAGCCATACGATGTCATCTTAGGCATGGACTGGTTGTTTTCTTGTTAGTGTCGTTATCGACTGCTTCCGGAGAAGAGTTGGGTTTTACGACGTAGATGGGTAGTGCTTATCTTTTGTTGGCGAGAGGAGCTATCAGGAGGGAAGCCGGTGTGTGGAACCTCTCATTTCCTTGTTAGGTGGGTTATCAGTGGTTCCAGCTGATATAGAGACGATGGATGTCCCGGAGGTTTTTGGGTAGATCCTCGATGTTTTTCCTGAGGAGGTTGTCACTCAACCCCCCCCCCCCCACCCCCCCACCCCCGATGTGACATTGAGTTCGGGATAGACTTACAGCCTGGTGGTCGTCCGATTTCGATGGCCCCTTATCGGATGGAACCTTAGGAGTTACGGGAATTCTGGATTCAGATTAATGATCTGATGGAGAAGGGTTTTGTTCGACCCAGCGTGTCACCATGGGGTGCTCTAGTTTTGTTCATGAGGAAGGCAGATGGTGGTCTCAGGCTATGCATAGACTACCGAATGGTGAACCAGGTAATGATAAATAACCATTACCCCCTCCCAAGGATAAATGATCTCTTCAACCAGCTGAGGGGAGCAGGTTGGTTTTCTAAGATTGATCTACGATCGGGATATCATCAGCTGAGGGTGAAGGACAATGACATCTCGAAGACGGCTTTCAGGTTCAGTTATGGGCACTTCGAGTTTGTAGTGATGCCGTTTGGAGTTACAAATGCACCAGTTGTGTTCACGGGACTTATGAACATTGTCTTCCGAGAGTTTCTGGACCGGTTCGTCGTTGTGTTTATCGATGACATCCTGATCTACACAATATCAGAGGAGGCACACGTTGAGCATCTCAGGGCAGTCATGGAAGTCCTTCGACTCCACCAGCTTTATAGGAAGATGTCGAAGTGTAAGTTCTTGACACAAGAAGTACACTTCCATGGGTATGTGGTGTATCAACATGGAGTGTCAGTGGACCTATCAAAGGTAGAGGCAGTTGTTTCTTGGGAATCACCCAAGAGCGTGGAAGATGTTCGTAGTTTCCTGGGGTTAGCAGGTTACTATCGGAGGTTTGTTTTGGACTTCTCTTGAGTTGCTTCTCCTTTGACAACTTCGACGAGGAAGAACCAGGTCATCCTATGGGGAGAGTCAGTGCCGCCTAATGCAGATAATTTCTCAACGTAGGTGAAGAAATTTCCCAAACCTACGTGTTTGGGCAGTGTGATGGTTGTGTGATGTTGGGGTTAGTGAAAGTTGAAAAATCCTAATTTATGGAAGTGGGAGGACCCAATTCTTAATCGAGACACATTAATGAGGATGCGATTGAACCCGTACAGGCGATTCAGTTCTGCCTAAAGAGGATAATATCTCGACATTGGAGAAGGAATTCAGAAAACATATGATTAGGGTTGTTGGTTAGGTTCCTGTTATAACGAGAACCCTAAGAGATATCTTGTTGGGTTCCTCCAGGTTGGTTTTGAATTCTCGGGGACGAGAATGTTATAAGAGGAATCTGATATATAGGAATGGACCTCTCCGCCCCATTCCATTGTCAAAAAGAAGGTCAAGAAGTGTTCTGGTGGGTAAAATTGACTTTTCCCACACATTCCAGAATTTTTTTGAAACTACACGCCATGTAGTTTGAGTACCTTCCGTGTAGTTACTTTCCGGGTACACCCCGTGTTGCAAGTCGTGTCCTTGCTATGTGGAATAATGGGTGCACGCCATGTGACCAGTTCTACACACCGTGTAGTCCTTCCCCGCATACGCGTTACTAGTCAATGACCGTGTACTATGTAGGAGACGTGTCATTGCTGTGTGAAATGAATGAGTACACGCCGTGTGTCCAAACTACACGTCGTGTAGTCCTTCCCCGCGTATGCGTTGCCCTCAAACCGTGTGTTGACAAGTCAACGGCCGCGTAGTCGTGTTGGAAGCCGCGTGGAGACCGTGTGAATGAACCGAGTACACACCGTGTACAATAAAGTACACGCCGTGTACATTTTCTTTTCATGCCTATAAAAGGAGGGGTCCCCTCCTCCTTTCAACTCACACCTCTCCTCCCCTCTCCTCTGAGAAGAGCTCTCCCAAGAGACTCGAAGGCTCTTCCTACCATAACTTATTCGTTCGAGCTCCGATTTACGATCTGTCAGTGGCCAAAGGATTATAACGACGTGGCGGAACATTCGAGCTTGGGTATGTTGTCTTTCCTTCGGTCTTTCCTTTCCGACTTCCACCCGAGGATATTTTTCCGGGACCCGACAGAAGTGACAGACGCCGACATATGTCTTCTATGGTTGATCCGGGGGAGCGTTGCGATCAAGAACCTGTTGGGGTAGGGATTTTACCTTCGTCTCTCTAATTTGTGCATCATGTGGGGTGGGTGTTCTCTTGTTTACGTGAATCACTTTTGAACCAGTTTAATGAAGATAATAATTGTCTTATATAAAGGGGATGGGATGTGGTGATTACTGTTACTTTATATCCTGTGATATTATGTTGTGAATTGAATAAGCATCTGCCTATGGGAAATCATGGTCATTGGTGGCCTTTTCCTACGAAATTAAATGTTTCCCTCTCCTTCTGGATTTTCTTATGGGTGGAAAACTTGTGGAATGTGGAAATTAGTAAATCACATAAAGTTGGCTGTTAAAGTATGGAACCCTTGTGTGATCACCCCGATTAAACAAAATATAATAATGAATATGTGGGTGTTGTCTTGGTTACGAGGCATGTGTTGGGGGTGTTTTGTGGGTTGTTGTGGATCAGGTGATCAGCAGGGCTACGGTTGACTTGGTTGTAGGTTGGTGTGAGTGTTATGATGGTGATGGGATGCCGGGTTGTAATAAATGGTATTAAAGGGATAATGATGTACGGTACGGTTGTGGTTATGGTGGTTGGCAGCGGGGCTACTGAGATGGGTTTAGAAGTGAACGGACAGTGGGTTGTGATTAATAAATAAAATGTGGAAGAGTTAATGAATGGTGGGGCATGGTAATGGAACGGGAATGTTAATCAATGTGGTTGGTTGATTGATAATAAGGGCTTTGTTGTGTAACTCGTGTTTTTCATAACTTGATTTGTGGATGGCATGGATATGTTTTATGAACGATTGGTGTGTTTAGTTATGGATATTTGCTCAGTAGTTAAGGAACTAAATAACTATTTCTACTGAAATGTGAAAACCTAAAGGGGGTTGGGTTTGTTTGTTGTATGCATGCTTCGTAGTAGTAGTGCCGAAGAACGTGCTGAGTTTCTCTTTTTAGAAGCCATAGGTTGGGATGTGTGGTTGGTATATATATATATACATATCTATATCTGATTGTGTTTTATCGCACCCCACCCATGTTGAGCAGTTAATGCCGAACACTCCCATTTCATGGGAGAGGGTGTTTTTCCCTTAGTTACTAGCTCCTTCGTGCTCCTTCTCCCCTAGGATGTGATGGATTGAGGCGACCTTACACCTAAGACTCTTCTCGTAGGTTTCTCTTGGGGTGGTTTTAGCCCAAGACTCTTCGGGCGGGTTCTACTGATCCCCAAGAATCATTGGGATGAGGCCCAGGTGTGTGCGGGCAGGATGCATGGTTGTGAGGCCCAGGTGTGTGCGGGCGGGATTCGTGGTTGTGAGGCCAAGGTGTGTACGAGCGTGATACATGGTTGTGAGGCCCAGGTGTGTGCGGGCAGGGATAGTGTGGTACCGTCAGGACGTTCGTCATTAGGAAGAGTAGCTAACTAAAGGGAAATGGTGCGGGGTACCCAATAATCTTGTTCTTATATACTACTACTAACTGTTGTGCTTGTGTTTTGGTGAGTCTGGCTGGTGAGGTTGGGTGGATAGAATTCCATCCTAGGTTCCTTCTATTGTTCTCATGGGACATTAATATGTCTCCCCACTTGTGCACGAGAGCTTTAGGTTTCCCTACTGAGTATACTTGTATGATCACCCTACGTTTACTTTCAGGTTTCCAGGAGGACTACCAGAGCCGTGCGAGACCCTACTAGTCGGACAATTGGATTTGTTGTTGTTGTTGTACCTTGTTTTCTTTTGGTATTGTACTTTGAGATTTCCTGTACGTGTACCTTGTTATAAAATTATTTAAATATGCATTTGGGCTTGGTTTGGGTTTATTTATATACACTGGTTCTTTTCCTTTTTGTTGGTTGACTTGTCCAATTTCCCGATATTTAAAAATAAAAATGGTAATGCCTCCCATATTTGTGAAAACTCATACCCTTGGTTCTAGTCGCCACCTCGGGGCCTACTGGCGGCGGGACTCGGGGGTCATTATCTCCCTTTCATCATTGCCAGCTCAGGAGGGGCATCTTTGGTGGGAGGGGGTCGTGACACTATATATAACCATATTTATTGGGGAATATTAAAATTCATTTGTGTTAATATATATTTTATTCTCTCATATTCTTTATATATTCCAAACATATCCCTATAATGATAGTTACAAAAAAAAATAATCAATTCAATGATCAATAAAGCCAACAATATATAATGATTTTATTATTTTATCTCATGAAATTTAAACTACCATTAGGTTTATGAATTCACATTATTATTTTACATTAGTAAACAACCCAAAACATTCCTTGAAACATCATTGTGTGTTATAAAA
Organism: Viscum album; assembly: GCA_963277665.1. Lineage (NCBI taxonomy): Eukaryota > Viridiplantae > Streptophyta > Magnoliopsida > Santalales > Viscaceae > Viscum > Viscum album. The sequence continues at coordinate 1,608,304,524 of OY728127.1, read as the reverse complement.
TATTTTTCACTTGAGGGATGTGTGGGGAATGATATAGTGATAAGCATCATTTTTAATTAATTTAATAATTATTCACATTAATCATTATGAAAAAACATTACTCCCTTATGTGTAAGCTTATATAGTAAGTCTAAAAATCCATTTATGTTTCTATCAAATTTTATGAAACACCATTCTTGTCCATGGTTGAAACAGATCTGTTTTACAAATATTGGTTTAGGCCACTACTCAATTTCCTTTTTATTTGAAGTGTCTATACAAATTCCATTTATTGTGATAACCTTACCCCTGAAAAAAACAACCTCTATCTAAATAAAACATTTAATATAATTTGTATATATATTATCCTTTTATAATTTATTTTGTTCATTATTCCCATGCTCATCTTACACATCCATGATTTTGGAGTATATCATAATATTATATATAAAGAGTACCAAAATTTATCATATTAATATCAAATGATTATATTTACTAAATCCATAAATAATATTTGTGTATTGCTAATTCCATGGATAATCACTACGTAATCAAAAAATTTATATGTTTTTCAAAATATAGACTTGAGAATATATATATTCTTCAAATTAAATTAGTTATATCACGACCGAACATCCACCTCATAGAAGAATTGTTTTCCCACATAGTTTAATAAGAAATTAATTATTTCATGGAAGGGGTACTAATTTTATATCCAAATTTTTTTGGGTTCATGATAATCATTTCATAGCTAAGTTAACTCTTACTACATCACCATGAATATGACTGGTGCATGCGTTTATGAATCACTCATGCATATAAAACCAATTTTATGATTTTATTTTAACATATTATTCAGTTCATCCTACTAAATGGGGGAATTATATATGGATTAATGGATACTATTAGAGATATTGGTATATGGTTTTTTGAGAATGTACCCTCTTTGTCAAGAGGAAGACTAGGAATCTCTTTTGGGAATACATCACTATATACCCCATAATGGGAATGTATTTAATCATGATTTTCTTCTTTATCTAAATTATGTTTTCTATTTGTGATTGGATATAATAAAATGATATCCCGACATAATAGGAAGATTACAAAGGATATTAATACTTCTACGTACAATAATAAATAATAATAGGATGAATTGAGATGTGGAGACTGATATACCTCTATAGAAAGATGATTTTGTATTTTTTAAGGATAACCAATCCAAGCCCTAAATTGAATCATATTACACTAAATGAATTATGAAATGACTTTTATACAGGTTCAGTACACAAGCATTGAATATAGAGGAATTATATACATGGGATTTAATAATTATATAGCATTATACACTCACATATATCTTATTCCATATTCAATTAGGTGGTGTTTTAATAGTTCAAGAAAACATGAAATATATGAAATAATGGGTCAAACAATTACCAAAAGGATTGTTCATTGTTAATGAATGAATGACCTTTTTACATGTCACCACATCATTTTTCAAGATCCACCTCAGTAGTTGTGATATCATATTCACTTCCTTGATCTCTAGGACATGGAGGATATCATTTTTTGTCTATGAAGACCTTATCTTAGTAAATTTTCTTTTATAATTTTCATTTTCATTCCATTTAAATGATTAAACCATAAGCAATGTTATGAACTAAACCATCAGGGCCTTCATGAACGAATGTAATATGAGTGTGACACCCTAATCCAACCAAATTTAGGAGAAGGGATGAATATAACTGATAAGTAGTCATATCACACATAAGGGAGACCATATCCTAATGTTCTTATACATACACACATATAAAAACACTAATATATGGTGGAATTGAAGGATACAAATAACACAAAAATTCTTGAATTCAAATAAATCCCAAATCAGTGCCAGAAACATGTACAATATGGAATTATGGAAAAATAAAATCCCACCAAATGTATAAAAGATCTCAAAATCCCATTAAATAGAGTAATTATTTAAAAATACAATTCATGGAGAAAATTGCAGTGCATGTAGCACTACATTTCTCCACCTTTCCCAAGTCCTTCTTGGGATTTTTCGTAATCATTGTCAACTGTATAATACATGACATATGAAAGAAGAACCCTAATAAGTGGGAGTATAAACATACAAATTATTGCACCAAAAAATCATAATCATAATGAATTTAATAGAGTAATATCAAAATGAATGAAAACCTCAAACCATATATACACAAGATAGAACCCAAATCTCAAGGAAAGGGCATGCTTATATTACTAGAATATGATTACACTCAAGTCTTCATATTAACAATATTTTTTGTGTACTTACACATCAAGCCTTACTAACAATTAGGGAGATCATTCGATAGGTTTTTATCTTAGGTACTGGCCTTGTTGAGGTACACAATGGATCATAGATATCATCGATACATGAATATAGGATAACATATAAAGCCTATCGGGGACAGAAAACTATGCTTACTGTAATCCAATTGGATGGCGATCTAATCCCATTGATTTTGATAATGTGATACCATAATTGACCTAGGAATGAATGATAGAGGATGAAACCTTACAGTTCCATCATATGTACGAAATAATTGAACATACCCAATAGATACCTTCCGATAATAAATTGGTTGGGGACTTCAACCATCCCTATATTAAAAATATATTATTTTGGGGGAATACAAGGTGCGTCTTTGCAAGTATAGAAAAACCCAAGTCTCTTCCCATGTATATTTTCCATGTTAGTGTACACTGGTTGTGTCTATGCCAGCATACATTGGATGTTCACTTGCAAAATCGTCAGTTTATTGTCTTTATTCACTAGATATTCCAAGTCACCCATATGGTAAGAACTAGATCACCATTAAAGGGTCACATGATGTGTGAAATTTCAAATAGCATGTGATATTTTTTTCTCCCCAAAAACCCTAGTTGTTGTGGATGGATATCCAAATTCATTGTGTCAATATAATCTACACCCCTTGTAACATCATTTTTAATAGAAGATTGAGAATATACATGTAATAATTTCTATGCCAACATCACCTATGGACCCACCACAAGTAACACCCATTGAACATAGATCTATGTTTCATTAAGAATGATCCATTTATAATTGTAGGAATTTTGTGACCCATCTAATTGGAAATCACCTCCTATCGCACACCATCACTGTTAAACCAAATAACAGATGAAAAACTCCCAATATGATACCTGATTATCATAAATGATTATATAACCATGATAATTCTATAAATACTATAACTTAATGGACATAAATAATCCATATCTCTATAGACTAACTTCATGATGATCAATTTTTAGGTATTGTTGAACGATTGTTCAAACAATAATATTTATGATGAAAACTTGAAGAACAAAGGTAGAGAATAATGAAACCTAAAATTGAGAAAATGAACATAGTAAATTGAATAGGAAGGTATTAAAAATCATATATTGATATTATTAATCATTTTTTGTTAATATTAATTAGACAATTATATTCATTATAAAAATATTACTTTACTTTTAAATAAAAAGGAAATAGTTTTAATTAACCTCTATAATAACAAGGGTTCAATTAGAAGAATAATTTATATATTATAAAATTTTAGTTCAAAAATAATTTGGTTCTTTTTTAAAAATATCATATCAAAATTAACATAGGGTGAATTTTTTAGTTTTTTAGAAAATGATAATTTTTTGGTGAGTAGTGAAAAATAATGATTTCTGTAAAAAATGAAATTTTATTCGAATATATTATGGAATATTAATTTAAAATTATTTAATGAATATAATTTTAACACACATAAGATTTATTTAGTTAAATTTAATCCAATTAATTTCTTTTGAATCATCTTTATGTTTTATTTTGGTATTAGTTATTTTTGGGTTTAAATGACAGGATTTTTCCAGAAAAATAATTTATATTGAATAATGTAGTAGGGACTGTAGCAGTTTGAAGTAGTAATATAGTGGGTGCTATAGTAGCTGAGATACTATAGGAATGGTAGCACTGTAGTGGTGATAGGCACTATTGCAGTAACTGTAGCGGCAGCGTTACTGCAGTAGGCATTGTAGATGTCCTGGTACTATACCCGTACTATTCATTATTGGGCCTTTGGGCCAAAAAATGTGCCATTAAGGCAATGTAATGGGATTTCATCCCCACTGGGCCTACGGGACATGTAATGGGTCTCCTCTACCCAGAAAATAGAGGTCCATTGTTTAAATAAATAATGAGGCTTCGTCCACAAACTTTTTTAAAAAATACTTTTTCTCCATGATAATTTACTAAAAAACTACTACTAAATTTTTTTTGAAATTAAATATAAAAATTATATATCAGAAAATATTAATTTAATCCTAATAAGGATTTTTACAAACCATTGAGTTAATATAAAGTCATCCTTTTCTTGAAAAATGAACTTATTTAAAATGAACGTTTTCAATGTTTCTACATGTTTAATTTCAAATAATATTATTCAATGTATTTGAATTATATTTTTTAAAATTTATTGTATATTTGAAATAAAAATTATTTATATTATCTGATACGTTTATCTTAATTCTATTAAAAGGAATAGTGAAAACAATAAAAACCATTGGTCATTGTTCTGGTGAAAAAAATATATATCAAAGGATAAACTAAAATGATAAGGGTTAAAATATCCTATAAAGTTGTAAAAAATATATTTTATATCCATATTTAGACATTATCATATCCATGTGTCAAGGATGGTCCATTTTTTTATCATTTTTTCAATTAAGAAACATGGTTACATGTTTCTCTTTAAAAAATTTACAAGTGTGACACTCAACTCAGTTATAAAATGTCACCACTATCCTCTCCAAATAACAACTTTAATGACCATTTGATCCACCAATACCTACCCACATATATATTTTTTCAATTCTATCGATTCAACCAACACCCCCTAGTTTTATAATAATTCAATGCTAAGAAGGATTTTGGTGCTAACCTAATGAGGTTGTCCAAATAAAAGGTATCATGCTTAACAGAACATTTTTTGTTTCCTTGACCACCTACTTGAAATATTGTAAAATTATGATTATATAATAAAACAAATTATTCCATATACAAATTTATTATTATTTTAATGAAATAATTTAATTTTGTTTCCTCTACCATCAAATGGGAAATGAAATCACCATTCCTATAAATGGTTGACTACCACCTCATGAACCGATGTGATAATTTATCATACCTTTCATAGACTGATATAACGATGGATTTAATGTATTTATATTATATTTTTAATGAAATTTAAAAATATTAATTATTATTTCACCTATACCTTCATTATTTACATTCCAATAGGGAAATGATAACATTGATTGTGTGTGTGTCTGACTACCACCTCACGAAGGAATGTGATAGGTCGCTCACATAATCATTACATGGAAGATAATGAGGTTAATTTAAATGAAAATATGTTATACAATTAAAATAATTATACTATTAATGAAATATTTTTTATTTTTAAAAGGAAATATATCATTTTCTTTCTTTCCATTCCACTCACTAAAAAATGATAATGTTGTTCGTGTGTATGTGTGACCAAAAACCTCCATGTAGTGATGTTATTATTTTTTATCAACACAAAAACAAGGAATATATATATTTATAAATTAAAAATTAATATGTCATTAATGATATTGTTAAAACTATGTGGTGATAAAATACATGTTACAATATTTACATAATGATTATTGGAAGAAGGAAACATTACTCATCAGTACGTATGGTCTACCGAGTCCATGATAGTAACATAGTTAATTTATCATAACCATGTAAAATAATTTTTTAAAAGATTAGTTTATATATAAATATAATAACTATTTAATGATTATTTTTCTAGAAATATTTAAATATTGGCAACATTGATCTTAACCAACCTACAAAATACATTTTTAACACATAAGTAAAATATCATCCAAACATATGATGTAAAATTAGTTTATTAGGTAATAATATATAAAATTATATTAAGTGAAATAAAAGGAATATTAAAAATTATATAATATAATATGCAAGTAAATAATTAACATAAGTTTATTATTTATGAATATAAAGAACAAAAGTGACATGTTAGACTCAAAGTATAGGACTTCGCCTCAATTTCCTTACATTGAGTCATATTTTGATGTTATGAACCTATATTTCATTAAAAAGAATATATATAACCCATTTTACTTTTTATATAATTAATTTATTGAATTTAATTATATATTTGGTTTTTTAATGTGATTATTTAATGGGGTTACAAATCAAAATTTTCCAAAATTGTAAAGAATTATTCTTTCAGAAAATAATTTTTAATGATTTCTTTATAATTCTATTTTTCTTCAAATACCATGATTTTAAAATTATTTTATATAAACATGAGATTTTTATAAAGTGTATTTTTATCTTTGTTTTAAAGTATAAAAAACTATTATTTTTAGATGTATTTTTGATTTTTTTAATAACAATAGGAATGTTCAATTTTTAATTATCAAGTGATAATGAAATATTACGACATCAGGATAACTATATTATTTCTTGATTAATTAATAAGATATCATGTTTTTTTCAATGAGAAATAATCACTTCCATTTTTTTAGTGTAAATGTTTTTAAAAATAAAACTATATTTTTACATTTGAGAAGGTTTTTCATATGGGTTCAAAAGTGTTTCTAAAAGATTCATTTGGTAAAAAGGTGTCATGATTAAATGTTTGATTCATGATATGGTACTTGATAATTGTATGAATTATGGGTGATCTACATATAGATTATAAAATTTGTCGAGACCCATTATATATTATGTGTGTTTTTATTATAGCTTATATGATTGGTTGATCTTCATTAAAGCTAATGAAAAATTGGTTAGAACTATATATATTATATGAATGCCAATCTCGATTATATATCTATAATGAATTTGGTAAATACTATGTTCTATAAATAATTATGTTATAATTTAATCATATGGTTATTCCCATAAAAATTGGTTTCAAAGGGTTTTATGATTATGAGTCTCTATGTAGCCAAAAAAGGGTTCTTATTTTCTTCATATGATTTATACATATTTTATTCGAAAAAAAGTGTGTTTTCTTTTTTATGTAGAAACATTTAATTTCATTTTATAAAATAACATTAATGTTAAGGTATACATTACATGGGTTTCCATGTATTTTTAATGGACTAACGGATTTAGTGTTTTTATAACACTTACTAAGCCTTTTCTGCTAATCTCAGGTTTTAAAATGTTTTTTCACATGGTTTAAGGATGGGTAAGAAAAATGAAGGAGTCATGTAAATTTTTATGAAGTTTATCATGGAAAAAACACATGGTTCATTTTAAATATTTTATATTTTGAAAAAATGGATAATTATTAGATGTGTCCACATTGTGTATATATTGTATTGTTATGAATTATTTTTTTCCTAATAATCAAAAATTATAAACCAAAAAATTTATTGGGAATGATAGAATATGAATTTTAGTCCAAAAAACTAAAATTTCTAATATTTAATGTTGGATACTTATAATTTGTATTAGAGAATGATTTAGATAATATTAGAGGTTAGGATAAGGTCTATATCATGTCCCTGAAATATTTTACTTTCTGATTATTATTAAATCATATATCATTGGAAGATTACCATGATTCATCCTTTAAAAAATGTCTATTTGGAATGGGTTTCTACATTGGAAATAGGGATGTTATAGTGGGATGGTAGGGAGATGAAAATATATTTTTTTAATGAGAATCCTGGGATAACATGTATTATAATGAAACATTTTTTGTAGTGATTTATCAGTTGAAACAAGCTATAAATTTTGGAGGTATCAATGATAGGGAGTATCCAGATCTACTATAGAGTTACATATCTATAGTGAATCATTTCATAATGAAATTCCCACCATCAGTTTTTGGATCTTCTGACATAGTGGTTACCAAAGAATTGATCAATTCCATAGAAAAGATATTTCAAACCCTGGGGTGTTAAGAATTTCAAAAGGAAACCATTTCCACTTATATATTTGAAGGTGAACCTAGATGATGTTGGTGTTTTTTAGGAATTGCAATGAAAAAGTTGATCCTGATTACATTTGTTGGGACACATTTATGAATATTTTCCTTAATAAGTATTTCTCTATTGTTTTTCAGCATAGGAGGAAGAGTTGATACATGGAATGAATGAAAAATGATAATTATTAAGTTCCCACATATGAATAAAATTTTAAAATATTTGCCATATTTATAGAAGATTGTATATTGGACCGGGATTGTAAAAGTAATTTATTTTACGTAGGATTAAAGAAAAGATTATTATGATATTTGACTACATCATAACATTAAAGATATGAGAGTTCATTACATTATTTATAGAATACTATGATAGATTCTATTAACATATCTATTCCTCAATTTGAATATAGTAAGAAATTTTCCAGGTGGAAAATATTAAGGAATCACCGACTATTATGTATGGAGGTAAGCCCCCAATATTCGGTAATTGAAATTTAGGGGAATATTTTCTTGGGATCACAAAAATGTTACTAGTGTTATATTTGGTCACAAGGTTAATGAATATAATGATTAGATACTTTAATAATGTAGGAATATCTAATATATCTTTAGTCAACCATGGGATGTTTTAGATACAATGATTTGAGAAGTTATGATAACTTTTTTATGAAATTTTTTACTCATTGTGGAAATCATCATGATTAGAAACATAAAGGTTTGAGAAAACAATTTTCTATAAAAATGGTTAGAATTTGATCATAAAATGAAGTGGTGACCAATATGATACTTATTTATTCTAATTATTCCAATTTGTTATTTGACTTTGGATATTTATATATTCCATTTTTATGAAATGTTCTTGTAATATGGGAATATAACAACCTGAAAAAAGATTTATATTTTTCTAAAATCTTTATGTCAAAGTATTGAAGAAACATCGATTTATAGGGACCTTCATATTTTTTATATGGGATGGTATTTTTGGAAAATCATGTTTAATTTTCCATAGTGGGGTTGGAATTTATTATTGGTATTGGTTGGCTCTGTGTTTATAATTCTATGACAAAATTCAGTGACATGATTGTTTTATTCAATGATATTATAGCTTTGATTACATACCAGGATGCTGAAACATTGATTAAAAATGGAATTAATGTTACATATCTCACGTTGTGTAAATAAGGAATGTATTCAGGTTAGTAAATTCCCAATAAAAATGTATATATGGATATTATTCCTGATTATTTACATGGTCTTTTTTAAAGTCAATAGGTTGTGTTTATTTTTGACTTAGTTTATCTTAATAATCCTATTTATACACACCCAATCACATTTCTGATGAATAAATTGTAGAACTAAAAAATTTATACAAAAAAATTTTTGATAAAGTGATTATTGTTTCTAAGACAACACCTTTGGGTGCTCTGATTTTTTAACCATAATGATGGATCCGTATGGATTTAAATTGATTAAAGACCATTGAATAAAATAACTATTAAATTAAAATATCATTTTCATCATATCATTGATTTATTTAGTCAACATCAAGGAGATCTATATTATTCAATGTTTCATCTACGGTCTAGATACCATCAGCATAAGTTGAAAAATAATTTCATTCTAAAGAAAATGTTTCTGACTAGATAAAATAATTATGAGTATGTGTTTATGAATTTTGGGTTATCTAATTCACCTACAAAATTAATAGACCATATTAATAAAGTTATCCATGAAAATTTAGATATATGTTTTGTTGGGTTTATTGATTATATATTTATTTATTATAAAATTCATGAGTTTTATGAAATAAACCTGGGGATTGTTCTATAGACATCAATACAAAATAATATATATAGAAAAATATTTAACTAGGAATTTTTGTTACAAAATTATCTATCCATGGAAATGTTGTTTAAAAATTTAGAATTAACATTTATCATGATAAAATTAATGTTATTGCAGTTTATCCATGACTCCAAAATGATAAAAGGATTCATAGTTTATTTATATTAATAGAATACTATAGATAGTTTGTTGTAATCATTTCCCGATGGCCTATCCAACATACTAATTTGACTCGAAATGGATTTAAATTCATTTGGAAAAAATAATGGTATGATTTTTTTTTCAGAAATGAGTAATAACAAAGGTTGATGGTTTATTTTTGGCCCAAATATCCAGAAATTGAGAATTTTTTATCTTTAGTGATAATTCATTAATGAGACATTATTGTGTCCTGATGCAAAATAAATATGTAATTTGTAATGATTCATGTTAGTTACATCATATTAAGTTAAATTAATTTACACAAGATCTTGAATTAGAAATTTTAATTTTTTTCATTTAAAATTATTAGCATCATTTTTATGGGGTAATGTGTTAAATATATAATGATCACAAATATTCTAAGTATATATTACCTAAGAAATAATTGATCATAAGACATGGATGAAGTTTGGAACAGATCAAGTATCATCATAATGTTATTCACTATCATTCTAAAAATCATTCAATGTTTTGGAGGATTTATGTTTGAAAAATAATGTTCCATTAATAATGATACATTTTAAATATTATCTCTTCTGTAAAATTTCGACAAGAGTTCCACACACAGGTACCCCAAGATGGTCAGTTACATTACATTAAGCATGCCTCCCTATATTCTAGAGGCTACAAACATGTAGAGAGGGTCTAATATATTTACATGGAGAGAATATACCCACATTATCAAAGTATCACTTCAACAAAAATAAATAAACATAAACTATAAGACAATAACCAACAACCAAAATAATTCCATTACCATAAAATACAAATAATACATGATAAATCAAAACAAAAGACAATATCCAAAATTAAAATAATAGATATTTCATGACAAATAAGTTTCAAGTGTAAAAATGAAAATAAAAAAATAACGACACTAAAAACTCCCTCAAACGGGTCTCGACACAAATTCTACTTCCATCATCCAAGATCCATCCCAACTAATCGATAAAATATTTTTACATTTCCCATATCCCTTACTGAAAACCTGAATTCTATTCTTGTAACAAATATGATTCGCAAGAACCGTTTGAGCACAACTGAGGAGGCCACCGTCAATAGTGTCTAAAACAATACACAGTCACTAACCATGTATGCAATAGTATAAAGAGAAATGTACAATGAAACAAGTCAACATTCATCAAATTTAATTATTCATTAATTAACCATATAGTTTTCTTTGGTTCATGAAGACAAAAATCCCATTAACACCCGCTTCTTCCCATGTTGGAGTCTAAATTATATCTCATAGGGATTTACAATTCATTATTACCAAGCCTTTTATTATCCATAGATTTACAATTCCTATCACTTCTTATTGGATCCATGGTCAAATTCCAGTAATTTTTGTCCTAAAATTTGATGGCTAAGACCCCATGGGTTCTTGAAGCATCAGTGTATGTCTCACAACACAAATATCAAACAATCCCAATTGTGGTATTTTGAAGAATATGTCTATGTCCTAGATTAATTATCTATTAGTCACACAAGTGGAATTTTGAATCATATGTCTGTGTCACACACTCATTATAAAATGTCTGCTTGTTGGGTCTTGAATGCCATATTAATAACCCTATGGTGATGAATGGCCCGAAGGACTTCATTTTTATTGATTTATTGAAAACCCCCCTTCAAGGGATGATGGGGAACCCTTAAAAGACCTATAGGATCAGATGGTATATGGATCGTAGGTTTAAGAGATTAAATAACCTAAAGGTCTTAGGGAATTCAATTAGATTATCTACAAGGAACTACCCCTCCCCAGCATCTTCATCCTGATAGTATCCCTCCACCTTTTCATGATCGTTTGTCTAGGCTTCCCATGCAAGCACAGACTGGTACTGATGGCATAGCCATACACTCTCATTCTAGCAATCTATTTGGCTCTTCTCTGGTGAGTGCACCTGCTATGAATCCTCTTCTAGGGCTGCTCCAATTTTTTAGTGTGTCTTGGGCATGTATTCATGTGGCATGAAGGCCTTGGGGTGGCCCTAAGGCCTTAAGGTAGCCCGAAGGCCTTGAGAATCAACTAACCCGAAGTCCATGGGTGGCCTGAAGGCCCTGCAGGACCCGAGGAACAAACTGGTGGCCCAAAAGCCCAGATGGATGAATTGTTCCGGTTGCTAGAGTACCAAATAGTGTCTAATATTGTACTGCTCCAGTTTATGCTACAATACTACTATAGTGACCGCTACAGTATTACTACAGTACTGTTAATATGCCTCCACCCGAATTTGATCTCGTGTCTCTTGGATGCACCTAGTGAGTCCTCACCAACTAGGATGAGGCTCATGTGCATCTATAACACTATGGGCATTTGAAGCATTATTTTGTTTCCCACAACTCATTTTTGAAACAAATCACATATATCAGGTATATCACATTCTATCACGCATAGTCATCATTAACCCACTCCTCAACATTACACATTGTGGTAGACAATTTCAATTATTAAAAAATATCAAAATCCATAACATTACTTCACACGGAATGATATAAACAATCACTATTTGACTTATAAACCTTTAATCAAATAATTCACTAAACCTTCAATGTTAATCCAAACATCCTTTTACTAGCATTATCAATCAATTCCATAACACAAAAAATAACCAATTACAATATCCCCTTTTTATTTGACCAAATCCATAATTTCAATATCTCTTCATTTAGAAAATCACAATATTCAATTTATTAATTAACCAATTAATTAACCCATATTTGATAATTTACAATATCCCCAAATTCAAGATATTCAATTATCACCTGGAGAATTAATTTAATAAAATTCTATTTTAGATGCATTTACTCAATCAAAAAAAATTAAATTTTAAAATTACATTCAAATAATTAAATTAGGACCATGTGATTTGAAATTTAGGACACTAAATTCATGATCGTTGATTGAAGATCACCAAAGGAAAATCCAAAATTGAATTGGAACATTCAAATTCACAACAAGGAACATAATTTGGATCCAAAAACCCTATCCATAATTTATTGTATTTGGATTTATCAAAACATATATCAAGATCCATCACAAATGGAGGAGAAAATACATTCAAAATATGAGAAAATTATACGGGAGAGGAATGAAACTATTTGGGATGAGATATCTTACTAGGAAAGGTGTACATATAATCAAAAAGATATTTTATTCCCCATGAAAGAAGTTTTTAATACAATGGAATCCATCTAGGATCAACTGATAATGATTGAAATTATATAGTATCGATCCAGGGTGTTTAGTGATGAAACACGGGGGTTCAAAAAATTTCTAATTAATTTTATGAGGTTTATTTTTCCACACATACATATTCCTTTAAAGGGAACATGATTTTCCCTAACCATGTGTCCAACCATGCACCTCCACCCTCGCAGTTGGATGGTTACTAATCAGAGGATGAATGGTTTGAAAAACCATGTTCCAACCATGTGAAACCTCTCTTTGGGGTTCAAACAATTTTCTGGAAGGGGTGAACTATTAGGGAAATCATTGTTCCAACAATGCTCTCCCACTGTTACTTCCCACATTTACCAATTTCCCCCAAAACAATCCCCAAAGACAAACCCAATGAAAATACACCAAAACATGGTAAAAAGGCTACCTACAAATTTTCCAAAGGAATATACAGAAATGTTTGGTCTCTTAAATTAACTCCACCCTGTTGTAGCTCATCCTCGAGTTGTACTCCCAAGCATCTCTATGATTTTTAGGTAAAAAGATCGAGCCACTAAACAAATATATATGATTTTGACCACCGTGTTTCCTTCTAAAAATGATCATGTTTCCAAAATACATGATCTACCAACACAATCTATACATGTAACACTTTCTCAATGTGATCTATTTCATGTATAATTTTCTCCTAAAAGGGTGCATTGGAATCAAGTTCCACATCATCCACATCAATCACATTAGATGAGATGAGGTGATACCACTGATGTTTTGAATCATGAAATAAGTCATACATAAAACTATATATTATTGGAAGAGACAATAAGTATTCCAGCAACCATATTCTCTCTCCAACCTCAAACAGTCTAACAATCCTTGGTGACACCTTGAACTATTTCTAAATCCTATGGTGACCAAATCTTGTGGACACCCAAACGAAAACATGATAACCCTCTATAAACACTATTGTTTATCAGTGTCTATCAGTATATGACTTCTATATACTCTATTTCAAATCAATACAATTTTATACCAACAGATCCTAATTTGACATCACCTACATGAGACTTAGTCCCAACTACTCTGAGTCACTTGCCTACATCCAACATATATTTGATCTACATGTCCATAAATATATTTATTTTTATGGTTTGGCCACATACATGAATTATTTTAATTTAAAATTTCATTTAACTTCCATTCATTTTTTGGGGGTTTCCGAAGCTTTTATGGAGGAATGACTGCATTTTCATGAATTAGGCCAAACTGTGAACCCAATCCCAGATATAAAAATAAATTTTTATTCCTTTATAAATCCTTAATATTTCAAAATTATTCATCTATTCTAATTCCGACATGTCATCCACTGACCTATTAACTCCACCATAGTAATTTGGAACATTTTGTATCCATAATCATGGTTGATATGGGTTTTTATTTAGGGTATTTGTCCTTCCCATAATCCCATTTCCTACATTAAAAATATTTTTTAATTTTTAAATATCACCTTCAATATTTACGTTTTCTCGGTGATTTCAAATCTCCCATGAGCCCACATACCCAAGGAGCGCCCCAGGCTCTCCTCCCCCTCTTTGGAGGAGGGTTTCATTGAGAATTTGGATGAAATGTCTCTGAATTTCTCAAATTTCTCAGATTTGAAGAGGGAAATTGATTATTTCATAACTCCTTCATTTATCACTATTTTTTCCCATTCCAGTTCGTAAATGATATCTTCAATCTTTTTCTAATCTTACATGAGTTTGTGGATGTTTTCAAATTTAGATACTAGTGTATTTGGGGTGATTTCACTAATATTTTTCACAGAAAATGATTACTTCTTGGTTTCATCCTTTTCCCACAGGGTTTCCCCCCTCTTTCTTTAAGTTCTTAAATGTACAGAAGTTAGGGTTAGAGCCTAGGGTTTGATTTGGTGATTTTTCGGTCAAATATTGCGGTATAGGGCTGGATTTATCGTCCCTGGGTGCAGCAATGGCGCTGTTGATGTTTTCACTAAGTATTGAGGGATTTGACACTTCCCATAGGTGATTCCAGGGTTAACCTTTCGTTGATGAATTATTTTTCTTATTTTACTTGTTATTAATATTCCACATATGCTGTGTGTTGTTCAAATACAATTTTTGAGCGATTTTGTTAAGCATTTAATTTTATAATTTCATTTTTCTTGAAGTTGTGAACTTTTCGAATGTAACACATGTGGTATCTTTTGTAGTTGTTTTATAAAATATGAAATTGATTTAATTTTTGTTGAAAGGGGATGAAAGTTATATTTTTTAATGCCTTACTGTCATGTGGACATTGTAAGGGTTTTTTTGGAATAGGTTTTTTTTGTGTAAAACATTGTTATACTACTTGAATGCATTTTATGAAAATTGGTGTTCTCATTTGTATCCATCATGGTATTATAAAAATTGATTTTATAACACTTCAAAGTTGTTTTATAAATGACTCTAGGGATGAAAATTAATCTTCTATAGTGTTTTTTGTGTGGTTTTTTCCTTGAAATATGGTTTTTAAATGGGTTTTATGGGAAAATTATGGGTATACTCTTTGGAATTGTTTTTTGAACTATTTAAATGATTTAATGATTTATGTAAGTGGTGAAACAATATTGTAAAAATATTTTATGGAGTGTGTGTATTCTGAAATGGTACATTTTAAATGTAAGAGTGGCTTTTTTTGATGTGTTCCATCTAGTAAATGTTTTACAAAAATGTTTGAAGGATTTACTAAAGTGTATAAGAGATGTGAAAGTGATGTGTAATGTTTTGTGTGAGTGTGATGTGAAAAATGGATTTTGGTTATTAAAAATGGCATTATGTAACCTATGAGTGGGCTATTATGTGAGTAGTAATATATTGGAATGGTTTTATAAAATTTTTTAATGGATTTGTGGAAGTGCTAATGAAATGTGAAAAGTGTTGTGGGCTATTTTGGTGTGAGCCAGATTTCCAATCAATTTTAATAAAAAGTGAACTTTTGTGACTTTTGTGGTATACATGTGGGTTTTTTTGGAATATTTTTTGAGTAAATAATATTTTCATGGGAAATTTATATTTATTGAATTTTTTTAACTTGTTTGAGCACAAATAGAAAAACATAGTATCTAGGTTGGTGGACATGTACTAGTATGCTAGTGAATTCATGGGGTTTAGCCTTAGTATCACATAACATGATTGATGCTTACAAATATAACTAAACTATGATGATGATGATAGGGAACATTTGGTTATTGTTATGTTCCCTACTAGCGGATCATCCATGAGAATTGATATGTGTGATGGTTACTCTCACCGAGATACGAGGTACCTCAGACCCATAACGAGCTAGTGCCCAGTGGTTATTTTCTATTGCTTGTGCTCATTAGATCCTTTATAATCACCATCGGCATATGGTATAATTGTCTGGAAAATTTAGTAAAATTGGAATTTATTTTAACTGTGTGGATTCTTTAAATTATCCCACTTGAAAGCAGATTTTTTTATGTTGCATCTTTTAGAAATTGTAACTAGAAATTACAATTTTTTTGAAAGCGTGCATGCTTTTTGTCTTTGAATGCATATTTAATAGAATATCTTAGTTTTGGTATCTTAATGGGAATTGTTTCACACCCTATTTACACCCTTGGGTGTAATTAGGCTTGGTTATTTTTGTTTTCATGGGTTGCTTATAGTTTTTAGTTATAGTGGTTCGGGTTTTTAGCAGGTCCTTGGTGGTGAAGTCTTGTAGAGATTTCTTGAGGGTAGTGCCCTTGCCATGAGGGTTCTTGGGATGTTTTCATTTTTACTCAATACCTTGGTTATAGTCTTGTTGAGTTGTTTTTAAATATGTATTTTAGTTCTGAAACCTTGTAAAAGATTGTTTGGCTTGAAAAATACAGAATCACTTTATTGGAGTCTTTTGTTGTTTTATGTTTCTAAAATTGGGTAATTCATTAACAATTCTCGTTTTATGATACTCGGGATCATGTTCCAACCATGGGGATTGGGAATACCCTTCGGGCCCTGTAGAAAGCTGGGTCGGGTGCCTGATTTGATGGTGACTAGATTTGGTTCGCAATAAAATGGTATCAGAGGAGGTTAGGGAAATTATTTGGGTCACGTTATTTGGGAAACAATCAGGATTGTCTTGAGTTAGGATTATTGGAACCTGGTATTTATATTATGGGTAGTGTGCCTGATCACCACACCTCGTGATGGGATTCGTGTTGCCAGGTGAATTTGAATTTATTCGAATCCATTGGATTTCTTGGTTTGATGAAGATTACATGAAATGAAAAGAGAGTTGGGTTAATGGTCTCAATGGGCTCTATGTGCCTAAAAATCCTTGTGGAGATCGGGATATTCACTAGAACACTCTCTATTATGGTGAATATATTGGAATATGGCTTCTAACCATATGTCCATGTCACCCACTGAAACCAGTTTCCTCTCGTAGTGTCTTGGGTTCTTTATTTTTGAAATCATGGACCTTTGGTTTTAATGTGACTTGGTTTTAAGAAGCGTAATGTTTTTGTGAAATGATTATCTAATAAAGTGGGAATGGCTTGATTTTTCAAAATGGAGAACTGGTTTTTCAGAATTATATTGGAATGTAAAAAGGTGTGTTTTATCCTCTTTTGAATGCATTATCTATGTCAAAGTTGGTTTTGAAAATGTGTTTCCAATAGAGTTTTCTAAACTATTGAATGGTTTTTTAATGGGATGAGATGTTTTGAAATTGATGTGAATAACATGAAAGTGAGTTTTAATTGGAATTGTTGTGCCTTTCTAAAATATTTTTTTTAATGTGGTAATTTGGGTTCAATTTCATGGTTAGCGGCCCTGATAAAAAATAAGTATTGGTTGATTGTTTCGGTTTTGAATCATGGAATGAATTTTTGTATTAAAAATTGGTATTTTCAAGAGTGACCACATGAATTGCGTTATATGTGATGATGGATGGTTAATGGAACGACTGGATTAGTGCGGGGATGGATATGAGGAGGGTGCACGGTATGGCATGGAAACACGCATGTGTGGGGCCCACTGGGTACCATTAGGGGATACACTGACCGATGAACCATTTGTTTTCAAAGAAATTTTATTCAAAGGAAAACTTGATGTCTTGATGAGTTGTTCAGGATGATGTGTAATATGTGTTTTTTGAAATTTTGATGTTGTATAATGTTTTGAGTCCAAGAACCCCTCTTGTTTGAACAGTGTTTTGGTTTTGTGCTTGGTCGGTAACTGGGGTTGACGGGCTAGTTAGTGGTCTCCTATAAGAATATTTTGGGAAGCCTTTATGGTGTTTCCCTCATATGTTTGGACCTATTTGAGGTATTTCTTTACCAATGAACCAGGTCGGTTTGGTCCTTGGGTTCTCTCGTTGAATTTGGTACACCCCCATCAAGGATAAGTGGACAAATAAAGTGAATCCAAGGATATTTAGTCATTGGAAGATCCTCCAGTTGATCCATGTAAGGAATATTTTTCTTGAGTTTTTTAGATTGAGTCTACACCCTTTCCTTTATTGGTTCATTTTTATCCTCTTGTAATGGGAGAGTGATCATGGAAGGTGGAAATAGACCTTAGCTTCTTAAGATTCTTGAATTGCGGATAGTAGAAGTGGTATGAGGTTGTTAGCATGGATGAGTATATGGATGGTGTCTAAGAGGACCTCTCAGTCCATCATAGTCTCTTAGAAGAAGGGGTTCATTTTATACTTCCAGTTTGAGAAATCTTATCATGAGGGGATATTGTGACCACATTCTAGAGTGGTGTGTTGTTTTGGTATGTTGTATAAGGTCCCTCTCCTTGAATTGATTATATCAGTTTCCATGGTCATGTTCGGTTACGCCTTGTGATGTCGTGTACTCGATTGACTGTAATGGGGAAATTCGTGCAATCCACTGAGAGTCCTTGTTATGTTGGTAGAATGTCTCCCTTGGAAAAACATCAAAATATTCCATTTTAGAAGAATTTGAGGTTACGGTGTTCATTACATCTATTGTTTCTCACCCGAAGAAATAAAGGGTAATGTGTGTGCATCTTCCATGCCCTTGTTTTAGTGAAATATTAGGTTAGGGTAAAGTGAATTTGGATTGTGTTTTGTCTAGGAAATCTTATCGAGGAATGCAGTGTAGTTTTTGGAGGCACTGAAAGAAGAATTATTGTTTAGGGGGATTCCAAGGCCTAACCCCAAGGCCAAAGATGATTCAATCATTTTCACTCCAGCCATAGGTCTCGGAGAAAAGCTGACTCCTAATCAAGGGAAATCCCATGGTCTTTTAAACCCCTATACAATGTCCTATCCTCAGTATGAATGATAATAAGAACTTAAAACTATAGTCTCATCATCTTTCTTCTATTGTTCCCATTCGGTGGAAATTGGTGGAGGTCCTTGTAACCATGTCAGCACCTAATATCATTCCCCCCTTGGTTTACATTGATTAATTAGAGAATGGTTGGAAATTTGGATTGATGTTATTAGTAAAATGTTTGATCATGATTAGTAGTGACCGTGTTCCAGGAAACCATGCAGAAATAATGATATGCACAGTTAGTGAGTGGTTTCCGAAACCGTATTGACTTAGCCTAGGCCCTTCCCAAATCATTAATTTTCTTGGGTCTTTCTATGTTAGCCCATACTGATTAGTTAAGATGGTTGGGTCTTATGGTGGGGATACCCTCTATGATTCTCATTTACATTCCTTTGTATACATTGAATGGTATAATACCCTTTGTACTAGGGTGGGGTTCCTATTTCTGTCCCCTTGTACCAAAAGCTCAAATTTATCCATGGTCTGGGCTTGGAGGTAGGTAGTCTCATTGAAAACTATCTAGCTACCAATATCATCCTTGAGTAAATTTTTGGATTGGAGAGTTTCCAATGGTTTAGTTAAAGTAAGGTAAGTGTGAACTTGTTTGATGTTTTAGTTCATTTGGGTGAATTTCTTGAGTCTTGTTCGGATAGTGTTTGAGGAGTTTTATTTTTTGAATATGTATAGATGTGATTGATCAATTCATGAAAGTGGTGTAATTTTGGGTTGTGAGATTAATACTTCATCAATTGATCACTGGAGGTGTTTTGGCCCTTGGGGGTGATGTTGGGAAAAGAAGTAAATCATGGATTATTAGTTGGGTTTAGTGTTTATATCTGGCCTTGTTGTGGCATTTCAATGATGGAATGTTTTCAATGGTGGGAAGAATTTTCACATACATTTATTATTTTAAAGTTAAATTTCTTTTCATTTCCATTCATGCTTTGTTTTGGGGGATTCCAAATCTTTTATGGAGGAATGGGTGAGTTTTCATGAATTGGGCCAAACCGTGAGTTCAATTCCAGATTTGAAAATAAATTCTTATTCCTTTATAACTCCTTCCTTTTTCAACATTTATCATCCATTACAATTCGTAATTGTAATCCCCTTCCATATTTACACCACCAAATTAACTTGGACCATTTTTGAATCCATAATCATGGTGGATATGAGTTTTTATATAAGGGAATAGGCATTCCTCAAAAACCATTTCCTTCAGTAAATATATTTATTAATCATTCAATATATCCTTCCATATTTATGTTTTTTCGATGATTGCAACTCTCCCCCGAGCCCACATAACCAAGGTGAGACCCCATGAACTCCTCCCCCTCTTTGGAGTTAGGTTTCATCAATAATTCGGATGAATTATTTCTGAATTTCTCAAATCGCCTAGATTTGAATAGGTAATTATATTATTTCATAAATAATTTATTTCTCACTACTTTTCCTCCATTCCGATTCATAAATGGTCTCCTGAATTTTTTTAGAGTCGTCCTTGAGTGGTTAGCATTTTTATATTTAAGATACTTGTGTATTTGGGGTGATTTCTTCAATATTTTTCAAGGTAAGTGAATCCTTCTTGGTTTCATCCTTTTCCGTTTGTGTTTCCTCCCTCATTCATTTTGTTCTAAAATGTCAAGAAGTTAGGGTTCAAACTTAGGTTATTATTTGGTCTCTTTTGGTGAAATATTGTGGTCTAGATATGGATTTATCTTCCCTGTGGTGTGTCAGTTGTGTGATTGATGTTTTTCACCAAGTATTGAGGGATTCAATACATTTAGTAGGTTATACAATGGTTAAACATTCCTTGATGAGTTAGTTATTTTGTATTACTGGTTTTTCATTGTCCCCATAATCTGTGTGCGGTGCGAAAACTATTTTTGAGAGACTTGGTTAAGAATTTAATTTAATAATTTCATTTTTGTTGATTTTGTGAACTTTTTGAATGTTACACATGTGGTATCTTATGTTGTTGTTTTATAAAATATTAAATTGATTTAATAGTTTTTGATAGGGGCTGAAAATTCTATTTTTTTAATGCCATAGTGTTATGTGGTCCTTGGAAGGGGGTTTTTGGAATATGTTTGTTGTGTAAAACATTGTTGTACTTCTTGAAATCATTTTATTAAAATGGGTGTTTTTATTTGTATCTTTGGTTGTATTATACTATGTGATATTATAAAATTATAAAGTAGTTCTATAATTGTCTCTAGGGATTCCAATTGTACTTCAAGAGAGTTTTGGTGTGGTTTTGTCCATGGAATATGGTTTTGAATTGGGATTTATGAGAAATGATGGGGTATACTCTATGAAATTGGTTTATGAAATATTTGAATGACTTAATGATTTATGTAAGTGTTGAAACCATATTGGAAAAATTTTTAATGGAGTGTTTATATTCTGAAAATGTACATTTTTAATATGAGAGGGGATTTTGTGTGTTGTTTTCAATCTTAGAAATGTTTTACAAAATTGTTTGAAATATTTTCTAATGTGTGTAATAGATGTGAATGTGATGTGGGATGTTTTGTGTGAGTGTGATCTGAAAAATGAATTTTGGTTATGGAAAAGGGTATTATTTAACATGTGAGTGGGATGTTATGTGAGTTTGGATAAATTGAAATTCTTTTATATAATTTTTTAATGGATTTGTGGAAGTGTTAATGAAATGTGAAATGTGTTTTGGGCTATTATGGTGTGAGTCGGATTTCAAATCATTTTGAATGAAAAGTGGATTTTTCTGACATGTGTGGTATAAATGTGGGTATTTTGGTGAATTGTTTATGATAAAATGATATTTTCATTTGAAAAGTATATTTCTTGAATTTTTTTACTTGTTTGAGAACAAAGGGAAAACCCGAGTATCTAGGTGGGTAGACGTGTACTAGTATGCCAGTGAATCCATGTGGTTTGACCTCAGTTTAACTTAGCAATATTGATGCTTACAAATCTATCTAAATAATGATGATGAGGATTGGGGACCACTATGTTATCGGTATGTTCCCTACTAGTGGCTCGTGCATGAGAACATATATTTGTGATGGATACTCTCACTGAGATATGAGGTTCCTAGGACCCACAACAAGCTAGTGCCTAGGTGTTATTTCCTTTTGCTTGTGCTCAATAGATCATTTATATTAACTTTCATCATATGGTATATTTGGCTGGAAAATTTAGTAGAATTGGAATTTATTTCAAAAGTGTTGATTCTTTAAATTACCCCATTTGAAAACTAATTTTTAAGTTGAATCTTATAGAAATTGTAACTTGAAATTAAATGTTTTTGAAAACATTCATGTTTTTCATCATTGAATGTTTATCGCATGGTATATCTTAGTGGTGGTATTATACTGGACATTTCCTCACAACCCTACTTACACCCTTTGGTGTAAGTGGTCTTTGTTATTTTTTTTGTTGTAGGTTGGGTCCAGTTTTTAGATCTAGTGGTTCTGGATTCTAGTAGGTCCATGGTGGTGAAGTCTTATGGAGATGGATTGAGGGAGGTGTGCCATTCCATGAGGGTTATTGGGATATTTTTATTTTGGTTTTGTACCTATTTTATATCCTAGTTGATTTTTTTAAAAAAAATATGTAATTCAGTTATGAATACTTGTAATAGATTGTTTGGTTTGAAAAATCCAAATTCGTTTTGTTGGATTCTTTTGTTTTTTCATGTTTATAAACTAGGGTAAATCATTCCCAATTCTCATTTTGTGATACTCGGGAACTTGTTCTAGCCAATGGGGACCAGGAACACTTTTCGTCCCTTTTCATAGGCTGGGTTGGGTGCCAGTTTTGATGGCCACCACATTCGGTTCGTGATAGGTTCAATCTATTTAGTTTCATGATATATGTTGTTATATTAAAACTCTAAAAGAGCTAGCTGCTTCACCCAATACCCACCAAAGAATAGAATACTTGCTCATAACATATACATAAGAACATTAATAGTACATTCTCATGGACCATCTACTTTTGGGTGGAATTATATTCTCCGTAAGAACTCTATAATAGGAACCTTCAGTAATCCCCACCCGAAGTATGGAATAAAATATTAGTCATAGTCTGAAACTATATTAATTGGAACCCCATTCATGTTGACTATCACGTAAATGTACAAGTCTCCAAACTGATCCATTGATAAATTATCTTATATATGCATGAAATGTGATAATTTTGTTAGCCAGTACAAAACCACCCAAATAGAATAATTCTTGTGAGGATTCCTCGGGAGAACTACCATAAAGTCCATGGTAACATTATACCACATAAAATCCATTATATTTAATGAATATAGTAAAAACCAAGGTAATTGATGCTCGACCTTAACATGTTGAATTGTTTAGCATCATGTCACAAACATTGTGATCTCCTTCTTCAGGTCTAGCCACCAATACAATTGATATAGGTCACAATACATGTTTTTTCAAAAAAACTGATGCACCACCCAGTTTGAGGCATGAAATCCACATAACTGATAAAATTTCATAATCATTGGAAGAGCAACATCATTCCTGACATATATGATCTCATCCTAATCTATAATTCAATCTAAATGTGAATCCCCACCTTCAAGGCTTTTCTCAAGGAAAAACATTAACGACCTAATATTGGCTCTCCCTTATCCGGCTCAAATGTGTAGACTCCATTTAAACTGATATGAGAGTAATCTAATCTGGATCCTCCTGAGAAACAACATGAATCTCATCTATAAAAGTCATAATATTCCACTCAGAACTAGAGTCTTGAACTATTTGAGTTTGAGTTTTCTAACATAGAGCATTAGCAACACTGTTTACCTTCATAGTCATACATTCTAAATCTAAATCAATTGAATATATATACTTATACCATATCCGCTACTATAAATTCTAATCTCATTCCAAATTAAATAATTTAATCACTTGTGATTAATATAAATTATAAACATTTCTCCCTACAAATAATTCCACCTATACTTCGAAGCATAAATCATTGTAGCTATTTCATGGTCATTTCTATGGTAGTCCCATTCACATGGGATTGATGATCGTGACCCATACATAACAACACGATCCCCCTCCATCAACACTCCTCTAATTCTGATCTCAAATTTTTTAAAAATACATTATACTCCTCACATTTCATGGGTGTTATCATGATCAGTGTAGTTTTCAAACACTTATTTAGCTCATGGAAAGCATTATCACATACTCTATACCATTCAAACATAACTCCGTTTTTTTTAAATCCTGAATGTGCGGAATCCATGATGTAAAAATCTAGGATGAAACTCCAATAATATACTACTACCCTTAGAATGAGGCAGATAATGAAAAAATTTACTGGTTTGTCGTATGGAAAAACTTCTTTCACCTTCTCGGGGTCCACTAACACACCTTCCTCTAAGATGATGTGACCCAAGAAATAAAAATTATCAATCTATAATTAGAACATAGATATCGTGGTGTATAGTCGATTTACCCTAACTGTTCATAGGACGATGTCAACATGTTGGGAATGATCATCACGAGTCTTTAAGTACACCCATATTTCATAAGAAAAAAAACAACACAAACTGATACAGGTATAGATGGAATATTCAGTACATAATGTCCATGAACACTGATAGAGTGTTTATCTTCTCGGATGACATCATGGCTAACTCATATAGGCCATAAATACTTTGTAAAGGAATCATATATATATATATATATTTGAATTTTGGACTATGAACAAATGATACCCTGATATCATGTTGATCATGGGGAAATCACAATCTCTAATAAACTAGTCAAATAGATCATCAATATATAAAATAGGATACTTATTATTCACAAACATGTATTTTAACTGCTGAAAATCAACATATAAGAACAATGTTTCGAATGCATTATTAATAAATAATACTACAGTAATGAAAATTCGGGCTATAGACACGGTTCTAAACCGTGGCTATAGGCCCTTAAACCGTGGCTATAGGTAATAGCCACGGTTTGAGGAACCGTGGCTACGTTTGGCGTGGCTATAGGCCATGTCCTATAGCCACGGTTCAAAGAGTGGTTGTATAACTAATGCCACAGTTTGAACCGTGGCTATACTAAAGGCCGGACAGGCTTTATTTCCACGGTATAAAACCATGGCATTAGCTCTATAGCCACAGTTAAAAACCATGGCAATAAACCAATACCCATGGTTTAAAACCGTGGCTATAGGGTGTCCAAATCCATAAAAAAATACCCCCAACCCCCGCGACCCCCCTGGACACCCCATGGACACCCCCCTGGACACCCCCCTGGACACCCCCTGGACACCCTTTGGACACCCCCTGGACACCCCCTGGACACCCCCTGGACACACCCTAGACACCCCTTGGACACCCCCTGGACACCCCCTGGACACACGCTAGATACCCCCCTGGACACCTCCTGCACCCCTCCCCTATGCCCTACAGACCCCCCCTGCCCTCCTCCCAACTGCCTTGCAGACCCCCCCTGCTGGACAACCCTCCCCCCTACTAGATAGCCCTCCCCCCTGCACCGCCTGGACAGCCCCCTTGCACCCCCATTCCCCCCTGGACAGCCCCCTTGCACCCCCCTGGACAGCCCCCTTGAGCACCCCCTGCACCTCACTAGACTGCCCCCCCCCCGGACAGCCCCCTTTCACCCCCACAGGACAACAGTAAGGAAAAGAGCCGAATGATTCTAGTTTTTCACGGTCTGAAAAAGAAATCTCAGTGAAGGGTTGACGTGAAGGAACAATATGTACCTGGGCTGCGATTGATTCCACTAGAAGATGAAGTGACAATTCAGAACATGTTGCTAGGTACAATTGATTGTCGCAGATTGGGGAAGTTTTTCTTACCTTCTGCTCTCGATGGCCAAGCCGTACGAACTCTCTCGATGGGGTTGGAGCCTAGTAATAAGTCATCACTGGAGCCTAGACCATGTGTTGAGGATTTAGAATTTTTTGGTGATAGAGTTCAAAGGAAAGGAGATGATTTAGAGGCTGAGTATGGAGACGGATGAGGAAAACCTTTTTTATTTGCAGTAAACAGTCTAGAAGTGTGCCTTAGATGTTTCCAGACTGCTTCTTTTCCTTGGTTAGCAGTTTCATGGCAATTCTACAGAGCTGTTGTTCACTACTTGTTACCTGGATGGGTGAATGATGTTGTTCAGTTCAGCAAGTGGAGGGCATTTTTAATGCTGCAAACTTGATAATCACAGATAATGAAGCTCACCATTTCCCAAGTTGCTGATAAAATAGAATTTTCTCCAATGCTTCTGAAATTGAATGGAAAAAGGTTCAAATAGCTATGTGTGGTGCCTATTTTTTAATAATGGGAACTGCGGTTAATTTGTTAGAAAGCACGGTAGAACGAGCAAAAGCGTGGATTCGGGAAACATGTATTTTAAGGTTCATCGTGTTGTTCAGTTTCAAATTTTCAAGGTTGACCAATCAAAATCGGTTGTAGCTGCACACCCAACCTACACCCCTCCCCCTGCACACCACCAGCACGCCCCCCCTCCCCCCTTCACACCAGACCCGACCTCCCTCCCTCTTTTCACTGCACCCGACCCCTGCACACCACCCATCCTCCTCCCCTTCAGCCCTACACTGAACCACAACACCCCCCTATCCCAACCTAGTCCCCTACCCCTGATACTTTCCCCCCCTCCCCCTGCTAGTTCCCCCCCTCTCCCCTTCCAGTCCTGCCCCCCCCCCCCCCCTAAACCCCCCAAGATAGACCCCCCCCAGACCCTGGACACCCCCCCAACTTCCATCCCCCCCACTCAGGACAGACCCCCCCAGACCTTGGACGCCCCCACCCAACTTCACTCCCCCATGAACCCTTGCACACCAGCATGCCCCCCAACCTCAGCCTGCCCCCTCCCCCCTGTTGGATACCCCTCCCCCTACTGGACACCCCTCCCCCTGATGGACAGCCCTCCCCCAGCTGGACAGCCCCCCTTGCTGGATAGCCCTCCCCCCTGCTGGACAGCCCTCCCCCCTGCCAGACACTCCCCCTACCAGACACCCATCCCCCCACACCTCCCCCCTGCTGGACACCCCTCCCCTCTACTGGACCGCCCTCCCCCTTGCTGTACATCCCCCCAGCACCCCCTGCACCTGCACCCCCCTTCCCCTGCCCCCTCCACCCTCCCCCCTACCCCTGCTCCCTGCCCCTGCTCCCCTGCCCCCTGACCCCTGCCCCCTCCCCCCTCCCCCCCTGCCCTGTACCACAACACCCCCACCCCCACCCCCCTGACCTTTCCCCCATCCCCCCTACCCCCATCCACCCTTCCCCCATCCCCCCAGCAACCCCTACACCTGCACCCCCTACAGTACATATACATGACTGGGGATTTGGCTCCCTCTCACTCAAGCCAGGTGAAGTACATATACATGACTGGGATCGGAAATTCAACCCATATGAAATTGGTAAGACCTCAGTTTAGGTATGGGTTAAAATATATGGCTTAAACTGGGTTTTATGGCATCCTAGAATTCTATATGACATTGCATTAGCTGTTGGAGTTCTAGTTAAGATGGATCGAGAAACTAAAATAGCTCGATTTGGCCATTATGATAGATGTATAATTGAAATAGACCTTTGCTCCACATTAGTAGACACAGTTTGTTTATCTACTGATGAAGAGGAGCTAGAACTTAGTGGAATTTGTGAACATACCAATATTGTTCCCAGATTGTAAGGTCATTGATCATGAGGTTAAAAACTGTTGAAGATATGTTATTTGCACCCTTTGATCTCAACTAGGACATGATCATAAATCGTTTTCCAACCTTGATTTGGAGAGGAAAACAATAAAAATCAATAAATCTTGCACCTCTGGTTCTAAAAACCCTGTTAATAGGCAGTTTTCTGAGCCTGTTAATCAAGGTACGGTTGTTTATGACTCCAAGAATGATAATGAAAAGGTCTGTATGCCCAGCCATAAAACATGGGATGACATTGTGGAAGAAGTGGTGGATCCTGCACCTGCTCTCCCTGTTACTACTACTGTCCATTCCTATCCTCAAGTGGTTTCACAAAGCAAGGAACCCAGGCCCCCTTCACTGTGTCAATATGATTCTGCTCAGATTGACACTAGTAAGGAGGTTTCCTCCTTGGCTGGTGTGGCCATTGAAAGTCTCATGGCACAAGATTTACTTTCTGCTGCATGTAGTGATTCCTCTAGTGCACAGGTAAACATAAATCGGAAGGAAGATGGACATGACACAGTGAAGGAGGTGGATATTGTTAATAAGCAAAACCATCCTTCCTGTGTTTCTCATTTTTTTGAATCTAGGAATGTGTAGTGTGGGATTCCTGCTTCTGCTGACCATTCTGTTGATGCAAAAGCTGCTACACCTGGTTCTGAAGAAGTATGTATACTTCTAGGGGATCCTTCTCTTGATCAGACTAATTTTTCTAGTGTGCAGGTGGTGTAAAAATCAAAGACAACAAAACAGATTGCTGAACAGCCCCACCCCCTACCGGACACCCCTCCCCCTACCAGATAGCCCGCCCCCTGCCTGACAGCCCGCCCCCCTGTCGGACAGCCCTCCCCCTGCTGGACAGCCCCGACCCCTACCTGGACACCCCTCCCCCTGCTGGACAGCCCTCCCCCCTACTGGACACCCCTCCCCCCTGCTGGACACCCCTCCCCCTCCTCGACAGCCCTCCCCCTGCTGGACAGCCCCGCCCCCTGCTGGACAGCCCGCCCCCCTACCGGACACCCCTCCCCCCTGCCGGACACCCCTCCCCACTGCTGGACACCCCTCCCCGCTGCTGGACATCCCTCCCCCTACTGGAAAGCCCCTCCCCCTGCCTGGAAAACCCTCCCCCACTACTGGACACCCCTCCCCCTGCCTGGACACCCCTCCTCCGAGCTGGACACCCCCCCTGCTAGACACCCCTCCCCCTGCTGGACACCCCTCCCCCTGCCTGTACAGCCCATCCCCCCTTCCGGACACCCCTCCCCCCTACCAGACACCCCTCCCCCCTTCCGGACACCCCTCCCCCTGCTGGACAGCCCTCCCCCCTTTTGTACATCCCTCCCCCCTACTGGACAACCCCTTCCCCTGCCTGGACACCCCTCCCCCCTTCTGGACACCCCGCCCACTGCTGGACACCCTTCCCCCTGCCTGGACAGCCCACCCCCCCTGCCGGACACCCCTCCCCCCTTCCGGACACCCCTCCCCCTACCGGACACCCCTCCCCCAGCCTGGATATCTTTATTGGTACTCACACAATTTTTGGGAAATTTTCTTTGTCGTGGGGAACTCAATTTGGTTGGATATACATACCGATAACCCAAGGTTTGGAAAATATGTGATAACCCATGTGAATGTGTACATGTATATAATGATTCTAGAAGAATTAGTCTTAACTAACTAGATGAATGTATAGACTTTCTGATCCAAGACGATTGGAAACCACATTTCTACATGAATTATATGTTTCTTCCATCATTCTCCAGAATGTAATATGGACAAGGAGTGTTCTTTTTACAATATGAAGGGGAATGATGTCTCTAACTATGAAAGTTGTAACAGTAAGATGTATATTCCAATCTACGACTTGGGGAGAAAATACACTACTGTACCTTATAATGTGGATAAGATAGGGGTTATATCAGTGTATAAGGATACTGGAAAAAATACAGACTTAATCACTTCAACATCACCTTAGGATAGTCCTTCTAATGAAAAAACATGGATTATTATCAGTGTGTTGTATTTACTCTATAGGGCCCACCCCAGGGAAAATCCTTGAATGAGGACAATGTACCCCTTCCTGATAGAGAGATAAACATTGGATAGAACATCCAGTACGAGGGGCATGTATTTTGGGGGCACCTTTACCTGATGTTTTGTACAGATCCATGGGACTGTAGGTATTTTCAACTTTGTAGGAAAGCCTAATGGAAATACTCACGAATGGGAAAAATAGGCATAAATTCAATGTGGACCTCTATACAAATGTAGCTGGTCTTGAAGAGTGTACTTCAAATGAGGCAACATTTGATGACATGCCTACATAGAGGTGTTGCTTTTAAGATGCTTTACCTAATCTGATTGCATCTCATGGTTCTCAAGTGGTGAAAAATGGGAAAAATTCGTTCAGGTTCCTACCTATCATTAATTGATGATGACACATTCTGAGGGACCCCTCATGCATGTTTCATACATAGCTATCTGGGAAAAATCGAGGAAGAAAACCTCAACAGGTTCGCTGAATATGAGTACACCCAAGGATCATCAAAATAAGTTGCAGCCGAATCCCTTACCTACTAAAAATAATGATTAGTATGGGGTTTCACGAAAGTACCTGCTGCAATGATTACTAAGAATAAGGACTCCATAGATTCACAATATTATCCTAGATAGTATATGGATATATTTACACAGGTAAGTCATGTATTATGGTATGATGATGATGAGGAAATTTCAATCATTTAGAAGGTTATCATCACCTCTAATATGGTAAATGAATATGAATATCCAAAAGCTAAATACATGTATGATAAAGGCAGGGGTAGTGACCCAAAATTAAAGAAAAAGAAAAATAATTGGAGTAATGCTATGGAGAAACTGCCCCCTGCCCCCTGCCCCCCTGCCCCCTTCCCCCTGCCCCCCTCCACCCAGCCCCTTAGCCTGCACAACACCCCCGCACCCCCCCTGCACCCTCCCTGCCCCCTGCCCCCCTCCACCATCCCCCAACCCCTACCCCCTGCCCCTGCCCCCTGCCCCCTACCCCCCTCCACCCTGCCCCCCTGCCCCCCTCCACCCTGCCCCCTGCCCCTGGACACCCCCCTGGACACCCCCTGGACACCCCCTGGACACACCCGGGACACCCCGCGGACACACCCTGTACATACCCTGGACACACCCTGGACACCTAACATACCCTGGACACCCCCCAGACACCCCCCAGACACCTCCTGCAGACCCCTCCAATGAGTGCTATATGAGATGAGGGAATTATGGACGGAATTTCATCTAAAACAGCCAAAAGGAGACATTGAATTTCCATCACAACATGTTGATCCGGTTTAGATGACATGTGCAGAGGATGAGGATGATCTGGTTCAGACAACATGTGAAGAGGATGAGGAAAAAGAAGAATTACCGAAAAAATATTATGTGATACATGTACAATAAAATATGCCAGACAATTCTAAACCAATGTTTTCAGTTGAATTGAGCCTTTGTACCACCTGCTATTCACGTTTTGTGGAAAGATGGATGAGAGGCAGCACTGAGAGGATATATAGTTTAGGAATGAGTAAATACGAAAAATTATAGAGCTAACCATTCAATGTTTCTCTAAAGAGGAGTAATCGCCGCAGGGTGTCATCCTGGAGCAGGGAAAAATCACGGCGTGACCGCGGCGTGACCACGGTGTGACCGCAGCGTGACCGCTGTGGGGTGTCATCTTGGAGGAGTAACCGCCGCAAGGTGTCATCCTTTAGCAGGGCCAAATCATGGCATGACCGCAGCGTGACCGCGGCGTGACCGCCGCAGGGTGTTTTCCTGGAGAAGTAACTGCCGCAGGGTGTCATCCTGGAGCAGGGCCAAATCACGGCGTGACTGCGGCATGACCGTGGTGTGACCACGGTGTGATCGCCGCAGGGTGTCATCCCGGAGGAGTAACCACCGCAGGGTGTCGTCCTGGAGCAGGGCCAAATCACGGCGTGACCGCGGTGTGACCGTGGAGTTACCGCGGCGTGACCACAGCGTGATCGCGGCGTTACCGCAGCATCACCACGGCGTGACCGCCGCAGGGTGTCATCCTAGAGGAGTAACTTCCGCAGGGTTTCGTCCTGGAGCAGGGCCAAATCACGGCGTGACCGCGGCGTGACCGCGGCATGACCGTGGCGTGACCGCGGCATGACCGCGGCGTGATCGCCGCAGGGTGTCATCCTGGAGGAGTAACCACCGCAGGGTGTCGTCCTAGATGAGGGCCAAATCACGGCGTGACCGGGGCGTGACCGTGGCGTGACCGCGGCGTGACCGCGGCATGACCGCGGCGTGATCGCCGCAGGGTGTCATCCTGGAGGAGTAACCGCCGCAGGGTGTCGTCCTGGATGAGGGCCAAATCACGGCGTGACCGCGGCGTGACCACGGCGTGACTACGCCGTGACCGCCGTAGGGTGTCGTCCTGGAGGAGTAACCGCCGCAGGGGGTCGTCCTAGAGCAGGGCCAAATCACGGCGTGACCGCGGCGGGACGACGGCGTGGCCATGGCGTGACCTCGGCGCGGCCGCGGCGTGCCCGCGGCGTGACCGCCGTGGGACCTCGGTGTGACCGTGGCGTGACCACCGCAGGGTGTCATCCTGGAGGTGTAATCGTCGTAGGGTGTCATCCTGGAGGAGTAACCGCCGCAGGGTGTCGTCCTCGAGCAGGGCCAAATCACGGCGTGACTGCGGCGTGACCGCGGCATGACCACGACATGACCAGGGTGTGACCACGGCATTACTGCAGCGTGAACGCAGTGTGACCGCCGTATGGTGTCATCCTGGAGGAGTAACCGCCGCAGGGTGTCATCCTGGAGCAGGGCCAAATCGCGGCGTGACTGCGGCGTGACCGCGGCGTGACCGCCGTAGGGTGTCGCCCTGGAGGAGTAACCACCGTAGGGTGTCATCATGGAGTAGGGCAAAATCATGGCGTGACCGCGGCGTGACCGCGGCGTGACTGCGGCGTGACCGCGTCGTGACCGCGGCATGACCACTGTAGGGTGTCGTCCTGGAGGAGTAACCGCCGCAGGGTGTCGTCCTGGAGGAGTAACCGCCGCAGGGTGTCGTCCTGGAGCAGGTCCAAATCACGGAATGACTGCGGCGTGAACGCGGCGTGACTGCGGCGTGACCGCGGCGTGACCGCTGTGTGACCACGGCGTGACCGCGGCGTGCCTGAGGCATGACCGCAGCGTGACCACAATGTGTTGGCCTGGTCCAGCGACATCTGCGGGGCAACATATTCCACTTAGTTTCAAATAGGATGATATGGATGGCATGAGAGTATGTTTTCTCAGAATATTTAAAGAAATGAATGATAATCTGTGATGACTAGAGGATTGTATGACCCCTGATATAGCTAATTCGGTGGGGTTTGGAGATCTAGAAATGTGTAGGAATACCTAGAGGAATACCCCTTGGGATCAGGAAAATCACAGGTTACATAACACGTAATCTGATATTATTGGTACTGTGGGACCCCTGGGCTGTGGAACTGGGCTTTTGGTTGGATTTAAATATCACATGCCATGTGAAAACTGGACTGCCCCACTGGACACCCCCTGCACCCCCTGGACACCCCTCCCCCCTACTGGACACCCCCCATGCCACTGATAAGTGCAGAATTGTACAGAAATTATGCAAGCCATCCTCTATTAATACATCGTTGAATGATGCTCTGAAAGGGAAAAATATTAATACCAAACACTATGTTAGAAAAATAATACAAAGAAGGTTAAAAAGAGGTCACCTGGGGTACCAACAACCAACATACATGAATCAAGAAATAGAAAATACATTGTTTTCAACATTTTTTACACAACCAGAACAAGTCTAGGACCATCATTACAGACCTCACCCTATAGGTTACACATGACATATACTAATAGGGCTTCCACATTTTACTCTACCTGCTGTTACACCTATTCATGCTCCTTCTCAGCTAGACATTCCTCAAGGACAGCCCCTCCCCCCTGCTGGACTGCCCCTCCCCCTGCCTGGACACCCCTCCCCCTACTGAACACCCCTCCCCTCTGCTGGACAGCCCTCCCCCCTGCTGGACACCCCTCCCCCCTGCGGGACAACCCCTCCCCCCTGTTGGACATCCCCTCCCCCTGCCTGGACAACCCCTCCCCCTGCCTGGACAGCCCCTCCCCCTACTGGACAGCCCCGCCCCCTGCCTGGACAGCCCCTCCCCATGCCTGGACAGCCCTCGCCCTTGCTGGACAGCCCTCCCGCTGCTGGACACCCCTCCCCCCTGCCGGACAACCCCTCCCGCTGCTGGACACCACCTCCCCCTGCTGGACACCCCTCCCCCCTACCGGACACCCCTCCCCCCTGCCGGGTAGCCCGCCCCCTGCCTGACAGACCGCCCCCTCCGGGACAGCCTTCCCCCCTGATGGACAGCCCCGCCCCTTGCCTGGACACCCCTCCCCCCTGCTGGACATCCATCCCCCCTACCGGACATCCCTCCCCTACTGGACACCCCCGCCCCCTGCTGGACATCCCACCCCCCTACAGGACACCCCCCCTGCCGGACACCCCTCCCCCTGCTGGACACCCCTCCCCCTGCTGGAAATTCCTCCCCCCTGCTGGACAGCCCCTCCCCCTGCCTGGACACCCCTCCCCCTGCTGGACAGCCCCTCCCCCTGCCTGGACACCCCTCCCCCCAGCTGGACACCCCTCCCCCTACTGGACACCCCTCCCCCTACTGGAAACCCCTCCCCGTTCCGGGACAGCCCATCGCCCCTACCGGACACCCCTCCCCCTGCCGGATACCCCTCCCCCTTCATGGATAGCTCTTTTGGTACTCACACAATTTTTGGGAAATTTTCTCAGTCGTGGGGAACTCAATTTGGTTGGATATACATTCTGATAACCCAAGGTTTGGACACTATGTGATAACCCATGTGAATGTGGACATGTATATAATGATTCTAGAAGATTTAGTATTAAATAACTAGATTAATGTATAGACTATCTGATCCAATACGAAAGGAAACCATAGTTCTACATGAATTATATGTTTTTTCCATCATTCTCCTGAATGTATTAGGGAGAAGGAGTGTTCTTTTTACAATATGAAGAGGAATTATGTCTCTAACTATGAAAGTTGGAACGGTAAGATGAATATTCTAATCTATGAATTGGATAGAAAATACTCTAATTTCCTTATAATATGGATAATATAGGAGTTATATCAGTGTAGAAGGATACTGGGAAAACTACAGATTTAATCACTTCAACATCACCTTAGGATGGTCCTTCTAATGAAAAAAACATGGATTATTCTCAGTGTGTTGTATTTACTATAGAGGGCCCACCCCCGGGAAAATCCTGGAATGAGGACAATATACCCCTTCCTGATAGAGAGATAAACATTGGATAGAACATCCAGTTCGAGGGGCATGTATTTTGGGGGTACCTTTCCCTGATGTTTTGTACAGATCCAAGGGACTGTAGGTATTTGCAACTTTGTAGGAAAGCCTAATGTAAATACTCACGAATGGGAAAAATAGGCAGAAAGTCAATGTGGACCTCTAAACAAATGTAGCTGGTCTTGAAGAGAGTACTTAAAATGAGGAAACATTTTATGGCATGCCTACATAGAGGTCTTTCTTTTAGGATGCTTTACCTAACCTGATTGCATCTCATGGTTCCCAAGTAGTGAAAAATGGGGAAAAAAATTATTGTAGGTTCCTACCTATCATTAATTGATGATAACACATTCTGAGGGACCCCTCATGAATGTTTCATACATAGCTATCTAGGAACAATCCAGGAAAGAAACCTCACCAGGTTCGCTGAATATGAGTACACCCAAGGATCATCAAAATAAGTTTCAGCAGAATCCCTTACCTACGAAAAATAATGATCAGTATGGGGTTTCACGAAAGTACCTGCTACAATGATTACTAAGAATAAGGCCTCCATAGAGTCACAATCTTATCCTAGATAGTATATGGATTAATTTACACACTTATGTCGTGTATTATGTTATGATGATGATGAAGAAATTTCAATCAGTTAGAAGGTTATCATCACCTCCAATATGGTAAATGAAGATGAAGATCCAAAAGAAAAATACATGTATGATAAAGGCATGGGTAGTGACCCAAAATTAAAGAACAAGAAAAATAATTGGAGTAATGGTATGGAGAAACTGCCCCCTACCCCCTGCCCCCCTCCCCCTGCCCCCCTACCCCCTCCATCCTGCACCCTACCCCCTACCCATGCCCCCCTCCACCCAGCCCCTTCGCCTGCACAACACCCCCTGCACACCCCTGCACCCTCCATGCCCCATGCCCCCCTCCACCCTCCCCCCTGCCCCTGCCCCCTGCCCCCCTCCCCCTCATGCACCCCTCCACCCTGCCCCATGCCCCCCTCCACCCATCCCCCTATCATACTTCAATACATCCCGAAGATATTATCAAAAACACTTCAAGACAAAAAATGACTATTTTCAACAAATATAACAAAAGACCACAATATATGATGCAAGAACCACAAATCAAAGACCCCTCTCAACATACATGATGTAGTATGGTAAAAATAAATAAATGAACTTACCAAAATGTTACCATCATACAAAATGGTTCCTTAAGAGTACTTTGGGTGCATATTTCTTTTTCACCCTAAGCCTATATTTTACCTACAATAAATAAAGAAAGAAAGATCAAAATAAATCAGAAGTAATTATGTAGAGAATAAATAATTGATAAGAAATATATTTGTGTTTATGTGCCTGAATACAATCATGTATCCTACAAAAATAGTAGATCAAAGAACCAAAAATCAAAGCTTACTTGAGAGGAAAATGTTTTGTTTTGAAAAGTTCAACTAAAAGAAATTAGAGCTTCAAAAATTTCATCACCAGTTGCACCCTATCTTCATCAAACTGTAAAAGGATTATGGAAGAAAGAAGGTGATACAATCATATCGAGCACAACATATGAGTACCATAGAATTCAGCTCATAAAAAATATTTTAGAATTGGAACCATAAAACTATGATTAAATTTTTATTTTATGTTTGAAAAACTACATGGGAGAAAAATAATATGTTAATATCACTCTAATCAAAACCAATAACTGAGACGTGAAGTTCACATAGATGCCCATTACCAAGAATGGATGTTCCCCCTTGCTTGTCGGTTGCATGCCAACGTGCCCGCATTTGAACCAACACCAACCACCTCTTCCTATGGTTGAAATGATTAATTAGATAAATGAATTAATTTTTAAAAATAAATAATTTTTTTATCTAATTACAGACAAAGCATATAACTAATATATTAAAAACAAAAGAAATGAAGAACATAGAGTTCAAACAATCACACAAAATGCATGAATGATACCCACTAGTTACTATATTAACAACTTCAACACATATTCATGGATTTTAATGTAGATGCATGTTAACATTTGAAGTTCAAAAATGATTTTCAGCAAAACATTAAAATAATCATACACACAAGAATTTCAATACAAAAAGGTATTAAAAAAGGAAGCAATAACCAATAGATTTAACAAGATGATTTCAGCATACAAAATTTATTAAAAGGCAACTTCCAACCATTTATTTCAACTAAAAAAAGAAGTGAATTTTCATGTTTACGTAGAAAAATCACAGAATTTAAACTATTACTCCCATGGTGTAGAAGATCTATTAATTTGAGATCATTGGAAAAAATTTCCCTTCTTTTCATGTTGAATAAATACCTTTGGATTCCAAAATTTCATCTCCTATAAGTGTAATCATATACATTAATTTATAAAATTTAAAGTTCACAACAGAACAAAACTAGAGTAAAAACTAAGGTAGATTGGTTCAATGTTACTATGAAATATAACATCTCTAGATCTATAAAAGTCATTGAATCTATACTTCAATAGGATGTGAAATTATGCTCACCAAAGTACTAGAAAAATAGAAATTATAACGTACATTTACTTATTCTATGTGAATAACATAATTTTTTCTAATAAAAATCAATAAAAAGGAATGTTTAAACAATGATTTAGAATTATAAAATTTAGGATTAGAAAAAAATTGTGTACCCTTACCTCACACATAATTTGAAGTATATAATAAGAATTTAAACTCTTAAAAATTTAAGGGTGGAAGGAAACTACCTGGAAATTTTCATAGAGTGAAAGAAGTTACTCAAAATGGGATGCCATGTGAAGTGACCCACCTATCTTCATACAAAAAAAGACCTCAATCAAAAAAACATTATTAAAGAAGGTCAAATAAAAAAACTAAAAAAAGTAAGAAGATAATCTTGGGTTTATCCCCCAAGGGGTTCTATATTTAGATTGCTCACAGTTGAAAAATCATTGATTCAACCCCAATTAGATGGAGGATGTGTCTTCTTACTTAAGAACTAGCATAAAATCTTCTTTATAGCTATAGTAATCAACTCAAATAGTTTTTTTAACACCCCATTTTCATATACTTTTAATTTCACCACTTTGAAATTATAACTTCCTAGGAGTAGTGGAAAGGGGGGAAAAGGGGGTATATTCCCTCTTCTTCAACTTGACGAGTGATGTGCATAAATAGTAAAAATTCAATTCTTGGATGTGATTTTTCATCCGATTCAATATCTTATATAAATTCATTATTAAAAACCACATATGTATCAATATCCACTTTTTCATTAGTGCGCAACTTCAAAATATCCTCTTTCTCTTTGACCACTCCCAAACTTTGAATTAAAATTAGATTTTTTGAGTTTCAAAAGTTTATCATCAGGTGTATTAATAACCTTATCATGTACCTCTGGTAAATCATGACGTTCACATGAATCTACACAACATACATAGGGAGAAGAGAAATCAAAATCATACACAAAAAAATCACAATAATATAAAAGAAAAGCTTGTTCAATTAAATAAAAAACATCATTAATTTGTTCAACTTGCTCTTTTTAAAGAAAAAACACTGATCCTATGAGTGTTTCTATGTTAGAAGTGATTTATTCAACCTCTTCCAACCTCTTATCAAAACAAAAATCCTCAATTTTATAATTTTTCAAAGTAAAGGAAAGGGTATCTTTAATTGGTTCATCATATTATGATTTCACAAGAATTTTGAAAGGATTATCAGGAATATACCACTACTAAAAGACCACCTTGGAGCGATGGGTTACATTCCTTCTATTTTTCCTCTGACATATTCATAGACCTAGTCCTCATTGGTAGAGAATAATATGAGTAATCTCTTTTATCGTTCTAGTTTACCCTCCCTATCTTACTCTTCTCATACATGGATACATTTAAACCTGAACCTCATCCTCTAAATCACCTAAAAAGTGGAAATAACATTCATCACATGACCAATTTTCAGGGACCTGCTCATCTCCAATGGTTCTGACCAGGTATTGTTCAAAATTCTGGACTAGTTCATCATTTGAAAAAAGACCAAAATGGTTATCCATCACAATACCTACCACTTCTGTAGAACTCTTCATGAATGTGGCCTCACTCCCTTAAACCTATTCTGATACATTGACGCTTGTTGAAAATGAGAAAACGGAGGGATTCTTGGGACCACCCTCATCCATATTCTTCAGTTCCATAACCAAGTAATGCTCACTAACACCATGGAGAGGAGGGCACTGCACAGAGGGCGTAGTGAGGTGGTAGGGCCGGCCTGACCAAAATGATTGCCCAAGACCATGTTTAAAATGTTGCCCTTCAATTTAGTAAACAATGTAACAAAATATTGAAATCCAATGAATGAAAAAAAAGAAATAAAAATCATAAATTCAGTGTGAATCAAAAGAAATATCTTTAAAATCTAATCACACAACGCATTGGAAATATTTATGATAAATCTGATTGCAAAAATAATAAAGATTATGACTGTTATAAATTTGAAGAACAAAAATCAGGATGAAATGAGGACTGGGTTTAATTTACCTGGTCTAACAAAGGACGGTTAAAGCATACATGGACCGGGGCATGGGAGGTGAAGCTGGCCTCGGGAAAGTCCGCACGTGCAAAGTGGGTATGGGAGAGGTCGTCAGCGGAGTGATCATATTGTATAGCAGAGGATGTGGGATGGTGGCATCGCACAGGTGGATTGTGGTGGCTGGGGGAGGCGGAGGGATGTTTCCCCCTATTCGTCTGGTTCCCTAGCCGGGGGCTCGCTGGGCTCTCCCTCAGGCCGGGCCTGCGAGGAGGGTGCGGCGAGGATGGCGCGACACGGAGGAGGCATCGGCGAGGAGGCGTCGAGGAGGAGGGCGCGACGAGGAGGTGTCGGGGAGGAGGGCGCGGAAAAGAGGAGGGCGCGGCGAGGAGTGCGCGGCGAGGAGGGTGCAATGAGGAGGGCGCGGCGCGGAGGAGGCGTCAGCGTGGAGGCATCGGGGAGGGGGAGGGCGCGGTGAGGAGGAGGAATCGGGAGGGGGAGGAGAAGGAGCCCGATGGGTTTGGAAAAAAACGGGGCTGCTGTATATAGCCACGGATGAAATAATTAACCGTGGAAATATAAATGATATAGCCACTATCCTATAAAACCATGGCTATAGGTCTGTGGCTATAGCTCAGATTTGTAGTAGTGCTAGTGAACACAATGAGATATACTCATATAGATAAAACCCTTATCCATGAATGCTTCCAAAAAAGTCTTATGCTCTTGAAACTATTTTTGTACAATTATGTTTGGTGGAAGAGAAACTATCTCATCGCCTGATATGATCTCAATCATAATGTCATCATCTCTCAAAAGAGTAAACCATGTGAATTCCTAGTGAAACACATCATGGAACCTATCTTGTACTGGTAAAAAGAAATCATTCTTGAAACAACAATAACCCAAAAGATACATGAAACCTAGGCAGTGATCTCCCACGCCTGCTAATGAAGAGGCCCTATATATCCTGCCTAGATATCAATCTTTCTATTGTGAAAATAATTGTCACCCATAGAAGACATAAAAGTAACTCTCCTTTATTAACTGTCTATGTGGGATTAATATTCTGCTAACCATTACATACCCATAATTCTATCAAATCCTAACATATCAAGAATGAAAATATCCCGAAGTAAATGATACCCCAACCACAAGAGAACACCATTTTAGTGAACACATGCCTCTATTTATACTCTAATAGGTGTATCGATCGACATAATCCCACTACCAAACTCCAATTCCATAATCAACCCATATATCAGTTGTTAATATGTAATGGAATGAGAGGTACCCATATTAAATAAGGAACTAGAAATCATAGAATCAATAATAATATTACCTCCAACTATCGATGGTCTAGCCTCACTATCCACTAGTGCAGGATAAACTGCATGCTACTATCCTGCCCCTCTTCTATGTGATGCAGTCTATGCCCACTATGTTACACAACTATTCTTGTATCAAAACTTTTTCCAAGAGGCACCATGTCCTCAACCTCTACATTCACATCTGGTAGAATTCCAACTGCAAGAATAATATGGTGTATAAGACCCCCTTTTAGTAATACAATTATGCCTAGAGGCCCCCGTAATTACCTGATTATATTGGGTTCATAGAGAACCTCTGTAGATGTCTCATCCATCCACAATTTCTACACTCTACTTGTGGTTGAGAATAATTTCAACAAAAGGTACATGGCCTTCTGCACTAGTGATAGGTCACTCAGGTATTGTAATGTGTGATTGAACATTCCCATTTGAAACTCATATTTTTATAACCATGGATGTCATTCTTATAGTGATGCTTCAAAATCCTAAAATATGTACCATAAGATAACCAATGGAAACCACCTATCATCCATGGGAAGCCTCCTTCAGGTTCACCTTAAAATGAAATCATAAATCACCACTTTAGAAAAAAATTCAACTGAAAGATATTCCCCATTGACTTAATATCGCATTAATTTCATTCCTAAAAATATTTCACTAGGTTTTCCTCATATGTTACCATCAATGTAATAGATATATATAAATATATTAATTTTCTATCATATTTCATCATGAACATACACCTCATGAGTCACCCTCGTAAACTCTGTTACCCATTCTTGTATGAGTGTATGTGGGTAAAAGTGTAACATAAACTTCTCTTGAAATTAATTCCACTCCATAGATTCCATATACCCATATAGAGTTCATATTTCCCACCAGTTATTATCTTGGAAATATAATATATACTTTTCATGATTGAAAATTTTATTAGTAGGAGTCATTAAGTGGTTAAGAATCTTTTGGATAGAATCAATTCAAAACTCACATACCCTCGATTCTTCCTCCCAGGTAAATGCCTATAGGTGGTGAAACTAGAACTCAAGAGACATGTCTAACTTTCAATTCACAAACAGTTATGGGTCTCCTTCTATAAATAGAACACAGGGAGAGATGTTCTCAAAGAACTACTCTCTGTCTTCCTCACTCGACAATATCAGTACATCATGTTCCACTTCAAGAAGATCATTTCTAGACATGAGCCCCGACCATCCAATCAACAAGAATCATCATTGAGACTTATCTATATGATTCCAGAAACATATATTAG
This sequence comes from Viscum album, assembly GCA_963277665.1. NCBI lineage: Eukaryota > Viridiplantae > Streptophyta > Magnoliopsida > Santalales > Viscaceae > Viscum > Viscum album. The sequence goes on along the minus strand of OY728127.1, from coordinate 1,608,261,727 downwards.
GACACATGAAACAACATTAACATATTAAACATGATGGATTCACATAAATTCATAGAAATTCACCCCCCTTTTCTTTCACACAGTCAAAATTGTGGTACTTTATCTAATTATAACCATCCTACATCTAAAGTCACAGTTAAAGAAGATAAAAAACAAAATATTTAACCAATTTTATCAATATACACCCATTTGTCCATTTAAATTTTTTCAAATTTCTATACCATTTGAAATTTTAAATTATTATATTAGGATCATTTTTCAGTTGAATTACACATGTTACAAATCGAAAAAGTAACCCACAAACCTATTTTCACAATGTGTGCCTAAAATGACGCATGTCACAATAAATACCTAGTCCCTAAAATGATGCATGATTACTAATATATCATTTCATACGGTACATGATTCAATTATTGGAAAACCTCAGAAATAATAAAATGCGAATAACTTAGAGAGGCAAGCGTTGTCAGAGAACAATTACAGTACTCAATGTGATATAACATTCAACTGTAACATCAAACATCACTAACATTAGACCCACACTGGTTACACGTATTTTACCCCCATACATGGATAAATAAATCCCATGTATGTGCTCTTAACAAAGGTCCAAATTATTCTAACATATTTTCTAGATTTCCCAAATATAAATTCAGAGGTGAATAAAAATAAACACCATTTGATACAAATTTATAATATCTTAATCTGGGTGCCTCACAACAGTGCTCTGAGCTAGCCAATTAGATGACCTCCCAAGATACCCCTCATACACTAGATGCTTCTGACTTGTACTAAGGGACGAATATATCTACATTTGGAAAGTATACACATTTTTTCAAAGCATCACAATTACATAAATAAATAAAAAATATCCTAAAGGAAATAAAAGACCATAATAATCCCACAACCATAAGAGACAAATAGTAAATGATGAATAAAAATAAAGTCAATATCCCAAACTAAAATAGTATATATCTTATTTCAAATAAGTTTCATGTGTAAAAATTGAAACCCAAATTTATAGACCATGAAAAATACCCAAAGCGGGTCATAACACAATGTATGGTTACCTCATACAAGATTCATCCCAAATCATCCAGCTAACATTAGGCTCTTTCAAATATCCTTTCCTACAAACAAATTTTCATTAAGATTATGAATTAGGAAACTGAGTACGGTGTGAGTAAAAATTAGTGTGACACAACCAATGGTGTCTAAAACAATATCCAGGGAATAACCATGAATGCATTTTTTATAAAGAATGAAGTAAAAAGAAATAGGTAAATATAGAGCACATTTCATTATACATTAATTAACAACATAGTTTTCACAATGTTCATGAAGATATCATAACCATCAATAATTATTTTGGTTGGCCCGGATTCTAAACCATATCACATAGGGATTTATAATTCATTATCCCATGGCCTTTCATTGCCTATTTAATTTCAATTCATATCATGGATAATTGGAACCATCATCCAATGACAACAATTTCGGGAATAAAAAGACATTAATGTGACAAAATGGGTATTTGAAGCATCAGTCTATGTCACACAACCTTATTATCAAACAATCACCCAAGTGGGATTTATGATCATCAGTCTATGTCCCCCAATCATTATCCATCAATCGGACTCGTAAGATTATGAAGCATTAGTCCATGTCTCACTCTTATTATCACATGTAACACAAAAGTGGGAATTTTAAGCATCATTATGTGTCCCACAATAATTATCACATGCATTCATTTTAGTTCTAGAATTCCATGTCTATAACACTATTTGAATTTAATGAATAAATCTATGTCCCACAACCTATTTTTCAAACAATCTCATATGTCACATATATCACATTTTTACAAGGATATCCATCATTAACCCACTCCTCAACATTTAATATCATGGTATATCATTCCAATTATCAAATAATAAAAATTAATGAAATTAATTCAAATATATTTATGTTAAAATTAATTATTAAAACATTGATCCACCATTAATCATATAATACTCTATCCATTAATGGTTACAAAAAATATACCTTTATTCCCATTATCAATCAATAACATAACCCAAAAATTATACAATTACACAATCCAATTTTTAATTGAAAAATACCTAATTCAATGAGAATTTCATTACCATAATCACATCATTCCATTATTTAATTAACCTGTTAATTATTCTAATTCATCCAATTTACAATTTCCCCCAATTCTACCAATTCAATTATCACATCTAAAATGAACATAATGTAATTAAATTATTGAGGAAATTTCCCAATTAGTGAAATTGAAATTTCTTATTTACAAAGTCATAATTAAATCAGGACAATGGTTTTGGAAATTTAAACCACCAACCTCATTATTATTGATGGATGATCACTAATAGAAAATCCCAAATTGAAGATGAACATTCAATAGCACAATAAATAATGTGATATAGATCCAAAACCTAGATCCAAAATTGAAAGGATTTGTATATATCAAAACATATGTGAAGATATATCACAAATATAGGAATAGATCCGTTTAAAAATGATATGAATAAGGGAGAGTGGGAAGAAACAAATTTTGGCGAGATCTCTTACTAGGAGAGGTTAAAATAGTGTTTTGAATTACGTTGAATCTATCAAGATACTCAAAAAATGATATAAATGAGTTAGAGTTTCTCTATGGGTGTTTATGGAAATATGTTGGGGTTCAAGAATTATTAAATAATTCTAGTGGGTTTATTTTACTGCACACCTGGTTTCCTGTATGTGGTGTGTGGTTTTCCCTAACCATTTACCTAACAGCGAACCTCGTCCAAAGGGGTTAACATGGTTACCACTAGGAGGAATACTATTTGAAAAACTATGCACAAACTATGCTAATACCCTCTATTTATGTTTTCATGCTTTTTGGTTCTGGGTGCATTGTTTGGGAAACCCATGTGAAAATAGTGGAGTTCCCCTCTTCTTTCCAAAATTCATAGTTTCTTCCCAAAAACCCCAGATTAAAACCTAAAGAAGATATACTAAAACAAGTATAAAGGATTACATAAAAATGATCACGTGGAGTCTCTTAAAAGGCCAATATCCTACATTATATTTAATGATTTGATAAATTTTTACTTAAAAGTTGTGCATGTAGGGACATCCTTTGTTTTTTATTCAGGTTTCAATTTAGTCAAGTTTATCAAAAAAATATATAAATATAAAAATCAGTATCATGTTATATAGTAAAATATATAATTTATTTCATAAGGGTGTGTTTCTTAATGTTAAGGTTGATAGAGAAGGTTTTATGAGGTTTGGAAAATTGTTATATGTGTCTTGTGATTCTCAATTGACAAAATAATTGTTTAGTGAATCTCCTAGATCTATAATTTATATTCATCATTATATCACATTAGTATACCATGATCGTCAGGAGTAATATTAGTGGGATGGTTTGAAAAGAGATATTATTGAATTTACCCTAAAAATTTTTACATGTTAGAAAGTTAACGTATAATGAAAATTACCAAATAGAATTGTTCAACATCTACTAGTTACATAGTAGAAATGAAAAAAATATATAAATAGATTTCATGGTGGGATTATGAAATAATAATATATATATAAATTCAATTTAGTTTATTTTTTATCAATTAACATAAAATAAACATTCCCTTCCCATTCAAGAAATTATGTCTTAAGATGATCTATAACAATTATATCTAAATGTGATTGTCAAGTTTCATGTAGTTCATCACTCTATAGTAATAGACCATGATCTTAGGATTACATCTAATTTCTATTTTGTACATCAGAAGTTGTTTGGTACTATGTCAAATTTCCACATACATTTTCATCATTAAATTGATGGTCAATCTAAGAGAATGGATGATACCATGGATGATATGCTTATTTATTATAAAATATATTACCATGGAAGTTCCTATTATCATATTTATTTGGTAATGATTATATATAACAACAACATTCATTCCAGAATACATATAAAACCTTTTGAGGAAATGTCTGGAAAGCGGTGTTAAATGCTATCTTTTTTTGAGATGAAATATGAGAATGGAATATGATCGGACTATAGTTGGTAGAACAAATATATAATAATATATAATTTATTTAGTGAAAAAATGAGGATGGATCATACTGGGAAGATTATTTATGTACATAAATGGGGAATGGATCATTATTCTGAGGTAGGTTATCATGTTTCATAATGTATATCCATTGAATATTCTAACTCATATTCTTGAAATAGGAAAGATAAGTTCATGTTTCATTGAACCATATAAAATCGATGAAAAATTGGGACTGGTTTCAAATTGAGGGTATTTTCTCCTATGTTTAACTTAGGTACACAATGTATTCCTTGTTTCCATGATAAGCAAATATGTTCTAGATTCATATCATGTTTTATAACCTTAAGTAGACCAATTTGAAGAGAATAATTCTTATATGGAAAGTCATCCATAAATTTTGGAATGTTTATAGAATGTGTTTTGGAATAATCTAAATTATCGTGTTATGGTTTTACGTAAAATCATTATAGATAAAGAGGCATCAAATTAATCTAAAAATAAAATATTGGAAAGATATCACCACTTATTAAATAAGTGAATATAACTATTAGGAAACAATTTCCTAAAATTGGGGAAGAATATATCAACCTAGATAATTATGGAAGAATCATTTTCATGATTGTTATCATGAATTATAATGTTATAATCATAATAAAAATATTAATTAATTTTAAAATTGAAAAGTAAATAGTTTTATTCAAACTATTTTTTATAAGTTTTTATTTGAAATTTATCTTCTAAATTATAAAATGAAAATAAGAAAAAACTAAAATAAATTTTTAAATAATCATATCAAAATTAAAATATTCTTGTATTTCATGATTTTTAAGATAATATTTATTTTTTAGAGAATTGTCCAAGGTGTCAATTTTTTTTATAAAATATCATTTATTTTAAACAAATTATGTAATATAAAATTATCATTTTGTCATTGATATTATTTTAAATTAAAATAATTATTATTTATACATATTTTATCCAATTAATTAATTTTCAGTTGATTTTATATTAGATTTTAGTGTATGTTTATTGTTGGGTTTAAATATAGGTATTTTTCAGAACATTAAATGTGTATAATGATTCTCAATTAAAATTAACTAATAAAATGAAAAATTAGAAATTAATTTTATTAAATTTATATAAATAACATTATCATATATCATTTTTTTCATCTAATAATTATTACTAGCCAAAGAGTTATTATAAAATAATATTTTTCTTTAAGAATACACATTTGGAGAATATACTTTTCTTCAAGCCTATGGGTTTAATTTTAAATAATATTTCAAACAAATATGAATTAAATTTGGTAAAATGGATTCAATATATGAAATTTTAATAATTTATATTATCTAAAATGGACAACATAATATTTTTATAATGAATAGTAAAATTGTAATCACCATTTTTCATAGTTAAGCTGAAAATATGTTTACTAAGGGTTAAAATAAAAAGGTAAGTGTTAAATGAGATAAAATACTATTTAAAATCATTATTGTGGAATTATTTCAAACCCATAATGTGTAGGGTATAATAATTTTCCACTTTCAATGCTTTTTTCATGTGAAAAACATATGTACATCTTTTTGAATTCAGAAATTACATGTGTACCCCTCTCTTCATGTATAAAAGGACACTCCCTCACCTCTATTCAAAGATTCGTAAAATCCATTTGGAAAAAGAAATAAATGAATTGATATATCTCTAAATTCTTCCCCAAAACCTATATCACCTAGTTTGATCCTAAATCTATCATTGAAGGATTTTTCTTCTACCCAAAGTAGTTTTTCCATGCAAGAGATATCATGCTTAACCAAGCATTTTTGTTTTAAATTTTATTCCACATCCTTAACATCTAAGTAAACATAATGACCTAAAACCTTGTACCTAGATCTAATAGACACATTATAAAATTTCCATATGATATGTGGAATCGTATCCGAAATGCATGAATAGTTTTGTAGTCTTGGTAAACATGATACACACATGATTCCTATATTACAACATAAAACACAAAATTACAACATAATTATTTTATTTGTAGAATTAAATAATTCACTATAGAATATCCTTCCATTATGTTCATAGAAAAATTAATGTATGTCTTGAGATAGGAAACAAAATAAGGGTGATATCAAGTGCTAAGTAAGTGTTTAGTATAGTACAAGCTATCATGAATCAATAAACATAATGAACATGTAGAGGTAAATAATAGAACACACATTCCATTTATATCAATAACACTTCTATCATGAGAAGAAAAAAAATCATTACTATGATATTGTAAATGATTGGAAAGATATTTTATTCAATAAATAACTTGATCATAATTAGAATAATGGATAATATCATATTAAAAATCTAATTGAAAATAATAACTTAAATTATTAATATAGTAAATGATTAATTATTGGATTCCATGATATCTAGATACATAGTACCTCTACCACAAATACCACTCACAAAATTGATTAAAACTACACAGTATAATCTAATTAGGTTTGTATATATTATTCTCTACCGTCAAGGGCATTAACAATATTTTTTTAAGACTACGAGGTACATACCAATTAGTTTTAGATAATTGATTTGCCTAATGAGACCTACCGATGAATTGAGAGTCCTTTTGTATATGTTCCCCACCCGTTATTTTATTTATAAATCCTTCCACATATATAAAATAATAAATTTACTTCATAAACAATATTTCTTATTAAAAAGTTAATATATTGAGTAATAGAAAGAGATTTATGAATATTTATCCTATCAAAATAATCATAAAACATAATAATAAATATAATGAATTATATCATAGGGTACATAATCCACATAAAATTCAACAAATAATGATTCCATTGTTGAAAATACATTAAATAAATTACCAGAATGTTTCATGTGGAATATTTTTTTTCATTGAATATAATTTTTAAAATAAATAAATCATACACGAAATAAATAAATTCTTTTATATGAAAATAACATTGTTATAATGTAATGAAATATTTAGATACTTATTTTTTCATGATGATGGGAAATTATTTTCATGAATTATATGATAGAAAATAACTTCATTCACATTTTTTTATAAAAAAACATAAAATACCTTTTTGGAAAATGACAAGAAGTTTCCTTAAAATAAATATTAAAAAGTAAAAATAGGGAATAATAATTTCAAAAATAATATAAGGATATTAAATATATTTTTATATAATTAGTTTTGAAAACAAGGACATGGAAAAAATATTCTTTAGAAGATACTTCAATATAAAAAATCTCATATAATGATGAGATCATAAAATAAACCATAATGAAATTGTAATTAATTGAATCAAATGCCCAATGAAATAAAATAATAAAATAAATATTTATATAAAATGAATAAAAAGATAGATATTATATAATATATCAATTGGGTAGTATATACACCACACAAACAAGATAAGTTGAATAGGGCATTTGACTCATTGAACTAATAGTTCGATAAGAAAGCACTACCTTCTATTTTCCTTTAGTTGAACATAAATTAAAATCCAATGTAATTGATTAATTCATGTAATTAATTTATACCAAACACATATTTAAATTTTTTATACCATCTATGATCATCTTATCACCTTTTATGTGAATAAAATTTCTTCATTATACATATTTGGAGTGTTAACTACTTCACTTTACTATCCATGTTTTGTCTTGTATGACTAGATTATTGTGCATTAGATATTGTTACATCATATAAATAATTATATTAATATTATAAATATTATATTTAATTATGAAATAAATTTTTAGAACCATTATTTAAGGTTTAACATGTAAAATGATTCTCATCACTTCATGGAGACGATAGGCTGTACGTACACACGAGCGATTATATTATTATCAAGATGGTGAACGAGTAGGTAAATGGTTGATATATTAGTTTAAACTAATAAAAATAATTACACATATATCATATATATATATATATCTAATTTATGTAATTACAATGATCTAATTAAAGTGTAGATGAAAAAAACCTACACCATAGTGTGGAGACGGTAAGTCGTTCATACAGAAGCACAATGTTTTTTTATATGATGGATAAAATGTCTGATGATGTTATTAAATAATCATAATAACATATAATAATATATATAATTCTATATTTATTACGTTATAAAAGATAAAACTCATTAATATGATGTAGAAAAAGAAATAAACATGAAAGAGTCGATAAAGATGAATACCCCTTCTTCAGTGAGCTTCCTTTATACCTCTTCCTAAGGGATATAAGGTGGTATTTTGGAAATACCATAATATCCATAAAATGTATAAGTATATTTATTATATAAATTTAAATAGTTTGGTTGATATATATGGCTCAATGTTTTGTAAATAAGTGATGGAAGGGGCACCCTTTTATAAATTTATTGAGGGGAGCATTAATAATTTCTTAAAATATTAAGTTAATATAAAATAACTTTCAATTAAAAATGATCACAATCAAATTAATTTAGAATATAAGATGATTATGGTCAAAAATGACATCATAAAATAAAATTTGGATAAGATTATTTTAATTATATTCCTTTATCTTGTGGTTTTATCCCATTTTTAACCACATTAACATTTACCAAGATCGTATAATTTTTTTATCTTTTAGGGTAATATAGTAATTATTAAGTATAAAACATCTATATTTAGACCATATGTTAATTTATAACCTTATTCCAATCAGTTTACCTTATTTATGATTTGTAGTAATTTTATATTGTATAGTAAAATATTATTTACTTTAAAATATTCATAATGTATATTTTATAAACTATTAATTACTTTAACTTCAATAAAATCAGAAGACAAATAAGAAATCAAATTTTTATATTAAATGCCTCTATAATAATAAAATATTAATCTAGAAAATTTATTGTTGATATTAATTACCTCAATGTATATTTATTTTAATATTGTATAATCATTTATTTGATTTTCCCATTAATTAAATAACTTCTTATTAACTATTGTGTAATTATTTAAGATAATTATTCCATAAAAAAATTGAAAATAAATTTATATGTTGTAACAAAAACCATTAGATTTTAAAATAAAATTTACTTTTGATGATATCATCAAGATAAACAAAAGGCAAAATGATATAGTTATTAAAATCATGAATGTGAAATCTTTTCATTTTCAATAAATTAAATATTATAACCACCATAATCTCCTTAAAATGGCCATAAATGTTAATATAATAAAACCATAAATTATCATGTACTAAATTTAAAAATCCAATAAATTTGGGGGAACTTTTATATTCGTTTTCTATTTCTTGTCATTTTATTTTTACCCTTATTTACCTGATTTACACTTTATCCTAATAATAAAAATTACTAAGGTTATTTTTAATACTTTCTAAAAAATTGAAATATTTTATAGATTTATACCGATTTATTCCATATATATAAGAAATAATTCAAAATTCAAAACATGAAATTATACGATTTATTTTAAAATAAAATCAACAAAATGAAATTAAGCTTAGTTTTTTGGAAAAATTATTTTTTTTAACATTAAATATTTTTACACTATATTCAGTTAAAAAATTCTTTTTTATAATAAATTAGATTATTTTAAATCAAAATTAATATATTTAATTTTGAAACAAAAAATAATAATTATCTTATGTTTTTAAATAATTGGAATAATATAATTATCTATAATAATAAATACATTCATTAATCATTAAAAAATAAATATTTTTCGAAAACTCTATAAATTTCAACATAATATAAAGTTATTATGTTTATCTAAAATTTTATTTTTATTTAAACTAATAAAATTTCTAAAATTTATATAAATTTAAATACTTTTCACTCAAGAAATCCAAAAAACCCATTCTTTAAAAAGTTTATTTGAAGAATAAAATGATCTTAGTAAAATAATGACATCATTTTATAAGAATTAATTTATATACCATCAACAAGTATGAACATGATATATTTCCAAATGTATTTGAAAATATTCATTAAATTTAATTTATGTTCTAGATTATAACATTCACCTTTTAAATAATAAAATTTAGTTGTTAATTTTATGTTCTTTTTTAAGTATCTTATAAGCTATCAAACATTGTATTGCCTTTAAAAATATTGGGATATTCGGTAAAATTATGATGATATAATATTACTAGTATCTTCCATATTTAGATATGTTATAATCATAATTTAATGACCTAAATCAATCTTTTCTTCCGTCAATTGGAAAATAAAATCATCATTAATGTGTACGAAAAACTACCATTTCACAAACCGATGTGTTTTTTTTCAGCATCGCCAATCATGGATTATTATAATGAGGAATATGAATTATATATTTATATAAATTTTAAATATAATAAAACCTATATAATTATTATATAACATATGGATTCTTACTTTGAAGTCCTTGGTGAAAACAATAATGTTGCCCATTTATATAGCAAACTTCCACAACAAGAAGAGATATGATTCATTTTCCACTAACTAATTACATGGAAGGTAACCTATATAATTTAAATGACATATTTGTGATATAAATGAAATAATTATGATATTTGTGATATATTTTTCACTCTAAAAAGTTAATATAACAGTTTATTTCTTACTATTCCACTCACTATGAAATGATAATGTTGTTTTTGTGAATGTGTGAGCTACCGCCTCAAAACAAAATGTCACTATATTTCATCATAAAAAACACATGGATGATATATAGCTATATTTAAAGAAATAATATTTAATTCATTGTATTTTTATTATTCAATTAAGATAAAAATAATACTTACATTATTCCATAATGATCATTGAAAAAAGTAAATGTTACTCATGTGTACATATGACCAACTATATTCATTCTCAAGACATATTTCGTTTTTCATAACAAGAATTCATGATAGGTTTTAGAATTTTAATTTATGTAAAAATCTTATAAATATTTCATTATTATTATTTAGGGTTTGTTTATGTAATGACCTTTTTTACCATAGTCATCCTACCGAAGTCATTTTTTACACATTATCCTAATATCGTCACAACATTCGACATAAACATAATTTATCAATTGTTCAGATATAAAATGGTAATATTTTTAATAAAAGGAATACTAATATTTAAAATTTTTCTTAATCAACTAAATGATTAATATATGATTATAATTTAGGAATATAATGAATGTTCATGACGAGTTGGACTCATTGAAAGTTAATTCATTTCAATTTCCTTTTGTAAGGATATATTTTGTTGTTATGAACCTATATTATTTAAAGTGGTGTATATACTACCACATTGAAGTTATAATTCATGAATATATCTATTATCATGTAATTTAATGTTTTATTTATTATTATTCTTTTATGGATATTGTGATTCAAATGATTCCCGAATAGTATGATTATTTTAAATCATCTTTTTATGTATTCATTATAACGTTAATTTTATATTTCTAGGATTTTAAAATTAAATTAATTGACATAAAAGTTTTATAATTGATATTTTCATTTTTATATCAATATTTATTAAAATATTTAATATTTTAATCGGATGTTTGACTTTCATTAAAAATGAAAAAATATTAATATTAATATTTTTAACGATAATGAATTTTCCCGTCATATTAACTATTATATATGTTCATTATTCAATTAAAATATTTCATTTATTCTTCAATTAATACCTATATTTCTATTTTTCTAAGTATTTTTCTATTGAAAATTTATTGTAAAAAGAAAATTTCTATTTTAATATCATAAATTGTATTTGATATGGGTTTAAAAAAATCCAAATGGTTTTACGAAAAAAGGTTCTAACATAAAATGATTTATTTATGATTTGGTATTTTTGGATTATATAGATAATGTTTGAGCATGATACAACTTATATGATGGGTTGATCCCCATTATGTGTAATGGGTGAGACTGATATAGATTATAATATGTGTTGAATCCCATTATAGCACATGAAAAATGGGTAACCAGATATATATTAAACAAGGGGGAGTCTCATTATAGCTCTATAATTAATGGGGTAATTACTATGTTCACTAAATTTTTATATTGGCTTTTATCCAAATAGTTTTTTCAACTAAAATGTTTTCAAATTTTTTTTATGATCATGATGCTCAATATTGTCCAAAAGGGGATTTTACTTTACTTCTATGGATTTAAAGGCTTTTTATTGAGAAATATGTTTTCCCATTTTTTTCATTTAGATATTTTTTATTTAATATTATGAACTAACATTAAAGATAACCATAATCATTACTTCTGGTTTCATGTTTTTCACTATGTTAATGAATTTATTCATTTTAAATCCATTTATGGGTTTTTAATTCTTATCAAACATTTTGAAATATTTTTCATAGGGTTTACGGATGGGTAAGAACAAAAATAAATTCATTTTAAAGCCATGATTATTCTTTCAATAAAAGAGATGATTTTTTATTTTAAAAGATTTATATTTTGAGAAAATGGATATTTATTATAAGTGTCCATTGTGTATAAATATGAGGTTTTTATGTATGATATTTGAACTATTTCTATAATACTCTTATCCTAAAATATATTTGGGTGGTATAATTCTAGTCTTAAAATAATAGAATATGTATTGTATATGTTTGAGTCCGTATATTCAGCCTCAATATGTTATCAGAGAAAATGGTGAATGCTAATGGATAATGGAAAAAAACCACTATCAATTCCTATCATTAGATAGATGATAATAAAAAACCTAGAATTAATTAAATATATGAATTATTTAGAATTTGGAATGAAATATTCAATATGGGGAGAATTCTAATACAAAAACTCCCTTCCTTGAGATTAGATCTATCATTAATAATGAATGTATCTACATTTTTGTCATTGGTGTGATTCAAGAACTAATTTGTTAAAAATGAACAATGTGGAAAACTGATAATCATCCACTATCACATTATCCTCCATCAAATTCACCTTCCATGTTCTGGTCAAATATATATTGTTAGGTGTATTAAACTAGGATTATTTCATAATCGTGTTTAAATTAGAGATGATTTTGTTACTTACATGTAATATATAAAAAAATTACTAATTAATTGATATGTTTATTATTATTCTTGTGACATATCATAAACAATGCACTTGACGCATACAAAGGTTATGTCATTCCTAGGGAAAAAAGAAAATTCCATATTTAATAGAATTATCAAATTTCCCATCAATAGAACCATTCAAGTGATATTCCACTATTTTTGAAAAACTATTTATACATGATATAAAATATGTAATATTTTTAACATATAAATGTCCAGGTTCCCTAGGCATAAGAATCACATGATGACTCTCCACCAAACTCAAAATATATAATTTAAAAAATTCCATCAATTTAAATGAAAAAACTGTGTCATTACATTTCCCAACTCATGGTATTAGATCCTGAAAAGAAAAAAATCCTATATGTAATAATTATGATACTATTCTCTCATATAGTTCTACTACTCCTATGTTCTCTTTTTCATATTCATTTTCTACCATCAGATATACAAAAAAATAATAATTTACACAAATATGATCTTATCCTTTTAATCCATGATATATATCTTGTACTCTATGAAGGTATATCAAATTGTGATGTATATATCACCCCAAATGATAAAATGTAACGATTTATTCACATACATCCTCACCTATGACACAAAAGAGATATCATTAACCCATTCTAACTACAATGGAAGGTAAAAGTGGTAATCCACCTCTATAACCCTATTCAGTATTTGGAAAGGGACAATGAAACTCCACGATAACTTGTCTCCATGACTAAATCTTCATAACCCTCTCTGAGTTGTGTCCTTGTGGAATAAATTCTCTCCTTCCTCGAACTACAAATTCATTTTTCGTCGAGCTTCATAAGACTACTCAATGCTATGGGATGTCATCATCTAGTCTTGGAAGATAAATAAATTCTCTATTATCGCTCACACCAACTTTCTGTCCATGAGTGATGGATCCCCTAGATTAGTCTACCATCATAGTGACCTGCAAGGTCTACCATAAAAGTCCGTTAATGGAGTCATAATAAGGGTGGAGTAGATTTTTTGATTATATGAGAACTCTACCAAGGTTTTTTAGTAATACCAATTATTGAAATATTATAACATGGAATCCTAAAGCTTGTCCTCTAGAACCATAATGGTAAAACAAATTTGATTTCCCGTCTCCTAGTGATGCACCATTTTCAATTTAAAATTAGTCCCAATGGGATGCTATAATCCTTTCCCTAATCATTAAATGAATTGAGCATTATGTCATTATATTATCATCAATGGATCTTAATGATGTTTGACTATCTACTACACATAATTCAATCACAATCTCCCGACTAGTCTATCCTCTCAAATGAATAGAAAGTGGGATAACATGGAATGTCAGTCGAGGATCACCATTATAATGTCATGAACTCTAATTGAACTTATATTTCATATCATATTTTTTATGGATATATATACTCAAATCCACTATGGAACCTTGATGGGTTGGGCTAAACAAGCTAAACATGGTGATCACCCTTCACCCACTAGAAAGTGAGGCATCGAGTGATAAAATCAATCACTCACCTCTTTATTCTTGGCCTCCAAAATTAAATCAATTGTATTAGTAAAATTTTTACACTACTGCTTTACTACCAAGTTGGATTCCTGGAACTCCATTGATCCTCGCATCACATCATATTTGGAAACATAACACTTATATCAAAAAATATGACTTGCTCCTCGCCATCAAAAAATTCATCAAGATTATGTCCTATGGATATCTAGATACAGAAGGTATAGTAATTTAAATCTCCAAGATGTTCCACTATAAAACAATAAATTTGTTTTGGGGTCAAAAAAAATGAATATAGATATTAAATTACATCCTAATAAACTAGGTAAAACTATAATAAATGAAACTAAGCTTATGCGCCACACAATAACTATGAAAAAAAATCTCATTTTAAGAGCATCAACCTCAATGAACCACTTTCTAGATGTATAGATTATCTCAAAGTCACAATATTGGAGAGACTATATATGTTTACTCTAAACTAGTAATGACCATTAGGTGAAATTATATTCTTCAGACTCTTCTGATTAAGGATTAAAATAAATCACAATCTCACATGGTAGTGTCAGCACATATTCAGTGTAAGGACCACAATTGCATACCCCATATCATGGGTAGTTTATTATTACTATTGGGTTCTCATATACCAAACTACATAGACAATAGTCTCCCACAGTTTCATTAGAATGACTCTAATACATGTTATTAGGGAATCCCAAAACACCACATACTCAACAACATCACTTGATAGTCTCAAAATGGGGGTGGTCATCATCCATAGACACAAGCCCCAAATAGACTAATAGAACATCACTATCTACTCATAAGGATATCCCTTTTGGGTAAAAGATATTGGGGGTTATTAAATCCATGAGAAATAAGGAATGTATATCGAGTAGTATTCTACCAATACAAGGAACCACCATACCTTGGTCACTCACTAAGGTGGTTCCTAAAAAATAAAATTCATAACATTTTCTTGGTATACTGATAAACCCTCCTCTAAGATGATATGTACTAATAAGTGGATCTCCCAAATATAGAAACAACACTTCAAGAGGATCTGATAATGTTGGGGATCGTAGTTTATATTTAGAATAATTCTCATAGGTATTGCATTCCCTTTCTCAGACGTTGAGTAATCATGTATTCAATTGATGTAGAATAATAAGACCGAGTCGAATAAGGGATGAATGATTCTTTTTAGAAGTCTAATGATCATAATTGGTACAATATTCATGTCAAATGGAACCAAAAAATACTCATAGAGACCATAGAGACATTGTAATATCATCTCATGTATATCCTCCACTCAAACAAAGATCTGGGGATAGAATTACCTGATTTTAATCATTTAAAACCACCTCAATACATTCTCAACTGGTTAGAGATGTCGTAGATTCTCATATATTGAAGCTTATTATTAATTTTCACCTAATTTAGGAGACTTTAATACTCACATTACTTCATGATTTTATTCTCCTTCTTGGTTAATAACTCAAGGGAAACCAAGGGGGACACACTACATCAAAAAACCCATCCCTTGAAAATCCTCCATTATTATCTTCAACTCCTAGAACAATATGGGGAACATATGAAGTACTTGTGAATATATAGGGACTGTACGTGGATGAAATTCAATTTATAGATCAATATACAGCTGGGTAGATTATCATGAATCACTCTTATGGAAGATGTCGTATACTCATCCACAATTACTCAATGAAAAAACTAAAATTTACTTTAGTAATGGTAATCAAGAAAATTTGAGTAATCAGTTATATCATCTTGTTTACAAACCCATCATTATATTCTTCTACTTATATCTCACAAACAACAAATTCCTTTTTTCCTCAACATGGATGAAACACATCAACAAAATTAAAGAACCAACCAGTGCATAAAATGATGAGTTTCAGTTCAGAACAAGAATTATATTATATTTCCCAATCAAAAACACGAAATTAACTTATTATAATATCTCTCTTATAAGGATTTGGTCATTCTATCAGTATAAGTTTGTGATCTCTAAATATTCCTCGGTAGAAGTCTACAAGAACATGGGTAAAGCCAAAGTCCCTACTTGAGCCTGTTGATCTCAAACATGGGATGTGCAAATACTAGATTGGATCATTCTTATGTATATACATACATTAGATAAAGTATAGAAGCCCTATATCCAACCTTGAATCATCCATTGATCCTCAAGTTCAATGTCTCCACTTCCTTTAACTTTCCATGACCCAGACCACTAGTTTAATAAGCCTTGAATGGACCTCTTGGGGGTGTCGATGATAACATAACATAATGTCATCTAGCTCTAACAACTCTCCCTGATCCTCTACTAGGTCATACACCCAAGGGCCTACCTTATCTATATATTTTCTCTACCTAGGTTTTCAATAAAATATCTCTCTATCAACCACACAATAGGTTAAATAATAAATCACGATATTTCCTCACATGTCATTAGTGTAACCCCACCTCACCTTCGGATGACTAGAACCGTCCTGTGAAAACGATATTACATAACCACTATCCTAAGAGTATCATGGGTTTTTCCTCATACATTTGGATCACTGATCCTTTCATAAATCACCAACATGTGATTTCTCATCTCAAGGGTGTCGACTTCCATCTCCAACTATAAAAAGTTTCTTTGCATAAAAGATCACCACAACCAAGGCATGATCTAAAATCCCACCATAAGAAGGAATTGAAAAAATGACACTAAAATAGAATGGATATCTTACATAAGGATACCCTAAATGGTAT
Organism: Viscum album; assembly: GCA_963277665.1. Classification (NCBI taxonomy): domain Eukaryota; kingdom Viridiplantae; phylum Streptophyta; class Magnoliopsida; order Santalales; family Viscaceae; genus Viscum; species Viscum album. Next base: position 1,608,244,282 of record OY728127.1, on the reverse strand, counting down.
GTTATCAAAATTACTAATAAAAAACACTATCAATGGTTTATTGAGGGAGGTTAGAGAACCTCGATGCATATCCTACTAGGAACATTATTCCATTATGGAGCACCAGAAATCTTGGATAAAAATTGATCGAAGCATCAATGGTTAAAATCCTTATTTAAAGAAAAAATAAAAAACAATTCATTTTGGAGTTGTATCATAATGCGTCTTATTCAACATAATCTACCATCAACTGTAGATCCATGGAAAAGGCTCACTGCTATGACCACATTCTGATCAAGAGGGGACCTAGCATGATGGGAAACTCTCCCAACTTTCTCTATTCTATCCTCTTCACTGTGGGAGATTTGATATCCCAAAAACATTATGTTTCTTGGACTATAATGTTAATTATTTGAACACATCCTATTCACATAATCTATAAGTACCACCTGGAAAATCAGCTTCTCTACGTGTGAAGGTAAGAGAAGAAAACCACCTAGGGGTACCAACTCTGGCATATAACCATGAATTGAATATAAAATCTATAAGAATATCATTATCTCAACCTCACTATGGAATCATATCAATCCTTTATCATGAAAAAATTTTATAGTATATAATACAAACCATGGTCGAAGAATAAATCTAAGGAGTAGAAAATAAAGGGATATAGAAAGTACATCCTATATCTATATGAGTCATATATCATGGATTTTCTGCATTATTTCTAATATGTACTGAGTCATAAATAGTGTTATGAGTGTCTTGTGGAATGGATAAATAACCCCCCACACCATATTTGGGTTTTCTTGCCTATGATCCAAACTCAATCATTTTTAACACGGTTTCCATAGTTACCAACCAAACACTTCATCTATACTATCTTCAATCTGTGGTCCTATGATGAACATTCCTTTATACCAATTTTTCATGACCCAACTCATGGTAGGAAGTCGATCATATGACAAGTGTGACCCCACAATACCAACTCTAATAGGATTTGGGTTGGATACTAGCATCATGTAGTCATTTAACACACATGAGAGGACTTGTCCAAATGCATTTATACACTTTAACATATCTAAAAACACTAATATACTGTAGAACATAATGATTAAATTCATACAAAAATCCATTCATATATCAATGTCTTACAAAAGAGTGTTCCATATTCATTGTAAATATAAAAAGAAAAATAAAATCCAACCAAAAGTGTAAAAGATCCCAATCATATTCTAAGAAGGGGTATACAATTATAAAGATACTCATATAGGCAAAAGTGGTCCATCTAGAACAAAATTTCTCCACCTTCACCTGGTCAAACAAGAGGTCCATCAAAAGGTTTATCTTCTGTAGAACACACAAAAGTTTTTGGAGGATCCCATGATGGGATTGGTAGAATCCTTCCCAATATTAAACACCAAAATTACTAAACACAAATCCAGAAAGAGATTACACTAAAAATAATGGAAACAATCAACATATATATACTCATGAATAACACAAAATATCATTGTATGGTATCTTCCATACCAAAATCCTATGAATTTTTTCATGGTTTCATGGATCTTCTCAAATGAGATAACTCACTCTTCTAATATTGCTAACACATATGGAGAAAATCCAAGAGGTTGCTACCTTCATGCCATAATCTATAGAGGTATATTCAATAACATAGAAGTTATCGATACATAGATAGGGTACACACCTACGGCCTATGGGGATACCGAACACTACTTAGAGTAATTCATTATGATGTGGATCACATGAAAATGAAGTATCTAATGGGATACCTAACCCAACATAGGAATGATTAATTGAGTATCACAACCAAGGCCACACAAATGAATACCTAAATAAAACTAAAATTATCCCTGAGGTGCGGGGGATTACTCATCATATTCTAAGAACACAATTACTCACCACTCTTAAATAAGGATGGACCAAGGGAATATACCAAATTATTAATCAACTAGAATGAATGTAATGGGAGATTAAACCTACCTTGTTAGAAGTAACTGAGTATATAGGGAAAAAATCATTTCCAAGAAAATTCAGACTCACCTGAGTTCATTCCCATGTAAATTGGTCTTGTCTATGTATACTAGTAATGTTTGTGCCTAGGTACATTTGTCATGACCACGTACAAAGGCTGTGTATGCACCCCTATACACTAGTAGTTCCTAGGTATGTATGTGGTTTATTATATGTAACTAATAAATGGGCACCTTATATGGGAAAAGTCACATGTCATGTGATATTTTATTCTATGCATAAAACCATCTGATTTTAAAAGGTTCTCCACACAGTTTGTGTTTATCTTAACTACATGTCATGCCACATGGGTTTTCAAAGAATTAATAGAATCTATAATGCCTATCACCCACACCACAATCCCATTTGTATCTTACACATAAAATTCTTGTAAAACGTGGAACTATGATCGATCGAGCTCGAACCATCATCGATGACCATAATTTAGTCAGCCATAAATTTGGGAATCGCCTTCAATCATACTGAATTTACATTATTCCAAATCATATATTATAATGTCCTGATCTAATCACCAATAATTTTTCATCATCATCACACCATGAATGTGTCATAAATTCCACAACTAAACCAATAGTACTTATTTAAAACTCAAATGAAAAATTAGACAATGATATATTTTCATGTATTGTTGAACGTCTAGTTACATGAAAATACTAACGATTAAGATTAAATAATGAGGAAATAAAATAAAAATAAAATAAATATGAGATAAAAGGGTAGGATATTCTTTCAATTATTCTTAATCAATTAACTGTGAATATAAAAAACAAAAATAGATATACCATAGATGATGTGAATAAATGGAAGGAATATTTAATATTTTTCATGATTTTAGAATTGATGTATTAGTGTGACCTGATTTAGGTGTTAGATTGGTCTTGGGAGGTCCTTAGTGATGGGAAAAAGGGTATATGCTTTTAGATAAGAAATATTTGCTAAATCGGTCTTCTCATATATGTAGCATAACCATAGATATACTGTAGATTATGTGAATGTGAAATCACTAATACTTGTTATGTTATGATTTGTCTAACATGAATGAAAGGAATAACCTTTTAGTAAATTTTTAGTTACACTATGTTTTGTATGAAAGACTCATGATTGTATTAGTTGTATTGTCTTATCTGGTTTTATTGAGTTTCAAATATTCTTGGTCATTCCTTATTTTAAAGTGTGGTTGTTGGGAACCATTTTAACTAATGACTTGTACCAAAGAATTAGGTGTGTATAGAAGTTTTTTATGTTGGTTTTATATGAAATTTCTATTGGAGATATTTTATGGTTTAGGGTAGTAATGTTTACATATGGATTTCAAGGGAATGATTGGATCTCCCACTATGTTGATGGGAAACCAAACAGATGGATTTGAATATCATGGTATAACTTATCTAACCCTATGTCATGATAAGGGTCTGTCACCTAGAGGAGATCATTTTGGATGGAGGGAGTATTTTTAGGGATTAAACATTTTTATTGTTATTATAGAATAGAGTATTATGGAATGATCTACGGTAAGTATAACATAAAACGTGATCAACACACATGGAACTTGTTTTGAGTACTTCATTGTAGATACTGGGAACAATGTGCTAATATAACCAATTAGGGGATATTTATAATTATTTTATAGATATTGGATACAATAAGTCATCATATATGTTGTAATGAATAATAACTTGTTGTGTTTTTCATCTAATGAAAATATAATTTGGACTATATCAGTGGTAACAAATAATATCCAGGAAAGCGATAAGAGTCATGTGTTAAAAACAGGTAGATATTATTTGTCACAAAATAGTTGGTGAAGGTGCATATATAATCTTCAAAAATCATTATTATTATATTAATATGTGAAATGAAATTGGAACATGTCTTATGGATGTAGTATCATGTGTGAGATAGAAGATTCTTTTGAGAATAAGTGGTTGTCACTCTTGTATGATGCATAGTATGAGAAAAACATATATATAATTGTAATACCAATTGATGGGTTTAAGATACCTAAATTAAGAATTCATGAATTCTCATATAATTCCAGAATCAATATGGAATTGTTAAAAATAATCATTGTAATGATTAATGTGTCAGTAGGATTTTCTAAACATGAGTCAATTTGGGGGTGGTATTTCATGAATGATAAATGAATATAAATATAATATTTGGTCATACATTGAGTATAATTGTCATAAATAGTTCATTATGTATAAATGAAGTGACTTAATTGGGATAATTATAAATATAAATGGTATGTTTTTATGACCTTATTCCATAACTCTTGGTAAAAATCTAGTGAAATTTAAATTTTTCAAATTTATGGCCTTGGAGAGGGGGAGTTTTTTCAAATTAGATTTTCACCAAGAATAAATTATTTATAACATCACTAAAAGAAGTTATTTTTTATTTATAGAGGCTCCATGGATTATTCAGTTTATTTATTTAGTGTGGGTATATGGTTGGTGTACTGGCATGAATATTTGAAAATTTAAATTATGACATTGTGGATGCCTTTTGAGTGTTAGAATCAATCCAAGTGAACTTGATCAATGTGATATGTAATTACATTTTATTTCTCTTAATAAGGCTATTAGGGAAATCTTTGGGGTATTATAGAATACTTATACATGTTAAGAATTAGTTGGATTGCTTTTGATTTTTTCCCATAATTTTTCCATTTTCTCTACGTACAACACATTATGTATTACATGGTGGAAAATCCATTATCTATGATAAGGATAATTGTCCAGAAAATGGAATAAATAACATACATTTTAACTTTTTTCAATGTATAAAACGTTATATATTGAAAATATATATTACTAATGTGTTTTACCCTTGTAAAAAACCATACAGTGGAAAACAATGTCACACATGGTTTTCTAGATGAGGAAAACCATACATGTTGATGAATATTTTATGTTTCAATATTTCACTTTAGAAAGATTTCCAAAATATGTAAATATATATTACATATATATATATTTCAACGAAAATATATTTCTCAATGAAATTATGCTATGTATTTTATATTTCATTTAGGAGAATATCATACATATTTAAAATATATTAAATATCACATATCACAATTTCAAAAATGAAAATATATTATTTATAATGATTTATATTACTCATGGATTAAAACTATATTACGTATTGAAACACCCTAATATAAATATCACACATAAGAAAATATATTATGCACTTTGTGAAGTACATTTTCTCTTCAATTATATCAAACTAAAATATATTACATGTCAGTAATATGTTATGAATGGGATAATATTTTTCACTCAGGGATTTTTCCAAATGTTAAACACCATAAGTATATAAAATATTTTATGAAAGAGATTTTCATAAGATAACATACTTAGATATTAAACAAAAACATCATTAATTGAATATTTTCCATGTCAAAAATGATAGTCATTGTTTAAATATAAAACACACTATGTAAATATCATACGTATGATGTTTTTCAAAGTGAAAAAAATTATCTATGAAAAGATAATATTATGAATCTATTTTTTTCCCAATGAAAAAAACCATACAAATTTTAAAAATTTTACAAGTTTGATATATAATATCTTACATATTTAATCTCCTATATGTGAAATATCATAATATAAAATATATTTTAAAAATAACAAATCATAGAGCTTGAAAAAATTATGTACGAATTAGAATACTAGGTATGAAATTTTCCAATGATAAAAACCTTATGTATGATTTATATATATTATTCATGGAGTTTTTATAATGAAAAAAATATTTATGGGAATTGTTAAGTTTCTATGTACGATAATTTATTATAGGTTATAGACATTGAAAAAATATTAAAAATGGAATGTTTTACAAATTTTGAAAAAATAATATATAAAGGTTGAAAAAATTTATTAAATAAACCATATGGTATTCTGATAAATTTTCAAGAAAGGGTTCTTGTGATTAAATATCTTATTCTTCTCTTCATCAATTATTTGGATATCCTTCAGTTATTAACAGATTTAAGTTTTATTAGATCAAGAAAGTTTGATAGGGTAAATCAAATTATACAAATTGATTTTTTTAAAAATTATTCAAATCTTCCACACTAGAAACCTAGAATAGGGAATTGGAGATATATCCACCAGATTATAGTGTAATAATCTTAATATCATGGGTATTGTTCATATATAATCTATGATAGATCACTAGAGAATGGTCAGACTAGGCTTTGGGCATATTTTACGATTAATGACACTAGCATTGTTTATTTATTGATTTACCATGTTTTTAGCAACATATTCATCATCATATTGTAATTAATGGGTGGGGTTTCATTTAAATATTTAAGATTGAGTCGGGGGGGGGGGGTGGGTTGGAGGGAAACCCTTTTCTCAATAATTAGGCTTCATAAAACCTCCAAGAGAGTGATTCCATTTATATTTCCATGAATCTATTTATGAAATTAATTATAAAATTAATAATTGATGTTACAAACAAGTGTCAACCTCTAGAATATATAAAATTATAATTTAGTGTAAATTATGAAAATATTATGCCTCATATAATGTATGTCCCTCATAGGACTAGGAAATCAATTGAATTTTAATAACTATGATGTGATCCTCTTCCTCAATGTACCTAACAAAGGACACCTTCATGACCACACTCTGATCAATTTCTAAGATAATAAAGAACATTTTGGGGTTACCCTCTACCTAAAATATCTCCCCAATAATCCACAAGCATAATGATCCAAATAATGACTCTTATAAGGTATTAGAAGTAACTATTACTAAGGCTATTTTGGAATCTAAGATCTTATACCTCATTGACCAAAAATAATTATTGGGAACTAAATCCATTTTTTTACAATACTCAAATAATAAATACATTGTATACTATAACTCGTAATAGATGATGTCATATTTATAGCTCTATAAAAATGATAAGATAAATATTGATACCATCATTGAATAGACTGCATCATTTAATTCCAAGGAAATCGACAACAACCTTATGAAACATTAATCCTCACAATGTTTAGATAAAATCCCTCTTGAGATGACCATTCCCATTGATGAAAAATATTTATTACATATTCATAATCCAATACCTCATGATATATTAGTAATTTAAATGGTGTGACCTAATATTGGATCACTAGAAGAAATAAATCCCAAAAATTTGCTTCCCCAGCCTATGAATCATAATAGAGATTGAGATAAAGAAATAGATGCCTCTAAAAGAGAACCCCAAGACATAAAACACCCAATAACCACTAGAAATGATATATAATATCATATTATCTATAAAAAATAAGTATCATATAATGAATCATAGAATGAAAATTCTTCAATAACTCATCCAAAAAAATTGAAAAATCATCATTCTCTTTTAAAAAAAAGATCCACCCCTTGTTAGTAGAAACCATAAACATTTTAATTAACAATGAGATCCAATACTAATTTCCTTCATTAATCAAACCAAAATAAATATCAATCAACATTAATAAACATTTTACCTCATAATCTGAGACAATCCCCTCATTATTTTACAACATCTAATTGTAAAACTTCAATAGTTTCTTCCATAAATAATAATTATATTCCATCTGATCAACCCTTGTATAAAGAATTAGGGAATCATAATACACCTCATGTTTCTTAACAATAATATGATTCCCACCATTAACATTATGTAAAAAAAATATGCTCCAATGACCATGAAATTTGTATTTATTTAGGATTTTTTATTTAGATTCATTTTGATATCCTCAATATGAGTTTGAGTGTGGAAAAATAACATTGAAAAATTATTTTTGGAACTGTGGATACATATTTTATTTTATATAGTGTTTATTTATGTACATGAAAGTCTAGATAAAATGGATGATACTTTTTTTAAGGAAAAATGGTAGTGCATGGTCTGAAAATTGTGGCCAAAATATGAAATAAAAAACTCTATAAATGAATTTAAATAATTTGGATTTAAGGTGGAGGTCTTTTTTGAATAAGATAATTCACCTCAAGAGGTTAGTTTTCCTCTTATTTGGATCTACAATTTTATAATTCACGTATCCGTCTATATATCTCACAACATTAATGTTTGGGAATTATAATCCATTTAATATTTCCTTTTTATACATGTAATTATTTTGAAAATATACAATACTAATATTAAATCTATGACCTGAAATGACATGAGTGTCCATGGCCCGAGGAGCCCGAAAATTATTTAATTAAAATATTAAATTTATTTATATCAAACAAATGTTTTTAAATAAATAGTGGAATAACCCCTAAATGTGTACATGGATGGGAAATAAGAGATTCTCATTGATTCTAGAACTCGGGTTTTACCCAAGGAATATGATATCCTATGACTACATTAGATGAAAATAGTGATCACAGTTATTGCTTGGTTAATAAATAAATATATAAATAAATAATTTTTTTAATTTTTTATTATTATACATGACCTATCTCTATTCTTATAAAAACATGGTTTTCAAAATACCTCAAGGATATATACATAAACCAAGATACTTTTTTAAAAGGAAACATAAACCTAGATATTGGGGAGGTTCTGTTAATGGGATTTTCATATATCATTCTTGATCAAACAATTGTTGATCAAGGATAGGTGACCGGTGTGACGATTAGTGCATCTGGGTATTTAAGCAATGATGTCGTGTGGATGTTCATCATCAGCAAATGATCGTAACCCTAGGTAGTTAATTTTCATTATTTATATTATTCCTTCTTTTATTCACCATTTTGACATGAACTAATTATGAAAATAATTGGTTTGTAGTATGATGGTTGGTTACGATTGATATTATATGATTATTTATTGGTATTTCATTCTACCTTTTAATGAAGTCGAATTGGGGCCACCCTGAACCTAATTTAGGTATGTTATTTATTTGAGTTTTGTACATTTCTCCCTTGTTTCTTCATACATTAATCACATGATATTTATTTAGCATGTGGATTGATCTATAACAAGTATTTGAAAATTTCATTTTTCTTCATCGGTGCAGTATTTTAATTCCACGGGTGGGGTTCATGATTGAGGGTTTCATTGTCGTGTGATAATGGTAGTGGGTGATCAGAGGTAGATCATATCATACATGTGGTTCATACATTCATGGTTTTATGTGAGATAATGAAGTGGTTCAACAATGGTGATTCCAGATTAATTTTTTTTGATATATTATGGTGCGAAATGATGACATGGCTAGTTAACCCCCGATCTACAATACTCATGAATTATTTTTGATGGTGTTTGAAGAATTGAATTATGCGTGAAGGAAATAGAGGATTCCTGAAAACTACAAGATACCTATAGTGTAACCAAATAACAGACACAATTTGGAGTACATGGATTTGGAAAAAGGAATTCACTTGAAATAAAATATCACACACCATGTTAAACTTGTTACACATAGTGTAACCCTATGGTGGTAGCTTTTCATCTATCATAGAGGGTACATGGGGATGGAATGGTACTAATAAATGGTTTAGAACATGGAAACATCCATATAACATGGGAATGGATATGTGAATATAGTCACATGATGAAAAACACATGCCTGAAACAGAAACATATGGATTTAGAGGAACATTACTTATAACAGAAATACATTTCATGTACTTCCTCTAAAGAAGTTTCAAGCCCTTAGTTTTATTATTGTAGAACCGGATCATTTGTGTGTGATTTCTTGGTCCATCCCTATGATGGTAGAGTGTGTATTTGCATCATAATAATATTATTGTGATCTCCTATATTGTTTCTATCTGTGATAGAGTTCATGATATACCTCCATGTTTCCTAGGGTGAGATCATATATCATATACTTATATGGTGGGGTTGATGGATTTGGTGTGACTAATATTCACATGGTATTTATCCCCTATGTAAAATTTCGACGAATTATGGTTAGTGGTATCCTATATAATTCATAGATGTGGCACCCTATCTGGGAAGAATTTTCTGCAGATATCTAAAAATGAATTCTTAATGAGACCATATGATAATGATATATTGGTTGTTTTTCATTAGTGATATCATTGCTCATTGAGTTAGACCTTCAATTTGAGAATGAAATTGAAACATCACGAATAATTCTATGGCTGGAAGTATAATTGAGACATCTTTAGAATTTAAGTGTTTAATGAGTATATCTTGGTTTTTTTTGAATATTTTTATGTCAGATATCTTGTATTACATTGATTTTTATTGATGAGATGACTACCCTTGAAGCATTAGGTTTATTTATTACAGGTTTTATTACAATGTATTGTTATAATCAATTAAAAATGTAATCATCCAACACATGTCGTGTCTTATGCACATGTACGGAATTATGATAATGTATTGAGAAAACCAGGTGTAAAATGAACATAGTATTGGTATAGACGAACTAAGGTTCACACCGATGTTTCATTTGAGATTATTCCCCTATTTTTTATTAGGTTGTACTCATGTTCACATTTTATGGCCTTGAATTTAGAATATTTAACAAACTCAATTTTTCAACCACACAATGATTTGGGGTAAAATAAATATGAATTCATTGGTTTTAGTTTTAATTTTTTCTTACATTGTATGGGATTGGATATGTGTGTGTGCGTATTGGTAAATTAGTCTAATTCCTACCGTATGTCTTATATTACTAGATGTTCTTGGTTAACAACCATTAGACTAATCTGTATGGTATTGGGATTTCCAAAATTAATATATTACAGGCCAAGAGGGCCTTTGTGTGTCGTGTTGTAAAATAGTGTCATCAAAGATAGTGTATAGCTTTGCAATAGAATATAGAGTTTTTTATAGTATCATGGTTTAGTTTGAGATTTATGGAAATAGTGTTAAAGTATTTTAAGATCGGATTCTAGGATAGGGAATCCTATGTTGGTGCGGCATCTAATGTATCAATTCACAAGGACACTAATTGGATTCTTATTGAATCAGTACATGAAGGTACTAATTGTAGGGAAAACATTGGTACAAGCATAATATAAGAATGAGTTATGGTTTCCATCTCCATTTTAAGTTACTTATATAGATGTACTAATTTATTGTGGTGTTTCTTGTTATTTCATGATGGACTCATTAAGATATCCATCAAGAATTAAAATATATTATAAAAAGGATGATCAGTAGTTTTATTGGGATTTAGTACATGTTCATGGACTATAGGTGGTACCTCTGGTTGGGTTTCTAGTTTTTCCACCACACATTGAGTAGTGTATTGTGCTGAAAGTACTGGATGAGGATGTGAGAATGATGAGTGAAATCCATGTGTTTTATAGGTAGTGAACACTTTGTTTTTTTGGAGATCTAGACCTCTAGGCGGTTGGGGTCATTCATGAGGTGGTTACATGCATCTTCGACCTTCTGAAAACACATGAATATCAGATGGAAGCCTTAATAGTGAGTCTACATAAGGGATACACAAGGTGATTGTGGAGTCCCATGAATTAGTCATATAATGATATATATCTCTTTGTTTGACTTCACGTGTCTCCTTAGGGAGGAGTTATATTTGGACACACTGTGATTAGTTACCATCCAATAGAATATGTATTTTAATTTAGGTTGAATAACCATAGATGATTATTCTGGAAGGTTCACCAACCATTCAAGATATGCTCTGGATATGGTTAATGATCCATTTTTTCAATCATTAGCCTTTTAGTAGGTAATAAAACAAGATATATAGGATTATATGATAACATTTTTCATTCCCACATATACTGGAGTGATTTATTAGGATATAGTATTGGATCACATTATAGAAGAGTAGTAGTCGATAGTGTGTTAAGGTAGTGGGAACATAGGAGTTGAAATTTCATAATATAGAAGATTTTGGTTGTAAAATTGATCTTAGAATTTAATAATCTTAACGAGATGATCATATGATGTAGGATCAATTATTCATGGCACCCAGGATACCTTGAGTTACCTTATAAAGTGGTGGTGATTCTCTTGTGATGGCTAGGAATATCCTAATCAGGATAATCCTGTCTGATGTATAGTTGATAGGGATATAGTCAATGGACTACAAAATAATATATAATGAATGTATTAGGGATGTTTTTTGGGTATTAGATGGATCCGAGGATTGGGTAGAGTAGTAAGAGGTGGCAGGAGGATTGACTTACTACTGCAACCACCATGTCATGGTCCATACAGGCATAGGGAGTTGTAGGTTTGGAATGTGGGAAATTAAATACAGTTGTGGCCTAAGATCATATTGCTCCCAAGATGAATATATGCAAGAAATGAGTTTCTCTACCATATCTATAATTCTGAGAGGAATCAGTGAATGCAAATGTTTTCATGCCACTTCACTAGTTTGAGACTTAAAGATTTTGATTATTCCCCTATCTCGAACCATGCATTGGATAGTCCTATTGGTGGTTACTCAATGATCAAAAAAAATTAACAAAATTGTGACCAGAGTATAGGATGTGAGATATTATTATGGGATCTCTTTGTAGTAGTGATTTTAGATTTTGAAATCATTATAAGTATGGAATGGCTATCTAATGATTTTGTCTTGAATGACTGTTTCAAGAAAAGGTCATGGTTTTCCGAAGGGGATTGGATAGGGTCTACCATCATGAGAGATAAGAACCCCATGAAGATCAGGATTGGATCATATGTTTGATTATACAACTAATTACTAACTATTTTTCTAGTATTCTTTTTATCATAGTTGATGTTGTGGGATTTTAGTATTCTATTGTGGAGGAGAAGTACGATTAATTTTTTGCTGATAAAGTGTTTCTATTACCTATGCACAAGAGGATAAAATTATACCATTATAGACACATAGGGACTCACCCGATATCATATATTACTTATAAGATGGCTCCCATAGATATTAGTGGGATGAGGGTGTTGTTGGTTGACATTTAGAGGAATGTATTTTTCAAACCCAATGTTCTCCCTAGGTGGCCCAAGTGTTTTCCCCAAGAAGGAAGATGGTTCCTGACATTTTCTATGGATTATTATCACCTAGAACATGTTTTCATGAAGAATAAGTATCAACGACCCAGAATTGATGAAATATTCGACTTGTTTATAAGAGTGTGGTGTTTCATGATGATTGACCTCAGATCTGGCTATCACCATCTTTGAGTGTGGACGATTTTCTGAACATGACATTAAAATCTATCTATAGTCACCTTGATTAATTTTTGTCTCCTTTTGTCATGAATAATTCCCCAATTGAGTTTATGGGACTCAGGAATAGTATATTTTAGTAGATCTTATACTAGTTTTTTGTGGTCATCATTGATGATATCCTTACATACATAGCAACTATGGAAGAGCGTACAAGACACATGAATATGGTATTAGATATACTCCAACAGAAAAAAGGTGATGATTTTAATGTGTCATATTTTGATTTGAGAGCCCCATTCTTGGGGGAACTTAATCTTATCTCATGGTGTATTATTCCACCCATCATAGGTTAAGGAAATTTTAGGTTGGGATCCACCCATGATCATCACCATGTTGCATAGAATCCATGGGATGGAAATATAATTCAAGTGATTGGTACAAAATATCATTTGAATATCCAATTTCTTGAATTATATTCCTAAAATGGGAATCATTTTTTATGAATGGAATGGTTCCAGCATGCATTTTAGGTTTTATAGTATAGTTTTATGAGCACTCCCTTCCCAATATTACTTGAGGAGGGAGTCAAGTATATAGGGTATTTTGATGCATTAAATACAAGACTTTTTGGTTTTTGAATTTAAAGAAAATTACTGATTTACCATGGGTCCCAGTAGTTGGGACCTCATGAAAAGAACTACACAACCCATGATCTATAGTTGGAAGTGGTAGACATAACCATAAATTTGTGATGACACTGCCTTATGTGTGAGTGGCTGATCATTTATTCTAACTAGAAGTTTATCATGTATATATTATATTATAATGATAATGACATAAGAAAGTGGTGATGGTTATATTTATTTTGGTATTATGACATCAAGATAGTCTATACTCTATGGAAGGGGAACATAGTGGAATATGGACTTAGTAGGAGTCCTTGTTCATGATTTATGAAAGAGACTTTTGAGCAGTTACCCACATTACTGTTCTTCCATGTGGATGAGGATGATGCAACTTACCACTGGTTAATGGATGTTACCCACTAATTCTACAACATTTTATAGAGGCTAATCATGGAGATACTGAATATGAGACCTTATATAGTAAGATAAATAATTTGTGTTCCATTGAAGGACTTTATAAATGAGGGATGTTTCTCATATTTTTCAAATTATTGTCTATGGTAATTGAGGAATAGATTGAAGAGGTTCTATGGGTGTTCCACATATCCCCATTGGTGGTATTTGTATTTTTGGTGATGATTATTCAAGACAATTGACATTAGTTATGGGGTCCCTGGAAGAAGAAGTGTGTTGTATAGTTTTTATTTGGATGGATCACTAGTCATTAGGCGAAGACTATGCACTAGGTTCCACCAGCATTTACTCATCCCCATGAGGTTCAAGGGTAGAATTAGGATGGGATATTTATATTCATAATGATGAGGCTTCCACAAACATCTAGAGTAAATGATTCCATCTGGGTGATCATTGAAAAATTCACCAAGTCATACAACATCTTATCTATTAGATAGAAGTGTTTAGTATAGATAATGGGATTAAATTTATCCATGAGATAATCCATCTCCACAGATCTCCCTCGATGATCGTTTCAGAATGTGATGAAAAGTTTACATCATGATTATGGAGAGCATTGAAGGATTACTTTGGTACTTATATATGATTTATTATTTCATTTAACTATCCTAATGATGTCCATACTGAGTATAATATTTATATTCTTGATTAAATGTTGTAGGCTTTCATATTGAACATTGGACATAGTTGGGATGATCATCTACCCATTGGGATGTTTGTGTAAATAAAGATATCATTCCAACATAATAATGTCACCATTAATTATTTTATACTATTAACCTTATGGGTCACCACTATGTTTGGAAAGTCCATGTGATTTTCCACTCATAGACCCATAGATGGTGTGATATATAGAAAATAAGGTGGATTTCATCCCAAAGAAAATGAGGACTCGAAATAGTCATAAGAAGTCCGATATTGACTGAAAATATAAGTATTTATAGTTCAAGGAGGGATAACATGTGTTCATAAAGGTCTATCCTTGATGTATATTACACCGGTTTGGATGGGGTGGTAAGATATCTCTGAGATTCATTGAACCATTTTGGATAATGCATATGGTTTGTGTGGCAACATACTGCATGGACCAACTATAGTAGTTAGACTATGTACATGATTCCATCCTCATGTCGCAGCTATGGAGGTACATGCATGACCCATATCATGTTTTTAACTATGGAGGGAAAGACAACATGGACTAGGAAACCATTTCATATTACCCAGTGGAGTTCAAGGATTGACATGATTGGATACACCATGGGTGATTGATTCCATTGATTCATGTTTGGTGGAAGCATGGGAATATTCGAGAGATTACATAGGTGTAAGATATCTCTATGAAATCATAGTACCCACAACTTTCAAAGTAGTCTCCTTAAATTTCAAGATAAAAATTATAATGGTTTTGAGAATGAAACACCTATTTTTTTCCATGTAATTATTTTTAATATAACTAATAATATATTCAAATCCAAGAGAGGATACTACATGAGATTCCAAGCCCTGATGAGACATTAAATTATTTTATTAAAATAAGAAATTTATTTATATAACGTACACACAGTTTCATAAAATAGTGGAATAACTATCTAAAGTGGAACAAAAAGGGAAATACAATACATCAATTGATTCAGAAATGTGTTTATTTCCCAAGTAGTGATATGTCCTCGGTGTGCATTTGATGATCAGTATGAGAGCCATTGTTGGTGGATTAACAAATAAAATAAATAATAAAATTAATTATTTTGGGAATTACCTTGACCAATCCCTCCACATATACATACAAAGTTATGAGATAATCTATGGTAAAATTTTTAAGCCTTCATATTTGATAAAATACATTGGGGAATCATTATTAGGGGATTGTGAAACAAAAAATGGTAGATCAATGATTAGTGAAAAACATCAAAATAATAGATTATGGATCTCACTAATGATGATGATGAAAGCCCATTATTCATTAGTGATCAATCCTATCCCATGATAAAGAATTTTTTTATTTATCCTATTTTTTTCCATGTTGAAGACAAATAAATTCGCAAATCAAAATTTGTTCATCAGTCGATTGATGTTTCTAATTCGTATTGCCTAATTAATTTTTTTTATTTTTTCGTTCATCATTCCAATGTAAAAAAAATTAAAGACAACCTAAAAATGAATTAGGATCATTCCACATTTATGGTTTGTGTGTTTTATCCCCATTCCATCATGCATTCATCACTATAAAATTATTAGTCCTAATTGTTTGATGAATTTACACTATTTAATCATCATATAACCATTCTTCAGCTCAATGGATTAATACTATGGGTTTTTATGGATAGTTAGTGTAAAATCAAGGTACGATGAAGAAAGTTTGGGTATCAGAGGTATATATGATCATATCCTCGGTTCTTCTGTTAATTATTTGATGGGATACAATGTAATGATGCTATGATTGGGAATCTAGATTAGAATTTATGGTCACCATCATAAGAGTAGCAAGGAAAAGGTTAGTCAAAACTAAATCTACAATACACATTCTTGATTTATGGAGATGTTTGTGGAATCAAAATATGTATGAAGAATCTATGTAATTAGATAAATTCTAGCACTACACTATGAGTACCTGATAAACACCATCCATGTGAGGTTCCTAGTGGTAGCTATAGGGTTTCACATAAAATAAAATATTATGCATTGTGTCTCCAAAACCTGAAACCATGGCATGTATCATAGAGGTTACACTGGAATACACACAGCCAGGAAAATGGTTCTGGGAGGTGTTCATGGGTACATCTGGGTATATGAAAAGAACCTGGTATATGATCCTAGACAAAATACATTGGAATGGCCAAGTGTACATGGACATGAGAAGAGGAATGTGATCATGAGAAAAGTTAGTCCCACGTTTAAACCTAAATGTTGTTTACAACCTATACACACCTTTTAGTTCTACTGTGTTATTTTGGTGCCCTTTGTTTCCTCAATGTAGACCAGGTTCAATTTATTAGATTTTGTCGTCCGTCCATATGCGGGTGAAATGTGGAATGACTACTAAGAAAAGGATTTTGACCCCCAAATTGAGTTATGTTTTTTTAGTATTTAGGGTATCCCAGCAAAAATCCTAGTATTGTATCCTATATCACAACATTCATAGAAGGGGTTTCTGGAATCGACATGACCACCATGAATAGGGAACCGATTCTCTATCATGTAGTTTGACCTAGTAGTGTTGGTGGCATCCCCAATTAGTCATGGGTGGGGTCCTTTATATAGGAAGTGTGATCTTCAATGATCTAGTGAATACCTATCACTGAGGATAGTTAACCATGGCATCTCAGATGAGTGTCATTAGTGACAGTGTGTATTGTGCAGTTAGACATACCAAACAAGTGTTACATTAATGCCTCAAGATGACTCGACTGGAGTATTTTAGTTGAGTCCTTTTGATAACTGGTCTATTAATTGTATATTTAGGTTCTTTTCAATTATCATAATGTATTATATAATTAATTTGATACCTATATATTGATGAGTTAGATACTCTTGGTGGTTTAGTTTTGGTTATCTGATGGTGTATGTGATATTTTTATACTCGACCCTTCATGGGATCATCCTAAACAAGTATTGTATTATGCTATCATTTTGACAATTCATATAGTCCTAGGAGGATCAAGAGAAAGAGGATAATTTTATACGTCTAGAATGACAAAATTTCTCATTTATTTTTCATTTGAATGTAGTCCCCTATTTCTGGGTAGGATGGAATATATTTCTTTTTTTGGGCTTGTATATGGTCCCTTTTTCTCTTTCGAAAACATTCTCTATACACTTATTTTTGGTTATATATGTATGCATGAATTGGTATCAATTTGGTTTTTAATTTTCTATGAATTTAGATGTGTCTGTGAACATATAAACCATAGTATAATGCCTCACATATGTCTGATATGACTATGGGTGCGGGTCACCAACCCCTAACCAATTGGAGGTGATCTTATAGTTGACAAAATTGCAGTATCTTCGGAATAAAAATCCCTATTTAGTTAGACATTGATAATATATAGTGATAAATTTAGTGCATATATGGAATCAATATTCATTGACAATTCTTCCTACTAGGATCTTTGTTAGGTTTTCATTATACATAACAGGTTACTCAAAATAGTGGACCTTGAATATTTTTCCAATATTTAACTTTTTTGAGACATAACTTGAACCAATTCCCAATGGACATAGTCTTTTTAAATTCCCAAATAATTCCCTTTTTAACTAGGTTGAGTTGGAACCATTACACGACTTAGAGGCCAAAAAGAACAAGTCCTAGACTATAACATGAAATATTGAAGATCCAACTACACTAGGAACAACACCTCCTGAGAATCTACTTCATTGATTTTTCCTAGAACCTCCCATATAATGGATGTTTAGATAAGATTTCCTCATGTTGGTCTGCACCATGCATAGCCCATGCGGTTTAGTTTTTATCTCTCATCTAATCTTTATCAATATTTTTATCCTAACTATTGTTTCCAAGATGATTCCCATATCCTATGTCAAAACTCTTATTGGGTAATACTTTTTCAATATTAAAAACATATAGTCCTAACTGGTTCCCAACTCCAAACCAAAAGTTAAATATCAATGATATCTACAATACAAATATTTTTTAAAACTCCCCCACTAGAACCCATCCATGCCGTATATTAAATACATGGATAACATGTGAAGCCTAACCACAATAGATCACATGATAGAGAAAAAACCGAGGGAATAAAACACATAGAATAAGATATATTACAGTCCTAAATCCTATAATTATAAAAAAATATTCAATAAAATAATCCACATATATATAAAACAAATAATCTATAATTCCAAAATTTATACAATGAAATACATACACTATGTTATCCAAAATAAATATAAAACCATGATTAAATACTATTATAGAAACTCCATAAATAATAATCATTTTTTCCTAAGCTAATAATTTATATTCCAATAATAGAATCCCTAAAAAATTTGAAAATAGACATATTTTGGAAGGGTATTATATAAATGGAATAATTACAGGACTATCCACAAAACCTCTCATGTAAATATGGATAAATCATACTAATTATTTAGTTAGTTTATAGTTGAAAATAATGTTCACCAATATCATGATAAAAACAATGAACCATAATAAGGACTGTCACCAAACTTTATAGGTAATGTATAATTACATATTATCAAAAGAATATATATCAAGAATGTGTACCAAAATTAAACCCCATTAATCTAACCTCCCTCACTCCCTAAATAAATACCTTAAATCCCTATTATCCATTATATATAAACATATATATATATATCAATATATATGTATGACATCCAGAAAATTGTTTTCATCTTCACTATATCTATATGTAGATAACAACATATCATAACCTCATCACCATGTGTGAACATATAATAAAATAATGGTATGATAACAAAAACATGATAGAAATGATCCATGTTCTATCCTCCTTTAAGTACCCCACTGCCCCCAAAACAACAACATCATCCCAAAAGAAGATTTATCTCACTCACTTAAAACATTTGAGTCATATTATTAGGCCATTACAGAATATATTCTATCATATTGGGACTGTAGGTAAAGGGGATTATTAAGGCCTCTATTTTACATCAATCAAAGATATTTGGGAAAATACCTAAAACTGATGACCTCATATAGGTTTTAATTGAGAAATATTATGAAATAAACTGGACACATGCTCATAGGTCCACTTCGGGATCAAATTTTCTTGGACAAAATAACCATTATTCCTCGTGATATAGTGCAAGATAAAAAAGACAAAAACTATATATTAGTATTATATATCAAAATAATCTCATACATCATGGAAAACCCCTTGTTTTATAATCTTTTAGGACCCATAAAAAATGAAACATATTTAACAAAACATGAAAAAAATTCTCCAAAGTAAAACAATAATAGACTCTGTTACAGACATCCAATAGGTTACATTCATCTTTATAATTCAGGGAATGGAAACATAAGAAATGGTTGAGTTGAAATAATAAATAAGATAATATAAGAGATAAAAGACAAATCATCATAAGTGATCATTGGAAGAGTATATTTGTATAATCAAAATACCTAAAAACAATACCTAATAATGATTGGATCCAAAATCATGATTCATAGTATAAAAAATGGAATAATATAAGAAATGAATAAATAGAGTGTGGAAAAATGATTCTATAACCATGATATATGATAGCTTAACATAGCTATAAAAAATATTTATATGACTATGCTATTACATGGCAATTAATCATAGCCTAAATTTAAATGCAATATATAAATATGGAAAAACATTGTGATGAAGTCCAAGTATTACACCGATTAAATTGTGAATGAATTCTTGTTCCTCCAAATTTAGAAGTTGATGTAATCTAATAATTTCCACCAATTATATTTTGAAAAAGTCTAGGTACTCTCAGAATTCATTATCTCATGATATATAATACCACAACAAATGCATTATATGGTGAAATTTGATCCCACCCATCCCCATCTATATATATGAATTGATAAAGAAAATAAATTATTCATAATATCTTAAAAACCCATGAAAATAAAATGGGTTTCATTAAAAACATCCTAAAGAAACCATAGAATAAAAATTATTTTCATATAATTTTGAAATGGATTCACATAATTAAATACTTCATAATTCTACCAATAATAGAAATATAATAAAAAATAGAAAATACATAGGTATCCAATGACATCATGTAAATTATAGGTTAAAGAACATTCAATCAAGAAAATATATCATTTGATAATTACACCATATTGATAAATCACATACAGTTAAGATAATAATAGTCAACAATTAATGCATTACATATAGGTGAACAATATTCTATCAAATAATTGTAGAACATGGAATCTACAATGAAAATGATATATGAATCCAAGAATGGAGAATTGAAATATGAATATCTCTTAGGGGAAATATAATAAATAATATATGAAATATATAAAAAAGGTCTATTATGCGTTAGCAATGTAAATAAATAGAAAAAAATAGAACACCACATAATATAATTAATTTTAAGAATGTACCCACATATTATATCTAATAGGATAATCATAATTTAATAAAAATTATGTTACGAAAAAACATTACAATAGGGGTGGAAATGGTGAAACATTTGTTTGATGAAATATAAAAATTTAGGATATGTATTTATCATTAATAAAAAACATTATTCTAATTATACATCCAATAATGGTGAATATACAACTAAAATGAATACATGGTTCACAACAAATACAACTCTCAGGGAATTAATTTTAAAGCAAAAAAATCCTCGTGGATTGGGTAACAATCTAATAAAAACCCCTTGAAATTTTGAGAGCTTGTTATTGAATTAAAAATTCCATGAATAATGTTAATTAATGATATTATATATCGAATAAGTTTTATACATAGTATATAAATATAATTAAGTACATAAACGAAAATGTATTGCCATGATTTAAATTTTGAGACGAAGCCCTTACCTTGTTCTTGATTCATTTCTTTCATGCCCATAGCATGAAGAATATTAAAATAATAGCGATTATTTACCTTCTTCGGAAACATATTCTACTATATATTATTTAATACCAACCATTTATTATCATATTATAATTATATATTATATATTATTTTCTTATGTTTGCGTGAATATTGAATCATTGTTAGCATATATCAGTGATTCTAGTGCTGAAATATTATATTTTAACAATAAGATAAATGACTACTATAAAAATTATAGAATTAAAAAAAATTAGTTATCATTAACATATAATAACATAAATATTTTTGTGTGTGTATTCATCAATGATTCATTTTTATAGCATTATTCTTGTAGGTGGTAATTAAAACCCCAATCTTTATTATGATATATCATGGATTGTTTGTATGGTAATGGAACTGTATAATATTATTATGAAATATCATTTTTGATATTATTAATATGTATTATGTTTTTAAATAATATTTTATGTTTTTTACATATAATTATAATTAATAGGAAAATTAAAATATGTGTTACATTATGAATGTGGCAGCCAACACAATTCATGATTAATATTAGTTTGGTTTTTGATGTGGATGGGAATGAATAAATAATGGATTTTACATTAATATAAAAAAAGACAGTATAAAATTGATACTATAGTTATCATATTACTATTGTAATGATAGGACTAGCAGTGAAATATTATGAATAAAATGTTAAGGATTAAATAAATCACATATTAGGCCATAAACCATTATCTTGAATGTCTCTGGAGAAATGATGGTTTTTTATATATAATTGATACCATAGGCGAATAAAAATGATATATAATTATTGTATGAGAAAATTAATGAGTTATTGGAAGGAATATAATGGAATGATTGGGTTATTTATTGGTGGGAGTGTCCAGTTGTTTATGTGAATAAAAGTTAACCTCTGAGAATACCCTAAAATTTTCATTGAAACAATTATACTATTCAATTTTAAATGACTCCAAGAGTTAGTAATAATGAATTTGGGGGTCATATTTGGTCTATAAATCCCCATAAAATAATTTTAAACTATGTTTTATTCATTTTTATAATCAATTTTCTTATGTTTTTACTTTTACATTTTTTTGTTCGTACCTAAGTAACTATTTATTATCTAACCAATTGATGATTTAATAAAAATATAAAACAACACCTCTTAACTATATATTGTGTTATGAAAATTTAAATTTTTTCAATTTAATATTATTAAATTTCAATACATGAGAAAATTATCATTTTTATTATTTACTTATATATATATAATGAGGTTTTTTGTAGAAAAATAATGTTTTAACCATTGTGTGTTCTTAATATTTATTATAATTGGATACCAATGAAATTTAAGTTATTATATTTATATTAATGATTTAAAATTATATTATATCTATAATAGAAATTTTAATTTTTTTTATTGATTAGATAAAAAATACATTACATTAATAAAACCATTAATTTAAAAAAAAATTCAATTGTCCTTGAAATTAATGTAAATATTACTAATTTTATATCTGTTCATAAAATAAAATTAGAATTTTGAAATTTTATATATATTTTTAACTAAAATAGGATATATAGTTTTCTATATTTATTTTTGAAAAGTTAAAAAGACTCATTTTTAATATAATGAAGTAAAATATATTTTTTGGGGGAAATATTACAAGATATTAAATAATATTAAACATCTGTTTTATAAACTGAACATATTATTTCTATTTTATTTATACTAATTATCTCAAAAGAGTTTCATTGAATTTGGATTCATTATTCTTTTATAAAATGCTAGATTATAGAAAAACCATTATTTTTAATATTAATATAAAAATTGATTATTTCAAAAAAATCATAAAATTTCATTATAATGTAATATTAAAATATTGAATTTAAATGTGGTGTTGTGTTTAAAAAATTCAAATTCCAATTATTGATAATTTAAAAAGTAAATTAAAACATAAAAATATTATGAAAAAATGTTTTATTGGAAAATTGTTTTATAGAATATTAATATTTCTAATTTATATTTCCTATCATATAATAATTAATTTTTTAATATCCAATTGTTAATATGAAATATATTCTATAATAATTAATAATATTATTATTTTTATATAAATCTATATCATTGAAAATGGATTTATATAAAAAACTACATTTTCCGGCATAAAAGGGTCTTATTAGTAATTTTTATTATAAAAATTGAATTTCATTTAAACAAAAATTAGATTTTATTTTATTTTTAAATATATTTCATAATTTATTAACTATTAATAATTATAATTAATTTAATTATTTTTTATGTTCCATAATTAATACTTAATTTAATTGATTTTTTATGTTCCATAATTAATAATTACATCCATAAAGGGTGATGGTGTGTTATAATTAACATGGAAAATAAAATTTATATAATAGAAAATATAAAAAAATCTTATGGGTCTAGTGACTAATGAATTTAATTTATTAATATGAACTTTAGCTCATAATTCTAACCCATCTACATCATTACCAAAACTACATTCATAAAAAGATGTACACATCTGACCACAACATCGAAGTATATCAGCCACACAATACCATCAAATTCCTCTCTCATCTCATAATTATCAAATTAATTTTTTTTATATTTAAATGTTTTATTATTTTCACATTCCCAATACATTAATGCAATTTCACCCATTAATAGTTTAACCAGATTTATTTTATAGAACATTAATTTCATATAATTATCACCCTTTATCATGTCATTAACCCCCTTTATTTAGTATTTTCATCCCAATTATCATTTAAATTTTCATTTAACTCAAATATGTCCCATATTATTGGGAACCTATGAAACAACCATATATATTTCACTATACCTGCACATCAACTACTAACCAACCACATTAAAATATCCACAATTGGAAAAAAACTAATAAAAACACAATACTATTCTTTTAATGATCAACAATTCCAAAAAACACTAATTGGATCATTTCATAAACCCAAATTAAAAAAAAGTGATTTCACAAACCAAGACAAATATTACTATATATGGGACAATCATATCATCACACAAAATAAAAAATATCCAACATTATGACAAGGGAAACCTGAATTTCCATTCTTTCACACTTCCATACTTATATAGCATAAATAAAAAAATATAAACCTAAAATTCAAGATTGACACGTTCCCATTTTTTTTTTAAATTTTTAGTGTTTATCCTATTATTAATGGTGGATAAAAATTTCAAACAAAGTAATAATTTACAAAAAAAAAAGAATTATATAAACATGTTAAGTATTTAACAAAAAATGTTTAATAATAAAAATATCACAACTAATCACATAACAGTCATTTGATTCACATCCCCAAATTCAATTTCCATTAACATGTTTATTATTTTAACAAGGTTGATCATAACCATCTATCCAAAAATTTATAGTCAATATATTTGAAAATAAATTTATAATTAATGGAATGGAGATCTTTAATCCACATCTATGTTTTTTTATTCATATAATTCAACACAAGAATGTGGGGAAATGATTAATTTTACCATCCTAGATCTAGTTCAATTTTTATTATAGGAACTCTTTTTTTTATAATTTTTTTAAAAGGCTCATATAAATGCTATTAATTTTGATAAGAAAATTACACATTATGAAATAATATTGATTATAATAGTTATAAATTGTACATGGACATAAACACTGAATAATAATTCACAACCTCATGTAAAATCCAAATGCATGAATTCTCCATTGAATGTCACTCAGGTGAAAATAATTGTGAAAAAAAGAATCATATTTATAAGATAGGAAATATTAGTGTAAGTATAGATCCATTATCATAAATTTAGTTTATTATATAATATATTAATGGTGGAGAATATCTGTGTTGTAGAAGTAAATGTGAACATTATGATTTGACTATTAAATGACTGTTACATGACCATTACATTGTGATAATTATATCACTATTGGAATAGTAAAATACCCAATATAATATTAAAATATTAGTTTAAATGTAAATTAAAAATTATTATATATAAATTTTATATTTTTAATATGTTATTATATGTTTGTAAACTCTATAAAATCATTATGTATAATACTATAAAATATGGAATTATTTAAAACTAATAAATAATGTCATTATTTTAAAAACAACAATGTATTATTTAATATAGAAAATATAATCTTATTGAAATAATTATTTATCATTCATAAGAATTTTTTCATATGTGTACAATATATTTTAATTAATTTCATGTAAATTGGGTTTGATTAAACTTAGTAAAAGTTTCTAAAATAATTTACTTTTTAGTGAATAATAAAAATATAGTTAAGGTTTTTTGAGATATTTTCTTACTTCATAGTCATGTAATAATGATTAAATGATATATATTGTGGTTATGATGACCTAAATATTTGTAGAAAGTGAATTTATATTTCTATAAGTATTAAAATAATTTTTAAAATTCTTTAAAAAAATCCAAAAATATAAAAATAAATATATACATAAAAATATTTTTTAATATAAAAATAAGTATTTTTATGGTCAAAATTAATATATAGAATATGAATTACTTTTTGAAATTGGGATTTCTGAAAAACCATCCTCTTAATGTCATGAATCATGAGATAAAACCATGTATGGAAGATGAAAGAATATTTTTTTTCTAAAATCCTCTATTCCAAAGGCTTTACAATTAATACCAACTTTTATTACCACATATCACCCAATCTACATCTTAATATCATAATTACATATTTTAATTCAAGGAAATTTTGTATTTTAAGCCATTTTATTTTAAAATAATTATGTATTCATGTGTTTAAATTCATTCCATTACTTTCCAAATTATGTTCTAAAGTTGGATACCACCATTATCTACCTCTAATCTTGTTCCATAATATATTTTTATACATGTTATTCAATAAACATATTCATTGATTTTCAATGACATCATTTTTTATAGGTACCCAGCCATATTCTAATCCATGGGTAATCAAATAGATATAATTAAATCTAATTTATTGGGGATTCCTATTTTTTAAATCCAATTTCCCAACTCAAAGGTTTAAAATGTGGGAAATCACTTTCCAGTAAGATATTCTAAATGAAATGATTTTTTATGAAACCCTTTTATTATTATTAATAGGTTATTAATGAAATCAATTAATATGATATGAAATATTTTTGTAAAATATTAATTTATACACAAATGCTGTGTTCCCTAATTTAACTAAAATATATTATATAAATAATTATTCTCTAGAGATGAAATATTTATGATACCTTCACAGCTTTCTATTGAAATGTTTTATGATACCTTGGTGAAAAACCCAAGAATTATGTTTTAAAAAACTATTGGGATATCCCAAAGTGATATTCTTATTAATGTATCATATTTATGTTTTTTTTTCACATCTCCATGTCATACATCATTTAAATATGATCTTGATCTTATGTTATTCTTCATAATTTACACTTTAAGATCAGTCGCATTCTATTTTATTTGATTATCCCAAAAATAGGGTTTATGATCAAAATTTACTTTTGATCTGTGTCCCTTGGAAATAATATACTCTAAGGTGACATAATATGTACTTACAAAGGAGTCTTTATAAAGGATTAAATAAGGTTTTTTAATGTTATCTTTTTTTTACATCAATATTTATCTTCCTTGTTTCAAAAACACTGAACCTCAAAATATCTGTTGTATTTTATTAATAAAATATTTTTTAAGGAACTATAATAATAAAATGTGTGATTGTGGTGGGACTCCATATAATATATCACTATGGGGTTTAATTTTTTTTTTTAAAAAAATTAGAGATATAAAATATTTCTGAAAATAATATGGATGACTAAAAATACGTTAAAAATCATAAAATATTAAAAATATATAGTGTATAATTTATTATTAATGACATCCATATATGGATACAATCAATTGAAAGCAGGATCTGACCCATATGAACCGAGGGGGAATAAATTTAAAAATGTTTCGTAGGGTATTAATTTTATTTTAAATCTATGCACAATAAATAGTTCTAACTAAAAATATAGTTTGACAATCTCTGGGTATATTATTTTTAGGATACTAGAGAATAACATATATACATATATGATATCTTTATCTTAATATTCAATATTTTTTCCCATAATGCAGGCCCAAGAGTCATACTATTTTACCATATTTGGATTCTATATTCATAGAAACCCATGTTTTGGGAAAGCTATTAAATATATTCTATTAGTTTATGCTCACATAATAACCTACATAGAAATATTTAAAAAAACATTATTAATTACATGGGAAATTAAATTACATAAAAAAGGTGATCTTAGATTTTCAGTAAGTGTAATCATATAAGATATCAACCAAATATCATTATGGAGAATAATATGATAATATTCTTATGATAATGAAGTTGATTTCATAAAATAAGATAGTCATTCAAAAAGTAACATATGTTCAAATATATGGGTCTTGGGAAAAACTCTTTCATAACATGAATCCTAGGTTTCACAAACAAACATTTATCATGATCCATGAAAATTATAACAGAAGCATGTAGAATGGCCTATGAATGTGGTTAAAATGTATGAATTGGAAATAATAACATTATATATCATGAATTAAAGTGAAATTGCAATAGTATAATAGACCAGGAATAAATAAAAGTAACCCATAACATAATGGGATAGACAGCCTCACAAGTATCACATATTATAATGGATTAGGAATTATTTCCAACATCAAATAGTATATTGGATTTTAAATTATTTCCAGAAATCCATTGTATAATGTAATTAATATTATTACTTTAATACCTTACTATATTAGCACAAGCATTATTACCAAAAATTCCAAATTATTCTCATTAGATATTACACCTTTCCCCAAGGGAAACATACCCTTATCTTGTGATAAATTATCAAAAATATAAATTCACAGAACAATAATAGTGGGATTTTCTTTCAAAACCAAGAATATTTGTAATATAAGACTCTTGAAGATGAAAGTAAATAATATCCCAGAATTCCATTCATATAGTGTACATTAAAAATAAAACATTATGTTCAAGCTTATAAAAAAATGATGATTTAGTTGTACAAAATATAATTAAAAAAATTCCTTTTATTAATTCATAAATAATGTTAATGGTTTTATAAAATATCATCAGTAAATACTAATCTATAGGTAAATACATGAATAGAATATTTTAAAGAACATCGAAATTTATGAGAATGATTCATATCCAATGAAGGGAAACTAGGTCAACTTTTCTTAAAAACATCAATTTCTATTTTGAGAACAAAACAGAGGAAAAATGGTACTGATACTTTGAAATCATAGAAAAGACTAGAGGAGAATAAAATATATGAATTTAAGGGTATAAAAACATTTAAATTCAGAGTAATTAAATATAAATATAAAAAATATAGTCAAATTATAATATTGGAACATAATTGCTTACATTAATTCATCATATGATTTGTATGCACTCTATCCTCCAAAATAATATATTATATTTATTATAAATCAAAATCGGAAATATATTTTACTTTTAAAGATATATATAATACCATTATAATTTTCAATCACCCTCCCATTATTAATTAACCATTCAAATCATAATATGGTGGGTTAACTCTTCTGTTTTCCATACATGTTTCAGTTCGGTGACTCTAATACTCAATCCTCAGTCAGTGTTTCATATTTATTAAAATGTAATTAAAGTAAAAAATATCATATTTATTAATTATATAATTTTTTTAAAATTCATTTTTATATATAGATGAAAATTTAATTATGTCACTTTAGGCAGGTGGTAGTCTGAACATACTCACATGTGATATTTTAATTTTTTAATAGATAGAGTGAAAAAAAGGTAAAAAATATTCCATCCTTCCATTATAATAATTATATTATAAATATAATTTATATTCATTATGTATATCACCATAACATTACGAGTGAGGTGGTGATGAACAACAAGACACAACACATCACGGGGATGGATGTCTGCAAATATGAATGAGAAAATCATTAATTTATTATTAGAAAGAATAGAGAATGAATATGGTTTCACCAATTTAATAAAAATATTAATTATAGTAAGCATACTTAGTTCATTATAAAATTTTAGTTTTAGAATATTTGGATGTGTTAAAAAATTTAATAAACATGAAATAACTCGATGATGTTGCCTACACCTTCATTGAGTATCATCATTTTCTATAGACCATAAGCCATTACAGGAAAGGATTTTGATGACACTAGAAACACTATGAACTAGGGAGGATATCATAGAATAATTTTGGGTAGTGATTAATAAATAAAAGTTTATAAATTTATGTGAATAATTAATGAAAACATATTCCGTTTAATATGTGATGGGAGTGGAACCATTATAAATATTCAATGTTTAAAAATAATATAATGTCATTTTCAATGGAATGTGGAGAAAAATTGAAAAAAACTATGATAGGATAATTTAAGGATAAAATAACCACAACAAATTATAATTAAAATTGTTTTGATGATAATATATCTCTTATATTTTTATTTATCCCTCGGTTTTCCTTTTTAACACGTACCATGGTTATAAAAGGTATACCATTAAAAATATTCATTATACCTAAAAATTATGTTTTAATTTTTACATAATATAGAATATTGTGATTAAAAATATAGAATATATTTTTCATGCTCTAATTCTAATAGGTGGTGGAAATTAATTATTAAATTTGCATAGAATGAACATAAAACCCATTTATAGAAAACAAATTAACAAAAAAATTGATTTTATTCGCAATCCATGTCTAGATAATTTAATTAGATGAATTTTAATTAATTTTAGTGAATATATTTTCTATATATCAAATTAAAATAATTCATAATTACAGATTAATTTTAATTATTAACAAAAAACATAACATTCCTGAAAATAATTTTTTTAAAACATGTATCATTTTACATTCCAAATATTTTATCTTGACTTATAACTATTTAAAATTCAATATTTAAATTATTAATCATTTTTTAAATATGTAAAAAATAATATTCCCAATTTATAATTTTTACAATAAATAAAATTTTATTTTCAATTTATCATATTCAATAAAAAATGTAAAAATCCATTTATCTATTTATTACTAAACTAACACAGAAAAGTTTCAATAAAATTATTTAATTTAATTACATGGTTTAATTAAATGAATTTTATTTTTAGTTTTTATTTATACCTTTCCTAAAAAAATTATATGGTATCTATATAGATAGATCTAATACACACAGAAAATCACATCAATTTTTATTATATTGAAAAAACAATATTTATAATAAGTGCCTTCCAAGAAACTACTATTGTAGGAGAGTTATAAATAGTAGATGAAATAATAAAACCATTGGATTTTTTAATTAATGAATCAATATATTAAAATTGAGTTAGTGATGTAATAACATTATAAAAATATAAAAATATAAATGATATGGTAGAAAAATGAATAAAATAATTCATTTTTTGTTCTTGAGAGTATGATAAGTGTACATTGTACAATGTAAATTTTTGGAACCAAATAAATAAATGGGATTGACTAGGATTTTCCTTTTTCATTTAGATTAAGATGGTAATGAAAACTATTAATCTTATTTTCTTTTGGATAAAAGAAATTATTATCATAATTATAAAACTCATTTGATCGAAAACATTGAATACCATTAGTTGGAACCATATTCTGCTATGTTTTTTCCATTTCATATTTTTCATTTCCCATGTAATTTTGTGCTTGATGGTTATATTTCCAACATGTAAACCATCATATTCCCCATTGAAACATTTCCCATTTTTTTTGTCTTTCCACATATTTGGGTTATAGTTATTTGAGTTATCTTTCATTAATGGGATCCATTATTTATTATCCCAGGAAACATCATCTTTTTTTATTATCCCCAAACTCATTAGAATGTTTAGATATTCCATCATTAATTTCCATCTTAATATCACATCAATCAGTTAATTATTATCTAATAATTTATCATGTATATTTTTTCAGACACATTTCTGGATTAAAGTCACTATCTTATAGATATATTTTTCATTCTTGTTTGATGATAAATCCAAAATAAAACTATAATGGTACTGTAATTTTTTCTTTAAAGGAAATAATTAAACAACTATCCATCCTCATTAAATTTATAAAGTCCAAAAACATTTAAATATAAATGGATATATGAAAATATATATTAATAAATTCACTCTTAAACTTGTTCCATTATATAGAGATAATTTTATCCTATTTTCAAATGTTCAGGATGAGTATACACTATTGAGTAGTGACACCTTACAAGTGAACCGTGACTAAAACACAATCTCATAGTTTGAGCACTAGATAATGGAAAATATATACTCAATTTAAATGATCCATTATTATATAATTAATACATAAGAGCGGGTCACCAATAAAAGGTAGATATTTATACAAAAAAGACGCAAAGTAATATTTATCCTTCTGTGAGTGTTTGGTATCTCAATGAGGTTTATGTTATTATTTATTACATGATAGAGTCGTGAATTTATTCTACTATGTTTCTAATTATATATATATAAACATTTTTTTGTTCATATGGGGAGTCACTTCAATGGAATTAAAATTAATTATAGAATGATTCCCCCTAAATATAAACAAATACTAAAACCAAAACTGACAACCAACGTACTTGGGAAATAATAATCAGACTATATTTTTATATAATAAGAACGAAATTCATAATGTATCATAAGTTTTTAGTCCTTCAATTGAAACTATAACACATTAGGTTCATAGTATAAAACATCTATATTGGAAAATGTTATTACAATATCTATAATAATATTATTCAAAACCGAATATCAAATAATTAATAAACCCGATTTTTATACAAACAGAGGTGACTCAAGTATAACATTCATGCAAAATAAATCATTTTTAATCAATATCAAAAATACACATAAAAAATTAATTTAGTAGTTTATTTTCTTACTAGATTCTAAATAAACTTATTTTAGGAAAGATATTGAACATCTCCTATAAATTTCCGCCTACATAGAACCCTTCTTAGACTATCCCACTAAAAACTGTTTTCATTATTTTTGGAAATGGAATCATTTTAAAGAGTTATTTAATATGCTCAGCGATGGTAAACATGGATGATACAAATTAATTATCATAATAAATGATTAAATGATAATAAGTGTATGGTAATATAATAATGTTAATAACATAATAAGGTCATACCCATAAGATAATAAATCTCAAATGAACGTTCATGGAACTAAATTGAACACAATAAAAACATAGTTTAAAAGGATAATAAGCTTCAGAGATCACTAAAAACACTAAGAAATATGATAAAAATGATATATTATAGCTGTCTATTATAATTTTTTTTGTCTAATCAGAATACCATCCTAGGAATGAACTCAATTTAAACCTAATAAGGTTGTATAAATAAGAGGTATAGTTCATGAGACTGTTTTACTATTTTATTTCTTATTATAACTTATGAAATTTAATCCAATTTTTTTTAAAAAATATTAATATAGAATCTAAAATATACTAATATGTCATTATTATGATCAAATAACCTTTATTTATAACCTCCTAATTAAATGGGAATCAAAATCATCATTCTTGCATACGTGAGGCCTAATGCCACATGCACATATTCAATTTGTTTTACATAACAACCTATCTGGGATGGTCATAAGGATTAATTTAATATATATATAAATTATTTTAATGACATATTTATAATTATTTAATACTATAATAATATTAAATGAAATATTTTATAATAACACTACATTTTATTTCATATACAACACATAAGAGTAGGTTTAAAAAGACATGATATACTATAAAAAATTATAATATAAACATGAATGTTATAACATGGTCATTATATGGGTGAAAATAAATATTATTTTGTAAATTATTGCATACATATAATGTTTTTAATAAATATAAATATATTGACAACTACTTAGAAAGAGGATCTCAATTTTTAATAAAGATATATAAATCTTCAAAAACTATTTTTTCTTCAAAAAAATTGTTGGATTTTGTAAGAAATTTTTATAACTAAATTATTGAACATTTATAAATTTTATTTTGAAAAATTTTAATCATTTTTTAATTTATAATATCGAATTAATATTAGGGTTAAATTTTGGGAGTTTTCTTAAATGTTTAATTATTTAGTGAATATTGAAAATTACTAATTTTTCAAATAAATCCATTTTTCCTAAAATAAATTAATTTCAATGTTACTATATAATTGTATTTGTTTCTAAAGGTAAATATTATTCATATTTTTTATAATGATCTAATAAATTTCATTTGAATATTCAATATTCATGATTTTAGTATAAGTTTATTTTTCTCTTAAACCGTGATTTTCAACATATCGTTTTTAAATGTATATAGTATGTCCATATTAATTAATTATTGTAACCAAAAAAAATAAATATTTAATTTTTATTTATATATTATTTATCTATTTATATGAATTTAAATTAATAAAATGATTATTACTATTCATATAGTTAATATACGAACATCTTATTCTTGAAAAACACCTTTATTGAAAAACTATATTGAACATGTTTTGTGGTATCAATTAAAATATAAAATTTTAAACTTACATTAATTAATTTTCATAATCTGTATTCCAAATTTTTTATCATCATAATTAATATTACGCAATATGTTGATTTTTTTATCATAAGGAATATCATAAAAAATAAAAATAGATTACAGTGGTTAATGTTAAAACAATTTTACAAGGGTTTATAATAAATAGAAAAAAGAAAGAAAAATGTATAAAAATGTATATTTTTTAATTATTTAGTTTTTTATTAGTAATATCAACCATATAATCCATTATTTATCAATGGTTGAGACACATTTTTGGCTAGTGACTTCCCATTATTGAATATCTTTTGTCATTTTAAAAAAATTAAGTCCTTTTAATTTATTAAAGGGAACTTAATATCATATTTTATAGAAATATATAAATCCAATTACATCATCCAATAATATAAAAAATACCATTATTAAATCTATACACATTTACTGGAGGCCTCAGTTTGATCTAAAATCCAATTTTTAGAGGATTCATGTATAATTATCGAAGGGGTGGTAAAAATATATCTATAATTATTAAACGATAATTTTTATTTATTTATTAGTAATACTCTATAAATAATAATAATTTGTGACTATATAATGTAATAATTTTATCATATACAGTATGGTGTTATTATTTTAATGCAATATCCCAATCTCTCTCTTCTACAATCAAATGGTAAACGAAACCATCATTCGTGTGTATATTTGACTACCTCCATTCAAATGGATATACCTTATTTTCCATATTATCCTTTAAATTTTTTTAATGATAATGGATTTAAATTTTAAATATTATATTCATTTCCCAATAAAAATTATATAAAATTAATTTATCATATACCTTTTTACCATACCATCCATTGAAAAATGATAATGTCATTCCTGAGTACAATGAACTACAACCTCATTATGTTACGTGACTCATTTTTTTACCACAACACATTGATGAAATATATATGTATATTTAAAGAAATAATAATATTTGTATGGTATTATTATCATTTTTAAGGAAAAATAGCACTTACCTTCTTTCCATGGGGATAGTTGAAAAATAGTGATGATACAGATGCGTACGTTCCACCAACCTCCTCTATAATTGCAATGAAAATAATTTTACATATCCATATTTAATGGATATTTTTATTATTACCATTTATTTATTAATATGATAATTTTTCATATATGATGGCCTATTGAACCCATTGGATACAGTCAAAACACCAATGTGGTTTTGAAATTATGAACATAGGGTCCTCAAAAAATATGACATAGATATAACAGATTTATTAGTTAAATATATCATTAATATAAATAAAGTTAATAGTTCAATTGTAAGGGACTCAACCTTGTAATTTTTTGTTTGAAAAAATTAATTTACGTAAGTATATTATAAGGATAAAAATATATAAAACACAATGTCTACAATCGAGATAATGTTTTCCACTCAAAATTACCTTTTATGAGACACATGTTATGTTATGAACCTAATTTCATTTAAATGTTTTATATAATTTTACATTACATATTATATCATTAATACTTCATAATTACTGATATTTTAAGATAAAATTAATTTTCCACATTCATGGGAGTTATGATTCAAAAGATAACAATGTGATGCGTGTTTATATTTTAATATCATTTTATTCGGGATTTTTTATGGTTGTATTTATATTATAGGAAATTATTTGACCATTGAATAATAGAAAAATATTTTATTATCCCCTAGTTATTCTTGAAATTTTCAAGTAATATTATTTTTTCAATCTCTTTAGCACATAATATTATTTCAAAAATGTTTTTAGGAAAATAATACATCATTTGTATCATCGGTTGAAAATAAATTTTCTTCAATAACCATGATTTATAAAATTATTTTCAATAATGTTTTTAACATTATAAAAATTATTTTTCAATGATTTTTTACAAATTTGTTACTTTTTAAAAATAATAAATTAATGGAATCTTCTTGTCTTTTTCCAAAAGATGGACATTTTAACAATTTTACACTACAGTAAATGGAAAGATTTTTTAGTTTATATAGAATGTATATAATTACCTGATTTCATGAACAATAAATTATTTGAATCATCATTTTCATACATCCATATTTTCTTAAATATTTCATTTATAATATTTTTCATATTTTAGTTATTAGAAGTTGTTTAAAAAATTAAAGTGTATTTATCTCATGTAATATTTAATTTAATATATTACATCCATTTATATAAAATAGGAAAACTTTTGTTATTAAGTATTGATTATGAATTATTTAAATATTTATCTAACATATATAACTGGTTTTTTATTTATTAATTTTATGGGGTAATAATGACTTATTTTTATTTCACAAATTCCATTATTATGAAATTTACTCTGATTATGATATGATACAAGATTATAAAACAAATTTTATTTCCATGAATTATTCTTATGATTATTCATTATTATTGTTTTATATTTTTTCATAGTTAATAATGATCATATTTTAATGGTTTTACCCAAATAATTATCTAATTCATTAGGTAAATTTTAAGTCTCATGAGGTTTTATACATGTGATTAGGAATATAATAAATCAATTATGGTGATTTCTTCACCAAGCGATAATTTGTAGGATTTTATATTTTACTCATGATTATGTTGTGATATATAATTCAATAACTTTTTCAAATATTCCATGATATTATGATACCATTTTATTAATATTATGAACCCATGTGATTAGGCTTAAGCCTTAACTTTTATGACAACATGTTATACATTGGACTCTCGTTTTATGATTCCTTATCATCATAATAGGATTCTTATCTCACCCCTACTTTAAATTTATTCAATAGGTTATCCCATTTAGTTTTTCATATCAAAATTATTCATGAGTTCATTATATATAATAATATAAAAAGATATATTTTAATATTATATTGATGTATTGTGATAGAATTATTATAAAAAAACTAGGTATTACAATGATTAGGTTTTAATTAAAGAATGTTTATGTTAAAAATTATGTAATAATATTTTTAAAATGCTTGTGTCATAATAGTTAGTGTCAGATAAAATGATTATTTAACCATTTGAAGCTAGGATGAGAAATATTTTATTAGAACCCTAGGGATATTTATATAGATATTTCAATGTGTAGGAAAATATATTGGAATATTGGATAAATATAGATTGAATTATTTATGAGAAATAGAATCCCTTTAAAGATAATAGTGGTGGATGTGACTCTATCACAATTTTAAAGAGGGTTAATAACTCAAAAATGGTGAAATTATCTCGACTTGATCATCGTTTGTTGAATGAAAACTATCCTTTTGGAACTATTAGTTTCACAATATAAATGCTTATTCATTGGAAATTTCAAAAGCCTCTGTGAACCATTACGAAGGACATAGAAAAATTATTAAATTAGAAATCATAATTTGGAACATTACCATGGATTACCAAGATTGAAAAATAGAGACTCATAATTAAGGATATAGTTATCAGTATAATGTTATTCCATAAAAGTTTATAATTTTCCCTTGTTTTGGTTTATTAATTCTCTTCTTGTTTAATTTATTATTTTACATGATGGGATTAAATTAATGAAAATATTCAGACAACCAATGTAACGTGAAATGTAATGATTTTTCTTATAAGATGACTAACCTAATGGGATTGGATGTTAGACAAATTTTTATTATTCCATATCAGATATCTCCAAATATGATTACAAACTAGAACATAGTTGAATTTTAAAGCATATAAAGTAAGAGAAGAATGGTGTCTCATGGATGAACACGTATTAATGACGATTGAAGTGACCATATCAGTGTGAATCACTGAGAGGGGGAGGGGGTGAATCAGTGATCCCTTAAAACTTTTTACTAATTGATTCTTTATCAATTAAACCTCTATGGCTGGTTAAAGCCTCGATCCACTCTTCTTGTATCTCTCACCTTTCCACGAATGATGCAGTAAATGTAAAGGCACTTGACACAAGGATTTACAAGGTTCAGCACCAAAGGCCTACATCCTTTCCATGCTCTCCCAGCATGGATTCTCCCATTATAATCTGTTAGTATTACAATGGTCGATACAGAGTCCCACTGTATCTCTCCTGAGTCCCACAGGAGGGTCTTTATACTACGTCACATAGTGTTACCAGAGTCCCACTGGCCTGCTCCAGAATCCCACTGAAGACTTCTTCTCCCTGAGTCCCACAGGGTCTTGTCTTGGCTCCTCGAGTCACACGAGTAGCTCTTCTTCTCTTTAAGGTCTTCAAGTAACTTCAGCAGCCTGGGATAAAGGCTGATGGCCTTGCTCTTCTCTTCTGTTCACTTTTGATGAACAAGACTCCTCAACTTGGTCAGGCTTTATCTCCTTCTTCTCAGGATGACCTGGCCTCTCTCTTCAAGAATCTTCAACAGCCTCTAAAAAGGTCTGTTGGTCTTGCTCATCAATCTTCTGATCACTTCACTTGATCAGGCTCTTCTCAATTACTGAATACTCAGACAACTGATATCTCTCCTTTCAGTCTGTCTCAGTCTCACTTCAACTTCACTTCATGCACTGAGTGCATGGCAGCTCTTCATCCTCATGCACTGATAGCATGGCCTTCTCAATTTCTTCAAGATCCTCTGGTCTTGGTCAACTCAAATGCACACTCACAGATTTGAACTTTGATTACGTGCTCATGTGCATGCATGCATGCATGCACTTCCCCTTTCCTCTTCTTGGTGCAGTAGACCCACAAAGGGTGTAACACTTTAAGCACACACCAACTCCTTGAACATCATACACATTATTCTCTTTTGATTACACACATAAATGTGTGTTCTACTTTAGTGTGGGTCACTCCTTATTTCTTCTAAGTGTATAC
Source organism: Viscum album (assembly GCA_963277665.1). Taxonomy (NCBI): domain Eukaryota; kingdom Viridiplantae; phylum Streptophyta; class Magnoliopsida; order Santalales; family Viscaceae; genus Viscum; species Viscum album. The sequence goes on along the minus strand of OY728127.1, from coordinate 1,608,204,909 downwards.
ACACTTCTTAGTGCACACACTTAGGTTCAGCCAACTTGTTTCTTGTTTTCACACACACACTGAAGGTTTGTTCTTCAATTTGCATACACAAGGTTCTCCACTTTTCACACAACTAGGTGTGGTCTTTGGCCTTATTCACTTACACACACTTGGCTACAGCCTATTCCACTTGCACACACTTCCTCTCGGCCTTTTTCACTTCACACACAATGTGTGGTCTTCTTAGCACTTGGAACACACTTAAATGGCCATAGGGTGTTCTTGTTCTTTAATGTGTACACCCACAAGGCCATGGCCTTCCTTGCTCAATTTTCACACAAAGGCACTAAGCCTTGGGTTCTCCCTCATTGCACAAGCTACTGCCCGTAGGGCGTTCTCCTCACTTGGCACACACACACAAGGGATGTGGTGGTCTTCACTTCACCCACTTGCACACACACTGCCACGGACCCTTCTTTGTTCTTGTTTGCACATACACCCAAAGGGTGTGTTATTTCACTTCACACAAGGCACTCCACTTTTCACACACACAACACACAACTTGGTGTGGTCTTCTTGTTTGCACAGGGCTACGGCCTTTCCCTCCTTTGCACACAAAGTGCCTCGGGTATTTTTTGCACTTAGCACACACCGAAGGATGCAAGGGGCTCGGCCTTCCTTCACTTCAACAACCGCGCAACCCTCAAGGGTGCAACCAGTGCAAGGCGCGCAAGGCCTCGGGTGGCCACTTCCGCGCAAGTGCTTACCGCGCAGGGGGCCACGGTGCACAGAGGGGGGGCGCGCAAGGTAGCGTTGCCCTTCCTCCTTCTTTTGCACAAGAAGTGCGCAAAAGGAACTTCACGGGGCCAAGGGGTGGCTCCGGGCTTCACTGCCGCGCAGGGGGCGCGCATGCTGTTCTTCACGAGGCAAGGCACTCGCGGGACTTCTCAAAAAATATTCAGCGCATCAGCAAGCCTAAACGAGAGCCTCAGGTGTTCCTTTTATAGGCAGAGGCGGCTTCGGCCCATCCGCGTGATAAATCTCAAACTCCCGAGATCTTCAGATCTTTTAAAAATCTTTTCAAATCTTGTTTTCCTTCACTGTTTCACGCGAGCTTCATCTCTTTTACTTTCCTCCTCGTGCATGCGATTTAGAACGCATGAACGGCCTCTGTTTTGGCCATCCCATGCAAAACACAAATTCTTCAACGCCTCGCACCTTCGGTTTGCTTCAGCTTAGACCGAATTCATTTCTTGATGCATGCATGCAAACATTTTAATGCATGGATGGGTTCAGTGCGTCGAGACGATCCCAATGGAGGTCTCGGTTTGCTCGGAGGTGGCCGGGAACTCAAAAACCATCTTCGGGAGTCGCCTGGTTCAGCGGCGGCAAGCAGGTGGCTTCGGGGAGGCCTCGGACGAGCTCGATGATGAAGACGGGCTCTCGGCCGTCGGATGCGATGTTTAACGGCCAGGATTAGATCATCGCCGCGGAGATGGATCGTGCGGTGTGGATAAAGTGCGCGATGGCTCGGACGGCTGAGATTTGCTCCCGGGGAAATTTCCGCGTCCCACATTGAATCGGTGAGAGGAATTGCCGCGCCTTATCAACCTCGCGCTGCCTCAACCCCGCAATTGAATCTCCTCCCTCCACGGTGCTGCCCCGCACCGTGTTCTCCCTGCGGGCGCACTCTGTGCCCACACTTCTCCCTGCGGGCGCGCTCCTAGCGCCCACTATGCACACTCACGGGCGCGCTCCTCGCGCTCACGCTGCGCGGGCTTCATCACTGCGTGGCCTCGGGGCTTATACACGGCCCCTGCCTTGCCTCAGGGAGCGCCTTGGCCTTGAGGGTTCCCCATGGGCGTGGCGCCTTAGGCCCATATGTGCCTTGGGTGATCCCTCGGCTGGCCTCCTTGGTGGCACATTTTTTTTCTTAGTCTTGAATAAGACTTTGTCAAAAAAACAAAGTCCTCCATGAAATCAAGCCATATCAAGAGAACCACTTCAAGCCTTTCTTCTCCTTCATCTTCTTCTTAAGAATTCATGTATTAATATTCTTCATTAGAATTCCTCCATTTTTATTCAACATATAATCAACATTTAAGAATGGAATTCCCGAAGGTTTCTTCATCTTCAACCGAGCTCCTGAATCAAATATTTCTTCAATAAACTTCATTGATCTAATCAGAGATCAATTGGAACATCTTCTGATTCACATGCACTAAGTGATAGTGCATGGACTTCATTAAACCACTTCATCCACTTAGAAGTAGTGAATGGATCATCTTGCTTCTTCAACTCCTCATGCATTGTCACTATAATGCATGGTCTTCTAATCATGTTGTGAATTTGTATCCAGTTGATACAAGTTCTTGGAACTTTAAGAACAGCTCAACAATCGTCAGATGTCCATGGAGAATGTTTCAACCATATTCTCCAATGCCACTTAGTGAATCTCCTAAGTGACATTCCTCTAAGTTCCATGGCCATTCTCCATTCAACACCATCACAACCTTTGTCATTCACATATTGACATTCCTTGACTTCCATTCATTCCAAGACAACTTCATGCCTCATTGACAACAAATGAAACACAGTGCACTTCAATCTCCCCATTTGTATTTGTTGTCAATACACTCCTTCAGTACATATGAATGGGTCAATACGTGTGCCAATATTTTCTCCCCCTTATTGGCAATCAAATGCAACGGTGTGGTGTGGTTCACTTTCAAAAATATCTTCCTCCCTTTGAATAGCATCTTCTTGATAATTACTAAGAGAGGGATGATGCCACATGTTCTTCATAGAAAAGAACCTTTAGTAAATCAACTCTAAGTCTACTTGGCAAACCCGGTGTAGAAAACAAGAGTGATATAACCAAGGAACTCAATGCTGTCCACATTCACTATAAACATGTGAGATCATGCTTAGGGGTTGAATTTTTTCAGATATTCAATGAATTGCTGAATCCTGCACATACTTCACAAAACACATTAGAAAGTTCAGTTGCAAAGATAAAGCTCCCCCATTCATTCATTTTCTTAAGATGATATTAATCTCAGAACATCATCTTCTTCAGATTTGCTCCCCCTCAAGGGGTGCACTCCATTCTGTCCAAACCATCCTCCAGATGAGAATGATCATCATCTTCAATTCCCTACAATGTTAGCACATGTATATACCAAGAGTATAAGGGAATAAGATGGAACCTCCTTGGTTCATCAATGTGAACAACAAGGTTGAGAAGATTCTCTCAATCGAGATGTCCCATTTTCACCAGTCTTCACACTTGCACATTTGATCTTCATTGATGATTGTGCTGGTGTGGTTCTCAAAACATCTTCATGTGAAACCTTCTTCTTCCCTTTTGGTTTAGAAATTTCCAGAGCTTCATCTTCAACTCTTTGTAGTTCTCTGGCAAGTTGCAACTGATGTGGCCATATGACAAGTAAATCATTTGGAAGAGTGGCCCCAGTTCTGGAAGTTCCACATGGTTCCTTAGATGCTGTCAAGATACCTTTCTTAGGAAACTTGTTTTCAATCAATCCCTTCTTCTTCTTCTGGATTGATTGTCTTTTTGAGTCCAGTCTACTTTTATTTAATTTCATGGCTTCTTTACAAAGATCCATGGTGTGTCCTTTCTTTCCATAGTAGAAGCATGTTTTCTTGGTGGTCCTTCTGGATGCATCACCCTTCTTGGATTTAGACTCCAAGGACTTCTTTTCCATTTTCAAAACCTTCTTGGGAGCATCTTCAACTTCCTTCTTGCTTCCCAAGGATTCTTTCTGAGCCAGGTTCAGTGATCTTCTCTTCATTCCAGCTTCGGATACATTCGGAGATTGATATGTATCAACTCTTTGACCACTTTTGCAACCATCCCAGATGTTGTCAAGTAATCCATACCTATTTGCAGTAAACAGATGTCTCTGGACCTGTGGATTTTGCTTCCTTCCTTCTGGCTTGCTCCCCCTTAGCATGGGCTTCCTCTGTGCTTTAGCATTCAGTGGATTGTACCAACAATCCTTTGCACAATGCCCATACTTGTTACAACACCAGCATTGTCCCACGAATCTTGACCTCTTCAGTCCTTCTGATTGTAGGGTACTCTTCTTGACCTGTTCTTCTGTTTCAGGAGAGCTCTGCTTCTTTACTGCCTTCATCCATACTTGTTTGGAATTATTTTTCCATCCTGCACTTTTTGTGGAAACACAATTAGAAGCATCAGTACAAGATGGGATGGATGGTACCTTCTTTTAGAAGATGTTGCCCTTTTATTAGAGGATGTCTTTCTTTTAGAATCATCATTCTCAAAGCTCACTTGAGTAGCAACATTTCTTCTTTCAGCTGACTGGGAGGCTTCAGCTTTGGGTGATTGCAGATTTTTCAATATCACCTCCAGTTCACAGCTTTTCATGTTGAGGGAGTTCTTCTCATCCTCAAACAATTTTAGCCTACCTTCCCAATTCTGTTTCAGCTGTTCCATTTGGTCATCATGCACCTTCTTTATTTCATGCAATGAGTTGTCAAGCTCCTTCACCATTTTGACTTTGTCTTCAAGTTGAGCATCTCTGACATTCATTGAAACTCTATGCCTCTTCTCCAGTGCATGGTAAACATCTTTGATTATTACTTTAAAGAATTATTTCTCAGAAAGTCTTCTTTGCAATTCTTCAGTAGTGTCTTCATATCATTCATTGCAAAGAGATACTGTTTCATCTTTAGCCTTCACCAGCTTTCTGAGAGTGTTGGTTATTCCAACCCTTTTAGCCAATTGATCTTCCATTGCATTGGATTCTTCTTCTAACTGTGATTTTTCTTCATGAAGATCATGGATGCCTGTAGCTATACACTTTTCCACTTCCATGGGAAGTGTCTTCTGAAGATATTTGAGTGCATTTAGAAGATCATTGTTTCTTCCATCATCATCACAGCTAGAGAAGGCTTCATCAGAAGAATGATAAAAGGAATTGTCATCTGATGTGACGTTCACATTTCTTTCCATAGAAGGAGTTTCTCTGATTGCAACAACCTTCTTCCTCATCTTCTTTGCCTGTTTCTTCATTCTGTTTTTCAGAGTCTTGGCAGATATCTCCATTTGAGGCTGTTCTTTCATTTCCTCAAATCTGCACTCCATATAGACTCTCTTGGATCTTTTAGAGGTAACCTCGCTCTGATACCAATTGAAGTGCCCAGATCAGTGTGAATCACTGAGAGGGGGAGGGGGTGAATCAGTGATCCCTTAAAACTTTTTACTAATTGATTCTTTATCAATTAAACCTCTATGGCTGGTTAAAGCCTCGATCCACTCTTCTTGTATCTCTCACCTTTCCACGAATGATGCAGTAAATGTAAAGGCACTGGACACAAGGATTTACAAGGTTCGGCACCAAAGGCCTACATCCTTTCCATGCTCTCCCAGCATGGATTCTCCCATTATAATCTGTTAGTATTACAATGGTCGATACAGAGTCCCACTGTATCTCTCCTGAGTCCCACAGGAGGGTCTTTATACTGCGTCACACAGTGTTACCAGAGTCCCACTGGCCTGCTCCAGAATCCCACTGAAGACTTCTTCTCCCTGAGTCCCACAGGGTCTTCTCTTGGCTCCTCGAGTCACACGAGTATCTCTTCTTCCCTTTAAGGTCTTCAAGTAACTTCAGCAGCCTGGGATAAAGGCTGATGGCCTTGCTCTTCTCTTCTGTTCACTTGTGATGAACATGACTCCTCAACTTGCTCAGGATTTATCTCCTTCTTCTCAGGATGACCAAGCCTCTCTCTTCAAGAATCTTCAACAGACTCTGAAAAGGTCTGTTGGTCTTGCTCAGCAATCTTCTGATCACTTCACTTGATCAGGCTCTTCTCAATTACTGAATACTCAGACAACTGATATCTCTCCTTTCAGTCTGGCTCAGTCTCACTTCAACTTCACTTCATGCACTGAGTCCATGGCAGCTCTTCATCCTCATGCACTAATAGCATGGCCTTCTCAATTTCTTCAAGATCCTCTGGTCTTGGTCAACTCAAATGCACACTCACTGATTTGAACTTTGATTACGTGCGCATGTGCATGCATGCATGCATGCACTTCCCCTTTCCTCTTCTTGGTGCAGTAGAACCACAATGGGTGTAACACTTTAAGCACACACCAACTCCTTGAACATCATACACTTTATTCTCTTTTGATTACACACATAAATGTGTGTTCTACTTTAGTGTGGGTCACTCATTATTTCTTCTAAGTGTATACACACTTCTTAGTGCACACACTTAGGTTCGGCCAACTTGTTTCTTGTTTGCACACACACACTCAAGGTGTGTTCTTCAATTTGCATACACAAGGTTCTCCACTTTTCACACAACTAGGTGTGGTATTTGGCCTTATTCACTTACACACACTTGGCTACGACCTATTCCACTTGCACACACTTCCTCTCGGCCTTTTTCACTTCACACACAATGTGTGGTCTTCTTAGCACTTGGCAAACACTTAAATGGCCATAGGGTGTTCTTGTTCTTTAATGTGTGCACCCACAAGGCCACGGCCTTCCTTGCTCAATTTTCACACAAAGGCACTAAGCCTTGGGTTCTCCCTCTTTGCACAAGCTACTTCCCGTAGGGCGTTCTCCTCACTTGGCACACACACACAAGGGATGTGGTGGTCTTCACTTCACCCACTTGCACACACACTGCCACGGCCCCTTCTTTGTTCTTGTTTTCACATACACCCAAAGGGTGTGTTCTTTCACTTCACACAAGGCACTCCACTTTTCACACACACAACACACAACTTGGTGTGGTCTTCTTGTTTGCACAGGGCTACGGCCTTTCCCTCCTTTGCACACAAAGTGCCTCGGGTATTCTTTGCACTTAGCACACACCGAAGGATGCAAGGGGCTCGGCCTTCCTTCACTTCAACAACCGCGCAAGCCTCAAGGGTGCAACCCGTGCAAGGCGCGCAAGGCCTCGGGTGGCCACTGCCGCGCAAGTGCTTACCGCGCAGGGGGCCGCAGTGCACAGAGGGGGGGCGCGCAAGGTAGCGTTGCCCTTCCTCCTTCTTCTTTTGCACAAGAAGTGCGCAAAAGGAACTTCACGGGGCCAAGGGGTGGCTCCGGGCTTCACTGCCGCACAGGGGGCGCGCAGGCTGTTCTTCACGAGGCAAGGCACTCACGGGACTTCTCAAAAAATATTCAGCGCATCAGCAAGCCTAAACGAGAGCCTCGGGTGATCCTTTTATAGGCAGAGGCGGCTTCGCCCCATCCGCGTGATAAATCTCAAACTCCCGAGATCTTCGGATCTTTTAAAAATCTTTTCAAATCTTTTTTTCCTTCACTATTTCACGCGGGCTTCATCTCTTTTACTTTCCTCCTCGTGCATGCGATTTAGAACGCATGCACGGCCTCTGTTTTGGCCATCCCATGCAAAACACAAATTCTTCAACGCCTCGCACCTTCGGTTTGCTTCGGCTTAGACCGAATTCATTTCTTGATGCATGCATGCAACATTTTAATGCATGGATGGGTTCAGTGCGTCGAGACGATCCCAATGGAGGTCTCGGTTTGCTCGGAGGTGGCCAGGAACTCAAAAACCATCTTCGGGAGTCGCCTGGTTCACCGGCGGCAAGCAGGTGGCTTCGGGGAGGCCTCGGACGAGCTCGATGATGAAGACGAGCTCTCGGCCGTCGGATGCGATATTTAATGGCCAGGATTAGATCATCGCCGCGGAGATGGATCGTGCGGCGTGGATAAAGCGCGCGATGGCTCGGACGGCTGAGATTTTCTCCCGGGGAAATTTCTGCGTCCCACATCGAATCGGCGAGAGGAATTGCCGCGCCTTATCAACCTCGCGCTACCTCAACCCCGCAATTGAATCTCCTCCCTCCACGGTGCCGCCCTGCACCGTGTTCTCCCTTCGGGCGCGCTCTGCGCCCACTCTGCTCCCTGCGGGCGCGCTCCTAGCGCCCACTATGCACACTCACGGGCGCGCTCCTCGCGCTCACGCTGCGTGGGCTTCATCACCGCGTGGCCTCGTGGCTTATACACGGCCCCTGCCTTGCCTCAGGGAGCGCCTTGGCCTTGAGGGTTCCCCATGGGCGTGGAGCCTTAGGCCCATATGTGCCTTGGGTGATCCCTCGGCTGGCCTCCTTGGTGGCACATTTTTTTTCTTAGTCTTGAATAAGACTTTGTCAAAAAACAATGTCCTCCATGAAATCAAGCCATATCAAGAGAACCACTTCAAGCCTTTCTTCTCCTTCATCTTCTTCTTAAGAATTCAAGTATTAATCTTCTTCATTAGAATTCCTCCATTTTCCTTCAACATATAATCAACATTTAAGAATGGAATTCCCGAAGGTTTCTTCATCTTCAACCGAGCTCCTGAATCAAATATTTCTTCAATAAACTTCATTGATCTAATCAGAGATCAATTGGAACATCTTCTGATTCACATGCACTAAGTGATAGTGCATGGACTTCATTAAACCACTTCATCCACTTAGAAGTAGTGAATGGATCATCTTGCTTCTTCAACTCCTCGTGCATTGTCACTACAATGCATGGTCTTCTAATCATGTTGTGACTTTGTATCCAGTTGATACAAGTTCTTGGAACTTTAAGAACAGCTCAACAATCGTCAGATGTCCATGGAGAATGTTTCAACCATATTCTCCAATGCCACTGAGTGAATCTCCTAAGTGACATTCCTCTAAGTTCCATGGCCATTATCCATTAAACACCATCACAACCTTTGTCATTCACATCTTGACATTCCTTGACTTCCATTCAATCCAAGACAACTTCATGCCTCATTGACAACAAATGCAACACAGTGCACTTCAACGATAATCAACAAAAGCATCAATTTCCTACAGGTTAAATTTTTTGGATGAGGAACCATGGGAATTCCCTTAATGGAATTAGAAGATAATTTATGTGTGGGAATGGGGAGCAAAAATATGTTACTTTCCATATGGAAATGATGAGTTTGGTTAATAAGACACAATTAATGATGTTCAAACTATAGAATCACTATAAGTTTAATATTGTAGTTGTAGGGAAGTTTTTTCTTATCCAATTTAATTCCTTAATCTAGGGATTAATTTTTGTGGTCTTATGTTATGAAAATCATTGATGAGGTTTTACTATAGAGTTTAGGGTTTGGGATTATAAAATCATGTTGTTGAAGTGTTTTAATTATTGGTTTTATAAATCATCTAAGGATTATTCAGTAGTATTTCATCATAAAGGATTTTCAAGAATATGATGATTGGTACTAATTAACTAAAAAAGTGATATAATGTTAATAATATATTATATATAAAGACACATTATTATGGACATGAAAATCATTGATATTTTTTAGATATTAGAGTAATTATAGTCAATTAAAATTCATTTATTTTGTGGAATATGCTAAGATGGATTAATGTCGATAGAGGTTAAAAATTTGATTTGTTTATAATGTTAATATTTAATATTATCATCATATTCATGATGATTCTATATGATAAATGTGAAATATGAATAGGATTTTCACTTTTTCCATATTTATAAAAAAACAACAAGTCTTGCGACTAATCATTGCCTCTGGCTAGGTAACTATGCAGAACCATCATCTAAATGATGATAATGTTGTAGTACCAATACATGGTCTACAAAATTTACTAGTATTATAAGTAAATTTATACTTAAATAACCCAATGGATTAATATTATGTATATTTTATAGAAACACAATTTAGGATCAAATATTTATGAATTTTTTTATATTTATGTGATTATTGATATTTTGATAAATATTTCATCAGGTTGATATAGATGTAACCTTTAGGTATACAATTTTATTTAACATAAATGTTTATTTTTTAATATAAAAATAAAATACCTAGATGTTGGGGTTATTTTGGATGCATGGGGTTTTTAGTTGTTGACCTATGTTGAAATTATGTTTTAGATATTAATAGGAAGGTTGTTTTTTCAATTATTCAACCTTAAACTAACCATTTTTTGATTTGGTTAGTGTCTAAATACAAAAGGAAAATAAAAATATCATTTTTCAGAATCATATGATACATTAGAAGTTAATTTTAGTGCATTAGGGATAAATAATCATTTGGACCACTCATATTCATAATAAATAGATGATATTGGGTTGAAAAATGATTAATGGATGAAATTATAAAAGTGTTGTAAGTACATATCCCTTTATAATTATTCTATATAGAAAACAGATACATAATCATTAGTAAACAGATCTTCAAATAAAAAGAATTATTGATTTTGTGATAAACCATTAGTCTCTTAAACCATAATAAAATATATAACATTATCTCATAAATGAATCTTCTTTTCAAATCCATGATTTGGCTGCCACCGAATTTTCCCCTATTTGGAATCCTAGTTATGTGATTACCTTCATGTTTCAATTTCCTTTATTTTAAGTGGAAGTATTGATAACACTTTTCACGATATTGGATTTCAACAAATGAATTTTCAATTGTCAAACAATTTATTAATGAGAAGAATTTCACATTATAAGGAATAAATTTATTTAATGGGGGTATAATTTGACACCATAATATTTCAAAAGAGAACCATATTTTATAGCGTATAAAATATGAGACACTGAGTATTGATGAACCATGATATAATAAAAAAAATTATTCATTAAATTTCACTGTAATATCTTAGTTGATACATTATTGGGTATCAATAGTATTAGGTAATTTATGAAATATATACATAATTTAAACTATATTTTATTTTATAGATAAATTCTAATAAAATAATCAGTCAATTTTTAATAAGGACATTTTTTTCATCAACCAATTTGTTTCAATAAAAAATGATTTTTTTGTGATAAAATATTCAAATTAATTTATGAAAATTTTATAAATGTATCATTATATAATAAAAATAATTTTTAAATCATCATATCGAAATTAAAATTGGGGGAAATTTGGTTTTGTTTTATAATTTTTTTTAATGTATAGTTAAACTATTGATTTCTCAAATACATTCATTTATCATCATTAATTAAACTAATTTAAATTTTCCATTAAATTTTTTATTCTGTTTATAGTAAAATATTTTTCATTTTAATTTATAATAAACAAATTAAATTAATTTTAATCAAAAAATTCCTAGATATTATTGTATTTTCAATTTTATGCATAAAATGTGGGTTTCTACAAACTATTTTTAATGCATTTACTCTATACATTTGAATTAATAAAAACACCCATATTATTGAATCATTTAAAAAAAAATTAATAATTATATTTATATGTATATTAATATTAGATCATATATTTATTTATAGTAGTAATATAGTTAATGTAAGATAATCTTATGTTCTAAGAATTCATTTTTTTTAAAACCATTTTTTTACTGATTTTGTGGGTTTAATTTTAAATAAAACTATGAATCATATATTAATTGAATTTTATACAATGGATTCCAAATTTTTAATATGATTGTTTAATATTATGTCACTAGTTCAACATATTTTTTTAAACTAAATTGTAAAAATAGTACAAATATGCTTCCATGGTTAATGTAAAAACTAGTCTACCAAGGATTCAATAAAACAGGTAAAGGGAGTACAATATAAAAAAATTAATTTTTGAATTTTTTATGATTTTATTGACAATATAACTCTTATAATACATTATTATTCACTAGTTTTTTAGGAACTTTTCTTGGGAGTGTCTTTCTATTTTTGTATTGTTTTGGTTGTTTATAAAAATGTCACTCCCACTCTCTTATAAAAGTAATCCTCATATCCTTTTATTTCAACACATAAAAATACATTTATATGAAAGTATACTTATAAAAATACAATATTTACTTCCCTCCCCACATAATATATTCCATGAGTTTATAAAAAAAATCAAAGGTGGATTTAGCTATAATATTAAAGAGGTGGGTCAAAGAAGAGGTATCATTATTGACATACCATAGATGTTTAATTTCTTATTACACCTCCATAAAATATTAATCAATAATTATTATATAATAAAATAAAAATATAATATGAAATAAAAATTTTATAATGTTAATGTAATAACCAAAATCTATCTCCTCTTCCATCAAATGTGAATTGAAATCATTGTTAGTGTTTACGGCAGACTACTACCATGAAAATCGATGTAATTAATTTTACATTATCACCAATAATGAATATTCATGTTTATGTATTTAATAATTATTTTATATTAAATAAATAATAATTATTTAAATTTAATATATCATATACATTCTTTCATTTACATACAATAAAAAATGATAAAATCAGTCATGTTTATAGAGGACTACCGCATTATAAAGTGATGTGATTCGTCGTTTCAAAATGACTGGAAATTGATATATGTAGGTAAAATTAAGGGAATTATATGATATTTATGAATAATAATCATTATGTAATAGTTAAATAATAATTACATCATTTCAATCATGATCATTTAAAAATGGAAATGGTACATATGAGTATGTATGGCCTACCATCTCCATGATAATAACATTGTTCTTTTTTCATAACCATAATTCACGTTTTGATTAAAAAAATAAATTTTATTTATAAAATTGATATTATATCACAATAATATTTTTCAACATTATGAAACAACGTCCCCTATTACCATAGTCAGTATACGAATGTCATTTTGAAATTATGAATTGAGTGTCCTAAAAAACCAGACATGGATATAACTAATCACGTAATTGAATAAATAATTAAAATATGTGAAATAAATATTTTTACTATAAATGATTAAACAATTGAAAAATTATTTATAAATAAATTAATTGATAATTTATTATTTTACTGCAGATATAAGACATGCAAGGAAAATTTTGGACTCGAGGTAACTGTTTCTTATCAAAACATCCTTCTTCAATACACATGTTCTTTTATGAAACTTATTTATCATAAATTGTTTATAAAATTAACCTTTACATGTTATATAATTAATCCTTCATAATTCAAGATATCTTATGTTACAATTAATTAACATCCTTCTTGGTAGTTATAATTGAAAAAATACCAATGTGTGGAGGGTCAATGTTTCGATCAAATTTTATAAAGAAATGTTTGTGTATGAATTTCAATTGTAATAAATTATTGGATAATTGAATTATAAAACAATATAATTTTATAATCATCTAGTAATTAATAACCATTTGAGGAAATACTAACATTTTCCATGCTTTTTTAATTAAAATAATTGAATATTTGTTTTTATAAAATGACGAATTTATTTTTCTCTTCAGCCAAAAATTATTTTTCATCCATATCCATGTCTTAAAAAAATCATGAATATATTTAACATTTTAATAATTATTTTTTAAGGAAAATTTAAACAAACTTTTAATTTAATTTTTTAAAATAATATTATTGTCATTTTACAAATGAGGATCTTTTACTAATTTTAAAATAATCTAAAAGGGAATTTTTTGACATATAAATATTTGTCCACCATTCTAAATAATAAAATATTTGAATAATCTATTATAATCATACATGCTTCACTCTATCGATAAATAATTATGAATTATTTTTTAAATGTTTCAATACTTAATATTTTTTTAATGATAAAAGGGCCTTTTTCATGAAATATTCTATTTAATACTTTTGTGGAATTTTCACCGATAATGACAACTATTGATATTTTTTATTTCTTCTAAATTATGTATATATTATTAAAAAACATATAACTAACTTATTCTCCATTACAATGACATGGTAATATATACATTATGTTCATATATCAAATGCATTCATTATGAAATTTCCTTCTATTATGATATGAGACATGTTTTTTCATCCTATATTATTTCTCTGGAAAATTATTATTCTTATTCCTTATGATTGATTTCAATTTCATCCATAAATAGTCATTCCTATGTTTTGATTGGTTTTTCCAAAGAGTGATCTAATTCATTGAGAAAATAATTATCTCCTGAGGCGTCATGTGTGAGATTAATAAATAAACCTAATCCATTATGGGTCATTGTCCAACAAGTTATATTATCTATGCATTTAACATTGTCTAATTTTTGTGTCTTGTTATATATTCGTAACATAATTCATATGATTCCATGATCTTATGATAACATGTTCACTATGTTATAATCCCATGTGATTACTCTTTAGCCTTTAATTTTATGATATCGTGATATACATTTGACTAACAAGTTATTTTATCATACAATGTTTTTAACCTTAAATAGACTTTTAGAAAATAAATTTGGTCAATCTATTCCCTAGTTTATACAATATAGTTTTTCATCTCAAAATATTTAATGATACCATTTTGGGAAATAAAATAAACAGTTTTATTTTAATCTCATGTTGATGTATTATGAACCTAGTCTTCCAAATTCACCAAGACTCACTGTCATTAATTAGTGTTAATGGATTTTTATGGTAATAAATAACGTAATAATATTTTTAAAATGGAGTAATTTCAATATATATAATATATTTTATCACCATTACATCCATTTAAAATATATATCTCCATTAGTTCATACATATTTATTACAACAACTTTAAAGTGATGTGTTTTATTCATCATAGCCACACATTCCTGTTATATATAAGTTATTTAAATAATGAATATGTTAAATATTATAGGATAACAATTCTAGAATGAGAAAATCATAATTTATCTTTTTATTCATGTTTCCCAAAATGAGGAAATGTGACTAATGTTTACGTGCAATCTACATTCTCTCTGATGGGGAATGATTCATTTTTCATAACCACCTCAAATTTTTTGTTTGAAAATTTTAATTAATGTATAAAGATGAAATTTGTAACCTCATTAGGAATCATTAAAAGAAATAATCAGGAATATTTTGACCATAGTGAACCTACCAATGTCATTTTGGATATATTAGTTCAATATCCTTAAAAAGTCTATTGTGAACATAAAAGATTAATTTTGTGAATATTAAAATAGAAATAATGAAAGTAAATGAATAATTAACATTAAAAGATGTATTGAGTAGGTAAATTATTAACAAATATTTATTATTTAATATGTTAAAGAGATTAAGTATTGTGTCATATTCCAGTTATTCGATTTTTAATTAAAAATCAATTTCATTTGGAAATAAGCTATTTAAAATACATATTTTGTTTTCTGTCAGGTATAAATTTCCATATGAATGTTAAATGTTATTTTTTAATTTAAATTAATTTTTTTAAAAATAAATTACAACATATTTCTTTCAATTTTTAATTAGTTCACTAGTAATCAATTCATAAAGGATTTTTCATTAAAACATTAGTTTTAAGGTTTTAATGTTTTTATTCTATTTTCACACATATGTATGTTCAACTGAACATCACATTTATCTTATCAATATACTAAATTTTATGCTAAAATTAATTTTCAACCCTGTTTGACATTATTTCTTAGGGTTTTAATGTATTAATTTTTAAATGTTTTCAAATTAAGTTATTTTAAATACATTACCAATTTTGCTGAAGGAATCATTTTTATCACATGCGAAATGAGTGGAAATTCTGACCATCATGATTTCTATTATTTAATATTATTAAACTTTATTTATTATTGGTTTTTACTTATAATGGAAATTTTATTATTATTATGCGAAATATGTTAAATATATTTAAAAAAATTAATTTATTCCTTATATTTACAGAAATCCCAAATGTTCTTTTGAATATTGGTTAAATTTAATATTTTATAAGATTTAAAGGTTGAACAAATACTATTTTATTATTCTATATTTAGTATTCATTGTAAATATATTAATATTATGGGTGTGCCTCGTATACCTCTCCAATGCATTAGATAATGGTATGTTATATGGATAATAACATTGGAATTTACAAACTAGGTTATTCTATCTGAAAGGAATCTTGTATGGGTTCAATGAAGATGATGTAACAAGGAACAGAAATGAAATTTATATTTTTGATAATGTGTTTCTATTAAAATCATTTATTTTTATAAGATAGTATAACTATTTTTTTAAAGAAGGGTTATTATTTTTAAAGGTTAAAGGTATGTTTTTATGAAAATGTTTTTAATTTGATATCATGATAATTCATAATCCCTTTTTATAATAATTTTTTATTTAAATTATAATGTATGTATATATTAGAAGAATTGTGAAAAAGGGAAAATTTCATATGTAAGAAAGTAATTATTTTAGATTAATGTGTATTATTTTAAAGTAAAATAATTTGATATTATATCATGGTATTTAAATTGGATAACAGGGTTTTGTTATTGCATTATATATGAACATTGATCATATTTTTTATTATCATAAAAAATATTAAGCTATATTAAATATGTAAAAATGATGATTAAAATCTATTTTCAAATCTATTTTATAATTAATGGAAATTTTACATTAATGGAGAATGTGTGTCATGAGTGAAAACTGTACAATGAAGATGTGATTCCTTCGATTATAGATAAAATATTGATTTTTTATAATTTATCCCCGCGTAATGTATTGGTTTCCATAATTTTCCCAATCTTTATACCTGAATAGTCCTTAAGAAATCCTAAAATTGAATTCTAGTCTAAAAATAAATATCACGCAATTATTTAGGATTGGTTACTTACATTAGGCGTCAAATGAAGGGTTTAGATACGTTTAGGGGTATTTTTTAATTAGAGAACATGTTATAAGTCCTAAATAACAACAATGGATAGTTTGATAAGGATAATTATAGTCTGTTTTTATAAATTTAAAGAGTTTAATAGAAGATAACATAGTTAATGATGTCTTAATGTTTTTCCTCCTAATTATATTGTTTATTACTATTTTATTTATCATTCCCAAACAAACCATTTTTCAATATTGAATTCATAGAACTAGTAGAAACAAAATTAAAAATGGATGTGAAGGAAAATAAAGTGGATTTGTGAATGAGAAACTGAATGGGAGGGAGTTCTAGTAAAAACTGTAATGGTCATTCTTTACCATATATCACGAGTTATTATTAACAACCTAAACCAACGATAAGGTCATGACTTGACCCACTTGGAATTACCTGACTAGTGGTATACCATGCATGAAAACCCCATGTTGGCCACTAACTAGAAGGAGGCATGTGACTAGTTTTAAGTACTAATATCCGATATATTAGATGCATTATCCTATGTACCATTTTTCCACACACATACATATCCAAGACAATAAATTACTAAATGTGAAATTAAAACCAATACCAATGCATGCAAAAATCTAAATACCATAATTAGAGTAAAATAGATGAAGTAGAATGAAATATATCCAAATAAAATTCCACTAAAACTAGAAATAAATTCCAACCATAATAGAATGTGGTGACTATTATCATATGCAACGCCAGTACGAAATTTTGTATATCAACCCCAAACTATGATCTTCCCTCTCCTAGTCCACCTAGGACACCATAAAAAAGAATGTTGTATTCAGAAGACAAGACATATATTTTAAAATACCAGAAAGTGTTTGTATAAAAAAACTCTATATGACACCATGAGAACATAAATGATAAATCATCAAGATATGTTAGCTCATCAATATACATGTACATCAATCAATATACAAGGCATAACGTTATTAAAACCCCCAATATACTCATAATAGAATCTATGTTTCAAATAAGACCCAATCATAATTCTATGCACATGATTATTATAAGCAATTCAACAAAATTATCATCCAGGATAATCCACTCATTAATCCATGTTTTAACTAATGAAACTTATCTGAGATATCGTTCTTGTCGGGCCATTCAAAAAAATTACTCACTCAAACTCCAAATATCTCACAAATTAGGTATGGGATCAAATCCAAGACCCCTAGATCCACCAAAAATACAACTATATCTAATTTATACAAATGGAATCAATGTTATTTTTATGGTAATTATGGTAATACAATAAAACCAAACCAGGGAAGAAGACATGATTGAAGATCCCGCCCCAGGCCTCATGGTGGGAAACCACAATCTTAATCTAAAATGGGACTTATAGAGTGTATCAAAATACTATAATGAAAATGTAATGAAACATTATACCCTCCTTAGTATGGACTAAGGGATCAAACATAACTAAAATGTTTTATACTATAGAGACATAGGAATTTATCATTTCTTAAATGAAGCACATGACATGAATCATGGGTACACGACATGTCTCATCTACCGGAGGTATTCCCCTATATATATTCATCACATGCAATATATATATATATATATATATTTATGAAATATTCATTAGGGGTACATGATATGTATAGTTAGGTTCAACACTCATCATACCACCATCACACGGCCATGCACATTAGGTAATTCTCATATACTTGGTATTCTCAGTTTACCTGGATATGTCTGAATAACATGTCATAAAAATGTACATTAGCCATACCCATGTCCTTGGCCATGTTTGTGACTATATAATCTCTTGGATAAATTATGAGGTTCTAGAACTAGGTCACAAGGATTTACATATTTTATATCTTGTGTAACCCTCACATATCTTGCATGGACCCAACACAACTTGTCGTATTCTGGGTACATGTTGTGTAACATGGGTTTTTAAGAACCCTAGAGTGATTCACGCATAATATAATTTCATAATAATTTCATCTTCCCATAATATATGTCACACATATTAAACTCATATCCATACTTTACCAAGCCTCTAGGTCACCAGTGTCTAGATTTTGGCCACAAAAATTCGATTGGAAAAATAGATCCATCGAACTGTGCCATCGAGAAATACAAATAATTTAATCAAGAACCGAAAATATGATTGTATATCTACTGACACGGTCACTCATTACTACCAAGATATTGATATGAAATCCAAAATAGTAGTATGGACCCATTTCATTGAAATTTAATTTCACAATGATAACCTACTGGGTAATTATAGAATCTCCAGCCTAGGGAATACTAATGACGAACATGAAAAGAATACAAAGATAAAAAATTTAAAAATAAAATAGGAACAAACCTCAACAATTTAGAGGGTTAGAATCTATTTGATTCTTTTAAAAAGTTTAAATACTATAATAAAAAAACAAAAAATTATTATTTCCATAACAAATAGGTAAATAAAAGGACTCCCATAACATGATTGACCCGTGAATAAATATATTAATTTATTTGATCCACATTTTTAATGGGATAGTCAATAGAAAAAATATACACAAAAAACCCCACCTAGGATTGGAATTGTCATTAATGAATAATGAATATGTATTTTCATCATTGGGAGGATACTCAGACTCTAATTTAATTGGTGATCCCTATAATATCATGATCATTGATCAGTGACATCTTCATATACCAATTATCTTCTCCACACTCTTATCAAATCTATTGTTATATGTGTGTAACCCGAGGATTTTTCTATAAATGTGATTAAATAGATGATAATCTAAGTTATTACTAATAAAATAATAATAAATCAATAATCATTTTATTATATAATATTTCTCCCATGATTTCACTTTAACCAACCACCCCATACCAGTAAAACATTTGTTAGACCTAGGGTAAGACCAACACATCAGACTCAACATATGACTCATATTTCCCAATTGAGTCCGAAATAAATAGTTATTAATATATATTTGAGAAAATGATGAAAACGTGACATTATATATTAAATATTTATATAATATCAATTCTGAGTCCCTCTAGTCCATAGAATCTCATTCCATCTCAACTATTGGCTCAAAAAAGATTATTATATATATTCCAAATCTATATATGGAAATAACATAGATGTTATATTCTCTCCACTTAATTTTTTCCAAAAAATTTATAATTATTATTGAAAATGATTCGGGTACAAAGCTTGCATCTGGGTCTCCCACTACCATGTTCTCTCTTCGCAATTCTCTTACTTCCACCATACACTCAATACGGTACTCACTATACCGTAGTGGATCTGACCCCACCAAAACTCACTCTCCAATGGGTACTCAAGAAAGTTATCTCTATCCTCATTTTCTATCTCTCCCTAATTAATAACATTTGATAGTTCATGAACTTATAGCCTAATATCTGACACATGGGAAACATCCCAAACCAATTGTAACTAAAAAGATGTGTCCATGTGGTATTCCACCTCATAAACCCTATGTATTATATGGAAAGGGGTAACGGATATTGAAGATATCTTCCTACCCCAATCAAATCACTATAATCCACATTAAGGTGATGCATTTAGGAACAAATTGTATCCATCCTGAAACTCTATGTTAAATTATCGTCAATCCAAAAATGACTTATGATGGATCTTTGTAGTTCACATATTCATTTGGATTATAGCCACCATCTATATTTTCAATATCACTATTTCTTGTCCCAAGAGTGATATAAAACATGGACCAATCCCATATAGTTTTTTCCTATAGGGTATCCCATACAATGCCTTGAATTATTCTATATTGATTGCTGAGGTATAGATACTATTGTAAAAAACACAACCAAAGAAAGTTGATCCTCAATATGGACATATTTATACATTGTATCTCATATCATGTCCTCCTAATCCTGAATTTTCCACTCAATATTGTCATAACTTTGGTGGATAACCCCCATGATCAAATGAAATTGATTCCCAGAGTTCTCAAAATATCCCATATATAATAATTTCATGAATTAAGGATCATGGTATAAAACACTCATAATGGTAATTCCATGAAGCTAGACTATCATTTATATGTAGGAATCCCACACTCTCAACAAGACACCATTCCCAGATAGCTACGACGTGGGATGACTTAGTAACTCATTCTATGATCACTTAGATGACATCATGTACTATAGACATTAATAGAATCCCTATAATAAATCTCATATATATACCATCACACATCCACATTGGAACCTTGAGGGGTTGTCCTAAACATACATGAACCTGGTGCTCATCCTTCACATAATGGAAATTGATGCATTGATAGACCAACTCCAAAAAAACATCTTCATCTATTTCCAACAAATATAATGATAAAGGTATCGGTACATATTTTTCATTTCTAGACATACCAATATGGTGGCATATGAAACATTACTAGAACCTACTAATGAAAAATCATGACTATAATCATCCATCAAGTAAAAGTGATGTTGTTCTCCACACCTTCCAAAAACTCATCAATAGAAAATGAAGTGGATATCTGAGTACCCAAGATCTCAATGATGTTATCTCCATGTGATTTTATCCAATTATAGTGTATATGTGGTGGGGTAATAACTATAGACTAAAGATATGTATCATTAACTAAATCCACTAGGGACTATTAGATCATGTAAAACAGCTCCAACTCCTTAAGCAAAATCTATGAGCAGGATCTCTTGCTGAGAGCATATTCTACCACAACCACTTCCCATTATTATATATTATCTTGAAGCCATAATAATGTAGGAACTCCATCAATCCCCTATATATCATATTATAATACTTCCACAAAAATATATACCTAAGATTAATGTGGTCAAAATAGATGATAAATCACTCTCCCATAAGGCAGGGTCTCTGTTACATTACGGAGAATACTACTAGTAATAGAACCCAATCATTAGACAAATAGTTATACTGATTTTTTCTGAAATTCCTAGATCCATAGTATATCATTTAATACCTCTACATTAGAACAAAACAAATTTTAGACCATGTGGAATTGCAGAACTCTATATACTTGGCACGTTCCTCTTGAAATATAAATATGGAGATTCTCTTCATCCTCGGCCAAAAATCCTGAAATTATTGTTAGCATAATTTAATACACATAAAATGTTTTCCATTATGTATAAAAGATGTAAAAAGTTCTTATAACCTAAATAAATCTGTATTCAATCTCGTGTAGTAGACTTCCAACCCATTGAGGCTCTACAACACCATCATGCTCATTAGTGGATCCCAAGCTAATGTGGCCTCCCCCATCACCTTTTCCACTAATAAACCCTATTATATGATTAAATTTGGGATAATGTGGACCTCTGAAATCCAAAAATGGAACTTTGAGAGACTATTCTAAATCCAGTGCTCTCAATGATTTTTTAATACAATCACTAAATTTATTGTATTCTTATACATTGATATTGAGTACAATTGAATGTAATAAACGAGGAACAGTCTATGTGAGTCAGGAATATTATTTTAAAGAGTCCCACAAACATTATTTGAGAATTATTTAGGCCAAAATACAAAATTATTAACCCATAATTAATATAGGAAAATCATAATTTCATCCTTGTAATATCCTCATCTTGTACAAGAAGATGGTGGTAACCTGATGTTAGGTCGATGAAAGAGAACCATCTCACCCATCATAATTGGCCCAAGTTGTTAAAAGTACAATGTAATGGATACATAATTTTAAGGTTCAACTAGTTCAAAAAATGATAATACACAAATAAACTCATGATCTTGTCCAACTTATTAGTAAACAACACAACGACTTCCTAGGGGGAAACATTGTGTATTGAAATCCCTTTTGTGGAAATTCAATAGACCTCACCCTTAGCTGATGATTATTTGTAGAATCCATATGATATATTGGTAAAAATAACATGATAATATATAGGTGAAAGTATATGTATAAGTCTACATCCCATGGGAGTTGTGATCATGGAACATCCTCCAGAAAGACATCCACCTACTCAGACACCACAGTAGGGAGCTAAAACTTCATATCATCCACTAATCCATGGTTGATACATTACAATTAGTGAGTAATTACTTATATCCAACTCAGTATGTTACTATCTTGAACATCATGGTTTTCCTTATATCCAATGAAGTAAATTCTCAAACTATCACCATGGAGACACCACATTCTTGAGCTATAATAGTTGATCTGTTGATGAACTATGGATAAAAAAACCATACCTATGATCGTGAAATTATGCCTCATTACTTTTATATATAGATCCCATAAAGATAAATCTCCTCTAAGAGTCAGGTCACATTATATGTACAAGTGTGTAATCACTTGATATCCTCTTATCATAGTCTACAAGACCAAGGGTCGGGCCAAGGGCTAAACTAGAATCTCTAAATCTGGAATATGGGAATATGAATTAAAATAGTTTCTTCCACTTGTATCAATAAATATTGAAGATAATGAATATAAGAAATAGACCATCCGCATAATCATTCCTAGAGCCTTAGGGTCATTTTCCACTATTGCCTAAAGATATTTTAATCCTTTCCTAGCAGCTCCTTGAGCCAGGAATGTACCATTAGGGGGTGGTGGAAATAAGTCTCATCACCTTTCACCTCATGTGGTTCCAGCTAGTTATTTTACAAATTGGCTACGATGTGGAACCCCATTCTCTTGTTATTATCTCTGCCTAGGAGGTCCCATGAATATATCCCTATTAGTGGTATGACATGTTGGAAAATATCACATGTTATTACACTAGTCATCAAAATAGTATAACCACCAATCTCTTGGATGTATAGAACAACCATGAGAGACATAAAATGCAGATTCTCTATACAGGGATCTCCTCTTAAAGCATCTCACACACCTATATCCATGTTACAATAATCGACTACCTGTTGTGGAGGTCTCAAATCTTCTGTTCCTAGTACCAGCACCCATTGTCTATTTTATCTCACGTGGTTTTTTATCCAATAATATGGCCCACTCAATGACTCCAGCATAGATGATAATTCAAATAGATATCAAAGAATCAATGATATATAAATATAAGCCCATGATAAATGCTTCATGCTTTGAATCATGAATTGAAAACCATATCCAAAGAGTATCGTGAATCAGTATTGAACCTCACTCAATACTCTTCCACGTCCATACTTCTCTATTGTAATTAAATAAACTCAACGATATACACTATTCACAACATTTATTGATAGAAATCTACCATAAAGATATACTTGAAGTCTTAAAAAAGAGATATGTCTCATCATTTTTCTATTTAAGTAGACCTCATCCTCGCCCAGTGTATCCCATTATATGATGTCCTTGAAAAACTATCTGATATATATGTGTTCTCCAAAGGCAGTAAACTCATGTGACAACATAGCTACAGTCCTCATCTACATAGAGGTTTGGCTCACCATGAAGAATAAGAGTTTTATTACTCTAATTCTCATAGATTCATCTCATCATATTCTCATCCTCAACTTATTTCATTGGAAAACCCATCTAATCAATGGGTGGTGTAAGAACAATAAAGGAAAATGAAGGTACAAACACCTACATAGGACCCTGTACTAAGACCACATCACTTAGTAGTTCATGATCTTGATCCTGCAGTGGAATTTTGGTTTGCTATCTTTATAGAGGCATCATGAAATAAACATAATGCACCACTATCAATGAATATGTCTGGGGAGAATACTAGAGAATGAAATGTAATCCAAAATATATTAACATATGATGAACGTACCACTATTTTCACTATGAATAGATTCTATAGGAATGGATTCATAAGCCGCCAAACTAATAGTGGAGTCCCTATAATGAAAGATTAAATAAACACACATTATCGATATTTCTATAAATCACAAACCAATGCAAACCACTAGTAAAAACACTAAAATCTAGTTGTAAGGTAGAATAGACTGATCTAATATAAAAATTACACAAACCCACACTTATGGCCCACCTATTAGGTGGTATACATAGCATGAAAACCTCAATAGTACCTCAAATATGTGTATGGATGGTGAATAGAGCTGATTAGGAATATACAACACATGGTAGGGATTGTCCCGGGTTCATACACACACACACACACAAACATATCCATTCGCACTGAATAAAAAAAAATTAAAGTAAAAATAATTCTAATATATTAATACATCTAAATCGATGTATCAATGTCTGAAAAATGATTTGAAAAAAATAAGGTATAAACAAAATTCCACAAAAATGGAAAAAATTCAAATCTAAAAAAATGAGGGGAATGCTGTCCAATGAAACATTGTTTTGAAACATGGAATTTTTAACCTAGAACTACTCTCCAAATGATCCTAGTCATCTAAGGAAATTTTCAAAAGGTCTATCATATTCATAAGAAATTAAATATCTAAGAATATCCCATATAAGGTTGATTTTGAAAATACCCTTTTGGAATTCAAATAAACCCAACATAATGCTCCAAGAGATACAAGGTCATCAATATACATGTATTTTAATCATGTTATGAGACATAATGTAAATCCTAAAACTTGATATATTCATAAGAGAATCTAAGTCTCAATGCAGTCTCAACAAAAATACAAGCCATAGAATATTTCTCGAGTTTTTATTATTATTAACATATGGAATAATAGATTTCATGTGAATTGATTCCACTAATGGAACTACTCTGATAGATCAGGTTTTCTAAACCACTCCGAACATGTACTCATTGGATGAAAAATGATATCATCATCCAGGTAAGGGATCATATCATGGATTACATGGGGGAACCAAAAACCCTAATTGATCATCTTTTTGGATAGAGGATCAACACCCTATTCATGTACACCATTCTAACACAATGAACCATGCCCAAGGAAGAAGATATGACACATGATCCCACCCCAGGCCTCACAGGGGATACCATGTACTCTATATAAAAAAACATTTAGAGAGGATCAAAATCATATTTCTATTACACAATACCACATTATAACATCATATGAAAGGACCTAGAGATAACGCTCTATTGAACATGGTCATTACTGACGAGATAGATGACCTCATCATGTCTTGAATGAAGTAAAATGTGTTGATATGCGGTACAAGTTGTGTCATGCATGCCCTTCTTCTGCGTGTGTCTTTCCGTATCAAATGGAATAAAAACTTATACATACATGAGATATCCTTTTGGGATACATGGAATTCATAGTTTTTATATAATATTGTGTGACATGTAACCATGCCCGTATACTTCAAGACATGCAGGTGTGCATGATTGTGTAGGTGTGCCTCCTGTGTCCAATTACCTAGTCATGCCCATATACTCGAGTCATGAACATATTCCTAGCCATGTACTTGCACTTATTCCCCTGAGGGTACACAAAGAGAATCCATCACTTTTTCATATAGAGGGTGACACATGTCACATAGTAGGTGATATTTTATTTCAAATGTAACCTTACGTATTCATCTTGGTACCCCACATGGAGTGTGTTTTTCGAGACAGAAGCCATATAAAATTGGATATTCTCGAGTCTGCTAGTTCATCAGGAATATTATGATTTTCTATCATTTTATCTACTAATTCAATAAATAATGTCCTTGAAACTCAGATCATTCCTCCACCAACACTCACCATCATCAAGCGATGAATTCCAACCACCCAATTCAATCAGGAAAACACCCCCTTCAAACTATTCCATCAATACGCTCCAAAAAAATGAATCATGAACCTCCAATATGATTGATTATATAGTACAATTATTACACACCACTACTATTACATCCATCACTGATCCAAAATAGTGATATCAATCCATTGTTCCAAAAATTTATTTCAAAATGATCACATATCTAGCAATCATTGAATAATTGGGAAATGAATACCAGTTAATAATTTTCATATAATGGAGGAATAAT
Source organism: Viscum album (assembly GCA_963277665.1). Lineage (NCBI taxonomy): Eukaryota > Viridiplantae > Streptophyta > Magnoliopsida > Santalales > Viscaceae > Viscum > Viscum album. Next base: position 1,608,178,361 of record OY728127.1, on the reverse strand, counting down.
ACAATAAAAATCATAATAGGACTGATCCTCTGTGATTATTCAAGATTTACTCAATTCATTTCCATTTTAACTATGATCAAATAACATCAATAAACCAAAAGTAATATTTTCTAATAATAATAGTTAAATAAAAATGCACCAGAAACATGATCGACCAAAAAATCAAGCTATTAGTAGATTTGATGTATGTTTATCATGGTATTATAAAATGGGGAAATACACTATGAAAAAATGTCCTAGATTATGTTACGGTTAATTTCTCAAAAAGAATAAATCAATGTTTTTATCAATGGATAAATTCTTCAATAATGATGTCCTTGGTGATCCTTGTAATATCTCGATTTTTGATCCACAATCTCTTCATATACCAATACTTCCCCAAAAATCCACTAAAATCTACATGGTTTGTAATATTACACTAGGATGTTTCCATAAATGGTTTTAAATAGAGGGGGGTCTAGGTCATGGAAATAAATGAATCAAAAAAGAATAATTAATTAATTATTTCATATTTTCATATTTTTCCTCAACCACACATTAACCAACCACCTGATAACAATGAAATATTTATCAATACATGGGAAAATCAGATATTCTAAACTCAATAGTGGCCTCATATTTCACATTCATGTCTGCATTTGGGATTCGTTATACCATTTTAAGAAAACAACAGATGAGTGATATTATATATTTAATATTTATATAATATAAATATTGATCACCTTCGGGAATCATAATCTCATGAAATCTTATCATATTGATCTAAAAAATTATGAGCTATATTTAAAATAATTACCTAATAAAATTAAGAAGTTATAGTCAATTTTTTAATGAATCAAATAAATGGAAAATTGAGTTCTATGGATGTTTGGATGATAATGACCATAATGGTTAAAATATTCAATGTATGATTAATTAATAATTTTTGTAGAAGAACCAAGAGAAATATCCCAATGGAAGAGGAGGATGTTTTATATATATTAAAAGAGTGCATATGGTAATACAAATCTAAGGAAAAATTATTTTTTTGGTTAACATCATGAAGGGGAATAAATTATTACAATGAATTTATATAATGTTTTAAATGTGTGGAGTATGGGTATTATGATCATACATTTCCTTAGTGAATATCTTAACAAGGTTATTAGAAAATATGTATAAATACCATTTTAGATGTGTCTTATGCTATTACAGTTGAAGATGAGGAAGATATATATGAAATATAAATGGATTAGATAATATTTTGTCTTCTCTTATAAAATTTATGAATATTAATATATGATTCATATTTTTTTATAATTTAATGATTGAATTAATGAAACATATAGAAAATAATTACTAATGGATTATGATGAACATTGAATGATAGACTTTTCCATATATATAGTTTGAAGAGTTATGGTATAGTATAATATGTAAGGGTGATCATATGTTTATAATCAGTGAGTCAATTTTGATGTTATTATATGATGTGAATACATTTGTGAAGAATATTGAGTCCTCAGATATTTTTGAAGTATATTAAAACCATAATATTAAATTTTGTTTTAATTAATTTTTATTTAATGAAAATTATCTTATATGTTGTAGAAATATATTGAATTATTCTAATAATAGTTATGGTTATAATGATAATTAATTTTAAGTTAATTATCAACAACTTCGATAAAATTATTATAACATTTTAGGAACATATTTTTTTATCATAAAGAAAACCATGGGATTAAAAAGTTATTTTTTTCTCTCAGATTAATATAATTTTTGTAGAAGTTCATTATTTTGTGGAAATTATATGATTAATTTAAATAAAAATAATTGGGGCTAAGATATTATTTATTGATGAATAAATGTTGATTTTTTTTATGTGTTTATATGATTTTATTTTTTATTTATGGTGAATCGGGTTGTTTATGGAAAATATTATCAAATTTTTGTGATTATATGGTTATGGAATATATGTTTTTAGATATAAGAATTTCTGAGTGACTAATATTTTATATAGATAAATAATATGTTGATATTATAAGAAAATACGATCAAGTATTTTTGATTTTTACGTTCTGAGCATTGTCTTAAATATTTTTTACCAGTTTTAAGGTTAGTTATTTAAATAATGATTAATATTTAACAATTTTTTATTATTTTTGATGAATTTTGAAATTAATATATCCATTCAACATATTGGATATATTATTTACCCATGATAAACATTTCATTTAATGTTCAAAGATAGGTGGAATAACTTATAATCCTTTTAACAATCCTATGACAAGTTTGAAGATTGTTGTAGTGGTTCATAAATGAAAAATTTGTCATGAATATTCACTTCTTAGAGAAATAAATTATATTTAAGTGTAAATTAATTGAATGAAAATCAAAGGATGTGATTTTGATTATGGAAACCATGTATGTATATTTTATCATTATCTCTATAATTATTGTAATAAAATCCCATAGAGCTAGGATTAGGTGAATGAAATAAAAATTTATCCTTGTAACATAATTTTTTATTAATTGATGGCCTTTGTTTTCCCCTATTGGATTATGGGTTTTTGGTCATTAACATTCCCATTTCCAGGTTCTTTATCAATCATAATTATTTCTAGAATATTAATTTTCTTCCCAATGTCTATATATTCACTTCATGTCTATTTTAACCATATCTAAGAACATGAATATATTTTATTTTGTGTGAAAATTATTTCCCCACATCCCATTTTCAAATCATGTTTTATTAATTCCTCTTAAGATGTGAGTTTTCAAAAAATAATTTTTTTTGAAATATTTTAAATTTCTTTCTTGTCAATATATAACTTTTTTATATCCAATCTTTAAAATTGATTCTAAAAATGATCTAAATTTTATCTATAGATATAGAGATTAAATTTCAAGGAGGTAATTTCATAAATGTAATATGATTTAATAGCTCATAAATTTATTTTAAATTGGTAAAAATCTCAAGGGATTTATTAGCTAGTATAAATGACATTAAAGCAAACTGTGATATAATATAAATGATCATTATAAACTAGTAATAAAACTAGATGAAAAATTGGGGATAAAGAATATAAATAATAGTTCTTTAGTTAGGATATAATGAAAATTTATTTAATAATGATAAATAAAAATGTAATAAATTTTCAATAAAAAAATCATCCCTTAAATTTTTTTTGTTAAAAACATGTTTTTATTACATTTAGATAACAAACGTTATAAAAAGTTTATATAAATTTCTAGAAATAATGATCTAGGAAATGAATTTAATTTTTTCAATAATCATGTATATTTTAGGTTTAAGTGTGTTTTTTGTAATATTTAAAAATATTTACTTTTTAGAATATTTTTAGAAATAAAAAATATTCATAAAACATCCAATTCTTATCATTAAATAATGTAATAAAAATACAATTTTTTTCTTTTTGAAATTATTGTAAAAATATTTCCTTTATTGATAAATTTTATAATAAATTACATATTTATATACATTATACTTGATTTTTGGTATAATTTCATTTATGGTCATAAAAACCCATTTTTCTAAAAATTCTTTCTATATGTTTAATCAATTTTTGTCATAATAAATTAAATATATAATTATTAATAATTTTTTATTGAAATGTGTATAATTAATATTAAATAAAATATTTTAATAACAATTTTATTGATTTTACTATGAATGAAACGAATGTAAATATAGTTTTCCTCCTATAAATTCACTTTTATAAAATGGTTTTCATTATGTTTTGCATACATTTATTAAATTTAATTTCCACCACCTATAGAAAATGAATTTTTTAAAATGGATTCCATAATTTTATTTGAAATAATTAATTTTTTAAATATTTTAATATTAATTATTTTTCCTTTTAAATTATAAAATGTATATAATTTTGTTACTACTGTTATTGTTAAAATGGATTAAGAGGTGCGATTAAACTGAAATGATAAGGATTAAAATGACCAAAAAGCAATTATAAATCTTATTTTTTAGCCATATTGCATCCCAATACTATGTAATATTTCAAAATTGACTCTATGTAATCATATTTCTGGATTACATCATTCATATATTTTAATCTTTTTAATATTCTGATTTTCTCTTCTCCCACAATTTGAACAGACACCCCACTCATATCTTATTCACATATAAATATCCTTTTATCAGTACCAATACCTACAATAATACATTTATAAAATATCAAAACACGTCTTATTATCCTTAGTTTGATTAGAATTACATAATAAGATGTAATGAGGTATAAACATAAAAAGGATTTCTCAAGAAGAGGTGTATTTCTTAATCGATGGTTTTCATTTTATTTCTTCCTCAATATCCTTCAATTATAACATTAAAAATAAAATATGATACACTACATATACCATATAATTAAAATATTATATTTTTAGTTCATATGTTATATTGATCACCTTTTCCATCAAAATGGTAAGCGAAGCCATCGTTCATGTGTATGTGTCGACTTCCACCTCATGAACCGATGTAATTCACATTCCATCACCACCTATCACTAATGGTTATAATGGAAGAAGTATGGTATATATATTATATTCATTAAATAAAAATAATTCTGTAAATATAAAATATCAGCTACTTTCTTACCTTTCCATGCATTAAAAAATGACCATAGTGTTCATTTGTATGTATAGATCACCACTTCTAAAAACAATTGTGATTAGATTTTCATCAACCCCTCACATGGATATTAAATATAAGTTTACTTAAATAAAAAATATATTTTAATTTTATAATGATAATTATTCAAGGATAAAATTATTTTTACGTATTGGTGTCACATTCATTGAATGATGGAAAAATTACTCATGTATACATACAAAACATTATAAAATTAATATGATTCATCAAATATTATAATAAATTTTCATTGGACTATTTTGACCAAACAATGTCATATTAGACATATGAGTCAAACGTCCTCAAAATGTCTGATGTAAACATTATTAAATATTTATTTAAATATCACTAATGTAAAAGTAAAATGGACGGATTAATATACCATAAATAAATTATTAAAAAATTAATTAATTTCCATTTGATTATTATTCATGATTTTAAAGAGATTATGGGATGATTCATTATCGAAATAACAAATTTCAACACTAAATTCCATTTCATTGAAACATAAGCTATTTAACCATATGTTTTATTTTGTGTAGTGTATAAACTGAATTATAGAATTACATTAGCATTTTTTTATAAAAATTAATTTCATGAAAAATTAATTTATGTTATTCAATTTTAGTGAATTATTGATTCAAAGGTTATCTTTTCATAACATATTTTTCATTAAGACCTTATTTTAAATGTTTTAAATATTTTTATATATTTTAATCTATATAAATGTTCTTTAGGATTTAAAAATATGTTTTTAATATATTTAAATTAACTCTATCATTAATTTAAAGCATGATTCTCTTTCATGAAAATTGTTTTAAAAGACCACTTTTAAATATTTTCCAAACGAGTTATTTGTATCAGTTTTAGAAAATTGCGAACATAATATTATATTTTAAAAAGATAATGAGAAGAAATTACCACAATAATGAATGAAATTATTTAATAATATAATTTAAAATTTTCTAATCTTTCTTCAAAATAATTTCATATTTTCATTTCTTTTTGTATTTTTTATTAATAATATTTTTAATGAAAAATATTTTTTTCCTTATTTTAATGTAAATACAAAATGAGAATAACTATATAGATTTTAAAAAAATATTTTACATGATTTTATGAAGGACTTTAATTATTATATAGGATTTATGTATTTTATGATCCTTTTTTATTGTTTATGATATTAGGGGTTCCTAGTATAACTTTCCAATCCATGGAATAATTGTAATGCTCTCAAGATAATTATGTTGGAATTAACAGAGTTAGTTATTCCATTATCAAGGGTTCTTGAAAGTGTTATTTTAATGAGTATATTTATATGGTAAACTGAGCAACCAAAATAAATTTTATATTCCATATAATTAAATTTTTAGGGTTATCCATTATTTTCATAAGGTATATTAATGATATTTAATCTAAATGAATTATTATAATCATTATGGTTAAAGGTATGTTATTAAGAAAAAAATTAATGGGTCCTCTGGTTTTTTTATTGACCATCATAATTATGATTATGATTTCCATTTAATATATAATATAATTTTTTTATGAAACACATTCACCAGTAATGATGATTTCAGGTATATATAAATTGTTATTTTAACAGAAAGTTTATTATCTTAAAATAAAACTCTCCAATAAGATCTCATGATTTTGAAATGGGAAAAAAAATTCTTTATTCCATTTTATATGACCTTATATTGATTTTTTGTTTGCATCCCATATTCGGAATTTTTTTTCATAAGTCATATAAATGATCATGAACTATTATAAATTCTAGATGAAAATCATGTGAATTAATCTATAATGAATCAAGTGTTTCATGGGTGAAAATTAGACTATGAACTCATAAATAATGTTATTATAGGAAAAAAAGACAATGTTTGTCATTTATTTATATATAAAATAATAAATTTCAAAATTCTATAAAACACTGAATTTGATAGGCATTTTGGAAAGTATGAAAGAGAATTCATGTCTAAACACTGAAGATAATGTATTTTTTTAGGGTTAGTTTCTCATATATAATCATTTTTAACATGAATAATGTGAATAAAGACAAAACCTTTTTCATGAGGTATGGAAATGATAAAAACCATATGGAATAAAAATAAAATGTAGAATAAACATAAAATTTACAAGAATAACATTTTACATATATAATCACAACCAAAAACACATAACATAGTAGATCATGAATCATCACCAACATCCCATATAATAATTGATCATGTATAATCCCTAAAATCCTATATTATAATGGATTATTTATTATTACCAACCTCCAAGAGTGTATTGGATAAATAATTATTACCATAAACCCCTAGTATAATCGCTTTGACATTATTACTAACATTCCATAGTATATTGGATCATGCATTATTAATTGTGACCCTTAATAATAAAATAATGTATAACACCTTAATACAAATAATTTGATTGATAAAACAATCCCACCCATCATATAATTATATATAACATTTTTTTTACCTAAACATATTCATGATACCATAATCACTAAAGTTACCCATTGGAATAAATAGGATTCATAAGAAAATTAATAATTAATAGTCACATTCCATATGGATAAAAAAATATGTATGGTAGAATTAGAACATTTTCTTAGTGAATAAAAATACATAGATGATATTGAAATAGATTATCAAAACATTTATAATATAAATTCAAATAATAGTTGGAAAATAAGGGAAAATATTTTCTTCATTTAATATTTGAAAACTAAAAATTCCCATATTTGTGAGACTTGTTTTTATTTGAGAAAATAATGTATACATAAAATGTTAGAGTTATGATAATGATAGTACATGATGGTTAGAATATATATTCTTACCATATTTGTAAAAAATAAAATAATCTTTTCCCTATTATTTTAAAAGTCAAAAATTAATTGTAACCATCATTTTAAAATATTCTCATTAATCATAATAAAATAAATTCAAAAAGATTTATTTATTGATAAAAAAATCCATAAAAAAGTTAATATCAAGGAAATGGAGAAGGCATATTCTTTTCTAATAAATGAAATTTGATTACAAATTATTAAAAAAGTACATTAATTCAATTTGTGTAACAATGGGAGGAAAAATTGTAATGTTACAATAAAAACAAAAAAAATAACAAGTTGAGAATAAAATAGTTATTTTTTATTAATCAGTTGATTTGTAATATCTTATAATATAAATTTAACAAATATAATCCTGATTAAATGTGATATTATAAGATAAACCATTACCACAAGTCCCCACGTGCTTCCAACGAACTCTAAACTCATATATGATAAATTTATATTAATTATATATCAATAAAATAACCATATTAAAATATATGATACTATATATCATTCCCTTATAATTAAAAACTCATTTTTAATATCCTCGAATCTAGAACTCTCTCCTATGTCCTGAAAGGGTTAGTCACGAGACCTCAAGCACACCTCCCCAAACAATAGAGGCTATCATCTAGCAGTGGGGGTGTGAAAAGTTTAGTGGGGAGACTATTCCCCTTCATAAAAAATTTCATAGAAGAAAAAATCATAATAAAACAAAAACAAAAATAAATGTAATGATATTCCATAAGATAATTTTGAAAGCCAAATAAATAATCCAACAATATTAATGGAATTATGTAATGACGTACTAAAATGTATTTAAATGTATTGAGAGAACAATACATGAAAAAAATAACCAAACTCAAATAAATACTCAATTCTCCAAGTCCCAATGTCTATGTTGGTCCCGTATCAAAAATACATCCCAACATCAAACAAGCATTCATCATCAGGGTCATTTTCCCTTATCCAAATCTGCATCAACCTAATATTCTTGGGTGCCAAACAGTGACCTCAATAGGGTGTGATTAAAACTCACTAGGTTGATAAAATCATGTCTAAACAAAACTAGTAAAATAATAAGATTATTAAATAGAGAAATAAATAGGTGTAATAATTAATTCTTAAATTAAATTTATAGAACAACCTGCTTCAGCTCCATGGAAGAATATCTCTGAGTATGTCTGTCTACCATGCCTAACACAACCATATGACCATGGAAAATAACAAACTTCAGTGCCATGTTACAATATCATTGATCATTTCATAAAACCATGTCTTGAAAAATCATATAACCATGTTAAGAAACATTATTTTGCACAATGATATAATATCTATGTGCATGTCTTACAATATTGATAACAAAAACCATATAATCATGGTATAGACACAACAAACAATCCTGGTCAAAGACCTATAAGCATTACAACATCGGACTATGAATATATGACTCTATACAATCACTATATCATGGACTTGTCCATGCCCACCCACTATCATCATTACAAAAAATACGTGTGCACGTTCCTGGGCCTATCATATTATATAAGTGTCTAAGAATAGAACAAAATTCTCATCATACCACATGTATATCACAATATCACATCTTATATGTCAATAATTAATTATATAAATTAATATTTTTCGTTCATATGCTATATTTCAATTCAATTTAAAATTTATTACCAAATTCATAAATAATCATTAATCCATAATATAGTTATTCTATAATAACAAATTACCATTGGTCATGTATAATGCGAACATACTTTATTCCATAGGAAATTGAAAAGAAATTTTAAACCGAATGAATTGAAGGGATAATGTCATTGAATTATTTAATTAATTTGGATACATGAATCAGGGGTGGAATAATGATATTGAAAAAAAATGGAAATTATAAAACTATATAGTTATGATATTGACCCCTAACTCTAACTAAATAACCGACAACTCGTCCAACAACCAATGCCCATGAGGAAAAAGGTGTAGATGATTCAAAAGAGGTTTATAAATAAACTATAATCATGAATAAAACCAAAAAATGAAACTGGATGAATGATTTAACCAAAACAGTTGGAGATACAATTAGAAGAATGAAGAAATAAAAGAAAATGAACATACGAGGGATTAGAAATACAAACGAAATGTTCAGAAGGGATGTTGGCACTCTAAAATATCCTGAAGAATATCCAAGGGTTTTTATGAGTAATTTTTAAATGAAACATAATGAATTTTTGTCACAATGTGAGTTTAAATCTACTGGTTAGGAATTTACATGGTGTATAATTCAGTTAGATGTCGGGTGAATATTTTTAAGGTTATTATCTAAAAACCCACTAACTAATATTTATTTAATTAAAACCCACAAACAATTAGATGATGTGAAATAAACTCACACGATATGTAAATATTCTACAGTTGAGTTGTCATCCCATTAACTCTCAAAAAATCTTTTAAATATTCTCATCCTACCAAGAACCCATAGTAACCCTTAACCTATTTGTACCCATATTTCATTAGCTCAAACAAGAATACATCCCAAAACTTCAGATCATTTTATCCATCAAATTGTCAATACCTACAAACAATACTCGAACTCGAGGTTTCATCAAAACAGTAGATAGGAATGTACCTGAAAAAAGGCGAAATCTTACAACCTCCCCGCCATATAAAAACTCATCTTTGACCATCTTAAAGTGACATTGTGAGGTATCAATGAACAATTTTTTCAATTTCTCTTTCATATATGACTCACTCTCATGGGTCTCTTCCTCAACTCAACCATGATTCCATTTCTACTTAGTAACTTCCAAAGATATCATAGTATGTTATCAATTTAAGGTAGTTAAATAGAATATATTTCATGCCACACTGACATGGATTGCGTTATACTCAATATTGAGATTCTATGAAATTTTTTTATAATTATTTAAATGATGTATTTATTTATCAATTAAATATTGTAATATGAATATTAAAAAATAAATTTTAAATATTATTTGATAATTTTTACGTAAATAAAACATATTTATAATGAATTATATTAGTTTTGGTAAAATAGTGATATATTTAGAAAAACTATTTTCTTAAAAGAACTAAATTTTTTGTCTTTTGTGAAAAATAATAAAATTAATGTTAAACACTCCAAAAAATAGAATTTGGTAAAATATATTGTAACACCCCAGACATTCACACTACGTTTCCCTTTGAATAATGCAATAGCCTGTATTGTACGCAACTTCGAGATTTTAACACACCGTAACCAATCAAAATATCCGTTATAAATATTAATACCCACTTTTTGAAATTTTATAAACTATATCTTTAAAAATTGACTTCATTTTTGAATTCAGAATAACGAAATTATCCTAGGGTAAATTTTGGTATTTTTTTGAAAACATTCAATTTTTGATGAATACTGAAAATTACTAAATTTTAATTAAAAACAACTATTTTAATTGAAATAATTAATAGTGATACATTATGAATTTGAGTTGTTTTAAAGTATATTAATTATATATTATTTCCTTTTAATACAATATTGTTCATTGGACATAATTTCACATTTAATCCGGACATAAACAAGTGACAATATTTTGATAGTTATTGTTTCTTAAAAACACGCTTTTTGTTTTTATAGTGGAAATTAATTTTAAATTAATTTATGCCACTTATGTTCTTTGAATTTTGAAAAATGGATTCCATATTTGGAATCAGGATGTCCAAATTTTGTAAATAGGTAACTCTTATTTTTAGACATTTTTAATAATTACTTCGGTAAATATTTTATTTACCAGGGTTAAAGGGTAAATCCTGTAACTAAGGGTAACAAAATAATATTATAATAATATTAAATTACCCTAAAACATGTCCTAAACCTATTGGTTGATACAGATCTGACTATGAGTATCCTTGGGTCTATTTTTTGACCCCATGGAGCCACTTGTAATTGATAATGACACTTTTTATTAATTAAGTAAAAGTAAATACAAAAATGATATAAGCATATATCTTTTAGCAACACAATTTTTACATTGGGTTATATATTATATATTTTAGAATATAAATATTCATTAGAAATTTGTAAATATTTTCTACACAATGGTATTTTATTTATTAGTTTTATACATTGAATAATTAAACTTATTTATGACACAATAATGATACAGTATTTTTCTTATTAATGAAATAATCAAATAATTGGTTTTATAAATGTTAAAATAAATATAATTTGAATTTTTTGATGCCATCAATGAATTTCATTGGTTAATATGACATGTTATAATTGTTTAAATGAATTTTAATTAATTAATAAATCTTCTATGACTTTAACAAAAATCAATTATTGAATAGTGTCAAAACTGACAAAAATGAGTTTTTAAAACAAATATTATATTATTAATTGATATTCTATTCCTAAAAATCAAAGGATCAGAAAAAGGACTTATATAATGGTATATGAATCATTAATGGACCACTTTGGGGTTTTTTGTAAGTATATATAGTAATTTTATTAACCATATAATATAAAAATACAAAGTGAAATGGTAAATGTGAAACTAATTAACTAAGAGTTAAAACTAAAAGACACTGTTAATAAAGTAACTCAAACCTATATAAACCATATTGTTTGAGTTTTTTTCGACCCCTCCCCATCGTAGAATTTGTGTAATCCACTTTTGATCCATTAGAAACCGAATATAAATTTATTATAAAATAATATTTTATGTTTTTTCTAAGGTTCCCCTCACCCCTCTTATAAAAAGGCACTCACCCTTCACTCTAATTCACAACTTCTATGACATTTGGATCTGAAAAAACCTTCCAAAATACCCTCTAAACTATCATACATTAAACCTAGAGGCCTTAGTTTGATCATAAAGCCTGCCTAAGGAGCCCTATTGATCAAATAAAAATGAAGAACCGGAAGAAGAGGTAATGATTTCACCACCCTCTTCCAAGTTCCATTCTTCTTCCACTTCCTTTTTCTTTGTTTTTTCACTTATAAAATAATTACTCCAGTATATTTTATATAATTTGATGTTATTGTGATTATGGTAAAACCAAATTCATTATTCTATCCAACCTTTGAATGACATTTCACTATATGTGCGTACGTACAACTTACCGTCTCCACATCGTGGTGTAATTGATATTCAATATATTATTATTTGGATGGGTATAATAATTATGTGTATTTGATGTAAATAATAAATATAACATGATATGCATTCTTTTTACATGATAGAAAATCCAATTATATATTATTATAATATGAAAGGAATGATATTTTCACTCGTGCATACGTGCGGATTACCGTCTCCCCAACTCGATGAGATTAATTTCCATGTTCATAAATCATCGATGATTATAAAAATGTATATTACTAATAAGTATGTAATATATGAAATAATAATGTTACTGGAGATATATATATTTATATATATAAGAATTTATTTACTTACATATATTTTATTCACTTACATCCGTTCAATACTATATGAAAACAGAAACAATGTTTATCCGTACGTACGGACTACCGTCTCCATAAATGATGTTTTCCATTTCATATATACATTTATTTTACATATTTATATTCAAAATATATGTGATATATAAATCATGTTTTATATTCTATATGTTTTTAAATCATGATCTATGTGATACAATTAAGAGTAACAAGTTAAAACACGTACGATAAAGACAGTGAATATTACATGAAATACTAATATAACATTTAAATTGTTTCTAAATGGGTAGTATAAAGTCATAAATGAATAATGTATGATATCATAAATATTAATATGGTTCTGGTATAATTTAATAACCTACTATAGTCTTCATACAGGAGGTTAAACATTCCCTCAACTAAAGAAAACTACAAGGTATGGGGTTTTCATCTCACTCCTTATTCACTTGAGATTCATGCCATATTGACACTATTACATTTTGTGTGGTGTATGTACTACCCATAATTGTATTCTTTGTGTAATACACTTTAATTTATGTATATTTACAAATTCATTGTATGATACCACATTCATGGGGTGTATGTTTCATACGTTACCAAATTGGTAAGGTTTTATTTCACAATCTCTTCATTATCCGAGGTTGTTTATACGTAATTATCTACTAGGAACTCATTATCATCCACATCCATGTTTCTTAAAAATGTACTTTAAATCATTATTACTATTTTACAGACTATGGTTTAAATTCATTTTTACCTTTTTTTGACTTTTTATAAGATGTTTATAAAGGAATATTTCTATCGTTTTTCAAACAAGGTCCATTTTAACCTTTTTGGAAAAATTATTGTAATAATGTCTTTTTTAAGTTATACAGCGGGTGTGGCTATTTTCCCCCATTATAAAATCGTCGAAGCATCCCTTACAAGATTATAAGAATATTTTCAAAGTAATTGTTTTTTATGTGACTTTTAAATGATTTCAACAAAACAAAAAGATATTTCTATCATATAGTTTTGATTTCATCTATGTCAACATCCTTTAATGGATTTTAAGCTTATTTTAATATTATTTATTATGTTACAAAACTTCAATATTGTAATGAAGGTTTTGTTATATTTATTACTATGGGTGTGTTATTTTTATACCATTCATGGTTTATGGAGAATGTATTGAAATTTTGTATGCTAGTTTTAATATGAATGTTTATGTTATTTTTAAACCAGTTCATATGAGGAATGCATTGGACTTAATATGTGACAGTTGGAGCCTGTTATATCTCCTAGATGCATTCGTAGGTCTCATGAGACAAACTAGTGTCTTGGAACAAGGCATTGGAAAAATATTATTTTTAGTCTTGGAAAAAGGCCTTGACTATGTGGTTATGATAATCTGGCATTATGAATTCCATCATTTTGAAAGTGGTTAGTGATATTTCATGAGATTATTCAACTAGAAGAATATCAATGAGAACAAGTAAATGGAATTACATCATTTTATTTTTTCCATATTATTCTGAAGTTCAAGATTAAAAGGCTTTTGTTTTAGTTATACACTGCCTTAAATGTCTAAACTTATTAATGATGTTTTCTACTGTTTTTTTATCCTTACTGAGCATCTGAGATCACCCCTTTATATTTTTTATTTTTTCCCAGGATTCCAAGAAGTATATTGTGATTGATATGCAGGGTTAATCCAAGGGAATAATAATGTTCGTGAATGATTATTTATGTTTTTTTGTATGGTATGAAGTGTAATGTAACATTCATGTATGTAATCTATTTCCCAATACTTCTAAACTGATCGGTCCTTCGGGACGTGATTCCTTGTAATCATGCCAATGTAATAAAATAATGAACCGAATCTGGGTAACTAGGGTTGGGGCGTTACAGTTGGTATCAGAGTAATTTTAGCAATAACCTTGGAAGATAGATTTAGATAAACTCTGATTAGAGAGCATAGCCATAAGATAAACATTAATAATTAGAATAGAAGAACTTCCATGAATTTTGATAATGTAGATATTTTTTTTGTTTTCGTGCAATACATCCCTGTCCGGATACGAGCAGGTAGAGCCAGCTCTAGAAGAGATGTACATATGGGTAAAACCCAAAAACACCACATTGAGCTGGACTCAAACGAGAATTGTTGCATGACATCTGGATTTTCTACACTCTTGGTTACGACACTCCTGGTGGATATTCTTAAGATAATTCTCATTTTCATTACAAACCATTATTAAGGGGTATGACTACATACTTCCTCAAAGAAGAAATTTTTATGTAAATGGATTATATCCATAAACTGTTTAATTTATGTTAAGTGTTTTAGAAGTTTGGTATTGGGAATTTCTATTCATGAACTAATCTACTGTATATCGTTGTATAGAAATGGCGCCCAGTAGAAGAAATGAGAACTCCAACAATACACATGATCCAAAGAGTAATAAAGATCATATCTTTCGTGGTCTTAAGCCAGCGTTTAGAAGTAAAATAGTCTCCCACATATTATCATCATATGAAGAAATAGTATCATGTGTTGATAAGATAATTATAGAATTTTCAGAGTCATATGGCTTTGACGGGATGCCAGAGAAGGAACGGATGGTAGAGAGAAGGACAGATAAATTGAAGAAGGTAAAGAAGGAGTTTCCCATAGCTGATAACTGTGGACAGAATAACATTGGAAAATTCTTGAAGGGAATGGGAGTATGTTATAATTGTGGTGAAAAGGGACACCAATTACGTGACTGCAAGGGTAAGAAAAGTGTTTCAAATGTACAATGATTCATCTTCAAAGAGTTTGGACACTATGTGAATCAATGTCCCAGTCATCAGACTATGCCGCAAATGATTCCATTGGATAATAAACAAGTTTTGATACTACCACAGATGAAGATGAATGACTAGTGTTATTATGTTGTTATTTTGTAATTATTTCATTGATGTTTTGTATCAATTATGTACATGAAATAGATAAGGATTGTACTGCAGTACTATTTGATTGAGGATTTGAAATTTTATGGTACCAAGAAATGTTACTCTATAGTGAGTTAAACTTTTCGTAAATTACATGGTTGAAGGAGAGATAAACCATAATATGGTCCTAATATTTATGTACTGATTTTTGAATAGGATATGGTTGATTTGGGTAAATTATATTCGATATTCTTGACTGCCTTGAAACTGATTTATGATTTGTATATTTCATCATTGTTGGAATTTACAACATTTTTTGATGGATGAAGTATATAAAATATTCTATAAGGAATAAGGAATCATGAATTTAATCAATAAGGTTTTATGGTAATTCAAGATGTTTCAGTGTTTTAAAATAATACATGATGAAGGTAGTCACATGATATTACGGGGTAAAAAGGATATACATTATGTCTAACTTTCATATAAATTTTGGACTGAGAGTTTACATAAGTATTTTGGATAAGTATAAAGGTTGGAATGGATTATATTTTACATTGGATACTATTGTTAATGTTATTTTTGGATATTTATAAAAAGGAAAACACACAGACCATGTGACAACCCATCCCGTCAGACAAAGTTGTTGGAATCGAATCCAAAAACATCGTGAAATTGATATTTATAGCCTACCACTAGACTACATGAAGTCCATAGATTTTATAATGTAGTTTAAAAAAAATTCTGATATATGAATTATAAATTTATTTTTGGAACCTGATACGGTTAGTATAAAAAGAATATTTTTGAGTTCTATTAACTATTGGAGAGAAAGATGGGTTTGTGGTAAAAATTTATTAAAGAATGAAACCTTACATGAAAAGTATGTATATTTCTTTAAATTCTTAGTAAATCTTATTAATTAATTCTTCAAAATTATGAAAGGTAACTAAAAAAAACGTTGTCGATTAACTTTTCCTACTGGGGAGTCAATCACTGTTTAACCAATCAGAAGTTTGTGATTTTCTTATAGTTAACTTTCTCCTAATCTTGTTTTATACAACACTCCATCAGACCTGGCTGATTTATTTATCCTACATATTCATGTTTTCATAGAATCCTTGTATGGGCTATCTCGGATGACCGTTGTACCTCTCTTTCTTTCTTTAAAAGTTATATTTTTATTAACCCTATTTGCGATATAGGTTTCCACAAAGGTATTTTCTTTTTTCAACCTTTTATTTTCAAAGAACATTTTAAAATTTAAAAGACATAATTTATTTAAGGAGGGTAGAATGTATCACCCCAAGCTTCCACGGTACGTTTTCCTTTGAATAATGCAATAGCTTGCATTATACACAACTTCGAGATTCAAACACACTATGACCAATCAAAATAGCCATTATGAATAGTAATACCCACTTTTTGAAAATTTATAAATTTTTTCATTAAAACTTTACTTCATTTTTGGATTCAGAATATCGAAATTATCCTAGGGTGAAATTTTTGTATTTTTCTAAAAAATTGCAATTTTTTATGAATAGTGAAAATTACTAAATTTTAATTTAAAACAACTTTTTTAATCGAAATAATTAATAGTGATAAATTATGAATTTAAGTGGTTTTAATGTATATTTTGAATATAGTTATACCATTTAATACAATTTTTTTCTCTATACATAATTTCACATTTAAACTGGACATAAACAAGTGTCAATCATTTCATAGTTATTATTTCTTAAAAACACGCTTTTTGTTTTGAGAGCGGGAATTAATTTTTAATTAATTTCATCCACTTCTGTGTTTTGAATTTTGAAAAATGGATTCCATATTTGTAATCAGGTTTTCCAAATTGTGTAAATATATAACTCTTATTTTTAGTCATTTTGAATAATTACATCGGTAAATATTTTATTTACCATTGTTCAAGGGTAAATCTGGTAACTATGGGTAAAAAAATAATATTATAATAATTTTAAATTACCCTAAAACATGTCTTAAACCTATTGGTTGATACATGTCCGACCATGGTCATCTTTGTGTCTATATTGGGACTCCATGGAGCCACATGTAACTGATAATGTCAATTCATATTAATTTAGTTAATGTAAATACAAAAATGACATAAGCATATATCTTTTAGCAAAAAAACAGTTACATAGGGTTATATATGTTATATATTAGAATATAAATATTCATTAAAAATATAGAAAGATTTACTACATAATTTTATTTTATTTATAATTTTTATACATTGAATATTTAAATTTATTTATGACACAATAATGATGCAGTATTTTCCTTATTAAAAATTGTATCAAATAAATGTTATTATAAATGTTAAAATAAATATAATTTGAAAGTTATGATTTTATAAAGAAATTTTATTGGATAATATGACATGTTAATATTGATTAAATGAATTTTTTTTTGAATTCATAAAGTAGTTAATACTTTAACAAAATTCAATTATTGAATAGTGTCAAAATTGACATAAATGAGTTTTTAAAACAAATATTATATTATTAATTGATATTATATTCCTAAAAATACAAGGTTCGGCCAAAGGACTTATATAATGATAGGGGTATCATTAATGGATCACTTGGGGGTCTTTTGTAAGTATATAGTATGTTTATTAACCATATAATATAAAAATACAAAGTGACATAGTAAATGTCAATCTAATTATCTAAGATTTAAAACAAATAGATAAGGTTAATAAAGTGACCCAAAACTATCTAAAACCTATTGGTTGAGTTGTTTGAGACCCCTCCCCACCTTATGCATTGAATAATACACTTTGGAGAAATTATAAAATGAATATGAATTTATTATAAAATAATAGTTTATATATTTCCTAAGGTTCCCCCCACCCCTCTTATAAAAGGGCACTCCCCCTTCACTCTAATTAACACCTTTTAAGCAATTTGGCTTGGCCAAAACCTCCCAAAATACCCTCTTAACTATTCTACCTTCAACCTAGAGTCCTTAGTTTGATCATAATGCAAACATATGGATCCCTTTTGATCAAATCAAAAGGTTGAACCTGAGGAAGAGGTAATGATTTCACCACCCTCTTCCAAGTTCCTTTCTTCTTCCACTTCCTTTTTCTTCGCTGTTTCCACTATAAAATATTAAATCCAGTATATTATATATACTGTGATGTTATTTTAATTTTTGTACAACCAAATTCATTATTCAATCCACCCTTTTAATGACATGTCCCTATACGTGCGTACGTACGGCTTACCATCTCCACGTCATGTTGTAATTGTTATTCAATACATTATTATCTGGATGGTTATAATAATGATGTGTATTTTATGTAAATAATAAATATAACATGATAATTATTATGTATATATTATATAACATCCAATTATATATTATTTTAATATCTAAAAATTTATTTTTTCACACATGCGTACGTACGGATTACCATCTCCACGACGCAATGAGATTAATTTCCAAGTTCACAATTAATCGAAGATTATAAAAATATAAATTACTAATAAGAAAGTAATATTTGACATAATAATTCTACTAGTGATATATATATTTATATATATAATTATTTATATACTTACATATATCTAATTCACTTACTTTTGTTCAATACAATATGAAAACGGAAACTGTGTGTATGCATACGTATGGACAACCGTCTCCATAAACAGTGCTTTCTATTTCATATATACGCCTATTATACATATTTACATTCTGAATATATATGATACAGAAATCAGTTTTTTATATTTTGGAAGTATTTAAATCATGATCTAAGTGATACAGTCAAGAGTAACAAGTTAAAACACGTACGATAAAGAAACCGATTATTACCCAAAATATTAATATAACATGGAAGTTATTATTAAATGGGTACAATAAAGTCATAAAAGATTAATGTATGACATCATAAATATTAATATCATTCTGGTATAATTTAATAACATACTATAGTCTTCATATAGGAGGTTAAACGTACCCTCAACTGAAGAAAATTGCAATGTAAGGGGTTTTCATCTCACTCTTTATTCTCATGAGATTCATGCCATATTGCCACTATTACCTTTTGTGTGGTGTATTTACTACCCATAATTGTATTATTTGTGTAATACACATTAATTTATGTGTGTTTAAATATTCATTGTATGATACCTCTTTCATGGCGTGTATCTTTCGTAAGATACCAAAATGGTAAGGGATTATTTCCCAACCTCTTCATTATTCGAGGTTGATTATACGTAATTATATACGGGGACCTCTTTATCATCCACATACATGTTTCTAAAAAATATACTTCAAATCATTCTTACTATTATACAAACTATGGGTTAAAGTCATTTATACCCTTTTTTGACTTTTTATAAGATGTTTATAAAGGAATCTTTGTTTCGTTTTCCAAACAAGGTCATTATTAACCTTTTTGACAAAATTAAGGTAAGAATGTCTTTTTAACCTTATACGGCGGGTGCGGCTATTTTCCCCCGTTATCAGATTGTCGAAGCATCCATCACAATATAATAACAATATTTTTAAAGTAAATGTTTTATTTTAATATTATGTGACTTTTAAATGATTTCAAAAAAACAAAAAGATATTTCATTCAAATAGTTTTGATTTTATCTATGTTAACATACTTTGATGGATTTTAAGATTATTTGAAATTTATTAATTATGATAAAAAACATCAATATTGTATTAAAGGTTTTGTGATATGTTTGAATGTGGATGTGTTATTTTTATACAATTCATTGATTATGGAGAATGTATTTACATTTTGTATGCTAGTTTTAATATGAATGTTTATGTTATGTTTAAACCAGTTCACATGAGGAATGCATTGGACTTAGTAAGTGATGGGTGGAGCCCACTATAGATCCTTGATGCATCGGTAGGTATAATGAGACAAACTAGTGTCTTGGAACAAGGAATTGACAAAATATTATTTGTAGTCTTGGAAAAAGGCCTTGACTATGTGGTCATGATAGTCTGGCATTATGCATTCCATCATTATGAAAGTGGTTAGTGATATTGCATGTGATTATTCTAACAGTAGAATATCCATGTGAACATGTAAATGGAATTACTTCATTTTATATTTTCCATATTATTCTGTAGTTCAAGTATAAAAGTATTTTGGATTAGTTATATATTTCATTAAATGTTTATGATTATTTATGAAGGTTTCTGCTGTATTGTTATTCTTACTGTGCATCTGAGCTCACCCATTTCTATGTTTTATTTTTTCTGAGGATTCCAAAAAGTGTATTGTGATTGATATGCAGGGTTAAGCCAAAGGAATAATGATGTTTGTGAAGGATTATATATGTTTTTTCTATGTTATGAATTGTAATATAATATTAATATATGTAATCTATTTTCCAAGAATGCTAAACTGATCGGTCCTTCGGGACATGATTCCTTGTAATCATTCCAATGTATTAAAATAATGCACCGACTCTGAGTAATTGGGGTTGGGACATTAAAAAGGCTTCATTTTTTAGTTAATAATATCATAATTAACTTTTGTTTAATTTTTTGTATTTTTCAAAAAACATTCAATTTTTTAACAATATTGAAAAATACAGCATAGATCATAAAAACTGTCTTTTTCATTTAAATAACTATTTTTAATTAAAATTTAGCTTAATTTTAAAATTGATAAATAATAAATATAATATTCCAATTTAATTCATTTGAGTCATTTTACAATAAGAATAGATATATAAAATTTTATTGAAATTTTTAACTTCTTTTAACAAACTTCTATAAACAGTTGCAAATTTGCATAAAATGTAAGTTTACCACTTCTTTGAATTGAAATTAAAAAATCCAATATACTTGGTTTTCATTAGTAAGTAAAATATTGTTCAAAAAGGGGAAAATAATTCCTGCTGAATTGTAAATTTTAAATTTTATTTACCACGGTGAAAAATTAATTGGCTAATTAAAGCTAAAAATAATATTATAATAATATAAAATTACCACAACATATTCCCCAATTCTTGGGGATAAGTGTATTTCGACCAAAACCAACCAACATTATTACAAAAATTTTATCATTTTTCCACTTCGATCAGGTTAGGACATTTGTTTTATTTTATTTACAGTAGAGTTATAATTGTTATATTCAAATTTTAATAACTAAAATATTTGTACTATAGGGTTATACGTATAAAGAATATGACTATAAATATTCATTATAAATCCAAAACTATTTCCTAGATCCTTGTATTTTATTTTTAATTTTTTGACATAAAATAAATAAATTTATTTATGACACAACGGTGAGGTAGTAAATACCTTATTAATGAAAGATTAAAATAAATGGTTTTATAAATACAAAAAAAAATGTTATTTGAAAATTTTCATTACATCCACAAATTTTCTATTTTACTATGATATTTTATTATTGATTCAATGTATTTTATTTAAATTAATCATTTTTTTAGGACTTTTAAAAAAATCAAGTATTAAATAGTATCTAAAATGACAAAAATGATATTTTAAAATAAATATTTATTTTTAAGAAATAAAAAACTCATAAAAACCTAAGGATAATTGAAATAACGTTAATAGTGTTAAAATTTCATAAATGATCCACTTTAGGTTTGTTTGAAAATGTATTGTAACTCTATTAACCATTTAGTTTAAAAATACAAGAATACCTGCTAAGAGTAAAACTATTTTACTAAGGGTTAAATCTAAAAGATAGTGTTAATATGATCAAAAAACATTTCTAAAACATATGGATTCACTGGATTTATACCCATAATTATATTCTCCTTGAAATAAAAAAATTTGGACCTATTATAAAATGATTAATATTTTAAAATAAATTAATATTTCAACATTTTTTCTACAGTGTCCCTCACCTATCTTATAAAAGGGAACCTTCCTTTCCTATTAATTCACACATCTAGATCCCTTTGGATCAGCCAAAACCTACCCAAATATCCTCCAAACATCCCTCAATTTATTCTACAGGCCTTAACAAGAGCATAAAGACAACCTACTGAGCCCTTTTTTCAACATAAAATGAAACACTAAAAGAAGACATAATTATTTTATCACATATTTAAATGTTCATTTATTCTTCAACTTCATATTTCATTGTTGTTACTGCACTAAAATAACAAATAATGTACCTTATAAATTATGAGAAGTTATTAAAAATATGGTACAATTATAGTAAATATTCTATCCATCCTATGAATTATAAAGTCACCATGCTTGGATACATATAGCTTATTGTATCCACATCATGGTGTAGTTAGTTATTCAACACTACATTATTTGAATGAGTATAATAATGGGTATAATTAATGATAAAATTTAATATAACATGTTAATGATTATTTATATATAATATACCATCCAATTAATTACTATTTCACCATCAATAGAATTATAATGTCTCTCATGCGTACATATGACTTACCATCTCCAAGTGGCGATGAGATTCATCTTCAACGATAACAATTCTAGAATATTTATAAATATATTGATTAATTATGAGATATATGAAGTAATAATTATACTATAATAATATATATTTATATTATTAAATATATTTCATTTACATACTTCCATACTATACGATAAGAAAATGGAAAAATTGTTCATGTCTATGTATGAACTGCCATCTCCATGAAAGGTGTCTCCATTTAATATATCTATATATTATACATATTTATATTAAAAAATATATGTGATATATTAATCGTGTTTTATATTTTGAAAGTATGTAAATCATGATCTATGTGATATGATCAAGAATAACTATATAATACACATACGATAAAGAAAACTATTATTACTCGAAAAGTTACTTTAACATTGAGATTATTATTAATTGTGTAGTATAAAGTCATAAATTAATCATATAGGATATCATAAATATAAATATTGTTTTTTTATAATTTAAAAACATGCTATGGACATTATAGAAGATGTTAAAAATACCATCTACAAAAGAAAATTACACTTTAATTATTAATTCATCAATCTCATTATTATCAGAGATTGTTTATGTGTAAGTATTTATTGGGACATATTTATCATCCATGTCCATGTTTCATTGAAAAAATTTCAAACAGAATATTTTAATGTTTTATGGAAAGGTATATTTAACTATAGCATCATGTTAAATGTTTTAAAAAATTATTTTTCTAAATCTGTTTAATTAATGTCCATACTATCAAAATGATTTTAAGAATTTATTATTATGGACATTTTTTTTAAATGTTAATTCCATTCAAATTATTCAAAGGGGTATGTGACACTTTGACTTAAAAATGCCTTTTAAATTACTTCCTTTATATATATTTTTTACTTTTAAATCCCTTCATGAAGAAGGATATTTCCCACAAAGAGTTTTAATGATCATTTTCAACTTTATCAACATTATTTACGAGATATTATTCTTGATTGAGGATTTTTTATAATAATAAAATATCTTATATTTTATTGAATGAGTTATGATATGATTGACTGTGGTTGTTCTATTTTTATAACATACATGGTTTATGGTTAAGGAATTTAAATTTTGTATGCTACTTTTAATATGAATGATTATGTTATGTTTCAAAATAATCATATGAAGAATTCATTTGACTTAGTAAGTTACAGGTCAGGCCCATTATAGCCCCTCAATGTATAAGTAGGTATCTTGAGAAAAACTAGTGTCTCGACACTAGGTCTTTACAGTATTTATATTTAGGGTCTTCGTGTGAGGTTTTGACTTTGTGGTTATGATGTCCAGTAATACACATTCCATCATTATGAGATTATGTATCGATGTTACATGTTATCATTCCACTAGTTGAATATATGTGTGAATAAGTGAATGATATTATTTGTTTTATATTCTCCATATTATGATGATTTTTAGGTTTAAATGGCTTGTGATTCAATTTTATACCATTCCATAAATGTTTTTGAATATTTATGATATGTTATGCTATATTTATTATCCTTACAGATAATCTGGGCTCACCCATTTCTTATGTTTCTTTCCTGTATTCGAAGAAGTGAATTATGATTGATATTCAGTGTTAATCTAGGGGAATAATCTCATCCTAAAATCATTTTCTAAGATGAATTTTATTTTAGAAATGTTAATGTTATGTTCATGTATATACTAAATTTGGTAATACTGCTAAACGAATCATTCCTCCAGGACATGATTACCAGGAATCATGGAAAATTATTAAAATAATGCACTCGATCTGGGATACTAGGTTCGGGGAGTTACAGTTGGTATCATAGTAATTTTAGCAACAACCTTGGAAACTAGATTTAGATAAAATCAGATTAGGGAACATTACCTTGTGATAGACATTGAGTAATAGTATAAAAAGACTTACTAGAATTTTGATGATGTAGAGATTATGAGGGTCTTCAAAAAATACATTATTATGTGGATAATACATATCGACGTGGTTCTTGCATAAATGTTACCTAGCGGTGAAAACTACTATAAGGTGTTCCAAGTCTGACTCGGGGTAACCTTGTACATGACAACAAGCCTTACTATGAATCTGGATCGACACTCCTGGGGGTTATTCTTAGGATAATTAAAATGCTAGTTCAAACCATTATGAAGTTTTTATGGTAAAATATTTCTTCCAATAATCCATTCTTATGATTATGATATTAGTTATAATTTTTCCCATTTTATGTTAATTATTTAACTTGTTTGGAATCATGAATTATGATTCATAAACTAATATAGTGTATGAAATTGAATAGAAATGGATCCTAGTAGAAAGAGTGACTACCCCAACAATGCACATGTTCTAATGGGTAAGAAGGGTCCTTTCTTTCTTGGTCTAAGGAATACATTTATAAGGGACATGAAATATCGTGTATTCTCATAATATGATGAAATAGTTTCATGTGTTGATAAGATATATAAATAATTAACAAAATCGTATGGATTTGAAGGGAAAATGGAGAAAAATATGATGGACAAGAGAACTGTGGATAAAGGGAATAAGGGAATGAATGATTTTCCCATATGTTCTAACTATGGAAAGAATCACCCTAGGAAATGCGTAAAAGGACTAGGTGTTTGTTATAAGTGTGGTGAAAAGGGTCATAAAGAAAAATAATGAAAATGGGAAAGGTAAAGTAAATATTCAGTGTTTCAACTGTAGTTAAATGGTGAATTATGCTAATAAATTCCAAAAGAATAACGGAAATATAGATCAGAAGAATAAATGGGATCAACGTCAACCATAAGTTGTTACTACAGAAGATGTTGAATAATTAATGTATTTGTGTTCCTGGATTGAATAATTATGTAATTTGAGTGTTTTATCAATGATGTATTGGTTATATAAATTATGGAAGTAAATAAGAACTATATTGCCGTAATATTTTATTATGGATTTGAGATTGTATGGTACTATGAAAAGTGATTCAATAGCAAGTTATTTTTTTTAAATACATGGTTTACTTAATGATAAACCATAATATGGTTATGATACAAAGGTTGTGATTTTGGAATAAGAGACGATAATTCAGGTTGTTACCATGTTTTAATAGAAAACTCGATGAAGGTAGTCACATGTAATTATGTGGTAAATAGAGATCTATATTATGTTTACCTACCATGTAAATTTTTGGACTCTTAGGTTTGACACAAGTATTTTGGATAAGTCTAATGGTTGGAATGGAGTAAGTTGAGCACTTGATATTTTTTTGAGTTTAAAGTATAATATATTGGATACTTTGACATATCATTTTGGATTTAATAGAACATATAGATGAATAATGAAATACATGTTTCCTTATAATTTATAAAATGCCTTCTAGGAAATAAAAAATAATTTTCAACATAAATTTCCTAGTGTAAGTGATGGAGAGAAAATAGATCGTATAACAACCAAATTTTAAGATTGTTATTATGAAATGTAATGAAATAATGTATGTTTTCTTGACTTCATATCCTGATTGTAAATTAATCCCTCCTCTTCAAAAAAAGTACCAAAATAATGTGTTATCCTAATACACTAGATTTTATTGAACCGATGATACTTTTAGTCATCATAAATTTATGGGATTGAAGGAAACAATTTTCATATATTGTTCAGTTGTATGTTATTAATGACCTCAATCCGTCCTTATAAATATTTACACTTTTCCTTCAATTATGTGTCTCTAATTTCCAAAAATGTTCATCTATTTCAAATCCAAATTTGGTGGTGACTTTTTCATTTCTCTTTCAATTTTATTATCACAAAATTTTATTATGACTAAATTTTATTATCATAATTTCTGAGGTGGTTTTTCCACAAATAGATTTTCTATTTTTGAACTTTTATTTTCAAAAAAACAATTTCAAATTGCAAGGACGCAGTTTATTGAAGGATGAGAGAATGTAATGCCTAAATATTTCATAGTAAATTAACTCTTTAAATTATTTCCATATCCTATATTTCACACAACCCCAACATGTCTTGTGTTATACGCAAGATTGTATTTCCGAAAAAAATAACACATTAGTTTTATAATTATTTAAACGTTATATTTATTTATCAATTAATAATTATAATATGAATAGTAAAAAATAAATTTTAAATTTTATTTAGAATTTTGTCCCAGAAGTAAAACATATTTATAATTAAATGTATATATTTTTTTCAAATAGTTATATAATTAAAAAATCAATTTTCTAAAAAGATGTCTTTTTTATGTCATTTGTGAATAATAATAAAATTAATTTTACACACAATTAAAAATAAAATTTGTTAAAATAGAATTAATTTTTGAATTTGGAGTATTAAAATTTTCTTAGGGTGAATTTTTGGTATTTTTCAGAAAACATTATGTTTCTTATGAAGAGTGAAAAATACTACCTAGTACCTAAAAACCAAACTTTTCATTTAAATAATTATTTTTAATTAAAATTTATCTTAAAGTAAAATTAGATACATAATACATATATTAGTTCAATGTATTTCATTTGAGTCATTCTATAATATGATTTGATATATAGAATTTTATTTAAATTTTTAACGTTTTTACCCACATTCTATGCACATTTGAAAATTTGCATCAAACCTTATTTTTACACAACAATGAATTGAATTTAAAAAATCCAACAGACACAGTTTTTATTAGTATGTATAATTTGGTTCAATAGGATGAAAATAATTTCTGGTTATTGGTAACTTTAGAATTTTATTTACCACGATTAAAAATAAATATGGTAATTAATGGTAAAAATAATAATATTATAATAGAAAATTACCACAACACATGTCCTAATTTTATTGGATAAGTTTTTTTAAACCAAATTAATATTTGGTATATAAATATGATCCTTTTTGAATCACTTGGGATAGATTTGGACATCTATTATATTTTATTTAATGATGAGATAAAAATGATATATTCAATATTTAATAAATAAACAATTTTTAAAATACAGATATAAATTAGATAAATTTTACTATAACTATTAATTTGAAAGATAGAATGATTTCCTAAATTATGGTATTTTATTTATAATTTTTAGACATTAAAAATTAAATTTATTTATGACACAATGATGAGGCTGTGATTAACTCAATAATGAAAGATTATATTAAATGATATTATAAATAATAAAATATACACAATTTGAAACATAGTATCCTATAAACTAATTTTATAGGTGACTATGATATGTTAGTATTTATTCTATGTATTTTTTTAATGAATCAAATAGTTATGACTTTTAAAAAATTTCATGTATTAAATAGTAACAAAATTGACATGAATGACATTTAAAAATAAATAGTATTTTATTAAATAATATAAAAGTCTTTAAAATATATATTTATTTCTACTGACATTTAGTGTTAAATATTAAAAAATAGTACACTTTTGCTTCGTTTCGAAACATATTGTAACTATATTAACCATATAGTGCAAAAATATAAAAAGATATGGTAAGAGTTATAGTATTTAACAAAGGGTTAAATCTAAAAGAGAACGTCAATATGATAACCTATATACGTATAAATCATATTTATTGAGAGTATTTAGATCCATACTCATCATAGAATCTTAATAAATCAATTTTTAGCTATTAGAAACCTAAATGAATTTTATAATAAATTAATATTTCAACATTTTTCATAAAGTTCCCGTCACCTCTCTTATAAAAGGAAACATCATTTTATTTTTAATTCCCACCTCCAAACACTTTTGTCACGTCCAAACTCTACCCAAATATCCTCCCAACATCACTCACATAATCCTAGAGTCCTTTCCTTGAGTAGAAACCCATCCTACGGAGCAGTTTTGATCAAATCTAAAGGAAACACTTGATGAAGAGGTAATTATTTTATCATCTATTTCAATGTTCTTTTATTCTTATACAACCTCATTCATTATTGTTCAAATAATTAAATAATTACTACATTAATTTCTACATTCTGAGAAATTATTATAAATATGGTACAATAATATTCATTATTCTATCCATCCAATGAATTAAAATTACACCATGCATTCATACGTACAGCTTTCCATCTGCACGTTATGGTGTAGTTTGTAATTAAACACAAAATTATTTGTATGTGTATAATAAAGAGTAAAATTAATTCAAGTAATGAATATAACATGGTAATGATTATATATATATATATAATATACCATCCAATTATTTACCGTTTCACCATCAATATAATGATATTGTCTCTTATGCATACGTACGGATTGCATCCCCACGACGCATTGAGATTAATCTTCATAGATCACCATTCAAGAATATATATATAAATATATAATTATTATTTCTAAGATATATGATATAATAATTCTACTTTAATTATATATAAATATTTATTTAAAAATATTTTGTTTATTAACATCCATATTTTTATGATAAGAAAATGGAAACAACATTTATACATACGTACGAACTACGGTCTCCATGAACAGTGTGTCCAATATATATATATATATATATATATATATATATTACATATTTATATTCAGAATATATATGATATATAAATCATTTTTTATATTATATATGTATGAAAATCATAATCTAACTAATACAATCCACAATTACAATTTCAAACACATATGATAAAGAAAACGATTATTACCCGAAATGTTATTTTAACATAATGATTATTATTAAATGGGTAGTATAAAGTCTTATATTAATAAATTATGATGTCATAAATATTAGTATGGATATATTATAATATAATAACATACAATGGTCATTATACAGGAAGTTAAACATACCCTCAACTAAAGGAAAGTACAAGGTAAGAGTTAATTTATCAATCTCATTATTTTCAGATATTATTTATGTGTAACTATTTATTGGGAAATATATATCATCCATGTTCATGTTTCATAAACATGTTTTAATAAATAACCATTTAAGGTTTAATTGAAGGGTATCATTAACTATATCATCATTTTAAATATTTTAAATTTTTATTTTTCTAAATCTATTTAATTAATATCCATACATTCAAAATTATTTTCATGATTTATTTATATGGAAATGACTATTTTAAAATGTTAATTCCTTTCAAAATATTCCAAGTGGTATTTGAAACTTTGATTCAATAATATATTTTATATTACTACCCTTATAGATTTAGTGACTTATAAATGCCTTCATGAAAAGAGATATTTCTCTCAAAAAGTTTTACTAATCATTTTCAACAATGTAACCATCTTTTACGGTATATCATTTTTGATTGATGTTGAATTATTATAATAAAATATTCTATATTGTATTTAATGAGTTATGATATGATTGAATGAAGAAAGGCTATCTTATACCATTCATGGTTTTTGGGTATAGTATTGACCTTTTCTATTCTAGTTTTAATACGAATGATTTTGTTATGTTTCACCATTTTCATATAAGGTAGGAATAGGACATAGTAAGTGATGGGAGAGTCACACTATATCCCTTTGATGCATTAGTAGGTATAATGTGACAAACTATTGTCTTATTAAAATGCCTTCAAAAAATTCATATTTAGGGTCTTGGCATGAGGCCTTGACTTTGTGGTTAAGATGTCTTGAATTATGCATTCCATCATTATGAGAGTAGTTATCTATGTTACATGTGATTTTTCAACTTGTATAATATCCATGTGAATAATTAAATGGGATTATTTGATTTATATTTTCGATATTATACTGATTATTATGATTAAAGGGATTGTTTTTTAATTTTATATCGCTCCATAAATGATTATGATTATTTATGATATCTTCCTCAATATAGTTTATCCTTACTAAGAATCTGATCTAATCCCTTTAATGTGTTTTATTTTCCCTGGATGCCAAGAAGTGAATTATGATTTCTATTCTGGGTTATTCTATAGGAATAATGTCATCATCAAGATATTATTTATTCTGTATTTTATGTTATAAATTTTAATGTTAAGATCTTGTATGTAATATTTTTTCCATGAATAATAAACTAATCAGTCCTTTGGGAATTTATTCCTTGTAACTATGCCAATGTATAAAAATAATGCACTGGCTCTATGCTTTTAGGGTCATGGAATTACAACCCCAACCAACGGTATAGTCCATCCATGAAGATATTTATCACTAAAGTCCATAACTCTTTTTGGGTTCTTCTCTAAGGACGCATCATCCCAGAGCTCATCGTTTGCCAATTCCATTACACGAGAAGTATTGTGATGATAACATTATAGTTACCACACATGGAACACATTGTGCAAGGAACTATAACACTATATAATGGATAAACAGTATGCCCATAGACCGACCCTTTCCACTATTTCAAATGGCCTGAAAAACCTGGGTGCCACCTTATCTTGTTTCCTGATATGGAATTTCCCCAATCTAGGAGACACCGAAAGGAAAACATGATGACCAACATGAAATTCCATAGATCTTCTCTAATGCCTAGAATATTATTTATTCATTCTCTATGCATTCACATACCATATCTTGATCTACATAACATGTTTAGATGTCTCCTTCAAGATACATGGCCCAAAAAGGGTTGAATTACATACTTATAGACAACAAATAGGATAATGAAACAACCATCCACACAAATCCCAAAATGTTGCATTTGGTTTGATTCCTAGTAGTTATTGATATAGTAAAACTCCATATGTTATATTTTATGGTCCCATGAACCATAAAAATCCCAAACTGATTCTTGTAATTCATCCAGCAGAATCTCAATTAGTTCACTCAGATTGACCATCAGTCTGTGGATAGTAGGTAGTGTTTAAAATAACTTTTGATCCCATAGTGTTATAAATAACCATCTGAAAACATGATGTGAAGTGAGTATCTCAATATGAAATGATTATCCTTAGAACACTATGTAATCGAACAACCTTAGAAACATAAATATTTCCCAGATCTTCAATGGTAATGGATTAGAAAAAGGGAATAAGTTTTATACCATATTATTAAGACACAAAACATCCAATAAAACACCATTATTATTGGAAATACCTTTAATTACTTCAATAAAATCCATTATGACGTCATTATATTTCCACTCCGAGATGGACAATGGCTGAAAAATCCCAACTAGCCTCTCATGATCATCATTCACCTACTAAAAAGTGAAGCATCTTTCCCCGAATCATGCCACTTCCTTCTTCATTTCTGATAACTAGTGATTTTTATGGAGATAAAAATTCATAGTTTTAAACTAGGATGCACCGCCCATCTAGAAGCCTGAAACTCCCTCAACATCTCCTCGTGCAAGCATGTAGGAAACCATACATTGACACAAAAAATAAAGGAATTTACACTACCAACATACCATCTTGATGGTTCCTCCCCACCAAAATAATTTTCTCTACGAATAGAGCCCTCCAAATCAAAAAGAAATGCTCAGTAATAATTTTTTTCCAAAAATCATATGTAAAATAGATGTTGAAGTTAGAGCTATAGGTCGCTAAGATTCCAGAACATCCAGATGCATGTCTAAAAAAGGGGAAATTATATTCTACTTGTCATGAGAATCATGTACTTATTATTTTTTTTATTTATTCTCAAAACATTGACATTAAAGTTTCCCTTTCAATTTTTATAATCCAATTCAATGTTGAACGTCTTCAAATTCTTGACCCACATCCTCTACCAAAGGTTCAGGTGACACTGATAAAATATTTACTTGAAGCTCTTGTGATTCGTGTATACTACAAACAACTCACCCATGAGATGGTGTCTCCAAAATCCTAGGGATTGTTCTATTTCTACTATCTCTATATCATTAGTAGGATAATTCCTCTCATGTGGTCCCTATTCTCTTGATCCATAAGAAACCACATGATCATCCTATATTACTAATGCTCAGAATCTAACTCTAGAATCATCATAGTATAAGGTAAATGCATCACCTGACACATGTAATGTGTGGATATGTGGTTAGGATGTACTACCTTTCATCTATTTATAAGATATTTAAACATCAACATTCTAAATAAACATAACCACATTCATGGTCAGCCTATAAATTGATGCTTCCACATGAGAGATATCAGAGACGAAACACTAGTAACAACCTAATAATCCTATAAAGCTATGTATTTAGAAGTATTTCATAGGTTATACCCAAGATACCACAACTACAAATTTCTCTTGGAAAAATGACAGTCATGCCCCTATGATGACATGGCCAAAAAGTTCACATAATTTATCCAAAATCTGTATTTAGTTATCTTGGTGTAAATTTGATGCAACCTCTCAATGTACTAAGAATGATGTCATGATTTTTAGCATGATCATCTACTTAGTAGTAGTACACTAAAATAACATCAACCAAAATTCACCATAAATCTATCTAGAAAACGATAAAAGTTCCAATTTATTAATTACATGAATACGTCCGGAGAATTAGTCTACGCAAACAACATCACTAAAAATTTCTACAATATATAACTTCACCTAAATGATGTCTAAGTCATGTCTGATAGTCTTACTCATAACTGATAATATCCTTGACTCATGTAACTTTTGGAGAAGATCCTAGCACATCTCAACTGATCAAAAAGATCAGCAATGTGTGGAAGATGATATCATTTCATTACCATTATCTTGTTCAACCTTGGATAATAGAGATATAAACATAACGATCCATAATCATGGTGAAGAGAATCTCAAAACCCCGAGGATTTGTACTCACCTGTATGAAACCCTTAGAATATGGATCCTCCAACTGAACCTTCAACTCCTAAAACAATTTTGGCACAATTATTTATGGAAGGATAGAAACATGATTAGCTCTCGAAACCAACTCAGTTATAAACAAGACCAAACACTTGGGTGGTAAGACATAGAAATCATAAGAAAAAAATTATGAAAATATTTGAACATTATATGAAAGAATTATTTTTAATTACATAATTATCTATTGAATGAATGGTTATTTGAGCTTTAAGACAAGCCAATATGCACTAAATTGGTCCTGCATGACCATCCTAAAGATCCTACTCACCTTGGGGAGAAAAAATACTTCCATCTTGGGATAGCAATGAAAATATCATCTTGATACATTCAATATGAGATGGGTATAAAAATAACCAATCAATACCATGAATCAAGTTGAGTCCTATCATTCCCCACATGAATGGTTCCCTAATTAAATGGAAACAATCAATCTCTATAGAACACACCTTTAAAATTTTGATATTCTCTAACCGAACTCCCATTGGTGTGTCAATAGTTAAAAAATATCGAATAATTACTCATCTAATCACAAACTATTTGAAAAAAGACCAGATACAAAATAATGTGATGCTCCTGTATCAGACAAAATGATTGCTAAGGTAGATGATATATGAATCCTTACACTAAAAGTAGATGGTCATGCATCAATGTTTGCGGAAGTATTATGCATAACGTGAAACAAACTTATCTATATTCCATGGGTTTAATTCTAACTACCCTGATATACATCCCTTACTTGGTAACGTTTCTCAGGAACTATGGTACCACATCCCCTACTAGCGGCCTAAAAGGACTATATAACTCAACGTACGAGCCTTTTGAGGGGCAGTCATGATCTTTCCAAACATCAATGCTTTTCCAGATCCTGTTCCACTAGTATTCTTTTGAAAATTTTCACATAAACTCTAAAGATGACCAAGTCTTCCATAGATACAACACGTGACTCTAGGGTGAGGCTATTATGGGTGATTTTGACGAAAATAGCCACAGTGAAAGTAGTGGAATGAAAAATGATTTTGACATGGTTTTACACTACCCTAAATATTGTTCCTACTAATACTTTTGTGGAAATTTTAATAACAATAATCCATACCGATCAAGGAAGAACTCCCAAATTTCCAATCTGAAACATCATGGCCTCTACTCAAAGACTCTCTTAGATTCCATTCCATGATGAGAGCCTAATTTATCACATCATCAATGATTATTATATGGAGAAAATTTACCTATGAAATGATCCTATAAGGAATATCATCCTATAAATATCTCACCCTATAGATTTCATCAGTTTTTAGAGATGGAAAAAAGTGTTGAAGGTGGGTAAAAATTCTAACATGATCTAACACTGATAGACCCTCCAATGTCAAATTCATTAACATTACACATTTCTCATACCTTAAGGTTTTGGGATAGAAATGGCTCATGAACTACATCTGAAATTTCTTCCAGGATAGCTCATCTTGTTGCCCAGCTTCTTCCAGAATATCCCACCAATGCTTGGTAGGACCATGAAGCATATATATATAGCATGATTTACCCATATCTTTGTTGGTGTTTCGAGATTCATTAAGATTTTATGGAATAACTAAATAAAGAACTCATCTACTTAGGGTACTACTTATACATTAAACATAGAATGATGCTTAAGAAGAATCATTCATGTCAGCTCAGACATCGAAGGAACAGTACAAACAGTCTCCCTTTCTAGGGTTTAGATGACCCTCATGAAGCAATCGTGAAGCTGAAAATCCATATTCTCTTCAGGAAATACATGATTTTATAGTTTAAATTCCCTAGGATCCTGTTTATTTCCATGCAATTGAAGCTCATTTAAATTAAATGGAGGAGGTATTAACTCTAGAAGGAAAAGGAACACAATAGAGAATAGGCTAGCTATGACGTTATCCCAAAAGCTGACAACAATAGGAACCACTAACTCATTGTCTCTCTACACATGGATTACGAATATTTTATCACTATATGATAACTTATATTTATTCATCCCTTGAAATAGATATCACATATTATAATTTAATAGGAAAGTATAAATCACATGAAAAAATAGATATTCCATTATCATGAACAATTCATGTCAATGTATCCCAATGTGCCAATTATGATGCATGTATTATCATTTATTTTCATATTAGGACTCAACTACAAAACTAATGAAACAATTAAACTATAAAACCATAATCCTCACACAACATGTAAATCATTAAATGTGAAATAACATCAAATGTAATAAAAAGACAACATAATTTCGTAATCCCATCACTGGGCACTTAGATCTCCCCTTGTAAATAGGTAAGTTAATCCCTTGTACAATCCCATTACCTAGTCCCAAAACATCATTGTCTCCATTATAAATTTACCAAAAATTATGGAAAAATAAAACAAATAATATTCTTATGATACCACTTTATAACATCCCCCAATATGGAAGTCTCTCTTTTGGTCAAAAAGGGTTTTTTTTGAGACCTCTAGAATGCCTCCCCATATTTTAATGATTGATGACTAGTAGAGGGGGTGTGAAAAGTATATTGGGGATATTTAACCCCATGGAATGAATTTTCATAAAAGAAATACAATTCATAATAAAATTAAAATAATAATCGTTGTCAATAAATAAAGGAATACAACATTAAAACACAACTAAATAATAAAATAATAATTATGAATAATATAATGACCAGCTGGAATCTAATTCAATTTCATGATAAAAATAAGAAAAAAAATGCTTGGAGGTTCAAATAAAAGACTCATTATCCCCAGTCGTAATCCCTATGTAGGTCCTCTATCTAAAATCCATCACAATAAAAAACAATAAATCAACATTATGATCATTTCCCTTTTCCAAACCCACATCCACATAATCTGATTGCGTGATAAATGGAGGCCGGAATAGGGTGTGAGTAAAACTTAGTAGGTAGACACAATAATTTCTAAAAAAGTAGTCTCATATGAAGTATATGTAATAAAGTGATAAATAGGTTTATTAAGGGTGTCAAAAATTAAATAAATTCAACAAACTATTTCATCTCTCCGTTAGAATATCTCTAAGCATATATAATGACCATTCCTACCACAACCATATAACCTAGGTAAATAACCTGCTTTAGTGCCAGGATATATTATGTCTGAGCATGTCTTAAAGCCACGCTAACCAAAAAATATATAACCATTGTATTGTCAAACAAAAAATCTGGGTCTGAGCCCTATAAACATTACAACATGGGACTGGTAATATCCCACTCTCTATAAGAATTATAGCATTGACTAGGCCGAGCCCACTCACTGTCTGTGTAACAATATATACCTATGCAAGTTCCTTGTCATGTAACATTATATAAGCATATCAAAATAGATTACAATTCCTATCATACAACATGGATTTCACAATGAAACGTCATATATCTCAAAGGTTAATTATGAAAATTACCAATATTCAATCATATTCATCTTTTCAATTCAATTTACGATTGATTAACAACAACATTAATAAAAATTAATACACAATTTAGGGATTATATAACAATAAATAACTCTAGGTCAGATATCATTCTAAAAATAAATTAATATATTATCTAATTACAAGTCTACTTAAAAATAAAGTAATTCAAGGGAAAATATGATCCAATTATTTAATTACATTGGGCACACACAACGTTGGTGAAATGATGATATATCATAAACATGGCACTAGTCCGACCACAGTGTTGGAATTTAGACCACATACCTTTAACTGAAGATCAAACAATGCTTTCAATGGACATTTCCCATGAGGAAGATGGTGAAAATGATTTAATATAGGGTCGTAGATCAAAACTGATCGAGAACAAAACAAACAATGAATCCGCAAAAGGTTTTCATAGGAATGGTTGGGGAAACAAAGGGAATGGCGAACAAATCTAAACCAATGAAATTACCTGGTATTGAAGACACAAATGGAATGTATGGAAGGGATGTTTTCACTCCAAATTCACCTAAATGATGCCATAGGGTAATGATTATAGGATATAAAACCAAAACATAATTAATTTCAGCCACACAACATATTTAAATTTACTGGTTGGGAATTTACATGGCATGTAACCGAGTTACTCATTATTTAATTGTTTTTAATGATATGATAAAAAAACTAATCAACTAATATTTATTTAATTTAAACCCATTAACAATTAGACAATTTCTACTACCCTTAGATAACATGAAAATGTTCTAAATTTGGGTTTTCATCCCATTGTGGCTTTAACTATTGGAACCTCCATTAATGATTCTCAACTTAATAAGAACCCCTATTAACACTTAACCCATTTATACCAGGACTCCATTAGCTCAAAAAATCACACATCCATGATTATTAGACCATTTTATCTAAAAAGGGATCTTCATTTCTAAACAATACTCAGCCACCAATATTCAATATAAAACCTAGAGAAAATGCACCTATAAAAAATGGGATCATACATCAAACATAAAATATTCACCATTAAAAATATAATTCAGGATATTAACCATTCCATTTCCCATGCATGTTTTGGTTTATTTATTCAATTACTCATATAATGTATATATTTAAATCATCTATATTGTATTAATAATGTCAAATATTTCATATATATTTATGATATACACTTTTAGTGAATTCTATGTAAGGTAGTGTTAAAATCTGATTTACATAACATCATTAGGGTAATAGTCTTCATGTAGGCTTGAATGATGTTTTAATTATTCAATGGTTAGTTGGAAAAAATTTAAATTATAATATATATTTATAGATTATCATTTATATAATTAATATATAATATATTCATTAAATCCATTAATATAACTTGAAATTTAAGGTAGTGATTATAAATGAGGAATGTCACTGAATGGAGATAGAAATTTGTATGTACATATGGGAATAACATTCATTTTAAAATGGATAGAAATTAGAATGATAAATTTTTCACCATTGACCTATGAAAATTTATATACATTAAATACACATATATAATTATATTATGATGGTTATAGATGATTTTGAAGTGTTACAAGAATAAATAAACAAGAATGTACGCAGTTAAGATGATTACAAATTATTTTAGTATCTTCTTTTATTATAGTCCTTAATCCATCTTAGGATGGTCTTTTTGGGAGTCCATGAACTCAATTTCCTTATTTTTAATTTTGGGAATCTGTTTTGAAAGGTATTTTCTATGATATAGGGCTTTATTTGTGTAATGAGATATAGAATGTTTGGTCCATATTATAAGTTTGGGGAGTGTAATCCTTGAAAATATTCAACGTTTTAAATAATATAATGTCCTCTACATGGTATGGTGCCACAAAATATAAAAATTTATATATTTGGTTAAAAAAATTGTCCATGAATTAGATTTAGGCTTATTTTGGTTATAATAGAAGCAATATATCTATGCATATCCCCCACATTAACCCTTTTAACACTTATTATGATTACAATGTATTAACCATTGTATCAATTATTTATAAAATATTTATAATTCCAAAAAGTTAATAAAAGTGAATCTTCATATTTGAAGTTTGGAATTATTTTTTTATAATTCAATCAAAGAGCTAGATGAAAATAATTCTAATATCACTACCCAAATTTTCTGAGAACCATTACGATAAAAATTTATTCTTATGATTCAGAATGATTTTATTCTTATTCATTTGATCCTTATAACCATTAGGTGATTGATAATTATTTTTATATTTTATATTATCTTCGAATTTCCTTAAAATCATTCTTCAATACCGATTAATTTTATTTATTAACATAAATTAATATTTCATACATAAAAACATAATATCCTTTTTCACCTTTAAAGGATTTTAATTTCAATTATAACCATTCAATAAAAAATGTATGAATTATTTAAAATTATTCAATGTGATTAAAATATAATTTTCCATATTATTTATACTCAAAATAAAAAAAATTAAATAAAACACACATAATCTGTATAATGTGTGCAACAAAACATTTCTATTTAGTTAAGTATTAATATATTAACATTACATGTCATTTATATACTATTTAAATACTTTCATTACTTGATTTTATTACTTGAACATATTTAACAATGTTTATTTATTCATGGATTGAAATGTGTTAAATTTTGAATAATGAATAATCCAATAAAAATATTCAAAATTGTTTTTATATGATAAATGATATTTCCATAATTATCTTTAAAAAAAATAATTTATTTTTTTAATATCATTTAACTATCATTCTTGGTATTTTATTTTATTATCATAATAAGGAAATATTAACTTATGTTTGGTGTTCTGTTAATTGTTAGATAATGAATACAATAAATTTATTAAATTCAATTAAATTATAAAATCAGTTTGTCCTACTATATTGGTTGATCACATGCTCCTTAAGAACAATTATGATAGTTATATAGAAAAGGAATTTATATATATTTGTTATATTAGAAAATATAAAATTATATCATCATAGAATCATTATACTATGTAATTTTTTCTTTAAACACCCCTATATAATTATGATCATAAGTTATAAAATAATATGTAATTTCTCATTTATGAATTTTTCATTTAGAAAAACTGAATTAAACTAAAGTACCCTTGTAAATGGAAAATTGAATCTACAATGAAATTTTAACATCCCACCACTCCTCATTGGATTGAGGCGAGGATGAATTATTACTTGTCCCTAGGCAACATCCCCAGGATGCTAAAGGATGGTAATTGTAACACCTGAGACTTTAATGTGAAATATTTTGTTTTTATATATATCATCAAAGGAATATTTCACTACACACAACACTAGCTTGGCTTGATATTCACGCAATCGCGACCTTCCTCGATAGCTTGTGTCGTACGCAATACTGAGTTTCACTAAACAACGATATGCTAATAAAATTTTATTAAAACTAGTCGTTGTGAATAGTAATACCAAAATTTTGAAATTTTGTAAATTTTATTTTTCAAAATGGACTTCATTTTTGGATTTATAATAACAAAATTAGCCAAGGGAGAAAGTTTGGTATTTTTCTGAAAACTTTCAATTTTTGGTGAATAGTGAAAAGAATGGGTTACTATTTAAAACCCGACATTTTATTTAAATAATTATTTACATTATTTAAATTTATTTTAGGTAAAAATTGATACATAATACCTATTTAAGTT
This sequence comes from Viscum album, assembly GCA_963277665.1. Lineage (NCBI taxonomy): Eukaryota > Viridiplantae > Streptophyta > Magnoliopsida > Santalales > Viscaceae > Viscum > Viscum album. Next base: position 1,608,137,087 of record OY728127.1, on the reverse strand, counting down.
CAATTCAATTAATTGGAGTCATTTTATAATAATTTTAGATATATAGAAATTTTATTGAACTTTTCACCGTCTTTTACCCACCTCCTATGAGAATTTGCAAATTTACATAAAACATAATTTTACCGCTTCGGTGAGTGGAATTTCAAAAATCCGAGAGACATGGTTAATATCGAGAACTAAAATGTGGTTCAATGAGATGAAAATAATTTTTTGTGAATAGTAACTTTTTACTTTTTTTACAACGGTTAAAAGTAAATAGGGTAATTAAGGGTAAAAATGATATTATTATTACCCTAACACACGTCCTAATTCTATTTGATATGTGTAATTAGACCAAAAAAACCTCAGGAATAAAATATTACCATTTAGGCCCACTTGGATTAGATTAGGACATTTATTATTAATTTATTTAAAGAAGGGTTAAAATAGTTAAAATCAAAGTTGAATAACTAAAACATATTTAGTAATGGGTTATACATAAGATAAATTCTACTATAAATATTCATTAGAAAGATAAAAATATTTCCTACAGAATGGTATTTTATTTTTAATTTTTAGACATTAAATATTTTAATTTATTTATGACACAATGATAATGCAGTAATTATCTTATTAATGAAATATTGACATAATTGATGTTATAAATTCCCAAATAAATGTAATTTCGGACTTTTTATGAATTCCAATAATTTTATATTTTCATATGACATGTTAGTACTCATTTAATTAACTATTTCTGAACTAATATTTCTTTTTGATTTTCACAAAAATCAATTACCAATTACTGTCAAAATCGACATAAAATAGTTTTTAAAACAAATATTATATTATTAATTGTTATTTTATTCCTAAAAATCTATGGATCGGCCTAATTACATATATAATGTTATATATGTTATTAATAAACAACTTGGGGTTCTTTTTGATTGTCATAGTAAGTTTATTAACCTTATAGTGTAAGAAAACAAGAAGTCACGGTAAAAGTTAAATTATCTACCATAAAGTTAAATCTAAATGATAAGGTTAAAATAGAAACCTAAACGTGTATAAATTCTAATGGATGATAGTATATCGACCCTCCCCAACCTTATCTTAGAAATAAATCAATTTGGAGATATTAAAAATATAATATTACTTTATAATAAAATAATATTTATAGTTTTTTCAAAGGTTCCTCTCTCCTCCCTTATAAAAGAGCACATCCTCTCTCTCTTCCTCACAAAACTTTGAGCCTTCAATCTCGGCCATCCCCTGAAAATTTATCTTCTCCACATCATTAGAAACAACCTAGATGTCCTGGTCATCTTCAAAGACAAATTTTAGTGCCCTAAGAAGAGGTCTCAAAGTGGCGCTTCAAAGAAGAGGTAATGTTCGTTACTGATTCTTTCAACTTTATTTTTTCTTCCACTTATTCTTCTTTTGTTGTTTCATTATTAAGTAATAACATCAGTATCAATCATATACTGATAGGTTATTATAAGTATGAAACAACCCTATTTCACCATCTATCCATCCTACGGATAATGAAATCACCGCGCGTGCGTACGTACGGAATACCATCTCTACGCCATGGTGTAATCTATTTTCCACCACCACCTTACATGGATGGGTATAATGGTGTAAATAATAACTATATATGATTATTTTAAAGTGATATTGATTCTGAAATAGTATACATACACTCCAATACAATTCCACGATCATGGGAACGATATAATCGCTCATCCGTACGTACGGAATACCGTCTCCACGGTGTGATGTGACTTGTTCTACATGATCTTCATTTCATAATGATTATATAAATTAATTGAATGAATAAATAGGATATATATTACACTAATACCATTCTCTAAATGAGGTATCTATAACCTAAAAATAAGAATAATAATTTATTTGACAAAACACGCATAAGAACAAAAAGTAATAAACACCCGAATAACAAGTAACAATGAAATATTACTAATAAAAAGATAAGAATATGACCATATATGATATCATAACAATGTGTATGATTCTATAATAAGTCAATGACATTATTTAAATCATTATACAGGAGTTTTGGTAACATACGAAGCAAGTCGGACCTAAGGTAAGGGAAAATCTCACAATCTCATTTTTATCTGAGATTGTCTATACTTCAGAATTTAATGGGGAATATTTATCATACACATCCATGTTTCATCAATATTTAATATTATTTCCATCCACCTAAAATTGTTTAAATCCAATTTTACCCTTCGGTGAGATTTTAGTAAAATATATGAAAGGAATCTTTTGTTGTTTTTCGTACGATTTACTTTTTGACTTTTCCGGCCAAAGTATGGGAAGAATGTTTTTTAACTTATACGACATGAATGGATTTTTAGAACATTATTCCCATAAAGATTATATTACAAGTTTTCAATTTTATTTTTAATCAAATTATTTTAGTTCAGAATTATATGACATGTTAAGAAAGGAAAATGTTTTTGAAGTACAAAGGATATTTTCCTCAAGAATGGAGTTCAAGTGATTTATCAAAATTATTTTCCCTCTACGATAATATAGGGATCTATTTATATCCCTATTTTTAGATTGATTTTATTATGTTATGATGGAATTATTTTTATGATGTCATTTTATCTTATATGGATTATGTTATGATGGCATGATGTTTAAGATTCCCATTTTTATTACATGGGTTATGCTATGATTTATGATTTATGATTTTGTGGCACACATAAGAATGGTTTCATTATGAGATGGGTGGGACCTATATCTCCCTCCAATGCATTGGGTAAATATATATATCTCATGAGATAGACATGGCTGGAATGGTAGGTTAATTCGGTTCAGTAAACCATGGCTAAAATGAGGAGTGAACTCAGTTCAGAAATGGACATTGTCCGCTAAGATAGTGTTGGCAATGAGTTTGGACTACTAAGAAATGATTCTCTATGATTATGTGTGTATGCCACAAAGTTTCATGTTTTATTTTAGGATTATTGGGATTACATTTCACTACTATGATTTATCCCATGTTATGAAATTATGATCTCTTTTGTAGGTTAAGATTTCCGAAATGATATGTTCATATGAATATGATGTGATTGATATTTCTTTTGTTTATCCTTACCGAGAATTTGAGCTCACCATTTTGTATTTTTTCTTTCCCCAGGTCATGAAGAAGGATATTAAGTAGTATATCCTAAAAAGGGACTATTGATATGATGAAATAAATTGGAGACAACATAGATGATTTATGAACCAGTTTTTTATGTTTCCCAGTTTCCAAAGACACTATACCTATACGGTCCTTTCATGGTTTTGTTACATGTTGTCATAAGTATGCTTCAATTTTGAAATATTAACAATATATGTAAAGTATGTGTCGTTGTAGTTGGTATTAGAGGAAAGGTATAGTCAAATTTTGTAAACTAGGATGTGAAAGCCTTAGTAAGAACCCTAAGGATAAGTCTAAGCATAGAACACAATCTTAGTGTTTTATAAATGGCCACGGACAACCTATGATAATACCTTCAGTGTAAAATTTTATTCTTGATTATGTGTTTTTCCTATTATAATTAGTGTTTCTCACACTATTATTCTTGGTTTTAGTAAATGGCTGCAACTTGAAGGAACCATGTTATTGCGGACTGCGATGGGAAATGAAATGATTTTCCCCCTGAGAAACCAAACATTATGGGAGATAGAATACAAAATAGTGTTTCCATGCTCACACAACTTCCTCAAGATATGAATCATTCAAGACTTCCAAATGAGAAAAGGAGAAACATTCTATTGAATCCTTCATGAGGCAGTGTCTACCTTCATTCAGTGGGTCTTCTGATCCATTAGTGGCTGAACAATGGATCAGTACCACTTAAAAGATATTTTTAGTTCTTCAATTTTCTAAACATGATAAAGTCATCTTAGCAGTATATTGTTTGGAATGTGATTCTGATCAATGGTGGAATATTGTTAATAATATGAGCCAAAGGGATTAAATTGAATCCATGGAATGGGACAAGATCAAGAACTTATATTTCAATAAGTACTTCCCTCATATTATTCGAACAAATATGGAGAATGAGTTTCTTTATCTAAAGAAAAAGGATGATGAATCTGTTGGTACCTATGATGTAAATTTTACAAGACTTGCAAGGTACGCTTCTGAGATTTTTATCCAACCCGAGAGTAAGATCGATCGATTCTTTAGTGTCTTAAAACCAAGTCTTCGAAGGGCGTTATCCATAAGGGACTTTAATAGATACGAGGAAATTGTTCGATGTGCTCTCAAGATTGATATGGAGATTGGAGTAACCCATCAATCATATGGGTTTGATAAGAAGAGGAAAATGGAATTCAAAGGAAAATAAAAAGAGAACACAGAAAAGAAGATGAGTTTTCCCTTATGCTCAAATTGTGGAAAGAAACATGGAGGGAATTTTCTTAAAGGGAGAAGTAAATGTTTCAAATGTGGAAAGGAAGGTCATCGGGCATTTGAATGCCGCAATGATGGGAAGAATATGTCTAGTGATACGAAAAAAGTGAAGGATACATAGAGTCCACCTCATACACTTCATTGTTACAAATGAAAGGAAATGGGGAATTATTCCAATCAATTCCCTAATCCAAGGGTTGTTGATGATGATCGACCTCAACAAACTCTTAAGGCTAAAGACAAAGGAATGTCACATGAAATTTCTATCAGCGATGTGGAGTACGATAACGAAGTGTTGAAAGGTACACATACCATCCAATCTAAAGTAGAAAATGTATTATTTGATTTTGGATCCACTCACTCTTTTATTTCTGAATAATTTTCTAAGGGTATCACCATATTACCTCAACAATTAGATGTTGAGTTAGCTGTGAAAACTCGTAATGGCACAACAGTCACATCAAAAGTTTATAATTCTTCTCTGATTAAAGATTTTTGGAAAGTGCTTCCTGAAATTCTTGTGATCCTTCCTATAGTGGAATTTGATGTGATTATTGGCATGGATTTTATTTCTTAATATGGATCTCATATCAATTTCCAAAGAAGAGAAGCCACATTTCATATTCTAGATCAATCTATGATCGTCTATCGATGCAAGGAGAACCATAACCTTCCAGTGGAAATTTCTTCCATCTTATGGGTCCTGATTCCACTAAATTAAGGTTATTTATCTCAAATGGTTGGTGAGAAACTCACAATAAATAATATGCCCATTTTACCGGAGTTTGACGATGTCTTTCTGGAAGAATTGTCGGTTCTTCCACCAAATCATGAAGTAGAGTTTTCAATAGAACTTGTACAAGGTGCTTTGCCTATTTCAAAGACAACTTATAGAATGGACCCAATTTAGTTATAGGAATTTAAGAAGCAACTCCAAGAGAATCTTGATAAAGGATTCATATGCCCTAGTGCGTCACCTTGTGGAGCACCAGTTCTGTTTGTTAAGAAGAAAGATGGATCAATGAGACTCTGCATTGATTATCGATAACTAAACAAGATCATTATCAAGAACAAATATCCTCTCCCAAGCATTGATGACTTATTTTACCAACTACGCGGAGCTCAATACTTTTCCCAGATTGATCTTCATTCAGTGTATCATCAATTAATGGTCAAAAGGTAGGATATAACAAAGATGGCTTTCCGTACAAGGTATGGACACTAGGAATTTATAGTGATTCCATTTGGTCTTACTAACGCCCCTGTTATCATCATGGTTCCAATGAATAGAGTCTTTATATATTATCTTGATCAGTTTGCGGTAGTCTTTATAGATTATATTCTTGTCTATTCAAAGAGTAAGGAAGAACATGATGATCACTTGAGAATTATATTGAAGACCATGAGAAAGGAGAAGCTTTATGCCAAATTTACCATGTGTGAATTTTGGCTTTACAAAGTTTCATTTTTGTGTCACATAATCTCAAAAGAGGGGATATCTGTGGATCCAGCAAAAACAGAGGTTATCGAAAGATGGTCGAGACCAACAATAGTAACTGAGATCAGATGTTTTTTGGTTTGGCTGGATATTATCGACGGTTTTTGAATGATTTTTCACAATTATCTAATCCAATCAACAAGTTGACTCGAAAAGGAGTTTAGTTCGTGTGGACAGAGGAATGTGAAGAGAATTTCAAGGGGTTGAAAATATGGTTATCCAGTGCACCTGTACTCACACTTCCATGTAGTGGAGAAAGGTTTGTGATCTACAGTGATGCATCCAAGAAGTGGTTGGGGTGTGTTCTTATGAAAAATGATATGGTGATAGCGTGTGCCTAACGACAGTTGAGAATCCATGAGAAAAATTACCCAACTCATGATTTGGAGTTAGTTGTGGTAATATTTGCATTAAAGATTTATAGGCATTATCTTTATGGAGAATGGTGTGATATTTATACTGATCAGAAAATTTAAAATATATTTTCACACAAAAGGAGCTGAATATGCGCCAAAGAAGATGCATGGAGCTAATTAACGATTATGACTGCTCAATTCATTAACACCCTAGGAAATCAAACAAGGTGGAAGATGCATTAAGTCGACAAGACAACACAGGATTATCCATGATGAGGATCACAAAAGATCCAATATTTATGGATTTACAAAGGATGGATCTTGGAATTAAAATGAAAGAGGAAAAATCATATATTTCTCAAATGAATGTTCAACCATCTATACATGTGAAGATTAAAGAGGCACAGAACGAATATGTAGACTTACTAATGAAGGTGAGAAATGTTCCTGAATTCAACCTTGATTTTGATGGGATAATAAAGTTCAGGAATCGGGATTGTGTTCCTCCCATCCCATAATTAAAGAAGGAGCTGCTGGATGAGGCTCATAGTTCTTCATTCTCTATTCATCCTAGAAACCCGAAGATGTATAGGGACTTGAAAGAGTACTTCTGGTGGGATGGAATGAAAATAGATGTTTCTGAATATGTCTCTTGATGCTTGGTTTGTCAGCAACATAAAGCTGAGAGATAGAAGTCTAAGGAGATGTTACAACCATTACCCAAACCAGAATGGAAATGGGAAAACATCCCTATGTACTTTGTCACTAGACTTCCTAAAACATGCAAAAGGAATAATTCTATCTGGGTCATAGTTGATAATCTTACAAAGTCGCATACATCATCGCTATTAGAGACGATTTCTCTCTGGATCCGCTTTCCAGGATATATGTAAATTAAGTGGTATGATTGCATGGAGTACCACTTTCTATTATATCTGGTCGGGATCCAAGGTTTACCACAATGTTCTGGTGAAGTCTTCAACATACTCTAGATATAGAGTTGAGTTTCATCACTGCTTATCATCCTCAGACAGACGGTCAGTCTTAGAGGAAAATTCAAACTCCAAAAGATATGTTGAGAGCTTGCTCTATGGATATCAAAGGTGGTTGGGATCAACACCTACCTTTGGTGGAATTTTCTTATAATAATAGCTTTCACTTTAGTATTCAGATGGCTCCTTATGAAGCTCTCAATGGAAAGAAATGCAAGACTCCAACTTGCTGGGATGATGTTGGGGAAAGAAAGCTATTAGGACCTGATCTTGTTGATGAGATGGCAGAAAAGGTCAAATCTATTCAAAAACACATTAGAGTATCTCATAGTCGACAAAAAAGTTATTTCGACAATCGAAGAAAAGACCTAGAGTTTTAAGTGGGTGATAAAGTGTTCTTACGAATATCTCCTTGGAAGAGAGTAATGAGATTTGGAAAGAAGGGAAAGTTGATCCATAGATATATCGGTCGTTTCGAAATACTAGATCGTGTTGGGATGGTAGCTTTCCGATTGGTGCTTCCACCAAATCTCTCTCATGTTCACGATGTGTTCCATGTATCTCTCCTAAGAAAGTACATACATGATCCTTCACATGTACTCAGCTCAAAAGTTGTACTGCTAAAGAAATATATTTCTTATGAAGAACAGCTGATAGGGATTCTGGATCATAGAAAAAAATTCCTACAGAACAAGACCACTTGCTTGGTGAAATCATTTTGGAGTAACCAGCAATTAGAAAAATCTACATAGGATCTTGAGGATATGATGAGGGAGAGGCATCCTCATCTGTTTATTACAAAGTGATGAATTTCGAGGGAGAAATTCATTTTAAGGGTGGTAGAATGTAACAGATGAGACTTTTATGAGAAATATTTTGATTTTATATAAATCATCAAAAAATAATTCACTACACACAACACTAGCTTGGCATGATTTACACGCAATCACGACCATCCTCGATAACTTGCATCGTACGCAATACCGAGTTTCACTAAAAAAGATATTCTATTAAAATATTATTAAAACTAGCCGTTATAAATAGTAATACCCACTTTTTGAAATTTTGAAAATTTAATTTTTCAAAATGGACTTCATTTTTGGATTCGGAATATCGAAATTTTCCTCGGGTTAAATTTTGGTATTTTTATGAAAACATTCAATTTATGATGACTAGTGAAAACACTGTGTTACTATTTGAAAACCATCTTTTTATTTAAATAATTATTTATTTTATTTAAATTTATTTTATTTCAAAATTGATACATAATACCTATTTATGTTCAATGCAAGTCATTGGAGTCATCTTATAATAATTTCAGATATATAAAAATTTTGTTGAACTTTTCACCGTCTTTTACCCACCTCCTAGGAGAATTTGCAAATTTACATAAAACTTAATTTTACTGCTTCTGTGAGTGGAATTTAGAAAATCCGAGAGGCACGGTTAATATCAAGGACTAAAATGTGGTTCAATGAGATGAATATAATTTTTGGTGAATAGTAACTTTTTACTTTTTTTAACACGGTTATAAGTAAATAGGGTAATTAAGGGTACAAATGATATTATTTTTACCCTAACACATGTCCCAGTTCTATTGAATAATTGTAATTCGACCAAAAACAACCACATGATTAAAATATGACCATTTATGTCCACTTGGATTAGATTAGGACATTTATTATTAATTTATTTAAAGAAGGGTTAAAATAGTTAAAACAATGTTTAATAACTAAATCATTTTTAATAAAGGTTTATACATAAGATAAATTCGACTATAAATATTCATTAGAAAGAAAATAATATTTCCTAAACAATGATAGTTTATTAATAATTTTTAGAAATTATATAATTTAATTTATTTATGACACAATGACGATGCAGTAATTATCTTATTAATGAAATATTGATATAATTGATGTTATAAATACCCAAATAAATGTAATTTGAGACTTTTTATGAATTCCAATAATTTTCTAGGTTAATATTAAATATTATAAAGGATTTAATTAACTTTTTTAGAACTAATCTTTCTGTTATTATTTTAAAAAAAATCAATTACCAACTAGTGTCAAAATTGACATAAAATAGTTTTTGAAACAAATATTATATTATTAATTGTTATTTTATTCCTAAAAACCTAAGGTTCGGCCGAATGACTTAGATATGTTTATATATATTAATAATAAACAACTTGGGGTTCATTTGGCTTGTTATAGTAATTTTATTAACCTTATAGTCTAAGAAAACAATAAAACACAGTAAAAGTTAAATTATCTAACTAAAAGTTAAATCTAAATGATAAGGATAAAATAGAAACCTAAACAGGTCTAAATTCTATTGGATGAGATTATTTCGACCGATACCCATATTATTTTCTATATAAATAAATTTGGATCTATTAAAAACCGAATATGACTTTATTATAAAATAATATTTTTAGTTTTTCCAAAGGTGCCCCTCTCCTCCCTTATAAAAGGGAACATCCTACCTCTCTTCCTCACACCACTTTGAGCCTTCAATATCGGCTAAACCTTGCCAATTTCTCTTCAACACTTCCCTAGAAACATCCTACAGGTCATGTTCTTCTTCAAAGACCAATTTTAGTGCCCTAAGAGGAGGTCTCAAAGAGGCGCTTCAAAGAAGTGGTAATGTCCATAACCGATTTTTTCAACTTTATTTCTTCTTAAACTTCTTCTTCGTTAGTTTTTTCATCATGAAGTAATAACATCAGTATCACCCATATAATTATAGGTTATTATATGTATTAAACAACACTATTTCACCATCTATCCATCCTATGGAAAATGAAATCACCGCGCGTGCGTACGTACGGAATACCGTCTCCATGCCGTGGTGTAATCTATTTTCCACCACCACCTTACTTGGATGTGTATAATGGTGTAAATTATAACTATATATGATTATTTTAAAGTGATATTTATTCTGAAATATTATACATACACTCAAATACAATTCCACGATCATGGGAACGATATCATCGCTTGTGCGTACGTACGGAATACCGTCTCCACAATGTGATTCGACTCGTTCTACATGATCTTCATTTCATAGTGATTATATAAATGAATTGAATGAATAAATATGATATATATTACACTAGTACTATTCTGTAAATGAGGAATCTATAACCTAAAAAGAAGAATAAGAATTTATTCGACAGAACACGCATAATAACAAAAAGTAATAAACACCCGAATAACAAGTATCAATGAAATATTACTAATAAGAAGCTAAGAATATGACCATATATGATATCATAACAATTGGTATGATTCTAGAATAAGTCAATGACATTATTTAAATCCTTATAAAGGAGTTTCAGACACTTACGAAGAAAATCGGACCTAAGGTAAGGGAAAATCTCACAATCTCATTTTTATTCGAGATTGTCTATACTTCATAATTTACTACCGAATATTAATCATCCAAATCCATGTTTCCTCAATATTTAATATTATTTTCATCCACCTACATTTGTTTAAATCCAATTTTACCCTTCGGTGAGTTTTTAGTAAAACATATGAAGGGAATATTTTGTCACATTTCGTACGAGGTACTTTTTCACTTTTCCGGCCAAAGTACGGGAAGAATTTTTTTTCACTTATACGGAATGAATGGATTTTTAGAACATTATTTCCACGAATCTTCATTTAAAATATTTCAAGTTTATTTTTAATCAAATTCTTTTAGTTCAAAATTATATTACATGTTAAGAAAGGAAAATATTTTTGAAGTAGAAAAGATTTTTTTATCAAGAATGGAGTTCAAGTGTTTTATCAAAATTATTTTCCATCTAAGATAATATAGGGTTCTGTTTATATCCCAATTTTTACATTGATTTGATTCTATTATGATGGAATTATTTTTATTATGTCCTTTTATCTTATATGGATTATGTTATGATGTCATGATGTTTAAGATTCCCATTTTTATTACATGGGTTATGCTATGACGTATGATTTATGATTTTGTGGAACACATAAGAATAGTTTCATTATGAGATGAGTGGGACCTATATCTCCCTCCAATTAATTGGGTAAATATTTATATCTCATGAGATAGACATGGATGGAATGACAGGTTAATCCGTTTCAGTAAAATACTACTGAAATGAAGAGTGAACTCAGTTCAGAAATGGACTTTTTCCGTTAAGATAGTCTTGGCAATGACTCTTGACTACAAAGAAATGATTATCTATGATTATGTGTGTATCCCACAAAGTTTCATGTTTTATGTTATGATTATTGGGATAACATTTCACTTCTATTATTTATCCCATGTTATGAAATTATGAAATCTTTTGCAGGTTACGATTTCTGAAATGATATTTTCTTATGAATATGATGTGATTGATATTTCTTTTGTTTACCCTTACTGAGCATTTGAGCTCACCCTTTTATATGTTTTCTTTCCCCAGGTCATGATGAAGGTTATTAAGTAGGATATTCCAAAAAGGGACTGTAGATATGATGAAATAAATGGGAGACAACATAGATGATTTATGAACGAGTTGTTTATGTTTCCCAGTTTCTAAAGAAACTATACCTATACGGTCCTTTCATGGTTTTGTTATATGTTGTAATAATTATGCTTCAATTTTAAAGTATTAACAATGTATGTAAAGTATGGGAAGTTATAGTAATAAACTCAATGGGATTAAATAAAATTGGGGTAATATTTTCCACTTGAAAATAATACAACCACAACCAGTAAACAATAAACAAAAAATATATATAATTTATGACAAAAATTTAATAAAATGAAATATAATAACAAAATAAAATATTATCTAACTAAACTATATCCAATATCAGAGTACCAATGTGGAATAAAAAACCAAAAATCTCAAAGACTACAAATAAATAACACCACACCACCGAACATGATCCATGATCCAACTCCATGAGTCATGATCAAATTATGATGAAGCCTCGCTATTAGATACTTCGCATTTCCCTGTTTCTCGATAAAAATCAACATCAAAAGCATAAATTTCCCCAAGTGGGAGTGATTAAGGAAACTTAGTAGGTTTTCCCTAACTCACTTCCCCACTCTTGCCACTATTATAAAAAAGTTATCCAAACTACATAAAACAATTTATATAGAAGCATAAAAACAATTTATATCAAAATAAAAAAAATCTATGAAAAATTGTTTTAATACCAAAATATTTTTTCAATCAAAAACTATTTTTAGGAAAAGAAACCAATAAATTCATTAATAAAGTTTATCAAATACCATTTTGGAATAACCCCTTCCATTAAACATCTTCCACCATGCATCAATCCATGAAATACCCTATAATCAGAAGTGGTGATTCATGCTTTCAGCAAGCCATAACTTGCTGTACAATTTTTATGTGGGAAACATCATACATTTATCCATCGAATTTTTAATGAGGAAAACCTCATACACTTATCTGCCTTGAATTCATATGAACACACACTAACCATTATTCCAAAAAGAAATTCAAATCAACCATTTCAATTCATTTCAATAAAACATTTATGTTATTGAAAACATTTCCATTAAACCATTCCCATGAATTTAAACAATTTAAAATATTAAAATCATATATTTACAATCTATAAAAAATGTACATTTGACAATAAAATTTTTTCAAAATTAAACAATCTATTACTATAGGGGGTTTTACCTCTATATTCATATCAATATCACAATAAAAAACTAATCCAATTTTAAATCGAGCCTTATGGTTTTAATAATAGGATTCACAAGTGAAGCCACCTACCTAGAAAACTATGGAGAAAATTAAGCCCAAAACTATTATTCATTAAAATTGGTTTGAATCACAAAAAACCCACATTAGATATCATTCAATAAAATTTATACATTTATATATCATCATGATTTCAAAAAAAACATCATATATTGACCCTAAAATGATTATCTATATATATATATATCCAAAATATGTAAGAAGGAGATATCTATTAAAAACCACCAACCATTGAGACTTACCTTGGAATCTGGGCTTCATCACATCAAGAAATACCAACACATTTCTTCTGAATCATGGTGAAAGGTCTCCACAGCCATTGGTATGGGAGGAAAATGTGTTAGGGTTGAATTAGGGAAAAAAGAAAAGTTTATAGGAAAATGAAAATCTGATCCAAAATTATCATATCTAATTTTTTTTCATGCATGGTTAAGGTTCATGATTAGATAAAACCATGCACTAACCATGAATATGACTATGTCCCCAAAATAATTGTTATTATATGGTGGTCATAGGGTTTTCCAAAACTATTCACCTAGACATGAACTTACATAAATCCCACTATTTTAATTTTAATGGTTTCATTGAGGTGTTTCATGTTTTTTAATAACCTTTCTCAAATCATAAACCAATAAAAAATCCCAAAAAAATTACAAAATTTATCCAAACCCTATAAAAATTAACCAAAAAATATTAAATAATTAAAATAAATAAGGAAAGGGGTACTTACAAGAATATATGTGTGTTAAATTATCCCAACTATTTTCATTTAATTCCCCAAAATATAGAAAACAAACAATGACCTGAATGAGTTCAGACCATTATTGGACCATTTCTTTTTCTGGTTCCCACGTTTTGTTCTGAATCTGGCCATGTTTCCACAAAAAAACACGAAAATGTTGATTTTACCACTCAAGAAATTATCTTTCCTTTCCAAAATCCATATTTTCCTTTTAAATAATGAATCATATGGATCATGGTCAACCTGAAATCATCGAATAACATGGTTGAGAACAAGCTGATTGTCTCTTAACTAAGACACATAAACACATTATGCACTGAACTGAAACACAATGGAAAAAAACCGATATTCCGCCTCACAAAAATTTTCATGTATCTCAATAGGGCCTATGTATTGGTGATAAAAATTTCTATAATTCCCAAAATTATTATTCCCTAGTCTTGGAGTGATTATCATGAACACATGATCACTCACCTTGAACAATAATGGTCATCAATGATGGTCCATATATAACTTCTAACGATCTTGAGGAATCTATATACAATTATTGATTATAATAAATTATCTATATTGTATCATGTACAAGGATTTTACCATTATGTGATGTCTCACCTATTTCAACCAAAAAATGAGGAGAAGGATATGGAAGCTTGTAGAATTCGTTAAAAGGTACCATATGTATCGAGGCATGATAACTATTGTTATACAAGGAATCAAGTATTTTTATTTGTTCTTATGAGACAAAAAAATACAATAAACAATCCCAAATCATGTCTTCCAATGTTTTTAAAATCCTTTGGTATTTTTCATTAGTTTGATAATGAAGCATCATACTCATACTCAATTAATTCCCAAGGACATATTGTAATGATCTCTAGAAATGATACTTATTCCTTGGATCTCAGTCTGATAAAATAAAAACTAGTATTCAATTCTTCTTTACCACTTACCATATATCAATTTAAGATAAATACTTCACCGCATGATATTCACAAATAGGTGTTATATGGTCTGACATTATGAAACTACCCATTATCACCCATATATAATCATGTTTGTGAACCATTCATGAGATTCATCTCTAAAAATATATTGAAATCTGAACCCATTTCCAATTAGGAATAATTATGGAATAATACAGACCCACTGTAAATAAGTGACCCCTTAACATCATGATAGGTGAGACATCTTGAAAGAAAATCATCCACCTTCCATTTCATGTAGACCAGCCACAATTGTGCTTTAAATTTTTGATAAATCTATTGTAGTCAAGGATTAATAGGTCATATCTAATGGTGTTACACATGATGAAGTTTTTTCTAACAAGACAAAGGTACAAGATTCTGATTTAAAACCCACAATATTGATTTCATATCCATCATTCATCACTCAATGGTCTCCCCACATTTATGTTTTGACCTCAGAGAATCACATTATTAATTTCACGTCTATGAAATTTTATCCATATTCAAAAAATGAAGATTACATGAAACTAGAATGAAAACTATAACACTACCCATGTTTTAACAATCCATTTTCAATTCATCTATCACTGACATTAATTCTGACTTGTATGAAGAATATTTTTCAATTGAGGAGTTGACATTCTTCTTAATGTAGCCACTTCCAAATTTCCCTTACCTGGAGTTTACATCAAGTCACGGTGAAAAATTTAGAGATACACTATCCATATTAATATTCTCAGATTCAAATTACTTTGTGAGAAAATTCATTTCAATATTTTATGATCTGTATAAAGATGAATTTCTGACCAAAGTGGTAGTGACATCCAGTATTCAAATCCATGACTATGACAGCTTACTAAAAATCATGTTTTTGTAGTTCTTCTCATGATACCATAACTTCCATGATCTATATGCAACCACATGATCACCCTTCATGACAATTCTTCCCATCCCTGATCTTGAATAATCATAATAAACCAAGTACACTTGACATGAATCTGGAAAAAACATGATTGTTGTTGATGTAATGTCAGATTTATGATCTTGTAAAAACATTTCACATTCCACATTCCATTGAAATGTAGCATTTTTCCTTGTAAAAATTTTCACAAGTAAATATAGTCATGAAAATTAAGGAATAAAATTTCATCAATAAACAACTAATCTAATTAAACCATGTATCTAAACGATATTATTTGGTTGTTTCAATGATATTATAGCTTCTATCCTTTTGGATCAACAATAACACCTCATTCAGATATTACATTTCCATTAAACATACCTCTAGTATCAAAAAATCATACATTGATATGTTTTCATATAGATAATGATCCAATGAAATTCAAAAAACTATCACTATGTATTGTTCATGCTCATCCCTTGTACTTGAATACACCAAAATGATTTCCCCAAAAAACCACAAAAGAATCTGGGTACCATTGAAATATTTGATTTGTCGATGCCATAAAGACTCATGGTGAATTTGTAATACCAAAATGAATAACCACCTACTCATAATAGTGAAATATAATCCTATAATATATTAGTAATATCAGCCTTCAGAAACCATGTTTTGGTGATATCCAGATCACATTTCAATTTTATAGATCCAACTGGCTCCCCTCAATTTATCAAATATATCATCAATTCATGGAGGTGGATACAGATTCATTTTCATAAAATTATTAGGCTTATGATAATCAACACAAAGATGAAGTGTTTTATTCACCTTTTTCAGGAATAAGATTGATACTTCCCACATAGACGTTCTAGAATGAATGAACTATTTTCATTCCAACTATTCAAATTATAAATTCAACTCGATTAATTATGTTTGTGTCATCTGATCAGATATATGGGAAATAATAGTGGTCCATGGTAGTATATAAATCATAATCTCCACTTCTCATGTGGATAGAAACTTGATAAATTTTTCAGAAAAACCTTCTGAAACTGCCCAACATATAATCGAAAAACCAATATTCCAGATCTATTCCATCGATGCCAAATTCTAATCTACCAACTGGTAAATGATTTTTCCAACTTATAGTTCCAAACAACTTCTTTCACATTCATTTAAATTTTGGTCTCCATTAATGTGATATTCAATGCCGTCATCTTTAAAAAAACAAACCTTTCATATATAACAATAAATTTGAGACTTGAATATAGTCATCAAATACATACCCAATATTATATCATATATATCCATATTAAGCATATATAAATCTAATATCAACTCAAATCCATAAAAAACATAGAACATTATTTATACATAAAGGATAAACATTTTCTTTGACCGATATAAGTTTGATGTTTAAAAATAAAAGATATAATGTCAATATTTAAATCTAGAAGACCAATATCATGGGAAGAAATAAATTAATTGGATGAACCTGTATCAAATAAATATTTCATAAGAGTATATTTCAAAAAAATCATACCTTTCACAATCAATTTTATAGATTCATCATCCACAATCACTTACTCAGCTCCATATAACAACACAATAGCTAAAAATAGTTATTTATTTCCCAATTGAGATTTCCATTGCAAATGAGTCATGGTATTTCAAGAATACCCATGGATAACATGGTTCTGATGGATAGTTGTATTCTTTTACACTCATATTGTTAAAGTGTATGGAATCATAAAAACATGAGATGTGTCCCAAACATGCATCCACGGAGCACTGTGACAATAGTTTTGAAGAATCCCCATCTAGTTTTTTTTATGGTAAACTCTAGGTGGTGTTACACAATCTCTCATGATATACTTTAAAGAACTACATTTGAAACATCCCTTTTGGATTTTGGGTATTGAGGGAAGTATAATTGACAATGTGGTCTGATTCTAATGCCTTCTTTCTTCATGAGAATAGGTGTCAGTCCTCCTCTTTCAATTAGTTTTACAGTTCTCATATGTTATCATTATGAGAACCATGATTTCTAAATTTGGATTTCCAATAGTTACAGATATAATAAAATGATTATCTTGTTTCTATCTTGATTCAAGGGTATGAAAATCTTATTTGATGCTTTAAACCAACTATTGGTTCACCTGTGGTTTAAGGGAAACTATATTCTCAATGAATTATTCTAGTTGGATCCAATGGTGTCTACCTAGTATAATTTCCCAAAAACATAGTAACTCTATAAATTTCACTCTATAGAAACTGAAGGATTATACATTTTTAAATAATCATATGAAAACATTCACAAAAATTCTTTCATAAAATTCAACACTTCCCATTTTTAATCCATTTCTGAATAATCCACCATGCTCTTAAAAATCTGTACATTTTAGAAATACTAAAACCATAAATTTTCAAAATATCACATTTTAATATAGTTTCATCCCATTTCTAAAATCTTCATTTTTTAACAAAATCATAATTGTTTACACAAAATGAAATATTCATTATTTTTTGGAAATAATTTATAACAATTCATGTCTTGGTATTACCATTTCCTAATCCCATGAAAATGAGATTAAAAGTCCCATAATTGTCTCAGAAAAATCATGTACCCAACACCCTAGAAACATAAGTATAATCATTAATAGGTTAGAAAACCCTTTTTAATCACTATATTTTGTGTTCTCACAATCCAACTTCGTTCTACCATCCGAATGCTTGGACTAATTAAGAATGGTTTTCATCTCCAAGACAATTAAAAATTATACACTAGGATTGAACAAAAAAATACACTTATAACATTCCTCCACTATTCATTGCGTTGTTGTGAGGTAGTATTGAAGCATAGCCTTATACTATATACCCATTCTGATAAAGGATGGAAATAAATTCCTAGGGATACAATATAGTTGCGGGAATATTTTCCATTTGAAAATAAAATAACCAAATCCATCATACCATAACAAAAAACAACTATATGATGACACATGAAAATATAATAATACAGTGTACTTCCAAAAGATAGAAATACCAAACCACACCATAACAAATAACAGTGTACCAAAAATGAAGACAAAACCACAAAGCTCAATGTCTCTAAATACATTACACCACAACTCCCACTATACTCCACGATCCAACAATAAGATTCAAGCTCAATTTACAATGGTGAGTCACTAATGATATGAGATAATTTTTCATTACCTGTGTCTTGAAACAAAAATTTGGAAAATTCACCAATATTCCATAGAATGGTATGAGTAATGAATGTAAGTATGTTTTCCCCAAATTACTTCCCTCTCAAATGACTAGGATAGAAAATGTTAGCACATGTGTATAAAACACATTAAACTATTTTATATCAAAACCAAGCCATTTTTATGAAAAATATATTTCCTACCAAAATAGTTTTCTAAAAACAAACCTTTTATAATAAAACAAACCAATAAAATCTATAAAACCACTTCTCAAATCCCATTTATTCATAAACCATTCCATCGAACATATCTATCCATACATTAATCATTGTACCTCCTTATACACATGAGTGGAGAGTCATCATTTCATGAATCCTTCACTTGTTGATCCGTTTTAATGTGGGAATCTCATACCCTTATCCATCCCACTATTGGTGAGGGAAACATCATACCCTTATCTATCCTGAATGAAAATTAACACACACTGACTATTATTCCAAAAACGAAAACCAAATCAACCATTTCAATTAATTTAAATAAAAAAATTTCATTTATTGAAAATATTACCATTAAACCATGTACATGAATCAAAATCAAATTTTTATTTCCATGGGCCCAAATGACACTAAATATATCCTCATTCCAATTTATTTACCTGGCCTCAAATGTATCGTTACAAATTTTAGAGGCTTTCGTCTTAGAGTGAGGTCTTTGGTTGTGTTTGTGTGTAGACTATTCCATTTTATCAAAGTGTAACACAATGGTTGAAATAGTAAAATTCAATAATAGATATAGAAAATAAAACAAAAAATATAAAAACATCTAGATGATATATATATATATATAATACAAAAAAATATCATATACAATAATGATCATTTCATGTATATTTAAATCATTCCAAATAGGTATACATGGAATCAGTGCAATTCATGTATCAAAATACTAGAAATACCAAAAATCACAATATCTTGAAAGAATCACAAGCCTTTTATTGGTTCCATGATCCCCTAATCCTAGGCATGAAACACAGTCAAGTATCACATTGTGGGATCTTTCCCCAATACCTACCTACATTCAAATAGTTTGTTTGGGTGCCTAACGGAAGCCCAAATAGGGTGTGAGGTACAATCCCATTATGTCACCACCAAAGAAGTCTATAACAAATCATGGATGTTAAATATACACTATATAAGATAGAAATGAAACTAAATGATATGAAAGTAATAAAATTTCAATTACCAAGGAAAAAGAACACAAACATGTGATCATGTACAACCATACAACGCTTCTACCATGGAAAGTTCTAAGCCTATATAATAATGAATCTAAAAAGAAAAAATAAGTAAACACCATGATATTTCCATGTAAAAACAAATCATTTAATCCAGAAATTAATGTATAATATATAAAAAATGAACCATGACCATGACATAAAACCATTAGTGTCTCATTTACCATAAATGAGATGTATAATAAATCATGGTACCTTTACAATGATCATGTAGAATATTCTGAAATGACTGTCCCTTTGGAACAAGATCCATGGTTCTTTGAACCACAACATCCTCATCGAGTCCTTGGTGCATCTCGATGAAAACTCATTTATTGTTGAATTGGGTTCCAAGGATCCTGTCAAGATATCATGTTAACAATGATCCTAACCATACTATATCCATGGGGTACAAAAGCCCGACTCATCCCCTAGAATCAGAATTAAAGGAACATACTAGTCCATGTAATCCTCTACCACTACCATGTCCCATGGTGTATCAAATCCATGGAATCCTATGGAAACAATCATTATTCAAATCATTTATCATTTGAACAAATCATATTGAATTATTTTACCCACTCATATCCAAATTTTCACTATGTTCCATTACATTGGTTTACCCACTCATATTAACAATTTCAAAATAATGTATTTGATAAATTCAATCAAAACACATCTTATAATCTCATGGTAAGTGTTGAAAACCATTTAAAATTCATTAAATTAAATTATTTTATTAATAGATATCCTTTAACTTGGCATGCTCAATTACACACCGCATGGGTGGTATAAAAAATAAAATCTCAGAGGCACACCAAATGGATGACCTTGGTTGGGAGAAACGACATATAGAAGTCTAAAGAAACTAGTTGGAATCCCGAAAAGTTTATATTAAATTCAATTTAATTATTGAATTAATTTTTAGGGAATATTCAGGAAGTTTGGTGGGCGGAAAAATTTCAATTATCTTAATAAAGAAACAAATCAATAAAAACAAGTGTAGACCATATACCACGTGTCCATAGTAGATTAATCGTATAGTATCAAATATTGATTCAACTCCAATTAGTAGAAAAAATAGAATCAACAAAGAACCAGTAAATAAGGAATTTTGGATTTCACCTTAATAAATCCATCAATATGAAGTTAAATTAATAATGAAACAAAATGGATTGAGTACTCATTGTAACTGATTGAACAATATGAACGACTCTCTATTCCATGTTTGAATGAAGAATTTATGGTAAAACCTAGAATTTGGAACATAAAGGAGCTTCCAAGGTCAAACACTTATCCACATGAGGGGAAACAAATTAGATTTTGGTTTTAAATATTATTGGTGGGAGAGAATAGTAATTTCAACAAAATTTCCTTGGCTATATGGATGTTCCACACTGTTAGCCAAACCGTATGTCAATCGTGCACCCTTCACTATAAGGAGATGCAACTCACTTGGTCAGTTCCCACATTTTTACAAACCATATGAAAATTGTGTCTCAACCCTCTATCAAAGATTACAAAGGATATCACATGATTGTGCACCACCATCAACATAGTTTCCTATAACCATGCGGCTCCTAGAACCCTATGTCATTCCCAGCATGGTTAGTAGTAACTATAGGGCATGTCTTGCAAAATTTATATTAAACGTGTGGCCTAATATATTTCTTAAAATAGGTTGTTATAGGATCTAAAATTTCCATATACACCCCTATTCAATATTTAACAGAAATGGTATTCAAATTATGACATAAGAAAGAATTTAAACAAATATTAACAAGACCCAAACCTCAAACGAAATCATAGGACCTTATATTCTTCCATCATAAAGAAATTTATCTGTGAATTTTCCTCTCAAGGTTGGTTATGATTCATCTGATAATAACTCCATCCACTGAGCATGTACATCAGCCTCTTACTCCCAAGTAACTTCCTATAAATGATTGTACTACAAAATAACCAATACTAGTGAAATTGACCAGCCTCATTGAACCTTTTTTCTCTTGTCAATGATACCAATCTGATTATTCTAAATGGTTGCATCAACATGTAAGTCCACCTCATCAGGATTTATAATATGAGACACTTATGAATGATAATCGAACAACTAAGAAACCTAGAAGACATCGTACATGACCCTTGTACCTATGAGGTAACTACAACAGATAGGCTATTGGTCTAACTCTCTCTAGAATCTCGAATATCCAAAAATATCACAGTGAAATCTTACAGAATACTTGGATTTGTTTCTGTCTCACACTTGGTCAGAGAATTAAAAAAACGGATCCACAACCTTTAAAACTAAATGTTTCTTGTTTTGATTTGAATAATTGTTTTGTAGAGACGATGTACTACTCATATTCTTTTGGATCAACTAGATCTTCTCTAAAGTTTTCTATATGAGATGTAGTCCCAATGAACCAACATCACATGCCTATAGAAAGTACAAGGGTGATTAGTATGTCCTAGCATATAAGGCCTCACAATCTCCCATTTGACTGACCACATGATATCTATTATTGTAGGAGAAATAAATAAGGGGTGTATTCCTCTTTTAGGAGCCCCTAAAATCATCGACGTAAGAAGAAAACATATCCTCATGAACATATATTATACTCTCAAACTGATATTTGTATGAGGGTGGTATGATGTGGTCAGAATCACATGTGTACACAATACCCCCTAGAAACACTGCCAGAAAAAAGACATAAATTGGCCATCCCTATTTGAAACAATAGTGCGTGGGACCACATGACGTCATACTATCTCACAGATATAATACCACCCAATATCATCCACACTGAATTTCTCCTTGAACAATTGTAAATGATCATCTTTTGGGAGCACGTCCACAATAACCAAAATAGAATTACCTCTTCAAGGAAACCATAGTTAACCAGTATTGAAATCCATAATGACTTCATCCCACATCTAATGAATAATGGGTAAATACTATAAAACTATGTATGGTTGTATATTTTCCTCCTTCACCTGTAGACTAGTGGAACACCACATAAAGAAACCAGCAACCTCATAATACGTTCACAACAACAAAAACTAATGGCTTAATTCATGGTAAATCGTGGTGAAACCTGGATGAGCTACCCAAACTAAGGAATGAAACCCCACATAGTCTCCTCTTATATGTCCACTAGATCCAAAAAATGACCATAGATACACAAGATCCCACCCTCACTTATGGTCTAATCAAGAGGTGGATCCTATCCTTCCAGACTCTCCCATTGGACAAGTCCCTCTGAATATGATTGATTCTTCATTCTCACTCTATATAGGAGGGTAGAAGTCACTAATAAGGATGAAATAACGTCTTTTTATGACTTTCCTACACCTCCAAGTGCATCTCAGGGAACAAATTCATAAGCTTGCACTCACTACTGGCTTTATTAACTTCCTTTATCTGAGTCACCCTTATATGTTTATAGGACATAGTATTTATTTTACCAGGCATGTAGGAAAGATCAATGTTTAAATAGAATAGTTACTAAACCAACCATAACTATAACAAATTTAGATCATTCTTGTTTAAAATATACTTGAGGTTTTTTTAGTCCGTGTACACTACAAAAATCACTACTATTATGTAATATCTCCACCAACATTAAGCATAAAGTAATTTCTCTCAACCCCCAATGACCCGTATGGTTTATCTCTCATAATTAGATAATGATTCAAAACTTTTGTAATGGATTTCAATAGAAATTCATTGACATGAGTCTAAACATCATCTTTGATAACATCATCAAATTGTTTATCCATCCATTAAACCCTAGCAATGTATGTTCGTGAAAAACAATACATCTCTACAATACAAAAGAATTACTCCATAACCATCATTGAGACCAACTCCAGATACATGAACTCATTGTCCAACTACTCTATCAGAGTTTTAGAGTAAAATTAGTTATAGAACCTGGTTTGGAAATCCACCCAAACCATATATCACTACCTGTCAAGTTGGTTTAGAACATCCCTCCAAAAATTTTCTACTCCTTAATGAATATCAGTCAGGGCCTTCACTATACCCTTAATAGTATTATAAAGATGATTGAATATTGAAAGATTTTTCTAAAGACATAGCTCAATAGTATTAGAACAATCATTCCCTAAAAACTTGGGAGGTTGCTTCTACTAGAATACATATATTTTCACAACCATAGAAAAGTAAGGTTGTCGTGATCCCTAAAAAGTCTCCATGAAATAAAAAATCCCACAAGAGAACTATCCCTCAACACCTATGTCCTATAAAAACAAAGGTCCTACAGTTGGAACTGAAGGAGGATCCACTATTAACCCATGTCCTACAACCTCCATGTCATGGTCGTCACTACCCTCCTAGCGTATGACCAAAAGTTTTCGGGGTATCATGCCTCTACAATGACAAACAGAATCCTCAAAATGATTTGACATGAAAA
The DNA here is from genome assembly GCA_963277665.1 of Viscum album. Lineage (NCBI taxonomy): Eukaryota > Viridiplantae > Streptophyta > Magnoliopsida > Santalales > Viscaceae > Viscum > Viscum album. The sequence goes on along the minus strand of OY728127.1, from coordinate 1,608,112,525 downwards.
ACCTTCATCTCAGTGAATAGTACATATCAAAACCATCCTATCCAAATGCCAGACCACCCATATTACTCTAAAAGAAAATAACAGGTAACATGAGACAATCACAAACTTCACTATATCCACTCTCTAAAGCCCACTCAAAATCCAGGTCAAGGCCGTGTCTAAATTTCATAGTATTCAATATCCATTTAATTTCCTTATCATTTCAATTTTCATTTTAAATGGTTGAACAAAATGGTAACCATATTTCATCTATATGGGCTCATACACAACATGAACCAAAATATGTTATCCATATATTCCACACCATAACACGTTACTCTCATTGGGACTCATGGTTCATGACTCAATGTTCGATAATTGGTTTCTTTGTGTGTTTGTTGTATCCTATTTAGGTAAAAACTGCGTAGGTTATGGTAGAAACTCTGTGTACCAACCATGATTTTCAACCCATTTCATATATCATCTATCAAATCAGCAAGAATATCTCTCATGACACCTATCTCAACATCCTGAAAACATGTTATGCACCTAATTTTACATATCATATTGCATATAATTTGAATCTAATAAATTCTATAAATGATCCATGAGATGGAATGCCATCATCTTAGAATTTTTCAAATAACAGGACCCACAATAATAACAATAATAACATCACAATTCAAGTGTATCACCTAATGGTGGAACTAAATAAATTATATTAACCAAAATCTAGAAAACAAAATATTCTATTTGAGACAATTTGGATTTTTCCTATACTTGGGTTATCCACTCCCATGAGAACTCATATAATATATATATTCCTTCGCATCACTTTATATTTTCTCAAAATAGAAAACAAATCATTAAAAAATCATTTGATAGCACTTTGTAACATCTCGTACCCAGAAGCCATTAAACATTGTCATGATCCTGATTGGTCCCATGACCTAAAGTGCATCTCCCCAAATTATAGAGGCTACCAACTAGTAGTGAATTCCATGGATGTGTAGATGGGATACTAATCCCAATTATCCTATTGTATCATAGTGGTAGAAATCAAACAAATGAATATCAGAAGTAGTAAATCAAGATACCAATAAATAAATATCCAAATTATTGATATACAAAAAATTCCAAAAGATATTTCATTTAAAATGATGATTGTTTCATGTTTCTATAAATAACCCTAAATAGTTATTCATATATTCAATACAATAGATGTATCAAAGTACAAAAAAAAAGACTAAAAAATATAACAGGGTACCCAATGGCGGCACGAACTGGGTGCGAGATTCAATCAAAGTAGGTCACCACCCATAATGTCTACAAAAAATCATTTCTATGAAATATGATTAAAATTAGAGTGCAAGTTATATCATAAATTTTATAGTAATACAAGTGAAGTGCACTTGGAAAAAGTAAACAAACATTTGACCTATACAGTCATACAACACTCCCTACGACACAAGTGTAAATGTCGTATAAAAAGGTATCTAATAAGAAAAAGTAAATAAAAACCATTTCCTTTCTAGGTACACATAATATCATATCAACCACATCCTTTCCGTATAATTTTTCAAAAAAAAATAAACCATGACCACTATGTATAACCAGATGTGTCACATTTACAAAGACCAATCTATATAATCAGTCATGTTACCCTTACCATGACTATTCCATATATTCAGAAATAGTGGCCCTTCAAGGCCGAATAGAAGGTGTGGTGAACCAAGTAATCCTCATTTATTCCTATTAAAATATTGAGGAAACATGATTAGACTTTCATTGGGGTCCAAGGAGCTTCTAAACAAACCATTCTCACCACAAGTCGAACCAAACCGTATCTAAGGGGTAGGAAGGCCTAATGATTTCTATTGAATCCAAATCCAAGAAGAATATAAGACCAAGGAATTTTCTATAGCTACCATTACTAATGGTGTATTACACACATGAAATCCTATGGAAACATTCATCATTCTTAATATTTATCATTGAAAAAAATCATGTTTGTAACGTCCCAAAAAATCATACCATATAATTGATATCAAGACCGATGAGTACTATGCCCTCAAGCACATATCCCCATATGAAAGAGGCTGACAAATAGCTGTGAGGGTCTCAGTAGGTGATAGTGGTGAGTATATACCCTCTTATCAGAGATTCCCAATAGTAATATCAGATAATAAACAATAGATATTATAAGAAAAAATAAATAAATAAATATAAAGTAGCTGATGAAAAATATTATAACAACTATTTTTAAGTGTCCAATGCCTATTTATAAAAGGTATCAATGTATAAATGATTATACATAAGCTAAGATAGTAAACATACAATATGATAATTAGAATAGTAAAAAAAGAGAAAATCGAAAATCCCAAGGGGTGACATAAATGATCATCCAAATCCCAAGCTCAATCCTTTTCTCCTAAATCCCAGTTACAAGAACACAACATTAGAAATCATCCATGACTCATAGTACTCTGAACAAGAAAAAATATTCTCATGTTCCCCAATATAATGGAAGATAATGTTGGCTGTGAGATATAAATCTTAATAGTCTAAAAACCAAAGTATATAGTACAATATAGATAGTGAATTTTAAATTAAAACATTGGGAAAACATAGATATTTAATATATAGAACCGAAATAATAAACAACCATCCATCCATGTTCATAAGGGACACATGATGGCTATATGGACTTCAAATCATAGAAGGAATAAGAGTCTGATCATTCCACAATATATATATAGATAGTATGTATAAATACATAGGATTGAATTAGGATGTAACACATAGGCATCCAACATTAGTGTATGAGATGATAAGCTCTTCTCAAGTGGTAGTAAGTCCTGATTCTTGATAGAGTGGAGGATTTCAATACCGACACTCCGGATTTTGTGTGTTCATTCCATGGAAACACTCTAGATAAAATATGGCATTCAAAATCCAAACACCCATATCGAAGCATTCGTGAGGTTTTCCATGACCAACACCCAATATAAGGGAGCTTAAGTCCCCATTCCCATAAGAACCCTTACCATTGTTCACATCCCATGTATAATGTGTAATAATTCATAACATATAATTTCTTCAGCATTAATCTCTCATGCTTCAGATTAGCCCATTTCATTTATATCATAATGAATGACACATAAACCTCTCATGACCTTATTAATCCATTTCTATTTAAGAGGCATACTCATTTAACATAATTTTAATTAAATAAAAATATCTTAATAATTTAAATTAAAACATCATCAAAGGCATGGTATCATTTTTTATGATGATCCTTAGAAATTACCTCTTATGTAATTTTAAGGACCATGTTAAATTCCATTTCATGGAATATGTTTCCTTAGAACCATTTGATTAATTTTAAGAAGGATGATATTATCTAGATATGACAACATACAGAAACCATTAATCATGACTAATTCATTCACTCTTCATAAACAACGAAAATTCATTTATAAGACTCAAACAGGTGACCCATTTTACCAAGGAACAAGCCTTCTCAGCAATTTCATTTAATCTAATTGTGCATGATAATTCAAAACATATCTTTAATGAGTGTTAGGTATCAACATTACATGTACCAAACTATAACATTATGAAATAAAAAAACCAAGTAAATAAGGTAGGAAATCATAAAATTCTACTCACTAATTATTAGCTTCAAGAAAACACATCTCTATTAGATGGGTTATATTATAAAATCTTGAAATTGAGCTTTAAACAATTAACATATCATATTTAAAATTTTTATAATGAAACATAATCAACTCATGTTTATTTACAAGTTAATATAAATACCATTATACATTAATTAAAATATATGTAATGTGTGATAAGTAAGCAATTAATGATTTTTTTAAATTAATGGGAAAGGAAAGGACCGTACCATGAAGAGGAACTAATCCAAACATGTTGGAACTTATATCTCGTGATGATGATTACTCATTAGTTTCATGGACATACATTATTTTTATATATATACACCCATTGATCCAACATACTTATTACCCTCAATATGGGGGAATAATAACCTGGAATATATATATATATATACACACACACACACACATACCTATGTAAGTGTGGGAAAGCCATCAAATAGCCACTGACATTCTAGATAACCTAGATGGAATAAAATCTCCAAAGGTTTCCTAAATAAATCCAAGAAACCAAAATTGTGTATGAAAAACCTTTCCTCATATGGGGGAGGAAAACTGAATCGACCCAAAACACGTTGCCCTGAGGGGAGAACACCGACACCTACACAAGGTCGACTACATAAGCCCTTCACACACCTATTCCAGGAAGGAACACCAAAAATCAAATTACCCCTTTACCTAGGGTTATATAATAATGAAATTGGGAAACTAATAAAGGTTAAACCGACCAAACAAGGAACATAATGGGAGAATAAGGCCTTGCCACAAATATTTGGATGAAGAACCAGTAGAAATCCGGTTAAAATTGGAAATAGATAAGAGGTCGAGAGGGAGGTGTCATACGTAGACACGGATACCCATTAGGGAGGTGGGTCATGTGAGTGAAGGGGGGGGGAATTAGGCTAGTAATAAATTTATTTTGATTTTTAAATTCAATAAAATAATTTTAATTTTTAAAGTTGGGTATTGGCACATGGTTTAGTAAACTATGTTCCAATCGTGCACCCACTATATGGAACTATGGGAAGTCCACATGTGATGGCCAAACATTTTGAAAACCATACACAAAAAGTGCAGTCAATACCGTTGTGGCACTACCAATTTCCACCAACAGTGTGTTCTAGGAACACCGTTTGGTAAACCACACACAACACATGCGAGAACCTTTTTCTACCAGCATAAGGCCACATCATTTCCTTTTATGGGCTACATAGTTTCAGAAAAGTCATACACCCTGTATAGGACCTTAAAAACATGATTTTCATTGTATATTTCACTCAAAACCCCTAGAGACACCTTGTAAACTTATCGAACCTTCATCCAATCCAAACAAACTAAACATTGAGAGGGTCAGACTCTTGGAAATTTAGTCCTGAAGCTCGTTCCTAAAAAATCCATGTACAGTAAATAAAAAAGATAAAATTCAAATGGATTTTGATCTGGTTAGACACATGGGTCATTATATTATTCTCACCATATAAATTTTCATCCCAAAGAATCCTTTTGTGACAATTAAAATATCAATATACCAATAAGGGTTTTGATGCTTCATTCAAATGGTCGTGTTGTATTTCCAAAATCCCAAGGCACCTAAGAGAGTTTATTTAAACACAAAATACTATAACCACAAGACTCATTCAAATGATTTTTTTCCAACTTAGACACTAATATTGAACATAACCAATTATGTTTAGATAGGGACATGGCCACATCATCATCTCTTTAATCATATGGCCAATGGTAGTTCCCACCTTAGGATTTAATGTTAGAAGGGTCCAATTCCAAGTCATTGCATCTCGAACAATGAAATTTTTCTTCAAATAACCCAATTAAACATTTTAATGATTCTCCTATAATGATTTCATTAACTATGAGAATATACTACATTTGAGAACATTGTCGGGAACTTAGTCAAAAGATAATATTGAATCCATATTGACCAAACTAAAATAGGCTGTTCTTTCATTCCCTGAGAGACACTACCAACCTTTATATCAAAATCGTCACAATTTAATGACTTTCCTTAAATGGGTTCCCCCCAACCATTAACATTGATTAAAAAATAAAAAAAAGTCTACCCACACTGGTCAACCATTCCTCAGATTCTCACATCAGATAGATGTCATAATATCAATAGAAAGACTTTGCATTATCTCAAATAATTATTTGTTTAGAACCTAAAAATTCATTAAAGACCCCACCTCACTTCTTTTGATGCACCATGGTCAAACCCTCACCTATCCATGTAAATATTTGTACCAACACATGAAAAATATTATGACCCTGATCCAGAATACTAGATTCATTTCCCCCTTTATTAGAAACTCCTTTGAGTCTGACTACAAGTATGGTACAACCTCAAATTAAATATATTGTTGCTTAATGAAAAATCCAATGTATTCCATACTCTACTTTCACAAGTTAGACATTGTCACATGATATAATTGTCCACATCAGATCATTAACTCATCCTAGAGTTGAAACTCCCTAGTGGTCGATTCTGTAGAAATGGTTCATGTCCAGGTTTCTATACAATGTGTTTATACATGGAAACCCATACATAACTGTGGACTAACTGAACCTAGTTTTACAACCAAGCATCAATTTGAGAAACTATGAAAAACTCCCAAACAAGCCCATTGACTTTAACAATTTAGCACGATGTAAGACTGATGATATCATATCACATCAAGGATAATGTCAATATAAAGGATATACACATCACCTAACATAATAAACCAAGAGGGTTTGTAGAGTTTCTAATAAATATTAACCAATTAGTAGAAATAAAAATAGTTAAAACACAACTGGTCGACCTCAAATAAAGAAGATTAGCTTCACTTGCTGATGCATCACAATTTCAAACCGATCAAAATGATTTTTTCTACTTGAGGAATTATGTGATCATTCACATTTAACCATTGAAGTTCATTTCAGATTTCCATTGTTTCTTAGAGGATTCATACACAACCAACATCAACAACATCTTTTTTTCGAGAAGACATCTACTTAGTTAAAAACATGAAATCCTCAATGGAATTCGTTCAAAACATACCATTTTGAATGGTCCTCTTTTGTTATATCCCTTAAACATGGTTGGACACATTTATTGAAATATTAATGGTGCTCCTCCGAGCCAAAATCATAAGATAAAATCATTAAAATAATCTAAAACCCCAACTGAAACCATAATAAGAAATATAGGCATGTCAAAAAAACCCAATTCTATAGAATAAACTCCATAGCAATGGGATGAACATGATTATTTAACACTAGGTCAATATATGATGGAGGGGACCCATGTACATTTTCAATACCATGATCGATTTATTTCATTTTCATATTGGGCCATACGACCATTAACCAGGATGATGACATACCAAGTCATCCATCACAAAAGAGATTAAAGGGTAAAGAGACTTACTATACAGTTGACCGTGCTGAAGGAATGTCTAAAATAGTAAAAATGATAATTACTTGTGTCTCACACACATAAAAAAAGACAAAAAGACAATGACCATCCATATAAACATTGGGATCATTAGAAGATAAGAGTCCTGATTGGGACAATGATACTTGAAAGACACCATACGTCACAATGACCATGGTTCAAGAAAGGTATAGAATATCTTTGAGGGAAACCTACTATTGGATAGACCCTTACAATAGTAGAAATCATCAACCCCTAATGAGGTAATGCTAACCAAAAAGTCCCTAGACTCAAAATCATTTCAACCAATCCATTGCTGAAAAGAAAATAGCCAATGGAAAATTCTCATGCTTATGTTCTATAGAAAATCAAAGGATATACTCAAACTACCCTTACATGTGGGTTTTAAATAGTGTACAACACCTACGATTGAATATAAAATCCAATTACATTTAATAGTATTTAATCATCAATCCTATAGATTATTTGATGAAAAACATCATGTACTATTTTACAAAACTAAAACACAAGGTATATTATTTTAACCAAATCCCAAATGAAAAAATACGAAATTATACCAAACATCCATTATAAAACCTTAACCATTTACTGAAATGCCTTCATATTTAGTCCATTTATCAGAATAAATTAATTTATAACAAAGAAGGTGACATACAAGGGATCCACTAAGATATCGTGGGTTCTATAGGAAGCAACCCAATAACATCTTCACCACTTTTTAAATACTAAACACCATTATGAAATTACCACAAAAGATACATGCCTCAACTAGACTACATGGGTCTAGTTTCCCATTTTAGAAGGTAACAAATTCATTTTGGTCGAAATTAAATAAATTTTCATTTAAACCCACCTCAATGTATTCAATTGTTAGATAAAAAATGTTCAATTACATAGGATTCAATTTCCCAATTAATAAACAACGCGTACACATCCAAGATTAAAAATTAGATCAAATTAATCGAAACCAATCCCATTTCAAATTATAACATGCTCATATACAACAGTCTAGTCATATGGGTGTCTATATACCAATCCATAAAGCACCCATAAAATTTACAGGTGGCATTTGGATCCCATTTAATCAATATAATTTAACTTATCATTTGAAAATTTACATCCATTTACAAGGGTTCAAATAAACGAGTTCCCTATCCCTAATTTTAAGGTTATCATACACCTTATAATTCAAAACTAGGTCATGTTTAACTGTAACAAATAAATTTTATCCCATGAAAACTTTTACAAATTAAAATATAACTAACTTGTAAATATAATAATATAACATAAAGAAAATTGTTGCTATCATAGAATCATGGAATATTAATCACATAATCATGTTATAACAACAAATAAACACAAAATCATGTTATTACATATGATCATGGAATATGAGAAAGATAAGAAAGCCAAGCTAAGTATTTCCTAAACATGGTACAATATTAATCATGTAATAACACTCCAGGAACCTAATAAAACTTAACATGAAACTACATGGGATAGAATATGCATGAAATGTTAATTTTTTATGTGCATAATATGAGGCATGCAATACTTCATCCTCAAAAAACCAGGACAAGGGAATATTTCTATTAATTCCATAAATCATCAGTAGAGGAATGTAAACCAGTCACTCTAGGTAAAATCATATCCACTATAATATAATACATCATGAACAACAATCCCATCCCTAATAACACGGTCATTTACCTTATATGGGATGATTAGTACCTAGCACGACTATAACCAAGCAATGCCACCTTCATAGTCTCTTTCCTACCATCCAAAAATATTAATATAATAAAAATTAACATCTCAAACCATTTTGTAACATCTTGACCTAGCTTACCATAAAATTAGTAGCTGGAACGATAGGTCACATGGCCTAAAGCACATCTCCCAATAGCCAGAAGATTCAAAATAGTAGAAGGGTCTCGATAAGTCATAGTGGGGAGAGTATACCCTATTATCAGAGATTAAAAATGATAGTATCAGATAGTAAAAAATAGACATCATTGGTCGATATAAAAAAATAATTAAATAATAGTATAAGAAAAATATAATAATAATAAATTTAAAGTTTTCAACACTATTTTATATAGGGTATGCATGTACAAATGATCATTAATAAAAAAATATAGTAAAAATGTCCGATGTTACTCTGTACAGTACAAAAAACGAAATGACAGAAAATTCCCAAGGGTGATCTCCATGAGCATCCAAAGCTCCATCTTGGTCATTTTATCCAAACTCCTAGGTACAAGAACACAACATAAAAATAAACCTAGGCTTATAATCCTACAAATAAGAGAAAAAATATTCTCTGGTACCCCAATGTAATAGACACCATAGGATTGTGTGATATATAAATCTCATTAGGATGAAACCCATAGTATCTAGCCTAATACAGACAGTTCATTTTAAATTTAAATAGCGTAATGGTATATAGATGTAATAAATAGAACTACAATAATAAAAAACAACCCATCTTGGTTTTGAAGGGACTCCTAAAGGCTATATATGATTTTTATCATGGTCATAATAATATTATGATCATGTCACCATATTATATATATAGTACATATATATGTGTATGTATATTTATATTTACTGGAGTGGTCTAGGATGTAACACACAGACATTCAACAACAGTCTATGGAATGAGAATCCCTACTTAAGGGGTAGTAAACTCTACATCTTGATATAGTGGGGAACATCATGCATGAAACATTTAGATGGAGAGTTTTCACTCCATGTACATACTCTATATTGAATTTGTCCCTCATAATTGTTCATTAATTTTCATGTTCTCTTTGTTTGATTACTTATCCTCTCTTTTGTTTGACTACATTTCAATGGTTTTTGGGTGATATATTAAGCTATTGTGTATTTATTTTGGTGATTCTTGACATGTTGGATAGATAAGAAATTTATATAAATTTCAATACTTTTTAATGAAGTCTAAAATTTCATTTTTGAACCCTAAATATTCAAGGATGTTGCAGCTACAATATTAGATACTTTAGAGTATTCAGTTTTAAAAATATTTCTATATTTATTTTCCAAGAATATCAATAAATAATAGATTCACATGAACATGATTTTTTAGAAATCCAATATGTTTATATTTATGTCAATAGTATTCATCGAAGCCTAAAATTATTGTTTATATGGTGAAGAAATTTTCTGATGTTACAGATTAATTTTTCAGAACTTCAATTTTTCTAGAATGTTGTTGTTTTATTTTTTATTGATATTTGAAGTACTAGATGTCTTATTTATTCTAGTCTTGATTTTTTGTGCATATAATAATTTTTCATAAAAATAATTATTTTTTCCCAAAGCCTGAATAAACTTTTAGCACCCTTAAAAATACAATGATGTTTGTTAAACTATACTATCGAGTTTTTTTCACAAAGTAGTGGAATACCTACTTTCATGAATAGTGAAAAGTATGGTTCAGCAACCCTACCTTACTATTCATTGCCTACGTTACGTTAATAATTATTTTTATAAATTATGGTTCAACAACGCCACATTACTATCCATATCCTACGTCACATTACTGTTCATTTCCACAATGTGTGGTTCATCAATCCTACATTACTATTCATAAACTACCTTACGTTACTGTTCATTTCGACAAAGTATGGTTGGGAAACCCTACATTACTATTCATTCCAAACGCTGCATTACTATACATACCCTACGCTACATTACTATTCATTCCCTATGCTACATTACATTTCATGAATTGTGTAATACCTCATATGTCTATGTAAAACTCATTAAAAATTTAAATGGGATTATTTTGAGACCAGGCTCTGAGATGACATGTAATTCCGATGCTCGGAGTTTCGAGAACATATTTTTGAACAACTTTTTAGGTTCATTTAATAATCGTATGGGTGGGTTTTTCTAATTTTTAAACCATTTCCCGGATCAAAAATATGAGGGCACCGTTGAACTGAGAGCGTCAAGATTCACCTAGAAAGGGCCTAACATTGGTCAGCACGGTAAAATAGTGGATGTTAGTTTTTGGCCTAACTAAAATAATTAAGTAAAAATTATTTTATTTTCAAATCACTATAACTCCTAAACATTAACTCGGATTGGAAATCTAAGAGTACTTTTGAGCTTGTGAGGGTGTGATTCCCTAATGAGGATATTAAACTCGGACGATGTGGGTCGATAGTGGAAGATTATTTTCAAGGTTTTTTATGAAAAATTAAAATAAAATAAACATGATTATTTTATTTTTGTTTTTAGCATTTGAATAAATTTCTATGAAACTATGTATTAACTCAACGAAACCGAAATAATATTTGATAGATGAAATAGATAAATTACACTTCAATGAAAAGGTAATGGAAGAACATTTCTTCTTTTAATGTTTTAAACCGGGTGCACCATTGAAAAATTGGGAGAAACACTCTAAATCTACAAAATATATTCTTTGAGGGACAAAAAATGATTATCACCAACCACTTAAGCACCCCCCATCCTCATTTAGAGATCCCACACTCAATGATGGATTGGGGATCTTCGCGGATGGATCGCCTTTAGCAACCAATTTTTCATGATATTTTTATCCAACTAGGTAGGATTTCTTGTGATTGATACTAGCTTCCCAATTCATTATTTATAAACAAAAAATGTGTTTTAACCAACAAATTGGTTGATTCGCGGGACATTTGTTCTTATGGTAGGGTTGTTTTATCTCGGAGATTTCATAGGGGTTATTTGTGGATATAGACTTAATATCCTCTTCCCGGGTTTCAAAAATAGTAAAACAGAGGAATCAGGACGACACCAACAAGGCCCTAATTCCTCTATCTATGGGTGTTTTTTTATCTTCATGACCAAACCACCGAATCAGTGGAAATGAAATATTATTGCCATATCAAGGAATATCATGACTCGATATATTTGGGGGTGAAAATGATTCGAGAAACAGACCACCAGAGTAGACCTGGGGGTCCGCGGAAGATATTGCCAGCGTGTCAGCAATAGTGGTCACGAGCGTGTGATGGCACGCAACGATGGAGCACCTAGGCAGAGGCCATGGATGGATGAAGATAATGTAGAGTAGAAGGGTATTCTGTTACTTGGAATACTGGATGGTAGAGATGGCCTCAGCCTCCAGCCTGTATAGGATGTGCAACCTGCAGTTGTAGTCCACATCATGAACTATAATGAGGACTAGCGGGGACTGTGTGTGGGATAGGTGTGGTCGACCTCAGCAATACATGTGAAAGCAAAAGTCAGATGCCTCTTATCATCCACACTAGAGAAGATTTAACTCACACAATGAAATGGTTTTGATCTGTAATAGGTTGCATCGGTTGACTCGGGTTGGGTCGGTGGAAGATGTGACGGGTCAGACCGAACCCAATCCCAACTGACCCCTTTTCCAAAAAATTATCATAAATTTTAAATCATATTCCTGATTGAAGATATTATTTTGGTGTTGGAAGCCTTGAAAAAAGATTTTCATTTAGTATATTCTAAGAAAGTTATTGTGGATATGAAGTTCAACGAATTTCTTGAGAAGTGGATTATCCCATAATCAAGAGCACTATGTGCAGGAATCTTGTGGCTGGTTGAATCACAAAGACTACGGATGAGTGGGTTTAAGTGACCCTGCATTCCTATATGATAAGCGTCCAAATGTGGACTAGATATAAGTGGCACTATATGAACTAGCTAAAAGCGTCTCTATAGAACCATATATAAGCGGCCCTGTGTGGACCAGCTATAAGTGACCCTCTGTGGGCATCTATGATAGCCAATGTGGGGAGCATCTCTGTGTGACTCTGAAGACCCATGGTGGGGAGCATCTATGTGTGACCTAGTATACCCATGACACTCATCAAGGATTTGTACCTCCGAAGTCCGTGTTGTTCAGTGTTAAAACTGATTGTCTTAAATTCCATAATTTATATTATACATGCTTGATATGACATTACCTTGTCCATACTCTCCTTTGAGGTATTTCCCCTCTATAATGGGGTCCTTACTGAGTATTGTGTTACTAACACCTACTCGGGCTCTACCTTCACATGTTGTGTCAAATGCGGACAATAAGATTTTTGATAGAGACATTGGTGGCCTGGGACCAGGTAGTGCCTAGTGCGATATGTCAGGCAGGACACACTTCTATAGCTTCTAGATGCCAAACCATGCTTACCCTATAGGTGGGGTTCTTCTGCCGATGACCTTTCATAGATATTTTGTTCTTTCATGTTTTCATTTTTTCCCTTGATGGGATTGTGTTCTGGCCCATCTGGCATACAACTTGTATCTTTACTCTGTTGTTGTTTTAGTGAAATGCATTTTATTCCTTTTCCAAATTTCTGGACATGGTTGGGTGTGCGTTCATAGTGGTACTTAGGAAAATGACGCCCAATCGTGGGATAATACCTTCAGTGATGATTGCGAGCCCCCGGTCTTTGGGTGGCAGGCTTGAGGTTGTCTAGGAAAGGGACCAGGGGGATCGGTACAGAAAATGTGGTATTAGAGGTTATTGGTTCTTCCCTAAAAACCGAGAGTCTGTGGTTTTGTTTTCGGGTTACAAGGTTGAATATTTCAAGTTTTTCATTCCGGTTTGGGGAGTGTAGTTTTGGTGCGGTAGATGGCGTATCAATACACCAGGACCCTGAATTATACTTTTTGACTCTTTACATGAATCAAATGGTTACATGCATCATATAGGTAGTTTGTGTTTCATCATGTTCTTATTGAATCAGATTCATCTCAATATTTATAATATATTGGTTGTGGTACATCATGATCTGTTTCACGATGTCTCATTATAGATAGATATCTTGGTTTCTGATGTGTGACCGTGAGGACAGCCCTCATAGCAATTATGTGTCGATTTAGGGACCAGTGATGGAGATGGCCCCACCTGGTGGTTCTCCTATGTTACTACCACCCTTTGATATGAAGTTACATTCTGTACTACCAGTAGTGGACGCATGGAGGCTTGGTGTCTTTCATGAGTTCTAGAGGTAGTGACCTCCCAGGTTCATAGGCATGACTGACACCCCAGTGTCAAAGGATTGGCTCAAGGGTGTTACATGAGTCATCAGACTAGTGAGGACGCCTCTGCACCAGATGGAGATCTTAGCCAGGAGCCATTTTCAGGGATCGATAGGGAGATGGTGGATCTTAACAATTCAGACACATGATGACATGACCCTCATCTGTGAAAACATTGAGCACCTCTTTTGGGAGGATTTTTTCCTGGAGACATTGTTCTTTGTGTGCATATAAGAGATACTACACCTATAGTAGGGTAGCATGACAGTAACATAGTAATCAATGATAATCATTGAACATTATCACTACTTTATAGACATGATGTGAGTCCCATTATTCAAGGATCGAGCTATTGATCAGGTAATATGATGGGATATCAAGTCCTCCATGGTGTCTCTATACATCCCTACTCAAGATGGTGTGCTGGAGAGAGCCCTACTTGTTGAGAGCTTCCAGGAAGAGTTGGCGTTGCCAGCTGGTGCCACCAGTAGACACCAAAGGGTAGAGTCTTCAGTGGTGGGCAACATATAACAACCTATACATTACATACATGGTTATTACTTAAAAATTGAAGCATACTTATTACGACATATAACAAAACCATGAAAGGACCGTATATGTATAGTGTCTTTAGAAACTGGGAAACATAAACACCTGGTTTATAAATCATCTAAGTTTTCTCCCATTTATTTCATCATATCTAGAGTCCCTTTTGGCATATCCGACTAAATAACCTTTTTTATGACCTGGGGAAAGAAAACAAACAGTAGGGTGAGCTCAAATTCTCAGTAAGGGTAATCAAAATAAATATCAATCACATCATATTCATAATAACATATCATTTCGGAAATCGTAACCTGAAAAAGGGATGGTAATTTCATAACATGGGATCAATCATAGTAGTGAAATGTAATCCCAATATTCATAACATAAAACATGAAACTTGGTGGCATACACACATAATCATAGATAATACTTTCTTAGTAGTCAAGACTCATTTCAAAGACTATCTTTGCGGACAAAGTCCATTTCTAAAACGAGTTCACTCCTCGTTTCAGTCCTGTTTTACTGAACCAGATTAACCTGTCATTCCATCCATGTCTATCTCATGAGATATAAATCTTTACCCAATGCATTGGAGGGATATATAGGTCCCACCCATCTCATAATGATACAATTCTTATGTGTGCCACAAGATTATAAATCATACATTATAGCATAACCCAGGTAATAAAAATGGGATTCTTAAACATCGTGACATCATAAAACAATTCGTATAAGATAAAGGACTTAATAAAAATAATTCCATCACAACATAATCAAATCAATGTAATAATAGAGATGTAAACAAAACCTATATTATCTTAAATGGAAAATAATTTTGATAAAACACTTGAACTCCCTTCTTGAGGAAAATATCCTTTATACATTTAAAACTAATAATAATTTTCCATTCTTAACATGTCATACCATTTTAAACTAAAATATGTTGATTAAAAATAATCTTGAAAACTTGTAAATTATGATTCATGGAAATAATATCCTAATAGTACAGTCAGGTCATATAAGTTAAAAAAACATTCTTCTCGTACTTTGGCTGGAAAAGTGAAAAAGTACCTCGTACAAAAAACAACAAATGATTCCTTTCATATATTTTACTAAAAACTCACCAATGGGTAAAATTAGATTTAAACAATTTTAGGTGGATGGAAATAATATTAAATATTGAGGAAACATGGATGTGGATGATAAATATTCCCCATTAAATCAGGAAGTATAAACAATCTCGGATAAAAATGTTATGGTGATATTTTCCCTTACCTTAGGTCCGATTTGCTTTGTAAGTGTCCAAACCTCCTGTATAATGATTTAAATAATGTCATTTACTTATTCCAGAATCATAATAATTGTTATGATATCATATATGGTCATATTCTTAGCTTCTTATTAGTAATATTTCATTGCTACTTGTTATTCAGGTGTTTATTACTTTTTGGTATTATGCGTGTTTTGTCGAATAAAATATTATTCTTTTTTTAGGTTATAGATACCTCATTTCCAGAATGGTATTAGTGTAATATATATCATATTTATTCATTAAATTCATTTATATAATCATTATTCAATAAATATCATGTAGAATGAGTCACATCAAATCATGGAGATGGTATTCCATACGTACGCACGAGCAATGATATCGTTCCCATGATCGTGGAATTGTATTGGAGTGTATGTATACTATTTCAGAATCAATATCAATTTACAATAACCATATATAGTTTTTATTTACACCATTATACACATCCAAGTAAGGTGGTGGTGGAAAATAGATTACACCACGGCGTGGAGACGGTATTCCGTACGTACGCACGTGCGGTGATTTCGTTTTCCGTAGGATGGATATATGGTGAAATAGGGTTGTTTCATACTTATAATAACATATCGGTATATGAGTGATACTGATGTTATTACTTCATAATGAAATAACTAAAGATGAAGAAGTGGAAGAAGAAATAATGTTGAAAGAAATGGTAACGGACATTACCTCTTCTTTGAAGCGCCTCTTTGAGACCTCCTATTAGAGCACTAAAATTGGTCTTTTAATAAGACCAGGACCTCTAGGATGATTCTAGGGAAGTGGAGAAGAGAATTTTTTACGGTTTGGCCGAGAATGAAGGCTCAATATGGTGTGATGAAGGGAGGGAGGAGGTGCCCTTTTATAAGGGAGGAGAGGGGCACCTTTGGAAAAACTAAAAATATTATTTTATTATAAAGTCATATTTGGTTTTTAATAGCTCCAAATTGATTTATTTATAAGCTATGATGGTGATGGGTCTAAATCCTCTCATAAAATAGAATTTATACAATTTTAGTTTTCTATTTTAACCTTATCATTTAGATTTAACTTTAAGATAGATAATTTAACTTTTACCATGTCTTCTTGTTTTCTTACACTCTAAGATTAGTAAACATACTATAACAAGTCATACGAACCCCAAGTGGTTTATTATTAATATATATAACCCTTTCTAAGTCATTTCTCCTAACCTTAGATTTTTAGGAATAAAATAACAATCAATAATATAATATTTGTTTTAAAAATTATTCTATGTCAATTTTGACACAATTTGGTAATTGATTTTTTTTAAAATCAAAAAAGAAAGATTAGTTCGAAAAAAGTTAATTAAATCAATACTAACATGTCATATTAATATATAAAATTATTGTAATTCATAAAAAGTCTCAAATTACATTTATTTGGGAATTTATAACATCAATTGTGTCAATATTTCATTAATAAGATAATTACTACATCATCATTGTGTCATAAATAAATTAAATTATTTAATTTCTAAAAATTAAAAATAAAATACCATTACGTAGAAAATATTTTTATCTTTCTAATGAATATTTATAGTATAATTTATCATATGTATAACAATTTATTAAATATTATTTATTTATTAATCTTGGATTTTAACTATTTTAACCCTTCTTTAAATAAATTAATAATAAATGTCCTAATGTTATCCAAGTGGGCCTAAATGGTCATATTTTATTCCTAAGGTTGTTTTTGGTCGAATTAAAATTATCCAATAGAATTAGGACAATTAGTTAGGAAAATAATAATAACATTTTTACCCTTAATTACCCTTTTTACTTTTAACCGTGGTAAAAAAAGTAAAAAGCTACTATTCATCAAAAATTATTTTCATCTCATTGAACCACATTTTAGTACTTGATATTAACCGTGTCTCTTGGATTTTCATAATTCCACTCACAGAAGCGGTAAAATTAAGTTTATGTAAATTTTCAAATTCTCCTAGGAGGTGGGTAAAAGATGGTGAAAAGTTCAATAAAATTTTTATATATCTAAAATTATTATAAAATGACTCCAATGAATTAAATTGAACTTAAATAGGTATTATGAATAAAATTTGAACTAAAATAAATTTAAAAAAACTAAATAATTATTTAAATAAAAATTCAGTTTTTAAATAGTAACCCGGTGTTTTCACTATTCATAAAAAATTAAAAGTTTTCAGAAAAATACCATAATTTCACCCTAGGCTAATTTCGATATTCCTCATCCAAAAATGAAGTCCATTTTGAAAAATTAAATTTACAAAATATCAAAAAGTGGCTATTACTATTCATAACAGCAAGTTTTAATAATATTTTAATAGCATATCGTTGTTTAGTGACACTCGGTATTGTGTACGACGCAAGCTATCGAGGAAGGTCGTGATTGTGTGTAAAGCAAGCAAAGATAGTGTTGTTTGTAGTGAAATATTACTTTGATGATTTATATAAAAATAAAATATTTCTCATAAAATTCTCGGGTGTAACATTCTACCCCCCTTAAAAGGAATTTCTCCCTCGAAATTCGTCACTTTATAACAAACAGATGATGATACCTCTCCATCATCATATCCTCAAGCTCCCATGTAGCTTCATATAATTGGTGGTTCTTCCATAAAACATTCACCAAGAGAGTGGTCTTGTTCCGTAGGACTTTTTCGCTACGATCCAGAATCTCTATCTGATGTTCTTCATAAGAATGATCTGGCTCCAGCGGTACAACTTTTGAGGTGTGTACATGTAAAGGATCAGGTATGTACTTTCTCAGGAGAGATACATGGAACACATCGTTAACTTGAGATAGATTTGGTGGAAGCGCAAAATGGTAAGCTACCTTCCCAAAATGATCCAGTATTTCTAAAGAACTGATATATCTAGGGCTCAACTTTCCCTTATTTCCAAATCTCATTACTCTCTTCCAAGGAGATATTCGTAAGAACACTTTATCACCCACTTCAAACTCTAGGTCTTTTATTCGGTTGTCGAAATAACATTTTTGTTGACTCTAAGATGTTCTAATGTGTTGTTGAATAGATCTGACCTTTTCTACCATCTAATCAACAAGAGCTGGTCCTGATAGATTTCTTTCCCCAACATCATCCCAGCAAGTTGGAGTCCTGCATTTCTTTCCATAGAGAGCTTCATAAGGATCCATCTGAATACTAGAGTTAAATCTAGTATTATAAAAAAATTCCACCAAAGGTAGGTATTGATCCCAACCACATTTGAAATTCACAGAGCAAGTTCTCAACAAATCTTCTAGAGTTTGAATTTTCCTCTCAGACTGACCGTCTATCTGAGGATGATACACAGTGCTGAAACTCAACTCTGTATCTAGAGTATGCTGAAGACTTCACCAGAACTTTGAGGTAAACCTTGGATCCCGATCAGATATAATAAAAAGTGGTACTCTATGCAATCTTACCACTTCCTTTACATATATCATGGCAAGCTGATCCAGAGAGAAATCCTCTATAATAGCGATGAAGTGTGCCAACTTTGTAAGACAATCAACTATGACCCATATAGCATTATTTCCTTTGTATGTTTTAGGAAGTCCAGTGAAAAGTCCATAGTGATGTTTTCCCATTTCCATTCTAGTATGGGTAATGGTTGTAACATCCCCTTAGACTTCTGTCTCTCAGCATTAACTTGCTGACAAACCAAGCATCGAGAGACATATTCAGCAACATCTATTTTCATTCCATCCCACCATAAGTACTCTTTCATGTCCCTATACATCTTTCTGCTTCCAGTTTCAATAGAGAATGACAAACTATGAGCCTCATCCAACAACTCCTTCTTTAATTCTGGGATGGGAGGAACCCAAACCCGATTCCTGAACATTATTATCCCATCACAAAAAAGGTTGAATTCATGAACATTTCTCACCTTCTTTTGTAACTCTACATCTTCTTTCTATGCCACTTTAATCTTTACATGTATAGATAGTTGAACATTCTTTTGAGAAAGATTCTATTTTTCCTCATTCATTATAATTACAAGATCCATCCTTTGTAAATCCATAAATATTGGATCTTGTGTGGTCTTAATCATGGATAAGCTAGCATGGTCTTATCGACTTAATGCATCTTCCACCTTGTTTTCTTTCCCAGGGTGGTAATTAATTGAGCAGTTGTAATCCTTAATCAGCTCCAACCATCTTCTTTGGCGCATATTCAACTCCTTTTGTGTGAAAATATACTTTAAACTTTTATGATCAGTATAAATATCACATCATTTTCAATGAAGATAATACATCCAAATATTTAATGAAAAGATTACCGTAGCTAACTCCAAATCATGAGTTGGGTAATTTTAATCATGGATTTTCAACTGTTGTGAGGAATAAGCTATCACCATATCATTTTGCATAGAAAACACCCCATCCCCTTCTTTGATGCATCACTGTAGATCACAAACCTTTCACCACTACATGGAAGTATGAATACATGTGTATTGGATATCCATCTTTGCAACTCCTTGAAATTCTCTTCACATTCCTCCATCCACATGAACTTGACTCCTTTTCGAGTCAACTTGGTGAGTGGATTAGATATTCGTGAAAAAACATTCACAAAACGTCGATAATATCTAGCCAAAGCAAGAAAATATTGGATCTCAGTTACTGTTGTTGGTCCCGACCATCTTTCAATAACCTCTGTTTTTTCTGGATCCACATATATCCCCTCTTTTGAGATTATGTGACCCAAAAATTCAACTTTTTTAAGCCAAAATTCACACTTGGTAAATTTGGAATAAAGCTTTACATTTCTCAGGGTCTTTAATATAATTCTCAAGTGATCTTAGTGTTCATCCTTTCTCTTTGAATAGACAAGAATATTGTCTATAAATACTACCACAAACTGATCAAGATAGTCTCTAAAGACATTATTCATCAGATCCATGAAGATAGCAGGGGCGTTAGTTCGACCAAATGGCATCACTATAAATCCATAGTGTCTATACCTTGTACAGAAAGTCGTCTTTGTTATATCCTCCTTTTTGACCCTTAATTGATGATACCCTGAACAAAGATCAATCTTGGAAAATTATTGAGCTCCTCGTAGTTGGTCAAATAAGTCATCAATGCGTGGGAGAGGGTATTTATTCTTGATAGTGATCTTGTTAAGTTCTCGATAATCAATGTAGTGTCTCACTGATCCCTCTTTCTTCTTAACAAACAGAACAGGTGCTCCCTAAGGTGACGCACTAGGGTGTATGAATCCCTTATCAAGATTCTCTTGGAGTTGCTTCTTCAATTCCTGCAACTCAATTGGGGCCATTCTATAAGGTTTCTTTGAAATAGGGAAAGTAGCCGGTTAGAGTTCTATTAAAAAATCTACTTCACGATTTGGTGGAAGACCCGACAATTCCTCTGGAAAGAAATCATCAAACACCCATAAAATGGGTGTATTCTTAATCATGAGTGTCTAACCTACCATTTGAGATAAATAACCTTCATTTAGTGGAATCAAGACCCAAAAGATGGAAGAAATTTCCACTAGAAGGTTATGTTCATCCTTGAATCGATAGACGATCATATATTGATCTGGAATATGAAATGTGACTTCCCTTATTTGGAAATTGATATGAGCTCTATATAAAGAAAGCCAATCCATTCCAAGAATCACATCAAATTACACTATAGGAAGGATCACAAGATTTGAAGGAAGCACTTTACCACAAACATCATTCGGATAAGAATTATAATCATTTGATGCGATTGTTGTTCCTTTAGGGGTTGTCACAGCTTACTCAACATCTAATTTTTGAGGAAATACGGAGATACCCTTAGAAAATTCTTCTGAAATAAAAGAGTGGGTGGATCCAGAATCAAATAAAACATTTCCTACTTTATAGTGGATGGTAAGTGTACCTTTCACCACTTCGTTATCGTACACCACATCACTGATAGAAATTTCATGTGACTTTCCATTGTCTTTATCCATAAGAGTTTGTTGAGGTCGATAATCATCAGAAACCCTTGGATTAGGGAATTTATTAGCATAATTCCTCATTTCCTTGCATTTGTAACATTGAAGTGTAGTAGGTTTATTCTGTGTATCCCTTCCCTTGTTTGAATCATTAGACATCTTCTTCCCATTATTGCGGCAATCAAATGCCCGATGACCTTCCTTTCTACATTTAAAATATTTACATGTCCCATTAAGACAATTCCCTCCATGTTTCTTTCCACACATTAAACATAAGGGAAAACTCATATTCCTTTAGTTTTCTCTTTAGATCTTCCTTTGAATTCCATTTTCCTATTCTTTTCAAACCCATATGACTGATGGGTTACTCCAATCTCCATATCAACCTTGAGAGGACATCGAAAAATTTCCTCGTAGCTATTGAAGTCCCTTTTGGATAACGCCCTTAAAAGACTTGGTTTTAAGCCACTATAGAATCAACCTATCTTACTCTTGGGTTGGATAATAATCCCAGATGCCTACCTTGAAAGTCTTGTAAAATTTTCTCCACAGGTACCAACAGATTCATCATCCTTTTTCTTTAGTTCAAGAAACTCTTTCTCCATCTTTGTTCGAAGAATACAAGGGAAGTACTTATCGAAAAATAAGTTATTTAACTCGTCCCATTCCTTGGACTCAATTTCATCCCTTTTCCTCATATTCTTAATAATATTCCACCATTGATCTACATCACCTTCCAAATGATATAATGATAAGATGAATTTATCATGTTTAGAGCATTGAAGAACTGAAAATATCTTTTCAGTGGTACCGATCCATTGTTCAGCCACTAATGGATCAAAAGACTCGCTGAATGAAGGTGGACGCTGCCTCATGAAGGATTCAACAGAATGTTGCACCTTACATTGCTCATTTGGAAGTCCTGCATGATTCATAGCTTGAAAATGTTGTGTGATCCTGGCTACAAGATTTTTCATTCCAGCTCCAATAACGTTTGGTTGCTCAGGGGGAAAATCATTTCATTCCCCATCGCATTCCGCATTAACACGATTCCTTCGTGTTCCATCCATTGACTAAAACCAAGAAGAATATTGTGAGAAACATTAATTATAATCGGAAAAAGACATAATCAAGAATAAAATATCACACTTAAGATCTTATCATAGGTTGTTCATGGCCATTTCTAAAACACTAAGATTGTGTTCTATGCTTTTACATATCCTTAGGTTTCTTACTAAGGCGTTCACATCCTAGTTTCCAAAGGATGACTATACCATTCCTCTTATACCAACTATAACGACCCATACTTTACATACATGGTTATTACTTCAAAATTGAATCATAATTATTACAACATATAACAAAACCATGAAAGGACCGTATACGTATAGTGTCTTTAGAAACTGGGAAACATAAACAACTGGTTCATAAATCATCTGCATTGTCTCCCATTTATATCATCAGATCTAGAGTTCATTTTGGCATATACTACTTAATAACCTTCTTCCTAACCTGGGGAAGGAAAACATACAAAAGGGTGAGATCAATTTCTCAGTAAAGGTAAACAAAACAAATATCAATCACATCATATTCATAAGAACATATCATTTCAGAAATCATAACCTACAAAAAGAGATCATAATTTCATAACATGGGATAAATCATAGTATTGAAATGTAATCCCAATAATCATAACATAAAACATGAAATGTTGTGGGATACACAAATAATCATAGAGAATCATTTCTTAGTAGTCAAGACTCATTTCCAAGACTATCTTAGCGGACAAAGTCCATTTCTGAACCGAGTTCACTCCTCGTTTCAGTCCTGTTTTACTGAACTGAATTAACATGTCGTTCCATCCAAGTCTATCTCATGAGATATAAATCATTACCCAATTAATTGGAGGGAGATATAGGTCCCACCCATCTCATAATTATACCATTATTATGTGTTCCACAAGATCATAAATCATACATCATAGCATACCCCATGTAATAAAAATCGGATTCTTAAACATCGTGACATCATAAAACAATTCGTATAAGATAAAGGACTTCAAAAAAATAATTCCATCACAACATAATCAAATAAATGTAATAATAGGGATATAAACAGAACCTATATTATATTAGATGGAAAATAATTTTGATAAAACAATTGAACTCCCTTCTTGAGGAAAATATCTTTTCTACATTAAAAAAACATTTTTTTAATTCTTAACATGTCATACCATTTTAAACTAAAATAAGATGATTAAAAATAAACTTGAAAACTTTTAAAGTAATACTCAAGTAAATAATTTCCAAAAAGTACATTCAGTCCGTATAAGTTAAAAAAACATTCTTCTCGTACTTTGGCCGGAAAAGTCAAAAAGAACCTCGTACTAAAAATGACAAAATATTCCTTCCATATATTTTACTAAAAACTCACCAATGGGTAAAATTGGATTTAAAAAATTGTAGGTGGATCAAAATAATATTACATATTGAGGAAACATGGATGTGGATGATAAATATTCCCCAGTAAATCCAGAAGTATAAACAATCTCGGATAAAAATGAGATTGTGGGATTTTCCCTTACCTTAGGTCTGATTTGCTTCGTATGTGTCCGAACCTCCTGTATAATGATTTAAATAATGTCATTGACTTATTCCAGAATCATAATAATTGTTATTATATCATATATGGTCATATTCTTAGCTTCTTATTAGTAATATTTCATTGCTACTTGTTGTTCGGGTGTTTATTACTTTTTTTTATTATGCATGTTTTGTCGAATAAATTCGTATTCTTCTTTTTAGGTTATAGATACCTCATTTCCATAATTATTTTAGTGTTATATATATCATATTTAGTTATTCAATTCATTTATATAATCATTATTCAATGAATATCATGTATAACGATTCGCATCACATCGTGGAGACGATATTCTGTACGTACGCACGAGTGATGATATCATTCCCATGATCGTGGAATTGTATTGGAGTGTATGTATACTATTTAAGAATCAATATCACTCTAAAATAACCATATATAGTTATTATTTACACCATTTTACCCATCCGAGTATGGTGGTGGTGGAGAATAAATTACACCACGACATGGAGACGGTATTCCTTACGTACGCACGCGCGGTGATTTCGTTTTCCGTAGGATGGATTGATGGTAAAATAGGGTTGTATCATACATATAATAACATATCATTATATGAGTGATACTGATGTTATTACTTCATAATTATACAACTAAATAAGAATTAGTGGAAGGAAAAATAATGATGAAATAATCGGTAACAGACATTACCTCTTCTTTGAAGCGCCTCTTTGAGACCTCCTCTTAGGGCACTAAATTTGGTATTTTAAGAATACCAGTACCTCTAGGATGGTTATTGGGAATTTGAGAAGAGAATTTGGCAAGGGTTGGCCGAACTGGGAGGCTCAATGTGGTGTGAGGAAGAGAGGGAGGAGGTTCCCTTTTATAAGGGAGGAGATGGGCACCTTTGGAAAAACTAAAAATATTATTTTATTATAAAGTAATATTCGGTTTTTAATAGATTAAAATTGATTTATTTCGAATCTAATGTGGGTATGGGTCGAAATAATCTCATCCAATAGAATTTAGACATGTTTAGGTTTCTATTTTAACCTTATCATTTAGATTAAACTTTATGTGAGATAATTTATCGTTTACCGTGTCTTCTTGTTTTCTTACAATATAAGGTTATTAAACATACTATAACAAGAAAAAAGAACCCCAAGTTTTTTATTATTAATATATATAACCTTATCTAAGTCATTTGTCCTAACATTAGATCTTTAAGAATAAAATAACAATTAATAATATAATATTTGTTTTAAAAACTATTTTATGTCAATTTGGACACTATTTGGTTATTGAATTTTGTGAAAATTATAGCAGATATATTAGCTCCAAAAATGTTAATTAAATCAATACTAACATTTCATATTAACATATAAAATTATTTTAATTCATAAAAAGTCTAAAATTACATTTATTTGGGCATTTATAACATCAATTATGTTAATATTTCATTAATAAGATAATTAATTCATCATAATTGTGTCATAAATAAATTAAATTATATAATGTATAAAAATTACAAATAAAATACCATTATGTATGAAATATATTTATCTTTATAATAAATATTTAATGTATTATTTATCTTATGTATAACCCATTATTAAAAATTCATTAGTTATTAAATTTTGATTTTAACTATTTTAACCCTTCTTTAAATAAATTAATAATAAATGTCCTAATCTAATCCAAGTGGGCCTAAATGTTCATATTTTATTCCTAAGTCTGTTTTTGGTCGAATTACACTTATCCAATAGAATTAGGACATGCGTTAGGGTAACAATAATAACTTTTTTACCCTTAATTACCCTATTTACTTTTAACCGTGGTTAAAAAAAGTGAAAAGTTAATATTCACCAAAAATTATTTTCATCTCATTGAACCAAATTTTATTCCTTAATATTAACCGTGTCTCTTGGATTATCGAAATTCCACTCATAGAAGCGGTAAAATTATGTTTTATGTAAATTTGCAAATTCTCCTAGGAGGTGGGTAAAAGACGGTGAAAAGTTCAATAAAATTTTTATATATCTAAAATTATTATAAAATGACTGTAATGAATTGAATTGAACATAAATAGGTATTATGTATCAATTTTGACCTAAAATAAATGTAAATAAAATAAATAATTATTTAAATAAAAAGTCAGTTTTTAAATAGTAACCCAGTGTTTTCAATATTCATCAAAAATTGAAAGTTTTCAGAAAAATACCAAAATTTCACCCTAGGCTAATTTTGATATTCCAAATCCAAAAATGAATTCCATTTTGAAAAATAAAATTTACAAAATTTCAAAAAGTGGGTATTACTATTCATAACGGCTAGTTTTAAAAATATTTTAATAGCATATCGTTGTTTAATAAAACTCGGTATTGTGTACGACGCAAGCTATCGAAGAAGGTCACAATTGCATGTAAAGAAAGCCAAGATATTGTTGTGTGTAGTGAATGATTCCTTTTATGATTTATATAAAAACAAAATATTTCTCATAAAAGTCTCGGGTGTTACACAACATGCAGTAGGCGTAGGGACCAATGCAAGTCATGCCTTCAGGGGATGACCTCAGGACTTAGGGTCGGTAGTGTGGTACTCCCAGAGTAGAGGGAGTCAGCAGGGGGCTAGATTTTTCTTCTCTTTTAGATATTAGGGACACATGGATCTTTATTTCATAACTCTCCAGGAAAATGATCATCAGAAGGTCGAGGGACAACTATGGCGTAGGAATATGTCTAAGTGAGGAGGTCCACAAGGAGGCAGGTATAATATAAGAGCATACCGAGCAGTATGTGGTGGGAAAATGTTCTAGGTGGTACCACCACCACCCCAAAGTGGTTTGCCATGGGCCCCAAGAGCCGATGGATGGGGGTGGTCTTTACTTCATGCAATGGAGGCCCTTGACTACAGTGCTCTAGAGATGATTATAGGTACAATCTATGGCTACTCCAAATTAGTTGTAGTTCATATTGACACGGGTTCGATAGACTCTTTCGTTTCCACTGACCTTGCGTAGAGATTAAATATTATGGTGGAGCTGTTGGCTCAATTCATTTGATTAGAGACTCCAACATGTGGGGATTCAATGATAATACACCAATTCCAACAGTGTGAGATTACCATTAGAAGGAAGAGAATTAGTTGGGATCCCCTAGTAGCGATGTCGAGGAATTACGATGTTATTCAGGTTATGGACTGGTTATCGATATTCCATGAACATGTTGACTATATTAGGCATAGAGTGTTGTGAATCTGTGATGATGGAACCACGATTTTTGTTACCAATGAATGTGGGGTTCTTATAACATAGGACATACTTTCTTGATGAAGGGTGGATCTGATCACTCACCAGTTTTCTAGTTGCACCCAAGGTGCAGTTGACGAGGAGAGTCCCTGGTTCCCTGTAGTGGTGGATGAGGACAATATTGTCTTCCCACAAGGATGTTCTAAGATTAATTCCATGTAGGGAGTTCAATTTCTTCACCGACATATACCCCGAGACAACACTGATATCTACACCTACATATCAGATGGCTCCCACATAGCTGTAGGATCATATGGTACAATTGGATCTATTTTAGAGTTAGTGGTTAACAAGGCTCTTCGTTTCAACATGGGTTTCCCCGATGTTGTTTTCCAAGACGGTAGACGGAGGCTTGAGGCTATGCATGGACTATCGACGCCTGAATCAGGTGACCATGAAGATTAAATATCCACTTACAAGGACTGATGTACTCTTCAATATGATGATGTGTAGATATGTGGTTCTCAAATATTGAACTCATGAATGGATGTCATCAAATTCGATTACAGGATGAGGATGTATTGATGACATCCTTTAGATGTCGGTATGGACACTATGTGTTCCTGGTGATGATGTTAGGCATGAAAAACACCCTATATGTGTTCATGGGAGTAATGGATAGGATCTTCTAGCCCTATCTTGACCTGTTCCTCATGTTATTCATTAATGACATCTTGGGGTACTTGACATCATATGAGGATCACATGACACATCTATGGACAGTTTTATATACTATTTGATAGAACTAGCTCTATAAGGAGATATCAATTATCCATTAATGGATTCAGGAGGTCAAATATTTTGGACACATCATCTTAGAGGCTGGAGTTGCAGTGGATTTGGCGAAGATAGATACAGTTTTTGCATAAGAGCCACCCAGGAGCATGACTGAGGTGCGATGTTTCTTGGGGTTGGGTGGATACTACTGTAGGTTTGTGACTGAATTTTCAGTTTAGTAGCACACTTATTGGATTTGACATGGAAGGGATAGGAATATGTGTGGATGGGAATTTCCATATCAGTTTCCCAGAGATGAGGGAGAGACTGATGAGTGACCCTATCTTGTGGCTTCCAGAGGAAGGCGTTGGTTATGTAATTTTTGGTGATGCATCAGGGACATAAATGGGTGTTTCATGATGTAGTGGAATGTATTTAATGCATATGGTTAGTGAAAGTTGAGGAAACATGAGAATAACTACACAACCCATGATCTTGAGCTTGAATCAACAATATTTTCTCTCAAGAAGTGGATGAATTACATGATGGGTCAGCGGTTTACAATCTACTCTGATTACAATAGTATCAGGTATATCTTCTCATAAAAAGAACCTAAACATGAAGCAACAAATATGGGTACAGTTCATCCAGGACAATGACTTTGAGGTATTTTATATTCTTGGGAAGGGAAACGTTGTGGCAGACACACTCAGAATGAGATCTGGGTTGTTTTTGCTGAGTGAGGTGTACGAGTAGCTAGTCGTGATGCAGATATCCTTCATGGATGATAATGGAACAACCTACCTTATGTCTATGGTTTTCAAACCCCCTATCTTTCAGCGAGTTAGGGAGGCCCTATTTAGTGATGTCGAATGTGCGGCACAATGTGTTCAGTTTCCCACAGGACAAGCTCCTGATGGAATTTGAATAGGCGGGGAGCACATAATATTTTTTAAAGGGATCATGGTAGTAACAGTGGCATTGCGAGAGGAGGATTTGAGGGAGGTCCATACCCCCTTTTCCAGTACATCCAGTCTTGGAAAATATGTACCAGGATTTTAGATATCATTAATGGTTGTCGTGGATTAAGAAAGTAGTGGAAGAATTTTTTTCACAATGCCTCAATTATTTGTAAGTGAAGGCTGAGCATCAGGATCCAATAGGCCTGGCTCAGCCACTTATGGTACCAGAGTGGATGTGGTATACTATCTCGATGGACTTCCTGAGAGGATTACCATGTACAACCAGGGGCTATAATACTATTTGTGTGATCATTAACCGACTCACCCAGGCGGATCACATCATACAAAATTGAGCATAGGGTTTAGTAGAGAGTTGGGATTATCCTTGGTGCATGATATAGTTCGACTCTAGAGAGTACCATCTACGATAGTCTAATATCAAGATACACCATTTACATCATGGTTCTAGAAGGTATTTGCATATTCTTTTGGAACTCTACTACACCTGAGCATAGCCTTTCACCCACAAACTAATGTTCTAGATGGAGCGCACCATACACACCTTGGAGGAAATTCATAATGCTTGCATCCATGATTTTTGGTTGCAGTTGGGAGGACCTCCTATCACTTGTGGAGTTTGCGTACATCAATAGTTACCACTCCACCATCGGTATGGAAACATTCAAGGAATTGTACTGACGACCATGTAGGTCACTATTGTGTGGGAACGACCTTGAGAAGTCAGTAGTCATGGGACCAGAGATGGTATAGGCTTCCACTAACAAGGGGTAGGTTATCCGAGAGTGGTTTAATAATTCACATAGTAGGAAAAATTAATTTTATGATAGTTGATGGAGAATCTTGAAGTTTGAGTAGGGGTCCAGATATTTGTTTGATTCTATCCTCAATGAGGGATACAAAGATTTGTCCAGGACAAGAGGATATCTCTGAAATTCATTGGACCTTTCTTGATACTGCATATAGGGGGAGAGGTGGCATACTTCATGGATCTACTTTCATAGTAATAAAGGGTGAATTTCGTTTTCCACGTATCATATCTAAGGTGATACATGCATGACCCTTCTGACATCATCGACCAAGAAGAGTTAGAGATAGACGACGGGGTGACATTTGTGGAGTACTCAGTGGAGATAGAGGATCAACAAAAGTGGATCCTACATGGATGATTGATTCCACTTTTGTGTGATTTTTATTAGTATGAGATTCATTAAGAGAGCACATGGGAGCAGAAGGATCAGATTTGTACTTAAGAACCCCTTTTGTTTTATTAGTGTTTGTTTTGGATTACTAGGACTAAATCCAAAAAGAGGGGGTAATTTAATACACCGAAATTCCATTTAATTTTTTTAAAAAAATTATTGGGATTATTTCATGACTATGATCTAATAAGGCATGTAATTCCCAATCCAAGAGTGACCAAAATGTTTTTTGGATCTATTTTTGTGGTTCGTTAAATAATCGTGCGAGCGATTTTATCTAACTTTTAAACTAGTACCTGAATCAAAAATCCAAGGGAACGATTGAACATAGATCACCAAGATTCACCTAAAAATTGCGTAATGTGGGCTAGCATGGGACAACGGTGGAAGTCGGATTTTGGCCATAAATAAAATAATTATGTAACAATGATTTTATTTTCAAAAATTTATAACTCTTAAATGATAACTAGGATATGAAATTAGATATTACCACTGAGAAGGTGACGGAGTTTTTCTCTTTGGTAGAGCTTAACCTAGACTGGTACAAGCAGATGATGAATGATTCTTTTCGGACTTTTTTATGAAAAATTAATATAAAATATACTTAAATATCTTATTTTTATTTTGAACTTTAGATATTTTTTCAGCCAAATAGTGTTATATCTCAACGAAACTGAAATGTTGTTTCATAAATGATACAACATAACAGTACTATATTATAATGGTAACAAAAAAGTGTTTCCTCCTTTAATTTTTTAACTAGGGGTGTATCTTTAACACATTGGGAGAAACACTTTGAATCTCTGAAGGATCTCCATTGATGAATTATGAAAGAAGAATATCAACAACTTGAGCTCTCCCCCTTATCTTGGAGAGATCCCTCCATCGATGAAGAATTAAGAACCTTCACGGAAATATTGTCTTCAACAACAAATTATTCCTACGATCAAACTCCAACCATGTATGGTGCCTTGTGATTTTATACTTGTCTTCACATTCATTGTTTATAAACAAAAAATAATGGCCAAACCATGAAAATGTTGATCCCCAAGTTACTTGTTCTTATAGGAGGGTTGTTTTACCTCGATGATTGCATCAAGGTTATTTGTTGATAGAACCTTAATATGATCTTCCCTTGATTCGAAAACTATAACACGGAGGAATCAAGCAGAAATGACCAAGGCCTCGATTTCTCTGACAGTGGTAATTCTTGTAATCATCATGACCGTGCCTCTGAATTTGTGGTAATTCTACCTCAAGGATTCCTTAGGGAAGACGTCAACCCGAGAAGTTTGAGGGCGTAGATAGTTTGAGAAATAGACCATCAGAGCGGACCCGGTGGTCTGCATAATATACTACCATCGCGCCCACACCAGCGGTGCACCATGACCGAATGATGAGGATGATTAAGTGGCCGGTAGGGGCTGTGGTAGTGAGGTAGGGGCCACCAGCATGCAATGTGGAAGCTGGTAGAGACAGACATAGAAACCCATCCTTTTCGGAGGAGAAACCCATAACTGTAGGCCGTGATTTGTGATGGCACGCATCCCAGCGGGACTACATGTGGGACAGGGGGTGGTTGGCCTTATCCCACCATGTGGTGGTATAATCCAGACACCTCAGAGCATCTAGACTAGAGGAGAGCCAGTCCACACAACGGGCCCAAGGGAGGTAGGACGGACCCGCGAACCAACGAGCCAGGTCAGATGTGCACTAGGTTGGACCTGGGCCAGGTTAGCAGACCTGGGTTGGGTCGGTGGAAACAAGGTCAAGTCGGGTCTGGTTGGTCCAACTAGCTTGGACATGACCCAAACTTGACCGACCACTTTTCGAAAAAACGGTCATATTTTTATACCGTAAGCCCAATTGATGAGTCTTCTGCAGCGTTGGAACCCTCACAATGAGGCTACTATTTTGTAATTATCTAGGAATATTTTCATGGAAAATGATATTTGTTGAATTGATTTATGACTAGATTCCCCTTTAATAGAGCCCACTATGTGTGGGAATCCTACGGATGGCTGAGACCCAAAGATTGCTGATGAGTTGGTCTAAGAGACCCTATAGGCCTAGATGATAAATAGACTTATGTGGACCCACTACTAGAGGATCTTTGTGAACTATATACAAGTGTATCTATGTGAACCAGCTACATGTTTCCCTATCTGGACCAGCTATATGCACCCCAATGTGGACCAGCTATAAGCAACCTTCTGTGGACTAGCTACCAGTAGCTCTGTGTAACAATCTAGTAGAATTCAGGTGACGAAATCTAATAGTGCTACGAAATTTCAACATCCCACTTGTCAAAGTGGTGTATAGAATCACCCTATAAATTGCTTAAGGGGGTGAGGAAGAAATTTAGTGATTTTGATGGAAGGGAACCTTGTATGTGATTTAGGATAGGAGAAACCCACTAATGCGATGGTGGAATTGAATTATTTGTTTGCCCTCAGTGTAATTATCATTATTTCAATTATATGGAAACATTGCACTTTAAAAACAAATTCACTTAGCTATGGGTTTTTTTTGAGACAACAAAAAAACTCCAAGGTTTCAAATGTTAGTTTTAACCATCACAACCACTATGGTGGATCTTAAAAATGTTGTGGTGAAAGGAATTCTAGTTATTCCTTCAATAATACTGAACATAATTTTTTTATTCTGGGTCAATACATTGTATCATATCATGAATGTTTAGTATAACTATTCATAAATTAATATTATTAATGGATGTTGATCCTTCGGTGAAAATGGAAAATGGGGAAATTATTTCGTCCAAATTATAGAACTCCTTACCTATCACTATTTGGGGGATAAACATCCCAGTAAACCTTGTCATACTATAAGTAGTTGAATTTTATGAAATTATGTGAATGGGTTGGTTTTCCCTATATAGATCCTAGATAAA
Organism: Viscum album; assembly: GCA_963277665.1. Lineage (NCBI taxonomy): Eukaryota > Viridiplantae > Streptophyta > Magnoliopsida > Santalales > Viscaceae > Viscum > Viscum album. Next base: position 1,608,078,854 of record OY728127.1, on the reverse strand, counting down.
TTACTGTGATTATTAAATAACTCTCTCTATATCAAATTGACCCCTGATTATGTACAAGTGAAAAGTTGTTGATGAATCTTCATTATCACTAATATCTCATGAATGCATATTATTTCACTATGAGAAGAGTATGTTGTTTAAATGATCGATTCTAGGGATAGAACCATCCTTGAAGACTTTCCTACTATTAGGGAATACATTGATGTGTTTCTCAAGTAATTTCGTAGTCTTCCTCTTAGCCTAGATGTTAAATTTCAATTGTTATTATACCTAGTGAATTACCGTTCTCAAAGACTGTATATATAATGGAGGTTGTGGAACATGAGATTATGAAGAAACAACTATCAGAGAAGCTAGATAAAGGGTTCATATTCCCATGTGTTTCACAATGGGGTGCACCATTCAGCTTCATCAAGAAAAAGCATGGGTCAATGTCCATTTTCCAATGATTTTTGTGAGCTCAATAACATCAAAATAAAGAAAAAGTGTCCTCTTCCACATATTGATGAATGTTTTGACCAGCTACATGGTGCACAATACTTCTCCATGATGGATCACTTTTCATGATATTACCATGTTAGGGTGAAGAATGTGTACATCTCTAAGACTGTTATTCGTACATGGTAAGAGAACTATGAGTTCACAGTAATTTCATTCATACTCACTAATGATCCAAAAATATTCCTAGGATTGAAAAATAATGTCTATATAGATTACCTTAAGTAATTTTTTTGTAGTGTTTCTAGATCTTAATCTAATATACTACAAAACCAATGAATATCATGATCATCATCAAATCATTGTGATAATTTCCTTGTTGGAGTAGATTATTTCTATAAATTACAAAAATGAGAGTTCTAGTTAGTGGAAGTCTCAGTCATTGGTAATATTGTCCTAAGGAATGGGATATCTATAGAGCCTTCAAAAATATAATCAATGGAATGATGTTTGGGGCCAATATATGTGATATAAATATGTAGTTTCCAGGAATTAACTGGGTACAATCATCAATTTGGGAGAAATTTCTCATGATTTTCAAACCCTCTTACCAAGATAACATATAAGGGAGTAATGTTTTGTTTAAATGATGAGTGTGAAGAGATATTCAAAGATCTGAAAAATATGACTATAACAACCATTTTCATCACACTATCGATAAGTGGATAAATTTTTGTGGTATTATATGATACATTGAAGAAAGGATTTGGTTGTGTCATATTGTAGAATGAAAATGTCATAGCCTATGCTTTAAGGCAGTTGAAAGTTCATGAATATGGAATCCAACACATTATCTAGATTTGGTTAAAGTAATCATTGCTTTGAAAATATGTAAGTATTACCTATTTGGGGAGAAGTGAGATATATTTTATTATAAAAATAATCTCAAAATATATTCACATATTAAGAGATAAATGTGAACCAAAGAAGAGGGTTAGTGATAATCATGTACTATGACTGATCAATTGACTACCATCCTGGAAAAGAAAATATAGTGGAGAATTATCTATGTATAAAGGATCTAACTATTCTATAGTTAACGAGAATGTAATGGGATCATGTCTTCATAAATTCATTACTAGAAATTGGAGCAATACCAATAGACCTATACAATTGGTTTGGAAAAAAATTGGTATAGCTACATTAAAGGAACCCTATACCAAATATTTTTGGGAAAACCATCAGTATAAGTCCCCTATAAAGACCCTAGTCCAAAGGTGTTGCCTAAAACCATTGGTATAGGTCTCTTTTAAAGACCATATACCCACTATTTCTCCAAAATCAGTGGTATATGTAACTTCAAAGGACCAATCAAACGGTTTTGGACAAAACCTTTGGGACATGTTACTAATATGGACCTATAACAATAGTTTTTTCCAAAACCATTGGCATAGGCTCTACCTATAGCAACAGTTTTTGAAAAACAATTGGTGTTTCTCAAAAAATAATATTTCCTATACCAGTGGTTTTCAGTTACAATGTTATAGGTACCCGTATATTTTATATATTTTTTTGAATCAACATTAAATAAATAAAAAATATTAAATACATATATATATATATATATGAAATAATATTTTAAAAATTCATATTATGTTAGTGCTTAGTCACTGGATTATAAATGTGAGGTTCTAGGATCAAAACCTATTGGTTTTTATTTTTAATTTTCTTATAGAAAGGGATTTATATAACAATTTGTATAGGTATACACCAACATAATAACATATAAGACCCCAAAAATAGTTGGTATTGGATATACCAATGTCTTGGATACTTATAAAAATTCTTACAAAACCATGCTATAGTGCTTTTTATATTGTTGATTTGAAAATTATGTACATCAGAATAATAAATGAAAGAACATCATCAATCCTTTCGTAGATGATTACTCAACTGTCCCTTCTAGAAAAGAAAAAGGATTCTTAGAGAAATGATTTTCGACTTAAGAAGAAATAGGAAACTATAATAAAATCTAATTCATAAAAGTTCAATATTAATTAAGAATGAGTTGTGATATTTCGGTCAAGACTACGTAATCCTCCAAATTATGAGCTAAAGAATGAGATATTGGATAATTCACAAAGCTAAACCTTCTTTATCCACCCAGGATGAAAAACAATGTATTGAGAACATTGAGAACAATATTTATGGGAAAACATAAATAATTATATAGTTAAATATATATCATGTTTTATTGAATGTCATTAAGAAAATGTGAAAAGGAAAAAACCCAATGATATGATGCAACTATTAGACATATCTACATAGAAATGGGATAACATCATCATGGATTTTATCACTAGTATTCCAAAGACATAAATAATGGGTTGTGGTGGATTATATTACAAATAATGAACACTTAATTTAGATTTGAGATGATTTATCATAGGATCAACATGCACGAATATACATCATAGAATTGGTGACGCCGCATGTAGTACCACTATCGATTGTATCTAATCTAGATCTGAGATTTTCCTCCAAGTAAATCAAAATTCTGCAACATGATTTAAAAACTAATCTGAAAATTATTTTATCTTATCACCTCTTAAATTATGGCTAAAATGAGATAACTATGAAGACACTTGAGGATATATTAATATGATGCTAAATTTAATTTAATATTGGATGGGATCAACATATTCCTCTGGTCGAGTTGTCTTATAATAACAGCTTTTACTCAAGAATCCAAATTACTCCCTATGAATCAGATTATGCTAATATGAGAAGAACAAATACATGGTGGGTTGAAGGTGGGTAATGAAAAAAACAGTGTCCTAAAAGGGTAGCGGAAATGGTGTAAATGGTTAAGACCATTAAACGACACATCAATGCTTCTCATATTCTACATAATTTCTATGATAACATTTATCAATGAGACCTAGAGTTTTATATGGGAGATATGGTATTCCACCACATATATCGACAGAATAAATTTATGTGATTTGATTAGAATGGAAATCATATTCCAAGATACATCGGCCCCTTTTAGATCCTATGTCACGACCCGTCCCCTGGGGCCTATGTCGTGACTACCCCAAGCATGCCTTCCATAGGCCAGGGGCTGGCGACTAGCACCAAAGGTGTAAATCCCTATAACTGGGAATACATTGCCTTTAAAAAATGTAAACACACACAAAACCATAGTACAAGTGAAAGAAAACACTAAGTAAAGCAGTAACAAGTGTTCTAAAAGTACAAAGGGGCCGGAAATACAAGCCCAATGGAATGGTACTTCTACAACTGAAAGAAAGTACAAATGAAAAGACAAACACATGTGTGGTGAAGAAGCTCCTGAAACATCTTTCGGGTTCCTAACTGAAGTGTAGGTAAAAATTTCCTCTCCATCACTCCACATCTGACCGTCACCTCCGGGTATTGTCTCGTCAAGAAGTCCACCTATGGGAACCGTCTCTTCTTTGAAGTCCACCTCCGGGTGTCATCTCATTGTGAATTCCACCTCCTGGTGCCTTCCATCTCTACAACCCTCAACCACGATCAGTTCTATCCATCATCTACATCCAACACAATGAGGTGCGAGCATAGCCCGTGCAGGGGTGAGTATAACGATACTCGGTAGGGGCCCCGAGACCCTCAAGTTCTCAATAAAACCAACAACGATAAACCCCAAAAAAATATCTCAATAGATAACCTTTACATAGGTAGATGCCCATACATATACCTACGTTATCATGTAAACCATCTCAACAATGATGTAAACACAAAGGTCATTGACTCGGCTCAATCCTGGATTTATATTCACGATGATGAAAACACGGCTACTAGATAACTCCTCTTCTGTCGAGCACTGTAGTCCAACTACGACTCCGAGGTTCCACTCACTAACCTTAGACTATTGAGGTAATCCTCTTGTCGAGTACTACAGGTATGCTGCCAAATAACGGGTGCTCCATCCACTGAGGGTCTGCCACCAAATACCGGGTGCTCCCCCTAACAGCCTACAGAGGTACTCCTCCTGTCGAATACCACAGGTCTGCTGCCAACTAACAGGCTCTCCGTCCACTGTGGGTCTGCTGTCAAATACCGGACGCTTCGTCCACTGGTCTAATCGAGTCACTCCAAGTCGAATCGGTCAAGCAGTCATCAGTTCTATAGCTACTAGGTCTCTTCACTTCATATTCTCGTCTCTGGGAGGGTCCGCTCCACGAACTACTACTCGATCCACCAAGTATCACAATTTGCCACGAAGAAGTATCTCAAAGGACCACCTCGTCAAATGGGTCTCAACGCAATAGACGGCGCGTCAATCGGACGCCCAGTCTGTGAGTTATTAGCCTTTTAGTCATGGGGGCCCGATGGGTTTCGTGCAAGAACCAACCCGTCCATATCTCTACTGTACCACAAACGCCCATGGGGTATACTCAAAGGTTTTTTTCCTCAACATGATTATAAACTCCGCTGATGGTTCGTCAAACGGATGTCCGGTCTGAGAGTTTTTAGTATTTCCGTTCAAGGGGCCCGATCAGATTTTAGGTACAATCCAACTCGCCCTTACTCCAACTGCGTCCAAACCACAGGTTAATTGTTGAAAAATAAATGTCTCATCAAGATGAATCCAACAAAGTTGACGAAAATTCGATCAGACATCCGGAGCTCAAGTTATAAGCGTTTCCGCTCTGAGGGCCCGGTTGGTTTCCCGTTCGAACCAACCCAACCATACCCACAATTCTCCAAAACCTTGAGTGTAATATAATTAAAGGACCATATTGATCCAAGGAATCATATTCAACTGACGGTGCGTCGATCGGAGGTCCTTAGTTCATGATATGTCTATCTGACCGAAAACCGTGAGAAAATAAGGGGTCTGAGCCCGGTCTGACCCGACACCACAACCCCTGGGTCAGCCCAAACTGGGTCGACTCGACCTGGGTCTGGGTCCGTCCCGACTAGCTCGGCCCGACCCGACTCTGGCGGCCCGGCCCAGCACTGGCGGCCCGGCCCGGCGGTTGGTTGCGGCTCGGCCAGCACGGACGAGCGTTGCACGGAGCGGGTGGTTACACCCCCCCATGTTTTACGAAATGACTGGCCATGATGTCCGGCCCTTGGGTAACCGCGGGACCGCCCCCCCCCCCCCCCCCCCCCCCCTCCTCAGGTCCTGCCTCTTGATGGTACCGGTGGCCGACACAGCCGGCCTCCCTTCTAGATCTGCGGCAGCCTTAGGCCGCGACTTTGTTCTACCGGCGTCATGCCCCACCGCCGCATCCCACCCCATTCGTGGATATTTGAAGCTCTGGTGCGGCGCGACGACGCCGCGCCCCTCCGTCGCGGCCCAATGCAGCCCGCCCCGGCCGCGGACCGACTCTACTCCGTGCGGCATGACGTCGTTGTGCCTTTGCAGCGACCCGACAATCATGCGCTAATAATCCACTCATGGTCGGCCCGACATCAGCCGGTTCTTCGCAGTCCACCTCCATTGTCCACAAACAACAAACGAGAAGGGAGTGGTCAGAATGTGTTCGAACGATCCAAACCCTTCCTCATGAATATGGTATCAGGCAGCCAAACTAAACTCAAGAATTGAACAACAATGATGAACGATAATAAAACTTGATCATAACAACCCCTACCTCGTAAAACGACGTTAAACGATGGTGAGTCATGCAAGAAGGGAATCGCGGAAGATGGGGTGTTGTTCAATCAACACTGGGAAGGAATAAGCCGAGGGTGGCGTCTGCGATCTTCGTTCTTCATTGGAGGAAGAGGAAAGTTCTCCATGTGTTGGGCACCGTTCTTGGCGGCTAGCGTTCCGCCACTTGAAGATGTCGTCCAGAACTCCTCCCTATAGCCTCCTATATATATATGAGTGGGAGGGTTCTTCATTGGTACGCAAGTCATAAATTGAGGATTTATGATAGAGGGCCCCGCTCAATTAATCCACTGCAGTGGCTCATTAATATGGGGAGGAAGTCAAAAAGCGGGGTTATTTCCTTGAGGGTCCCACCATTAATTTACCACAAAATGGAAAGGGGTGGTTAATTCTAGTGTGGTCCCCTCATTAAAAAGGGTGGTTTCATCCTTATCAATTAAGAGGAGGATTAAAACCTAGTGGTCACCCTCATTAATGAGGGGGAGTCAAGGAGTTATGATCCCCTCCCATTAATGAGGGGTTGGGAGGCCTCATGTGGTTCCCACCCCAATTAATCTCACATGGTAGGTTGGATCGCAGTGGGCCCCACCACCATAACCTCTCTTGGGAGGTTAGGGTGTGGCGGTCCCACCACAAACTCCCATGTGGATCTTCTATCCGGTTTATCAGCACGACATGTGTTTAACAAAATAAAATAAATTGTTCACTTAATTTATTTTATTAAACCACGTAAAACCCCAAAAACTAACTTTCATACCTGATCATCTGTCGTCTAGGTGAATGTATTCTTAAGCTAAATCCCACGCTGTGAGTTCAATGGTTCCCTCAGATTTCAATTTCGAGCACCGGTTCAAAAGATAGAAAACCCCGCTCGTTCGTTTCCTGAGCGTACCCGAGCTGAACTTCGTAAATTTATTTCCGGCACACCGGGCCTCGGAATCAAGTGCCGTCAGAAGCCACAGACTCATAAAATTCCAAAGTATTTAAGAAAAATATTTCCTTGTTATTTCTGGGTCTTTAAATTTCTACCACCTCATGGCTTTACATCCACGTAAAGATACAACATACGCTAGGGAAACTAAAGTGGTACTAATCATGCATCTAAGCCTCTTGCTCCCACGTTCTTCCCTACAAGTTCTTGTGCTGCCAACAAAAGTGCACAAGAGGAATCGATCATCCTCTTAGAACCCAATTTTTTTGATCCTCAACCTCTTCTAGAACCCCATGAAAGTAATCCCATAATCGATGTCCATCTCTCTGTGTCGATGAGGACGGTTAGGTCATGCACACATCTCCTCAGCTAAGATACGTAGATGACGTCGTGCAGTCGGTGAAAATGAGGTGGAAAGTCCAGATGAAATGCGGAGATAACTTTCCGCCTCATCCACATCTATGTAGACCTCATCGGGGTGAGACCCGTATAAATATGTGGTCTCCATCCTCGAACTCTGGAGGCCTCTGTTTCCTATTTGGAACTGAAAACTGAAATCTCCTGCTACCACGAGGGTAAGGTTGGCCGACTCAAGAATAATCGGCCGAACCCTCCTATGCACGAGTTTATCCAGTGCTACCTGGGATTCCCTTTTCGCCAACCAATGGAAAAATCTATCCCAACGTTGTAGTTAAACCACAACCTTTTTTCCTAATAAAGTCAATATGTGTATGAACTTTGGATGCCCAGTCCATATCCAAACTAAAGTCGTTAGGCCTCGACGCTTCAACCAAGAGGTTCCAACCAAAACTCTCGCCTCAAGGGTCAGATCACACCGTCAGTGTAAATATGATTATCGAGTTTCATTCAAAAGTTATCTCCAGAAGTGAGGGCTAAGTCAATGGTTTAAACCGTAAAATCTAGGTCCGAGATAAGATTTTTGGAATGGAAGTAATGATTTTTATCTATGTCTATTGATACAGCAGCTTGTAGTAGACACATACCATACCTCGAATCACTCCTAGAGCCACTGGGCCATACTCCTTGACCGTATGTAGCTACTATCTTCCCCTTACCTCCATCTCCCTTAGCATGGAGGGGACAACAAAGGCAGGTGGTTGTAACATGTCGAAATGTACACCACCACATGTTCATCTCCTAGCTCTGCTTCCACATCTGCTGCTCTACATATTCATCTGTCTCTTAATCACAACTCGTTCTGAGGGTCGAGCTCTAAAGCACTAATTGTAACATACTCATCAATTACCAAGAATGATCGGTACACCTCGATGACTACTCATCTACCAACATGTAATCCCGCCGAAGCTATATAAGCTCTAGAAAACTCTCAGCCACCTCCTCGAGCCATTCCTCAGCCGCCTGTGAGTCAGGATCGCCTCAGAACCTGGGGGGTATCTGATTTCGAAACACGTGTAAGGCACTATGTGTACATGTACCATCTACTGGTACCACCGGTTATAACTGCTGACCATCAGGTACTGATATAGCTGCCACACTACCCAAAGGTACATTATCAGGCATCGATCCACGTACTGAAGCCTAATCTCTAATCAGAACAACCTCATGGTCACCCACTGGGAAACACTAGTATCTAAGATCACCATCTGCTCTACTAGTGTCTAAACTAGTTGTTGAACTCTAGAAATCGCCTCTTGGTAGTCCTCTGCTGTCTGGGAATCAGCCTCACCAAAAAAACCTCAAAGGCCTCTTCTGCTAGAACTAGTGCAACACGCTCTGTTGGTGTGCACTGTCCGCTACTACGGCAGGTGGCATCTGTTTCCCAATGGGTGGTGGTGCTACTGGTATACCACCCGAATGTTCCATCATAGTAAAACGGACCTACACCGGAGCCTCAACACTCGGTGGACTGTCATCGGGTACTCTATTGAAACTCCAACTAACTGTCTACATGGAGGCATACAAAACAGATGCGACACGGTCAAACGACTACACCTGGTGAGCTGACCTGGTTTGATCTGACTTAAAGAAAACTTTTGAAAACACACACACAATCATTTATTTCGTGCACTGAGTCGGAAATCAGAAGTCAGGGTCCTCGTGTATGGATACATTGGCCGCCACACCAACACTGGACTCCCTGAACTGAAAACCACCCTCAGTACGCTCAACAATATGGCTTCGTAGAAAGGAAATATCACATTTATATGTTCTGCGATAGAACAGACTCCTCTGATACCAATTTGTCACAACACATCCACCGGGGCCTGTGTCGTGACTACCCAAAGCCCGCCTTTCATAGGCCAGGGGCTGGGGACTAGAAACAAAGGCTTAAATCCCTATAAATGGGAAGGAATTACCTTTACAAAATGTAAACTCACACAAAAACAGAGTACCAGTGGAAGAAAACACTAAATAAAGTAGTAACAACCGTGCTGAAAGTACAAATGTGCCGGAAAATCAAGCCCAATGGAATGATACAGCTACAACTGAAATAAAGTAAAACTGAAAAGAAATACATATTAGTGGTGAAGCATCTCCTGGATCTTCCTCCGGGTTCCTACCTGAAGGGTATGTACATATGTCCTCCTCAGCACTCCATGTTTGACTGTCACCTCCGGGTATCGTCTCGTCATGAAGTCCACCTCTGAGATCAGTCTCTTCGTGAAGTCCACCTCCAGGAACTATATCATCCTGATGTCTACCTTTGGGTACAGTCCAGCTCTACAATCCTCAACCATGATCAGTGATGTTCGTCATTTTCATCCAACGCAACGAGGTGTGGGCATAGCTCATGCATGGGTGAGTATAACAATACTTAGTGGGGACCTCGAGACCCTCAAGGTCTCACTAAAACCAACAAGGATAAACCACAAAGAATGATCTCAATATATATCCATTACTTAGGTATATTACCATACATATACCTAAGTTATCAAGATACTCATCTCAATCATGAGGTAAACACGAAGGTCATTGACTCTGCTCAAGCCATGATTTTTATTCACGATGAAGAAAACACGGCTGCGGGAGAACTCCTCCTCTGTCGAGCGCACTAGTCCTACTATGACTCCGAGGTGACACTCACTAACCATAGACTACTAAGGTACTCCTCCTGTCGAGTACCGCGGGTCTGCTGCCAAATATCCGGCACTCCGTCTGCTGAGGGTCTACTGCCAAATACTGGGCACTCCGTCCGCTGAGGATCTACTGCCAAATACCCGGAGCTCCCCCTAATAGCCTACAGACATACTCCTTTCGTCGAGTATAGCGGGTCTACTGCCAACTACCAGGCACTCTGTCCGTCACGGGTCTGCCGAAAAATACTGGTCACTCTGTCTACTGGGCTAATCGAGTCACTCCGAGTCGAATCGGTCAAGTAGTCGTCAGGTCTACAACTACTAGGTCTCTTCACTCCGTACGATCGTCTCTAGGAGGGTCCACTCCACGAGCTACTGGTGGATACTCCATGTATCAAAAATTACCGTGAATAAGTATCTCAAATGACCGCCTCATCAAAGGGGTCTCAACGCAACAGACGGCGCATCAATCAGACGCTTGGTCTGTGAGTTATTAGCCTTTTAGTGCTGGGGCCCCGTTGGATTCGTGTACGAACCAACCCGGATGTATATCAACTGTTCCCCGAAACTCCCATTGGTTATACTCAAAGTAATTGTTCCTTAATCTGATTATGAATGCCGCTAAAAGTTCATCAAATAGATTTCTGGTCTGAGAGTTATAAGTATTTCTGTTACAGGGGACCGATTGGATTTCATGTACAATCCAACCCAAACTTACTCCAACTGTGTCCAAACCTCAGGTGGTGTATGAAAAAAGAACCGTCACATCAAGATAAATCCATCCAATGTCGACGGAACGTCAATCAGATGTATGTAGCTCATGTTATAAGCGTTTCTGCTCTGAGGGCCTAATTGGTTTCGAGTTCAAACCAAACCAGCCATTCCCAAACTTCACCTAAACCTTTAGTGTTATATACCGAAATTTTTGTCTTGTACCAAGGAATCCTACGCAACTGACTATGAATTGATCGGAGGTCCGTAGCTCAAGATATGTCCGTTTAACCGAAAACTGTCAGAAAATAGGGGGTCTGAGCCCGGTCCGACCCAGCCCAACACCCCCTAGGTCGGCACGAACTGGTTCGACCCAACCCGTGTCAAGGTCTGGTCCGGTAAGGCGCGACCCGACCTGACCGGCGTGGCACGACCCGGTGCTGGCTGCACGGCCCGGCGCTGGCGGCCCGGCCCGGCGCTGGTGGCCCGACCTAACAATTATGGCCCGGCCCGGCAGTCGGTTGTGGCTCGGCCAGCGCGGCTGAGCATTTCGCGGAGCGGGGGGGTAACACACCCCCTCTATTTTATGAATCCATTGTCCATGATGGTTGGCCCTTGGGAAACCGCGGGACACCCCCCCCCCCTCGGGTCCCGCCTCTTGATGGCACCGGCGGCCTTCATAGCCTGATGGACTTCTAGATCCACCGCGGCCTTAGGTTGTGGCTTTGCTCAACCAATGCGGCGCGAAGGCACCCCACCCCACTGCAGCGGCCCAGCCCATCCACGTCCCCATGAAGCTTCGGCACAGCGCGACGGTGCCGCGCCCCTCCACCACGGCCCACCCCCGTCGTAGACCAGCACTATTCCGCGCGGCCCGTCGGTTTCACGCCTTTGCGGTGACCCGAAAATCATGCGCTAATGATCTGCTCATTGTCGGCCCGACGTGGGCCAGTTCTTCGCATTCCGCCTCCATCATCCACAAACAACAAACGATATTGGATGGGTCAGAACTTGTTCATGCGGTCTGAACACTTCCTCGTGAAGATGGTATCATGTGGGAAAACGGAACACAAGAATTGATGAACAATGATGAACAATATTAAAACATGAACATAACAACCCCTACCTCGTAAAAAATATTTAAATGATAGAGAGTCACGGAATACGGGTGTCGTTCTTTCAACGTCGGGATTGAAGAAGCTGAGGGTGTCTTTGGTGTTCTTCGTTCTTCGTTGGAGGAAGTGGAAAACTCTCCATGTGCTGGGTGTCGTGCTTCGCGGCGAGCATTCCGCCACCTGAAGATGCCATCCAAAAATCCTCCCCCTAGCTGCCTTTATATATGAGTGGGAGAGTTTGTTGTTGGTACGCATGTCATAAATGGAGGATTTATGACATAGGGCCCCACCTAATTAATCTGTTGCGCTGGCGCATTAATATGGGGACGAAGTCAAAAAGAGTGGTTATTTCCAAGCGGGTCCCACCATTAATTAACCACAAAAAGGAAAGGGGGTGGTTAATTCTTGGGTGGTCCCTTCAATAAAAAGGGTGGTTTAATCCTTCTAAATTAATAGGAGGATTAAAACCAAGAGGCTCTCCTTCATTAATGGGGGGAGCCAAGGAGTTATGATCCCCTCCCATTAATGAGGGGTTGGGAGGCCTCTTGTGGTTCCCACCATAATTAATCTCACATGGGAGGTTGGATCTCGGTGGGACCCACCACCATAACCTCTATTGGGAAGTTAGGGTGTCGCAGTTCCACCACCAACTCCCATGTAGAGCTTCTAACCACTTTATCTACACAAAAAGTGTTTAACGAAATAAAATAAATTGTTCACTTATTTTATTTTATTAACCCACATAAAACCCCAAAAACTAACATTCATACCTGATCATCTTCCATCAAGGTGAATGTCATCTTAAGCGAAAACCCGCACTACGAGTTCGGCGGTGCACTCAGATTTCAATTCCGAGCACCGGTTCAAAAGATAGAAAAACCTGCTCATTTGTTTACTCAACGTATCTGAGATGAACTTCGGAAATTAATTCCGGGAACACCGGGCCTCGGAATCAAGTTCTGTCAGAAGCCACAGACTATAAAAATTTCAAATTATGTAAGAAAAAACGTTTTCCTTGAAATTCCCTGGTCTTTACATCCTAAATTTCATCAAATCAGTGGCCTATCAACTAGAACTCCTACCTAACCTATCTCATGTACATGATGTATTCCTTGTATTCCTCTTCAAAAATTATATAAAATACCATTTATATGAAATCACATTAGATTTGTTACCATTGGAGAATGATCTCCCATATTAATATAATCTTGTGATGATCTTAGATCTTAAGGACCATGTTAGGTAAAAAATAAAATGCACTTGGTAAATGTGTTGTGTAGCAACCAAAAGTTTGAAGAAGTGACATGAGAACCCGAGTAAGAGATAAAACATAATTACCATCATCTAATTTAGTGTTGGGAATTAACATTTTTATGGTTAAATAAATTATGGGGGTGATTTTAATGACACAAATTGTTATAAATAATATTTCCCTTACAATTTAATTAAATGTTTTATTATCTTAAAGGGTTCTGGAAAACCAAAGGAATTCATTGATTCTATAATATAATATCAAATATAAATTTCTGTTCATATCCACTAATGTAGATAATATACACATTGAACAATGATAAAATGATTAGTTTAAATTTAGGTCTTTAAAAATCTAATTGACATAAACAGTGAATGTGAAGGCCTCAACTTGAAGAAACATACCCTATGAAGCACATTTATCATAGATTTTGATGGAGATAGCAGTTCTAGGATTTCTCTTTGACCAACCACAATATGATATCCAATAAATGAAGGATGATAGAATCCATTTATGGGAGAATTTCAAGCTTATTAAGATCACGAACCAAACCATGTACACTGAAACACCGATTAAAAGTCTAACTATTGTGCACCTTACTCTAAGGGGGTTTTATAGTATATTAAAGGGTTTTGTAAAAAGACCCTATAAATATGAGTATGTAAATTATTTTTTACAGAATAATTAATATATTTTCATCCTATTATTATTATTTTATTTATTTTTTTATAATAATAAAACGCAAATAGTATTTTAGTTTAATATTCAAAATATAGTAAAATATTTATTATGATGAATTAATAGATTTTATAAATAAAAATATTTTAATAAAATATTATTATTAATTAATTTTTATCAAATATTAATGATTACATAATTTATATGAAGTCAAATGCAAATTTCATAAGGGTTCGAAAACTATTATTATAAAAAAACAGATCATTTCTTAAAAATTATAGATATTATTTTCAATGTGAAAATTATAATATTTATAATAAAATTTAGGTAAAATTATTATTATTTTTTGAATCATAATGTTAAGATTATATAATTTTTTATTTTTCCTAAATTTTAGGGACAATTGAATTTTAGAGTAAACATTAAATTCCGTATAAATATACCTTGGGAATTATGATAAAATATTGACCCTAAGTGATGCACTGAATAATATAATATATATAAATAAAAAAATATTTGTTTTTAATTTAGTTTATTTATATTTTATGTTTATTTTTTTTATAAATCCATTATGAATAATCCCAAACATTTATTAATTTTTAAGGATTTTAAATCATTTATTTAAGAGTCTAACTAACTCACACATAAGTATGAGTATTGTTTAATTATTTTAGACCCTTTGAATTATAAAATAATGGAAACCAATAAAATTTTGACAAAACAATATAATGGTTTGTGGTATTATTATTATTGAGTCCAAAACCTAATTTTGGGAAATGATAAACAATTATCCACTCCTTTTCTATATAAACTAACCCAATATCACATTTTTATTTAGTGAAAATATTTTGATCACATAATTAATCTATAATTCCTTATTTGGAGTCCTACCATGTTACCCCAACCATTTATGAGTCTCCCTCATGAATTTTGAGTCACACACTCAAGTAAGCTATCATCAGATTCACTTCTATATTCAAGTATATTTTTTATATTATGTTGTAGAGTTCCAATTCCTAGTGTTGGGTTGTGTATTTGAATGTTCATATTATATAACATTTTATATAAGAATGATGAGATACCCCTTTCGAATTCTTCAACCCATTTTATTAATTTTTTGTGTCATCGTTATGTTGTGGAAATTTCAACATGATTATCCATGAAGAAGTAACTATGTTGTGAATACCTTACACATTTTATATCATGTTTATTAAACTTTATACACATTATAGTTATTTTGTTTGGGACATAAATTTTTTTATTCCACGGTATTTCATTGTGAAAAATAATATTATGATGAATGACTTCTTTTTTTATGATCTATGTGTGACAATTAAGAATGAGAATAAAAGGAATGTGATGGGTCCGGTTGGAATTATATAGCACTCTAATGAATTGGTTAATGTTTAGTATCATGATATATCATGTTGGGATCGGGAGTGAACCTAATTCATTTGTTGGATAGTTTAAATCATTATTTCTTATTATTTATCCTAGACCTATGATTATATTGCAATTTTTAAGTTGTTTCCACATTTCCCATGCTATGATTATCATTCTATATAATGTATCATTGTTCATATTTATTGTTATTAGTCATTTTATTCCCCATTTATATTCCTATTTTTAAATGTATTACCCTATTCCATGTTCATTCCCTTAATAGGATTTATAGATCACCCCATTCTTATGTATATCCGTAGGTTATCCAATACAGTTTTTAGTGCAATCATGTTAAGGAAGTTTTCTATAAAGATATTGTTTAAATCTTATATGTTGTTATGTAATGTGTGAAATTCTCAAAGACAATATACTTCTCGATCATTGGGGTTGTATTTAGTGTAATATTATTTATTTAATCATTAAATAATTTAAAATAATTATCACGGTTATTATATAGAGCATTAGTATGGAACCCCATGAGTATTTGGAGAATCAGTCTCTGAGTCACACCACATTGATTACTAACATGTATCACAATATATAAATCAAAGTTCAAATTTATTAACCTTGTTATATATCATTTACATCATGGTCCACTCTTTCAATTTTAAATCACAAGAATGGTTCATTACATTAATCACTTGGGTAAACAAGAATAATTCATCAATTATTTCATTTAACATCAATTATTTCACAACTCATTGAATTGTCATTGTCAATCCAATAAAACTTTTAAATCCGACTAACAAACCTGAAATACGAATTTTTATCTATTTCATAAACCCATTATTTCTCCTGTTCCAATCCATAATTATTATTTTGTGGAAATTGGTACACCCAATTGGTTGCCATCAAATCTGATCTCAGAATCTCTAATTGGTACAATGTGATCCAAGAAGGGTGACAAAAATTCCAAGAATTGTATTCACATTTTATAAATTAAATGAAGTTTTACAACATGGAAATTCAATGGAATAATTAAATACAAAACGTAATAATCCTGAATATGTTAAATAGAAGTTATAATACCAAAATCAAGATCATTGATCTATGCTCGTCGAAACGTAGTCCACAAGTCAATGTAGAATGGTCAAAATCAAAATGTTAAGGATGATATTGTATCAAGAACTATTATCAAGAGCCTAAATTATGATAATTATTAAAACATTGAGATAAACCATAAAAAATAGATGAAATATCCTCCATCTTTAAATAGGAATAATGATCAGGGATAGTGGGATAAGAATATAAACAATAAAGAAAATAAATCACTTATAGGGAGTTGATCCTTCCATAGAATCTTCTATTCACTGAATAATAATAATCATTGAAACATTGAACCCTCTTCAGATCCTACAAGATCATTTTAGTCAACGTGAATCCATAATTGTTTTATTATGCATATAAATTAGGGTTTCAGGAAATCTTAATTAAATTATCATTGTTTTAAAACCCCACGTGCATGGTTTCCTGGGAGGGGCCACATAATTTTTCAAACCGTACTCCCTGTAGGTTAACTCTTAGTTTCTAGGGTAAACATTTCTCCTATGTCGGTGAATTATTTTAAAAACCATTTTCCAACCTTCCAAACCCCCTAAATCTATGGGTTCATTGTTTTCTAGGATTAGGTGCATGGATTGGGAAAACCATGCACCAACCAGCCACTACCCAAAACACCCCCCAATAACTACAAAACTCCCTGAAATGCAACCAAAGAAAGCCTCAAAAAAAGTAAGAAAGGAAAGTGTAAAATAATACGTTAAAATGAGTAATATAAATCTCCAAAAGGTTTAGGAGCTTTCTGTCTCCCCACCTTATAACATCTCATACTAGAGTTGTACTCTGAGGCATCATTATGTTTCCTAGGTGAATAAGATGTCCCACTGAGCCTATATATATGATTTTCCATACTATGTTTCCTCCTGAATAATGAAATGTTTCAACAACACTCATACCAACAATACAATTTCATCCAATAATTATTTATCAATATAATTCACGACATGAACTAGATACACCTCAAATGATGCATCATCCTCAAGCTCAACATTATCAACAACAATCACATGTGAATGTTTGGGTTGTTACTATTGAATATATAACATATGAGAAGCTTCATAAGAAGTTATATATATTATTTAAATATCCAATCAATATTCCATCATTGTAATTATCTGCACAGCCTATAATTGTCCAACATTCATGGTTGCCAACTTTCCCAACTTCTGAATCCTATTGTGAAACAATCCCAGGGACACCTGAATGAATACCTTATCCCCCAATATAAACTCAAGGGATCAGTGAATGTGATTAATATATGACTTATTCATACTATTATCTAAAGATATATGTTTCTAAATAAACTAAAACTATTACGACATCTCCATCATGATACATATTCCCAAAAACTATGAATCACTTTCCTCCATCCAATATAGAGATGATCTGAAGGTCCTACCTTAAAGATCCTCATTTGGTTCTATATAAATATTCTCCTTGAAAAAAATTATAGGAGAATTAAATGACTACTAACAGCTTCTACCAATATCCACAAAAATCTATGTTGCATTTCTACAATATGTCCTTTAGAATATGAATTGTATTCTCCAATTTCACATCTTTTTTATGATTAAATGAAGTACTTAGAAACAACATGATATCGAGTACCCTCTATATTACTTTACAGTTTCCTAAAGAAATTTCCAAATCTTATTTTGAAACTGTACTCCACATAAGCCTTTTCAAATAGGCTATCTCCTCAAAATACATATCCCCCAACTGATCAAATTTGATTGTCTTTCAGATTGGAAAGAAATTGACAAATTTTTTCAACTTATCCAAAATCAACCAAATCATATCATTCTTCTAAGTAATCCATGAAATATTAACCACAAATTCCATTGTAATGTTCTCCCATTTCTGTTATAGAAGGGGAAATGACTCTAAAATACCACTAGGTTGTTGATTCTCAACCTCAACCTAATGATAGGTGTAACATCGTGTCATGTGACATACAATATCCGTTTTCCTGCATGGCCACCAATACGGTATTCATCTTTCATGGAATATTTTGGTCTAACCATTATAAACCGACAACATTGATTCATAGAACTGACATATCATCTCCTCACTTATACACATAGGCAAAATAACATGGATCCAGACATAGATGATCTTATCCTCACGTAATGGCCAATTTAAAGGTGACTCACCACCATCAAGGATTTACATGAGGTCCATACACTCCATGTCCTTGTACTATCTCTCCCTGATATAGCTCAGAAGTGTGTAATCTACTGATAAAGATACAATATTTATCTTTTATTGGCCCTCCTAAACCACAATGTCCATATCCACTTGAATGGACATCATCTTCCACTAAGAGATAAACTCCATGGATACCTAAGTCAGTTTCCTTTGGGTCAAAGATTAAATAACACTATTTACTATCCTTGGTGTATAAGCCAGATTAAAATCTAAAAAAATTATATATTCAACATTTCCCTACTTCCATATATTCAAATACAGTTTTGAATTTAAATAATTTATGCTCTTGTGATTGGTATACATAATAAACTTTTTCCCCATAGGTAATGCCACCAACACCTTTATGAATAATACACTATTTCATATGTTAATTATATTAATGTGTCAGCAAATATCACAACCCATATTACTCAAATTAATCTCCCAACATTTACATTACTCTATGTCCGGTCCTGGATGCATTATAAAACCTAATACACAGGTCACCTAGTTTGGCTAGCATCAAAATAAGTGAGGTGGTAAAATACTTCTCCAACTCTTGGAAAGAATTCTCAAATGATCTAGACAATTAAAAAATTACCCATATCAGGGAAAATACTAATAATGCTGCAACTGACAAGAAAATACTTAATCGAATATTCGATAATATCCCAAAAAAAACAAAAAATCATGAGATATCAAAAATATTTTTGGGAAACTCCCAATAATCTACTACTTGAAACATAATTATGTCTATTAAAACACATTCTCTATAGATGATGTGAGACATGAAATGTACACTATTAACCTAGAATTGAAACATATATAGCTTTTCATATAACAAATTCTTCTCAGTGTACATAGGATGATGTCAAGATATTGGGTATGATTGTCATGAGTCATTGAATACACCAAGATTTCATCCAAAAAAACCAAAAAAATAATCTTGGTATGCAAGAATGATTCAGATCATCATGTCTATAAACTTATTTTAGGTGTTATATATCCCAAATGACATCACAACAAACTCTTATAGGCTAGACTGGCTTCTAAAAATACTTACTAATATATCAGAAGGTATCACACTCAGCTGATGATACCATGAAATCAATTCAATAGAGCATAATAAAAAAGAACATCTAAAATGGTAAAATATATGATTGATACATGGAAGAAGATTTTATTTCATATATTTCTTTAGGTAAAACTTATGGAAATTGATACATAAAAAAAATCATCATCCTTCTTACAAAAAAATCATAGAACTCCAAAGACACATTATAGAATTGATAAATCCTTTATGTGTCAACTATTATGGTTGATGAATAAGTTCTTTATTCTAATTTGGTTCCATTATGTAAGGTGGAATGGTAAATAGTTCAACTCCAAGCATTTTGTCCATTGTAAAATCAACATTTCTCTTAGGTGTTAGTCTTGTGATGTCCCAAGGGAACACATTTTTTAACTGCTCTACTATGGGTGGAAAAAAATGAATCAAATCCACATCAATAAAAAAATGACACTAAACCTAGGTGGTTAGCTCCCCCAGTTTCCTATTAACTAGTCACGTTTTACCTTCAATGATATCATATTCACTATAAAGATAAAAACACTTAAACGTGGGAGACGTTAAGGTTACCCTCAGAGGAAATAATTATTGTGGTCTCGGTGTGATACCAACTATTCTATACCAAAAAATCAATTCAAAATATGGAATTTCATGTATGTAAATATAAAAAATGAAATTATACTCAACAACCTTGAGATCACATACCTTGTATAAACATATTTCCATCAACCACTCTCCCAACAGTGTGTCGATCACCATAACACCACTCACAAACTCAACCACTAGACTGAAAACATTAACATGAGGAAGAGATATAAAATAATGAGAGGTCACCAAATCAAATAATGTATTCTAAAACATATAATATAAATGAATAGTACCTCTAACTATTAATAGATCTGCCCCACTTTCCAAAAGAATAATTTGAACAACATTAACTGTCATACTGATCTACCCTGTGCTCCTATCGGATTCCTCTAATTTTTTCTGCTCTACTGATATGGGTTCTCTTTCCCAAAAGTACCAAATCCACCACCACAACCAGACCATCTAGTAGAACACCACCTTATAGTAGAGTTACACAAGTTCAGGTTGAAATTAATTAACATATGGGTATTGAACTATAAAAACCCATCTATTTTGGGTTAAAACAAACTATTTTACTATTTTCATACTTCCAAAATCTTTGATGTCTACTGGTTGTCAAGGAAACTGGTTTTAATAGTGACCCATTCTATTGAACTGATGAAAATTTTCAGGATTATTCCCTTGGGTAAAAGATTCTTCTCCCAAGATACACTGATTTACTCTTCTCTATTTAAAATTATCATCATGATACTTCCTACGCTCAGAATACGTACCTTCTTGTCATTCAATAAATACTAATTTTCCTCCACTAGAAGACTCATATAGGTTCCTCGTAAAAATGAATGGCCGATTAACCCCCTCATAAAAATAATTCAACTCAAAGATGTTAATATATAATATAATATCATATTTATATCTCTCTAGAACGTTCCTTAGCATAGTTTCCCATTTACTACCTTTTCTAGAACAAAGCATTGTAAATAAATGATGCAACCAATATAATCCATCACAGAAATAATATTCTGGTTCAGCCAAATAAAAAATGAAACTCTCTAATACCTCAACGTATCTAGTAATAAGTTATATAGGAATATCTTCTATAATTCTTTCTATAACATGCTTTTCAACTGCTCAACTAGAGCCTAAATATCCTAACAATGCTTCACTTATCCTTAGAATGTAAAAGAAGACAACATGATTATTTTCTCTATAATAGTCTCTATGTGGTTAAAATTTTTCTAAATGGAATAAATCCAAAACATATCTTCCTCATCTCTACCCTCTCTGGTAAACATCAAAGAGTGCTATAATAGGTACTGTCAGGTAAGATCATGCATATTTCTCAAATCCCACCTGAGGTCTCATACCATGAACTGCATAAATTGATACAAATTATCATCTAAATGCACTAATGGACCTCCAATCCAAAATACATGGACCTATTCTACGGATGTTTCAGGAAAATATCCAAAAAATATCCTACTATCACCATATCGACAAACAACATTAGGGAAGAAAGTCTCTAGAATTATAAACATGTGTATTAAGACACATTATGCAACATAAAAACATTTTTTCAAAAATTGTTCACATAATTCCATTACAATTCATCCATCGTGCGCTACCCAGTGGTAGGATTCATTACACTATCACTACCCTTGACCATCAGTCACCTTGGACATCAGTATCATACTATAATACTCTTTCACTTCATAATTTTTTCCATTAGACACCCATTTTAAACATTTTAGAAATAGAACTTTTAACATTATTTAAAATAATAAATTCTTTATTAGGAATTATTTAACATTAAAACAATAAAATAAAGAAAAGAATTTTCATTTCCTAGAACATACCCATCAGATTATTTTTACTATGTTCCTAATTTTATTCTTGTAACATAAATTATAGTCTTCCTGGAACGATACATGCATAAAAAACGCTAATTCCATATCACTCTACAACTAAAAATCCTAGAAAACAATAACATCAAACATCAATTGAGTCACCCAATGTGAAGTAACATAAAACATTAATAGTAACATCAAGAACAAAAATCCCATCCTAGGTACATGGGTTCCCCCACCACATGGGTTAGTTAAACCCATGCACCAGCTCATGAACCATGCCCGACTAATCTTAGTCTCCATTATCTATTTTCAAAATAAGAATAAATCTAGAATTAAAACAACTCCTTTGATACAAGATTATAATTTCCCAACTGAGGTTCCACATGTTGGTGCCCCATGTCAGTTTGTTTCATGACATCTGGCATGCCACCTCATATGTTAGAGGCCTCCAACTAGCTGCATGGGTCCAATTTGTAATATGGGGAAAATTTACAATATTTATTAAAGTAGAACAATAGTGGAAATAAATATAAAATAACTATATGTTAATAAAAAATAACCAACAGTTAACAAATAATGGAATGGATCCAAAATAGGGAAAGTGGATATAACCTAATATGAAAATATGTCATTTAATACAAGTATAAAGTGTATAATGAAATCCCAAAAAAATAAACACTGAAATCTCCCAATATTTTCCCGCAATCATGTATGGTTCCCTCATCAATGGTCTGTCCTAAATCTTGATTCATCCATATAACATATGTATCTTTCCCTTTTCATGTCCCATAAATGTGAATTCTATTCGGGTGCTGATCAGGTAGTCCACATTGGGTTAGAGTAAAACTCAATAGGCCTCCTCCAATGTGATCTAAACAAATATATTGTTTATAAAAGTGTATGTAGTTGTATTAAGAATAAGGATTAATGATAAAATTGAACATGTTTCAGATGAAATATTCTTTATTCAACAACATCGTACCTACTTTGTTCTATGCTCATGTCTGAACCATGTACTATCATGATTTCATAATTCATTATTTCTGGGGACTATATTATTAGTTTAATTTCACTTTCACCTTTGGTACAATGGATCATCATACACGATACTAAATCCCAGTCATGCATCGTGAGCATAGAGTAGCAGTCTGGAACCCCATGGGTATTTGGAGCATCAGTCCCTGACATACACCTCATTTTTCAAATTCACATATAAATAAATAAATATATATATATAATGGTCCTAGAAAATCAGTCTATAACCCCATAATTATTTTGATTAGTAGTCCCTATCCCAAACATCAATGTCCACATTCATGCCTTGGGGGCCTAGAGCATTAGTTTGAAAACCCATGGGTATTTATATCATTTTTTTATAACGCACACATTATTGATCAGTCATATATATAGAATATATATATTAAGGGTCAAAATCATTAACCCTTTTATCAATCATTAACATCATAGTGAAAGTTTTAATTTATTAGTTAAAATCATCATTATTTTATTTATTAACAAGAATAAAAAATAACAATTCATCAATTATTCCTCTCATCTTCGTTTATTTCACAACTCTCTAACTCTTAAATGTTAATACAATATACCCTTTAAAACCCATTATCAATGATGCAATAATAATATAGATCAATTCCAAAGACCCATCATTTTCCCCATTTCTATCCATAATTGTCATTATATTGACATTTTGGCACCCCAAGGATTTACATCAAATATGGTATCATAATCTCCAATGGGTCCAATGAGATTAGTGAAGTGTCACAGCATTTCATATAATCATATTCACCCTTTAAAATTTAAATGATATAACACTACAAGAAAATCTTATGGAAAAATTACACACACTTGATCATAAAAAATAATTTGGGAAGTAGCTATTGGACCACCCAAGTCAAGATCATTGACAAATTCTCACCAAATTGTAATCTTCAATTCGATTTGAATGGTGAAACTCACTATGGTAAGTATGATATAAGATTAAAAGCTAGGATCAAGAAAAAATGATATGAGATCTATTAAAACCTAGATATAATCCATAAAATAGGAGTAATAATTATCCCTCTTTAATGGGGTAGAAGGAGAAGATAAATAGATAGACATAGAGGAATATTGATGAAGAATAGAATCACTTACCAAAGTGGAACATGTCCTTCCACTAGATCATCGATTAGAAAATAAAGAAATTCAAGAAGCCTTGAATCAATACCAGATGTCCCCAAAAACATTTGGAATCATATTTGGTCAAAATATGGTTATTAGGGATATAAAGTTTGGGTTTGAAAAGTTTTAAATAAATTTTTGTTGGACCAAAATCCCACATGCACAATTTCCTAGTTAGGGAAATATAGTTTGACCAACTGTGGGCCCAAACAGTGTGCCAATACTTTCTAGGGTGCATGGTTTCTCCTATGTGGGGACCCGATTTGACAAACCATGATCCAACCCTGAAAAATCACTCTATCTCAGGGTTCATGGTATACTATGGTTGGCAGCATGGCTTGGGAAAATGATGTTCCAACAACACATTTCCTAAAAATTTAAAAATCCTCTAAAAATCACATTAACACACCAAAAACAAGACTCTACCAAACTAATACTAAAACAAGGGTAAAATAATAACTACACATGATTATAATATATCTCCATAATGTTCAAGATATTACAGGCCTGGAAACTAAATTGTGGTGCTGATTGGGGAATGTGGTTCCATTTATGATTCTAGTCCATGAGTTTTTAAAAACGTTGAATAATTCAACCTTAGATTAATGAGAAGAGAGGTCTTTGGAAATGAAGTTATTTTTTATCTAATCACCAAATAAATCAAAAAATTAACTAATATATAAAAATAATGTCTTCTATGTATTGTTATGTTGGTATACAAATATTATAAAATGTATAAAAAAATAAATGTGGGATTGTGGGACATGTAAGAAGCTATATTGTGGTTATTGCAGGAAACCATCCAATAATTTTTTTTAATAGAATGGTATTTAGTTTATTTAGATCCCCATGATCCATTTTTTTATTCATTAAAAATATTTATACATAAGACCATTCCACGGTTTACTACAAGTGATGGATGTGTTTCCATACCTCATCATCATAATTTTCTGACACTAGTAACCAAAATTTACATGTGTGTCATGTGCCTCACTTACCGCCATTTATTGACCACTTAGTAGAAAGAGATGAAGTATCAACTAATAACATATGAATTTATCACACTTATTTCAGTTTGTAAATTTTTAAACTCTCTAGTTTTTTATTTTCCATTAATTCATGGTTTTCGTAATTTTTCTAATAATTTTGAGTTAATGTTGATATTAGTGGGTTTCAAGATGTGATAGATCAATGTTCAGTGATATAGGGTGGGTGGTGTAAAATATTAAGCACCCGATACTCATTGGATTTGCAACAGGTACCCAATGGTCATACATGTTTTAAAGTGGATCTTCCAAGAACACTATGTTACTTTTATCATAGTATCAACTAATAATCATTAGAACCAATGTAAAAAATCCCATCATAAAGTGAATTTTTTTCATTTTACCTCGTAATATAATTCCTAAATGGTTGGAACCACGTGATTTATTTCCCATTATATTCATTTTCATAATATTCTAGTATCTTCCAATTCATTAAATCCAACTAATTGATCCCCTACTCTATCCTTTATCCATGGTAAGTTGTTCAATCATTGATGGTTTATTCAAATGATGTATACTCAAAGATCACCTCTAATCACCACATTCATTTTTTCATAAACTATTTTAACCTATATTGTATCTATTATAGGGTATTTAGATCCTATAATTGTTTCTTATTTAATTAAATATATCAATTTTGAGGCCTTGGAATAGGTAGATCTAAAGTGAGATTGTAGTTTGGATTCCATGATTCATCCTTCTTAAATCATATTTGTGTGGAACTAACATCAATCCTTTTTTAAGTGGGAAGAAAATATATTGGTGGAATCATCATTTATCCCATTAATATAAAGGATGGAATTGTAAGAACTCGGACCTTCTTTTCAGGTATGTTTTCCTTTTCTGACCGTTTTTGAGAAAAATAGGAGAATATGGAAATTTTGTAAGTACACGTTGTGTACTTTACAAGTACATGCCATTTACTTTTCTTCCGATCGAGGCCGTGTTCTGGCCGTGTCCAGGCCAGTCACACGGGGTGTAGCAATGCGGTGGAGTTCGATTAATATGGCGTACGGATAAGGGGACTTCACGCCGTGTTCTCAAGAAGTACACGCCGCGTACGTTTCTTTTTTATTTCATTAATCGGACCGGGGTTGTGCCTAATCCCCATTTTCATCTTATTCTCCACCTATTTACGTCCAAAGTGACCTAGAGAGCCGATTCTTCTCTGAGCCACCAATTCTTCACCGGTTGTCTGAATCGAACGCCATCAGGTGAAATAGAATCGCAGTGGTGAGTTCTCAGTTCTTCTTTGGCCACATTTACTGATTCCTCCTCTTGTGAGAGTTATCTAAGGTTAATAGTTTTAGATTTTTTTGAAGATCTACTCCATTATAGGCCAATTAACAGGATAAGTTTCGATAATATCAATCTCCTAGAAATGAGGTGGGTGGTTTGTTTCCCAACGTTGAATTTCTTTGAGTTTTTGGTGCCAAAGTGTCGGATACCCATGTATCGTGTATCTCGGGTTAGGGTTTTGATCATTGTTTTTATCTACCTTAGATTTATTGTATGCATGAGGTTATAATATGATTAATAATTGCTTTTTAGCATATTTGATGATCACCCCATAGGTGTTTCCCCTAGTTTGGCTGTTGATTTCTTTTTGCCATGGTTTCCTACGAGGCAACCCTTTTGCACATTGCTAGTATGCCTGTTGACTTGATTGCAAGTATTTCCTGCTATTTATATGCTTGTGGATTCATTTTTAGCTATTATCCAAGTAGTTCCTGAACGTAATTAGGCTGCTAATAGTCGATTACACACGACTAAACTGCTCAGGGCTGAGTGAACCTGGTGTGGTAGACTAAAGGGGAATTGGCGATTAGGGCTTCCCTAGAGAGTCTGTTATAACTAGTATCGATCGCAGGGCCTATGTGAATGGGACTTTGTGCTTCCTCAGAGTGTCCATAGTTTCATAGCGAGACTATAGGGGGAATTAGACATAAGAGATTCCTCAGAGAGTATATATCTTTGGTTGCAAGACCATAGGGGAATTGACGGTGAGGGATTTCCATAGTGTCTGGGCCAATGTACGTCTACTTGACTAGAGGGGTATGTGTAGAGACCCTAAGCTTGACGTACATGGACATTACATTACATATGAGGAATACTTAGTACATTACAAAAATACACACATAAGGACCGTAATAGTTTAGTGTATTTGGAAACTTGAAATATATTCTTCTAATCGTGGTGAAAGATCTTCAACATCTCTCATAAAGATCTTCACTTTTTTTCATACCTATAACATTTCATTATATCCTGGGGAAAAGAAAACATAAAAGGGTGATCTCAAATGCTCAGTAAGGGTAAAAAAATATCAATCACATCATATTCATGAGAACATAACAATTTGGAAATCTTACCCTACAAAAGAGATCATAATTTCATAACATGGGATAAATCATGGCAGTGAAATGTAATCACAATAATCATAAATTAAAACATGATGCTTTGTGTAATACACACATAATCATTTAGAATCATTTATTATTAGTCAAGACTCATTGACAAGTCTATATTAGTGGGAAATTTCCATTTCTGAACCGATTTCATTCCTCGTTTCAGTCCTGCTTCACTGAACTGGTTTAACCTGCCGTTCCAGCCATGTCTATCTCATGAGTTATAAAATCTTTACCCAATGCATTGGAGGGAGATATAGGTCCCACCCATATCATAATGATATCATTCGTATGTGTTCCACAAAAGCATAAACCATACATCATAGCATAACCCATGTAATAAAAATGGGAATCTTAAACATCGTGACATCATAAAACAATTCATATAAGATAAAGGAATTCATAAAAATATTTCCATCACAACATAATCAAATCCTTGTAATAATAGGGATATAAATAGAACCCTATATTATCATATATGGAAAATAATTTTGATAAAACTCTTGCACTCCATTCTTGAGGAAAATATCCTTTCTACTTCAAAAACAATTTCCCTTCTTAACATGTCATACAATTTTAAACTAAAAGAAGTTGATTAAAAATAAACTTGAAAACATATAAAGGAAGATTCTTGGAAATATTTTTTTATAATCCATTCATGCCGTATATGTTAAAAAAACATTCTTCTCGTACTTTTTTCGAACAAGTCAAAAAGTACCTTGTACGAAAAAATGACAAAAGATTCCTTTCATATCTTTTACTAAAAACTCACCGAAGGGTAAAATTGGATTTAAACAATTGTAAGGGGATGGAAATAATATTAAATATTGAGGAATCATGGATGTTGATGATAAAAGACACCCCAATAGATTCCCAAGTATAAACATTCTTGGATAAAAATGAGATTGTGATATATCCCTTACCTTAGGTATGATTTGCTTCGTAAGTGTCCAAACCTCCTCTTATTTGAAGCGCTTCTTTGAGACCTTTTTTTAGGGCACTAAACTTGGTCTTTGATGAAGACCAAGACCTCTATGATGTCTCTAGTTAAGTGGAGAGAAGAATTTGGCAGGGTTTGGCCGAGCTTGAAGGCTCAAAGTTGTGTGAGGAAGAGAGGGAGGAGGTTCCCTTTTATAAGGGAGGAGAGGGGCACCTTTGGAAAAACTAAAAAAATTAATTTATTATAAAGACATATTCGGTTTTAAATATCTCCAAATTGATTTATTTCGAAGATAAGGTAAGTATGGGTAGAAATTATCTCATACAATAGAATTTGGACAAGAATAGTTTACTATTTTAACATTATCATTTATATTTAACTTTAAGTTAGATAATTTTACTTTTACCGTGTCTTTTTGTGTTCTTACACTATAAGGTTAATAAATATACTATAAGAAGACAAACGAACCAAAAGTTGTTTATTATTAATATATATAACCTTATCTAAGTCATTTGGCCGAACCATATATTTTTAGGAATAAAATAACAATTAATAATATTATATTTGTTTTAAATACTATTTTATGTCAATTTTGATACTATTTAGTAATTTATTTTTGTGAAAATCATAACAGAATGATTAGTTCGAAAAATGTTAATTAAATCAATACTAACATGTCATATTAACCTAGAAAATTAGTGGAATTCATAAAAAGTCCCAAATTACATTTATTTGGGTATTTATAACATCAATTATGTCAATATTTCATTAATAAGATAATTACTACATCATCATTGTGTCATAAATAAATTAAATTATTTAATGTCTAAAAATTAAAAATAAAATACCATTATGTAGTAAAACTTTTTATATTTCTAATGAATATTTATAGTCGAATATATCTTATGTTTAACCCTATATTAAAAATGATTTACTTATTAAACATTGATTTTAACTATTTTAACCCTTCTTTAAATAAATTAATAATAAATTTCCTATTCTAATCCAATTGGGCATAAATGGTCATATATTATTCCTAAGGTTGTGTTTGCTCGAATTAAACTTATCCAATAGAATTAGGACATGTTTTATGGTAATAATAATATCATTTTTACCCTTAATTACCCTATTTACTTTTAACCGTGGTAAAATGAAGTAAAAAGTTACTTTTCACCAAAAAATTATTTTCATCTCATTGAACCACATTTTACTTACTGACATCAATTGTGTCTCTAGGATTTTTGAAATTCCATTCACAAAAGCGGTAAAATTATTTTTTCTGTAAATTTGCAAATTCTCCTAGTAGGTGGGTAAAAGACGGTGAAAAGTTCAATGAAATTTTTATATATCAAAAATTATTATAAAATTACTCCAATGAATTACATTGAACATATATAGGTATTATGTATCAATTTTGACTTAAAATAAATTTAAATAAAATAAATAATTATTTAAATAAATATTCGGTTTTTAAATAGTAACCTAGTGTTTTCACTATTCATCAAAAATTGAATGTTTTCAGAAAAATACCAAAATTTCACCCGAGGATATTTTCGATATTCCGAATCCAAAAATGAAGACCATTTTCAAAAATAAAATTTATAAAATTTCAAAAAGTGGGTATTACTATTCATAACAGCTAGTTTTAATAATATTTTAATAGCATATCGTTGTTTCGCAAAACTCGGTATTGCGTACAACACACGCTATCGTGGAAGGTCGCGCTTGCGTGTAATGCAAGCCAAGTTAGGGATTCATGTTGTGCAAGATCCTTTTGGTGTAGCGTACAACACAATACATTAATGAAATTAAAAATAATATTTTTCATAAAATCTTGGGGTGTTACATTCTACCGCCCTTAAAATGAATTTCGCCCTCGAAATTCGTCGGGGTTATAAATGGTTTACTACTTGAAAGTTTCTTTAATAGAAACCCACATAGTAAAAAGGAATACCAAAACTTGGATTTAAAAACTAAGGTATAAAACGTAACGGTTACCCAAATTAACTAATCACTGGGTTTCCACATAGGAGAACATAGGTGAAAATATGGATATGGAAGATAAATCTAACCGTCATGTTCTGATGGAGAGTGGTAGAGAACATGTCTTTGAAAAATCCAATAATCACAAAGCCATAAATTTGTGATGATCTAGGGTACCATCTGATTCATCGGATATAAGGGCGCTAGGACAACATTTTTGGTTTTAAAGATCATTTCCCTAAAGTTGAAGAATTTGAATTAGAATAAATAATTACTTTATTTTGGTACAATCTCACTGTTGTTCATTCTTTGTACAATTTCCACTTCATATATTAATGAAATTAAGTTGAATTTGTTATTCATGAAGTGTTAATAGATCATGTGATATAATGATGGGTCATTCCATCTGTTTCACACAAAAGGTTAGAAAAAGTTATCAAATATACATAAGTCCATCTATGGAGAGGTTAATCGTATACGATTACAAGAATGAACTTATACTTCATATATCATACCGCGTAATAAAATAAAACTAGTTTCTACTAACCAGGGACTTTCTGTAGGCCAATGGTAGGTGATAAAGACCAGTCGCACTTCGGTTGTGGGTTCGATTCCCATATCCTTGTCCGACGTGATGGGTTGTCGCCCATCCTGTAGGTTGTCTTTTTTCTAAAGCTATATTACTATAACATCCCATCAATAATATCAAAAAATGTTTTATCCTTAAACAATACTAACTTATGTCAAAAATAATCCATTCCAATCTTTAGTTTTATCTAAAATTCTTCGGTCCAAGCTCATAGTATAATGAAAATGATTACTTGAAATGTCACATAACAATCACATGAGTGCCATCATTTATCCCCCATATATCATAAGATATGTGAATACATTAATCATGTATTCTCTTGAAGAATGAATACCCATTGAACATTAGTGAAAAAATGAATGAAATTAATAGTTAACACTTTCCACAAACCAAAATCCTCAAAATTCTTTATACTCAAACCATGATATCACTTAGTCCTTATATCAATCATGAGCTATGAATACAGTCAACCATTTCATTATCTTCTTATCCCTTCATTATGAGCATATCATTTGCTTACCAAAAATATCTCAATCACTTTCCATGGTTACTAGTACCATAAAATTATTGAATACCACAATAGACCAATACATAAATATTCCAATATTACACGATACTATATACAACATTATTTTGGATTCCCATTACATAAACACTTAATCATTCCACCACATAGTTGTCATATTCAACATCTCCAATAGTGATCTCATGTAACTTCCCTTTGTCCTTTTCCTTAATTGGTTGCTCATGTTGATCATCATTAACCCTTGGATTAGGGCATTGATTAGAATAATGCCCCATTTCATTGCACTTGAAGCATTGAAGCGTTGTTGGTGCGTTCTCTGTAGTCTTTTATTTATTCACACCATTAGAAACCCTTTTTCCATTACTTCGACACTCAACTGCTCGATGACCTTATTTTCCACACTTAAAACATTTTCTAGTCCCTTTAAGTCAATATACACCATGTTTCTTTCCACACTTTGAGCATAAGGAAACATTCATCATCTTTTCACCATTATTCTGAGATTTCTCCATGAACTCCATCTTTAGTTTCTTGTCAAAACCATGAGATGGATATGTAACACCAACTTCCATTTCTACCTTAATTGCACAACGCACAATTTCTTCGTAGCTACTGAAGTCTATTATAGCTAATGCCCATCGAAGATTTGGTTTTATGCCACTGAATAATCAATCAACTTTACTTTCAGGTTGGATGATAAATCCAGATGCATACCTTTCAAGCCATGTAAATTTCGCTTTGTATATACCAACAGATTCATCATCCTTTTGCTATAATTCAAGAAATTCCTTCTCCATCTCTGTTCGAAGAATATGAGGGAAGTACTTATTGAAAAATAAGTTCTTGAACTAGTCCCATTCCATGGACTCAATTTCATCTCTTGACCTAGTATTCTTGATAATATTCCACCATTGATCAACATCACCTTCCAAAGGATATACTGCTAAGATGACTTTATCATGTTAAGAATATTGAAGAACTGAAAATATCTTTTCACTGGTACTCACCCATTGTTTAGAAACAAGTGGATCGGAAGACCCACTGAAAGAAGGTGGGTGTTGCCTCATGAAGAACTCAATAGAATATTGTTCCCTTCTCAGCTCATTTGGATGTCCAGAATGATTCATAGCTTCTGTAAGAATAACAATAAGATTTTGCACTCCATCTCTCATAACGTTGGATTGTTCAGGAGGAAAATCATTGCATCGTCCATTACATTGATCAATACGGTTCCTTCGGGTTCCAGTCATCTTCTAAAACCCAAAAAACATTGTGTGAGAGGAAAAAATCACGCTAGGTAAAACAACATAATAAAGGGGGAGTACCATGAATATCTAACATCTTAGGATTAATTCTAAGATGGTTAGAACAATTATATGACTATAACGTATACTTAACCTTAGGGACATCCCTAGACATACCTTAGAAATATCTCTAGGGATCTCACTAAAGTTCTCGCATCCTAGTTTCCAAAGGTTGACTAAAACTTTCATCTGATACCAACTGTAGAGACCCTAAGCTTGATGTACATGGACATTACAGTACATTTTTGGAATACTTAGTACATTAAAAAAACACACACATAAGGACCATAATAGTTTATTGTCTTTGGAAACTCGGAATATAATCTTCTAATCGTGGTGAATGATCTTCAACATATCCCATAAAGATCTTCCCTTTTTTCTAACCTAAAACCTTTCTTTATATCCTAGGGAAAATAAAACATAAAAGGATGAGCTCAAATGATCAGTAAGGGTAAAAAAAGAAATATCAATCACATCATATTCATAAGAACATAACTATTTGGAATTCTTACCTTGAAAAAGAGATCATAATTTCATAACATGGGATAAATCATGGTAGTGAAATGCAATCACAATAATCATAACATAAAACATGAAGAATTTTGGTATACACACATAATCATATAGAATCATTTCTTATTAGTCAAGACTCATTTCCAAGACTATCTTAGTGGACGAAGTCCATTTCTGAACCGAGTTCATTCCTCGTTTCAGTCCTGTTTCAGTGAACCGGTTTAACCGGCCGTTCCAGCCATGTCTATCACATGAGATATAAAATCTTTACCCAATTAATTGGATGCAGATATAGGTCCCACCCATCTCATAATGATACCATTCTTATTTTTTCCACAAAATCAAAAGCCATACATCATAGCACAACCCATGTAATAAAAATGGCAATCTTAAACCTCATGACATCATAAAAAAAATCATATAAGATAAAGAAATTTATAAAAATATTTCCATCACAACATAATAAAATCCATGTAATAATAGGTATAAAAACCGAACCCTATATTATCTTAGATGTAAAATAATTTTGATAAAACTCTTTAACTCCTTTCTTGAGGAAAATATCCTTTCTACTTCAAAAACATTTTTCCTTGCTTAACATGTCATACAACTTTAAACTAAAAGAAGTTGATTAAAAATAAACATGAAAACATGTAACGGAAGATTATTGGAAATATTGTTTTAAAATCCATTCATTCCGTATATGTTAAAAAAACATTCTTCTCATACTTTTTTTTGGAAAAGTCAAAAAGTACCTCGTACGAAAAACGACAAAAGATTCCCTTCATATCTTTTACTAAAAACTCACCGAAGGGTAAAATTGGATTTATACAATTGTAGGTGGATGGAAATAATATTACATATTGAGGAAAAATCGATGTGGATTATAAAATACACCCCAGTAAATTCCAAATTATAAATAATCTCGGATAAAAATGAGATTGTGATATTTCCCTTACCTCAGGTCTGATTTTCTTCGTTAGTGTCCGAACCTTGTCTTCTTTGAAGTGCTTCTTTGAGACCTCCTTTTAGGGCAATATAATTGGTCTTTGAAAAAGACCAGGACCTCTAGGATGTCTCTAGGGAAGTGGAGAGAAGAAATTGTTAGGGGTTGGCCGAGCATGAAGGCTCGAAGTGGTGTGAGGAAGAGAGGGAGGAGGTGCCCTTTTATAAGGAAGGAGAGGGGCACCTTTGGAAAAACTAAATATATTATTTTATTATAAAGCCATATTCAGTTTTAAAAATCTCCAAATTAATTTATTTCGAATCTAAGGTGGGGATGGGTCAAAATCCTCTCATCCAATAGAATTTGGACAATTTTAGTTTACTATTCTTACCTTATCATTTAGATTTAACTTTAAGTTAGATAATTTTACTTTTACTGTGTCTTTTTGTGTTCTTACAATATAAGGTTAATAAACTTACTATAAGAAGACAAACGAACCCCAAGTTGTTAATTATTAATATATATAACCTTATCTAAGTCATTTTCCCGAACCTTAGATTTTTAGGAATAAAATTAAAATTAATAATATAATATTTGTTTTAAAAACTAGTTTATGTCATTTTTGACACAATTTAGTAATTGATTTTTGTGAAAATTATAACAGAATGATTAATTTGAAAATTGTCAATTAAATAAATATTGACATGTCATATTAACCTATAGAATTAGTTGAATTCAGAAAAAGTATCAAATTTCATTTATTTGGGTATTTATAACATCAATTATGTCAATATTTCATTAATAAGATAATTTCTGCATCATCTTTGTGTCTTAAATAAATTAAATTATATAATGTATAAAAATAACTAATAAAATATAATAATGTAGTAAATCTTTTTATCCTTCTAATGAATATTTATAGTCGAATTTATCTTTTGGATAACCATATATTAAAAATGATTTACTTATTAAACAATGATTTTAACTATTTTAACCCTTCTTTAAATATATTAATAATAAATGTCCTAATCTAATCCAGGTGGGACTAAATGGTCATATTTAATTTCTATGGTTTTTTTGGTCGAATTACACTTATCCAATTGAATTAGGACATGTGTTAGGGTAATAATAATATCATTTTTACCCTTAATTACAATATTTACTTTTAACCATGGTAAAAAAGTACAAAGTTACTATTCGCCAAAAATTGTTTTCATCTCATTGAACCACATTTTACTTACTTACATCAACCGTATCTCTCATATTTTTGAAATTCCATTCAAAAAAGTGGTAAAACTATGTTGTATGTAAATTTGCAAATTCTCCTATGAGGTGGGTAAAAGACGGTGAAATGTTCAATAAAATTTTTATATATATAAAATTATTATAAAATTACTCCAATGAATTACATTGAACTTATATAGGTATTATGTATCAATTTTGACCAAAAATAAATTTAAATATAATAAATAATTATTTACATAAAAAGTCGGTTTTTAAATAGTAACGTAGTGTTTTCACTATTCATCAACAATTGATAGTTTTCAAATAAATACCAAAATTTCACCCTAGGCTAATTTCGATATTCTGAATCCAAAAATGAAGTCCATTTTCAAAAATAAAATTTATAAAATTTCAAAAAGTGGGTATTACTATTCATAACGGCTAGTTTTAATAATATTTTAATAGTATATCGTTGTTTAGTGAAACTCGGTATTGCGTACAACACACGCTATTGTGGAAGGTCGCGCTTGCGTGTAATGCAAGGCAAGTCAGGGATGCATGTTGAGCAAGATTCTTTTGGTGTAGCGTACAACACAATACATTAATGAAATTAAAAATAATATTTTTCGTAAAATCTTGGGGTGTTATAGTTTGCTAGTAGGAGCCACCTAGAGAGTCAGTGCTTATTTGTTGGTTGGTTGTGACGAGTCCACAAAGCCAAAGAACAAACTTGGGTTTGTACTACTTGTTGTTTAGGTAGACTGCCGGGTTACCAGTTGGGATTACTTGCTTGCCGTAGGAGAATAGTGTTGTTTCTAGGTTCCTTGGTTGATAGCTAAATTATTGTACTAAACTAATAAATAAATGTGAATGAATATTTGTAGGATTGTTTCATTAGTGTACTTCTGCTTCTCTGCTGCATTTATTTCCTTTAATTTTTCTATATTACTCACTGACAGTAGGGCATGGATCTCGTGGTGATTGCCTAATGGGATTAGTCTCACACCCTTTTTGAGTCCTGCTTTTTGGCCCAAATAGGTTATATTGTTGCATGTGTGGATAGGGATTGTGGCCCTTATACTTCGGGTATGTTATTTTTGGTTGGAGCTGGAGAGAATAGGACCGAGCATAGGCCTGCGATGCTGTAGAAGTTTCTTTTACTTTTGTACTTTGTTTTCAGTTTTATTTTAGCATGTTGTTGTGTTTTCTACTTTCCTTAGATACTTGTACCTACTGCATCATTATCATTATCATTATGTGTTCATTTCTTCCGCTATTTAGTTTCAGTGTTTGTATGCTGTTTACTACTTCCACCATTGACTGATGTTTTCTTTCCTTGTATACCTTACCAGATGAGGGCATAGTTTCCCCAATAACTTACCAAGTCCCTCGCTGCTATTTAGAAGCCTCTGGCATTTGGGGAAATGAGCCTGAGGTCATGTGGCGAACCGGGTACGGGGCACCAGTGGAAGGGCTCCAGATTCAGGTCGTTATAAAGTGGTATCAGAGGAGTTCTTTCCTTTTTTTATTGACTTACTATTTAGAGACATTAGAGAGGGATAGGACGGAATAGGTAAATGGTAAATAGCTATGCCCGGGTGTTCTAGAACCCATGTACAGGGAAAAATCCAAATTACCTCAAATATTGCAAATTTTGAGTTTTGAAAATGTTACAGTTTAATTGATTTCACCATTGGGTGATGCACTTGTTTTGTGTTGTTACTGTTTATATGATTGCGGTTCTATTTTATTGCAACATGATGAGATGAGGGAATGTCATCTCATGCATCATATAGGCACATGTTTGATGATCACATGCCATGAATTTTTCCATGCCATCTAGGAAGCATTAGAGATTTCATGCTGTTGTTATAGGATTTGTGATAGACAATGCATGCTATTGTGATA
The DNA here is from genome assembly GCA_963277665.1 of Viscum album. Classification (NCBI taxonomy): domain Eukaryota; kingdom Viridiplantae; phylum Streptophyta; class Magnoliopsida; order Santalales; family Viscaceae; genus Viscum; species Viscum album. Next base: position 1,608,041,244 of record OY728127.1, on the reverse strand, counting down.
GCTGCTGTGATAGAATACCTGCTATGTTGATAGGGTATCGTTGTTTGGAGTTTTTTATCACGAACGCCAAAACATTGATATTAGAGGTATTATGGGCTCTCGAGGATCGGAATTTGGTGGGACATGAGTTCATATAATTTTTTCTTATTATATTCACTGTTAGGATGCCATGCTTTGATTCGCGGGGAGTATGTGCCCCCATGGATCGGAATTTGGAACCTTAAACCTCCTTTTTTCTTTTTTTATAGACTCTGGTGCAGATCTGAGGCTACAGTCCGGAAAAACCCAGAATATATGGTGTGTACTTTATAAATACACACCGTGTAATTTTTGTCAGTGTCATTGACCGTGTGAACAGGGACGCAGAGCTATAAGTGGTTTTCGGGAACACGCCGTGTACGGTAGGTACACGTCGTGTAGAGGTTAACTAGGAGCCCGTCCGTGTAACTAACAACACATGCCACTTAATTCATGTTTAGTACACACCGTGTTTGGTATGCACATGTCGTATATCGTTTCCGAGGTATCCAGACGTGTCTTCAGAAACACGGGTCGATGTCATCTTCTCCAATACACGCCGTGTTTTTTTGTAACATGCCTTGTAAGGATCAGTCGAGTACTTGGTCGTGTCACAAACAACACGGGCCGAGGTTTCCCTTCAAGTAAAAGCCGTATCTCTTAGGAACACGCCGTGTAGTGTCGACCGTGTGTCATTCCGTGTCACTAACAATATGGGCCAGGTAAGGCGTGTCCATCACACACTGTGTCTGACTCAAAGCACATCGTGTAGTCTTCGGATGGGACAGTCTGTGTGACTTAGTCGTGTAGGAGTAACTGGGAAGGGAAAAAGTGGTAAGTACACGCTGTGTAGTTTAGGAACACGCTGTGTAGCTGGGAAGTTTGCACAACCAAGTAAGGCCAAGGTACACGCTCTGGGTAAAAATTTAAGACACATGCCGTGTAGTGGTACGACACGCCGTGTAGTCATGTTTTTCCCAGATTTAAAGGTTTTTCCCTCCTGTTCTGTTTTACTCTCCTATTTTCCAACAGTTTTCATCATTAATAAAGGTGTTTTTTGGTCCTTCAAATTTATAGCACTGAGACGTCCTCATATTGCACACCAGGAAATAGGTAGCAATCGTACTCCTGATACGACCGATCAGGGACTGTCAATAGTTCTGCCCATCGTTCTGGACATGGGACCTACAGTGATTCTAGACACTAGTTCTGACGCTTAGTTCAGGGAGGGTTTCATGAGATTCATGCAGACCATCCATGGAGTTTAGCATCCTGGACCGACTATGGCAGAGCTGATGCGGGTCTTCCAGCAGCAGCATCCTCCCACTTTAACAGGGGATAGAGGACCTCAGGCTGTAGAGTCATGGATGGAAGCCATGCTGTCCATATTCAAGAATCTAAAGATACCTCCAAAGTGGAGGGTAAATCTTGAGATGTATATGCTGCGATAGTCCACCAAGAAATGGTGGGACGTAGTCTCTTAGACGGGGCGCCAGCGGGCTATGGATTGGGATGAGTTTCAGCATATGTTTTACGACTACTTCTACCCAGCGATGTTGAGGGCTGACAAAGCCAGGGAGCTGATGAGCATACAACATGGTACTCTCTCAGTTATAGAGTATTCATCCCGCTTCACTGAGTTACAGTAATTCATTCCCGTCCTGGCGAAAGGAGAGCTGTTTTCAGCGAGGATGTTAGAGGAAGGCCACAGACGGGAGATCAGATCGCAGGTGAATGTCTTTCAGTTGACATCTATTACTCTGATAGTCAACTAGGAACTCAACAAAGAGAGGAATCTGAGGGAGACTGGGTTTTTGGACCAGGATGGTACAACATCCATGGTTGATTCCCTCCCGACAGACAGCAGGAAGCACCACCGAGATTCTACCCAAGGCGACACGAGGACGCGAGTTATTCCTCATGGTAGACGAGATTCCCCTTATGGCACCCAAGTAGTGTGTTATCAGTGTGGGATGATAGGGAATAAGAAGCCTCAGTGCCCGAGTGACCCAGTGGAGTGCCGATCCTACGACAAGATGGACCATTTGTAGCATTTCTGCCTGGTTTCTCTTCCAGCATCTAGTGAAGGAGGATCAGTTTCGACCCCACATGCAGGAGCAGGATTACCCACTCCACAGAAGACTGGGGGATAGAGTTCTGCAGGACGTTCAGGTTAGGGAAGAGGTTTTGGAAGTAGTGGTCAGGCTCAGGGAGAAGCAGCTCATGGTTTTCAGGCTGCTACACAGGACCGCGGTGCAGGCCAGACGTTTGCTGTAGAGAAGATTTATCAGGAGTAGGATCTCGGACCCTCTACAGTTCGAGGTACGGTCTTAGTAGCCTCAGTTTTATCTTAAACCATTTTTTATACTGGTGCTTCACATAGCTTTATCTCTGTTGCTGTCATGCAAATCCTTGAGCTCTATGTCTTTTCGTCTGCTGACATGTTGACTCTTCACACACCCTTTAAAATGAGGACATCTAGCATACGTTAGTGCAAGGGGTGCCCTGTCGAGGTTGCAGGGTATCGTTTCCTATGAGACATCTATGTCCTATAGATGAAGGGTTATGAAATAATTCTCTGTATGGAATGGTTGGTTTCCTTCCAGGCAGTTATCGATTACTATCGTCGTAGGGTGAGTTTTGTATCACAAGAGGCTGAATCATTCCTTCATTAAGGCATGTGGGATGTTCAGGTGCGTCGATCCGGACTCGAGCATCATGGTATATGAGAAGTTACAACCCATATTGCTAGTCTTTATCTGGATGACCAGGGGACTTCTCAGTTAGATTTCCCTCCAGTGGTTGATCGCTTTCCAGATGTCTTTCCAGAAGACTTTTCAGGGTTGCCTATGAAGCATGAGGTGGACTTCTCGATTGAGATCGTTTTAGGAGGAGCACCGATTTCCATTACTCCCTATAGGATGGATACACCTGAGTTACATGAGCTCATGAAGCAGTTGGAGGATTTGCAGGAAAAGGGTTTCAGAAGACCCAATACTTCTCCTTGGGGTTCGCCTGTTTTGTTCACAAAGAAGGTAGACAGTACCCATAGGCTTTGTGTGGATTATTGGAAGTTTAACCAGTAGAAGGAAAAGAACTGATATCCCTTGCCGAGGATTGATGATCTTTTCGATCATCTTCATGGTGCTTGGGTGTTCTCGAAGATCGATTTGAGGTCCGGTTATTAGCAGTTGTGCGTTAGACCTTCATATATACCTCTGATAGCCATCAGGAAGAGGTATGGACACTATGAGAATACGGTTACGCCATTAGGTCTTACGAACGTGCGAGTAGTTTTCATGGAGCTGATGATCTGAGTGTTCCATCCTTACTTGTATTCTTTCGTCGTGGTCTTCATAGACTATATCTTGGTGTACTCTCACACATGACACGACCATACAACCCATCTTGAGATCATTTTTAGTACACTGTGGAAGAATCGGCTTTATGCTAAACTCTCGAAGTGCCACTTTTGGATAGACGAGATTCACTTCTTGGGTCATGTCATCTCAGAGACAGATGTATAAATTGACCCAGAGAAGGTGAGAGCAGTAGTTACCTAGGAGAAACCGAAGAACATCATTGAGGTACAAAGATTCTTAGGGATGGCTGGTTACTACATGCGGTTTATACAGGACTTCTCACACCTAGAAGCACCGTTTACGGGCTTGAATAAGAATGGGTGAAATTTGTTTGGTCAAAAGCCTATGACTCAACCTTCCAAGAGCTTAAGGGGAGATTGACTTCAGCACCGATCCATGTTTTTCCAGAGCCTGGCAAGAGCCATACAATTTTCGGTGATGCATCTTGCATTGGACTTGTAGTAGTTCTTATGCAGGTGGATCGAGTGGTTGTGTATGGATCTCGGCAGTTGAGGCCACATGAGAGGAATTATCCTATGCACGACATGGAGTTGGCTGAGGTTTCTCATGCTTTACATGGATGGAGACATTACATTTTGGGAGAACATTATGTGGTATACAGTGACCACAGAAGTCTCAAGTAAATCTTCACGCAGCGTGACATAAATATGAGACCGTTTAGGTGGGTTGAGTATCTCCAGTCCTTTGATTTTGAGCTCACCTATATGCCATGAAAAGGCAACACAGTGGTTAATGCACTGAGATGTAGAACTCAGATACATGCAGTTCAGGAGGCCAGTACTTAGTGGAAACAGATTTCTCTTTTCTCAGAAATGCATTTGGAGGTGCAAGACAGGAAGGGGCATACTTTCATATCTTCCATGGCTGTTACCTCTGCACTTTTGGACTGAGTTCGAATGAGGTAGCTAGCAGATTCAGAATGGCTTGTCCTACGGGAAAGCATGTCAGGAGAGGAACCACTTCCCAGGTAGACCATTGGCGAAGATGAGATCTTTCATTTCCAAGGACGTGTATGGGTGCCAGAAGATATACACGAGGAGCTTATTCAAGACTTCCATTCCTCAGTTTGGGAAGTTCATCCTAGCATCACCAAGATGTACCATGATTTAAACCGCCAGTACTGGTGGCCATGTATGAAGAGGGATGTGGCTGGTTTTGTCATGAGATGTTCCACCTGTTAGTAGGTGAAGGAAGAGCACCACTGGCTAGCTGGGATTTTGCAGCAGTTACCCATTCCATAGTGGGAGTGGAATGATGTCGCGATGGACTACGTGATAGGGTTACCAATATCATCGAGAGGAAATGATGTGGTGTGGGTTGTCCTTGATAGGATTATGAAGGTTTCTCACTTCTTTCTGATAAAGGAGACCTTCGATGTTGATTAGCTTGGTCGGTTGTACGTCCGTGATATTTGGCGCTTTCCTGGTGTTCTGAGAACTATAATTTCAGATAGGGATGCCCGCTTTACTTCTCATTTCTGGTAGGGGTTACAGAATGCTTTGGGTACGAAGGAACATCTGATTACAGCTTATCACCCTCAGACAGATGGCCAGTCAGAGAGCATGATCCAGGTGCTTGAGGATATGCTCTGAGCTTGTATTCTAGAATTTGGTGGTTCTTGGTAAAAACTTATACCTATCGTAGAGTTTTCCTATAAAAATAGTTTTCAGGAAACTATTCATATGGAACCTTATGAGGCTTTGTACGGTAGGCCATTCCGATCACCTTTGTGTTGGCTGGAGGCAGGAGAGGAAGCTTTGCTGGGACCTCATCTTGTTCAGGATACATCAGAGTAGATAGAGTTGATTCGAAAGAGGATGACTACTGCACAGTCTCATCATAAATATTATGCTGATCAGCGGAGGTGACCTCTGAAGTTCGGGGTCGGAGAAGAAGTTTCCCTATGTCTTACCCCGAGGTTGGGACACAATAGGATCAGGATACAGGGTAAGCTTTCAATGAGATACGTCGGGCCATTTGAGGTTCTGGAGAGAGTCAGGCTGGTTGCTTATAGGTTTTAGTTACCTTAGAGATATCAGGCTATGCCCGACGTCTTCCATGTTTCTCAGCTTCGACGCTATTTCTCAAACCCATCTCATGTTTTTCAACCCGAGGAGGTTGATTTGGAGAATGATGCATCGTTTGAGGAGCATCCTATCAGGATTTTTTATCGTAGCACAAAGGTACTCTGTGGCTGGTCTGTTCCTCTGGTACGGGTGATATGGCAGCACGACCATGTGCAGAACGAGACTTGGGAGAGGGAGGTCGATATGCGATCACAGTGGCCAGAGTTGTTCAAGGTTTATTATTCTCTAACTTTCTAGGGAAATTCAGGGACAAATTTCTTTAAGGAGGGAAGTTTGTAAGAACCCGGACCTTCTTTTCAGGAATGTTTTTCTTTTCTGGCCATTCTTGAGAAAAAGAGGAGAATCCTGAAATTTTGTAAGTACACGTCGTGTACTTTACAAGTACATTCCGTGTACTTTTCTTCCGCTCGAGGCCATATAATAGCCGTGTCTGGGCTAGTCACACGGGCTGTAGTGATGAGGTGGAGTCCGATTAATACGGCGTACGAAAAAGGGGACTACACGCCTTGTACTCAAGAAGTACACGCCGTGTACTTTTCGTTTAATTTCATTAATCAGACCGAGGTCGCGCCTAATCCCCATTTTCATCTTCTTCTCTACCTATTTACATCCAGAGCGACCTAGAGAGATGATTCTTCTCTAAGCAACCGATTTTTCACCGGTTTTCCGAATCGAACGTTGTCGAGTGCAATAGAATCACAGTGGTGAGTTCTCTGTTCTTCTTTGTCCATGTTTTTTGATTCATCCTCTGGTGAGAGTTATCTAAGGCTGAACATTTTAGACATTTTTTTAAGATTTACTTCGTTCTAGTCCGATTCAAATTCTAAGGTCCAAGAATATCATTCTCTTATGATTGTGGTAGGTTCTTTGTTTCCCTATGTTGAATATATTTGAGTTTTTATTGGAAAAGTGACGGATAACCATGTATCGGGTATCTCGGGTTAGGGTTTTGATCCTCTTTTGTTATCTGACTTAGACTGCATCTATTCTTGAGGTTATTAGATGGTTAATAATTTCATGTTAGCGTATTTGAGGATCACACCATGGGTGTTTCACCTTGTTTGGCTACTGATTTCCGTTTGGCACGGTTTGCCTACAAGGAAACCCTTTTTCACATTGCTAGTATGCCTGTTGACATGATTGCATCTATTGCCTGCTGTTTATATTCTTGTGGATGCATTTGTATCTACCATCCAAGTAGTTTCTAAACTTACTTAGGCTGCTAAAAGTGAATTACGCACTACTAAACTGCTCATGGCTGAGTGAACCTGGTGTGGTATACTAAAGGGGGAATTGTCGATTAGGGCTTCCATAGAGAGTCTGTTATAATTAGTATCGATCGCAGGACCTATGGTAATTGGAATTTGTGCTTCCTCAGAGTGTCCTTAGTTATGTAACGAGACTATAGGGAGAATTAGATGTATGTGCTTCCTTAGAGAGTCTTTATATTTCATTTCATGACCACAAGGGAATTGACGGTGAGAGCTTCCCGGAGTGTCTGTGCGATTGTACGTCTACTTGACTAGAGGGGTTTGCTAGTAGGAGCCACCCAGAGAGTGAGTGCTTATTTTTTGGTTGGTTGTGACGAGTCCCCCAAGCCAAATAATAAGCTTGGTATTGTACTACTTGTTGTTTAGGTAGACTGTTGAGTTGTCTATTGTGATTACTTTCTTGCCTTGGGAGTATAGAGCTGTTTCTAGGTTCATTGGTTGATAGCTAAATGATTGTACTGAACTAATAAATTAATGTGAATGAAGATTTGTAGGATTGTTTCTTTAGTGTACTTCTACTTCTCTGCTGCATTTATTTTCTTTACGTTTTCTATATTACTCACTGACAGTAGGGCACAGATCTCGTGGTGATTGCCTACTGGGATTAGTCTGACACCCTGTTTCAGTGCTGCTTTTTGGCCCAAACAGGTTATATGGTTTCAGTTGTGGATAGGGATTGTGTCCCTTCTACTTCGGGTACGTGATTGGTGGTTGGAGCTGGAGAGCATAGGACCGAGCTTAGGATTGCGATTATGCTGGAGTTGCTGTTACATTCATACATTGTTTTCAGTTTTATTTTAGCACGTTGTTGTGTTTTCTACTTTCCTTAGATACTTGTACCTACTGCATCATTACCATTATCATTATGTGTTAATTTCTTCCGCTGTATATTTTCAGTGTTTGTATGTTGTTTACTGCTTCTGCTATTGACTGTTGTTTTCTTGACTTGTATACCTTACCAAATGAGGGCATAGTTTTCCCAATAACTTAACAAGGCCCTCGCTGCTAGTCGGCTGCCTCTGGAGTTTGGGGAAATGCGCCTGAGGTCATGTGGTGAACTGAGTATGGGGTACCAATGGAAGGGTTCCGGATTCGGGTCTTTACTGGCATCATATATATAATATGGTATAAATACACCTTTCTTCTTTCACGATCATAAGAAGTTACCCAAGAAACAATCCAGGGCTGAGTGATCCAATTAAAAATGGGGGGTTTAAATTTAATAAATGTGTTCTTATAAATATTTAATGTATAAAAAATAATGGTTACTCCTCTCTTTCCTATAATTTTTATTCTATCATTCTATATCATGCATAAGTGTTTTATTTTAACATGGTTCTCTATTTGTTATATATATTTTTTCAATTTTAATCAACAACAATTATAAATGTGATATAGTATATTTAGTGGATTTTTAATTTATTTTTTATTTTCTTAATTCAAAATGTAATATAATTTATTTTGTTAACATATAAGAGAAAAAAATTATCTACTTTTTTGAACACTTAGGACTTATTGAGAAGTTATATATCTTATTTTATAGAGTGAGTGAGAAATTCCTAATAGTATAAATGTTTAACAACTAGGATGTGAGTTAGGACCTGGAATACTATATATATGGATGATTTAAAACAAGAATTAAAATTTATTACTCGATATACTCATTCCTATTTTCACAAGGAAACGATTCAATATCTTTTTAATTTAATTGGCCAAATCGGTTTCCAATATGATGTGACATTCAAGATTCGAATTATTTTTACACATCTACCAGTGTATGTGAGTGTATTTGTGCAAATGTGTATATTAATAAAGTTGTATTTGGTAACTCTAATAGGGAATAACTCAATGAATCATCTCAGAATACATGGTAAGGCTCGAAGTAGGTATCTTGGCATGAACCCATCTATTATTAAGATATATTATTCTATGTCAATGTATTAGTTAGATTCCAAAATATATTATATGAATGTTTTCTATTGATTCAAATATATTTATATTTTTTCTAGAATACCCTCCATTTCATGAAATATTTAAGAGGTGGGGTGGAAACTAAATACTAAATTAGCACTATAATATTCCAATTTTTTAAAAATAAATAATGTAACATCCACAAACCTGACACTCTATATTGTGGCTAGAAAGAGTTGGTTATGAGACCTCTTTTACGCCTCCCCATACACCTGAGGAAACCAAATAGAATCCATGGTGTTATAAGAATAATGGAAAGACAGCACACCCTATCATGGAGTAACATAGTGGTGTAAATAATCAAAATAAATAACATAGCAAGATTAATAGAAAAGAAGAAACAATATCTCATGTCATTGGTAAATAGATTGAGGGACAAGTAATCCAATAAAAATGGATCATGTAATGACATGCTAAGATGTATCTAAATGTGAAACTGAAAACAATACAATAAAAGAATCAAAAGACACAATGTAATCACAAACGACTCCGGCCCCAAACCTCTTGTAAGTACTATCTCTAGACTCTAATCCAACTAGTAATAAATAAAAATAGTACAAGGTCCCTTGACCATGTCTAAACCTGTATCAATGAAATTTTCTTGGTTACCAAATGGTGGCCCAAATAGGGTATGGGTGAAACTTCTTAGGTTAAAACCAACATTTATAAACATAACCCGTATGATAATAATTGTATACAATATGTGATAAATAGGTATATTAATTAATTAACTAATACAATATTAGAATCTACATGCTTCAAAATGTTGCTAGAATGTCTATGAGCTTGTATCAAAACCATTCCATCGATATACATAATTCTAAAAAATATGCTTCAGTGTTATCTTAGTATTTCTATGAGCATTTAGAACATCCAAATCATCCATAAACTAATATCCATGAAAAAATAATGCAATTCCTTTCCAAACATGCAATATAATAATTTTAGTATTTTTTACTAGGCATTTCCCACTATATACGAATTTCAACATGTGTTAGGGCATACCATGATGTATAAGAATTTTAGCATGTATCAGGATATATCCTTGTATATTTGAATTTTATAATTTATTAGGGAATATCCTAATATATAAACATTTTTGAATGATAACACCCAATTCATAATAGTAAGGATAACACAATATCACACCATAAGCAATAATGGTTAATTTTGAAATTTACCATTTACCCATTAATTATGAATTAAATTATATCTCAATTTATCAAAATCCGTCTCAATAATCAATCCATAAATATTGATTTTATATCATGAAATCACATAAGGTCTCATTTCATATTAAATAAACATCAATAAATTATCCAATTCAATTTTACTAAAGGAATTTCTCACCCAATGGGTATCCAAATTCTAGGTGGAGAAAGATTAAAACCAAAAGGATCCAATGAATATTCAAAACCACGATTCACTATTTATCAATGAATTAATTAATTATAATGAACAATAGGTTTATGAAATAAAAACATTTAATTTGCAATAAATTAAATAGGACTTCAGTTTAGGTTCAGACTCCCTACGTTTAACCGATGATTAACTGAGTGCTTTTAAAGGGTAACACCAATAAGGAAGAAGGTGTTGATGATCAAGACAATATCCTAAATAAACCCCAGTCATAGTCACAACCAAAAATTTCCCAGGATTCCACAACCTGAATAGAGAACATCAGACGAGGAGGGGATAACCAAATCAAAAGTGTGAACATGGATCATTTGGAAAAACTAGAAATCCAGATAGGAGTATATGATTCCAAAAATTCTGGGTGTTCTCCCTAGATTGATTGTTGAATCCAAAACATGTTGTAATGAAATAAAATTATCCACATTATGAACTTAAAACAACTTATCATGATAAATAAAAGACATGTAATTAATTTACACATCATGCATTTCTTTTAAATGCTATATGCCGAAAATCTAGTTAGCTCATGTTAATATTTTTCATAGTCAATAATTGAATGACGTGTTACAGGTTCACTACATGTAACCACATGACATCGTTAACAAGTTCATAACACGTTTCAAGAAGCAGTTACATGTCAGGTTACATGTACAAAATGTTTGAATATATTGAAGATAGTTTTCATCCAAGCATTAAAATTAGAACCCGAACCATATCCAAAGCCTTCCAAATCATGGTAATACCCCATAAACCAATTTAAAATGTTTACACGAAAAATATATTAATTCAAAAAATACATACATCCCGTATCTTTAGGTAATTTTCCACAATATATGATCTCCATCTCCGAACAAGACTCACACACCAAGATATAAAGACAAAGGAAAACCCAAAAACAATTAATGAAAAAACTCTAATAGGTATGTACCTAAAAAGGGGGTTCTTAAAACCTCCCGACCATTTAATATAATCTTTTTAAGATTATACAAAAATCACTATGGGGTCTTGGAAAACATTTATAGATACTATGCTCACATATCAAACTCCCTCCCCCATGTATCCTCCTGAACATTCCCATTTTTCCACTTCACTCGAACAAGATAAATTTTATAATCTCAGAGTTACTTCTCACTATTGCCCACAATCCATATTGGATGATCTATGAAGGACAAAAAAACATAAATAACAACTTACACTATGTAAACCACATTATAAATGATATGAAAATATCTATAAAACCATGACATGATAAACATGTCGTGAATATTATTGTAGCACCGTGGAAGGGCAAATTGGTATGCCACTGGGCTGACCGTATCCACTATATCAATTGACCTGAAAAATTTCGTCGCTAAATTTACCAGTTTCCAAATATTAATTTACCCTAATATTGGTGACACACAAAGGAAATCATGATAACCATCCTCAAACTATAGAGTTCATCTCTTATGGTCAGCATATGATTTCTTCTTACTCATTATGGTTACCGACTACCTCTTGATTAGATGAACCATGTCAGATGTATCCTACATGAGAATTGGCCCAAAATCTACTCACTCAACTACCTATAGCTAAAAAATGAAAATAAAACAATTTTCCATACAAGTCTAGGAAAATGATCCATATAGTTCGATTATTTTAGAATTTAATTTTAGGTAATTTCCATGAGTTCCATAATTTTCTCCCATGAACCACATAAATCCAAAACACAGGCTCACACATGCCCTAAAAAACATGGATAGTTCATTCAGATTGACCATTAGTCTATAGATGATAGGATAGGCTGAAAAGAACCTTTTTTCCTAGAGCCTTCTGAAGACCCTTTTAGAATAGTGATGTTAAATGGGAATCTTTCTATGAAATAATACTCAAGAGAACATTGTTCAACCAAAAAATCTCATGAATGAAGAGAATTACCAAATCATCAGTGTTCATGGATGTTTCATGTATCTTTGATATAACCTTGGTTGTTCACTTTAGGCCTCAAATACCTTCATTTGATGATTTGGAAATGTTTTTGGGCACATGGGGGTTATTGGAATTTGGGATTACTAGATTCCTCAATATGTGCCACATGATGATCTGTTTCACCTTAAAAGAAGATATCATTTTTTCATGGTCTAGGGATCCACTTAAATGTGTTGGTTGAAGGATCCATTATATTCTATGGTCGTATGATATTTATACGAATAGGTATGCTCACTTTTTCCTCACATGTGTAAGCATCCCCAAACTTCCATTACCATTTCAAAACCAATCAATTATTCATATGTTTGGAAACCTAGTTGGTGAACTTATGTGTTTCAACAGCCGAAATACATCTATGATACTCAATTAGTTCATGTATTTATGTGGAAATATATCTCTCATGTACACCAGTTTAGTGGTTTTTGTTCATGGTTGGAGAATAATTAAGTTGTGAGAAAGATGTTATCTTTGAATCCAAGGTTGATTAATGCTCATTGGGTAGTTGATTGGGACACATTTGTTATGATTTTTTTCTTGGATTCGGAAATGTGGGATTTGATCTATATCTGGGAAAGGTCGATTTCATGGTCCAATCAATTTATCAGGAGGGAAATAGATGAATTTTTCGTGATAAACTCCAACAAAAAATGGAAAAATAAAACATGACCAGAGGATTGTGGATATATTCGACCAATTGATGCATCAAATAGAATCTAACATGTCAACTGAGCTAGTGTCTTCTACTAGGGGTCTATTTGTGATTATGGTGATGAGTGAAATATTCTGTATCCTACAGCCCATACCAAGTCACTTCCACCATAAGTATTTACTAATAACAAGGTGGTGGTTTTATAAAAAACTGAGGGCAAAATTAATGATATTCTATTTCCACTACAGGGTATCCCAAATGAGATACCAATGATCAGTTTATGTATATAACCCTCATTTGATAATTTTTTATACATGGATGTATCCCACATATATGGTTTTTTATTCAGTATGCACACATGTTTGGCTGATCTGGTACCTATAGCTACGGTAATACAACACATGGGTTTTTTCCTAAATAGGGGGCTTAGTGGAAAAATGTGAAAATGTCATGAAAAACAAATTATTTTAAAGATCATGTTCTTGGTGAGGAATTAAAAAATAATACATTTTAGTATTTGATCCATGAACCCTTTTGTTGTTGTAAGGAGATGATGAATCTTCCCCATTCAAAGAAGATAATGATAAGGATGAATGGTGTGGAGATAATTTCATGTCACGATGCGGTTCAGATGTCAAAATAGTTGATAATTATTCTGTATATGAAACATGGTCTTTTAATTCCATGGAATAGAACCATGGTGAATAATTCCTTCCATCCTATGAAAATAATGTAAATAACACAAGTTTCGATTCATATGGGTTTATTCATCATATGCAGAATCCACAAAGTAAGATGGAAAATTAAAATTATCCTAGTACTCCTATCACAAAACCATCCAACAAAGGTAAACTATCAAAAAAATTCTATTTCCTATATAAAAACTAGAGTGTTATCATAATGGATTGATCATGGATTAGGTTTTGGTATTTGATGAGACAATTGGATCACAGATAGAGAAACCAACAATAATTGATTGGAAGAATGAAAGTAAGGAAGATAGTAAATCAAACTAGAACCAAAAGATCCTCATAAATTGTAATGATGAAATGTTCAAGGAGTCTTTCTCTATCAAGGTCTCAAATGAGTATTCACATAATATTTTTTAATGACCAATGAATGTGTACTCGAATAAAGATCAACCCACTTGGATTGATAAAAAGAACTGGATTTTATACGTGGTTTCAATGAGGGGGAACAATTATTTAAGAGTATGAGAATAAATGGGACAATATGAAATTTTATTTCTATGATCTCATTAAGGAAAATCTAGATATTTAGGTTTAATCCATCAAATTAAACCTATTCATGGTTAAGAATTGAAATTTCTTAAAATTAATATATAATTGGATGTTTATTTCTTATGACGTTATATTTTTATGTACACAGGATTAAGATGGTTTCCAACTTTTTCCCTAAAAAGTTTATTGAAAATAAAATATTTTATTTTTGGTATATCACCAAATCAATTGTGACATATTCTAATTTCAACTCATGAATGGTAAAAGGCTACATTAATCTAGCTGGATTTGGATTCTTGGTTTTCACCTTCTGAAAAGTGAAACATATTGCCGAAAAGCCTTTTTTTCTTCATTTCTGTCAAACTGTACTATCAATGAAGACTAAAATACATCTTTTTCAAACCATGGTGTATCGTCCATATAGAATCATGAATGAATCTTATTATCCCCTATACAAGCTCGTATGAACCCATACACTGCCTTAGAGAATAATATAATTTCTAAAACCCAAATACCACAATAATGGTGTATCCCTTCCATAAAATTTACCTATTATAACTAATAACTCTATATAAGAAAACTTATCTACCAAAATATTTTCCAAAATCAAAGGTATAAAAGAAGTCGATGTTATAGATGTTCATCCAAGAGACACCTGAATGTCTAGATGAATGACTACAACGATTGTCATCATCCTCCAATCTACACAAGAATCCCTCATTGCATTTTTCTTTGTATTGTGTCTGAAATAATTAGAAACAATATTTCTCATTCATGTTGTATAATCCAAATCAATTTCAAATGGTTGTAGATACTCGACCCACCTCCTTTGGTAATGGTTAATGCCCCCTGAGAAAATCTATAACTGAGGATCTTATTGTCAATCTATAATAAAAACATCTCACTCATGAGATAAATCCTCTAGTATCTTATGTAATTTATAATAGCTGCTAACTCCAGATCATGAGAATGGAATATTCCTCAAGTGTAGTCTCTTCATTCTGTTTCCATAAGCAAGCAATTTTTCCTCTTATATCAAAATTCCTTTGAGTCCAACTCCATATGCATCATTGTACAATGTATATGATTTACCTATAACAACTAATGTGATAACATGTGATGAGGTTATCCTTCCATTGTACTCTATAATGGATCCTTTGGATGTGTCTGACGAAACAAACATCACTCCCTTCTTAGTCATCCTAGGAATCGGTTCTTCTATATGGGAGAATCTCGTGGTAAAGCGCCATTAATAAATTTTCAGAACTAGAAAACTCCAAATATCATTGAAATTAATCAGTATCTTCCAATATAACATGGATTAAACCTTATTCATTTTTAATTTCACTCCAACCTTTGAGATGGCATGGCCCATTAAGTGAACTTTATCAATCTAAAAATTAATTTTTGTTAGATTAGTTTAAAGTCAATAATCTCTCAATTTAATCAGAATGATTCAAATATGTTTGGCATGACCATATACTGAATTTCATTACACTAAGATATCATCAAAAATAAAATACCACAAACTGAACTATTAATGGATGAAATATCTAATTCATAAGTTACATGAATACTTTTGGTGAATTGGTCAAACCAAATGGCTTCAGTAGGAACTAATACTATCCATACCTACTTCTAAAAGTAGTCTCAGGAATATCCGATCATATCACCCTTATTTAGTGTAAAATTGGTCTCAAAATGATTTTCATGAAGGTCTTAACTCATCTCAACTTATCAAAAAAATTATTCATATGGAGAAGGGGATACCTATTCTTGACCGTAATCTTTTTCAATAACCGAAAATACTCACATAAGCACAATGTACCATGGAATTCTTGGAAAATAGAATTTGATAACCTCTTGAAGATGTACTAGGCCATATGAAATAATTATCCTCCAGATCATCCAATTGAATCTTTAACTCCCAAATCTATACTAGTACCATTTTGAAAGGCATGATAAAAATTGTGTCTACTCCTAGAACCAACTCAATCATGAAATCAATCTCTCACATGTAAATTAAGACTTTGAAAACATTAGTAAAGACATTATGAAAAATTTCTACCATTAGGGGGAAAATCATTCTTTAGTCCACCATCAAATAATGAAATTCCATCTATCTGAGTGGTGAGGTATTCAAATATGAACTGAATATTTCTATTATGAATAGTATAATGATCTCAATCAACTTGGTGAGAATAACATCATCTATCTAAATATATAAAGGTAACTCTCCTCTGGTAATAGTCAATAAAATATTTGTATTGAAATATCCAATCCATACTAGGAATGAAATCACCATATTTATTTTCCTCCCTAAACAGTTCTAAAAAAATTGTAACTACGGATATCTAGAGAAAATTCAATGCACCATTTGATATTCTATAACCTCACTCCAAATGGAATTTCAATGGATAATGAAAAATAAATGATCTACAAAACCAACCCCAAAACATTTTCAAAATGACCATATAAAAAATAATTAAATTATCATATATTAACCAAGACACTTGAAAGGGTAGATGATACTGGAATCGTACCTCTGATGGTAGATGATCCTACATCCACAATAGCCTGTGTAGTCTATATAACACGTATCTGACTAGCCCCTCTTCCCTAGTATCTCCTATTACTCCCCTAATCTATTCCCTATTCATGGAATTTTTTGTTCATATAAAGGGGTATCACGCCCTTTTCCTTGAACAGAACGTCCTATGGATCTCAAGATACCTCTCTATTGAGGAGTAATTGATCACTTCCCAGACACCAATGCCTCTACTTATACCCTACCACTATAATGTTACTCTATTCCACTACAAAACCAATATATGTTTCCAATAATTATACAATATCAACACTTCAAAACATGTAATGGACACTAAGGCCACTTATGGCCCATATTGTTTAAACTAATAGAACTGCAATAAGACATAGTGCTTAGATGGAAATACAGTTCCCAGACACTTCTACCCCCTACTTGCTGAAAACTATCATAGTGGAGCTTCTTACCACTGTAATAATTTCACTCAGTTCACCTTGATGAATCAATAATGGCACTTTTAGAGGCCACTATCAGATTCCATACAATGATGTGTTTTTATTAATAACATACTCAAAATAGTATAGACAAAAAACATTCTCATGTGAGATGATCTCATTGAAAAGACTCTCTTGAAAACATCTTGGTTTGGAGATCTCAGGATCTACTACTTATGGTGAAATGTTCTACAGGTTTGTGATGTATCTGGTGTAGTTCAGTACTCACATTTCCTTTTATTTCTGCTTCATCAACTCGATAGACTTTTCAGTCCTCAACATCTCAATATAGATGTTCTTTACCAACATCACATTAAATTCGCTCCAATATAACTTTTATTTCATCCCAATAATCTCCAAAATCTCCCACATATTATTGGTTTTTCAATCATGAATATATATCGAAAGATTCAACCACCTATCTGTGGGTGTCTCAAGATTATTAAATATTGTCTAGACTTACTCGATCTAGAACTCAGCTACCTGGGGACTCAAAACCAAGAAAAAGTCATAGGATGTGGTCGATGGAACAATATCATCAACCAAGATATGAAAGGAACTATGAGAATAACTACCCTTTGCATATATCTCATCACCCCTTAGAAGCTGTGGTCAAACGAATAATCATTCCTATCCTAAAAGGGTACATGAATCTCTTGTTTTGGTATATTAGGATCCAACATCATTCCAATATGTGGATACTTTACTCTATGACCAGGATGAGGTATTTTATCTATAAGACAAACACACTCCTTAGAACACTAGCTATAACAATAATATCACCCTCAACATATGACAAAAATAGTTATGCACTCCTAATGGTGTCTCTAAAAATAGATTATAATTGTTTTTGAATGTCAAACCAATTCATTTATATAATTTATTATATATAACAAGTATTTTATATCACATTTTATATAGTAAAATATATATAACATGTGATAAATGTATCCCTATCATGAATAATGCATGTCAATATATATCCATGCATGCCAATTATGAGGCATTCATACTCATATCATGCAATACCAGGAAACAAGTTTAAATCTATAGAAAATAATTGCATAACACAATAATAACCTTATACAACATGTAAATCACCGAGTGTAAAAAACAACAAATGTGAAAATAGGATAGTATAAACAGAAATCTAATACATGGAACTCATAATATCCCTCATACATTTGATAGATACTATGATGCACAAGCTCATTAAAATCCTTAACACATACTAATCTCTATTTTACCATTCCTAGATCTTAAAGAAACACAAAACAACAACCTACTCTACTTATATAACATTGTAACAACCCCTGATCTGGAACTCTCTAACATTTCCATAAATGGCTTGTTATAAGTCTCATGTACATATCCTTGTACACTAGGGGTGCCTATTAGCAGATCATATATGATTAGAACAGTGGGGAGACTATACCCCCTAGTATAGAGTAAAATATTATCATAAATAAATATGATTAACAACATAATAATATTAGAAGATAAAAGGAACCATTATTTTATACCAATTAGATATAATATGAGGAAAAAATAAACAAATACTAATGGATCATGTAATGACTTTCTCATATGTATCTAAATTTCTAACTAAAAATAATTCAAATAAATGACAATCAGAAATAAAGTAAACCCAAAAGTCTCTAGTCCCAAATGCCACATCGGTCCCTTCTCCAGACACCATCCCAATCGGCAATAAATAAATTCTACAACATGGTTACATCCCCTTATAAAAAAAGCGTCCATGAAATCTATTCGTGTACAAAACGACATCCTGAATATGGTCTAAGTAAAAATCATTAGAATGAAAGCATTATTTATTATCATATCTAGTCTAATAATCAGTGAATATAATAACTGGTAAATAGTATTATTAATTAATAAATTAATATAATAATCTAACCATACCACTTTGGAACCATGCCAAAATGTCTCTGATTATACAACATAATAATGGAACCCACGTCCATATATATATATATATATAAATAGCTTCGGTGACATGTTGGTATTATTATGAGCATGTATCATAGCCATTAAAACCATATCAATATATTCTTGAAAAAATTGCACAATTCTTGGATAATACAAACATATAGGAATTTCAGCATGTGTTAGTGGGCATAGGTCACAATATACGTATTTTATCATGTGTTAGGACATGGCTTGGTAAATAATCATTATTATATGTATCAGGTTATTGACCGGTATATGAGGATTTCTACATGTATCTGGGCATATACTAGTATACAAATATTTCACTCTAATAACACAACAAGTCATAACATCAAGGATATCACAATACATTTTCATAATACATAATGATAAATTATGAAAATTAATATTTATCCTTCAATTAAACATTTATTTAATTTTTAATATATCAATTTCCATGACAATAAATAAGACATGTCATGGTGTGGTATATTAGGAAAAAAATTTAGGTATCGTGTCATTATCAACACACTTTAATCCATTAACCAATTCAATTCTAGTCATTGGGTTTCCCACCCAACGAGTAGCGAAATGGTATGTCACGTCAAAAACTGAATCCAAAGGGATTGAATCAATATTAAAAACCATAATTCATCATTTATTATTCGATAAATTAAACAGAGTTTATATTTGGTCAGAAAAATCACAATATCTCATGTACATTTAATTAACTAGACTATAGGGTTTGGTTCAGACTCCCTACCATTCAGCATAAATTAACAATGTTATTCAAAATATTAAACATCATGATGAAAAAGGTGACAAAGACATAAATTAAAATTGGAATCAAAGAAGGTAAATATTAAAACCAAAAGTTGTCCAAATATTCCACCACCATAATGGAGAACAATAAAATAGGTTGGTAAAACCAAATCCAAAGACATAGCAGGCATCAGTCACAAAAATGGGATGGCCGAAACGGAGGAATAGCTCGAAAAATCACCTATTTTTCACCATAGGTTCATAGAAGAAAGATTCGAACATTATAATGGACTAAAATAATCATCAAAATTCAATTAAAACTACTGGTCTAGATAAATAGACGTGTAACACATTTACATGTCATGCATTTATTTTTAGAAGGATACACTAAAAAACACATTGCCTTGGGTTAATATATTACCCCATAATAATTTCATGCTGTGGTTTAGGACCAGTACATGTGTCCATATCACAACATAAACCATTTCAAGACCTATGTTTGGAAAAAGTTACACGTTGTGAAACATGTACAAAATTTCTAAGTAGATTCTTAATAGTTTCCACCCAACTTTCAGCATAAGAGGTCGAAGCACCTGCTAGTCCGTCCAAAACCTAGAAAGCCCTCATATTCCAATTTATCAAATTTATACCAACACTCTATTAATTTAAACAAAAATACATACCTTAATATTAAATCTTTTAAACCAAAGAAGGCTCTTTATCTTCAAAGAAGACTCAGTAGCCAAAACATAAAATCAAAGGAAACCATAAATAAAAATTTTTATCTTAAAATGTCAATGATGGACATACATGAAAAAATATGTGATCTTACAAAGACTACGATTGATAATATTCATGAAATTAAATAATTATTATAAACAAATGATGAAATATTAATAAATAAATATGACTGTTAAAACCAATACCTTAAATTAGTTGGCATGAATATGATTAATTGCATTATGATATATATATATATATATAATAGTTATAAAAAATACTACACAATTTATTAATTTTTATGGAATAATCATTTAATTTTTTTCGTAATGTCATTTTATATCTCAATTATATATTTTCTATAAAAGTGGTTTTTATTTTTTCTGTGAATAAAATATAATTAATTTCATGAAATTTTAGGAAATTTATTTGTTAAATGAACTTTAATATATAAATAATCATATTGAATTTATCATATTGTAAATTATATAATTTTTTTTAATATTTTTTTTTCAATGGATAGTGACAAATATTGATTTTCATTGAAAATTTTATTTCCATTTTATGTTTTTTAAAAAATGTTATTTTATTTAGGATTAGTTCCAAAATTTACTGATTTAGATTTGTTTTAATACAATCCAAATATGTTTTCTGGAATGATTTTTATAAATGAATTTCTTTTAAAAACATTTTATAATTATAATGTCATTTTTTTAAAACATTTTATTCATCGTGTTTTAGAGAATTAATTTTAAATTACATTTTTTCACTTTTGAATATTTATTATTAAAAATGGAATCTATATTTAGGATCACGGTTCAATGTATGGTAAATATGACTCTTTTATTTTTTTTATATTATTAATAATCAAATTAATAATTTTTGTTACCATGGTAAAGTGTAAATTAGGTAATTGTGGTATGAAAAGACATCACATAGGCTATACAACGACCCTTAAAATTAGATTAATAATTTTATATAAATTAATTTTGTCCATAAACATCCATTAATCATTTTTATGGCCTTTATTATAATTTTATACGATTATGAACTTTAGAATATTTTATGTACTTAAATGTAAGAAATACCACACTCTGATTTTTAATAACTAAATGTTTTTAAAATTGGAAGAACCATAGATTTGATCATTTATAAATAGTAATTTTAATGGTAAATGAATTATATTGTTCATGTTAATTTATATTTAACATTGACTGAATAAATAAATACATTAAATTATAACACCATATTGATGTAGTTATTATACAATTAATGGGAAAATAACATAAAATATACTAAAAATATTAAAATTTACATAATATAAAAAAAATTATGTGATAAAAAGATCTTATATATTAATATCAACTTTTTTGGTATTTGTTTAAATATTTAATTTCATATTTAATTTGTTTTCATTATGTTATTAATGTTATCTTCCTACATAGTTGTAGAATTCACATGAATGATATTTTATAAAAAAAATTATCTCATTAAATGTTATAATATTTCTAAAAAAAACATATATGAAAAATTGAATATTATATTGTTTATAAGGTAAAAATTTTCCATTTTTGGGCCAATTTTTTATTTATTTTAAATATATTTACCTCTAATTAGTTATAACATTATTTTCACACAATACTTTTAATGGGTTAAATTGGATAAAAACCAAAAGGTAATGATAAAAAACTAATATAAACATTTTAAAATTTTATTTTATGATATTATTTTGACTCATGATCGTCGTATATTTTAATATCATCAAATTTAAGGCATCTGGAATTGTTAATTAATTTATACTAATTTAATAAGTTTCAAAATTACAAAAAATTACCCCTCCTCTCGCTTATAAATTGACACCTAATATCTTCATTTATAAACACTTCCAAATCATTTTTACCATATCAATACAAATAAATACCAAAATACCACCCCAAATTTTAGAGATTGTATGTTGGGTTGAAAACCACCATTAATGGTCTTAATATGTAAAGGAAAGGAGTTTATATAAAGAAGATGTATTGTTCATAACCAAGCATTTTTTTATTTCTTTTAACAACTCATTAAAATCATCATTATCCATGATGATATAATCAAATAAGTATCATAAATATAATTTTATATTATATTTTTAGTGTAATAACCTACAATCATCTTTAACCTCCATCAAATGGTAAAGGAATTCATCTTTTTTGTGAATGGCATTCTAACGCCTCACACACTACTTTAATTTTGACTCCATCACCACATATAATAGCTAATTATAGTGATGAATTTAACGTGTAGACATGAAATTAATGATATATTTACCATTATGGAGAAGAAAAATATTATAGATTTTAATATAATTAAATACATTGAAAAATAATAATATAGTTCATGTATATAAGTGGATGACCTTATCCATGAGTAGATGTGATTCATTTTGCATTACCACATAACATTGATGATATATATATGAGTATTTAAATAAATAATAAGGTGTTTATGGTATTATTATTATTATATAAATATATAACAAAACTCCCATTTTTTATAATAATCATTATAAAATGGAAATGTTTCCCATGTGGTCATACATCCTACCGTCTCCATGATTGTAAAATAACTTATTTTTCATTACCATCATCCATGAGTGATTTTAAAATTATAATTTATTAATATAAATTATAATTATTTCAATATTTTTATTCTATATATGGTGGAATAAGGACCTATTTTACCTTAACCAATACAATGATACTATTTTGAAAATTACGAACTTATTTCTCTTGAAATATCCAACAAGGACTAAATTTATTATGTAATTAATTTGTTCATTCAAATAATTTAAATAAATAGATAAGATAAAAGCTATTAATGATTTAACATGATATTATGAAATTAAAATGAGTACATGTGTTTATAATATTGTTTTTATGACATTAAAGCATGTTTGGAATCAAGGTAAGGGATTTCACCTCAATTTTTCCCTATTAAGCCATATTTTATTATCATGCACCTAATTTTTATATATGGTGTATTTTGTAAAAAATAAATATTTTAATGAATATTTATTTAAATTACAGTTAATATATTCACTATATTTTGGTTTAGACATATCAAATATTTTAAAAGAATAACATTATGTTCGATAACATACATGATAGGCGACTCCGAGCTTAATCGACCTAGGAATTAAATTATTGGAATATGGACATTATAACATAGGAATGAAATTGGAGGTATGAATTGAATTAAATAATTTATTATATATATATATATAGTTCATACCCCGAATAAATTTATTAATAAATTCTTATAAAAAAATCAACTTATCCTAAAAATATTTTATTCTATAAAAATATTTTCCCATCAAAAATGATTTATATTTCATTTTTTGGAAAAAAAGTTAATTAATTATTAGATATTCTAGATATTTTATTTTATATAATTAAAATAATTTCTTAAATTTTAATATATAAATTAAAAAATAGTGAAATTTTGGCCTTTTTTATAAAATAATGATTTTAGGGAATAATGAAAAATTTCTTTTTTAGTGAAATTATCATATATTTTTAATAAATTAACTTAGATAAAAGTACCGTGAATATATTAATATTATTGAAATATAAATTAATTATTATTTAGTTATATTTAATTTAATTAATTTAATTTAAATAATCTCTATTTTATATTTTAATTAAAGATTATTTTTAGGTTTTAAAACATAATTTTTATAAAAACTATTTAAAAGTGAAAAATGATTATCATTTTAAAATTATTAAAATAAACCCTAATGAAGACTGATTTAAATGATATTTATATATTATATATTTAAAAATACTAAATTTATTAGATTTAATTATGATTACATTTCTTATAGTAATTATAAGATCATCTTTTGGTTCAAAACTGTGTTTCCTTATAAAAGGTTTTCCGAAACATCTACTGTTCTAATTTTAAATTAAATTCATCAAATTTTAATTATTTAATTTTTCAACATATATTCCAAATTTTGAATAATAATAATAATAATTATATAATAATTTTTACTTTATTTATGTTCATCATTAATATCCGAAATGGTGAAAATATTTTTGAAATGAATATGTTAATACCTAATACCTGGGGGTTAAAATAAGTGAAAAATGGATTAACATGTTTAAAAATGATTATTTTGAATTTTATAGGTTCTTAGAAAAATTATATAGCCTCCAATGCTTCATTTTTCAATTATTTTGTCAATTTCATTGATAGTGACTTCTCATTGTGGAATATTTTTTAATGTTATTTATAATAATGTCACTCCCCCTCCCTTATAAAATTGAACTAAGTCTCATCTCCATTCCACACTTATTAATCCCATTATTTTGTCATGTCCCACAAATAATTTCCCCCTATATACCTAAATGTATTATAGAGGTTCTAGTCTTCCCAAAAGACCAAACTTAGGGTCCTTAATAAGAGATCCAATGGATGTTATTCTATGTAATAAAAACTCTCCTCAATAAGTTATTTATTTTGAATTATTCATTTTCCCCATTCAATTATTTCTGAAAAGTGAAAATATAATAGGAATAGTATCTACCAAATACTTAAATTTTGATATACTTATGGAATAAATAATTTCATTATCCACCTCCATCAGAATGATTAATATCTGTCACTTGTATGTTTGTCGAACTATCAACTCGTGAACTGATGAAATTTATTTTCCATCACCAAATACAATTGATAATGATATTTTTGGAAATAATAAATATATATAATACATATGGAATGATATTAATTTTTTAAAATTAATACATATTCCACATCTTCATTCCCTTATACCAATTAAGGGAATGATAACATCGCTCGTACGTATATACAACCTACCATCTCAATGATGTGATGTGACTCATTTTCAATGTTTATAATTAATTTATGGTTTTAAATATTTTTAAAATATAAAAATATTATATTTATAACATTAATATCATTCTATATATTTTGTTACAATATCCTACACATAAGAATAGAAGTGTTCTATAAACAACACACATGAGAAAACATAGAAATTGACACGTGAAAAATAATATTAATAATAATTGATTGTTAACAAAATGGGCACTAAGATGTTATAAATATATAATATATGATTTTATTCAAATGAATATGATTCCTATTTAAATTTATAACTATATGAATACCATTATACCGTAGGTTAAATTGAATTCATCAAAATAGAATCTTGAGGTAAGGGTTATCACAAAAAATTATTATCATTGAATATTATTATAATATTATGCACATAATTTCTTTATATGTTGTATATTTTGGAATCCTACTATTTTTGTTTCATAAATCATTCATTACATTGTACGAAATTTTGCAATATATATGATATTTTTGGGTTTAGTTCCTTGTAAATAATAACATAATACAAGGAAAAACATAAACATTCTTCAAATTCACATGAATAACGACTTGGTAGGATGTTTCTATGTTACATATACTACATCTCATATTCAGGGGACTTCCATGAAATAAAGGGGATTGTGACTAGTAAGGTAATAATCAAATGAGATACATAGCATATGGAAAAAAGGAATATAAATATGTCATGATCATATTAACATGAGTCATATATTAATATAATGAACATGGATGGTAACTTTGATATTTTCCTACAACATAAAAATGATACATTAATATGCATATCACCAAGTGTTATTTTAAGGGTTTCATAAAATATAATTTCTATAGACATTCAATAAGGTATCATAAATCATTCCACCTCTATAGATCCATTCATTATCTAATGCATTTAAGATTTATCAGGGGGTACCCTCTATATGTATTTATTCATGTGAGACACCATGATCATAAAATATCATTTCATCAAATTCCCATGGATAAATAATGAACAATTTCTTATCAAAATCGAAGCATACAAAATTCCAAAAGACATTAACATTACATAATTTTTAACCATAGAAAAGGGAATATGGGTTTCATATATGTATATCACTGAATTAATAATTAATTTTTATATGTATGAGAATATATATTTTAATATAATAGGTTTTTGTATTCACAATATGAAAATTTATCATGCCAAAATGAGAAATTCATGAAATGAATTACTCAGCAAGACAATTTAAATTATTGATTTTGTAAAGGGAATAATGGGAATGAATGATGGTTTCACATTGATAAAACATAATTTTTTCATAATGTTAATATAAAGTGTTAATTACAACAAATTAATTTAATATTTAGATGGTAAAAAAATATTTGTACTTTTATGAAAAATGATAAGTTGATAATTACATTACCTCGAATATTTTCATCTTGAAACATAAAGATGGAACCATGATAACTTTTGGGTAACTTGGAGATACTCTTTTGGATGTCAAATATCCAACACATAATTATTAAGGTTTTATTATATTGGATTTAGGGTAATAAGGGGGTATTTATACTTTAGGATGGGTAGTTTAAAGTTTTTAAATAATGATTATTTTGTATTTTTTAATAACCTCCTTTTAGTGGAATGAATTACTGTTATTTTTTGAAATATAATTTTTTATCAACTATTTTGGTTATTACAATACATAAACACACTATTTAATGTTATTGAATTTTGGTATTTTAATTGGTTTCAATTTTACTTCAACCTGCAACATTATTTTAGTAATATCACTGAAACTCCTTCTCACCTTGGAATATTTTTTATTTATTAAAATTTAATAAACCATATAGCCTAATTTAGAAAATTTAATTAAAAATATTCAATTTATTTTACATAATTAAATTTATAAATTAATAAAAATTAATTCTCATCTTGTATGAATATATCACATAAAATATAATTTTTAGAAAAGACAGGATAATTTTTTTCAAAATTCTATGAATTTGTTTAGAAAACAAACATATTATATACCATGTTTTTCAATAAATACTATTTTTATTAAGAATAAATATTCATAAAATTTAAATATTTATCATTTTGAAAAATATATCATAATAGTTATCATATTTTTTTTAAATGACATTTTCACATTTTACCCAAAAATAATATTTTCTAGAAAATAACCATAAATTCACCCTATGATAATTCTGTTATACTGAATAATTTTTTAATGAAAATAATTCTCTAAATATTATATTTTTCACCATATATAAAATATTATTTATTGAAAATTAGCAGTCATTTTTTGATAATATAAACTATCTAATCATTAAAAAGTTAAATAAGACATCATTGTTTAGTTGTATTATATAAAATAGTTTTATAATATAATTCCATGATTTTAAAAAAAATATTCATCACAAACTATAATTTTCAAAGAAATTAGTATATTAATATATTTTCTGAAAACAAAATTTTAAAATAATACCAACAAAATCTTTATTATGATGAGAATAATAATAATAAATAACCATATTATTTATTAGCAATAATATTTCCAATTAGCAATATTTTACATCATTACACATACCTAAAATTCATTTTTCCGTAAAATACGAAATAATTCACTCTTTATCAACTACTAAATCACTAATAATGGTTCTTACACATGAATTGATAATATCTATTATTTTCATAACACTTATTTAATTATTTATGACCATTATGGATGGTAATACCTTATTCGGGGAATATCAAGCCTATGGATTTTACTTTAATGAATTTTTTGTTCTTCTATGTTTATATCCATTTACATTTATTCATTTTATTATTTTATGTATTCAGAAGATAGATAATTTTATTATGAAATGATTTAGTCATTTTATGTTTTTATTTTAGAATGCATAATAAATTGATGTTAAGAAGATATAGTTTATTTATTAAATAAATAAAAATTTCTGGTCATTACAATGTTCCCCCATAAATAAATTTCATAGAAAAAAATTATTTTAAATTTTAAAGTGATAATATATTATAGTACATCTACTTAAAAAGTTTTTATAGATCCCATATAGCCTCTTAAAAATTGTGATTTCTCCATAGGACCATTACAATCCATTTTTCTTATTCTTTAAAACATGATCCCTTTTGTCACGGATCAGGATCGGGTTTAATTCATATGAAAATTCATCATCCAAATTCACATTATTAGTATCATATATATGTGATGGGTCTGAAAAAACATTTCTCAGTAGGGACATGATGAATATATTGTGGACATTCAAAACTTTTAAGGGTAGTGTTAATTGATAATAAACCCCTCCAACATGGTCAAGATTCCCAAAAAGTACACTATACCATAGAATTAGTTTCCCCTTATTACTAAATCTCTTAACTCTTTTCAATAATGATATATTTAGAATGTCATGATCCCTAACTTGAACTCAAATTCCTTCCTTTGTTTATTGGCATAATTTTGTTTTCTTCACTGGGAATACGTGATGTGTTTCTAAATTACATAAATATTTTATTTATTTTCATACAAAATAGATAGACTCAATATTATACCTTACTCATCTTCATCCCCACATATTGGAGTTCTACACTATTTTCCATCGAGCACTTCAAAATTCCCCATTTGAATGCTTGATTAGAAATTGTTATTATAGGTGAATTCAAAAATTGGATGATATTGATAAAAAATATAACTCAAATAAATTGTGATAGAATGTAAAATATATTCCAATGTTTGAGTATTCTTCTCATACTTCCCATCAGTTTTAGGATGGAAGTCTATGCTCTGGTTTACATCTATATTCATTGCCTTTTAAATGACCCTGCAATATTTAGATGTAAATATTTAATCTCGATCAGAAACAATGAAATGTGGTACTCCATGGGGTCACTATACTTGTTGAATATAGAGGCGAGGTTGGTGTTCCATGGAGTATATAGTTTTATGGAAATTAAGTAGCATAATTTTTCAATCATTCAAACATTACCCAAATAGAATTTCATTCCTTGAGTATCATTTTAGGGCTACTGAAAAGCTCGTTGTCATGTTATCCTACTTCCATATAGGCGTGGGTATTGGTTATAATTACCATTTGGTATTTTATCAAACCACCTTTATTTTTTGAAACATTGATAAACTTGATGTATAATCAACAATATCCATTTTAATAATATCCCACAAATAATGATAATGTTGGGCCTTAAAAATATTTGTGATTCTGAGGTGTATATTGAATGTATAGGTATGAACATAATCCATAAAATCCTTCCTTATCACTAGAATAAAAGGGATACATAACCCTGTATCATATTTTTGAACACATTCTTGATTAATATTGAATTCAGGAAAGTTCATATTTTTCACATCCACTTTTGTATTTTTTTCATCAATCGAATATCTCATTTGTATTTCTTGATCCTCTCTAGTAACATTGGTTGAGAAATCATTTTGGATGGGATTTATGACATATCATACCTTATTATTCCCATGTCATAACTTACTATGTCATTTATTAATGTATCGCATTCAATCCTCATAATTTCTAGTACACCAAGTCCTCATATACACAATTCATCTTTGACATTGTTTTCTCTTTTGAGGTAGTAATGAATATAATAATAAGTGATGTAATGAATAATGATCTCACAGTTTATGGGATTTTTGGATTTGTGGTGGATCAAGGGTATGGTGGCCCTAACAATATTGAATGTTAAATGCATGGGATAGTGTTGGTTGAGCCCTAGAATGTTTTGGAATAGGTAGAATGAGGCCATGTGGGTGTGGCCTTACCCACATGCTAGTTTTTAGAAAAATATTATTATTATGATATATGATTCATTATAATTTTAAATTTTTTTAATAATTTATTT
Organism: Viscum album; assembly: GCA_963277665.1. Taxonomy (NCBI): domain Eukaryota; kingdom Viridiplantae; phylum Streptophyta; class Magnoliopsida; order Santalales; family Viscaceae; genus Viscum; species Viscum album. The sequence goes on along the minus strand of OY728127.1, from coordinate 1,608,011,006 downwards.
TGATTAAATTAGGAAATATTATTTCTCAATATAATGGACATACTAATTCACCATTTATTCACATGAAAATTTTAAATAGGAATGTTTATTTTTTTAATATTATATTATAATATTTATATTATAATTATTAAACATATTCAAATGGAGTGTCATCCCAACTCTAAAAAATGTGATCTATCTCCTGTATATATGGTATCAATAATAAAAGAGTTATTATAATTATAATATTTTTTGGGTTATTTTTTAAAATTATCATATAATTCTATTGTTTCATTATAAAAATTGGAAAGGACAACATGGTAAACCTAATTTCCTCCAATAAACTGGTCATTACCTTGAGAGTTTTCATTCATTCACATGTTCCAACACTTGCATCCCCACCAAACCGACATCATCAATCATCACACCCCAAAAATAATTCACCTTCTCACAAAAGAAACTATTATACACCACATTATTTTTTTTCATGAAGCAATTAAACCATATAAATATGTTCCATTATATCCAATAAACCTTATCGGTTTTCAATCCATAGTTCTCCCCAAAACTACCCATAAGAACGAGTGAAAAATAAATTATATAAATTAGTATAAATAAAATTTTTTAGAAAAATTTAGGAAACCAATCTGATTATGAATAATGGGTAGGACTAGAAATTTTTTATTTTCAATATATGTTTTCTTTTGCACAAAAACCTATGTGGGATGAAACCCATGAGGTCTTGGCTCACCCTTCCCAAAATACCTATTCCAAATTACTAAATAATATTCATTAATAAGCTCCAATCACCTCATTTTTCTCATGTTCATTTCCTTTTATGTGAGTATTTACTTCACACATTGGTGTGATTTGTATATATCAATCCTTTCCATAAAGAGATGGTGTCTCTATATATTCAATGAAAATATTAATGCTAAAAACTCTAGATCATGGTTAGGATAATTCTATTCACATTTTCCTAACCATTTTCATGCATATGTGTTCACTATACCATTTTTGATGAGTTCACAGAATAGTCTTTCTGAGGATAAATCAAAAAAAGAGAAAATAATCCACCATTAGATGAGATTGTTAGAATTGGATCACTAACAACCCCCATCTTCAGTTATTATAATTGTTCATCACACTACATATTCTAGATTAAAATAAATCCCTTTCGAGAAAACATTGTTAGTGTATTAGAATACATGAAATATTTTTCAAAACCTTTTTATATTATCCTAATAAACCAATGAATGTATGAATTTTAGTTATAGTTTTAGGATATGGTCTCTCCTCGAAAGTTGATGTGTTTTCTGGATCCACTGAGATTACATCACATTACACGTTGTGTCCCAAGAATGAAACTTATTGTAACTAGAACACACATTTTTAAAATATTCCAAATAACATATCCTTTCACATAGATCACAATATGAATTTTTTTTCATTTCATTCCCCTATAGTATTTTATAACATATCATAACTACATCATTTAGGACTACCAAATAATTATCATGATAGTCTTTAAATACTCTATTCATCAAATCCATAAAGATGTCAGGATAATTAGTCAAGTTGAAGTTCCTAACAACAATATCAAATTATCAAAATATTTTTTGGATTGAATTTTTTGTAATATCTTGTTTATTCACCATTTATTGATGATAACCAAACCAATGATCAATATTGGAAAAGAATTAATCTCTATGAAGCTAGTCACAAAAATCCTCAATTCATCGAATGGGATATTGTTTTATTACTATGATCCCATTATGTTCTCTATAATAAAAACGTGGAAACATTTATCAATTATTTTTATTTTCAATAATATTAGGTCCTCCATAAGGAGACACACTTGGTCAAACAAATCCCTTCAACAAAAGAGATAAATAATGATTCATCAATTCCTCAAATTCCATGTAGCCTATTTTATATAGGGTTATAAATATTGTCTTGGTTCCTAGAATGATTTCAATTGAAAACTATAACTCTCTGTCAATGGGAGGTCCCCATTACACTTTTGGAAATACATCAATGTATTCCCAAACAATGACTACATCTCTTATATTTAGTCCTTCTCTTTCTTCATCTTCTTCACCAATCATTTCCATAAAGAAATAAATAGGATTTGGTTCATGGAAAGGCTCAGGATAGAAAATATATCCTTTGAAAATGATGTGAATTTTTCCATTTATGACAAATTAAATATACAATCTTCTATATCTTATTGTTCCATTATTCATTAATAACTAATCAATCGAAATAATTAGATCAAATTCGACCATTGAAATGATTTCCAAGTTTTCATGGATATTATACTCAACCAAATTAGTAGGGTAATATATATATATTTTTTATGATTTAATATGTACTCCATTTATTGGAATGAAAACTCTATCTCTCAATTTTTCAAGGTTAATCACGATGTTCTGTGAAAATGTGAAATAGTTAAAAGAATGCATATGGCTAGAATCAAATAAAGTACCTGTGAGTATTGAGTGTGTTAAGATTATACCAACCAAAACATAATTTACATCCTCAAATTAATCAATCATAATTGTGAAAATATGATATTTCTTCAATTTACTATATGTGTGTTGATATAAGTTCCCATCTATTACCTTATGATTTTAACATTGGTTAGAGAAATTCCCATGTTCCTTATATATGTATAATTTCATTGGATATTGTTCTTTCATCATATTCCCTTTTTAATAGTATTGGGATATTATGGATTTACCTAACCGTGTTTTTTTGAGCTATATATCCATCTATTACACACATGTTACACTTTATACTTCATAGGGAAAAATACCCCAGAATGTGTATTATCATATTTGTTTCACATGGGATTTTTTAATTTAGTATCTTTTAGATTCATCCCAAAAAATTTCTATTATTTTAGTAGTCATTCTATCCATGGGTCAACTGGGAAATTGTAATCTTACTATAAAAATTTTGAGATGCTATCTATTAATAACCACCAAAGTCCCATATTCTCTAGGTAGATGGGGTCTCAGTCCACCAAAGAATCAATTTGTTTTTCTATCCAAATTGATGACAAAGCTTGAAGAATATCATGCATTCCTACCAACATCTATCACATAATTCCCCACTAATTCATTTTCTCTTTGATTAAAATTGAGTAATTACCTGTACATATTTTCTTAGTGGTTATGGGTAAAATATTTGATGAAAAAGAAGTTTTTGTATTCTTTACATCCAGTGGCGTCCACCAATTTTCATTGCTTCATGTTATGGATTAGTTTCCACCACCAACCATCTTATCCTTCTAAAAGTTACAAAAAAATGTAACATTGTATTATTTAGAATAATAGAGTGTATAAAATATATTTTCTATATTACTAATATATTATTCCATTTTTTGGATATGAGGGTCTACTGAAGACATGTTTTTTTTACGCTTGAACAATTCAACTGCCTATTATTCTTTAAATGGTGAAGAAGGATGATCCAAAAGTTATTGTTTGTAATTCAGGAAACTGGTTTAAAGATTCATCATCATAATGATGTTTACAACTCCATTTCCCACATATTGGGAAGGTCATCATCCGATTTTCCATTTTATCAATTTTTTTAATGAGTCTATCTATTTATTCTCATTTTTCTTGATTGAGATAACCAATGTGAGAAATTCTTTATGATTGTGAATCTTATAATAACAATTATAAAGAAATCCATAATTTTTCATGTTTTTAATTTCATGATTCTAGGATTATACACTTCAATATTAATAAATGTTTTACATTATCTATATATCATTAAAAATGTTTTTATAAGAATGTGATTAAACAATAAAGACCCCCTAAGAGTGTCGAACATAGTGTGGTACATGAACCATTATCAAGCATCAGGTGATGATTAATCCTACCATAATGTGAACTTTTTAGTGTAATTATCTAAATATATACTTGTCTAATATCCACATCAACATTAATTATATATAGAGGGATTTATTTCTATATAAACAACTTACTTAATACATTACATATATGTGAGGATGTTTTACTCTATTTATACATAACCTTGTGGGTAAAACTATGGTTTTTCTATTCCTAATCACAACACATTACTAATAATTTATTTGATAGAAACGGTGGAAACCCTCCACATCATTTAATAGATCATTAATTACATGGTAAAACTTTTATCAATAAAGAGGATCTTTTTGGGTTTAGTGCCTCGGAAATAGATACCTAATTAATGAAAAAATAGAAAATATGTAATCCACTAATATAACATCTTCATTGGTTCTTATAAAGATAAATTAACTTTACCTCATATCCTTGTATATAAATCAATGATAGGGGTGATCTTAAAGCTTAATAAATAAATAATCAGAGGAGATACATAACATATGATAATGGGGAATTTCAGTAACTAATGATCATATGAATATAACGAATATAATAACAGAAAGAACATGAATCGTAACATGAAATGTGGATAAAAATTAAACCTGACACACTCATATGAATATCACCAGGGATTAAATGAATCATAATTACTTTATATATTCACAAAACCATCATAAAATACGTCATCTCTAGAGATTAATTATTTACCCAATACATCAGAGCTCTAAAAATTCACAACCCTCATATGTGATGATTCATGTGATCCACTTTTATTATAAAAAATCATTTAATAAATCAAATATTTACAAATAAAGACAAAATTTCATATCAAAATCAATTCATACAAAGTTCATAAATACTTGAACATAACATCATTTTTTACTCTCAAAAGGGAAATATGGGTTTAAATATGTAAACTGACAAATAAGTAATCCATATTTATATCTATGTGAATACCAATGGAAATATAAGAGGTTTGAGTATTAACAATATTATAATTTATCATGATGAAAAGAGAAATTCAGGATATGATTTCGGTAATATGATTGTATACACTGTGGTTTATGAAAGAGGTGTCTTGGGAGGGAAAGAAGGTCTAGAGTTAGAAAAAAATAATTTTTTCAATATGTGTAATATCAAAATTCTATGTGAATAAATATTATTAAAATTTATATGGTACCCATAGAAGCAGAGCTCAGATTAAAAATGAGATGATGATAATTCTCTTGTCATGAGGAGTTTCTTCCTGAAACATGTGGATATAACCATGAGACCCTTAGATAACATTGGAGGAACTCTTTATGAAGAGAAATGACTAGAACGTAATTCCTAAGGTATAACAAGTGGATATTGTGGGTTGGAAAGTTTAATTCATACTTGAGGAATGATGGCATTATGTGATTAAATAATGATTATTTTTTACTTAAATCTAACCACTATTAGGTGGAATTAATACCAAATATTTTCATTGAAAATTAATGTTAAAAAGTCATATTATGGTAGTCTAATACATAAAACACCAATTTAATGTTTTATTATTAGATATTATATGCCTTTATCAATTAATATTAACCCACATCGTTATTTGACTTATATTACGGTAACAATTCTTTATAATGAAAACGTTGTTATTTAAAAAATAAAATTAACCTTATTACATTATTTTGAATTTATAATTATAATAATTCAATACATATTCCTTGATTCAGTTTATTAAAGTGAAAAAAATAAATTCTAATATGATACATGTATAAATAATAAAAATAGTTTTTCAGAAATGTTAAAATCACGATTTTCAAAATGATAAGAATTTATTTCAAAATGTAACAAATTTTGTTCAATTTTGTTCTGAAAATAATATTTGTATTTCTAATAACACTTTATAAATTTTAATTCTGAATCATATACTAATTATATCAAAATATGTATCTAATTTTATAAAACATAGTATTTTGATATTTATTAAAAAATGATCTATTTTAAGAAATTACAATAAATTAACCCAATGCCAATTTAACTGCATTGAATATAAAAGTACTATTAGTTTTATCAAAATAAATATATATATTTTTGAAAAAAATTATTTTTTAATTTTTTTAAATTAACCTTCGTTTATGATATAATAAAATGTTTGGTCGTTAAAAGAACAATTAGGACTACACTGATTTGTTTTTTCATAAATTTTTTTTATAATATATATCTAAAAAATAGTTTATTAAAAAACATATATATTTACAACAAAAATAATTTTAATAGAAATTTGAATATTTTTTTATTCCAAAAAATATATTTATAAAATAATCCCAACAGTCACCTTATTTCACCAACAATAATAATAACGACCAACCATATTATTGATTTATGGTTATAATGTCCATTGACCATATTATCCAAAGTTCCTCATGCCCAATGGTTGTATTTCTCTATATATAATCTATAATTATCTCTTAATCCCTCACTAAATCACATATAAATGTTCTTACTCCTCCTCTGGAAATGACCATTGATTTCATAATATTTCTTTTACATATTATGTTATTTATGGAAAGGGTCATCTTCTTAGTGAATTTCAATCCTATTGATGTTTTTAATGATTTTATTTCATGTTTATATCCCTCTACTCTTACTCTATTTAGTATTCCATATCTAAAAATTTTTAGTAATTTTATTATGAAATTCAAAATCAATTTTATGTTTTTCTATTGTAAAACATAATAAAAAAGTTGATGTTAGGAAATAGATTTGATTTTAAATAAATAAAACTGTTCTGTTCATTACCTATATACTACCCCTCTTTCATGAAATATTAAAAATTATTCATAATTCTCATAATTTTATGTTTTAATTAAAATTGATTCATTCAAGAGAAATTGACATGAAAACTACCAATTAAAAAAATATTTTTATAACACAATTTATTTTCGTTGTAATATATTTCTTCTTCAAGGAAATTGATATAATATGATTTTATATGTAATGAATTCTTGTTAAATAATTTTATATTTACACTAAATTTATATAGATTTACATTTGATTCAATTAATATATTCATCAATTAATTCTAAATTCAGTGTTTTGAACTTTGTAAGGGTTTCTTGTCTGAGATTGTCTTCTTTGGGATATCTAACATGTTATACACATATATTTATTTATGTGGTGTATCTATTTCCCATTTGTTATGTTATATAATTAATATTATCATATTCATGTTATTTAATTGAACATTTTATTTTATTCCTTTTGTGTGTCTTATGAATCAAAATTTACAAATGCGGTAAGGGGTGTTTGTTTCAATATCATTTTAATTTGGATTTTTTTAACATGAGTTTTCATTGAGGTAATTTGTTTGATAATTTTTAGTAAAAAATTATATTTCATTATACACTATTTTTTCATTATTTTTTCACATAATATTACTATTTTCACACTTTTTTACTAAAAATGGCTTAGAAAGTGATTTTAATACAATCTAACATAATTTGTCTTTTAAGTTAAAAATAAATTTTATACTAAATAAATATTTATTAAAATATTATTTCAAAAAAAGTTTTACTATGATTGTTTAATGTTAATTTTAACCATAATTATATTATTACCATTAGAATTAAAAATGAATATTCCTATAATTTTCAAAACAAAAGTTAGTGTTAAATTTCATTGAAAATGTTAAAGGAATCATTTTTTAACATACTCAACATGAATGGAAACACTATTACATCATGACCACTCATAACATTAAATCCCCCACATCATTTTTAGAAGATATTTTTCAAATAGTTCTTTTCTGATATTTGGAGAATTTATCAGCTTTTAAATTTTATTTTCAATGTGACAATCTATTATCCTCAATAATATATTTAAAAATATTTTTATGGTATTTATCTTAATAAGTGACAATAACCCATTAATTTACATATACTAAAAGAGGGTTATATTTTAATGATATCATCCATATTCTTTCCCTGTATAGATTACAATTAGTTTGACCAGTGAATTTTTTGACACTCTATTTATTGACTACTTTTTGTAACCATTAAATTTTTGTTGAAAAATTCATTATCTTTTCATCATTGGGCATTTTAAATCACCTTAATATAAATATTATAGATATAATTTTTATTAATATGTATATCATTTATGGATATAGTTTTTACAATGAATATTATATGACTTAATAAGGAAATATTTAAATTTTTTATTCTATTTTCAATACAAAAATTTATTGATAAGTAATATTGTTTATGAATTAAATAGATAAGTGAATTTGGCATGTAGTGAAGAATGGAGAAGCCCAGGGTGAAATACTGGATCTGATGAATCCCTTTCTCTGTAAGTCCTCCAGCTATACCCACAGCTCATGAAGCTCAGCGGGAGCCATCCGATATGATGGAGTAGATATTAGTGTTGTCTTGGGGTACAGGTCTTTGTAGATGTCTACCTCTCTGTGGGGAGGTAGTCCTGGAGCATCGTCAGGAAAAATGTCTAGATACTGATCCCCCACAACAGGAAAACTCTGACTCCACACATTAACAGCTCCTAGGATGATACTATCCAACTGATGTGTGATCGGCTTCCCTCTCCTCTGCATTAGTACATCATGAGATGCAAAGGCTCCCTTCTCACCGGTGAAAGAGAACCTGCTCCCATCTGTGCGGAAAAACATCACTTACCTCCTAATACAGTCGTTCTGGGCATGGATAGTAGTTAACCAATCCGTACCCAAGATAACATCGTAAGGCCTCGATGCCGTTACCAGAAGATCCCAACCGAAGCTCTTGCCTCCTAGAGTAAGCTCACACTGCCATCACCAGTTCGTAATCGTTGATTCTACTACCATAGGAGTCTCTATCCGTAAGGATCGAGCGAACGGCTCTGTCGAAAACATAGAGCTCCGAACAAGGGAAGTGGCAATAAAAGAATGACTCTCTCCTGTGTCTATAAGACCTACAACAAGGGTGGAGTAGACACAGATATTACCTCGAATCATCTCAGGTGCGTCGTGGTCGTAGCCCTTGACTACCTAGAGCTGAGTCTACCCTTGTCTTCCAGGTCCTTGTGGTCGGGGTGGTACTCATAGTGGTGGTGGTGGTAGTGCCTCGAAGTGTCATCCACCACCCACTGCTCGGCTATCTCCTCTACCTTGTACACCTTCTCCCTGCAGAACGCCACGGTCGAACCTCTGCCTCTTCATGGGAGGTCCCTATATTGTCTGCTTCTCATCTGCATGGTGGGCCAGGTAGCCACAAGCCATGTGGATCTGCCTGCATCATGCATAGAACTGTCTGCCCCTCATATGACTGGCTCTGCTTCGTTTTCCCCACACATCCGAACCATTATCCTGAGGTTTCCCACCAGATGGCCTGGTCCGCTTGGACCTCTGTGACATCTGTCTACTACCAGCTACAGAAGACCCTGCTATGTGTCTCCCTGCGGTGGGTCTCACTGCTGGCATCAACTTAGCAAGAATTCTCTCCACAAGAAGGTCTCACTCCAGCACTCCTGACTGCGTCAGAATGCTAAGGGAGACCATCAAGGCCCTCATCTCATGCCTCAGTCCATTCTAAAAGGTCCGGGCCTGGATGAATGGGTCTCGTACCATGTCTATGGAGTAGTGAAAGAGGTCAGTAAATATCACCGAGTACTGGGATATTGTCATGATTCCATGCCGCAGATGTAGTAACTCCAGGATGCGCACCACACGGAGGGTGTCTGGAAAAAAATCAGAGTGAGAGAGTTGCTCGAAGTCCGTCCAAAGTATTGATGCCTCATCCTGCACCTAGAGCATAAGGCTCCACTATCTACCTGTTGCTGCATGAAGTAGACTCACGGAAAGGATCACAATTAGGTCATCTGGTGTCCCTACTAATCTGAAGACTCTAACGATAGCCTCCATCCAATCCTCAGCTGCCTGAGGGTCCGTCTCTCCACGGAACCTGGGCGACCTCTGTCGCTGAAGCTCATGCAACGCACTCAAGCGGCATGCACTCTCTGCTGCGGGGGCTGGTGGCATCGGTGGATCATCGGGTAGTTGTATTGCTGGTTCCTCCACTATAATGTGGCCCTACACCGAGGCCTTGTTGCTCGGTGGGCTGCCATCTCGCATGTAACTAGGATCCCTGGCTGGCTGCCTTCATGGGGCCATCCTTAAAGGAAACCGGTGTACCACGGTCAAACAGTATACCAATTGAGCTGACATAAAGTAATCAAAATGAAAACTTTTGAAACACACATGCTATCAATGTTGTTGTGCACTGAGTAGGAAATCAAGATTTTGGGTCCTGGTGTATGGATACATCGGCTGTCACACAAACATTGGACTCCCCGGACTGAAAACCACACTCAATACTCTTAACATTATTGCTTTACAGAGAAGAAATTATCAGAATCCGAAGTTTAATAGTAGAACTGACTCCTCTGATACCAATTTGTCACGGCCCGTCCTCGGGGCCTGTGTTGTGTCAACCCCAAACCCACCTTCCATAAGCCAGGGGCTGACGACTAGCACCAAAGGCGTAAATCCTGGTAAAAAGTGAAGCTATTGCCTTTATAGATGTAAAAAAACACAATAGAGTACGCAAGTGAAGTAACCACTACGTAAAACTGAGCACAAAAGTAAGTGCTGGAAAGTAAATGGTTCAGTATACAAACCCAACTGAAAGTACAGTACAACTGAGAAAAAAGTACAACAGATGTAAAGTAAATCAGCAACCACCGATTCTTCCTCCTGGAATCCCACCTGAAGGATGGGTACAGATTGTCTAATCAGTACCTCAGGTCTTTCTGTCCACTCCATGTACATCCCATCAGGTGGTCCACCTCCGGATACCATCCATCTCCACAAGCCTCTACCACGATCAGTGCTATACGTCGGCTGCAACCAACACAATGTAGTGCGGGAATTGCCAGTGTAGGGGTGAGTATAACGATACTCAGTAGGGACCATGTGACCCCCGAAGGTCTCCCAGAATCCAAAATTGATAAACCACAAAGGATAGATGGAAACACGAAGTATCATCCAACTCTACTTAGGTATATGCCCATACGTATACCTATGTCATCCATCTCAGTTCAGCTCCAACTTCTGAGCCCAAGCACAATCCGGTCCACACAGGAAAGAAGTCAATCACATCAATGATAATGATTAAAAGTCAAGACTCCACTCACACAGCTATACTACTCATGAAGAGGGGTAGGGAAGATTAGATGTAGCCTCTGAATCATCTCTTCTGCTGAACCCACATAAGATCCATGTACATAAATCGTCGCTGCCTAACCCACGTAGGATCCAAGTACAGTTACCATTGCTGTCGAACCCACGTAGGATCCATGTATAGTTGTCATCGCTGCCGAACCCACAGAGGATCCAAGTATAGTTGTGCTCACTACCGAACCAACGTAGGATCCAAGTATAGTCATCATCATTTTCAAACCCACGGAGGATCCGAGCATGGTAGTTGTTGTATTCGCAGTTAGCTCTAGTGTTCCCAAACACATCGTACTCGATTCTGGGAGGGTCCTCTCCTTGAGTAATGGGGGGTCGATACATAAACTATCATGAAGACCTGAGTTGATGTATCCCGAATTTCAATCTCATCAAAAGGAATTCACTGTGATAGAAAGCACGTTAATCGGACGCCCGGTCTGAGAGATATTGCCTTTTTTGTTCCAGGTGCCCATTGTAAATATGCTCATTCCAATCCCGGACGGTTACTAAATTTGTCCAAAAATAATTTAGAGTATTGAAAAAGGTATGCCTCATAGATATGGTACTAGTGATTTAGATGGCTCTTTGTTCAGGCGCACGGTCTTCAAGATATTCGCATTTAAGTGAATAACCGGTCCAACCCGTTTAGCCTAGTGGGTTGGCGGGTCGGGTTTACCCAGCTTTGACGGGTCCAACCCAACAGAGGTGTCGGATCATCCCGATGAAATGAGCGGCTCGGCCCGACACGCAGGGCACGCCGAGGCCCATCTCGGTGCTGCCCGGCCCGGCACGGCCCGGCTGGGCACGACCCGGCTGGCTCGGCCCGTATGTCGAGTGGTTCGAGGGGAAGGGGGGCCTAGAGGCCCAAACCGGCAACACCAATTGGCTCCACCCTCCCTAACCGGCCAACTGGAGTCGGACGACCTTCTGGTATAAGGGCACCACATGGGCGGGCCACGAATCTTCTGACATGACGCCATCCTGGCGCTGCGGCTTCTCTCCGCCCGGCCGGTCGACGGGCCGTTTGGTCCTTCCGCCGAAGCATCCTGCGAAGCGGGCCGTAGTTCTTCCACACAGCGGGCGTGACGTCGCTGTCTTCCTCTGTCGCGGCATTCCCTGGCCATTTCTATGCATTCCCTTCAAGGAACTTTGACGTCTTTCTTTATCCACCATGGCCTGCTTGCCCACGGCTTTTCTTTGCATGTGCTACAGCGGCCATTACCCCATCGACCTCTTCCGCGTTCCGCCTCCTGTTCTCAATTCCAATGAAAATAAACAAGATCAAACGGAGGGTCGTTGGGCCATGTTCATTTGGCCCCTGCCCTCCGAATTAAGAGATAGAAATAGTTCGGACAAACAAAGATGTTCAACGATAAATGGGGAACAATTTTAATCCATTAATATTGAACTTATTTCCCTACCTTGATATTTGATGTCGTACGTCGGGCATCGCAGAAGATGGTGTCGAGGGGTGGGGAATCTTAGACAACGTCGGAGTGTGTCCGAGGATGAAGTGACATCTCCTCAATTGTCTCAGAGAAGATAAAGGACGATACGTCATCATTTTTCATGGAACCGGCATTCTTCGTTGAAGTAGTCATCGTTCTTCATCGGAGAAGAAAACTATTCTCTCAAGAGCTCTCTCTCCCTTCACACAATGAATGCTTCCCCAATATAAAATAATAAGCAACTCATATTATTTTATTAACACAAGCCATTTAAAATTCAAACATTCAAACACTTAATTAATAAATTGGAGGATTACATTTATTAATTAAGGTGTTTTCATGAATTAATGGAAGAGGAGAAGGTGTAGAGATCTCATAAATATTGGGAGAGTTGTCAACATTAAACAAGGGAGTTTAATGGGGGTTTATAAGAGTTATGGGACGTTCAAAGGTTTAGGTCACGTGTGGGATCCAACCCACAAATATCCTCTCATGGGAGGTTATGTGGGTGTGGGCACCACCTCTAACTCCCCTTGGGAGTAAATAACCACCATCCATAAAATAAAATTGTGCTCCACCAATTTTATTTATTTTAAACTAATTCAGAAAATTTTAATTCTCAACCTGCTTAAAATGAAACTACGATAAAGGTTACCTTAAGCAATTATCTGTGATGCGAGTTTATCAGTGCCCTCATATTTCAATTCCGAGCACCGGTTCAAATGTTATAAAATCCCTCTCATTTGATTACTGAACGTACCTGAGCTAAACTTCAGAAATTAATTCTGGGCACACCGGTCCTCGGAATGAAGTTCTATCAGAAGTCCCAAACTCATAAAATTCCAAAGTATTTATTAAATAAAATGTCCTTGAAATTTTTGGGTCTTTACAGGACCTATCTAGTTCATATAAATGTTTTTGAAAATGTTTTAAAAAAATGTTATTTTATAAACATAAATGATTTCCCAATTTTATTTTACATGATATTTGACATTATTATAATTTTTAAAATAATTTTCTGAATATTTTCCCAATGGGTCACTTTTCACTCCAACAAATAATATGTGAAAACAATGATTATTTTTAGAATTTAAAAAATAAATGGAATTTTCTACTATTATAACCATAATTGGATTTGAATTTATCACTATAAGTTTTCTTTTGTTAATGAATTTTTTTCATAATATTTCTAAAATTTTGAGTCATTAAATGTGATTTTTAATTTTGAATGTGTATATTCCTTAGGATTATATTAAATATATTTTAATTTTATTTCCATTAATAAACACTAAAAAACCTAGACATATCATATAATACATTTGGAATATTTTATAATGATACTATACTCATTAGTTATCATGATATGTTATGATTGTTTAAAAGATATTTTCATGTAAAATATTTATTTTCTATTGGTTTACGAAAATATGAATAGAATAATTGATGTTTCGATTAGTTTTATTATGTGATGAAATCTTTATGAACATTATTATGGTATGGTTTTATGAAATATTTATGATGATGATTGGTACCATCATGAACTGAGGGTAGGTTATTCTATTATAACAATGCAATTCAATGGGTAATTGGTTGGATTTAATTGATTACATTTCTGCTATGAGAATATGAGAATATATTGTGATTGTTTTTTCAAATATGGGACTATGTTAACTGATGAAGGTTCACTTATGTGCATGTGGGAATATACTAAAATGCACATTCAAATTATTTATTTTATGGTTATTATATGTGTAAGAACAAAGTTTATCCATTTTATAAAAGTTATATGAAATCGTTCCAAGATACTAGAATATTTTCATTATGGTAATTTTATAATTTTAGTGATTTCATTGATCAGTATTGACACCACATGAATCATTATTTCTTAGTCTTATTACTATTACATATGATAAAATTTTATTACATGTTTCATGTTTTAAGATCTAGGTATCAATGAGTAAAAATTTTCTTATTGTATTAACATGCACATTGACTATATCATCAAAGCCTTATGATAATATTATTCTCACAAATTACATTAAATTGGTCATGATTATATTTACCATTAAGGTGAATTTTATCTCACCTTTATTATGTTCACATTACCCTAGGTTATGAATAGTTATGATAAATTATTTTTTTATATAAATTATTAATATGGTGAGAATTTTATGGGGGATGTTATATATATTTACGAACTCATTGTTTATGAGTCCATGTTTTTGAGTGTTTTTCCAAATTCACAAAAACATTCAAATGATAAGGTACATGGGTACAATATTGATCTAATATTTCCTTTTGATGTTGAATTTTTTATTTAAGTCATCAAATTTACTGTTATTAATGTCAGAAATTTAATTTTTATGTTATTAGTGTGGGATTAGATTATGTCGGTTTGGGGATATTACAGTTGGAATTAGAGTAGGATTTGTAAAAATATAGATATTATGATGATTTCATATTAGGATAAATTAATATTTAAAGATACCATCATAGGTTTAACATTTTAATATTGATCATATATACATATTCATAGACACCCCTTTTAAGGAAAATAATTAAGGAAATTTAGAGGTGATTCATTTCATTTTTGGAAATGTTTTATTAGGTAGAGATATTTTTAACCCTTATATTTAATGTGGAGTATTATTTATTGAATAATGATATTAAATTGTGTGGACATAAGTTTAAAGTTATTCGTAACCTTCAGGGTTTATATGATCTCTAATTTTTGGGTTATGGATTATTACAATTTGGTAATTTTTTTTGTATAGATGACAATGGGATTGGATATTTATTTTTTGAATAAATTATTAATTATATATTTACGGATGACCATTATAATATTTGGAACCATTATTTGATTAAGTTAAACTTAATATTACTATATTTTTTGACAAATAAACGTAGAATTATCTTTTAGGAGAATATATGATTTTATTATAGATTTTTGTTGATTCATGTTATTTAAGGATGTAATTATCCAATCTTAGGTATTATATGATTAGTTCATATAAATGTTTAGAATGATATTTTAGGAATGGTTGAAATATATGCATTTTAAATACATATTGCATTAATATGTGATTAAATAATTCTAGTTCTTTTGGTTACATTCAAGTCTAGTCATATTGTAAATAAATTTTTGTCTATTTTTCATGGAATGAATTATTTTTATCATTTTCTATTAATGGTGAATTTTAGAAAAAAAATTAGTTTTAATTAAATGAATGGTGAAATCATATTGTAAATTAACTTACCTTCTGTTAAATATTTCGTTTTTGATAATGTCTAAACATTGGAAGAATATATTTTTATAATTTTTTGGATTATATGATCTATTAAAAAGAATTATGGTTCTTGAGTCATGAAAAAGTCCTCTACAATTTTCCTCGTTTCGAGAAAAATATGATACTTGTGTGGAAATTTACTAAAGGATGTGATTTTTTTGTCATGTAAGTATATTTCCTTATATTGTTTGTATATATAATCAAATAATTCCTCAAATAATGGAAAATTTTCTTGAAACAAAAATTTTATCACATTACCTTCTTTTCTAATAAACCGATGGTCATTTTCACATCTCTTTGGTTTATGGTTTTGTAGTTTATAACATTATCATGACCATTAAATATCTTGTGATGAAAATCATCTATCACACCCCATCATGATTTTGGAATTTCATTTTTATTACATGTCAATTTATTCATTTCCTCTTTATTTTTTATTTTATGTAACACTAGTATGTGTTATCAAAAATGACCTCCATACTTCCCTTTCTCTACTTTCTAGATTAATTTTTATTATCCTTTTTTACGATGTCGGTTTCAACAAATAATTCTTGGAACATCATGCCCTATTTATTAAGCTAATGTTCAAATTTCTGGGATATAATTCCATAATGGTATGGAATATCTTATTCCATTAATTTTAGAAATAAATACTATATTCTATATTGTACAAGATAGGCAGTACAATGCCTAAAAACCATGATATATTGTTATTTAAATATTATAGTTATAACCTTGCTGTTAAATTAGCTTCTATAAATAGGATTAAAAACATTATGAAATATATATAAAGGTACATTCCAATAGAAATTTATTTATTAACTTTTTGGATTGTTTCAACAGTTTTTTTATTAAATTTATTTTATTCATCATTAAAATATTTTCATAAAGATTCAATTTTATTATTTATTTGTGAAAAAAAAATTATAATTAAATTAATGAACATTTAATAAATTATTCGATAATATGAACATTATTTTAGAAAAAAAATTATCAAAATTAACATCTACTAGAATTTTTTATTTTTTAAAATATTTTTTATTTTTCAATGAATATTGAAAGCAATAATTTTTATTAAAAACTTTATTTTCTATTTAAATGTTTACTAAAGTTAGATTATATTTTCGACTAGGTATTAAATTTAATTACATCATATTGATTAAAAATAATCCATTTAATATTTCTTAAATTTATTTATACAAGGATTTATTATAATGAAAATTTATTCTGTAAATGGTATTTTCTAAGAAACCTCTATTTCTTCAAATTTTGTTGAATTAATTTTAATTTTTTTCACATAGGATTTTTGAATTTTGAAAATTTTTTCATATTTGGAATAAAGGGGTCAAAATTTAGAAAATAGGTGCCTTTTATTTTTTAACATTTCAAATAGTATTTTTTTTCAATTTTGTTCCAATGGTAAATAGTAAATTAGGAAATTAATGGTTAAGAAACATCATAAGGACTTCAAAATGACCCTAAAACTTAAAATAATTTTGTTTAATTGTTTAATTTCGTCTATATTATTTTCTTATTTAGTTATATGAAATATTATTTCCAATTTTATGTGATTATAGCCTTTATAATATTTTTTTAAAGAAAAATAAAAAATTTCACACTCATGTTTTTAATATGTATAATCTGTTTTAAAATAATGAAAAATATGATATGATATTTTTATAAAATAGAAACATCAATCCAATTATATTCACACCTAAAGAACCATTTTTTCATCTATTCTCTCACATAATTCATTCTTAACATATCCCCACATTCTATGTGTATTATTTTTTTTATTAATACCTTCCATATATGTTTTAATGCATGAATAAATGGAGTTGGTTTGAAGAAGGGGTATATTTCTTAACATGTTTTTTAAATTTAATATTTCACCTACTCAAAATATTCCATAACCATTATGATATAATGAAATCAATTTCTTACTTATATTATTCTATTTAATGATATTATATGGTATTTATGATTTTTTATCATTATACAGAGATAAAATAAAACTTACCTTCTTTCTATAATGGTCATTGAAAAATGAAAATGTTACTCTTGTGTTTGTACGACCTATTCACTCCAATATTGTAACATAATTATTTTTTTCATAACAATAATTCAATATTTTTTATATATAATAAATTATGTATATAAATAATAACTATGTAAATATAATTATTTTTCAGATGACATATTAATGAATTCATTGACCATGGTCAACACACCAAAGCAGTTTTAAAAATTACGAACAGAATTCGTTCAAAAAACCTATTGTAAACTTAAATTATTAAGTAAATAAAAACTACATAAAAATATATGATATAAAAATATAAGGACAATGAATTAAATCTCTAAAATATTCTTTCAAAATCAAATAATTGATAATATTTTATTATAAAAATGTTTAATATTGAATGTCTAGACTTGAGGAATGACATTCCATATTAATTTTACATCATTGATAGATATATTATTAGTATGGACCTGATTTATTTTATATGGTGTATAATAATAACATATTACTTCTTATAACTTGAATCAGTCATATTTCATGTTAATTTTAATTCATTTTTGGAATTATTTCACCCGAGGGGATTTGAATTGAATGTTACCAAGTGGAAATATGATTGTCAACACAATTTTATTTTGTTGTGTTATATGACTTATTACATGAAATTTTTATGTCATATTTATTTGTGAATTGATCTATAAATGTTTTCATTCTATAATTAAACTTTTGATACTTTTATTTTCATTTTTTAAAAATAATTTCTCTATTAGATAACTCTCAATAAGATGGTGTTTCCATTACAAGGGTCATTCATCTCGAAATATCTTTATTTATGATATATGTTTATCATATGAAACTATATTTATATATAATTTGTATATAATTCCATTTTTAAATTTTATGTCATGATTTTTCTAATATATAGGATATTCAAGTATTTATTTTATATTATTACTTCATGGGATTATGATTTAAATTTTAGCAAAGTGAAAAAGGCTTTGTGATGAAATTTCATTTTTTTCAAGTTTTTTTATGTCAATCATTATTTTTTTGTAAATCATATGGTATTATTATATTACACCAATTCTATTTAATTATTTTATAAATATGAATGTGGTTTACAGGTTTAATTTCAATTTTACCACTTATTAACTAAAGAAACATCTTGAATGTTATTGGTAAGTGATACCAATCATGTATTTTATTTACGATCAGGAATCTTTGTCAACCATATCAATTTTATATATATTTTTTTCAAAAAAAGAATTTTTTTAAAACATTTACCAAAATATTTTTAAAATTATCTTTTAACCTCTTTTAGAAGGTTTTGAATTGAATTTTTTTCAAATTTTCCAAATGGCTCACTTTTGACTACCTTTACTGTATATTTGAAATGAATATTTATTTTTAACAAATAAAACATTGAAGTATATTCCAAAAATTATGTATATTATTTAAATTAAATATCCTTTATATGTTTCCAACATTATTTTCTAATAATATTTAACAATATCTTTTAATTTTTAATTTTTTAAAAGTTATTTTCAAAGTGAAAAGATTATTTTTGTCAAGAATTTTTTTAATGATCTTTAAATAGAATGTACTTTCATTGTCAGCATTAATCAATGATGTTACTTATGTTCCACATGGGATATATTTATTGATATAATATTCAATATTTATATAGGTGGAATATGATTGTTTCAAATAGATTTTCATTAAAACTATTTTCTCCTATGGGTTAACAATTTTATTAGAGAAATGATAGATGTTTCTATTATTAATATGATTGGACATAAGTTATATGTAATTTATTTATGGTATGATTCTTGTAAAATATTATGATTCTAGGTGGTTCTATTATAAATAGAGGGACAATGACACATTATATCTCCCCATTTCATTAAGAAAAGGGATATAATTAACTGATTAGTTTTCTCTTTAGATATCATGGGAATACAGGGTGATAATTATTACAAATATGTGATGGATTTAAAGAATAATGTTTCTCCAAAGAGATTATGGTAATATAATATTATTTGTAGTATAATTTTAACTGTAATGTTTATTATATGTGTAACTGTGTAGGTTATTCCTTTTCTAAGAATGAAATCAAATTGTTCCAAGATACCAACCTATTTTATTTATGCTTGTTATCAGTTTTTAATTATTACTATGATCATGATTGATATATCATACATCATTATTTTTTATTTATATAAATATTTATATTTTTAGTGATTCGTTCCTTTATTAATGTTTTAGGATCAATGTATTTATTAGTATAAATTATCTTATTTTATGATCATACACTTTGATTATGTCACAATTACCTTATTCTAGTATTATTCTCATGGATGTAATTCATTTCTTAATGCTTATATTTACTTTTAAAAAACATCTAACCATTCCCTTATTCTTTTTCCTCATCCCTAGGTTTTAAAGAGTTATAATAAATGATTTATTTCTAAAATGTTCTCATGTGTGGGGAATTAAATGTGACATGATTTAGATATTTATGAACCACATTATTAATCCATGTTTTTATGAGTTTAGCCACATTCTATAAAACTATAAACCAAATTTTTTTTTCTACAAGTGATTCAATATTTCTTTTTGATAATGTAAATTATGGTTGTAAGATATTGGGTTATATTTATTTGTATCAATTCAAGAAATTTTATGTTAATATTCTTAACAAAGGATATGGGAGTGCAGGTTTGTGGTAATTAAAATCAATGTCACAAATTGGATATCCCTATACATGGAAAAATTAAAAATCATTTTCTCAACATCTAGGAAAGGGAAAGAAAAAAATATAGAGCTAGACAAATTAATAGTACAAAAGATGGAGATATTTCTTTTTTTACATAATGTCTGACTTGATTTATAAAACATGGGTTTTAATTAGCACTTAATGGAGAGGATCTACACTAGGGAATAATAATTCTCTTTATTAAGCATTTTTTGAGATATATATTTTTATATAACGATATTTTGAAATAGTCCTAGTTATTATGTACATAGTTAGTCACATTCTGATTTTTTAGTCATATACGATGCATGTTCATTTCAGGGTGTATATTTCTTCTTTGGTTCGTACGTACCCAAAATATTTTTAATGAGGTATAATATAAATAGAATAATTATGACTTAGAAACATCATTAAACTAATAATAATTCACCTTTTCTTGTCTTCACATCTCTTAGTTGTTGTATTCACCTTTAACATGTGTAATGCTTGATCCCTTATGTTTAAACTATATTATAGTGACTATAAGGTGTTCCTGAGGTGTTTTCCTGATGTGTAATAAGATTTCATCATGTATTTATGCCACAAGAAATAAATAATGGTATCATAGAACACTAAGGTAGGTTGGGTATTGGGATATAGATTAGATAATAGGGTGATAGAAAAGAAAATTTAGATGTAAATTAAAATTTCATGTTTCAAACTTATTTACTAAAGAGTCCTGTTTAACAAGGGATTTTATAGGTTACTACTTCCCTTTATTTTCATTTCCATTAGTAATTACATGACCCTAATGATTATTTCATTGAACTGGGTGTATATATATATTAAAAAAGAAAGATATCATGTTGTGATGGGTGGTTTTGTATCATTATATTTCATATTATTATTTGAATCGATTGAGTAATGTTATTAAAAACATTAAAAGTATATAAATATTTTATCCAACTATATTTTATGTAATTATTATGTTAATATGTTCTAGAAAATGATTCCCCAAAAAAATATTTTCATTAATTTATTGTGGTCCCTAGAATATTTTCTATTCTATTTAAATCATGTTATTATCTATCTTTAGGATATGTTTTGATCATTTGAATTTTTTCTATAATTTATTATATAGTGATCAAAAATTTAAAAAAATATTTTGATAATTGGAGTTGTGGTAGAGTTAAATAGGGGTACACCATGGTGTTGTTAATGTTATTCAAGAGTCAATTTTGTTATTAAATTATCAATACTATTCATTTCATAAATATATAATATTTTTACATGATGACCACCTCCATTCAATTTGAAAGGGAATATGAATATGTGATTTTACTTCAACATCTTTTATACCCATATTCTATTGGTGGGAATGATTATTTTAATCATGTAGATAATTGGTACACTCCATTGAAGTTTCCAGTAGCATTGAAATAATGATTGATCTTCAGTTTCATTATTCCCTGACATTTCGAGGAAATAATTTTCTTAGGAGGTTGGGTAGTTTATTATTAGTCCACAAAATAGGATGAAAATAATTAATCAATCTATGATACATTGTGTTTCGATTTACACATTTAAGTTAGTGGAGAAGGCATGTAGATGGTTTCATGTGATGCTTGAGGTAGAGAGGATTAAAACCATTCATATATAGGGTTTCATGTCCTATTATTTACCCAATTTTAACCAAATACACTATATCGAGTGAAATTATTATATCTCTAGAATCTAATGCAAGGATGATTTTCATTAATTGAGTATTTTTCTTATTTTATAGACCTACTCCATTCATCCCCATACAAAATTTATGAGAAATCATTGGATTTTTTTTTGAAATGGTTCTTAGAGAGCGTCAATAAACCACATTATACCTCTATAAATATGAATAATTTTTAGAAATGGTTAAGTGATCCATCATTATAGAGACATGTTCTATTATAGGGTCTTAACTATTTATTCCATTGACAATTAAAATCCATTGTGAATGGTAATTATATAACTATTAAAAACACCAAGAGTAGGAAAGATTATTTGACTCATATTGAAGAAGTTATGGTGGTTTTAAACCTTCATTTACAAGAATAAAATTGTATTATATTTTTCCCATAATTAGGGAAAACCTTACCACGTCAAAATAATTATAATATTGACGTTAAACTATGATTCTCTTTCATAAAACATGATTTTATTTAGGGTTTCTAACAATAATTTACATAAATGAGTGTTGGAAAATATCCTCATCAAACTATATAATCATATACATTGTGGTTTATAAAGTACACTACTAGAATTTGACCATTGTTTCTATAATAAATTCATAGTTGTTGAAAAAAATTCTAGGCCTTCTTCCTATTGTGAATTATTTTAAACCATGTCATGTATATGAGGGTTGAAATTAGGAGGAAAGTCGTATGTATTATACAGAGAATCTAATTACACATATATAAATCATGAATTCTACTATTTCATATATCATAATATTATATTCTATTATAGATTTTTCTATATATTTTCATGTTGTTTCGTTTTCTTTTTATTATAACCATTCATTACTTCCTGAGAAATAGTGGATGTTATACCATCTTTTGTGAGTTTAGATACTCTTTTGGAAAAATGTAAGGAGTGAAATGGTAAATTTATATCTTGTGTGTCACTTTTGGAATCTTTTGAAATTATTTTTAATCTTCTTTTACTTAATATTAAAGGATTTTTATGGTTCTATGGATATATTGGTTAACATATAGTCATTCATTATTAACAAATATGACATTGAGGGTCTCCTTCTCAAATATTACTAGTAATATGTACACTATCCATAGAGAAATGGGAGAAATTGGATAGTTAATGTTATCTAAATTAGGGATAGTTAAAAATATCCAATGATATTAAATATCTCATTCTCATAATACATGATTACAAGAAAAATAAATCCCAACCTATTGTGGTAGATTTTTTTATTTAGGTGTCCTCTAAATGATTTTAGGGAATCCCCCTAAGATCGAAGTGAAGATTAACATCAATTTAGTTTCTTTTGTGGAAATGGTATATATACCACTATATCATATAGATATAAAAATAAAAGGAGTTGAAGACCCGTATATAAGAACCAGAGTCAAAAAGGATAATTAGACTACTCACTTCTCCTTCAGATTCGTTTGTTATTTTCCCTTATTGGGGAACCCAATTGAATTATTAAAGTAGTTATATTTATTATAATCAATATTCTATTCCTTTAATGGATAAATGAGAATATGTTTGGTGTTTTTTTTATTTTGGTTGATATCTATAAAAATAGGGATGAATTTCTAGGATTACATTAAATAATCTCGAAATTATTGGTTGCGGTCAAAATGGATAAGTTCAAACATTGTAAGGATTTTTTATGTGTATATAAGGATCAGATCAGATGTATGATAAATTTTTTAAAATATTAGAATATTTATTATGAATTATTGGAGATATTAAAATAATATTTTTTCACTTCATAAAATTCATTTTTTACACTTCAATTAAAAATTGGAAAATCTTCTGTGACTTCTAATTGTTGATTCATGGTAAAGTAGGGAAGAATCGAATGTATTGTATGAATGATCAGCTATATTATAAGGTTCATTTTTAGTCCATATAACCATGATTTAATACTTAATAATGACGATTTATCAAAATTATTATGCATTATTAATTTAAAAAAATAAATCTTTATAATGATTCCCAGGGATATCGAATGTTTGATTTATAGGTTTTTTGGGATCATTATGTTTCAAAAATACCTGAGAACTACAAATTTATTTTGATAATTATTAAATTTAAATTAATTACTAAATATCATTTATTATTGTTATATCTCATAATTGAATGTAATTTTCAATGATGTTTTATTCAAAAAAAATTAGAGGATTGTGTATGATTTTTATAGTGATATAAAATTCAAATATTTGAAATTATTAATCATAATCAAAGATTTTAATCTTTAGGGATATTTTTTAAACATTATCCTCATGGTAATTTATATGATAAATATTTAAAAATCATTTTATCAATTTATAGAGTATATAAATAAAAAATACTTATAATGTAATGTTTTATTCATTATTTTAGAACTCAATAAGTCAATACTATTCTATACTAAATATCATCTATACTGAGGAGAGTAGAGAACTATAATAGTTCCAACTTGTGAAACATCTATGATTTATAATGAGGTTGGTGTAACCTAATTCAATTTCATTTGATAAAAAATATGATTCTGTGAAGAAAAGACATAATTCTAATTAGTGAATTATCATGAGCATGATAATATTATCAATAATAATAGTGTAGATGTGATGATGTTTATGCTAAAATATTGATATAATTATGGCAGTCTGGTTTATCCTATATGAATATATAAACATTGATTTTGAGGCATCCATTAGTGGATTAAAGATCATTTTCATACACAAGAACAAATGAGTAATTAAATTGAGTTTCGGGTTCCAATATAAATAAAAACAGACAATATTTATGGTATGTAGACGATACCTAACCTATCGAGAAGTAAATGAGGTCTTCTCACACATTGTATGAATCTTGAAAAAATTATAGTCACTACAAATTATTGTGATAATGAAAACTATGGATAAAATAATTTTTGAACACAAAAATAAATAGGATATCAAAATATAGAAAAATGTAGTAAAATTTTATTATCTACATTTTTCTGTATATTTATTTATTTTGGTCATCAAGTGATTAGTATATCATGAATTTGACCATTCATAAGTTGTGTAATTCAAAAGAATGGGTTTTTCAAACACCTTGACAAGTTATTCACCATCTATATCAGTATTAAACATCTTATCATGGATCTATATGTGGTATTATTGAATATTGAGTTCCCATTATATCAAATAATTTCATGGGATTCAGGGATAATTTTAAATCAATTAATAGTAAAGGAGTCCCAATTTTTAAAGGGATTAACATTCATGGATGAATAAACTAGTTCCCCCATTTTATTTTACATGTATTAAATGTTAGTGATGATATTAATATCATATTTCCACCTATTGTTAGATATTCTCCATTTTATATTGCTAGTAAAATAAATCTTGATGTTTGATTTAAAGGATTGAAAAATTAAACTATCATCCATATAAGTAGACTTTTATAGAAGAAGTGATTGGTTTCACAGAAACTAAGGACTTATTGGAAAAACTATAAATCATATATGAGGAAAATTTCAATATCAACGAAATAATGTGGTTTATTTAGATGAACAAATTTAAATATATGACTATAGATAAGGATGAGAATATTGAATACTATTTCATAAGGTTGAATAAAGTAGTTTGTTATATTAGTGGATTTTAAAAAAAAATATGTAAGATTATATAGTTTCTAAAAATTAATGATAAACATTATAGATATATTTTATCCAAATTAATTAGCTATTAGTTATAGATAATATCATTCCCATCATGAGTTACAAAATACACTTATAAATGTTGATATGTGAAATGATAAAAAAAAATTAGAAGAAGGCCAAAGTTGATATGGACGTTTATTCAACGAATTAGTTAAAAATATAGAAGAGGAGGTTTAATATTCATGAAACTCCAACGAAGAAATAAGAGTCCTAAAAAATATCAAATATTTTATGTTTTTTATCTCATAAAAGTTTTAAATATATTATGGAAAATACATCCAAAAAATAGCACACCAATGAATTATGAGTGGAAGAGTAAGGAACTATATTGTTGACATCCCTAGAATAAATAATTGGATCCTAGTGAAAAAAGGGAAATAAGAATCTCTACCTTCATGATGTAATTAAAATAATTACTATTCTCTAAATGGAATCAATATCATGGAACTTCTTGGGATAAAATATGATATAATAAACTGTGAAGAAGATAATGGATAAAAAACCTATATGGAGATCATGTTGATAAATTAATTTACAAATATTACCTCATAAAAACAAGAAACATTAAAATGAATTTAAAACTACTATTAATAAATATATAATGTCTAATAATTGTTTTGAAGAGATTCGAAGTATTGAAAGTGATTTCATTTAGAAGAAAAACCATATAATGGTGACCATGGTTCAAAATGAATGAATTATAAAGTTGTTTTAGAAAAAGATTATTCTTAGAGAAGAAGTACTAAATATGATTGAGTCAATGTGTCCAATGGATAATTTTTTATTTTCTAAAATTAAATCATACATTGAAATGTTTTTATATGTTATGGTTATGTATTATAAATAAACATTAAATGGTTTTATTCATATGTATGTAATATATAAAACTGTTAAATATAAAAAATAAAACATTTCTTATCGATAACAAAAAATGTTTAAAATATAAAACTAGGAAAATTTAGATTGAGAATACCCATCAGAAAATATAATGTATATCTATGAATGAGTATAATAGTTTGAATTATATATATTCTTTGAAACCTCATAGGAAAAGGTAGAAAATATTTAGATATTACATGAATAATTTAGTATACACTCTAAATAGTTTTATAGAATAACATGAATTAAATAATACTATATTATCATTATTGTCAATGGGTTTAAATAATATATTGTTTTTTATTTTATATCAATTCCTCGGAGATAGTGAAGTCCATATTAAAGGGGGATCAATCAATACAACAATAGTAAAAAATCTATGAATAAGTAGGTTGTAATATGAAGTAACATTATGGTACCCATTCATAATAACTGGTATTGTAATAAATAAATAAATATATATATATATAATCTTTTAATTTAAATCCAGATGGCTATATGAATTTATGTTCATGATCAAAGGTTGAACTCAATACATCATGATATAAAAGAAGAAGAAAAAAAGAAACAAATCTATGACATCATTAATTAGAGAGGTATCTCTCATTAATAGTCATATGAGTAGGCCATAGATTTTTTATAGTGGTTTATCATCCATGTTAACATGAGATAAGAAGGTAAAAAAAATTTGGCGGAGTGATGGTGGTGTTTTAATCTTTGGTAATGAAATATAATTAATGATTAAAGGAATTGGATAATCTGAAATTGAAAAACGGGTGTTGAATTCACAATATGTTTTAATTATTTATTGATGAAAACATAATTTTATTGTCGTGTTTTATAGTTTTAATGAGGGTAATAATGTCATTCTAATAAAAAAATGTCCTTACTATATTAATTAAATATAAAATAACCAACAAGAAATGAGAATTAACTATTGAGATCATTTTTATGATACGAGGCCCAAGTATTTCATATTTTCTATGTGCAAAAGAAAAAATAATCTCATAAAAAATAATAATAGGACATGTCATCCATGAGATCCTAAGAAAGGTTTCTGGAGAAATATTTTATAGAATTAAACTATTTTATTAGTAATATAGATCTTATTTGAATAGCATGTAATAAGGGTAAGATAATATATAGAAAGAATAAAATATGTATGATATAACAAGCATTACCACATTACATGATTTGGTCATATCTATGTTGAACAATGAGACACTTTTAAAAAGATGTTGACATATTTTTCATTACATTAATAGATTACTATGTATGATTGATAATTGGGTTGTTCCTTAAAAATATGACACAAAAATGATAAATTTATCAACTCTTTGGAAGTGAATTTAAAAAAAACATGGTATTAAATTAAAGAATATATTTTTTGATAATTGGTTGGAGTTTAATAAGAGATAATTTTAATATTTTCTTGATAAATAGGGAATTAATATCCAACACCCTACCCCCTTCACTCAATAGAAAAATTAAGATGCTCAAAAATTAACACAATTATTATAGAAGATGGACGAAATATGATTGCTGGGTCTGAAAGGTCCACGAATATATAGATAAAATCTTGGTGCACATGAAAATAAATTTAAAATTAGTGGTACTAATAAAAAAATTTAAATTTATAATCATATGAAATTTTTTATAAAAAATATATTAATGAGAAATTTTAGAGTCTTTTAAAGCACATGAATTATTAAAATTAAAAACTCAAATCATGGATCAATTGAAGTGAAGGATTAAGAATGTATCATTCATGGAAACATACTGAAAGTAAATTTATAATTATACTATAATAAAATATACAAAAATATGTGGATTATTATTCTGTTAAAATAATTGAGAATACACAAAAAATTATTGTTTAAAATATACCGTATTTGCAGTTATGTTTTTGTTAAATTGAATAGTTGTTAGAGGAGGATAGAGAATAATAGTATGTAAATGAACAGTCACGACCCGCCCTCGTGGCCCGTTCCGTGACTATCCCAAGCCCGCCTTCCATAGGCCAGGGGCTGGCGACTAGCACCAAGGCGTAAATCCTAATAAACAGGGAAGGCATTGCATTTGTAAAGTAAACAAACACCACGGAGTATGCAAGCGGAAAAGTAAACACTAAGTAAAAACTGTAACAAGCTGTGCTGAATGTAAAGGGGGCAGGAAATACAAGCCCAACTGTAAAGTACAACTGAAAGGGGAAAACAACAACTAAAAAGAAAAGTCGTAGCATCGAGACGCCCTCTGGAAGTCCCACCTGAAGGGTGGTTACAGATAGCCTCCACTTCTCCTCGGGTCCACCTGGCCGCTCCGAGTACGTCTTGCCCAGTGGTCCACCTCTAGGTACCATCCTGCTCCACAAGCCTCCACCACGATCAGTGATGTCCGTCGTCTGCAACCAACACAACGATGTGTGGGGATAGCCCATGTAGGGGTGAGTATAAGCTACTCAGTAGGGACCCCGAGACCCCCGAGGGTCTCCCAGAATCCAAAAAAGATAATCCACAAAGGAAAGGTACAATCCCGAAGTAACATCCAACACTGCTTAGGTATATGCCCATACATATACCTAAGTCATCAATTCCCGTTCGGCTCCGTCATCCGAGCCCAAGAACAACCTAGTCCACACAGGAAAGAAAAATGTAAACCCACACAGGATATCACAACACAATCCACAAAGGAGAGTAAACAGTAAATCCATACAGGATAGTTCAACACAATCCACAAAGGAGAGTAACACAAGATTCAGCACACATAGGTATTCTTCTTCGGATATCGATAAAGATGATCACTGGTCCATCTAAGTCATCGGACCCACAAAGGATCGATAGGTACTAACCCCTGCAATGACCCACACAGGATCGGATCCACACAGGATCAATAGGTAACTAACCCCCGTAAAGACCCACACAGGATCGGGCCCACACAGGACCTGTAGGCGCTGGCTCACACAGAACCGCTGAGCGCTGACCCGCACAGGAACGGATCCACACTGGATCTGTAGCACTGATCCACTTAGGATCGCTAAGTGCAGTAGTCGTCGCAGTCCACTGAGGATCTCTGCACAGTCGTCGTCGCAGTCCACTGAGGATTTCTGCACAGTCGTCGTTGTCGGAGTCGCAGCCAGCACTAGGGTTCCCGCACACCGCAAGCTCGTTCAGGAGGGTCCGCTCCACGAGCCGAGAGGCTGATACATAAACTGACAGAAGTCCGATGTTGATGTATCCAAAAGTTCCGTATCGACAACAGGAACTCAACGTCGCAGACGACGCGTCAATCGGATGCCCAGTCTGAGAGTTATTGGATTTTTCGTTGCAGGGGCCCGGTTGGTTTTTAAGGAAAAACCAACCCGACCGTACTCCAGCTACATCCAAACCTCGGTCGGAGTGAGCCAAAAGATATGTCTCACTTATAGGAATTAAACGAAGTCGACGGCACGTCGATCGGATGTCCGAACCTCAAGATATGAGCGTTTCAGCTCCGAGGGCCCGGTTGGTTTCGTGTACGAACCAACCCGGCCGAACCCAAAGTAATCCGAAACCTTGAGTGCGATATACCGAAACGACCGTCTCGATCCAAGGATCGCATTGCCGCTGAAGGCGCATCGTTCGGAGGCAATTATCTCAAGTTATGGGCAAACGACCGAAACGGTCCGAAGACGGGGGGGCTGGGCCCGGGCCGACCCGGCCCGACCCCCCCTCGTTCGGCCGAACCGGGTCGACCCGACCCGGTCCAACCCTGCGGGACCCGGTCCCGCCAGGCCAGGGCGCAGCCCGGCTCGGATGGCCAGTCCGGCTCAGCTCGGCCGAGCGGCCGAGCAGCGCAGGGGGCTCGCTGCCTTCGCGTGACAGCATCGCGGCCCCCGCGGGGGGCCGCCCTGGTCAACGGACGCAGAAAAGGCCGCGTCCAGCGTGTGCGCCGGACCCGCGCGGCCGCGGGTCTGCTGGCGCCGCCGCCGATGGCTTCCGCCGGCCACCAGAGTTACTCCGGTGGTTCGTTTTTCTTCCTGTTTGCGCCGCTGTTCCTCCCGGGTTCCGTTCTTCACTGCGGGATCATCAAATCTCCCTTGCATCATGTTTTGTCGTCGCCCGACAAATCCTCACAATAACGAAGAACGACGGAGGGTTGTCGGGCCGTTTTCATTTGGCCTGCACCCTCCGTGTTAGATAAAAACAGTCGGGAGAATTATTCAACACATGAATAAAGGCGAGGCACAATTTTAATAGAATTAAAATTGAATATGATCCGGGTTCTTTGATTTAAAAAAACAATCAAGGGAATATAAAGCATTCAATAAAACCCCAACCTCGTCAACTGTCGCATGTGCATTCTTCGCGGAATTGTTCATCGCGGAAGGAGGGAACCGTCGCGTCATCACGGTATCTGGCGTTGCGTTGACGAACTCCGAGGACCAAGAAACAACAGATTTAATTTTTATAATTAAATCCATATTGAAGTTATAATCCACAAAGGAATTTAAAGAACCGCAATCTCTCACCTCAACGGATGATCGAAGATTTTGTCGCAGAGGAATAGATGTCGCAGAAGAACGTTGTGGGAAAGGAAACGTCGGCGTTGCGGCACACGGCGTCGCATCATCGATTTCCGCGGGTTCGGTGTTCTTTGTCGGAGGCCGTTGTTCTTCGCGTTCTTCGCGTTCTTCTCGTTCTTCGCGAAGGAGGAAGGTCCTTAGAGGTTCTTCAAAGGTTTAACACAACATTTCAAAAGGAGGGTGTGTTGGCCTTATTTTATTAACATGCCAACAAAATGAAAATGTGTTAAGAAATGAATGAAATTAATTTATTGAATTAATTTCAACGAATAAACCTCCCATTTAATTCATCAAAGAAAACCACCCAATTAAGTGGTGCATTAATAAATTAATAAAACGCGTCAGTTGACTTCATAATGACGGGTTTTCGCGGGTGCGTTACTTAGCGAAAAAGAAACGGTGGGGCTCGTGTGGGCCCCAACTCACAAATATCCTACCAAGAGGGTAGGATATTTTTGGATAGAACCATATCCGCATCAACTCAGCTTAAGCAGCTTTAAGTGGCTTCAAGTGGCTTCCAAGTGGCTTAAGTGAAATAAAATAAAGTTTGTCGAACA
Organism: Viscum album; assembly: GCA_963277665.1. Taxonomy (NCBI): domain Eukaryota; kingdom Viridiplantae; phylum Streptophyta; class Magnoliopsida; order Santalales; family Viscaceae; genus Viscum; species Viscum album. The sequence goes on along the minus strand of OY728127.1, from coordinate 1,607,979,043 downwards.
ATTTATTTTATTTTTCAACTTTAAGCCCAAAAATTAAAAACCACACCCGAGAAAACGCAACTCCAGAAAAGGCGTTTCTAAGCAAATACCGGTGATGCGATTCCATCGGTGCCCTCAGAATTCGATTCTGAGCAAAGGTTAAAAAGTTAGAAAAACCCGCTCGTCCGTTCACTGAACGTACCCGAGCCAAACTTCGGAAAATGATTCCGGGCACGCCGGGCCTCAGAATCAGGTGCCGTCAGAAACTGCGTTCTTGTAAAAATACAGAGAAAATTAAGAAAAAAATTTCCTTGAATTTTTCAGGTCTTTACATTACTCCCACCTCAGGGCGTTACGTCCCCGTAAAGATACATCATAAACAAGGGAAACAAATGTGGGTACTGAGCACGCATCTGAGCCTCCCGCTCCTAAGTGCTCTCCTGGAGGTTCCCGTGCTGCCATCTGATGCGCACTAGGGGGACCGAACGTCCATGCAGGACCCGCTCCTGTCGATCCTCGATCTCCACCGGGACCTCCATAAATGTCGCCTCATCATCCACGTCTAGCTCCCCATGGTCAATGATGTGCGTCGGGTCGTGCACGTATCTCCTCAGCTGGGATACATGGAAGACGTCGTGCACCCAGTGAAACTGAGGTGGTAGAGCCATGCGATAAGCCACCTCGCCAATCCTGCTGATGACCTGGAATGGTTCGATGAAGCGTGTAGATAACTTGCCGCCTCGGCCAAATCTCTGTAATCCACGTCGAGGTGAGACACGCAAGAAGACGTGGTCACCATCCTCGAACTCTAGTGGCCTACGCCTCCTGTCAGCATAAGACTTCTGCCGGCTCTGAGCTGTCCTCATCCGCTCCTGGATGACATGGACCTTCTCTGTCGTGGCCCGGACCATCTCTGGTCCCACAAGTGCTAACTCTCCAGGGTTTGTCCAGCACAAATGAGATCTGCAAGGTCTGCCGTACAATGCCTCATATGGTGCCATCCCGATGGTGGAGTGGTAGCTATTGTTGTACACGAACTCCACTAAGGGTAGGTGATCCTCCCAGCTACGGCCAAAGTCGAGGACACATGCGCGGAGCATGTCCTCAAGAGTCTTAATGGTCCTCTTCGTCTGACCATCCGTCTGAGGGTGAATGACGGTGCTCAGACGTTGTCGCGTCCCGAATGCCTCCTACAACCCCTTCCAAAGCCGGGAAGTAAAGCGAGCATCCCGATCGGAGACGATAGATGATGGCACACCGTGAAGCCGTACAATCTACTGAACGTATAGACGCCCCAAGCTCTCCACTGAGCCCTTCTCTCTAATGGGTAAGAAGTGTGCCGACATGGTGAGTTGGTAAACAATCACCCAAATGGAGTCGTGACCTCTGGAAGTGTGTGGAAGTCCAGTCACGAAGTCCATAGATATGCCATCCCACTTCCACTTCGGGACCTCCAAGGGCTGTACCAGGGCTGCTGGTACCTGATGCTCTGCCTTCACCTGCTGGCAGGTGAGGCACCGTGAAACAAACTCTGCCATAGCCTTCTTCATGATCGGCCACCAGTGCTGTCGTCTGAGGTCCTGGTACATCTTCTCCACTCCAGGATGTACCGACAAAGGAGAAGGGTGAATCTTTCTCAGCACCTCCTCCCATAAAGAAACTGGTACAAAGGTACGTCCTCTGGAAAGGACGTCGTGCTCTACTCCATGGGAGAAACCATTAGGTGTCTGTCCCGAGGATATCTGTGTACGTCGTGTCTCACAGTCACCGTCCCCACGCTGTGCCTCTCTGACCCTCTGTAGAAGTGGAGGTGATACTATGAGAGAATGGAGGAAGGCTGCTTTGTCCCTATCCACGAAGGATATCTACAAGGCGGCTAGCTTCTCTTTCGCCTCCCCAAGTAGTTGAATGCCCGTCCTCCTGCTGAGGGCATCAGCTACTACATTCCCCTTCCCAGGAGTATAGACTATCTCAAAATCATAGTCCTGGAAGAACTCGATCTATCGCCTCTAACTTAGGTTCAGGTCCTTCTGAGAGAAGATGTACCTGAGACTTTGGTGGTTAGAAAAGACTGTAAAGCGCTCGCCCATCAGATAGTGTCACCATGTCTTCAGTGCGAAGACCACTACTGATAACTCCAGGTCATGCGTGGTGTAGTTCTGCTCATGCGGACTCAACCGACGTGATCCATAGGCAATCACATCCCGCTCCTGCATCAGGACACATCTGAGTCCATTCCCTGATGCATCACACTAGACTACGTATCAAACTCCCTCCTCAGGAAACCTCAAGATAGGTGCACTGGTCAATCTCTGTCTCAGCTCCTGGAAGCTCTGCTGACATATGTCTGACCACACAAAGGGTTCCCCCTTCTTCTTCAAAGCTGAGAGTGGCGCCGCAACTCTGGAGAAGTCCGGAACAAATCTCTGATAGTATCCAGCTAGTCCCAAGAAACTCTGCACCTCTATCACGCTCCTTGGTGGCTCCCAAGCTAGCACTGCTTCGATCTTCACGGGATCCACCGCAACTCCCACCTCAAAAATGACATTCCCCAAGAAGTGGACCTCAAGTAACCAGAACTGGCACTTCGAGAGCTTTCCATAAAGATGGTGCTCTCGAAGTGTGTCTAGTACAACCCGCAAGTGGTAGGTGTGCTCCTCCTCCGTGGTCGAGTACACCAAAATGTCGTCGATGAATACCACGACAAATCAATCGAGGTATGGCTAGAAGATCCTGTTCATGAGGCTCATGAAAACTACTGTAGCATTGGTTACACTGAATGGCATATCCAATAACTCATATTGGCCATACCGACACCTGAAGGTTGTCTTCTGCACGTCCTCATCTCGAACTCTGAGCTGATGATAGCCTGACCTGAGGTCTATCTTAGAGAACCACCATGCTTCCTTGAGCTGATCAAAGAGGTCATCAATCCTCGGTAGCGGATACTTGTTCCTCACTATCACCTGGTTCAGGCGACGATTTCCGACACACAGTCGCAACCTCCCGTCTGCCTTCTTGGAAAACAATATCGGGGAAGCCCAGGGTGAAACACTGGGTCGGATGAACCCCTTACCCTGCAAGTCCTCCAGCTGTACCCGTAGCTCTCAAAGCTCAGCGGGGGGCCATAAAATACGCTGGAGTGGATATCGGGGCTGTCCCGGGCTACAGATCAATATAAAAGTCTACCTCTCTGCGAGGAGGTAGCCCTAGAACGTCATCGGGAAAGACGTCCGCGTACTGATCCACCACTGCAGGAAAACTAGGACTCCGCACGTTAACTACTCCAAGGATGAGGCTATCCAACTGATGAGTGATGGGTTGTCCCCTCCTCTGCGAGAGTCCCTCCTGTGCTGCAAAGGCTCCCTTCTCGCCGGTGAAGGTGAACCTACTCCCATTGGTGTGCACACATCGCACCATATGCCTAAAACAGTCAATCTAATCATGGAATGTAGATAACCAATCCATGCCCAAGATGACGTCGTAAGGCCTCGATGCTGCTACAAGAAGATCCCAGCCAATGCTCTTGCCTCCTAGAGTAAGCTCACACTGCCGAAAACCATGCGTAATCATCGAGTTTTCTCCCGTAGGGGTCTCTAGCCGTAAGGATCGAGCCAACGGCTCTGTCGGAATCTCGGAGCTCCGAACAAGGGCAGCGGCTATGAAAGAGTGACTCACTACTGTGTCTATAATAACTCCAGCAAGAGTGGAATAGACACAGATCGTACCTCGAATCATCTTTGGAGCGCCATGGTCGTAGGCCTCTACTGCCTGGAGATGTGTCTGTCTCTGCCCGCCAGCTCCCTATGGTCGAGGTGGACCTCCTGATGGTGGTGGTGGTAGAGCCTCAAAGCGTGTCCCACCACCTGCTGCTCGGCCAGCTCCTTTGCCTCATCCGCCTCCTCCCTGCGGACCGCCACGGTCGACCCTCTACCTCTGCCTGGGTGGCCCCTCCACCGTCTGCTGCTCCTCGGTACGGCGGGTCGGGCAGTCACGAGCCATGTGGCCCTGCCCACCGCTTGCGTAGCACTGCCTGCCTCTCGAAAGACTGGCTCCACGCTATGTGCCCCGCACTGCTGAGCAAGTGTCGTGAGGTCATCTACGAGAGGGTCTGGTCTGCCTGGAACCCTGAGTCATCTGTCGGCTACCTGATGCAGAAAACTCCGCTACCTTCCGCCCTGGGGTAGGTCTTGCTGTGGACTCAGCCAGAAAGATCTTGATCAGAAGGGCTCGCTCCAGTACTCCTGCCTGGGTCGGGTTTTTGAGGGAGATCAGCGATTCCCTGATCTCATGTCTCAAACCCTGCTCAAAGGTCCGGGCCCGGAAGAATGGGTCACGTACCATATCTGTCGAGTTGCGAGAATGATCGGTAAACCTCGCCGCATACTGGGCGACCGTCCTACCGGAGCTGATGAAGCTCCTAGATGTGCACCGCATGGAGGGTGTCCGGGACGATCTCTGAGCGAAAGAGGCTCTCGAAGTCCATCCAAAGAAGAGATGCCTTATCGTGCACCTGGAGCATAAAGCTCCACCATCAGCCCGCTGCTGCGTGCAGTAGGCTCACCGAGAGGATCACCATGAGGTCTGATGGTGTCCTCACTAGCCTGAAAACTCGTACAACTGCCTCCAGCCAGTTCTCGGCTGCCTGGGGGTCTGTCTCCCCATGAAACCTGGGTGGTCGCTGGCTCTAGAACTTGTGCAGAGCTCCGAGGCGACGTGCATCGTCAGCGGTCGGTGCTGGAAGCATCGGGGGCTCGGTGGGTAAAGGTACTGTCGGTGCCTCTGCTGTCAACGGGCCCTGTACCGAGGCCTCGTCACTCGGCGGGCTGTCGTCGCGCTCTACTCTTGGAACCCTAGCTGGCTGCTGTCGTGGGGCCATCCTGAAAAGGAAACAAGTGCGCCACAGTTAGAACAATATTCCTAGTGAGCTGACACAAGTAATCACAAAGAAAACATGAAACACACATACAATCAATGTTTTCGTGCGTTAAGTCAGAAGTCAGAAGTCAGGGTCTTGGTGTACGGATACTTCGGTCGCCGCACTAACACTGGACTCCCTAGACTGATAACCACACCCAATACGCTAAACACTATTTCTTCACATAGAAGAATGATAAGAGTCTGTGGTAGAACCGACCACCTCTGATACCAATTTGTCACGGCCCGCCCTCGGGGCCCATGCCGTGACTACCCCAAGCCCGCCTTCCATAGGCCAGGGGCTGGCGACTAGCACCAAGGCGTAAATCCCAATAAATAGGGAAGGCATTGCCTTTGTAAAGTAAACAAGCACCACAGAGTAAGAAAGAAGAAAAGTAAACACTATGTAAAAACCGTAACAAGCTGTGCTGAAAGTAAAGGGGGCCGAAAATACAAGCCCAACTGTAAAGTACAACTGAAAGGGGAAAACAACAATTGAAAAGAAAAGCCGCAGCGTCGAGCTGCCCTCTAGAAGTCCCACTTGAAAGGTGGGTACAGATAGCCTCCACTTCTCCTCAGGTCCACTTGGCCGCTCCGAGTACGTCCCACCCAGTGGTCCACCTCCAGGTACCGTCCTGCTCTTCAAGCCTCCACCACGATCAGCGATGTCCATCATCTGCAACCAGCACAACGATGTGCGGGCATAGCCCATGCAGGGGTGAGTATAAGCTACTCATTAGGGACCCCGAGACCCCCGAGAGTCTCCCATAATCCACAAAGGATAATCCACAAAGGAAAGGTACAATCACGATGTAACATCCGACATGGCTTAGGTATATGCCCATACATATACCTAAGTCATCAATTCCTGTTCGGCTCCATCATCCGAGCCCAAGAACAACCCAGTCCACACAGGAAAGAAAAACTTAAACCCACACAGGATATCACAACACAATCCACAAAGGAGAGTAAACAATAAATCCACACAGGATAGTTCAACACAATCCATAAAGGAGAGTAACACAAGATTCAGCACACACAGGTATACTTCTTCGGATGACGATAAAGATGATCACTGATCCATCTATGTCGTCGGACCCACAAAGGATCGATCGGTACTAACCCCCGAAATGACCCACACAGGATCAGACCCACACAGGATCAATAGGTAACTAACCCCCGCAAAGACCCACACAGGATCGGTCCCACACAGGACCTCTAGGCGCTGGCTCACATAGAACCACTGAGCACTGACCCACACTGGATCGGATCTACATAGGATCTGTAGCACTGATCCACGTAAGATCGCTGAGTTCAGTAGTCATCGCAGTCCACTGAGGATCTCTGCACAGTCGTCGCTGTCGGAGTCACAGCCGACACTAGGGTTCCCGCACACAGCAAGCTCTTTCGGGAGGGTCCGCTCCACGAGCCAAGATGCTGATACATCAACTGACACAATTCTTAATTTGATGTATCCAAATGTTCCGTATCGACAACAGGAACTCAACGTCGCAGACATCACATCAATCGGACGCCCAGTCTGAGAGTTATTGGGTTTTTCGTTCTAGGGGCCCGGTTGGTTTTTAAGGCAAAACCAAACCGACCGTACTCCACCTGCGTCCAAACCTCAGGTGGAGTGAGGCAAAATAGCCTTCTCACTTAGAGAAATTCAACGAAGTCGACGGCACGTTGATCAGACATCCGAAGCTCAAGATATGAGCGTTTCCGCTCTGAGGGCCCGGTTGGTTTCGTGTACGAACCAACCCGACCGAACCCAAAGTAATCCGAAACCTTGAGTGAGATATACCAAAACGACCGTCTCGATCCAATGATCGCATTTCCGCTGACGGTGCGTCATTCGGAGACTCCTAGCCCATGTTACGGGAAAAAGACTGAAACGGTCCGAAGACCGGGGGTCTGGGCCCAGGCCGACCCGGCTCGACCCCCCCTGGGTCAGTCGAACCGGGTTGACCTGACCCGGTCCAACCCGGCGGGACTTGGTCTGGCCAGGCCAGGGCGCAGCCCGGCTCGGCCGGCCGGTCCGGCTCGGCTCGGTCGAGCGGCCGAGCAGCACGTGGGGCTCGCTGCCCCCGCGTGACAGCACCGCGGCCCCCGCTGGGGGCCGCCCTGGTCAACGGACGCGGAAAAATCCGCATCCCGCGTGTGAGACGGACACGCGCGGCCGCGCGTCCGCTGAAGCCACCGCCGCCGGCCTCCGGCGCCGCTGTGCCGGCGACCCGCGCCGCCGATGGCTTCCGCGGGCCACCGGAGTTTCTACGGTGGTCAGTTTTTCTTCCCGTCTGCGCCGCTGTTCCTCCCTGGTTCCATTCTTCACTGCGGGATCATCAAATCTCCCTTGCATCACATTTTGTCATCACCTGCTAAATCCGCACAATAACGAAGAACAATGGAGGCTTTTCGGGCCGTGTTCGTTTCTCCTGCACCCTCCGCGTTAGATAAAAACAGTCGGGAGAATTATTCAACACATGAATAAAGGCAAGGCACAATTTCAATAGAATTAAAATTGAACTTGATCTGGGTTATTTTCTTTAAAAGAAACAATCAAGGGAATATAACACATTCAATAAAACAGCTACCTCGTCAAGTGTCGCACGCGCGTTCTTTGCGGAATTGTTCATCGTGGAAGGAGGGAACCGTCGCGTCATCGTGGTATCCGGCGTTGCGTCGACGAAAACCAAGGACCAAGAAACAACAGATTTATTTTTGATAATTAAATCCATATTGAAGTTATAATCCACAAAGGAATTTAAAGAACCACAATCTCTCACCTCAACGGATGATCGAAGATTTAGTCGTGGAGGAAGAGACGTCGCAGAAGAACGTTGCGGGAAAGGAAACGTCGGCGTCGCGGCACACAACGTCGCGTCGTCGATTTCCACGGGTTCAGCGTTCTTCGTCGGAGGCCGATGTTCATTGCGTTCTTCGTGTTCTTCGCGTTCTTTGTGAAGAAGGAGTAAGATCCTTAGAGGTTCTTCAAAGGTTTAACAAAACATTTCAAAAGGAGGGTGTGTTGGCCTTATTTTATTAACATGCCAAAAAATGTAAACATATTAAGAAACGAATGAAATTAAATCATTGAATTAATTTCAACAAATAAACCACCCATTTAATTCAATGAAGAAAACTGCCCAATTAATAGGTGCATTAAGAAATTAAGAAAACGTGTCAGTTGACTTCATAATGACGGGTTTTCGCAGGTGCGTTACATAGCGGAAAAGAAACGGTGGGGATCGTGCGGGCCCCACCTCACAAATATCCTACCAAGAGGGTAGGTTATTTTTGGATAGCACCCTATCCGCATCATCTCAGCTTAAGAAGCTTTAAGTGGCTTCATGTGGCTTCCAAGTGGCTTACGTGAAATAAAATAATGTTTGTCGAACCATTTATTTTATTTCTCAACTTTAAGCCCAAAAATTAAAAACCACACCTGAGCAAACGCAACTCCAGAAGAGGAGTTTCTAAGCAAATACCGGCACTGCGATTCCATCGGTGCCCTCAAAATTCTATTCCGAGCACTGGTTCAAATGTTTGAAAAACCCACTCGTCCGTTCACTGAACATACCCGAGACAAACTTCGGAAAATGATTCCGGGCACACCGGGCCTCGGAATCAGGTGTCGTCAGAAACTGCTTTCTTGTAATAATCAGAAGAAAATTAAGAAAAAAATTTCCTTGAATTTTTTGGCTCTTTAGATGAAGAAACACAAAAAAATTTGAATCCTTTTAGAAAAATGAATTAATAGAGGAATATATTAAATATAGAAGTAATAGAGGAAAAAATCTCATGGAAGCATTTAATATCATTAATAGTTAATCTGAACTGGCCCAATATAGAAAAAATTCAGATGTGACAACCAAATAACTCTAATATCATAAATAGTAAAATAACAGTCACTGATGATATTATGCATGATGAATTAATTAGAATCATAAATGTGGATATGTAAAAAATAGAAAATAATTACACATGTGACATTTTACTACCGAAAATTAAAAAAACATATTAGAACCATGTGGGTGTTTACGAATTAATTTAATAAAAAATATAAAATCCTAAGGAATAAGGAAAAACATATTTTCAAATGATACTAACAAGTATAAGGATTTTAATTTGAAGATAACATGACTCTAATTAAGAGTTTGGACTTTATAATAATGTTCCAATTAGTTAAATGTTTTATAATGAAATGAAATATAACTTATGAATTTCAACCTCACCTTCCAATATTATTAGTTGAAGAAGGGGTACATATTAAGATAAAAATATATATTTCATATGGATAAAAATAGATCAAATAAGAAAATTTTATTAGAACATGTATTAGAAAAATTAATCTACCATGTTCATATTATTAAAATTAAAAAATCAATTTAAGATAATTAAAATTATAAATTGGAAAATAGGTCATTATTCATTATTGTTTTTTGAGTTTGTGACATCATTTTTTGAGGTGACTAAGGTAATTAATTTCCCTAAGTTTTCTACATAGTGATCCTAATGAATTTTATTTGATGGAATTTAGAAGAGTCCTTATGATCTTGTTGTGTAATTTTAGGTTTGTAATATAATATAATAATGGAATACACTTGAATATTTTAGGATTCACTAATTCAGACCTGGGAGGTGATTTTGACGATAAGATGTCCTCTTTAAGAGAATTATTTCTACAAAGAGGATTATTTTGAGTTAGAACTATAAAAAATATAACTCATTAACCCAATTTAAAACACATAGAATATAAATTATTACAACTAGTTCATATACTCAGATTATCAAGGATTTGGATTTCATTAAAAAATGTGGGTAAATATTTATAAATCATGGAGTAATTCTTTTTAAAATCAATGTGTTATATAAATTTCTAAATAAATATGAGGAAAACAAGATTTAAAAAATACATATTATGTTTTACAACATAAAGGAAATGGTTTTCAATGGTGATATTATAATGAAATTCAATCATACTCGACTCAAACATATAAATATTCTCACTAAGTCCTTGCTTAATTATATTTGTGAGGTTTTATGTGTAAATATAATTATTTAAACATTGAATCTTCCTTAATAGAAAAATTGTTTACCACCATATATAATTTAATTATGAATTAATATAGGGATAATAAATTAAAATTTCTTTAATATAAATGGATGGAATATCTACATTTTTTTTATTTTATTTTTGAAAATCTAGAATCTACAAATATTATATATATGAGGTAATTAAATTTTTTATTTCTTGGATGGAGGGGGAGGTCACCATAAAAAAATTTCCAAAATTTTATTGTAAAAAATTTATGAAATTATCTAAAAAATTGTACATTACCTAATTGTGTAATTTCATAATTCATATCATGTGTGATAGTATTTTTTTTATGAATCTTTAATGAGTTTTTGAGATTCGTAAAGAGCTGTGCTATGGATAAATGGATTTCAAAATAGAAGATTTAGGGACCCTATTGAATTATTAAGGGAGTTGAATTGATGGTAAACCATTTATTATAGGTATTAAATGATTTTTGATAATAGTTTTGCAGTGTTTTTGAGATGGTTGAAGATATTGAATAATCCATGTATTAGTTTATTTTATTATTTTATAAAACCAAGAAAAAATTATTTACAGTGAAAATAACATACTAAAAACTTATTAAGAGACATCATACATATATGTAATGATACTTTTATCTCTATGATGGAATTTTGGAAAGGATAGAAGTCAACCTAAGGATAATTGGAGGTTTTATAAGGATGACTATTCACATTATAAGATGATTTTTTGACACTTGGATTGAAATTTGAAATTTGAAAGGAAGCATCGTAGGGTATTTTTATAGACATGTATGATTGAAAATAATTCTTCATACATTTGTTATACTATTGAATAAGGATCAACTTTAGGATTTGTATGTATAATTTATATGTATTTTAAGGATAATTATTTTGCTTAAAATGATCGTAACATTGAGATAACTGAACATTTAATATTTTCTAGAAGACATTGTATGTATGTTTTTCTGGTTTTTTGAGTATCACAATAAATGAAAAAGATCTAGAAAATGATGGTTAAATATTTAGATTCATTTTTCTAAAATAATTCTAAAATTTCATTATCTATTTTTCAAACACATGACTCGATCCAATTTTTTAATGTAGTATAAATGTTATTAAATGAGGTGATCGTGGGAAATTATCCAAAGTGTTTTTAAAAACAATATTTGAATTTATTAATCATGGTCAATGATTTTAATCCTTAAGGTACATTTTAACAATTTATATTTATTTTAATTTATATAATACTAATGTAAATGTAATTTTTTCCATTTTTAGACTATAAAAAATAAAAAAAAAATTAAATTAGTTTTGATTTTGATGAATTGTGAACTCAATAAGATATTACAATACTAAACTAGAGATAATTTATATTAAGAAGATAGACAAACATAAGGGGACCTATAAATGTTTGGTTTTTTATTTCTGAAAATTTTAGGGAAGATTATTCTTTTTAAATTAATTTAGGCCCCTAATTTTCTGTATAATGTAAATAATATCGATGCATGCATGCGCTCATGTGTGAGAACATCATCTTTAAGAATAATTGATTTTTTTTACATTCACTCAAAACAATTGACACCATTATTGTAATGGAAATATTATTTGGTGAAGAATTGTTATCTTATTTCGAAATATATAATGGTGGATTTAATATCTAATTCATACTCAAGAGGCAATTAGATATCCTGATGAAGTGGTTGTTATATGCTAAGTAAAAATATATAGTATTTGTGGGATGTTGATGAAAAATGGGGTCTTGATAAATCAATGATACCTATCCACACATTATACGAGACCTGAAAGAAATCATGATAATTAAAATTTATAGTTATAATAAAATCCATGTTGCAAAAAAATTTAAAATGAAAAGGGGTAAGATATTGTATAGAAGCAGGAAATCATAATTTTTTTTCAAATTATTCTTATATACACATATGGATAAGGATGAAATATGTGATAATGGACCATTTCATTAACTAGAAATATGTGTTTAATTCAAAGGGAAAAAATTGAAAGATACTGGTACCATTTATTCACCTCCCCCCTCTTAGTGTTATCTAGACTGATCAGAAATGTATACTTTAAAAGCTGATAGAAGTATAGTCTTGTGTATGGACTATCAGAAACCCAACAAGGTCAAAATGAATAACCATTAGGTACTTTCTATAATTTATGATTTCATTCATTAATTAATGTGGAAGTATATTTCTAATGAATTTACATCACTCAAGGTAACATCAACGTTGAATTAGGCCATAAGATATTATCAATATGTACACCTAAAGAAGACATGGGAATTTTTAATATGTATTAATTATTTATGTTATAATGAATTATATTTACATGTTTACATAATTATTGAAATTAAATTATTGTTATTTCAATAAAACTACATTCCAATATTAGTTATTGATATCCTTGTCTATTCTAGGTCGCATTTTGAACGTCGCCTTAATCATTGAATAATTTTGGTCCCCAAATAGAAGCATCAAATATATATAAAACTATATATATATAATTTCTAGTTTCAATATGTTAATATATTCAGTCAATTTAAATCTAAATCTAGTATTTATATAGATCCATGGAATGAGTAATCTATGATAACCATAAAATTAAAAATGATTTTTTGTTGTATGCATTTTCTAGGACTACCAGAGTAATAAAATGACTATATTAAAGATAATTATATTATTTTTTCTTGAATGATAACATTAAATTACATGGTAACTATAATGATAAGGTCAAATTTGGGTGACTCATCCTTTTATGTGATAATGAACTAGATGATATAATCTCCAACACATATTATCCCACAACAGGATGGAAATTTTTGTTATATTTTCATGATTTTATAATTAGTATCTCATTTTTATTATAAATTTTCATTAGTTATTTTCACATGGTTTTAGATAGTTTCATCCTCATGAGAAGAACTATGAATCCCCTTCTATGTTGACAACAAATGTGGTTCATGTCATGAAGCGTTGGAAAAACTATCAATATAGAGACTGCATTGTGGTGTTGACTGACCATAAAATCCAAAAAAAATATATTCAACCATCATGGAATGAATATAAGGTGATATAATTTGGTAAAATACTTTTAGTTATTTGAATTCAATATTCAATATGCATTTAGTAACAGAAAAATGCTACACCTTCCCATTCTGAATGGTTTACCAAAAAAATAATTGAGAATTTATTTATATAGATTTATTTATTCAATGGATGAACTTTGATCTTATATAGTTAAGGGTTTTAGTTTTAGGTACCCTAATCATATAAATAATACATCCTTTTTTTGAAAAAGGTCAATGACTACTATATAACTAATCCAAATTTAATAATAATTTGAGAGAGCCTCTATGGTGGGGTGATCATTGAAAATTCATCCATGTCCCACTGTTACATTATTTATACATATTACATATTATTGGTTAAAAATGTAATGAGTTAAATAGTAATAAATAAGTTTCATGTTTCTTAATATGTTTTTAATATAATAAAAAAGATGAATAATTATGTTCATCACTATACCTTGTATCCTAGTATGAAAAATGATAATTGGCGGTGTATATTTAGATGTATTACATTTTAGAATGTAAAGGAATATAATAAAATGCCACTCAGGAACCTTCAGTCACTTGCATTTTTAGTATGGTGGTGGTAAAAATCAATATGGACATCTTAATTATTATCCCAAATCCCAATGTTTCCAAGACATGGTATCAGTAGTTTTGGACATTCTCACAAATAAACTTCACTTCGTAAAATTAAAATAAACTTATTTAGATGGTTCCCATCAAGGATTTATATAATTTATCATTCTATTATCACTTATGTAGTACATATATAGACATATTCTCCATGATTGGGAATATGATTATCATGGAAATGACAGAATAATTGAAATATATTCTGAAGTGGTTTATAACCTCGTATAGTCTACAAAATTTATATATTGATTATTTGAAGTGGATTTTATCGATTAATGTGTGTAATAATATAATAAAATATGTTTTTCCATGATTGGGTCACCGGTATATGGTTAAATAGTGGATACTAACTCATTATAATATAGGTAATTTGGTGATAACATCTTAATTTAGGGAGGTATTATATAATTTTCACTATCTCATTAATTAAGCTTCATGGAAAAAGTCATGTTTCCAAATTGATGCATTTCATTCTTAAAATTTCATAGGATATTCAATATGATGACATTAATCTAGTTGTTTATGTGTTCTGTTTTAGGAATCACATATTTATGGGGATGAAAAGACTAATGTTATGGAGGTATTGAAAGCATAGAATATTAAAATATGAAATTTCATTCAATTTATAGTATTTGAATATCATTTTTTTATATTGAGATGAATGGGTTGCCTTGTCATTTTTTGATTATTTGATTAAAAGAGGGAGAGGTGGTGTGTTGTATCAAGCACTGGGTACATGTTTTCTTATTACCTAGTACCATGTGGGTATGTAAGGGTGTAATAGGATCTATTCAGAACATATTGTACCTGAATGATTTTTTGTAGGTACTTTGTTGCCACTATGAAAAAAATATTTTATTAAAATGAATTTTTATCCGTTAAACTCTGAATTTGACTCACAAATTAATATTCACAGTATTTTATAAACATTTATTTCAATTTAAATAACATTTAAGTTATATTCCCTTCTTAAATAACTCCATGTGATCCCCTTCCATATCCTTGAACAAAAGGACTCTATTTGGATATAGATGATTCCTTATAATGTGGAAAGGTATATAACTACCTCTAATCAACTATTTTATTTTTCAAATTTACAAAAGTTGTTATAATATATATTATTTCAAATCATTAATTAATATCTTCAAAATCAACCAAATTTGTTTTGTGTTATCAATTTCAGAGGCCCTGCCTAGGTAGATCAAATATTTTCTCTTGGTTAGTAAAAACAATTTCATCATTCTCAAGTCATATCATGGTTTACATAACTATATTTCATTTTCGGAGGTCTTATATGATTTTTTTAGAGACACACCGTCTCTTAGGGACCCCAAGGAATTATTATTCAATTTAGTTTTCTTTGTATAACACGTTCACCCATCCTACACATAGAGAGTTATCCATGAAATGGTATTAGGTTGAGTGAAAAAATTAAAATATATGGGATTAACATTACTAATTGGGTTCTCATTAAATTATAGTTTGATCGTAATATTTGTTATGAATCTCTTCATTGAACATTGTTTGTTATGAATCCATTTAAATCTTGAGTGTCTAATTTCTACATTATAACATGTCTATGATGTATATTGTATAAATTTAAATAAATCATTCATATAAAGTTGATATTTTATTTTTATTTACTACTACCTATTAATGTTTAAAGTAATTATTTTTTAAAAAATTATCCCATAAAAACATAACATATTAGATCAAAATATTTATTACATTTTTGAAAACATTGAAATTATCTAGCATGTTTATATATTCTCTAGTAGCATGAGTAGATACCACTTGATGGATATATGATCTATTAGAGTGATGATCATTAACCTATTAATTATTATACATGTGGATTATTTTTGGATGGTTCAAAATTAATTGACTCATTATACAGATTCCACTACTCTAGAGGATATTATGTATGATTTCTTAGATTGGATTGGATGACTGTGTTTCTACATGGATGGGTCACTTAAGAAATGCATTAATTATACAGATCAACCCCTATATGGGTGTGCATCTATATAAATGTATAATACAGTACAGGTTTATGAAATTCTATTCATATATAATGTAATGGGATATCATTTTAGATTCCGAGCTAAGGAACTAAGTAGGTATGAAATTTTGGACCCTCCCATTATTAGAAATTATTTTTCCTATGATGGATTATATTTTAGGATCTAACAAATGTTTTATGATTTTTTTTATTCCACTAAATTTGTATTACCTATGGAATGAATTCTTGTTTATGGATAGTTGGTAAGAGTTTTGTGGTGACTACCTAGTATGATATTAAACTCACACCCTAGACATGACACTAATATGATACCTGAAAATACTTTTTCTCATTTTCTAGGTAAGTGGAAGACACATAAACATGTGGCTCACCATAAGAAGAGTTTATAGGATGTGGACCATACATTTTGTTTCTTTTGGGGATAAAAACTGTGAAAGGAGGGGATTCATTGATATTTTTGCAATGGATACACAAGGGAGTGTATAGTGTTTAGTATTTTGGCCACATCAATCCAACACATTAATACATGAATACTTTATTAAACAGTACTTCCAACATTGATTATATTTGGTAAATTTTGGATTCGATTTCCATATGTTTTGTATGGTCACGTTGTGTTTTCTATTTCTTCTTTTTCTTATACATATGAAGGATTCTGATTATTTTGGACGTATACCTTGACTAACATGAAATGGGATAGTTCATTCCAACCATATAAACAATCATTTTCAAGTTTCCACATCTCTTAGTTGGGGATGTCATGACCCATCCCAATGGTCCATATGCCGCGACTCCCAATGTCAACATACAATAGGCCAAGGGATGGTGACCAGTACCTAGTAGGCATGTCACTAACATAGGAGGCATTGCATCAGTCTATATGCATGGACACATATCTATGCACAAAAATGCAGAAATGAAAAAACCAATAATTAAAAAAATTCATGCATACTGCTAAATCCAACCAACAAAGTAAAATGGAAAGTAAAATGTTGTAATGTAAATTAGATTAGAATACAAGTCAACCAAAAGAAGAGTCTATAAACTACAAAGTCCAACCTGTAAACAATAATGGTATTAGGAATGATTCTCAAAGCCATAAGAACACCATGACCAGTCTAGAACTCACTAATATTTTCCTGGTCCTGGTCCTCCTTGGACTCCATAAAAAGGTTTCTCATCTGCATAAGACAAGATATCTACCAGAAAAAACCCTTCAGGGATGATTATAACAATAACCAGTAGAAACCACTGAAAAAAACAAAAAATAAATAAATAAGTAAAGGTATAGTCATCTATTCATAGTATATATCTATAGAATATATAAAAAGATCATATATATATATATATATATTATCGAAACCCAAAACATAGTCTAGAGGTAAGTCACAAGGAATATATACCCATGAAAGGGATAAATCTGATGATTTAGCAAATCACTCATCCGAGAGAACTAAATCTTGAGTCAGATATCCCTGATGATGTATCTTCGAGAAGTACTATTATTCGAGAAATTCCATGATAGAGAGATACACTGATAGATTTTAAGAGATAATGTAATACACTCTCTCTAAGAGAACCAAGTCCACGATTGAGGAAGATCACGATACATTGATGAGGTTCACTACCAGTTTCATGGTGTATTCCATGACTCATCTGAATTCTTCTAATAAGTAGTAGACTGATGTATAGTAGGATTGGATGCTTCAATAACCTAA
This sequence comes from Viscum album, assembly GCA_963277665.1. Taxonomy (NCBI): domain Eukaryota; kingdom Viridiplantae; phylum Streptophyta; class Magnoliopsida; order Santalales; family Viscaceae; genus Viscum; species Viscum album. Next base: position 1,607,961,618 of record OY728127.1, on the reverse strand, counting down.
CAAATCATAGGTCACATTAAGGGATTGAGGATCCCTCTCCAGGCCTCTCAGAGGGGACTACGTACTCTATCCTGAATTTCATGCTAGAGGGGGACCCAATATTATGGATTGGAAATGATACCAACTAACCTTCAGGGAAACGATCACAGGGATCCATCCAAAATGAAACATGTAATGGTGGAAAAGGAGATCAATCCTTTTATGAGAGATTACATGGAGTGTAGAAGGGTTGAATTCAATGTACCTTGATCATGGGTACTGCGTGTGTAAAAAGGTCCATGTCAGAAGATCATGTCATGTGTTAAAGGTATAAACGACATGCATAAAGTGTTAAACACCACGTCCCACTATTTGGGGTCTGCTCCATGTACGATGGATGTGTTCTAGTATGTGGCTTCAAACTATGTTCTCCTACCCGTGTACCAGTACACAAGGTAGCCCATGCATCTTGTTGGGGGTATGGTTATGTGGTAGAGTACATGCCTTGTACTCCACAATGTGTCCATGTATCCTCCCAAATACACACTATGTTATATGTAAGGTCCCACACATCTTACGACAGTTGTCTCATGATGTGTACCACCTCTTTGTCGCCTAAATCCCTAGTCACAGCTGGACTGGTACCGCATGCCATGAATTCCATGTTATGCGACAGGATCATTGTGATTTTCTAAATGGATAATCTTCGTCTATTGCATCAGTTGATATTCATGTGTAATATCTAATGAGTTGATTTCCTCAAAATTGAAGATCCTTGGTTATCTTGTCCATAAAACACCGATTTGGTATGTTTTGGGAGTTCGATCAGCTCCAAAAAACGATTATAATAATCCACACAAAGAATGCTTGATGAATGATATCTCTTGTAATACATCGATCTAGTTATCACCATTGTTTTTTCACCTCCTCTTGGAAATCACGATGTCATATCTAGGATTTAAAATCATTGTCTCATGAAATGGAAGTGAACTGATCCTTTGTTCATAACCCCTTGATGAAGGAAGAATACATTGAAATAAATAGAGTAGAAATCACAAAGAAACAACCCAAGGAATGAACCTCGACTATTATTTTCTATGGTCTTGGTCCACTCTTATTTGAAGGATCAACAATAAAAATCGAAGCAAAATCAATTCCCTGAATCAAACTCACCATCAACCATCCCCCAAGAATGATCGAATCACGGGTCAACCTATTTGTGGGTGGTTCTGTATTTTTTTGGAATTTGTGAATGGTAATGAAATTATTTAATTAACATGCACAACATTGATTTTTGATTGATCATTGAAAAAGAAAAATTGTTCTTTCTTCATCGACGAGATCATCCAACTCCAATAGCATGGTTATTCACGATGGATTGATTCATTTTCATTCATTGTCGAGATTTTTCTTCATGTTTCTCAACTCCAATGATCCATAGAATTCCAGGGTTATGTAGCTTGTTAGATAAATTTTGGTAAACATCTTATTTTTAATCATGTTTCATTGCATTAGTGCAATAATAAAAAATATATAATTTATTTTATTTCCTTAAAAGGCCAAAAACTAACTTTCACAGCTAGCGCACACCGGCTGGTGTTAGGCCTCACATAAGGTAAAGTTTCTACTATGAATGCAATGGTGCCCTTGGATTTCCGATTTGGGAAACAGTTTAATGTTATTGCACTTTTTTTTGTAAAATTACTCATGCATTTTGATTGAAGTTGAATTTCATTCAACCATTTATTATGGTCACCCTAGGCCTCGAAATCCTATATTGTCTCATAGCCTTGCCTCGAATTAAATCCATATAATATTAAAAAAAATCAGAGAAAAATCAATGACATTATATTCTTCCAACCTTCAAGATTTATGTCCTCAAAAATCCAAAACTAAATGATACAGAAATAGATAGGGGTACAATGCAAGAATATGTGCATCCCACTACAATGTTCTCTCCTAGATATTCACATGTTTCGACTTGACATACACCCAGGGAATTTCATACCCAGGAAGGATCCTCTCCTACTGATTATCGATATCTACTAGGTACTCCATAAAAGAAACTCAATCCTCGATGTCTAACATCCCCCAGTTGATGAAGTGTGAAGAATCATGCACGTACCTCCATATCTATGATACATTGAAGACATAATATGTTTGGTGAAATTGTAGAAGTATAGCTAGGTGGTACACTATATAAAAAACTCTACATATTATCTAAAAATGGTCAATGAACCTCAGAGTTAACTTGTCATCCCAACCAAATCACTGATACCCTCAGAGAGTTGAATCCTGAAATAGTATATGGTCTCCCTCCTCAAACTCTAAATGTCTCCGCTGCCTATCCGCATGAGACTTCTATCAGTATTGTGCAGTCTTCATCCACTCCTAGATGACCTGCATCTTCTTGGAAGTAACTCACACAAATTTGGGTCAAATGAGTGCTGCCTCTCTTGAATAAGTTCAGAAAAGTGGTGACTAATAGTGTCTCCCATACAGAGCCTCTAATGGTGTTATACCAATGGTGGATGGGTAGAATTTATTGTACGAAAACATCTACCATTGGTAGGTGGTCCTCCCATCTATGACTAAAGACCAAGATGCAAGACCAAAGTATGTCCTCCATAACCTAAATAGTCCTCTAAGTCTGTCATCCGTCGTGGGATGAAACATTTTACTAAAGTGTAACTGATTCCTAAACACATCCTATAATCCCTTCCACAACTGAGATGTGAAACGAGAATCACAATATTAAACAATCGTTGATGGGACTCTATGTAGTCGCACTATCTATGGAATGTAGAGGCATCCATATTTATCTACTAAACTCTTCTCTCTGATACTTATGAAGTGGGCCGACTGTGTGAGTCGGTCAACGATCACCCAGATGGAATCATTTCCCCTGAACATACATTGAAAACTGACCACAACATCCATAGATAGTCCATCGAACATCCATTCTGGAACCTCTAGGGGTGAGCTAATCCCACTAGAACCTAGTTCTCATCCTTCACCTACTAGAACGTAAGGCATTGGGAATGAACTATGCCACTTCCTTCTTCATACCTATCCACCAAAACTAATGATGAGGGTCCAAGTACATCTTCTCCACACTGGGGTATACCACCAAAGGGGATGTTTAAAAATCACATAGAACATGATCCTACAATGATTGTGGTATAACTATGCCCCCCCTAAAAATATGATCTTATCGCCACCTTGAAAATTTCTATTAATACAATCCCATGTATACATATGAGCACGTATGGTCTCCACATTGTACATCCCCAGGTTGTGCGAATATAACACATTGTAAGAGTGGAGGGGTGACAACCATCAACTAGTGGTAATATGAATCATCTCTGTCCATGAATGACAACTGTAAGGAGCCAACTACTCTGATGGCTTCTAAAATAGCTACATACTAGATCTCTTGTTGAGAGCATCTTCCACCACTTTACACTTCATAAGAATTATAGAAAATCACAAATCCATGGTCTTAAATAATATCTAGTGGTCACCTATATCTCATATTAAAATCCATGAACAAGAATATATACATGAGACTATTGTGATCAATGTAGATGAAAAATCACCCACCCATCAGGTAGTGTCATCGCATATTCAATGTGAAGACTATCACTGCCAACTCAATCTCTTGGGTCATTTATTTCTAATCTTGTGGCCTCAACTAGAATAAACCATAGGCAATAACTTCCTTCCTCTACATCAAGAAAAATCCAAGTCTATTCCATGATGATTCATAAAACACTATGTACTTAACTCCCTCATTTTGAAATCTCAAGAAAAGAGTTCTCTTCAAACACAACCTCAAGTACTAAAAATACCAATGGAACATCACCATCCACAAAATTGTCTACCCCTTTAGTGTCAAGGGTGTCTTCGGTGCTGATATCTCTTATAAATCATGTATGAATCTCCAAAAATAGCCAGTTGGCCCAAGGGAACTCCGCACTACAATCACATTCCTTGGTGGCACCCATGAGAACAGTACTTCCACCCAAGCTGTACCCACCACTACTCCATTTGATGATATAACATTTCACTGAAATTGGTCCTCCTTAATCCAAATCTAGAACTTCAAGATATTCTCATAAAGGTGGTTCTATTGGAGTATGTCCAGAACCATCGAGAGGTGTCTCATGTGCTCCTACACATATTATTAGTGAAAAATGTTTTCATCGATGAAGTCCATTATAATCTAGTGTATTTATTGCAGGAATATCCAATTAATAAGTACAATGGACTCTGTTGGGGCATTCGTTACACCAAATGGAATAAAAAAGTATTCATAATGACTGTAGTGGCATCTGAAAGACATATTTGGTATATCCTCATCATGAACTCGCTCGTAGTGATAGCCTAATCAAATGTCAACATTGGATAACCATCATGTCCCTATCAACTAATCAAAGAGGTCATAAATACTATGAAATGGATATTTGTTCATTTCCATAACTTAGATCAAGTTCTGGTAATCAACAGAATGCCTCATGCTCCCATCTACTATTTAGGTAAACAATATTGGGGCTGCCCAGGGTGATTTTGTTTGTCTCGTGATGTCTTTCTTCAATAAATCCTCTAATTTCACCTTCTACATGCGATGCTATGGAAGATCCATCTATTATGTTGGTGCTGATATCAGTTCCATCTCAGGGTGTAAATCCATGTAGAAGTGGATCTCTTGGTGGAGAGGTAATCCTGGAACATCTTTTTGGAAGACATCCTCAAAATCCACCACTTTTATAAGGAATTGAAAACTCACAACATCTCCACTCTATGGGTAAGGTTAGATAACAAATAATTGATCGGATGCACCCTCCAATGCATGAGCTCGTCATGTTCTGTCTAGGTCTCATTTCCGCCAACAAAACAAAACCAAGCCCGTCGCTACATACACACCACACCTTTTTCCTAAAATAGTCATCCTGGGCATGGACCAAAGATAGCCAATCCATTATGAGACCGATGTAGTAAGGAATTGACTCTTCCACTAAGAGGGTCCAATAGTAACTCTCACACCCAAGGTTAAGATCACACTATAGGAAAATATGTGTGATAATTGAATCTTTTCTTGTAGGTGTCTCCAAGAGTCAGAGTTGAGTCAATGGTTCAACCAAAATCTCAATGTCTCGAACAAGATATGTGGTGAAGAAATAATGATTGGAACATGTGTCTACAAGTAAGACAACCAAGGTAGAAAAGACACATATCGTACATCAGGTCATCCCAAAAGTTCTTAGATCATACACATCGACCACAAATAGTTTTCCCCTCCCCTATCCTCCAGATCCCTGATCCTAGTAAGGACCTCCTGGGGGTGGTGGTGGTATTATGTCGAAACATCTTCCACCTCCTACAACTCTCCCAACACCTTTTACACATCTACCACATGGTGGATAAGCCTACACCACTCATTTCCTCTGCCTCTATGGTACATCCATCGCTTCCCTGTCAGCAGCATGGAGGGTCGGACAATTTTTAGGTAGATTTCCTCTACCAATGCTATGTGTAGAATCTCCTCACCTAAGTCTAACTGGATCCATCCTGAGATCTATGTACTACAAATCCCATATCCTTGGTCCTCCTGTGACATCACCCATGTCCCGGTCCTTATGAATGATATTGCATATTTGATGTTGAGTTCTCTACATAGGTCTTCATGTTTCTAACAATTGTTGGTTGTATCTACTCAGGAATGATTATCTTGACCACTAAAGCGTAATAAAGCACTCTACCATAAGTCGTAATGTATAGAGGTATTACTTTGGATCATATGTACTACCATATATCTCACTCAATGGGATGAACCTTGATGTACTGATCCCTAAACATATCATTCGAGTACCTGTAGAGGTTGGTGAAACTCGATGAATAGTTAGTCACTATCATATTGTCATGCTAGAGCTGAAGAAGTTCCGATATATGCACTAATCTCTATGAAACTAGAGAGAACTCCTATCTAAAGAAAAAGCCGAACTCTGCCCACAAACAATTTGCCTCTTCACGAGTATGTGTAGTCAAACTCAACCATCAGTCACCCAAAACCTGAAGAAGGATCACATCCAGGAACACCATTTGATCCAAATGTGTCCTCACTAGAATGAAAACTCTGGTCACCACCTCAGGCCAGTTCTCATCCACTTGAGGGTCGGGATCACCTCCGAACTTGAGGGTTCATTACCTCTAAACCTCATGGTGTGAGTTCAACCTGTGCTCCTCATATGCCAGCACTACAAGTATCATGTGTTGCTACACTAGTAGTTGTATAGTTTGTGCAACATTTGGAGGTAACTCCAGGGGTACTCGCCACTGTATCGAATCCTCTTCACTGAGTGGGACATCCGCATGATCGAGCTAGCGAATCCTAACTGGTTTTCATTGCGGAGGAATCCTCTAAGGAAACAAGATGTTCCACGATTAATGAGTATATCTGGAGATCCGACCCAAGAAGGACATGAAAACCAAAACTCATTCCAATATGATGCATGTATGATTTTTTATTTCCCCACAAAAAGTGTTCTCATGTATCATGTCTAATAGTAGGTTATTATATTCCTGGTGTATGGATACGTCGGTCGTCTGCACTGACATTAGAGTCACCGGCCTAAAACCTAAACTAAAAACACATACCATTGTTGCCCCAAAACATTCTCATAGACTCTTAGTCCTAAGGTAGAACTGACCAAATTTGATACCACTCTCTCATGAACCTTCCAAGTGGGTCCCATGTCATGACTCCCCAATATCACCTCTAATAGGTCAGGAGCTGGTGACTAGCACTGAGTATTCATGTCACTAACACGGGAGGCATTTCTTAAGTACCTATACGCACACACACACATCTCCAAGACCAAAAATGATGAAATACAAAAACCACTAAGGAACCAATTGTAGGCCTATTGCTAATCCCAACTAATGGAGTACAACAAAAAGTAAAATTATGTAATGTCAACAGGTCCAGAATACAAGTCCACCAAAAGAAAGAGTCTGTAAACTAAATAGTCTAAACTGTTAACAACATGTGTACTACGACTGCTGCTCAAAGATGTAGGAACAAGTCGGCCTGTCTGTAACTCATTAATCTCCACTAGATCCTAGACTTCCCTGTACTCCGTCAACAGTTTGACTTATCTTCAAAAGATATGACATGTGCTGGAAATACCTGTGTAGGGATGAGTATAACAATACTATTTAGAATAGCCCCAAAACTATGAAGCAATACACAAAGTAAAGGCACAATCATCTATATATAGTATTATTCTATATTAAATATAACAATATTGTAACAACCTGAGATTTTATGAGAATTATTATTTTTAATTTCATTAATTTCTTGTGTTTTACCCTACACAAAACTTAGCTTGTTCTATATGCAACACTGTATTAGCTAGCAGTATACGCAACACTATTCTTGGCTCGTGTTACACACAATTTCAAATTCGTTTTGTGAAAATTATTCTACTCAACATTACGTATAGATTTTCTTTAATGTATAAATGAAATTTATTTTGATTATTTTATACACAACACCAAATGGAGCATTCACTACACACAGCCCTGACTTAGCTTCAATTACATTAAATCTAGACCTTCCTCGATAGCATGTGTAGTATGCAATACCGAGTTTCACTTAATGAGATATTATTATAATATTATTATGAACTACTTGTAATGAATAGTAATACCCACTTTTTGAAATTATATAAATTTTATATTTCAAAATGGACTTTATTTTTTGATTCAAAATATTGAAATTAGCCTTGGGTGAATTTTTTTTATTTTTCTAAAAACTTTCAATTTTTGATGAGTTGTGAAAACACTGGGTTACTATTTAAAAACCGACTTTTTATTTAAATAATTATTTAATTTATTTAAATTTATTTTAGGTAAAAATTGATACATAATACCTATATAAGTTCAATGTAATTCATTAGAGTCATTTTATAGTAATTTTAGATATATAAAAAATTTATTCAACTTTTCACCGTCTGTTACCCACCTCCTATGAGAATTTGAAAATTTATGTAAAACATAAATTTACCGCTTCTGTGAGTGGAATTTATAAACTCTAAGAGACACGGTTAATATTAAGGCTTTAAATTTGGTTCAATAAGATAAAAATAATTTTGGGTGAATATTAATTTTTTACTTTTATTTACCACTCTTAAAACTAAATAGGGTAATTAAGGGTAAAAATGGTCTTATTATTACCCTAAAAAATATCCAAATTCTATTGGATTAATTAGACCAAAATAATCCTTAGAAAAAAAATATTATCATTTATGTACACTTGGATTAGATTAGGACATTGATTATTATTTTATTTAAAGAATAGTTAAAATAGTTAAAATCCATGTTTAATAACTAGAACTTTTTTAATACAGGGTAATAAATAAGATAAATTAGACTATAAATATTCATTAGAAAGATTAAAAAAATCCATACATAATGGTATTTTATTTATAATTTTTAAACATTAAATAATTTAATTTGTTTATGACACAATGATGATGCAGTAATTACCTTATTAATGAAATATTAACATAATTGATGTTGTAAATATCAAAATAAATGTAATTTCAGACTTTTTATAACTTAAAATAATTTTTTAGGTTAATATGACATGTTATTATTGATTTAATTAACTTTATTAGAACTAATAATCCTTTTAGGATTTTCACAAAAACCAATTACCAAATAGTGTTAAAATTGACATAAAATAGTTTTTAAAACAAATATTATATTATTAATTGTTATTCTATTCCTAAAAATATATGGTTCGGCCCAAAAAATTATATAACGTTATATATATTAATAATGAACCACTTTGGGTTATTTTGGATTGTTATAGAAAGTTTATTAGCCATATAGTGTATGAAAAAAAAGAAGACATGGTAAAAGTTAAATTATTTAACTTAGAGTTAAATCTAAATTATAAGGTTAACATAGTAACATAAACATGTCTAAAACCTATTGGTTGAGAGGATTTCGACCCATACCTATTTTATCTTAGAAATAAATCAATTTTGAGCTATTATAAACCGAATATGACTTTATTATAAAATAATATTTTAAATTCTTCCAAAGGTGCCCCTCTCCTCCCTTATAAAAGGCCACCTCCTCCCTTTTCTCTTTACACAATTTCAAGCCTACAAACTCGACAAAACCCTGAAAATTTCCCTTATAAACTTCCATAGAAACATTATAGGGATTCTGGTCTCCTAAAAAGACCAACTCTAGTGCCTTAAGATGAGGTGAAGAAGAGGCTTTTCAAATAAGAGGTAATATCCTTTATCGATTCTTTTCAAAATATTTCTTCTTATACATATTCTTCTTTATTTGTTTCATCATAAATTTATAACATCAGTATCACTAATATAATTATATGTTATTATAAATATTAATAAACCCTATTTCGTCTTCTATCCATCCTACGGAAAACGAAATCACCGCGCGTGTGTACGTACAGAATACCGTCTCCACCCTGTGGTGTAATCTATTTTCCACCACCACATTACTTGGATGGGTATAATAGTGTAAATATATATATATATATATATATTAATGTAAAGTGATATTGATTATGAAATATTATACATACACTTAAATACAACTCCACGATCATGGGAATGATATCATCATTTGTGCGTACATACAACCTACTGTCTCCACGAACGTGATAAGATTATTTTTCCAGGATTAACCATAAAAGTATGAATATAAAGTATATATAATAACTAATCATGAAGTATATTACATAATAATGATAGTGGATTTATTTATGTATATGTTTCATTTACTGAATTCTATTTAATTCAATAAGGAAACAAAAACATCATTCATTCGTACGTACGGCCTACCGTTTCCATGAACGGTGTATTTCATTCCATTAATTGATCTATCATATGTATTTATATGCTGAATATATATTATATATAAATCATGTTTTACATTATGTAATTAAGTAAATCCGGATATAATTAATAATATCAAGAACAACATGTCGAAACATGTATGATAAATGAAACGATTTTACCCAAAACGCTGCTTTAACATGGAATTTACAAAAAAACATGTAATATAAAGTCATAAGTGAACTATATATGATATCATAACAATAAATATGATTCTTTAATAAGTCAAAGACATTATTTAAATCATTTCAATGAGGTTAGGAAACGTACGGAGCATATCAGACCAAAGGTAAGGGATAACATTTCAAATCTCGTTTTTTATCCGAGATTGTTTATTTGTAAGTATTTACCGGGGTTATATTTATCATATGTGTCACTGTTATCTAAAAATGGTTTCATGTATGTTTAAAGTCATTTTTACACATTTTTGGATTTTACTACATGGTATGTAAGGAATATTTTTTTTGTTAACCATACGAGGTACTTTTTGACATTTCTGACAATTGAACAAGGGGAATATTATTTTAACATATACGGCATAAACGGATTTTTATGGTTTCATAAGAACTTATTTTCATGAAGATTACTCTACATGATTTCTTGACTATTTTAAAAGAAATCCTTTTATTTTAAAATTTCATGGCATTTTGTGAAAATAAAATGATTTTGAATAAGATAGGATATTTTCCTCAAGAATTTATTTGAAGTGTTATATCAAAACCATTTTCCATCTAAGATGACATTATTTCATATGTGTATGTTTAAAGTATAATGTCTCTATGTTTTACATGGTTTCACTTCTCTTATGATGAAATGATATCCATTTGTTTTATATGGAATATGTTATGATGATATGATGTTTATTAGACCCATTTTATTCTTTGGGTTATGATGGATGATTTGTGTTTATGTTGTTGCACACGTAAGAATGATTTCATTATGAGATGGGTGGGACTAATATCTCCCTCCAGTTCATTGGGTAAAGATTTATATCTCATGAGATAAACATGGATGGAATGGTCATTTAATTTGGTATAGTGTTACAGGACTGGAACTAGGAGTGAACTCGATTCCGAAAGGGACGTTGTCCACTAAGATGGTCTTGGTAGTAATTCCTTGGAAACTATGGAAATTATATCATGTGTTTAATGTTTTTTCCACAATTAAAAGTTCTATTTCCAAGTTATTTTATCATGATTGATGTTCCATTATGATCTATACCTTACAAACATCCATGTTTTATGTCATTGCTCAAGATTTTGATGTTTAAATATTATGTTCATGTTTTTAAGTTCAAATGTATATGGTTTGTTTTATTTTATCCATGATTACCCTTACTGAGAATTAGAGCTCACCCTTTATATGTTTTCTTTTCTCAAGGATATAAATAAAGGTTTTAGGTAAGAAAACAAAAGGGGAAGATCTTTATGTGAGATGATAAAGATCTATCACCAATATTAGAAGATTATGTTCCAAGTTTCCAAAGACACTAAACTATTACGATCCTTCAGTGTTGGATTTTGTTATGTATCAAGTATTCTGAAAAATTAATTTAATGTCTAATTACGTCAAGTTTTGGGTCACTACAATTGGTATGAGAGGAAAAGATTATTTAACCTTTGGAAACTAGGATGCAAAAAATTTAGTGAGACCTCTAGAGATATTTCTATGGTATGTCTAAGGATGTCCCTATGGTTTAATATAACTATAGGTTACAGTCCAAGAGTTATGTTGACGATCATGAAAAACCTAGGGTGAACCTAAGGTATCATGGATTAAAGAATGTGTGATAAGTTAGAAATCCCATAAGTGACTTTTAATGATTATGTGGTTCCTCGTTTTTTAAATGTTTCTCACACTATGGTTTCTGGTTTTAGTCAGTGGAGGAAACAAGATGATATTCAGTTAACATTGATTCCGATGGACAAATTGGGTACTGTGATCATAAAAATCATGTAATTCCTAGAGAGAAAGATATTGTGATTATACCGAATCACTCATCACGATATATGATTAACAACGTGAAAATTGGTGGTATGACTAAATCATCAAATAAGAGGAAGATGAACTTTTATACATGTTCTCATGGAGAGGAACATAGTGGAAGAAAGATGAAGCTTTCTACGTATCAAGAATAAGGGAAGAAGAACCTTGAGGAATACTTCAAATGGAGGGGAAGATGTTATCTATGTGGAGAAAAGGGTCAAAGAGTGACAGACTGTTATGGAGTTCAATGTCTTATTTGTGGAGAACATGGGCATTACCCAACTCAATGCCCTGACCTAAGAGGTTACTTCTAAATCAAAGAAGGACTTATTCCATGACAATCATTGAAGAGGATGGATTGAAGTATTTATTTATTGGTATTCAAGAATACTATTTTTGAGGTACTTTTATGGTATATTGGAATAATTTTGTATCAGTCTATTGTGGTTTTCAATAATTTTATAGTACCGGTAACCATGAATAGTGATTGAAATATTTTTTTGGAAAGAAGACGATATGCGCATAATGAAGGGATAAACAGAAAATAATATGTTTGGTAGTATTCATTAGCACATGATTGATATAAGGACAATGTTATATCATGGTTTGAGTATATAGAATTTTTGGATTTTGTTATGTGGAAAGAGTTAACTTTTGACAGCATTTAAGTTTTCACTAAGGTTCAATGGGTATTCATTTTTCAAGAGAATACATGATTAAGGTATTAACATGTTGGTAATGTGACCAACAAGATAAATCGTATGACATATGGGGGATAAATGATGGTATTTACATGCTCGATATATGGCATCTATAGTTATTGTTTTCTTTATACTATGAGCTTAGATAGAAGTATTATGGATAATACTAAAGATTGGAATGGATTTTGTTGAACATAAGTTAGTATTGTTTAAGGCTAGAAATTTCTTAGTTAATATTGATAGAATGTTATAATAGTTTAGTTTAAGAAAAGGGACAAATTTTAGAACATGTGACAACTCGTCGCATCGGACAATGACATGGGAATCGAACCCACAAACGAAGTGCGACATGCCTTCATCGCCTACCACTTTCATAAAGGAAGTCCCTGGTTAGTAGAAACTAGTTTTATTTTATTAAGCTATATGATAGATGAAATATAAGTTCATTTTATGAATCACATACAATTAAATCTCACAATATGTGGACCTATGTATATTTAATAACATTTACTATCCTTTTGTTTGAGATAGATTGAATGACCTATCACTCTATCTTATAATCTTCTCACACTTCACGAATAACAAATTAAACTTCATTTCTTTAAGAGATGAAGTGGAAATTGTTCGAGGCACGAAAAATAGTGAGATTGTACCAAAATCATTTAAGTATTTCTTTTAATTCATCAAATTTAGGAAAATGATCTTTAAAACATAAAATGTTGTCCTAGTGCCCTCATATCTGATGAATCGGATGGTACCTTAGATCATCACAAATTTATGGCTTTGTGATTATTGGATTTTTCATAGCCATGTCCTCCACCACTCTTCATCAGAACATGAGGGTTGGATTTTTCTTCAATATCCACATTTTCACCTATGTTCTCCTATGTGGAAACCCCGTGACGAGTTAATTTGGGTAACCATTATGTTTCATACTTTACTTTTTAAAATTAAGTTGTAGTATTCCTTTTTACGATGTGGGTTTTTATGAAAGAAACTTTCAAGTGGTAAACCATATAAAACCCCGACAAATTTCAAGGTCGAAATTCATTTTAAGGGGGGTAGAATGTAACAACCTGAGATTTTATGAGAATTTTTATTTTTAATTTCATTGATGTCTTGTGATGTACGCTACACTAAATTTAGCTTTTTCTATATGAAACACTGTATTAACTTGCAGTATACGCAACACTATTCTTGGCTCGTGTTACACACAATTTTGTGTTCATTTTGTGAAAATTATTCTACGCAACATTAAGTATAGATTTTGTTTAATGTATAAATGAAATAAGATTTGATTATTTAATACATAACACGAAACAGAGAATTCACTACACGTAGAACTGACTTATCTTAAATTACACGCAATCGAGACCTTCCTCGATAGCATGTGTAGTACGCAATACCGAGTTTCAGTAAACGAGATATTATTATAATATTATTTTGAACTAGCCATTATGAATAGTAATACCAACTTTTTGAAATTTTATTAATTTTATCTTTCAAAATGGAATTCATTTTTCGATTAAGAATATCGAAATTATCCTTGGATGATTTTTTTGTATTTTTCTGAACTTTTTCAATTTTTTATGAATAGTGAAAACACATGGTTACTATTTAAAAACCGAATTTTTATGTAAATAAATATTTAACATATTTAAAATTTTTTTGGTCAAAATTGATACATAATATCTATATATGTTCAGTGTAATTTATTGGAGTCATTTTATAATAATTTTAGATATATAAAAATTTTATTGAACTTTTCGCCGTCTTTTACACACCTCCTAGGAAATTTGAAAATTTACATAAAACATATTTTTACCGCTTCTGTGAGTGGAATTTCAAAAATCTAAGAGACATGGTTATTATCAAGGAGTAAAATGTGGTTCAATAAGATAAAAATAATTTTTGGCAAATAGTAACTTTTTACTTTTATTTACCACGGTTAAAAGTAAATAGGGTAGTTAAGGGTAAAAATGATATTATTAATACCATAAAACATGTCCTAATTCTATTGGATAAGTTTAATTCGACCGAAAAAATCATTAGGAATAAAATATTATCATTAAGGTCCACTTGGATTAGATTAGTACATTTATTATTATTTTATTTAAACAAGAGTTAAAATAGTTAAAATCAATATTTAATAATTCAAAAAAATTTAATATAGGGTTATACATAATATAAATTCGACTATGAATATTAATTTGAAATATTTAAATATTTCATACATAAAGTTATTTTATTTAGAATTTTTAAACATTAAATAATGTAATTTATTTATGACACAATGATGATGTAATAATTACCTTATTCATGAAATATTAACATAATTGATGTTATAAATACCCAAATAAATGTAATTTGAGAATTTTAATAAATTACACTAATTTTGTAGGTTAATATGACATGTTAGTACTAATTCATGTAATTTTTTTTGATCTAATAATGCTTTTATGAATTTCACAAAAATCAATTACCAAATAGTTTCAAAATTGACATAAAATAGTTTTTAAAACCAATATTATATTATTAATTGTTATTATATTCCTAAAAATATACTGTTCGGACAAATAACTTATATACGGTTATATATATTAATAATGAACCACGTGGTGTTCTTTTAGCTTGTTATACTATGTTTATTAACCATATAGTGTAATAAAACAAGAAGACGTGGTAAATGTTAAATTATTTAACTTAGAGTAAAATCAATATGATAATGTTAAAATAGTAACCTAAAGTTGTCTAAAACCTATTTTTTGAGAGGATTTCGATCCATACCCACTTTAGCATACAAATAAATAAATTTAGAACTATTATAAACTGAATATGACTCTATTATAAATTAATATTTTAAATTTTTCCAAAGGTGCCCCTCTCCTCCCTTATAAAAGGGAACCTCCCCCCTCTTCTGTTTACAAAATTTTGAGCCTTAAAGCTCAGAAAACCCTTCCCATTTACCTTCTCATCTTTTATAGAAACATTATAGAGATTATGGTTTTCTCAAAAGACCAACTCTAGTGCCTTAAGAGGAGGTTAAGAAGAGGCGCGTCCAGGAAGAGGTAATATCAATTACCGATTCTTTTCAATTTATTTCTTCTTCTTATTCTTCTTCTTTATTTGTTTCATCCTAAATTAAAAACATCAGTATCAATCATATTCTGATATATGATTATAAATATGAAACAATCCTATTTCATCTTCTATCCAACCAACGGAAAAAGAAATCACCGCGCGTGCGTACGTACGAAATACCGTCTCCACGCCGTGGTGTCATCTGTTTTCCACCACCACCTTACTTGGATGGGTATAATGGTGTAAATAAATAACTATATATGATTATTGTAAAGTTACATTGATTCTTAAATATTATACATACACTTAAATACAATTCCATGATAATGGGAATGATATCATCACTTGTGCGTACGTACGAACTACCGTCTCCACGAACGCGATGAGATTCATTTTCCATGATTACCCATTCAAGTATGATTATAATGTATATATAATAAATAAGCATGAAATATATTAAATAATAATGATACTATATTTATTTACATATATGTTTCATTTACTTAATTCTATTTAATTCAATAAGGACATGAAAACAACGTTCATGGGTACGTATGGCCTACCGTCTCCATGAACGGTGTATTTCATTCCATTTATTGATCTATCATATATATTTATATGATGAATATATATTATATATAAATAATGTTTTAAATTATTGTATTATGTAAATCAGGATATATGTAATAATATCAAGAACAACATGGCAAAACACGTACGATAAATGAAACGATTTTACCCAAAACGTTGCTTTAACATGGATGTTTCAAAAGAACGGGTAATATAAAGTCATAAGTGAACCATATATGATATCATAACAATAAATATGATTCTGTAATAAGTAAATGACATTATTTAAACCATTATATAGGAGGTTTGAATACGTACGAAACATATTGGACCTAAGGTAAGGGATAACTTTTCCAATCTCATTTTTTATCCGTGATTGTTTATTCGTAAGTATTTAATAAAGTTATATTTATCATATGTGTCACTATTTTATAAATATTTTTTCATGTATATTTAAAGTAATGTTTTACCCATTTTGACTTTTACTACATGGAATTTAAGGAATATTTCTTTTGTTTACCATACGAGTTACTTTTTTACTTTTCCGACAAAAGTACAAGGAGAATGTTTTTTTAACTTATACGGCATGAATGGATTTTTACGGTTTCATAACACCTTATTTTCATGAAGAATACTCTACAATATTTATTAAATACTTTCAAAAAAATCCTCTTCCTTTAAAATTTCATGTCATTTTCTGAAAAGAAAATAATTTTGAATAATAAATGATATTTTCCTCATGAATTTATTTCAAGTGTTTTATCAAAACCGTTTTCCATCTAAGATGACATTATTTCATATGTGTATGTTTAAAGTATAATGTCTCTATGATTTAAATTTTTTCACTTATCTTATGATGAAATGATATCCATTTTTTATATGGATTATTTTATGATGGGATGATGTTTATGAAACCCATTTTATTATTTGGGTTATGATTAATGATTTATGTTTTTGTTGTGGCACACATAAGAATGATTAAATTATGAGATGGGTGGGTCCTATATATCCCTCCAATGCATTGGGAAAAGATTTATATCTCTTGAGTTAGAAATTTATGGAATAGTAAGTAAATACTGTTCAGTGTTACCGGACTAGAACGAGGAGTGAACTTGATTAAGAAAGGGACTTTGTACACTAAGATGGTCTTGGCAGCAATGCCTTGGGTACTATGGAAATCATATCATTTTATTAATGTTTTTTCCAAAATTAAAAGTTTTATTTACAAGATATTTTATCATTTTTGATGTTCTAATATGATCTTTTCCTCACTTACTTCCATGTTTTATGTCATTGCTCATGATTTTGATGTTTAAAAGTTATGTTCATGTTTTGAGGTTCAAATGTATATGGTTTGTTTTATTTCACCATTCTTACCCTTTCTAAAGATTTGATATCAGCCTTTATATATTTTCTTTTCTCTAGAATATAAAGAAAGGTTTTAGGTAATAAAAAAAGGGGAATATATTTATGGGAGATGTTGAAGATCTTTCACCAAGATTAGAAGATTTTGTTCCAAGTCTCCACAGACACTAAACTATTACAATCCTTGAGTATTGGATTTTGTTATGTATTAAGTATTCCACAAAAGTAATGTAATGACTATTTATGTCAAGTTTGGTGACTCTACAGTTGGTATTAGAGGATTGGTTTAGTTAACCATTGGTAACTAGGATGCGAAAACTTTAGTGAGATCCCTAGAGATATTTATAAGGTATGTCTAGGGATGTCCCGATGGTTTAGTATAACTATAGGTTACAGTCATAGAGTTATGATAACGATCATAAAAAACCTAGGGTGAACCTAAGGTATCATGGATTAATGAATTTGTGATAAGTTAGACATCCCATAAGTGAATTTTAATGATTATGTGGTTCCTTGTTATTTTAAATGTTTCTTACAGTATGGTTTCTGGTTTTAGTCAATGGAGGAAATGAAAAGGAATTAAGTTAACGTTGATTCCGATGGACAAATTGGTTACTATGATCAAAAAATTCATGTAATTCCAAGATAGAAATATATTGTGATTATGCTAAATCAGTCATCATGATATATGATTAACCAGGTGAACATTGGGGGTATTCCTAAGTCATCAAATAAGAGGAAGATGAACTTTTAAACATGTTCTCATGGAGAGGAACATAAATAAATGAAGGTGAAGCATGTTATGTATCAAGAATAAGGGAAGAAGAACCTCAAGGAATACCTCAAATGGAGGGGAATATGTTATATGTGTTGAGAAAAGGTTCATAGAGTGACAGACTATTATGGAGTTCAATGTATTATTTGTGGAGAACATTGGCATTACCCAACTCAATGCCCTGACCTAAGAGGTTAATTCTAAATCAAGGAATGAATTATTCCATGAAAATCATTGAAGATGATGGGTTAATGGGTTTATGTATTGGTATTGAAGAATAATATTGTTGAGGTACAATTATGGTATATTAGAATAATTTTGTATTAGTCTATTATGGTTTTCAATAGTTTTAGGATACCAGTAACCATGAAAAGTGATTGAAATATTTTTGGAATGAAGATGATATGAGCATAATGAAGGGATAAAGAGAAAATAATATGTTTGGTAGTAATAATGAGCTCAAGATTGATGTAAGGACAAAGTTATATCATGGTTTGAGTATATAGAATTTTTGGATTTTGGTATGTGGAAAGAGTTAACGTTTGATAGAATTTATGTTTTCACTAATGTTCAATGGGTATCCATTTTTCAAGAGAATACATGATTAAGGTATTCACATGTTTGTAATGTGACCAACATGATATATCGTTTGATATTTGGGGGATAAATGATGGTATTCACATGCTCGATAGATGAAATTTCTAGTAATTGTTTTCTTTATAATATGAGATTGGACAGAAGTATTATGGATAAGAATAAATATTGGAATGGATTATGTTGAACATAAGTTAGTATTGTCTAAGTTTAGAAATTTTTTTCGATATTATTGATATAATGTTATAATAGTGTTGTTTAAGAAAAGGGACAAGCTCCAGAACATTAAACAACCCATCGCGTCGGACGAGGACGTGGGAATCGAACCCACAAACAAAGTGTGACATGCCTTTATCACCTACCACTAGCCTATAGGAAGTCCCTAGTTAGTAGAAAGTTGTTTTATATTATTAAGAGGTATGATAGATGAAGCGTAAGTTCATTTTAGGAACCACATATGATTAATCTTTCAATAGATGGACTTATGTATATTTAATAACTTTCGTTATCCATTTGATTGAGATAGATGGAATGACCAATCATTCTATAACATGATCTTCTCACACTTCACAAATAACAAATTCAACTTCATTTCTTTAAGAGATGAAGTGGAAATTGTTCAAGGCACGAACAATAGTGAGATTGTACCAATATCATGTAAGTATTTCTTTTAATTCATCAACTTTAGGGAAATGATCTTGAAAACCAAAAATGTTGTCCAAGTGACCTAATATCCGATGAATCATATGGTACATTAGATCGTCACAAATTTATGCCTTTGTGATTGTTGGATTTTTCATAGCCATGTCCTCTACCACACTTCATCAGAACATGATGGTTAATTTTTTCTTCCATATCCATATTTTCACCTATGTTCTCTTATGTGGAAACCTCGTGATGAGTTAATTTGGGAAACCGTTATGTTTCATACATCACTATTTAAAATTAAATTTTAGTATTTCTTTTTACGATGTGGGTTTCTATTAAAAAAACTTTCAAGTAGTAAACCATATATTACCCTGCCGAATTTCGAGGGCGAAATTCATATTAAGGGGGAAGAATAAAACAACCCGAGATTTTATGAGAATTATGCTTTTTAATTTCATTGATTTATTGTGTTGTATGCTACATCAAATTTAGCTTGTGAAATATGCAACACTATATTAGCTTGGAGTATATGCAACACTATTATAGGCTCAAGTTACAAACAATTCAAGTTCGTTTTGTGTTAATTATTCTATGCAATAAAAGTATTGATTTTAATTATTGTATAAATGAAATAAGTTTTGATTTTTTTATACGCAACACCAAACTGAGCATTCACTACACACATCCAAAACTTATCTTGAATTACACCCAATCAAGACCTTCCTAAATACCATGTGTAGTACACAATACCGAGTTTCACTAAATGAGATATTATTATAATATTATTACAAACTAGCCCTTATGAATAGTAATACCCACTCTTTGAAATTTTATAAATTTTATCATTCAAAATAGACTTCATTTTTTGATTCAGAATATCGAAATTATACTAAGGTGAATTTTTTGTATTTTTCTGAAAACTTTCAATTTTTGACGAATAGTGAAAACACTAGGTTACTATTTAAAAACCGACATTTTATTTAAATAATTTTTAATTTATTTAAATTAATTATTGGTCAAAATTGATACATAATACTTATATATGTTCAATATAATTCATTGGAGTCATTTTATAATAATTTTAGATATAAAAAAATTTTATTGAACTTTTTACCGTCTTTTACCCACCTCCTAGGAGAATTTGAAAATTTATATAAAACATAATTTTACCGCTTCTCTGAGTGGAATTTAAAAATCTGAGAGACAAAGATAATATCAAGGAGTAAAATTTGGTTCAATAAGATAAAAATAATTTTTGGGGAATTGTAACTTTTTACTTTTATTTACCATAGTTAAATATAAATAGAGTAATTACGGGTAAAAATGATATTATTATTACCCTAAAACATGTCCTAATTCTATTGGATAAGTTTAATTCGACCAAAAACAACCTTAGAAAAAAAATATTTTCATTTAGATCCACTTGGAATAGATTAGGACATTTATTATTATTTTATTTAAAGAAGAGTTAAAATAGTTAAAATCAAAGATTAATAACTAAACCATTTTTAATATAGGGTTATACATAAGATAAATTCGACTATAAATATTCAACAGAAAGATAAAAGGATTTCCTACATAATTGTAATTTATTTATAATTTTTAAACCTAATATATTTTAATTTATTTATGACACAATGATGATGCAGCAATTACCTTATTAATGAATTATTAGCATAATTGATGTTATAAATACCCAAATAAATGTAATTTGAGACTTTTTATAAATTACACTAATTTTTTAGGTTAATATGAAATGATATTATTGATTAAATTATCTTTTTTATAATTAATCATGCTTCTATGATTTTCACAAAAATCAATTACCAAATAGTGTCAAAATTGACATAAAATAGTTTTTTTTTTAAAAATGTTATATTATTAATTGTTATTCTATTCCTAAAAATATAATGTTTGGCAAAATCACTTAGATAAGGTTTTATATATTAATAATTTACCACTTGGGGTTCGTTTGGCTTATTATAGTATGTTTATTAACCATATAGTGTAAGAAAACAAGAAGGCACAGTAAAAGTTAAATTATTTAGCATAGTGTTAAATCTAAATGATAAGGTTAACATAGTAAACTAAACTTGTCTAAAACCTATTGGTTGAGAGGATTTAGAACCATCCCCACTTTATCTTTGAAATAAATCAATTTTTAGATATTATAAACCGAATATGAATTTATTATAAAATAATATTTTAACTTTTTCCAAAGGTGCCCCTCTCCTCCCTTATAAAAGGACACCTCCCCCCTCTTCTCTTTACACATATTTGAGCCTTCAAGCTCGGACAAAAACTGCCCATTTCCCATCTCAACTTCCCTAGAAACATTATAGAGATTTTGGTCTCCTAAAAAGACAAACTATAGTGCCTTAAGAGGAGGTTAAGAAGAGGCGCGTCAAAGAAGAGGTAATATCCTTTATCGATTCTTTTCAATTTATTTATTCATATTCTTCTTCTTCTTATTTATTTGTCTCATCATAAATTAATAACATAATTATCAATCATATACTGATATGTTTTTATAAATATGAAAAAAACCTATTTCATCTTTTATCCATCCGATGAAAAATGAAATCACCACGCGTGCTTACGTACGGAATACTCTCTCCACGACTTGGTGTAATCTGTTTTCCACCACCACCTTACTTGGATGGGTATAATGGTGTAAATAAATAACTATATATGATTATTTTAAATTTATATTTATTTTTAAATATTATACATAAACTTCAATACAATTCCACAATCATGGGAATGATATCATCACTCGTGCGTACGTATGGACTACGGTCTCCACGAACGCGATGAGATTCATTTTCCATAAATAACCATTCAAGTGTGATTATAAAGTATATATAATAAATAATCATGAAATATATTACATAATAATGATACTATTTCTATGTACATTTATGTTTCATTTACTTAATTCCATTTAATCCAATAAAGAAACGAAAACATCGTTCATGCGTACGTACGGCCTACCATCACCATGAACGGTGTATTTCATTCCATTTATTGATCTATTATTAATATTTATATGAAGAATATATATTATATATAAATTATTATTTACATTCTGGATTTATTCTAATCAGGATATATGTAATAATATCAAGAACACCAAGTTAAAACACGTACGATAAATGAAACGAATTTACCCAAAACGCTACTTTATCATGGAATTTACAAAAGAATGGGTAATATAAAGTCATAAGTGAACCACATATGATATCATGACAATAAATATGATTCTTTAATAAGTAAATGACATTATTTAAATCATTGTACAAAGGGTTCAGATACGTACGATGCATATCATACCTAATGTAAGGGATAACTTTTCAATCTCATTTTTTATCCGAGATTGTTCATTCGTAAGTATTTACAGGGGTTATATTTATAATCTGTGTACCTATTTTGTATAAATTTTTTCATGTATTTGTAAAGTCCTTTTTACCCATTTTGACTTTTACTACATGGTATGTAATGAATCTTTCTTTTGATTACCATACAAGGTACTTTTTGACTTTTCGGAAAAAAGTACAAGGAGAATGTATTTTTAACTTATACGGCATGAAATTATTTTTATCATGTGATTAATGTTTTTTCCACAATTAAAAGTTTTATTTACAAGTTATTTGATGATGATTGATGTTCCATTATGATCTATTCCTTATGTACTTCCATGTTTTATGTCATTGCTCAAGATTTTGATATGTAAATATTATGTTCAAATTTTGCTGTTCAAAAGTATATTGTTTGTTTTATTTTCTCCATGCTTACCATTACTGAGAATTTGAGCTCACCATTTATATGTTTTCTTTTCTCCATGATATAAAGAAAGGTTTTAGGAAATAAAACAATAGGGGAAGATCTTTATGGGTTATCTTGAAGATCTTTCACCAAGATTAGAAGATTATGTTCCATGTTTCCAAAGACACTAAACTATTATGGTCCTTGAGTGTTGGCTTTTGTTATGCATTAAGTATTCCGAAAAAGTAATGTAATGTCTATGTACGTCAATTTTGGGGTCTCTACAAATATCATAACCAGATATACTCAAAACCCAGACGTATAGTCTAGAGGTATGTCACAACAACCACATACCCACGCTACGGATTCAGTCTGAAGATTTCACAAAGCACTCATCCGGGATAACTCACTCATTATTCTGATAGCCTTGATTTCATTTTTCTGAGAAGTACTATTTGTCAGGAACCAAAATGAGAGAGTGTTACACCAATATATATGAAGAGATAATATGATACACTCACTTTGAGAGAACCAACTCCCCGAGTGAGAAAGATCACGACACACAGATAAGGATCACTGCTAGGGCATTGGCGTAAAACATGACTAATTAGGATTCACATCATTATTAGAGGACGAAAATCCAATCGGGATGGTCGTGTAAATAACCCGACATTACCTATGGCACAATAATGGATAGAGGATCATGTTATGAACCTCTTGGAGGGGACTCCCGACTCTATCCAGAAAGCCTTGTTGATGGGGCTCTCACTCTTGTGGATAGGAAATGATATCAACCGACCATTATTGGAACGAGAAATGGGAACCATCCTAAAAAAACCTTTCCATGATACCATGGAAAAAGAGATAAATACATGTATAAGAGAGTACATAACATATAAGAGGGTCACAAACCATGACCCTTGACCCCCGGGTACTGCTCTTGTACAATGACCCATATCAGAATAATATGCCTCAGGGAAATGCTTTACACGGCATGTAGAAAGGATTTAACGCCATGTTAGACTATCCGGGGTCTGCTCCGTATATGCTAGCCATGTGGTAGTAAATGGATTTAGATCATGCTCATCTACCCGTGTACTCGTACACGGGGTAGCTCGTGTATTTGGTCGAGGTCTGGCTGTGTGTAGAAGTTCATGTCATGTAATCCCCCCATTTCAGTGTATCCTCTTAGGTACACACTGTTTTCCGGATAAGGCCCCAAAATTGTGTGACACATATCACATTTCATGTTCCAACTCTCTATCGGCCTAAACTCTAGCCACTACAATACTATTCCTACTTTCTATGTAGTCTGAGGTACACTCTGTGTTCTTTAGGATTTTCCAGAATCGATGTTCTTCCTCCAATGATTATTTTGACAATTAGGTGTTCTATTAAATGATTATAACACAACAAAATTGAATATCTTGGGTCTTCACATCCTTGAAACACTGATTTGGTATGTGTTGGGAATTTGATAGGCTCCAAAAACCAATTATGATCATCCAGAAAAATAATTCTTAATGAACGATATCTCATGGAGTACATTGATCCTTCCATTACCATCACAGCTTTTATAGGTCATCATGATGTATTATCTATGATTTAAAATTTTTGCATCGTGAAATGGATGAAAAATAATCCTTCGTTCGTACCCTAGTGAAGAACAAAGAACATGCCTGAAAAAAGGGGGAATAGATCATAGAGAAACAACACTAGGAAAGAACATCGTACATTGTTTATTACAACCTTGATCCTATACTATTATAAGGATCATGAAACTAAATCAAAACATATTCAATTTCCTGAATCAAACCTTTATTCACTCATCCCCCCTGAATGATCAAATCACAGGTAAAACTATTCTTAGGTTGATCCAAATTCATTGTCAAAACCATGAAATGGAAAGAAAGAATTTAAATCACATTCCATAGATTGATTTTTGATCGATCGTTGATGAAGAAAGATTTTTCAACATTCATCAATGAGATATTACAACTCTTCTAGTGAAGTGATTCATGAATTCCAGATTCATCATCATTTTTCATCGGGAGATTTCTCCAACGGTCTCTTATCCAGTGTTCCAGAGAATTCCAGGGTTATGTGGCTAACAATGGAAATTATTCTCAATAGCTTATTTAAAATCATAGGTCATTACTTCAGTGCAATTGAAAAATAAAATAAATTTTTAATTTATATTATTTCCTTAAACGTCCAAAAAATATCTTCCATAGCCAGCCTGTGTTGGCCAATCTTAGGCATCACCAAAGGTAAAATCACTTCTCTGATCCCAATAGTGCCTTATGATTTCTGATCTAGACAGTTGATTAATAGTTATTCCACTATTTTAGAAAAACCCATCGCAAATTATATTTAATGTTAAATTTATTTCAAATATTTATTATGGGAGCCCTATGTCTCAAGAAAACATGTAGTCTCAAATCTTTCTCTCAAATTAATTATATATAATATTTAAAAATAATACCTAGAAATATCTAAGTCATTAAAGGGGAAACCACATCCGGTAACTGTAATACTTGACCTCTAGAATTTCGTACAACCTATGAACATTAGTACATGTGTTCCCCACCTCATGGGGAAGGATAATGATATATACATGGATATTATATTACAATGTAATTCCAAATCAACTATCACTCATGGAACATAAATTCTTATCCTATTCTATCTAGTAGATATTTATAAATAAATTCTATTATTTCTTCTCATTTGGTCTTTCCATATACTATTTAAAATTGGACAAGGGTCCTTCTTTAAAGGGTTGAATCCAAAATCAAAAATTTCAACTTTACTATGAGCATTAGAGAGTGGAATATTTTTACAATGTTAAGGAATCATTGAATTATTTCTCATAAAATGGGTTTTTACAGGTAAAAAATCATATGATTTTCAAACATACTCTTATAAAAAATTATTCTTTTAATTTTTTCAGTAATGAAAATTAATATACTACATTTCTTGAATACAAGTGCATTAAGTGAATATATAAGAATGATAATTTCTTCTTGACATCCTTGCTATGAAAAGCTCTTTGGAAATCATTATTTGAGTTAATATCCAATGCTAAATGATTTGTTTCAAAATCCTCTAAATTGAATGCCTGAGATTTTGATAAGATTGATATGATATTTACTCATAACTTACATATCATATAACACATTTAATAGTTCACAAATATATATGATATTAAAAATATAGGTGATATTTGTTGGTATATTCTTATATATATTATTTCATACCTGAAGAAAGGTAAATTTTTGGGCCAGAAATGATCATGTCCTTTAAAAATCACTATATATTTTATTATAAGGAAGATATAAAGGGATTCATAAATCATTAATTCACTTAAATAATAAAATTATTCCTTCATTTTTATTCCTTATTATAATGATGTTATGTATGAATTGGCTTCTCACTGATGATAAAGCTAGAATAATCATTTCATTTGCATGTCTCTTTTTCACTTGTAGTTAGCAATGTGTATCCCATTTATTAGTTAAATACCATTTCATTATGTCAATATAGAGTAAACTTGTTAGTTTATATCAATTCCATATATAATTGAGTGATTTAAATTAATTTCCATAAGTATTCGAGGATAACTCATTAAGGGACTAAACTCAAAGAAATAATTTTAGAATTACGGATAGTTTTCATTACATTCATAAACCATAAAACTATCTTAATTTATAAGGAATATAATTCAATATGGAAAGAATTTTACTCACATTCAATGAGACATAAGGTTATATTCCTTATTTATAAAAGGTTCCATGATGAACAATCATGATTTTTTTTTGGAATTTATAATATTTTAAAGCTCGTGAAAATTAAAGAAGACATCCAAAAAACATTGTATTCTATTAATAAAAAATTAGATAAATGTAAATTTTTTAGGTTCTATAACGAGAAAACTGGGTAGTGTAGGCTCCACTAGTATATTTTTAAATTGAGGGGAATTTATTAAATGTAAAACTTGACATTATCTTAGAAATATGAAAAATATTGGTTCAGAGCATTGTCCTATAATTTATTCATCTGATATGATTTACAATTTTGTTAAAAATTATTATATATTGACTTTGAATCAACATGAATATTCAGTATTGTCAATGTATTAATAAAATATGTCACAATGATGATATATAGTGAATAGTTTCAATACATGAAACACATGGATACAATGAACCGTATCATATCACATGTGTTTTTGGTATGGTTGTCATTCCCTCAACTCCTACCTTGTTTGAGTTATTATTAATTAATTTGTTAATTAGTGAAAAAAATATAAAAATAAATATAAAAATTTTTAAAAATCACATTATTAAAAAATTATTGTTACATAATTATTTCATTTTAAGTCACATATTATTTTTAATTATTATTCATCACATTACTATAGTTTTTTACATTTTTGGTTAATAGTTTCTACATTATTAATTACATTAATAAAAATAAAAATTATTATTACTCCAATTATTATTAATTTTATTATTATTAATTTTATTAATTATATTATATTAAATTGTATTCCATTACTAATTATATTATTAATTATTATTAGTTACATTGTTAAATAATTAGTAATTATCATGTACTATTATAAAATTACTGTCGATTGTCACTTTCTCCACAGGTAGTGATTCCTCTATGCATTATTCCCATAAATAGTAATTACAATTGTCAATTATCTCTAAATATATATATCATTTCAATAATTTCAAGAATTGTATAATTCTATGTGTAATGGAATTAATCTTAAATATTTATTATATTAATGTATATCTTATAGATGTTTGAATAGAATTATTAAATTGTACATTTTGGCTATTTTTTTAACAAATTATAATTATTTCATTTTCTTACTTCTATGTAACGACATTGTCATTCACTAATGATCGCCAAACAAATTTTCAATTTAAACATCTATTTTTATTTCAATTGACTATTGGATCTCGTTTCTCTTAGTAAATTATAGGCATGAGTTCTACGTAGATAATAATATTACTCTAAATGATATTTTAATACTATCCATGTGGAATATTACCTAAAAAAACTATCCAACTCAAATAATTAATGAAATGTGTTATTTTCCATTATTATTTCATAAAAGAAATTGTAGGAAAACCCAATCATGAATGTAGATCAAATAAAAAAATCAATTCCCTGATTTTATTTATTTATTTTGGTCTATATAATATTAAATATCAACAAGGACATGTCAAATGATAATATTATGACAAAATTATCCATAAATCCAATGTAGAGATGGAACCAAACCACCAAAAGATTCCTAAAATAGACTCTAGGAAGACATATGATGATGAAAATTAATGTTTTCAATACATCATGGAGGTTAGTTTTCATTTTTACTTCATAAAAAATAGTTCTCCAGTATTATTAAAAAATAAATTATATTAAATGTGGAATGAATTGAAGTAAGAATTTCAGACATTGTCTGGATATATGGTTGCAATATCAAGAATATTGAAACCTCAATTTTCTTTATAAATCCAAAAGGTGTTGAGAAAAATAAAAATGTATAAATGGTGATGGTGGATGAATAATTTTTTAATGTTTTAAAATTATTTTCTATTTGTTTATTTCCTTTGTATTTTAATTTTATCATCATATTTATACTCAATTTAATTTTATGAATTACTGATGAATACATTGAATTTCCTCCACATTTTTAGTCTAAAAATAGAAAAATAACCACTCAAATTATTTTATTCTATTATAAAATTTAATTTGAATATTTTTTAAAACCAATATATATACGTATTTTGATGTTGTTATTTTTTTTAAAAATTGATGTTTGACTGAATTTGTAATATCTTGTCCTATAAGGAAAATATAAAATTAATGATTGTTAATGTTATATTAAAGAATTTTTACATGTATCAATTTATCCTCTAATATTGTAATAAATGGGGAAAAATTAATTAATTATTATATCATTATGGATTAATAATATAATTATCCCTAGAAGTGGAATTTATTTATTTAGATTTCTTGATTATATCAATTTTTTTAGATCAAATATGTTCTATATAATTAATATTACTTCCAAAAGTGGATGAACTATGATAATTAATATAAATAAAATAATTTCTTTTTATTGTATGGTAGTTTATGATAAATAAATATTTTTTAATCCTAGAAGAAAAAATCCAATATTTGTTTTCAAAATTCCATGATGTGAATTTAATATAAATGATTTTATTCTGTCCAATTGTTTGAAAGAAATTATTCATCATAACATATATTTAAATTTACAATATTTTCCATCAATAATTATAGACTTATAATATAAATAAAATAGTTTTCCATTATTCCCAGAAGTGTATAAGATAAAAAAAAGATAATATTAGTAATTACAGTCATGATCATAGAAAATATATTTTTTTGAATCTTAATGATTTATAGGTTTTTCATCTCATATACATCTACATAATAATGTGTGGGGGATCCACACACTATTAGAGATATTTTAGAAACATCGTTGATAGAATTTTTGTAACACATAATATTGATAGTTTATTAGTAAAAACTGATATAATTTCTTTATGAATTAATTATCTTATGAATAATTTGTCGAAGATAAAAATAAAATAATAAATGAAAATGTGACTATGTTTGGTTTTTATTGCATACAATTAGTGAGTTAAATATGTATAACCGAAGCAGTAGTTGTAATTATATGTCTATCATAAAACTCCAGGTTTATAATAATTATTTTCATTAAATTATTTTTGTGAACACATATATGGTTATTATTAATCATTTCACTTGACGAGTTGGTACATGCATATATATGTAATGTAGGTGGTTATGTAAAATTATTCAAATCCTCTAGATAAGTTGATATATTCCCAACTGGTGATACAAAATTATCATTAAATAATGTTTTCTTTTCTTTTTATCACTGATTAAATCTAATGATAATTAATGAAATAGTAAACAATAATTTAAAATAGGTACCTTGATTGAAAATGTTTCTGAATACCAACCTATATAAAATTCATTTATAACAAAAATTGAATTAGGATAATTTGTTAAAATATTATTTTATAGTTTGTATATACTAATCCATTATGGTAAAAAAGATTTTTTTCTACTGATATGAATTAAATTTTAAACATTGATTAAACATATAACAAATAGTCAAAAAGGAAAAAAATTTCTTTGAAAACATTTGTGTTATATTAAATATAAGCTTTCTAATCCATCGACATTTTACATAAAAATGTTTCAAGTACATAACATTGAAAACCTATAAAATATAAACAATAATAATGATATGAATGAATATTTAAACAATTATTAAACATATAACAAGTATCAAAAAAAATTCTTAAAAAAATTTCTGTGAGAAATAAATTATATGCTTCTTAATCCACCAACATGAATCTCAAAAATGTTTCATGTGCGTGACTTTGATAACCTATAAAATATAAAATCTAGAACAAATATGAATAAAATTTAAAACAATTATTAATCATATAACATGTAGTGTAAAATAAAAATAATTTCGTAAAAAAATTGTGAAAAATAATTTATAAGCTTTCTAATCCACCTATATGGAAAATATAAATGTTTCGAGTATGTGACATTGCTGGACTATAAAATATAAAATATTAGGCCGATATGAATTACTTTTTAAAAATTGATTAAATATAGAACATTTGAAAAAAAAAATTCTTATAAAATGTTGGTGACAAAAAAATTATAAGATTTATAAATGAGCTACTTAAACATAAAATTTCTTCATATACGAGACTTGCTAACATATAAAATTTAAACTATAAGACCGATATGAATGAAATTTTAAACATTGATTATAAATATAAAAAGTAGTTGAAAATAAAAATAATTTCTTATAAAATTTTTGTGACAAATAATTTATATGCTTTCTATCCATAGACTTGAAACATAAAAATATTTCAAGTACGTGACTTTGCAAACCTATAAAATATAAACCATAAGATTGATATGAATACAATTTTAAATATTGATTAAACAAATAAAAATTAGATGAAAAATAGAATAATTTATTAAAAAATATTGGTGAAAATTAATTTATAAGATTTCTAATCCACCTACTTGATAATTAAAAATGATTCATGTATGCATATTTTTTAACCTATAAAATATAAACTATAACACTGATATGAATAATATTTTGAACATTTAATAAACTTATAACATGTAGTTGAGTTTTTAACTCTAATTTAAATGGGTCTTATAGTTTATATTTTACTGGATTTCAAATTTAATTAGGTGGCTTAATATTCTCCTCGATATTCATTCTTTTCACTCTAATTTCCGAGTTACTTTTATTATATTACATACATTTTCATTTAATTATTTTATTTATGAGACTCTTTATTTTCAACTAATTCTTAGATATTTAATATTTGTTTTAAATTCAATTTACAATGTTTTTATAATGTAAATTTTATATGATATTAATATTATCTACTTGAAATTTAATAATTATTCCTATGTTTCATGTAGTCATCTTTGAAAGATGTAAAATATAAACAATGCCTAAAATGTAAATGATAATTGAAATAAAATAGAAAAATATAAGTAGGGATGATAGTAATAAGATTAATTTAATTTTAGTAGACATATAACATATATATGAATATGTATAATAAATTTCTATGTATCTGGTGAAGATATTATGTCCCACATGGTTTTCTTTGAATAGGACGTCTAGGTCGAGTTCACAGTGGAGTCTGCTGACCAAGAGTGTGCTGATTCTCGGGCACTAGAATGTTGACAATCGCATCCTCCATTTGATTGTCAGTGGGAGGAGTTTTGAACGACGTATCATACTTCCCTTCTGATCCTTCTCCACATAGGGTGGTAGAAGTATCGGCCATCATCGAGGTGGGAACCAAGCCTACGATGATGAAGTGCCCCAAGACTACGATTGATATGGAGCCAAAGGCTGCAATAGATCTAGATCATAAGGCTATGATGGATCTGGACCCCAAGGATGCAGTGGATTTGGATCAAAAGATGGATATAACTAAGTATATAATGATAAGAAAGTTTGACCACATGCCATCTGAGGCACATCCTGAATCAGATGAGACTGTAAGGCTAGAGGGATGACCTCTGCCAATGGAACAGGTGAAGCAGGATGTGCAGAACGATTTTTTCTACATCACCATGGTCATGGTTCCTCAGCACCAGAAGTTGTTGTAGGATGATCTTGTGTGTCAGGAACCTCTTCTATCTAAGATTGACGGTCGATGATTCTCTCATATAGAGGATGAAAATATTCCCTTTCCTCCATCACCACAACATGGATGGCTTACCGGCTAAATACCCCACCTTCTCTTCATCACTCATGCGAACAAGCTGCTCTATTTCAATAAACAGTAAAATGATTAAAAATTAATTAGATAATAGTTCAATATACAAACTATTTGAAATTTATAGGATTCAAATCCTTTACATCTCTCTACCGTGTAGGGTAACATACAATATAGACTTCTGTATATACAATGGATTTTTTTACATACTCCAAATGAATGAATCAATTCATAGGTACAACCAGAATACTAAACTCTGCACATTTGTACTGAATGTTGTTAATGTATGCAAGTACTCAGTCATATACCTCATCCAGCACCCCTGTTATCTTTTTCTCATGAATCCATTCTGTCTGTCATGACGACAATGGAATCTGTTTAGCATTGAAAAATTGGTGCACGACTCTATAAGGATGATGCCACTCAATAATATAGAAATGAATGAGGGGAAATACAACCATAGAATCCCACTATCCCCAGAGTATTTTATGATGGCAACTACTCTGTAATACTCAAGTAGGGAAGTAGTAAAATCATAAATGACAGGTGACTATTTCAAAAAATATCTTAACTAAAATCCAAAATTCATGCTATTATTAAATTTTTTGGACAATGATAGATTATTTATGAATACCTTTTCAGGAATGTGACAGTCCAACATGTGCCGATATACACTGAAATGGTGTATCAGAACCACTTAAAAATTGTTTCATAGACACAACCTATAAAATATAACATCGATAGTGACAAATAATTAGAAAATAATTTCAATAATTCATAGTAGCATCAAAGACCAATATAAATGACTGATCATACTGGTGTCCATGTGAAGTGTCCTGCAACACCTCCATCTTGATCGATGGTCCAGCAAGCTCTAGGAAGAATTCATGGATGAGATCTCATTACCACATCTATATAAGGATGAAGCATCCCCCGAGACTCATGTAGCCCCTTTGGGATAGTCAACATATTTCTTTGTACCTGTATGCCAATCAAGCTGATTCATAGCTATATGTCTAGGCCTGATCAAAGTACTCTAGTAGGGGTAGATATATCATGTTTATGTGCATCCTTGAGTGATTATTACACATGGTCCCTCCAATGAGCCATAATATATATTAACCAGCATAATGCATAACAGTCTACTCATCAACATCATCACATAAATGTGGAATCAGTGCCTCTAGTCGAGGTATTTATAAGGAAGCTCCATCTATAGCCCTACGATCGGAAAAAATTTCAATGCCTAACAAGCACTGAGAAAGGTCTTTCAAATATTCATGATTGGGTCTAATAATGGGTCTCCCCTAGATAGGAAGACTGAGAATTCTACCACATCCTAGAAGGTGATGATCATATATCCCTCGGGAAGGTGGAATGTGTGTGTCTCTGGTCTCCACCGGTCAATGAGGGTATAAAATATATGATGGTCTAAAAATGTGAAATCTGATACATAAATTCCAAAGAAGCCATCATGGCACAAGTATGGTCTAATGCCATTTGGATTCTCCATGTGATGAAAATGGTTTGCTTGATGCACATTGATCAATCGATCTGCACCACCCTCTAACATGACCTGGGAAATATGGGTACGCTGCTGAGTTAGTAGTATGGTGTCATTCATCTTCATATAATGAAATTAAATGATTTTTATATGTAAAATATAAATATAACGTTATGGTCAATATAATTTAATGGCTTGAATAATTCAAGACATTCCATGTTTTATTCACATTGTTTAGTGACGTTATTTTTTCCCAAATAAATACAATTCTCTGTGCCATTTCTGTTTTGAATGAAATAAAGATTAGAAGAGGAAAGAAGATAAAAAATAGATAATGTTAAGAACAACATCTAAAAATTTCCCCAAATATATTAATTTTGGAAGTAAACACATTCATACATGCTTTAAGGGAATTGGATTTTACAACAACTTTTGGGAGAATGGATACCAATATCACGATTATATGGGAATGAATAAAGTTTCCAATGTGTAATGTTTCAAATATATGGAGATGAGTCACTATTGAAATGAATTCCATAAGAATCAAGGGAATATTACAAATTAGAATCCATTAAACTAATTTAAAGAAAAATGTTAGTTGTACTTTTGAAGTGGAATGATTTCTATTGTTGTGTACTATTATCTATGAAATATGTTGTGAAAGAATTTTATTAATGAAATTTATATGTTAAAAATAATGAAATGTATGTTGTTTGTATTGAAATACCATTTCCTAATGGATTTTAGAGAATTTGTTAAATGGAACCAATGTCTATGAAATTTGATTTAGTAAAAAAATTTAAACCCTTTTAAAACAAATGATTTGGGGAGGATGGCCCTGAATATGTGCCTAATTTTGAGAAAACAGAAATATAATATTTATGCGATGGTATTGGTGACTAATAATGTAGATAACTATTTCTTGATAAAGTAATTCGTGATGTAGTTTGTTTCATTTTTTTATTTATGAAATAAATTATATAATATATGAATTTATTTAAGGAATAACGATAAAGTTAATTATTGAAAGAGTTCATGTTTTTTTATGGATTTAAGATTAATAGGGTATTTAGATATTAGTAATGTGTCACAAAGATAAACATTTTTGGATTAATGGTATATGAATTTTTAGAATCATAGAGACAATATTTCTTAATTATTTGGTCATGAATTTGGTTATATGTATTTTGGATGAGTTTTAGGATTATCGAATTATGGATTGGATTAAGATAAACCATAAAAATTACTAACGATGATTTATTAATTTATCTAATTATCTGTATTTAAAAAAATATGATAATCATTAGGATACTATTATTTCGTTATATATATCATTATTAAAATATCAAACACATAATGTTATAAAAACCCATGGAAAAGGGAATATGTTTTTGGGTTTACAATTCGTCTTTTATGTTTTAGGATTTAGAGCTTAGGGTTTCATATATTGATTTTTGGGTCTAGGTTAGGATTTTCGGTAAGGTTTTATGGTTTAGGTTTATGAATTTTGGGTTAGGGTATAAATTTTATGGTTTAGGGTTTATAATTTTGATATTATGATTTGGGAAATATAATTTTACATTTGTTGTTCTGGTTTTTGGATTTGGGGTTTTGAATACAGAGATAAAAGTAAGAGATAAAAATGTGTAATTTAATATATGAGAATGTCACAATGAAGACCGTACATCAATGTGGATGGGAGTGTGAACTCAACCCAACAATTTTATGGAATCATTTCCGGTTATGACCTTCTTGATGACATATGGTGGATCATAAACACTTCCCTTGTTCTTGAGGCTAGTCCATCTCATTACGCATCTTACTGGCCTCCGATCTACAATGAGGACACAACCTATTCTTGTATGGTATCACTATCAGAAACTATTCAGGCATTCAGAAATGAAAAAAATCTCTAATAGGGATCCATAGTGCAACATAAGAGTTATCAATGGTGTCCATCTAGTACAGTGGATCCACATATGCTTCCCATGATATGTTCATAGAGGCACATGATGTGATGGCGTGTGTGAATGGAAATAGTAAGGCCTTATAGTTTCCACATGGACATTTCCACAATACCAGTAATACCACCATTTTTAACTGATGTGATTTTTGATGGGGTCTGAATGCTCTTGAACTTCAAATAAACAATCTTCCCATCAAAAAAGGTAGACATGATAACCAGAATCTTCTTCAATATTCTTTTCAATATCTCATTGAAATTGTATTCCATACCTTAGCACATGATGTATTCCTCCTGATGCGTGTTTTTGTCTATCAAAAATGTTCTACATGCATTGATATAATGTATCCTGAACTTGGACCGTTATAGGTATATTTGGAAGCCATTTGACGACACCATTGATTCACTCAATAATGTTTGTGTTCATGTGTCTGTACCTCTTCCCCTTGTTATTTTCCAATATCCATTTTTCTATTTGAATCTGCATCATATAATCATAAAATTTTTGATTAGCCTATAATATTTGTTCACGACGTTCTTCAATCTCCATTGATCGGTCTCATTTCCTACATAGAGTAGATTATATTTCACAGAATTTGATTTTATCTTTACATAGAAATAGTAAAAAATAATAATTACAATGCGTACTATGCCTCACGATTTCATATTTCATCGGTTCATTGTGGATTTTTTTATCTACATTTCTAGAAATATTTCTAATAAAGAACATATGATGTGAACATAGGAATCTTTATTTATCAGGATCCAAATTGATCGAATCATTTATTGCTCGATGGATATCAGATATCAAAAAAACATCCTGAATTTTCATGAAATGGTTATTGATACATACCAAAAACCAACTACATGATTCATTGTTTTCATTCACAACAATTAAAAATGAAAGCATAAGAGGTGAACGATTTTCATCCTGGTATTCCAAAACCAACAATACGACCTTGTATTTTCTATATAGAAATGTTCCATTAATATGAAAGTATTATTTTCTAAAACAAAATTTGGAGATATATGGGAGGAATTCCCTAAAAACTGATGAAATTGAACACGTGATAGATCCAATCAGTTATCATGAGTCACAAATTCATCTTTATCATGATGCAAGACAACTTGTTTGTGATACCTCAGTATGGATAGTAATTTTAGCAACACCCAATATGAGTATTCCCAATGACTATATAACTTCAAAATTGCCTTTTGTTATTCCATCAATGACTTATTATAGGAAATATTATAACTTAATGTATGTTATATCATCTCATGTACAAGATCTATCATAACCTTTTTTCATGTCCTAATCATCTCAACAAAAAGGGATAACACAAATTCTGTATCTGATGTTGTATGATCTAGTGTCAGGCTTGGCTGAACACATGTATAAGTTGCCTCAATCCTCAGGATTATCCAAATTCCAAATGTAATGTCTAGAATCACCCTTAAGAGAAATCTACCATAATACCAATTCATCAAAAATGGTATGACATATTTCCTATGAAATGATTCGTGAAAAATATAGTGGCAGTGCCTCCCAATGTGAAATCTCTTTATAATTGTTTTCAATGCATCTTTACTTGGAAAATTCCTTCCAACATATACAGTTTTCTTCAACTCACTAAACCTATATCATATAACTCCAGGGAACTTTGTTGCTAGTGTGAGACGATTATTGTCAAAAATAGGTACTAGTGTCATTACTTCTAACAAAGATGAATGGAGTGATATTTTTTTTTGAGTTAGCGGTAAAAATATTTCATTTATTGAAACCTAATCCCTAAATTCCATTGGTCGCTCCTCATAAGCATTGTTTTCAACATATGATCCATCATTATGAATCTCCTCAACAGATGTCGAATTGATATATATATCTGAGAAGTTATCTAGTTTGTCTTATTATATATCATTTGGAATAGGCTAAATTTCATGGGGAAAACTACCTTCAAAAACTCTTGTAAGTCTACATCCTTTTACAAGTGGACATTGTTTTTTTACAGTAAAAACATCAACATATAACACCATCATTGTACCATCTAGCCGGTGAGAATATAAATTAATTAATCGGACCCACTATACATCAAAAAAAAATTGACAAGATATGTGCCACAATATTATCAATAATTCAAAATGATAATATCTTATAGACATGATCTCATGATAGGGTCCCCGATTTAAGGAACTGAAAATTCTCTCTTGAAGGTCACTTAGGGTTACGCAATCAGTTATACTAACCACTGTTATTAGTTGTTTACGATAAGAAGATCCTTTCTTAGTTTGAATAACCTCCTGATAGCAGTACACACCGGAAAACATGAATCTCTACTTAAAAATGATTCTTTCATCCAAATTATGATAGTTTAAA
The DNA here is from genome assembly GCA_963277665.1 of Viscum album. Classification (NCBI taxonomy): domain Eukaryota; kingdom Viridiplantae; phylum Streptophyta; class Magnoliopsida; order Santalales; family Viscaceae; genus Viscum; species Viscum album. The sequence goes on along the minus strand of OY728127.1, from coordinate 1,607,923,019 downwards.
AAATATTAACAATGATGGTTGAACATATAATATTTATTAGAGGTTAATTTTAGCCAACCTTTTTATACCCTAAAATATGTTAGTCATTATATGGAATCAATTTTTAGTCCTTTTTTATTTATTAATTATTCTATGATTAATAATTTTTAATAATTAATATTATTTATAAACTATATAATCCTTATGATACTAACTTTTTTAATCATATTTTTATCTATTTCATTTTATATATTCATAATTTTAATTTTATCAACTCATTCACATAGTATAGTAATTAACTAATCAATCATTCATTAATCACTTTTTAATCATAATTATGTTGTTCTTTTATTTTTTATTATGTAATCATTATTTATATTATATTCATTAGGTAATCATAATTAACTAATCATATGTATTAATTTTTTCCTAATTTTATATTAAGTAATCTATAATTAATCAATACAATTAATAAGTATTAATTGTAAAATATATATAACTAATTAAACTACTTATTAAATAACATATTTAAAAAACTGAAAAAAAATAATTCAATTACTAATAATAAATCTCCTTCATCAATTATTTTTTCCTTGTACATTTCATTCTATACCATCATAATTTTCATTTTATTATAGATAAATTTAATGATTTGATTTTTCTTTTCATAGTTATTTTATTAGTTTTTAATGAAAATATGAATCATCCTATGAATATCCTCTGATAATTTCATACTAAGAGTGTATCAAGGCCCATTGTCATGCAACATTTCCCATTTGAGTCATGCTCAAAGTGGTGTTTTTGGGTTTTACCCCTAGGTATATATATGCCCGAGCCACATCCACTTGTTTGTATCTAGACAAGGATTTGATTTTTAAATAACCACATAATCATTATGCTACAAAAATTTCATAATACATAATCCTGAGTCATATTCTATACTTAATATATATTTAATCATTAATAATTATTATTATTATTCCAAGATTTATATAACTAATTAAACAACCTAAAAATAAAAATAGTTAGAACTAACTAAACTACCAAAAAATGAAATATTTAAAATAAAAAATAATTTAATTAAATAAATAAGAAAATTAAGTTAATTATAAAAATTCCTATAAATTTTGATTCTTAAAAAACCACCTTTTTTGGACCACCGAGTCCACCACACAGAAAAATAATTTTTATAGAGTGAAGTAGTGTATATGGGAGAGATAAGGGAAAATGATGAGAGGGGAATGGCGGTGCATTTTACAGGGAGCTAAAAAAATGTAGCATCCCCACTCTCCTTTGACATTTCATCGATCCTAGTCGAAGGTGTTTTAGGAGATGGAAGGCGGCATTGCCGAAGCAGTCTTTGAGGTGCATTTTTTTAAAAAATTGAACTTCTGTTGTTTAATTGTTTTCTAGAAAATGCATTAAAAATCATTCTACATCACAAATATTATTTAAATTAATGAAAAATAAACATGTATAACGTACTCACTACCTTGTAAGAATAATTCATTTAAAAGGACATTAAAATCTATTGAATTATATGTTTACTATTAATATTAAAATTGTTATACAACTAATTATACAGAATGAACAATCTTCATTATTAGAAAAAAATAAGTGAATTCTTTCCATGAAGTATTTAATAAATATATCAGTAATAACATAAAATTTTATTTTTTCCTCTGAAATCTAGAATTGAAAATTTTGGAATGTAAATATAATTTAATATATTGTGGTTTTTGGGTTTTGATTTGAAATTTCACAATTTTTTAAAAAAAAATACAAGAACTGTGCATATTGATAAGTAAAATCTAATAAATCTTGAATTATTTTTTTCATGGCTTTCTAAACCATGTTCCATAACCCTGTATTTTAATTTTTACATATATTAGCTTAAAAATTTTAAAACTATTAGATTATAAAATGACATCATGTTCAATAGTATATACAATACTCAACATAGAATTTGAACGAACCATGATATATTGTTAAAAGATTATTATTTAAATGTGATAATTAAAACATAGCTGTTAAATTAAAATATATGAATATTATTAAATAAATTATGAAATATATATAATGATACAATTTGATATAAATTTAAAAATATATTGTTATTAAAAAATCACTCAATTGAAAAAAAAGACATTTTATTACTTAAAAAATGTCCTTCTTTATAAATTTTTTATTTGTTTTCTAAAGAAAATATTATAATTAATTTATGGAACATTAAAGAATTTTATTTTATAATTATGAAATACATTTTTAAATCAATATATAAAAATTAAATTATATTTAATTTTTTATATTTTTTTATATTTTTGTAGTGAATAGTGAAAATTACTGATTTTCCAAATACCGACATTTATTTCCATTAAATAAACTATTTTAAATGTTTCATTATATTATCTATTTTTTCATAAAGTTACATAAAAACAATTTTTATAATAAACAAATTTATTTAATATGAATCATTAATTTTCATCATTTAGGTTAATGTATTTTTATACGTAAAAATAAAGGTTTCTATAAACAGTTTTTAAAAGCATATTGTTTATCAGTTTTAATTGTCTAAAATAGACCATATTAATGTTATATTTAAATTAAATTAAAATAAAAATATTTTATGAATTTAAATTCTTATAATGATGATTTATAGTGAAAAAGTTAATATATAATCATCTTACACATGAAAAATACATTTCTAGAAAAAAAATGTTTTTCAAATGTTTTACATGATTAAATTTAAATTTAATTTTGAAAAATTAGGGAATTGTATATATTAATATTAGTTAAATTAATTTAATAACAAAATTTTATTTTATTTTATAATAGAACTTATTTTTTTCATACTGAATACTAAAAACAATAAATAACTCTTACAAGGGTTAATGTCAAATATATTTTATTAGGGGGTTTATCTAATGTTTGTAATGGAGAAAAATGTTTAATTTTTTTAGTATTCAGTGGTTGAGGTGTTTATAAACTATATAACCTCAAAAATATATTATTTATCATTTTTAGGAACTTTTTTCCCTGGTGACTTCGCATATTTGTATATTTTTGTGTGTGTAAACAAATGAAACTCCATATCACTTATAAAAGGGAACCTACTCTCATTCCCATTACACAATTTAAAATAATTACATTCATTGATTTCGTACCCAAATACCTTTATTAATTATCTCACCACATCCTATAATCCTTTTTAGATCATAAGGAAAAATTATGTAGTCTCTAGGTATAATCCCAATGAGGTGGTCCAATGAAGATGTATTGTTCTTAACTGAGATACATTGATTTATTTCTTCTTAAACCTCTTTAAAATATCTATATACCCAAATGATATAAAATCACCACTATCTTGATTTTTTTTATAATATTTTGATTTCATATCCAATATCTATCTTCAATTAAATTAAATGGGATATGAAACCCTTATCCTTGTGTACAATGGACTACTACAAAACAAATTGATCTAATTAATTTTCCATCACCACATGCCATTGATGTTGTTGATGATATATTTAACAAATATATATATTATATTAATGAAATAATAGTTATTAATTAAATTTAATATATCATATATCATATTACCTTACCATATGTTGAAAAATGATAACATTGTTCAAGTGAGTGGTGGACTACCACCTCATTAAGCAATGTGATTCATTTTTTACCGAATCACATGGATGAAATATGCACGTCTATTTTAATAAGTCATTCTATATTTATTATATTATGATAATTATTGTAATATAAAATAACCCTAAACCACTTTCCATCATGATTGATGAATAATTGAAACATTACACATTCGTACATATGACCTTCCATTTATATTAGTATAACATAATTTATTTTTCATTACAATTATTATTGATTATTTTTAAAATTCTAATTTATGAGTAAAAATTTTAGTTATGTAAATTTAATTTTTTGTGAAAAAATTTAACATGAAACATTTGATCACAGTCATCACACTGTTGGTGTTTTTATTGTTTGAATTGGGTGTCCAAAACACCCAATATCGATATAACTAATTACGAAATACAGTGAATCATTAAAATAGATTAAGAAAATAGATTATGTATAAGGTATTAATCCTGTAAAATGTTATTAATAAAAAATAATAGATTTATTTTTATTATTAAGGAGATAAAACACATACATGACTATGTCTGGACTCTTTGTAAGGGATTCACCTCCAAACATCATTCTTCGAGACACATATTCTTCTATTTATATATTTTTCATTAAAATGGTTCATATAATAAATTTATACATATTATATCAAAAATAAATCCTAAGAATTCATATTTTCTCTTTTCATTCATTCAATTTATTCTTGTGTGTTATTATAGAAATGTTACCACGAGGAAAGGGTTTATTCATCAATCAAATTTTAATCTGGACTTTTTATGCATAAATTTCAGTTGGGTGTAATAGTGCGATCATTATATAATAAAAAACAATTATTTTCTAATCATTTGGTTATACATTATATATTCATGTAAAAGTACCTTTTTCTACTCATTGGTTCATAATATAATTTATTAAAAGTTTTTTTAGAAAAGATGGTTTCATTTCTCTCATTGGTCAAAAATCCGTTTTTATCTTTAATCCATTTCTTCTAAAAATATTTTCATGAATGTTTTCAACATTCTAAAAATGATTTATTAATGAAAATGCGACCAATTTATGACTTTTTTAAAAATTGTTTTCCATGTAATATTCATATTATTTTTGAATGAGTTACTTTTCACAACTTTTACAATAATTTAAGAGGTATGTTTTTAACTTATAGAGAATGAAAATAATTATCCACCTCCATGACCACTAAATTATTGAAATCATAATTTATATGTTTCCATGATTCATTTAAAATAAATTTCCTCCAATTGTATTATATAATTTTAAAAAATTATAAATATGTGATTTCAAAGGGAAAAGGTATATTTCCCATGAAATAATCCATTTAATATTTTAATACATTTTCATCAACAAAAACACCATTTGATGTTATTGATATATTATAAATCATTTATATATTACTCCCACATACATACCTAGAATATTTTACATTACATTGATGGTGTAATACATGCCTTATGTCCATCTCTCATATTCCTTTATTATAAAATTCATATTGATTATGATATGATACAGGATTATGCATCTCATTTTCATTCTAAGGAAAATTCATATGTTTATTCCTTTTTTTATTTCTATTTTGTGGAATACATAGTCACGAACATGTTATGATGGGAATTACTTGATATCACTATAACACATTGTGTAAATATTTAGTCTCAGGAAAATTCAAGTATGTGATTAGGGAGAAAACCTAATCTATTATGGTAGTTATTAATACCATGTGACATTGTCTACAAATTTATCCTAAACTCGGGATTATGTAGTGTTATATGTTTTTGAATCATTTCTTGTGACTCTATGAACTTATGATACAATTATCATTATCGTATGATAAAATGTGATTAATCCTGATCATTTTATTTTTGGATATCTTGTTATACTTTTGACACACATGTTAAGATTACTTGTAATGCTTATTCCCTCACTGGGATTTAGATCACACCTTTTTTCTATGTATTACCCAGGATATCACATGATGTTTATGAGCTCAATAGGATTTCAGCAATCATTATGTAAAATATAATAAAATATTTAATTTTACTCTCACTTTAATATATTTTGAACCTATTCGTCCAAATACACATCGAAACATGACCTTTGGGTTGTAATTATTGGATTTTTTGTTTAAAATCATATAAACATATGTGTAAGAGGAATCTGTCACAATAGTTGGTATCAGAATAAATAATTTCCTAAATTTTGAAATCGAGGATTAGAAATATTTTGGTTGAACCATAGGTATATGTATAAGGATATGTATACAAAATATACTAAGTATAAATAAACAATATACTGGAATTTGTGTGAATTATAAGGAAAATGAGTTCTAGGAAATTATATCTCGATCTGGATAGTACATGTGGATGTTGATCAAGAAATTTTCTGCATAGGGTTATAACTCCGATAATAGAACATTATGATGGAATGGATCATCACCTTATGAATAATTATATGGCTTTACACACACCTAGTTTGAAACTCATTGGGGATATTATATATAAATTCATAAATTATATAAGAACCATTATAATGGACTTGAAAAACAATTTTCTATAATACCTAATAAGAAATATAAAATTGGATAACCTATATTGAAACATAGAGAGTCATAATGTTATATATACATATCATTTTAATGTAATTTCCCCAAACATTATTTGTTTTACATTTATATATTTATTAATTATTGTTTTCTCATATTTTCATTTTATTTTATTGAATGATAGGTAAAAAGAGAAATCATGATAATAATCAATGTGTACAACAATGTAATGATTTTACAAACAAGATTCCAAACCTAATGGGAATGATAGACAGTAAACATGTTTCCCTGCTAAACGATATATCTTTAATTATAATATATGATTAGAACATATTTTTATTCTCAAACACATAAAAATAATGATGGAATATCCTGGAAGTTAAAGTATTAAAGAAGATAATGAAATAAATATTGAATTTATTACTTTTCAAAAATGGTGGAAAATGGACAACAGAAAAATACTTAAAAAAATTGGAAGATTCATTATGTATTTTAATTTAGGGAAAATTTAATCTAATTGTTGAAGAAAAATTATGAGTCTCTTTCCCAAGACAAAAGGAAATAAAGTACAACGTAAGGAACCACTTATAGTTTAATAATGTAGGTTTGAGGAACTTGGTCATTATCAGATTCAATTATACAATAAAATTATTAATTTATAGTGGAAAATTTTATGAAAATCAATGAAGTGGAATGATTTAAGTGTTTGGGTTTTGTAATTGAAGAATCATGTTGTCAATTATTTTATTAATGTTATAATGAAACTTTTAAGGATCATTCTACAGTTATTTTAGTTTTAGGATTTTAATTAATTTTAACAATAGTATTAGAAAACATAAAAGAGTCATTTAATGGTACATATATATTTTAGGGGAAATAATTATTTATTAAAAGATAATATTTGATAAGTGATTGATATTAGGGTAATTACATTCCATAATAATTATTTGATTATGACTAAAAGAATGAGTTAGATAGAAAAACATAGATATTAAAAATTTTAATAGATTAAAAATGTTATTTTTCTATTATTTTCATCATATTATTGTGAATATTATATATTAAAGGGGGATTTGGTATTTTATTGTTACTTTTTCCATAGTTTTAGAAAAATGAAAACTCAAAAGCTAAGTAATAACTCATCAAATATATCATGTCCACAATGCCTGAACATACAACCAAATGGAGAGAAGGTTGTAGTTACTACCATTGACTTATGAGATGTACAATTTAGTGTGATATTTATACATAAATGATTCAAATGATAATTATTATGTCAATTTTGGGAAAAACTATTTTACGATCAAATACTTTTGAACATTTTTAGGGTTTTGAGGTGATTAATTATTTTTGAAAAAATGTTTTCTCAAGTTTAGGTATATGTAACCCTTATATCTATCATGTTATTTATCATTAAATATTATTTTGGAAAAACAAAACAAAATAATTTAATTTTAAAGTTATTTGGAATATATGGTTATTTAAATATAGAATAATTTATGCTGAACATTGTATTTTGAGATTAATATGATGGTGTATTCGAGATGGGAATTATTTTACCTTTTTATAATAGTTTTTGGTTTAAATTAATATTAAATGTCAAAAAGAATATCTTGATATTATTTTTTGAGTCCTGTGAACCATTAGATTATAATTTTAGTGTTATAGGTATAAAAAATCATTTTGAATACTCATAGTATGGATCACGGGATGGTATAGTGGGAAAATGTTAAATATTGATATTATAAATTTCATGTAAGAAAATTTCCTTGTATATTTATTATAGATGTAAAAGGTCCCCTGAAATATAGGAAATGGACCATGAAATAAAATTTTATTCAATTTTAATAAAATGATGCCTTCTTCTCACTTTATAATGGGGTATAATATTATATCTGAAATGTAACTTCTTTTCAATTATATGTTTTAACTTACCAACAATGTTATCCAATATGGAATCCAACATATTTTATAACTATCATGTTTCCCTTTCATTCTTCTTAAGAGTATGTTTTATTAACCCTTATAAATATTTGTGTTTTCTAAAACTGAATTTTTGAATTCCAAACCATTAATTATTGTGTATATGCTAAAAATGGGAGGATACAAGTTCTCTAAGTGGATGGGTGGGGGTAGAATATAACACCACATGTTTTTAGAATAAAACTATGTTTGATATCATATCATACACATGACATCGAGTTTAAATGAACCAAAAAATTCTATTAAAATATTATTATTTGATCATAACTGTTATAACCTAGCCATTAAATTAGATTGTATAAATAGTTTTAAATAATTAATGTAAAATATATAACATAACACAGATAAATAAATTTATCAATAAATTTTTAGTAAATATGAATTTATTTTTAATAGAATTTTTATTCTTGAAAAAATCTATTCCCATAAAAAATTAGTTTTTTGTTATTGTGAGAAACAATTACATTTAATCAATTGAAATTATAGAAATTATATTATATAAAACTAAAATATTTTTTATATAACAATTTCAATATTAAATTTGGTTGAAATTTATGGATTATTCTGAATTGACTATTTTTTCACGAATATTGAAAAGTATCGATTTTTCAAATACATACAATTTTTATCAATAAATACTATGATTTAAAAGTTAAATAATATTTTTGAGTTAGTCATTAATTAAAAAATGAAATATTTTATTTATAATATCATTATTTATTTCTTTGGAATCCTTTCATTTCATGATTTTTGTATATGTTTATTTTTATGCTTAAAAGGATGTTTTGGGAAAATGGTATTAAAATACATAAAAATTATCCATTTTAATTAATTAAAATAACTCTTATTAAGGAAGAATTTTAATAAAATAAATATAATATATATATATATAATATTTTTTATTTTTATAATGAATATTTATATTTAAAAATATAATAAATGATTATTTTATGTGGGAAAAATTTTTTTGTTGAATATCTATTTTAAAACTTGGTTTGTGGGTTTAATTTTAAATTAAATTTTGTAACATCTATAAACTAAATTTTATAAAATAGATTAAATATTTGGAATCAGAATATTTAAAATTATGTAATATGTTAATCATAATTTCTGGTAATAATGAATATTAAAAACAATACATATTTTTAAAATAGTTAATGATAAAACATCATTATGGAAATAGACTAATGACTTAAAGGGATTAACATGTTTAAAACGCGCTTATTTTTTAATGGTTTCTCTTTAGATCCACCATAATGTACCTCGAATCCATTATTTAACAATTTTAAAGGCACTTGTCTTGAGAGTGGCGATAACAACACAATATTCTCAAACAAGAATATTATATCTTTTTTTTTTGTGAATATTCATTACATTAACCATATACAAGCCTGATAATCATAATAGTATATATCCCTTTGTAATTATAGAACACAATATTCTTAATTTATCTAGGGGTGTCAGTTTGGATCGACCATAAATCCCCTTGAATCCATTAATTATCAATTTTATAAGTACTTTTCATTAGAGTTACTATAGAAACCCATTCTTTTCATACAATGATATTACATCTTTTAGACTGAATATTCAATAAATTATACAAACACATTCCGGATGACCATAATAGTATAGTGACATTGTAAACATGGAAAGGAATATTCATAATTCATGGAATATCTTCATTGTCTCCCCTAAATATATCCCCCCTTATTACTATTATTAAAAAACATTATTTTTTATATGAATAATGGAAACATATGATAGGGTGAGCTCAGATTCGTAGAAAGGAAGAACACAATAGATTTCAATCTCTAATCACATGAAATAATATGATAAGCATAATGTTACATGAAAATGAAAATAACAGTCAATGTTCTTAACCAAAAATTGATTGATAATTAAAATTATTAATGGCATAAGGATTGACAGTTCATAGGACATGTATCATAAGTGAATTGAATAACATGTTCTGTGGGAGGATAAAATTTTTATTTGACATAAATTTTTTAAAACAAAGGCATATAAGATATTATCTCAAGGCTACTCACCAAGACATTCATAACATGTTACACATGGGACAACCACCCATGTACCAGATTCATGCTTGGGATATCCTCTTGTGTACCCTCTTTTGGGCAAGGTATAACATCCTGTGTACCCTTTATTTAGGATTTTTCTAACAACCCTTGTACCCTCAAACCCAATAGAACATTTATCATTACCCATTACATTGTATGGAGATATAGTTCTAACCCATCAAATAATATAAATCATACTCAAGTGTGACATAAGATCATAAAAATTTATTTTAATAATAACCTATGAAATGGAATGGAATTAATAAACTCTTCATCATATCATAACTTGTGAGAAATAGACATGTTTCATAATCATTTCATCATCTCATTAATACATAACCCATAAATAAATAAGTTGGTGTCTTAATAATTATATAATGGTGTAACCTTTAGAATATAAATGGGTTTAATAAAAATCATGCCATAATAAAAATAAACCATTCATAGAAAGAATAAAAATGGTATCCTGTGATTATATCCCTAGTAATATATAGGTAACATCAACTAATATCATCTTAGATGGAAAATGATTTTGATTGATTAGTTAAAATAGTTCATGGGGAGAATATCCATTCTTATTTGAAAAAAATTTAAAAATTTAAACATCTTAAGTACATAATAAATTTTAAAATAATATTTAAAATTATAATATATTTGTCAAATAAAATAATGTACCTGACTACAAGACGTTTTTTTCATTCCGTACATGTTGAAAAAATATCCATTTTATATTTTTTATAATGAAGAAAACATTTTTTGGAAATAGATGTTAATATTCCATCCCAAATATTTATAAAAAAACTAAAACATCGAAAAAAAATTCTTCTTGAAAATAATTTCATAACAATAAAACATTTTTTAAATCATTCTTATAAAGCATTGTTTAAAAAAAACAGAATTATGACCAAGGATATAAATAATTCTTGAATTTTTAAAACAACTATTATCAATTATATTAAGTACCAATGACTGGTAAAATTAAAATATTATATGAAAATATCATAAATAACCAAAGGAAGGAAATTTAGTTATTTTATTTTCATATATATCATAGTATTTGATTATCAGAAACATCATTATAAACAATCTTGATAAATAATCGGACGTTAAAATATTAAAATTATCACATTGGTATTTTCAAACCATAATAAAAATGAATTAGTATCAAAAAAATAATCCTAAAATATCACGAGGATAAATAAATAAATGATATTATATGTCAAAGGGGAATAACATAATCCTTTTAAAGAAGATAAGTTCATAACATAACTATATGTCTTAAAGATAGAATATTAAGACAAAACACTATTACTACATTTGTAATATATCTAATAGTTATCCCCAATAAATAATATCATATAAATAAACAATAAATATTATTAAAATAACATAATCCATGATATAACTTGTCAATGGGGAAGTATCAACAACACAAAGAAATGAGTTGTGAATTTCTATGTCTCCCTCGAAAAAAATAGTGACTAGAAATTGCATACATTAAGTCTTAACTTCCATAATACTCATTATAACATCATATATAATATATATATTTTTATTATAAATATATTATAGAGGCCTAATTATATATATCATACTCTATATTATTTACTCATGTCAATTAATTTCCCTTTTATAACAAAATTCATTTTAGAGTCGTGTTTTGAGGTAATAAATGCTATATTATTCTAGTAGGTTTAGACATGTTATTATCTTACTATTAAATAAATCATGATACAATCATATGTATATTTTAATATATGATATAATTACAACATGTATACTATATATATTTATTCATGGTAATCTATATTATTTAGTGATATAAGTAAAACACAACGATCATAGAGATGTTAGACAATACGTACGTGTGAATGATGTTTTTATTTTCTTATTGGACTGAAAAAAAGAAAATTGAATGATATATTATCATTATGAATCATTTTAATGTCTCATATTTCACATATGTATAGTAAAATAATCCTTAATAGCTTCAATGTAAAATGTGAACAAATCACATCACTTCACGTGGCGGTTGTCCTCCGTACATGAGAGACGATATGGTGTTTCCAGAAAATAGAAAGCACGTATATTTTTGTAATATAATAATTACATAGGAATAATAAAATAATAATTATCATATATTAAAATAAATCCATCCTTATTTATAACCATGAGATAAGGTAATGGAAAAATGTATAACATTAGTTCGTGTGGTGGTGGTGCGCTACACAAAAAAAAGTGATTTTATAACCCATTTACTGGAAGTGGATACATTTATAGTTAATTACCTAAACATAAAAAATATCATTATACTAATTATTATGAGGTCATTATATCAAAAATTTTAAATTACAATTTCTGTTGGTCGAGGAATAAACGACACTAAAATGCATATTCTTGAACATTACCTATTCTTCCGGTATACTGCTTAGGATTTCCCCAAAACATTCATATATTGGATTTATATCCATTATAAGGATACAGAAATGAGGGGAGGTAATTTTTAAGGTGTTTTGGGTTGGTATTATTCTATAAAAAAGTTAATTAAGGTGTGAAGAATTGAGGATATGGGGTTTCCATATATAAGTGGGGGGAGGACACACTTAGTATTTTTGAAAATAAGTGAGTTCTTCCATGTATTTTATGTGTCACTGGGTTTCAAAGGTGACCAATATATAAAATTATAGGTTTAATGGTATAAATATGTCAAAAATGAGTTTTCAGACACGTTTAAAGGCCATTTTTACCCATATCTTTTTTGTTTGACTTTCCATTAAACCCCTTTTTACCTTAATAGTTATAATTAATTTTCACTATAGTCACTATTTATTTGGGTCAAAATCTGATTTTTCCTTATTATATAATATAAATAATTATTATTCCAAACATTTATCCAATTTTTATAAATTTAACCTGTAGAAGTGTAAATAATTAAATTTATTGTAATCTTGTAGATGCTGCAAAAATACAGGTTTTTAAAGAGAAAATGTTCAATTATTTACAATGTTTTAATATCAAAATAAAATATTAAATTGATTAAAATGAAAAAAATTGTATTAAGGTATTTATAATTGATCTAACTTACCATTAAAATATATTGATATTTTAATTTAACTTTATAAATGAATTATTATAAATGTGAGTTTTGAATTAAAGTTTATTATTTTTCACTATTTATAAAAAAATAAAAAATTTCAGAAAAAAATACATCCTAAGATACTTTTTAAATGGTGATTTAAATAAATTTCTAAAAAAAATTTCTAAATGTGTGTTAAAATTAAATTTTATACATACCCCATATACACTATGAAAAAGGTTGTTTTCACGAAGTGTATTTTCAAGCACAAGATAAATTTATATTAACTCTATTTATAATAATAATCATTATAGGAATATCACATAGAATTTATATATGTATATTATGAATATATTTTAAAACATTCATTAATATTTAATATTTTAATTTATTAAAATTGAGAAACATTATGCACATCAAAACAGTTTTCAAAAAAAATCCACTTTCAAATCCTAAAATAATCTTATAATAAATATAATATATATCTGAATCCAAGTACATATTTGGAGTAAATATAACTAAATAATACATATGTTACATTAAAACAAAATGGAGAATTTATATTACATAATTTATTGAAAATAAATCATAGTTTTACAAAAAATTGGTTTTTTCCACTATTCATTGAAAAATCTATATTTTATAAATAGTACCATAATTTAATTATAATTTAATTTAGAAATAATTATTTCCAAATTTAATATCATATTATCAAATAATGTTTATGTAATATCTATTAATTAATTATAAAATTTTCCCATATAAAAGAATAAAATACATTTTTAAAGAAAACATATTTTTGATGAATATAATTTCTTCAATAAATATTGAATGATTGATTAATAATAAATTTTAGATAAATTTATAATGTGTTTTAAATTTATCTATATATTTCATTGATTATTTTATAATATTCAAAACCGCCAATTTAATAAAAAGATTATAATGGTCAAATTGAAAATAAAACTATATCATGGTTTGCGGAAGCTCGATGTCAGGTGTCATGCACACGATCATTGTTTTGTGTAACACAAAATAAAATTGGTGTTTTGTATAAAGTAGAATATAATTAATATTATGTGTGGAACATGATAAAATCTATAAGAACTCATATCTTTATTTCACATATGGATCTTGAATTCAGGTTGTTTTGGTTGAAAATTGAAGAAATTGAAATTTTCTAAGTACATGCCATGTAATTTTGAGTATATGATATGTACCTAGTTTCCACGTATAGATGCGTATTGTCCATGTAATGGCCGAGTACATGGTCATGTAGGTGACCTGGAAGACTACCTTATGCGGGGGTCAGTTGATGCTAGTACATGATGTGTACATTATATGAACATGTTGTGTACTTTATGTTTTTTTATAAATCGATGAGGGGTAAAATCACACATCCATTACACTCTTCTTCTCCATGTTTTTCATACAATAGGGTGAAATAATTAATAATAACATTGAACCCCTCCTGATTCTCCATCCGACCTACAATTGAGACATCGTCGGGTGCGTTGGAATCCCACTAGTGAGTTCTCCCTTTACTTACATGCATTTTTCAAGATTACTACTATCTCATGATTATTTAATGGTTGAAAATATGTCACCTATTTGTATATCTACATTGTTCTACAACAATTCAAGGACCAAAGTTCAAGTGTATCGATCATATGACGTCTAGGTAGGCGGTTAGTTTTTTTATTGTATTTGAATTATATATGCATAAAATACAGAGCACCCATGTTTTGGGTGTTGTGTGTTTTAAAATTTAACCATGATTAATACATGATCTAGTTTTTTTATTGAGTAATTGTTATTAACTATTTATAAGGCATTGTAACTTGATTAGGTGTGTGTTTCCCTTATATGATTTATTATGGATGTTTAGTCTAGAATTCCTACTTGTCTTTCCATGTTTTTAATGCCTTTTATTTTTAGGATGTAGTTGATGATTTTATGAGATGTATGTGATTAAAATTGTGAAATTTTGACCAAGGGACTTTGAATATGATATATTCTCAATTTAGAGTCATTTAGGTATGGATTGTTGTTACATTGGACTGATGGCATTGACTAAGAGAGCTTCTAGGTTGTCATAGACTAGTAGGGTTAGATTGTGAAAGATACACAGAGGGTCATTATTAAAAATAATGGTTTACCCTAGGTAATTGACTATGAAAGCTTCTGGGTGGACATTTTAGTTGATTATTTCTACACAAACACAGGGGGTACTGACCGTGATAGCTATCCAAGTGGTCTTTTCTAAATGATTAATGCGATTTGAGACCAAAGGGGTTAGACTGTGTGAGATTTCCCAAAGGGAAATTATTTATTGAATTTGGGATATGATTGAAAAGAGGTGTAAGATTATAAAAACATTTCCATAGGGTTTCTTATAAATTATTGAATGATTATGACGAGTCTTCTTATCCAAAGAAGAATCATCGACATGGTCTTACTAGATTGTTTAGATGGTCTTCTGAGAAATATGATTTTCTATTAAATTGGGAATATAGATCTTTTGTTAGATCCCAAGGCTTCATTATTCAATAATTTGAATAACTAATTAATGTTAATGAATTTAATTGAAAACTGTAGGATTGTATACTATTGCGTACTTCCGAGTTTATTGCCTCATTTTAGCATATTTCCTTCTATGTATATTTACTGATAGTTATGAATATATATTTTGGTGTTTGCCTATAGGGATACGTCTCACACCATATTTGGGGCAGGATTTTGGACCCAAACAGATTATATGGTTTCATTTATAGATAAGGTCATGGAAACTTCTTTATTAGGTACATGATTTCTATTGGAGCTTGAGAGCATGGGGAAATGATGATGCTTAAAATGCTGTTGGAGTTTTCTGCAATTATGTACATTGGTTTTAGTATTCTATGTATAACATTGTGACTTTTTTTCTTCATTCCTAGACTCTTGTGACATACATCACATATATATTCTCATGTTTTTATATTACTATCAGTCATCCACATTTTACTTCTATTGAATGGTATTACTACTTTCTCTTTTGTATACAATTTGTGATTCCACTATGTATACTCTTCCATGGAGGGCATAGTTTCCCGATTATCAGACATGTCCATTGCTGCTAGTCATAAGCCTCTGATGTTTAGGGAAATGAACTTGAGATCATGTGACCAACTGGGTACGAGAAACCATTGAGAGACACTGAGAACCGAGATGTTACAAAATGGTATCAAGGGTGTTTCTTTTCTAATTTTTCTTACTATTTAGAGACTATAGATAGGGATATGTAGAAATAGGTGATTGGTAATGTTCTATTACCAGGAGTAGCAAACTCATGTACAAAGAAAATCAAAATTTACCTCTAATATTGCAATTTTTTCTTGGTTTTTCAATTATTATACATAAATTTAGTTAACAATTGGGTGACTCACTTGTTTTTTGATTTTATGATTTATATCATTGTGGTTATATTACTATTGGAACCTGATGAGATGAGGGTATGACAACTCATGAATCACATAGGAACATTCTAGAAATCACATTTCATTCATTATTGTCATGCCATTTAGGATGCATTACTAATAGAATGATGTTGTGATAGGTTTTGTGATAGATATACATGTTGTTTTGATTGATTTTATGAAATAATAATTGCTATTTTGATAGTTTATTAGAATATGTAATGTTTTATTTGGATGGATGCCAATCTTTGGCACCTGAGGTATTGAGGTCCCTCTTGGATCGGAATATGGTGGATCATGTTTGGACTTTAACATAACTTGGTTTTGATATGACATGAAAAATAATGAGAAACATAGATTCGCAGGAGTATGGGATCCCATGGGTCAGAATTTATGATTCCTTTTACAATATTTTAGTTTTTAAAGGGTTCTATATTATTTTCAAATGTTTACTATCTGGAAACCTAGATAACACGGTGTGTGGTCTTATGAACACATGCCATATGTTATTCTATTATGAAGGAAACAAATTTTCTTTAGTACACAACATGAACTGTATGTACACACTGTTTAATCTTTTACTATGTGACGAACTGTGTGAGTAGAGACACCATGTTGGAAAACGTTTGGTAGAACACGCCATGTGTAGATTGTACACGCTTTGTTGTAAAGAACTGTGTTTCTAGCCATGAGACTCATTACACAGGTGGATGAAACATAGGTTTTACACATTGTGTCTGAAATTTACATGCTGTATAGTTATCAACCATGTATTAGGCCTTGGGACCAACTAAACAGGTAGATTGTACATAAGTAGTACATTTTGTGTCTAAAGAGAACACACAATGTATTGTTGCACCAAAAAATCATATGGTTCATGCCGTGTAGACGTACTTGGATAGGAGGGAAAAATAAAGTCCACATTTTGTCTTAGAAGGAACATTCCATGTGTAAGGGTTGTTACATGAACCATATTTTTAGATGTAGACGTCATGTTAAATGCTATGGGAACACACTGTGTCGAGGTTATACACACAGTGCAACCCTTATTTGTATAACATGATTGATATATTTATAGTATTCCATTCTAGCATATCTAAATTACAGTCCATGATAATCATGAACTAAGGTGTTCGCTTAACCATGTAGATCCATGCTTCCAAGTCATCCTCTGTTTGTGCACCAGGAAAAAGGTGATGATAAGACACTAGAGATGGTGGACCAGGGACGACCAGTTAATCCTACCATTGTTCCCTTCTTGGTATCAGCAGTTAAATCAGATGATGGTGCTGATTCTTTGTTATGTTAATGATTTATGAGGATGATGTAGACCTTCCAAGGATTACCACATCCTACCTTGACTATTGAGAATTTGATGATGGTCTTCCAAAAGTATCATCCTCCCACTTTTTCTAGGAATAGAGTACCAAAGGCTGAAGAGTCATGGTTGGGGACCATTTTAGCTTTTTTTGAGCATCTGGAGACACCTTGAGAGAGGAGGGTAAATCTCATGATGTACATGCTATGTGATTCATCCATGATATTGTGGGGGTGTTATCTCATAGGTGGGAGAACATTGAAGTGTGGTTTGAGAAGTGTTTCAATGGACCTTTTATGATTACTTCTACCCTAGGATGCTAAGGGACAATCGAACCTGGGAGTCATGCACATGGAGCAAGGATCTCTTTAAGTGATGGATTAATCTTATCATTTAATAGAGCTTTGTGTTATACACATGTTCTGAGATGTGATGAGTTATCTTTGTCTATGTGATTTTAGGATGGTCTCAGGTATGACATCTGATCACTTGTGGATGTTTTCCGGCCGACTTTGGTGAATACTATTGTAAACCCGCTACTGATTATCGAGCGCAATATGAGGGATTTTGGGGCCACGGGGCGGGTTGGTTCAGTATCAAATGATGGTACTCCTTCAATAGATAGAAGATTGCGCCAAAAGGATCTTTCAGGTGATGTTTCTTTAGGTATCCATGTTGTATGATACCATTGTGGCAAGAGCAGGCATAAGAGATCTCAGTTTCTAAGAGACATACTTGTGTACCGATTATTTGGAAATATGGGTAATCTTTATCATTTTTACTTGTTTTCTCACCAACAACATTTGAGATAGGATCTGTTAGGACTCCACATTCAGGAGCAGGACCATCTGTTTCTCTTTAGTTAGGGAACTAGAGTTCATAATGTTGTTCCAGCCAAGGATGTGGTCATGAATGAGGTATAAAAATAACATGATTTCAACGACATGAGAGTAGACCTGATCAGGGTAGCTATTTTGGGTCACAGGACCATGGTATGGGTCATAATTTTTTCAATGGAGGAGACCTAGTTTGAGCAAGATACTGTACCCTATACGGTAAGAGGTAATACTCTAGTTTCCTCTATTTTAGCTTCTACTTTCTTCGATACACAGTATTTCCATTGATTTATGTATTTTCCCATTATGTAGATCCTTGGGATCTACATATTAATTTTTGAATAATTTAAGATGCTAGACACTCCATTGGGGAATATGATGCCAACTATATGTCAGTTCAAAGAGTTCCCTCTTGAGATTTGTGGGTTTCACTTCTTATAGGACCTCTATGTCTAAGAGATGATAGGGTTTTATTTCATTCTCGAAATTGACTATTTCATCTCATTAATGGCCATCATCTACTGATATCACCATACAGTGTGTTTCACATAATTAGTGGATGGGTATTTTCCAGACAATGCTGAATGAGATATACAGGAAAGAAAATTTTGTCTTTAGCATCATAGAATGGGAAGAATTACAACTAAAATTTCTAGTTCATATCTGAATGACTAGGGGACCTCACATATAGTCTTTCCTCTAGTATTGGATCATTTTAGAGATGTATTTCTAGATGAATTTTCAGGTTTATCTTCATAGCTTGAGGTAGATTTCCCTATTGAGCTTGATCCAAGAGCAACATTGGTGTCCATTACTCTTTATAGATGGGAACACCCAGGTTATAGGAGGAAAAGAAGAAATTAGAGGAGTTACACAGAAAGTGTTTCATCTATACCAGTACTTTTCTTTTGGTTTCACCTATTCTTTTCATGAATAAGGGATATGGTACCCGCATACACTGTGTGGATTATCAGAAGATTAACTTATGGATGGTCAATTACTAATATACCTTGATGAGGATTGTTGATCTCTTTGATCAGTTTTGAGGAGCATGGGTGTTTTCAAATATTGAATTGAGATCCAGTTAACATATTTTGCATATTATATTATAAGATATACCTCTTACAACATTTTAGAGTAGGAATGGTCTTTATGATTATTTTTATATGTCATTTGGTCTCACAAATGCCCCGACAGTTTTCATTGAAATGATGAACTGAGTGTTCCCTCCTTACTTGCATTCTTTTATGGTAGTTTTCATGGATGATATCTTGGTGTACTCCCAAACATGACAAGACCATTCCATCCATATTGAGATAATTTTTAGTACACTATGATAGAATCAGTTATATGCAATGATCTCAAAATGAGACATATGGATGGGCCAAATTCACTTCTTGGTTCATATCATCTCACAGACTGGAGTATCATTGGACCTAGAGAAAGAGAGATAGTAGTTTCCTAGGAGTATCCATATAACATCATTATGTTACATTGTTTTTTATGGAAGGATGGTTACTACATGAACATTATAAAAGAATCTTCATGCTTAACTACTTTAATGGCAGACCTGACTCAGAATGGTGAGTTGTACTTGTGGACAGATTCCTATGATTGTGGCTCTTAAAAGCTGAAAGAGAGATTTAAATTAGCACTGATATATATTTTGATGGATCCCGGAATGGTTTGCACTCTATATTGTGATGATTCATGTATCAGGCTATGAGAAATGTTTATATAGGGGGTGGATTCATTTCATACTAGTCACGACAGTTGAGGCCACATTAGGGGAATTACCCGATGAATAATATCGATTTTTCTACAGTTGTTCTTGATATACGTTGTTAGTGACATAACCATTTGGGATATCATTTTTTTATTCAATGAATACAAAATCCTCATGTATATTATTACTTTCTGTGATCTGAATTTGAGATAGCACAGTGGGGTTGAATAACTTTAGTCTTTTGACATTGATCTTACCTATATGCATGGGAATGGAAACATAGTGTAAGATGTGTTGAGTGGGAGGACATAGATACTTGCTGTTTTGGAGGCCAACAATGAGTGTTACCTTATGGCTATGTTCTCTAAGATTCATTTTGAGGTTCATGATAGATTGAGATATAAATTTCTTTTTTTCTATAGTTTCTTCCTCTACTCTTTTATATCAAGCACGAATTAGGAAGGTATCATTTTATAATGTCTTAGTCACATGAGAGAGTGTGTCAGGTGAGGACCCAAATACTTGGTGAACTATAGGTGAGGATGAGGTCTTGTGTTTTCAAGGGCTCTTATAGGTTTCAGCTGACATAGGAGAGGAGATTTTTCAATATTTTCATTCCTCAGCATGGGATGTTCATCCTGCTGTCACCAAGATGTATCGAGATCTACATTATCAGTATCAGTGGCCATGTATGAAGAAAGATGAAACTGGATTTTTTATGAGATGTTCCACCTGTCAGCTGGTGAAGGTAGAGCATCAGTGACCGAAAAAGCTTTTACAACAGTTACCCATTCTCAAGTGTAAGTGTAATTATGTCTTGATTGATTTCGTTATGGGTTTTCCAAGGACAGCTCGAGAGAATGATGTAGTTTCGGTTGCGGTTGACAGACTCAAGAATGATTCACATTTATTACTGATTAATGAACCCCTCAATGGGGATGAGCATGGATGGTTTTACATCTAATATATTGTTCATTTTCATGGCATTACTCACTCTATCATTTCAGATAGTGACGCTATGTTTTCTTATAGTGCCTAGAAGAGGCTATAGAGGGCTTTGGGTACAAAGGTACTTCTTAAAAGAACATACCACCCCAGAAAAATGGCCCGTCTAATCGCACAATTTAGGTTCTGTACAACCTGATACGATCATGTGTCATATATTTTGGTGGATCATTGGAAGAACATATACCTTTAGTGGTGTTTTCCTATAATAATATTTTTTATGAACCCATTTAGATGCCACCTTAAGAGTCTTTGTACAGTAGGACATGTTGATCACCCCTATATCGGCTGGTGGTAGGAGAGAGAGGTAAGTTAGGACCTTGTCTTGTCCAAGAGACCATTGAGAATGTGGATTTTATTAGGAAAGAGATGGCTACATTACTTTCTGAGAAGCAATCGTAGGTTGATTGATGGAGGAAACCACTGGATATTGAGGCCAGATACTAGATTCTCTTACGTGCCACATCGAGGTTGGGACATATGAGGATTAGATTATAGGGGAATCATTCGCCAAGATACGTTGGGCCGTTTATGGTCTTGGAGAGAGTCGTGCCAGTTTCCTATCGGTTGCAGTTAACTTAGAGGTAACGAGATATTAATGATTTCTTTCAGGTTTCTAAACTACGACGTTGCATTTAAAAACTATCTCACATTATTCAACCTAAGGATGTTTAGTTGGATGTGGGATGCATCCTTTGAGGAGCACCCTCTTCAGATTGTGGATTGCAGTAAAAATGTTCTTTGTGTTCGTTCAATTCCTCTCGTGTGGGTGCAATGGAATCACGAGTGAGTACAAGATGATACATGAGAGAGGGAGGCCGACATATGATCACATAGGCCATAGTTGTTTAATAATTCTTATTCACCACCCTTTTATGGGATATTCAAGGAAATATTTCATTAATGGGGGAAGTTTGGAAGAACCTGGATCATCATTTAAGGTATGGATTTTGATTTTTTTTTACAAGAAATGTAAAAATTTGAAATATTAAAAGTACATGTTGTGTACTTTTGAGTACACACGGGGTACATTTGAGTACACACCATGTAGAAGGTATCCACATATAGCCATGTACTGGACATGTAACGGCCCAGTACATGGCCGTGTAGGTGATCTGGAAGACCACCTAAAGAGGGGGATAGATAAGGATAGTACATGAAATGTGCATTAAATGAACATGCGATGCACTATTCATCTTATTTGATAAATCATTGTCGGGTCACCTCTCACATCCACAACACCCTATTATCTTCGTGTTTCATACAAGAGAGTTATGGAATTCCAAAGAACTCTGTACCCCTTCATATTCTATGTCTGAACTCTGATTGAGATGATGTTGGGT
Organism: Viscum album; assembly: GCA_963277665.1. Taxonomy (NCBI): domain Eukaryota; kingdom Viridiplantae; phylum Streptophyta; class Magnoliopsida; order Santalales; family Viscaceae; genus Viscum; species Viscum album. The sequence goes on along the minus strand of OY728127.1, from coordinate 1,607,900,018 downwards.
GCATTGAAATCTCATGGGTGAGTTATCACTTTCTCTAGATCCTTTCTTCATAATTCTTCCTATCTCGTCAGTAATTCATGGTTGAAATTTTTCACATTTTATATATTTAGATCATTCTAAGTAGATTCAATATCTGACATTCATGAGAATCAGTTCTATGATCTCGAGGAAGGAATTTTGTTACATTATTAGATTTTCTTTGGATTATATATGACTAAAGTGTCGAATACCCATGTTTGGGGTATTCTGTGTTTTGAAATTTAACCATTTCAATACTTTTGATGGTTTTTTTTATTGAAAAAGTTTTATTGCTTATGAATAAGTATTTATACCTTGATTATGAATGCATTTTCCTAGTTTGACTAATTGTGGTCGTTTGTACATGAATTCATTTTAGGATTACCTTGTTTTCCATAAATTTCTTGTTACATTGGAGTCGATGAATTTATGAGATGTAAGTGATTATCGATGTGAGAGTTTGACCAATGGGAATTTGACTATGAGATATTCCTATGTTATGGTTATTTATGTATGAATTGATGTTATGTTGTACCTAGGGCATTGACTGTGAGACATGCCAGGTTGTTATAGGCAACTGGTGTTAGACAGTGAGAGCTACCTAGAGAGTCGTTATTATATGTCAAGTTAGACCCTAGGGCACTGACTGTGAGAGATAACCAGTGGTCATTTTAGTTTATTGCTGTTATCCATACCTAGGGGGTATTGACAGTGAGGGCATACCAAGTTGTTGTTTGTAAATGAGTAGTTCTATGTTGGACCAAAGAGGTAAGACTATGTGAACATTCCTAGAGGGTATTTATTTATTGAATTCATGATATGTTAAACTAGAGTGGTTAAACTATGAGAACATTCCCAGAGGGTTTCTTAGGAATTGTTTAATTATTTTGATGATTTTTCTGAGACAAAGCTCAATCTGGGACTTAGTCAGACAAGATTGTTTAGATGGTCTTTTGAGAGATCTATTTTTATATTAAACAGGGGATATAGATCTTAGGTTATACCCCAAGATTTCATTATTCAACAGTTTGAATAATTATTAAATTCACATTAATGTATTTGAGCATGGTAGTATTGTTCAATTTTGAGTACTTACTAGTTTATTACTTCATTTATGCATATTACCTACTATATATATTCACTGATAGTTAGGCACATATCTTTTAGAGGTTACGTACTATGATTTTTCCCAAACCCTGTTTGGTTCATTCTTTTGAACAAAAAAATATTATATGGTTGCCGTCACATATAAGAGAAAACCCTCTTATTCCTCAGGTACTTTATTGCTGTTGGATCTGGAGAGCATGAGACCCACATGTGGCTGTGATGCGAATGGAGTTTACAGCTTTTCTGTACTTTGGTTTCAGTATTTTATTTCCATCATTGTGACTTGTTTTGATAATTCCAAGATACATGTGACATACATCATTTATATATGCCCCAAATGTAATATTACTATTAGTCTTCCGTTGTTTAATTCTTTCATGTGGTATTACTACATCTCCTTTTGTTTAATATTTGTGATTCTATTGTGTATACTCTTATAATGAGGTAATAGTTTCCCCATTATCATACCATGGCCCTCTCTACTAGTCTTCAGCCTCTGATGGTTGGGGAAATGCACTTGAGGTCATGTGAACAAGCAGGTTGGGGGCACCATTGGGTGGCACATAGAACCGGGGTGTTACAAAATCAGAGTTCTGGGTAATAAAAATTATCTAAAATATTAAATTTTATTCAAAACAAATTCACAAATTCTCGAGGTGTAACATTTGACCCCCATTAAAATAATTATCAACCTGAAATTTAATCTCAGTAATAGAATGTATAGAATTTCCAAATTCCATAATATAAACCCACATCATACAAATGAATAATAAAAGACTCATCGAAAATGGAATTTTTGAAGCATAATGGTTCCATAAGTTAACTCATAAATAGGTTTTAGCATAGAAGAACATAAATGGTATGTGATTATTTGGATATAGAATAAAAGAAAAAAAATAATTATAGAGGGTGATAAAGATCATTGATCACATAAAAGTTGGTGATCTTGATAATATTAAATACCAAAAAACATAAATTTTTTATCATTTAATAAACCATTTCATTAATTATAAATAAATGTATGAGGATATTTTTTGAATCAATATAATCTTATAAATTTTGAGTAATTCATTTTCCATAATTACTTTGAATACATGAAAATTAACTTACTTGATATATTTTTATTTTATATTCAAAATTCATCATTTTTAGCGTGTTGATCAATTTAAACTTATGATCTTCCACTAAAAGATGAATTTTTCATGTCTAAAGCAATAAAGTGATCCATAATAAAAAGATAAGTCATTACTTATATCTTAAAAAGGATATAAATTATTATCTAATATTTATAAATCGTCATATTGAGGTGTAAAACCAAAATATCTAAAACCTCATCTTATGTTAAAAATATACAATTTCATCAATGGTTCACAATTTTAACCTTTTAGAAGAATAAAATCCAACACCTTATAAATAAGTCCACTATATTTCGAATATGATATTTTAATTAGACCCCCAATCAACATGATGTATATCTTAATTATAACAAAAAAACATCTGAATACCATCCACATGTATTCTAGTAAAACATGGTAATAATCTAAATTACCATTAATCCATATTAAAAACATACATGAGGACTTATTATATAAATAAAACTATTTTTTGAGATATTCCTTAAATACAAAAATGTAGTAAACTGTATAATTGATGACAAAATGAACAATATCAACAAAAACTTTATCTTTTTTGAGGTCATAAATACTACCCAGTTTACTTTTTTCCTTATCAATCATATCATTATCAAATCTAAACAGTATTTTCTCATCCGTAAGAATATATTAACGGTTATATTACCCTAATCTAAATATCTCCTCTCTATTAAATAACATTTCTTATCCAAAAGTACCATTTAACATACTTTATCAAAACCTTATAATAAAATTATACAAAAAATCCTTATATATTCATGATTCCATTTAGATAATCATAAATATGACCATTACTTGTTTCACAATGCTTATTTTTTCATGAAAATTCCCCTAGGATACCTATTTTTATAATTCTTGTACATTGAAAATTTAATGAATTCATCAATTGATAATAAATTAGGGAGACAAATATTTCCATTGATTATTTTAACCAAACTCTTCATTTTTACATTGTAGTTATATAGTTTTTATCCATGTTTTCCACACTTTGAACATAATACCATTTCTATAAGTCATTCCCATCGTCTATTCATTCCATTTTCTCAGCATATAAGAAATTGAACATTCTTTTCTCTACTGTATACAATTATCACACTCTGAATGAATTCATTATTTACTGTATTTGGATATTCAGAGATTGGTTTTAAGTACTTGTTTTTAATCATGTACCCAAAAACATTATTAATAATAAAGACAAATTCCTTACTCCATTCACCATAAAAATAGATTCTCATATGAAAATTTCCGACCACATTAAATGTTAACCCATTTCCTTCTAGTTTACTATATTTAATAAAACCATCATGCATTGTGTGGAAAGTAGTAGTTATAGTGGAAACCCACATAATCTAGAAAGAAAATAACTTATAAAATGTCTAAATCGGGAAAAATTGTATTTTATCTCTAACACCTTAGTATTATCCAATGGCATCCATAGTCAGATTCAATTTAAATAATTCAAGATGGTTCATAACATGTTTGTGAATTTCTAAATAATTTTACTTTGTAATGATAGACCATGTTTGAAAAAATTCCCATTATCATGTATTAGGTTAAAATCATGTGTAGGTTAGTGTTATAATTTCAGATCTATTACCCCTTGATACATTTATTCTAGAGACACATCGACTTTTAGTGTCTATACAATGAATCAATTTCTTGGAAAACACTCATTCTATCCTTTATTGGAATTCAAATTCATTTTCTTATACATTGACTCATATATATAGTTTTCCTTGGATACATCCCATGACATAACCTTAAAAATATCATTAGGGATCCCACTAATTTTTTCTATTCCTATTTTCCAAAGGTTAACTAAACATTTTTTCTAATACCAATAATTTCAGAATGGAATTATTTATAGTGGACGATAATTGACACCTATGAGGAAAATCCATGGAATGATACCCTGCTTGGGATAGAAGCACAACCACCATATTTCATGTCCATTTCCTCCTGAAACCCTTATGTGGAGATACATGATTTTTCCAATGCTCAAACATGAGATCTCATAAGGATCATATTTTTTCCTTTTCTAATGATTCCAACTATAGAAACCCAGGATTATCAAACCTGGATATTAAATATTTCTAGGTGAATATTCATTACATTGCACCAAAAATTGCCTAATGACCGTAATAGTTTAGGTTATTTGGAATCTTGGAATACAATATTTTTAATTAATGGATGGTCTTTAGTGTCTCCCAATAAAATATTCCCTTTTAGTACTCCTATAAAAAACTATTTATCATAAACAGGAAAAAAAACATAAGAACGGGTGATCTCAAATGAATAGTAATTTTAAACATAAGATAAATCAATATATGATCATTTTAAATCATAATATCTATATAAGGGAAAATGATAATAAAAATAACTTATAAATTTCATACCAACCAATCATATATCACATAGACGACCCCCAAAAATATTAGTAGTTCATAAGACATTATTCATATGGTAATCAATGAAAATGATCCATTTGAGCATAAAATTTTCATTATACATACATTTTTGTCATATTCAAAAGAATAGAAAATCATATGTCAAGGATACCCACTAATACATTCATTACATATTCGGCTTGGGGTAACAACCCATATACCTACATTGTGATTTGGGTGACCTCCCTTGTACCCTCTTTAGGTATTTTGAATACCACCAATGTACCATCCTTTTTAGGATTCATCTAGTTCACATACCTTCGGAGCTCATAGAACATTTATCAGTACCAAATTAATTGGAGATATATATAAATTCCACCCATCACAAAATGAAAATCATAAAAATGTGTTCCAAGTTATCATAAAATATTGGTCTTATCATATCCCATGAAATGAAATGTGTTTCATAAATAGTTCATTATATTATAACCTATATAAAATAGACAGCATTCGTAATCATTTATTCATTTCAAAATAGCATTAAACAAGGAATAATAAGTGGGTTTAATAAGAATTCTATGATGTTAGAACCTTTGGATGTGAGATTTTTTTTGTAAAAATCATTCTATATTAAAAATAAACCATTAATGGAAATAATAATAATATTATCCTTGTACTATATCCCCAAAATAGCAATGTTAACATCAATAGATGTCATCATAGATTTAAAATGATTTTAATTTTTAATTTAATACATTTCATGAAAAAAATATTCATAGTGATTTGAAAAAAAATTAAAACATAATTTTTTTAATGTATTTTTCTTCAAAAATATACATGAAAAATTATAATGGAAATTTTCAAAAAATAATTGTTATTTCTAAAAGATTTTTAATTCATGATGTACACATTAAAACAAAGTTTAATTTCATATTTTGGGTAAATACCCAACGTAAATTTAGTCAAATTTTTTTGAATATTAATTTAAAAAATATTTATGGAATGTTTAAAAAATGGGTTACATTTTTTTAAAATTTCATAGGAGATGATAAAATTTTTTTTAATCATCTGTATAAATAATTTTTTTCAAAGAAAAAATATTTCTGAATGTAAAGATAAATTATGTTATATTTTCTTAAAATCATATTCTCATTTATCTTATTTAACAAGGAATGGGAAAATATTAAAATTATTATAAAATAACATGAATAAAATTATTCATTTTATGGAGATATTGATCATAATATTTTATCAACTGAAAGAAAGTCATAAAAAATCTCGATAACGATGAGATTGTAACATTAAATAATTACCACATTGATTACTCTAATATGAAATAGTTGTGAGGAAATAAAAATTAAAGAAACATAAAATATCATGATGACAATAAATTAATTGTATAAATGTAAATTAGTTTCTATATACACATTTTAAATATGATAAGTGCATTATATAATCATATGCCTCAAAGTAGTAAAACTGAGAAAAATACATCTTTCTACTGTAGTAATATTTTGAAACGTTTAACTGAATAAATAATAACATAAAATGAAACATTAAATATCATGAAAATAATTGAATTTATAATATAAAATGTCAAAACATGTATATTTACCCCAAAAAATTAAACAAATGGTGATTTTTTATGTCTCCCAAAAATAAAAGGGACTAAAAATCTTTTATTGTATGTCTCAAAATCCTCTGTAGTCTTAAAAAATCATGTATAAAAAATATAAATCTATTAAAAAATACACTTATAAATATAATAAAATATATGATTTAGTAATTTCCTTTTACAATCTATTTATTATCAATTTCAAGATATAGTCATGTTTTTTGTAATAAATACTTTGTTTTTTAGGTCTGTTTTGAGTTTTTGGTTTTTTCCTCTAATGTACATAATGATTTGTTTATATAAATAATTTAAACCCATATATAAATAACATATATATTAATTATATATGTACTTCTAAAAATCTATAAAATTTAGTGATTGGAAATGAATATACATTGTTCAGGGAGAATGTAGGTCATATGTACTCATGAATGTTGTTTCCATATTCTTATAGAATTTATTGAAATTAATTTAACAAAATATTATCATTATAGAATCATTTATAATTTTAATATATCATCCATTTTTATTAAAATAACCCTTAATACATTACATGTAAAGGGTCAACACATCACATCACCTCACGAGGCTATAGTTAACTATACTCAAGGGATGTTATCATATTTCTAGAAAAAAGGAATGAATGAAATTATGATAGATATAATAAAAGAATAATAATAATAAAAAAATTATTTTCATATATAAAAAATAAATCAATCATCATATCCAACCATCATAAGTCGTAATGGAAAAAACAAGACGTCGGTTCTTGTAGTGGTAGTATGCCGTACACAAGAACAATGATTTCATTTCACATTTGATTGAAGTGGAGATGGTTGTAGGTCATTAACTTTTCAAAAATATATATAATAATATTTTATAAAATTATTTTATTAACTAAAAATTATATAATATTAATTTAATGAGTTTTAGGAAGAAATAAAAACTCTTTTTGATGAATGTTACTTCTTTTTTGTGTATCCTCTTTAGGTTGTCATCGAAGAACATCTTTTATTGGATTTATAACCAAAATAACGCTTCTAGTATGAGGTTAGGGAATATGGGAAGTGATTTGAAAATTTATTGTATGATATAAAATGTCTTGATGGTCTGGATAATATAGGAGAGTTGGTGTCCTTTTATAATTGGGGAGAGGATACACTGGGTATTGATTAAAATAATTGAGCGCTACAGTGATTTCCATATGTAAAAAGGCTAAAATATATCATTTTCAATCCCTGTAACTTAAATTGTATAAATATGGCCAGAAAATATTTTTAACAACGTTTACATGTCATTTATACTCTTATCTATTTAGTTTTATCCCAGTAAACTTACTTTTACCCTAACACCATTAGTTTTTTACCCAATTCGCTATTCATAATGGTGAAAAATTATGTTTACCATAATAGATAATATGAATTATTAAAATTACACATATTAAACCCATTTTTCCAAATTCCACTCACATAAGATGAAAATTATAATTTAAATTTAATCTCCTATACACGATGGGAAAATATGGTTTTAAAGAGGAAATGTTCATAGGTTGATTTGTTTTTATATCAAAATGAATTATGAAAGTGATTTTAATAATACAAATTTTGTTAATGGATGTGTAATTCATCTATTTAAACATTTAAATGTACATCAAGTAAAATTCCAATTTATAATTAAATTATAGAAAAATGCAGTTTGTAATAAAAATTCAGTATTTTTCACTATTCCATAAAAATGAAACTTTTTTTAAAAATCTAAAAAATTAACCCTAATATAATTTAAAAGGATGAATACAGAATTTTTTTATACAATTATTTTTCTAGAATCATTAAAATTTATATTGGAAACAATAGATGCAAATATAATGAAAACATAGATTTTCAAGAGGTTTATATTTTAAATAGATGATGATTTTAGATTAAGACTTTATCGAATAACAATCATTTTATTAATATAAATTAGAATTTATTAATATATAATATTTTATTATATTTTTAAATATTATGAATAAATTATTATTTTAATTATTTAAAATAGAGAAAAAAATATACTATTTAAAATAATTTTCTGAAAAAATCCTCTTACAAACCCTAAAACAAAATTATAATAAAATATAATAAACATCATATTCAAAAGGATGGATGGGGATTAAATATATCTAAAAAATTATTATTTATATTTAAATAATAATTGGGAATTTAAATAACTTATTCCATTGATATTAACTTTTATTTTAATCTTAATCAGTATTATTTACTATTTATTGAAAAATCAATATTTTCTAAAAAATATTGAAATATCACCATTACTTAATTTTGATATGTTGATTTAAAAATTGTTTTTCATTTTATCAAATATATTTTATAAAATTATTATAAATTAATTATAATATATCCTTATTAAAAGTAATAAAAATCCTTTTTGACAAAAACATATTTTGAATGATTATAATTACTTTATTACAAAATTATTGATTATTTACAATCTATTTATAAAGTAATTTACATTGAATATTAATTTTTTATGTGTAATAATTAAATAACTCTATACTATTAATTCTATCCTATTTAACTGATTTTTTTATTATTGTCAAATTTTAAATAATATTATTCCATGTGTCCCTAAAGCTCGATGTCACAAGTCATGCACACTATAATTATTTTATGTAACTCAAACCTAACATAACTATTATATGTAACAAAAGATAACACGATGTTTCAAAATTTATTAAAAATAAATCATAGTTTTACATAAATTGGTTTTTTCCACTATTCATTGAAAAATCAATATTTTATAAAAAGTACCAAAATTTAAATATAATTTAATTTAGATATAATTATATCAAAAATTAATATCATTTTATCAAATAATGTTTATATAATATCTATTAATTAATTATAAAATTTTCTCATATAAAAGAATAAAAAACATTTTTGAAGAAAACATATTTTTGATGAATATAATTTCTTTAGTAAATTTTGATTGATTATTTACTAATAATTTATAGATAAATTTATAATGTGTGGGAAATTTATCTATATATTTCATTACTTATTTTATAATATTCATAACCACCAATTTAATAAATAGATTATAATCATCAGATTGAAAATAATACTATATCATGGTTTGTTGAAGCTCGATGTCAGGTGTCATGCACATGATTGTTGTTGTGTGTAACACAAAACAAAATTGGTGTTGTGTATAATGTATAATATACTTATTATTATGTTTAAAACATTCTAAAATCTAAAAGAACCCAGATCTTTATTTCAAGTATGGATCTTGAATTTGGGTAGTTTTGGGGGAAAATGAATAAATTGAAATTTTCTAAGTACACACCATGTACTTTTGAGTATATGATATGTACCTAGTGGCTGCATATAGCCGCGTACTTTCCATGTAACGGTCGAGTACATGGTCATGTAGGTGACCTGGAAGACTACCATATGCGGCGGTCGATTGAGGCTAGTACATGATGTGTACATTATATGAACATGTTGTGCACTTTTTTTTATAAATCGGTGAGGGGTTACATCTCAAATCTATTACACCCTTCTTCTCCATGTGTTTCATACAATAGAGTGAAATAATTAAGAATAAGATCGAACCCCTCATGATTCTCCATCCGACCTATGATTGAGACACTATTGGGTACGTTGGAATCCCACTATTGAGTTATCCCTTTCCCTACATTCATTTTTCATGATTCTAACTGTCTCATGATTTTTTAATGGTTGAAAATATGTCACCTCTTTATACATCTACATTGTTCAAGGAAAATTCAATGTCCAAATTTCAAGTGTATCGATCATACGATGTTGAGGTAGGTGATTATTTCCTTTTTTATTGTATTTTTATTATATATGCATAAAATACGGAGCACCAATGTTTTGGGTATTGCTTGTTTTGAAATTTAACCATGTTTAATACATTATATGGTTTTTTTGATTGAGTAATGGATATTACCTATGCATAAGGTTTTGTACCTTTAATATGGTTGTGTTTCCATTCTATGATTTATTACGGATTTTTAGTCTAGAATTCCTACTTGTCTTTCCTTGTTTTCCATTATATTCTTTTTTAGGATGGAGTTGATGATATTATGAGAACATTCCCATAGGGTTTCTTGTAAAATATTGAATGATTATGAAGAGTCTTCCAATCTAAAGCACAATCTTGGACTTGGTCTTTCTAGATTGTTTAGATGGTCTTCTGAGAAATCTATTTTTCTATTACTTTGGGAATATAGAGCATTGGTTAGATCCCAAGACTTCATTATTATATAGTCAGAATAACTAATTAATGTTAATGAATTAAAATGAAAACTGTAGGATTTTATACTATTGCGTACATCATAGTTTATTGCCCCATTTCAGCATATTTCTTTTCATGTATATTCATGAATACTTAGGCATAGATATTTTTGTGTTTTCCTATAGTGATATGTCTCACACCCTATTTGGGTCAGGATTTTGGACCCAAACAGATTATATGGTTTCATTTATAGATAAGGTCAAGGACACTTCATTATTAGGTACATGATTCACTATTAGAAAAATAAAATATACCAATGGTTTGGAACCGTTATAATAGGGCTCCACACTGTTGGTATAGCCTATACCAACAGTTTGTAGAACTGTTGCCAAGTACTCCATTAGGATAGGTCTATAACAATGATTTTAGATATAGTTGGTATATGTAATATGAAAATATATACCAACTTTTATGGAACCGTTGGTATATGTATTTTAAAAAAACATTCACTGGGATTTGATCCTAGGACCCCTAGTTTATCATTGAACTACATAACCACTAACCTAACATGACTTTTGTGAACATAATTACATAAATATATATATGCATTCTCATAATTATTTTAAATTTTGATTTATATAATGTTCTTGGTAAGATAAACGGATAAAAAATCAAAGGATCTATACCAATGGTTGTCAAAACCATTTTTATAGATCTATACAAACGGTTTTGACAACCGTTGGTGTTGATATATGGGGGACCTATCCCAAGGGTTTGGTCAAACCATTGGTATTTTTATACCCTTTGCCAACGGTTTGGCCAAACCGTTGTGAAAGGTGTCCTCAATGTGAGATTCCCCAATTGTTTGGACAAACTGTTGGGAATGGGGACCTATACCAACGGTTTTTACAAATCATTGGAATAGAAGCGTAGGGAAAGGTCATATTTCCAGTAGTTATTTCTTTTGGAGTAGGAGAGAATTGAGCAATGCTGATGCTTAAAATGATGTTTGTGTTTACTGCTTCTATTTACATTGGTTCTAGTATTTTATGTCTATCATTGTGACTTCTTTTCTTCATCCCAAGACTAATTTGACATGCATCACTTATATATTCTCATGTTTTTATATCACTATCAGTCATACAATTTTTACTTCTATTGAATGGTATGAATGCTTCCCCTTTTGATTACAATTTATGATTCTCCTATGTATACTCTTCCAAGAAGGGCATAATTTTCCAATTATCAGACATGTCCATTACTACTAGTCAGAAGCCTCTGGTTTTTGGGGAAATGAACTTGAGATCATGTGACCAACTGGGTACGAGCAACCATTGAGAGACACCCAGAACCGAGATGTTACAAAATGGTATCAAATGATTTTATTTTCTAATTTGTCTTACTATTTAGAGATAATATATAGGGATATGTAGAAATAGGTGGTTGTTAATATGATATTCCTAGGATTAGAAAACTAATGTAAAATGAAAATCAAAATTTACCTCGAATATTTTAATATTTTCATGGTTTTTAAATTATTATACATAATTTGAGGTAACTATAGGGCGATTCACTTGTTTTTTGCTATTATGATTTATAACATCATGGTTATATTACTGTTGGAACCTGATGATATGAGGGTATGACATCTCGTGAATCACATAGTAACTTTCTAGAGATCACATTTCATGAATTCATGACATGCCATTTAGTATGCATTAGAAATAGCATGCTATTATGATAGATTTTGTGCTAGATATACATGGTTTTGTGATTGATTTTATGAAATAACACATTCTATTTTGATAGTGTATTAGAATATGTAATGTTTTATTTGGTTGGATGCCAAACTTTTCCTCCTCAGGTGTTGAGGGCCCTCTTGGATCTGAAATTGTTGGATCATGTTTGGACTTTAATTGAATTATGTTATGATATGAAATGAAAATGAATGAGAAACATTGATTCGCAGGAGTATGGGATCCCATGGGTCAGAATTTGTGATTCCTTTTACAATATTTTATGTTTCAAGGGATTTAAATGATTTTTAGATGTTTACTATCTGGAAACAGAGATAACATGGAATGTGGTGTTATGAACACATGCCATATGTTCTTCTATTCTGAAAGAAACAATTTTTCTTAAGTACACGACATGTACTATATATACACACCCTGATGACTTTTACTATGTGACTATGTGTGTGAGTAGAGACACTATGTTGGAAAACTTTTGGTAGAACACGCCGCGTGTAGATTATACACACTCTATTGTATAGAACTCTGTTTCAACCTATGATACCAATTACACATGTGGATGAAACATAGGTTGTAAACATTGTGTCTAACCTGTACATTCCATATTGTTATCAACCATGTATCTTTCCCTGGGACCAACGAAATAGGTAGATTATACTTAACTAGTACATGTCGTGTCTAAAGTGAACATGCTATGTATTGTTGCACCAAAAAAACCATATGGTTCATGCTGTGTAGAAGTACTTGGATAAGAGGGAAAAATAAAGTCCAGACTATGTCTTAGGAGGAACATGTTCTATGTAAGGGCTGTTACGTGACCCATATTGGCAGAGGTATAAATCATGTTAAATGATAAGGGAACACACCTTTTAGAGGATATACACACTGTGTAACCCTTATTTGTATAAAATGATTGATATTTTTATATTATTCTATTCAAGAAAATCTAAATTACAGTCCATGGTAATCTTGAACTAAGGCTTGTGCTTAACCATGTAGAGTCATGCTCCCAATTCATCCTCTGTTTGTGAAACAGGTACATGGAGATTATTAGACACTAGAGAGGGTGGACCAGGGACTACAAGAAGATCCTCCCATTGTTCCCTTCTTGGCACCAGTGGTTAAATCAGATGGAGGTGATGATTCTTAGTTCTGTGAATGATTTATGAGGATGGTGCAGACCTTCCAAGGATCACCACATCCTTGCCCGACTCTAGAGAATTTGATGATGGTCTTCCAAAAGAATCATCCTCCCACTTTTTCATGGAATGGAGGATCAAAGGCTATGTAGTTAGGGTTGGGGACCATTCTTGACATATTTTAGCATCTGGAGACAACTCGAGATAGGACGGTGAATATCATGATGTACATGAAACGTGATTCATCCATGATATTGTGGGGTGTTATCTCATATTTCAGAGAACATCTAAATGTGGTTTCGGAAGAGTTTCATTGGACCTCTAGGATTACTTCTACCCTGGGATCCTGAGGGACAATCGAGCCTAAGAGTCATGCATATAGAGCAGGGCGCTCTTTCAGTGATGGATTATTCTTCTCATTTAATAGAGCTCAGTCCTATACACATGTTCTGGGATGTGATGAGTTATCTTTGACTATGAGATTTTAGGATGGTCTCAGGTATGACATCTGATCACTTGTGGATGTCTGCAGGCCGACTTTGGTGAATAATATAGTAAACCTGATGCTGATTATCGAGCACAATCTGAGGGAGTTGGGAGCCACGAGCTATGGAGGTTCAGTATCAAAGGATGGTAATCCTTCAATAGATAGAAGGTTGTGTGAAAACAAATCATTAAGGTGATGTTTCTTCAGGTATCAAAGTTGTATGATACCAGTGTGGCAAGAGCATGCATAAGAGATCTCAGTTTCTAAGAGACATAGTTGTGTACCGATTATTTTGAAATATGTGAAATATTTATAATTTTTACTGGTTTTTTTCACCAACAACATGTGAGAGGGGATCTGTTAGGACTCCACATTCAAGATCAGGACCATCAGTTTCTCATTAGTTAGGGAACTTGAGTTCATAAGGTTGTTCCGTCTGAGGAGGTGGTCATTGACAGGGTAGCAAAATGACATGATTTCAACAACAGCAGGGTGTACTTGTTCTGGGTATCTTATTTGGGTCATAGGGCCATGGTACAAGTCAGACATTTTGCGATGGAGCGGACCTAGTAATATCAAGATATTGGACCCTCTACGGTTAGAGGTACAACTCTAGTTTCCTCATTTTTAGCTTCTGCTTTCTTCAATACACGTTATTGCCTTTGATTTATGTCTGTTACCATTATGTAGATCCTTGAGATCTATATCTTAATTTTTGAATAATTTAAAATTCTAGACACTCCATTGGGGAATATGAAGTCTACTGTATGTCAGTTCAAGTAGTGCAATCTTGACATTTGTGGGTGTCACTTCTTATGGGACCTCTATGTCTAAGATATGACAGGATTTGATTTCGTTCTCGAAATTGACTATTTCATCTCATTCATGGCCATTGTCTACTTCTATCCCTATAGGGTGTGTTTCATGTCATTAGTGGGTGGGTATTTTCCAAACAATGGTGAATGAGATATCCAGGAATACAAATCTAGTCTTGAGCATCCTGGGATGGGAATAATTACAACGCAAATTTCTAGTTCATATCTGAATGACTAGGGGACTTCACATATAGACATTCCTTGAGTGTTGGATCATTTTAGAGATGAATTTCTAGATGAATTTTCAGGTTTATCTTAATATCTTGAGGTGTATATCTCTATTGATATTGTTCAAAGAGCAACATTGGTGTCTGTTACCCTTTATAGATGGAAACATCCCGGTTACATGAGAAACAGAAGAAATTAGAGGGGTTACATGCACATTGTTTCATCTAAACTAGTACTTTTATTTGGGTTAACCTATTATTTTCATGAAAAAGGCATATGGTACCCCCAAACATTGTGTGTATTTCAGAAGATGAACTTATAGATTGTCAAGAACTAATATCCCTTGATGAGGATTGATGCTCTCTTTGATTTTTTTCGAAGATCCTGGGTGTTTTTGGATATTGAATTGAGATCTAGTAATCATATTTTTCATGTTAGACTATAAGATATACCTCTTACAACATTTTAGATTAGACATGATCTTTATGGTTATTTTGTTATGTCGTTTGGTCTCCCAAAGGTGCTGACGGTTTTCATTGAAATGATGAACCGAGTGTTCCATCCATACTTGGATTATTTTATGGTAGTTTTCGTGGATGATATCTTGGTGTACTCTCACACTTCAAAAAACCATTCCATCCATACTGAGATCATTTTTATTACACTAATGGAGAATCAGTTATATGCCATGATCTCAAAATAACACATATGGATGGACCAAATTCACTTCATGGTTCATAACATCTCAGAGACTGGAGTATCATTGGACCCAGAGAAAGGGAGATAGTAGTCACTTGGGAGTATCCATATTACATCATTGAGTTACGTTGTTTTCTAGGGAAGGATAGTTAATAAATGAACATTATACAAGACTCTTCATGCTAACTGAACTAATGGAAGACCTGAATAAGAATGGTGAGATGTACTTGTGGACAGATTCTTGTGATTCCAGCTTTCAAAAGATAAAAGGGACATTTAAATTAGCATTGATACTCATTTTGATGGATCCCGGAATGATCTACATTGTATATTGCGATGCTTCAAGTATCGGGCTAGGAGAAATGCTTATATAGGGGTGTGGATTCATTTCATAGGGGTCTCGGCAGTTGGGGCCACATTAGGGGAATTACCTGATGCATAATCTCTATTTTTCTACAATTGTGCCTGATATACGTTGTTAGTGACATAACCATTTGGGAGATCATTTTTTGGTATTCAATGAATACAAAATCCTCATGTATATTATTACATTGTGTTATCTAAATTTGAGATAGAAATGTGGGATTTAATACCTTTAGTCTTTTGACATTGATCTTACCTACGTGCTTGGGAAAGGAAACACAGTGGAAGATTAGTTGAGCAGGAGGACATAGATACTTGTAGTTTTTGAGGCCAGCAATGAGTGTTACCGTATGACTATGTTCTCTGAGATTCATTTGGAGGTTCATAACAGATAGAGATATAAATTTCTTTTTTTTTTCTGTAGTTTATACCTCTACTCTTCTATATCAAGTCCAAATGAGGAAGGTATCATATTCTAAAATCTTAGACTTATGGGAGAGTGTGTCAGCTAAGGACCCAACTCCTTGGTAAACCGTAAGTGAGGATGAGGTCTAGTGTTTTCAATGTCTCTTACAGGTTTCAGCTAACATAGGCGAGGATACATTTCAATATTTTCATTCCTCAGCATGGGAAGTTCAACCTGGTGTCACCAAGATGTATCTAGATCTACATTATCAGTATCGGTGGCCATGTATGATGAATGATGCAACTGGATTTCTAATGAGATGTTCCACCTGTCAGCCGGTGAAGCCAGAGCATCAGTGACCGACAAAGCTTTTGAAACAATTAACCATTCTCGAGTAGAAGTGGAATGATGTCTTGATAGATTTTGTTATGGGTTTTCCGAGGTTACTTTGAGGGAATGATGCAGTTTGGGTTGCGGTTAACAGACTCATGAATGATTCACATTAATTAGTGATTAATGAAACGCTCGGTGGTTATGATCATGAATGGTTTTCCGTCGAATAGATTTTATATTTTTCATGGAATTACTCACTCTATCATTTCAGATAGTGACACTCAGTTTACTTAGTGTCTAGAAGAGGCTATATAGGGCTTTGGGTACAAAGGTACTTCTTAGAAGAACTTACCATCCCCGAAAAAATGGCCAGTCTAAGCACAAGATTCTGGTTCTGGACAACATGCTACGAGCATGTGTCCAAGATTTCGGGGGCTCATTGGATGAAAATATACCCCTAGTGGAGTTTGCCTATAATAATATCTTTTAGGAACCAATTTAGATGGCACCATAAGATTCTTTGTATAGTAGGCCATGTTGATCAACCCTATGTCTGCTAGAGGTAGGAGAGGCATGTTTGTTGGGACCTTGTCTTGTCAAAGAGACCACTGAGAATGTGGATTTTATAAGGAAGAGGATGGATACATTACTGTCTGAGTAGAAATCATTGGTTGATAGATGGAGGAAACCACTAGAGATCGAGGTCAGAGACTAGGTTTTCTTACGTTCCACACCGTGGATGGGACATATAAGGATTAGAAGACAGGGGAATCTTTCACCAAGATATGTTGGTCCATTTAAGGTTTTGGGGAGAGTCGGTCCAGTTTCCTATCTATTGAAGTTAACACAGAGGTACCGAGATATTAACGATATCTTTTAGGTTTCCCAGCTACGGCGTTGCATTTCAGAACTGTCTCACATTATTCAACCTAAGGATGTTGAGTTAGAGGGGGATGAATCCATTGAGGATCACCCTCTTAGTATTGTGTATTTTTGTACAAATATTATTTTTGGTTGTTCTATTCCTCTGGTATGGGTGCTATGGTATCACAGGTGAGTACAAGATGATACATGAGAGTGTGAGGCCATAGTTGTTTAATTATTCTTCTTCACCACCCTTGTATGGGATATTTAAGGACAAATTTCATTAATGGGGGAAGTTTTGAAGAACCTAGATCATCATTTTAAGAATGTATTTTGATTTTGAGTTGTTTTTTTACAAGAAATGTAAAAATTAGAAATATTATAAGTTTATTTTGTCTACTTTTGAGTACACACTTTGTATATTTGAGTACACACCATGTAGATGGTATCCACATATAGCTATGTACTGGACATGTAACAGCCGAGTACATGGCCATGTAGGTGATCTACCAGGCCACCTAAAGAGGGGGATAGGTGAGGCTAGTACTAGACAAGTGGATTAAATGAACATGCAATGTACTATTCATCATATTTGATAAATCAGATTTGGGTCACCTCTCACATCCAAAACACCCTCATTGTCTCTATGATTCAAACAAAAGAGTGATGGATTTCTAAAGAACTCCATACACATCCATATTCACTATCTGACCTCTGATTGAGATGGCGTTGGGTGCATTGAAATCCGATGGGTGAGTTCTACATTTCTCCAGATCCTTTCATCCGGATTCCTCCAATCTCGTCAGTAATTCATGGTCGAATTTTTTCACCTTTTATATATTTACATCATTCTAAGTAGATTCAAGATCTGACAATCATGAGTATCGGTTCTATGATATTGAGGAAGGAGTCTTTTTTCTGTTATTAGATTTCCTTTGGATTATATATGATTAATGTGTCTAATACCCATGTTTGGGGTATTGCGTGTTTTGAAATTTAACCCTGTTTAATACCTGTGATGGTTTTTTTATTGAGAAAGTGTTATTGCTTATGCATAATTTTTTATACCTTGATTATGAGTGCATTTTCATTGTTTGACTAATTATGGTCTCTTGGTCTAGAATTCATGTTAGGATTACCTTGTTTTCCTTCAATTTCTTCTTAGGTTGGATTCAATGATTTTATGAGATGTAAGTGATTATCGCTATGAGAGTTTGACCAAGGGGAATTTTACTATGATAGATTCTAATGTTATGGTCATTTATGTATGAATTGATGTTATTTTGGACCTAGGCCAATGACTGGGAGACCTGCTTGGTGGTTATAGGAAAGAGGTTTCAGATAGTGAGAGCTACCCAGAGGGTCATTATTAAATGTCATGTTATACCATGGGCATTGACTATGAGAGATAACTTTTGGTCATTTTAGTTGATTGTTGCTATACATACCTAGGGGGTATTGAACATGAGGGCTTACCAAGTAGTTGTTTGTAAATGATTAGTGATATGTTGTACCAAAGGGGTTATACTATGTGAACATTCCCATAGGGACATTATTTATTGAATTCATGACATGTTAAACTAGAGGGGTAAACTATGAGAAAATTCACAAAGGGATTCTTATGAATGATTAAATTTTTGTGATGAGTATTCCAAGACAAAGCTCAACCTTTGACATTATCATACCAAATTGTTTAGATGGTCTTTTTAGAGATCTATTTGTATATTAAACAGGGGATATAGATCTAGGGCTAGATCCCTAGATTTGAGTATTCAATAGTTTCAATAATTTAGAAATGTAGATGAATGTATTTGAACATGGTAGGATTGTTTAATTTTGAGTACGTACTATATTATTAATTCATTTATGCCTATTACCTGCTATATATATTCAATGATAGTTAGGCACATATCTTTTAGAGGTTGCATACTAGGATTTTTCTCAAACCCCGTTTGGTTCATTCTTTTGGACAAAAAAATATTATATGGTTGCAGTTATAGATAACGGAAAAATCTCTTATTCATCAGGTACTTTATTTCTATTTTATCTGGAGAGCATGAAACCCACATGTGGCTTGTGATGCGATTGGAGTTTACAACATTTATATACATTGGTTTCAGTATTTTATTTCCATCATTGTGACTTGTTTGGATTCTTTCCAAGATACATGTGACATGCATCATTTGTATATGCCTCAGATGTAATATTACTATTAGTCTTCTGTTGTTTACTTCTGTCATATGGTATTACTACATCTGCTTTGGTTTACTATTTTTGATTCAATTTTGTACACTCTTCCAATGAGGTAATATTTTACCCATTATCATACCATGGCCCTATCTACTAGTCAGCAGCCTCTGATGTTTGGGGAATCATGCTTGAGGTCATGTGAACAAGCAGGTTGGGGGCACCATTGGGTGGCTCCTAGAACTGGGAAGTTACAAAATCAGAGTTCGGGGTAATAAAAAATATCTAAAATATAATATTTTATTCAAAACAAATTCACAAAATCTCGAGGTGTAACATTAGACCCCATTTAAAATAATGTTCAAACTCAAAATTAGTCTCAGTCATAGAATGTATAGAATTTCCAAATTCCTTAATATAAACCCACATCATACAAATTAATAATAAAAGGCTCATCGAAAAGGGAAATTTGGAAGATAATGTTTCCCTGATGTAACTCATAAATATGTTTCAACATAGACGAACATAGATGGTATGTGATGATTTGGATATAGAATAAAAGAAAAAAATAATTATAGAGGGTGATAATGATCATTGGTCACATAAAATCAGGTGATCTTGATAAGATTAAATACCAAAAAACATAAAAGTTTTTTGATTTAATAAACCATTTCATTCATTATAAATGAATGTATGAGGATATTTTTTGTTTCAATATAAACTTCTAAATTTTTAGTAATTCTTTTTCCATATTGACTTTGAATATATGAATATTAAATTACTTGATATAGTTTTATTTTATATGAAAAATTCATCATTTCTAGCGTTTTGATCAATTTAAACTCATGATCTTACAGTAAGAGATGAATTGTTCTTGTCTAAAGCAATAAAGTGATCCATAATAAAAAGATAAGTCATTACTTATATAATAAAAAGGATAGAAATAATTATCTAATATGGATAAATCTTCATACTGAGGTGTGAAACAAAAATATATAAAACCTCATCTTATGTTAAAAATATACAATTTCACAAATGGTTCACATTTTTAGCATTTTAGAAGAATAAAATCCAACAAATTACTAATAAGGCCACTATATTTCAAATATGATCATTTAATTAGACCCCCAAACAATATGATATATCTCTTAATTATAAAAAATCATCTTAATAGTGTCCACATGTATTCTCTGGAAACATGGTAATAATCTAAATTACCATTAATCGATATTAAAAACATACACGAGGACTTACAACATAAATAAAATAATTTTTTGTGAGATATTCTTTAAATACAAAACTGTAGTAAACTGTATCACCGATGACAAAATGTACAATATCAATAATTCCTTTATCATTTTTCAGGTCATAAATACTACACAATTTACTTTTTCCTTATCAATCATCTCATTATAAAATTTAAAAAGTATTTTCTCATCCATAAGAATATATTAACTATTATATTCCCTTAATCTAAATATCACCTCTCTATTAAATAACATTTCTTATCCAAAAGTTCCATTTTACATACTTTATCAAATCCTTATAAGAAAATTATACAGAAAATCCTTATATATTTCATGATTCCATTTAGATAATTAGCAATATGACTATTACTTGTTTTACAATGCTTATTTTTTCATGAAAATTCCCCAAGGATACATATTTTTATAATTCTTGTACCTTGAATATTTAATTAATTCATCAATTGATAATACTTTAGGGAGACAAATATTCTCATTGATTATGTTAACCAAACTCTTCATTTTTCAATTCCCATTAAATAATTTGTATCCATGTTTTCCACACTTAGAACATAATACCATTTCTATAAGTCATTCCCATGGGTGATTCATACAATTTTATCATCATATAATAAATTGAACATTTTTTCTCTATAGTCTCCAATTCTCAAACTCTGAATGAACTCTATATTTACTGTATTTGGAGATTTGATATTGTTTTTAAGGAAATGATATTAATCATGTTCCCAAAAACTTTATTAATAATAAATACAAATTCCATATTCAATTCACCATAAAAATATATTCTCATCTGAAAATTTCCCACCACATTCAATGTTAACCCATTTCCTTCTAGTTCATTTAATTTACTAAAACCATCATGTATGGTGTTGAAAAAACTAGTTATAGTGGAAACCCACATAATCTAGAAATAAAATAACTTAAAATATGTCTCAATCATGACAAATTGTTTTTTATCTATAACACCTTAGTATTATCCAATGGCATTCATAGTCATCATCTATTTAAATACTTCATGATGGTTCATAACAAGTTTGTGAATTTCTATAGAATTTTCCTTTGGAATTTTAGACCATTTTTGAAAGAATTACCATTATCATGCATCAGCTGAAAATCACGTGTTGGTTATTGTTATAATTTCAGATCATTTACCCAACGATACATTTATTCTAGAGACATATTGACTTGTAGTGTCTATAAAATGATTCCATTTCATGGAAACCACTCATTGTTTCCTTTATTGGAATTCAAAGTCATTTTCTCATACATTAACTCATATATAGTGTTATCCTTAGATACATCCCATGACATAACCTTACAAATATCCTTAGGGATCCCACTAAAGTTTTCTAATCCTAGTTTCTAAAGTTTTACTAAACCTTTATTCTAATACCAAAAATTGTAGTATGAAATTATTTATAGTGGATGATAATTGATACCTGTCAGGAAACTCCATGGAATGATACCCCGCCTTGGAAGGAAACACCACCACCATAAGTCATGGCCATTTCCTCAGGAAACCCTTATGTGGAGATACATGATTCTTCCAATGATTAAACAAGGGAGCTCATAAATATCATATTTTTTCCTTTTCCATTGATTGCAACTATAGAAACCCAGGATTATCAAACATGGATATTAAATCTTATTAGATGTATATTCATTAAATTAAACCAAAAAATGACTGATGACCGTAATAGTTTATGTTATTTGGAATCTTTGAATACAATCATTTTAATTCATGGATGGTCTTCATTGTCTCCCCATAAAATATTCCCATTTAGTACTCCTATACAGTAACTATTCATCATAACCAGGAAAAATAAAACATAAGAAGGGGTGATCTTAGATGACTAGTAATTGTAAACATAATATAAATCAATATATGATCATTTTAAATCATAATATCTATATAAGGGTACATTATAATAAACATAACATATAAATTTCATACCCAACCAATCATAGATCACATAAATGAGTCCCAAAAAAATTAATAGTTCATAAGTCATGATTTATATGGGAATCAATTAAAATGATCCATTTGAGCATAAAATTTTCTTTATAAATTAATTTTTGTCATATACAAAAGAATAGAAAATCATATTTCAAGGATACCCACTAATACATTCAATACATGTTAGGCTTGGGGTAACAACCCATATACCTACATTGGTATTTGGATGACCTCCCATGTACCCTCTTTAGGTCATTGGAAATCCACCCATGTACCATCCATTTCATGATTCATTTAGTTCATATACCCTCGGAGATCATAGAACATTTATCTGTACCAAATTAATTAGAGATATATATAGATTCCACCCATCACATAATAAAAATCATAATCATGTGTTCCAAAATATCATAAAATATTGGTCTTATCATATCCCATGAAATGAAATGTGTTTAATAAATAGTTCATTATATTATAACATATAGAAAATATATAGGATTCAAAATCATTTAGTCATTTAAAATAGGATGTAACAAGGAAAAATAAGTGGGTTTAATAAGAATTCTTCGACTTGATAACCTTTGGATGTGAGATTTGTTTCATAAAAATAATTTCATATTAAAAATAATCCATTAATAAAAATAATAATATTATTATCCTTGTACTATATCCCCAAAATAACATAGGTAACATCAAGGTATCTCATCGTAGATGAACAATGATTTTAATCGTTAATTTAAAACATTTCATGACATAAATATTCATAGTTCTTTGAAAAAAAATTAAAACATAAAAAGTTTTTAGAGTTTTTCCCTTAAAAAATATACATGAAAATTTAAAAAGGAAAATTTCAAAAAATAATTGTAATTTCTACAAGATTTTTCATTTATGATGTACACATTAAAGAAAAGATTAATTTCATATTTCGGGAAAATACCCAATGTAAATTTAGTCGAAAATTATTTGAATATTAATTTAAAAAATATGTATGGAATGTATAAAAAATTGGTTGCATTTTTTAAAAATTTCATAGGATATGATTAATAATGTTTTTATAAATCTTCATAAAGAATTTTTTTCAATGAAAAAATATATCTGCATGTAAAGATAAATTATATTATATTTTCTTAAAAGAATATTATCATTTATATTATTTAACAAGGCTTGGAAAAATATTAAAATTAATTTAAAATAACATGAATAAAAGTATTATAATAAAATTATTCATTTTATAGATATATGGATCATAATATTTTATCATATGAAACAAAGTCATAATCAATCTCGATAACGATGAGATTCAAACATAAAATAATTACCACATTGATAAATTTAATATGAAATAGTTGTGATGGAATAAAAATAAAAGATACATAAAATATCATGATAACAATAAATTCATTGTATAAAAGTCAATGTGTTTCTATATACCCCTTTTAAATTTGATATGTGCATTATATAATCACACGCCTCAAAGAAGGAAAATTGAGAAAAAAATCTCTTTCTACTGTAATAATATTTTGAATCGTAAAACTGAAAAAATAATCACATAAAATGAAAAATTAAATTTCATGAAGAAAATGGAATTTATAATATAACATGTCAAAATAGGCATATATACCCCAAAAATTGAAAAAATGGTGAATTTTTATGTCTCCGATAAATAAAAGGGACTAAAAATCTTTTATTATATGTCTCAAAATCCACTATAGTCATAAAAAATCACGTATAATAAATTTAATTTTATTATAAATCTATTAAAAAATACACTTAATAATATAAAAATATATATGATTTACTCATGTCCTTTTACAATCCATTTATTATAAATTTCATTATATAGTCATATTTTAGGTAATAACTAATTTGTTTTTCAGGTTTGTTTTGAGTTTTTAGTTTTTCCCTCTAACTTACATAATAATTTGTTTATATAAACAATTTAAACCCTGATATAAATAACATATATATTAATTATATATGTACTTTTTGTAATCTATAAAATTTAGTGATAGGAAATGAAAATACATTGTTCAGGGAGAATATTAGTCATACGTACTCATGAATGTTGTTTCCATATTCTTATAGAATTTAATGAAATTAATTTAATGAAATATTATCATTATTGAATCATTTATAATTTTAATTTATCATCCATGTTTATTAAAATCACCCTTAATACATTACATGTATAGGGTCAACACATCACATTTCCTTACGAGGCTGTAGTTCACCATTCACAAGTGATGTTAAAATATTTCTAAAAAAATGAAACAATGAAATTATGATAGATATAATAACTGAATAATCATAATAAAAAATAATTTTCATATATAAACAATAAATCAATGATTATATCCAACCATCAGAAGTCGTAATGGAAAAAACAAGACCTCGGTTATCGTGGTGGTAGTTTGCCACACACAAGAACAATGATTTCATTTCCCATTTAATTGAAGTGGAGATGGTTGTAGGTCATTTGTTTTTCAAAAAAACATGTAATTATATTTAATATAATTATTTTATTATATAAAAATTATATGATAATAATTTAACGAGTTATATGAAGAAATAAAAAACTCGTGTTGGTGAATGTTACCTCTTTTTTGTGTATCCACATTAGGTTTTCACCAAAAAAACATCTTATCTTGGATTTATACCCAAAATAAAGCTTAAATGATGAGGTTAGGAAAATTTGGGAAGTGATATGAAAATTTATTGTATGATATAAAATCTCTTGATAGTCTGGATAATATAGGAGAGTTGGCGTCATTTTATAATCAGGGAGAGGATACATTGGGTATTTTTTAAAATAATTGAGCGCTATAGTGATTTCCATATTTAGAAAGGGTAAACAATTGACCATTTTCCATACTTGTAAGTTAAATTGTATTAATAAGGCCAGAAAATATTTTTATTAACGTTTATAAGTCATTTCTACCCTTATCTATTTAGTTTTCTCCCTGTAAACTTACTTTTACCTTAACCACTTTAAAATTTTAAAAATCAATTGGCTATTAATATTGGTGAAAAATTATGTTTACCATAATAGATAATATGAATTATTATAATTACACATATTAAATCAATTTTTTCCATATTCCACGCACATTAGAAGAAAATTTTAATTTAAAATTTATCTCCTATACACGATGGGAAAATACGGTTTAAAAGAGGAAATGTTCATAGGTTGATTTGTTTTTATAACAAAATCAATTATGAAAGTGATTCTAATAATCCAAATTTTGTGAATGAATGTGTAATTACACTATTTAAACATTTAAATGTACATTAAATAAAATTTTAATTTATAATTAAATTATAGAAAAAGGAAATTTTTAATAAAAATTCAGAATTTTTCAGTATTCCATAAAAATGAAACATTTTATAAAAATCCAAAAAATTAACAATAATATAATTTAAAAGGATGTTTTCAGAATTTTTTTTTCAGTTATTTTTCTAGAATCATTAAAATTTATATTTCTAACAAAACATGAAAACAAAATGAAAACATGGATTTTCAAGAGGTGTATCTTTTAAATAGATAATAATTTTATATAAAGACTTTATCAAATTACAATAATTTTATTAATATAAATTATATTTTATTAATATATAATATTTTATTTTATTTTCAAATAATATGAATAAATTATTATATTAATTAATTAATATGGAGAAAATATTATTCTATTTAAAATAATTTTCAGAAAAAAACCCTCTTACAAATCCTAAAAAAATTATACTAAAATATAAAAAAAAATTATTCAAAAGTATTGATTGGGATTAAATATATCTAAATATTTATTATTTATATTTAAATAATAATTTTAAATTTAAATAACTTATTCCATTGATATGAAAT
Source organism: Viscum album (assembly GCA_963277665.1). Lineage (NCBI taxonomy): Eukaryota > Viridiplantae > Streptophyta > Magnoliopsida > Santalales > Viscaceae > Viscum > Viscum album. The sequence continues at coordinate 1,607,873,124 of OY728127.1, read as the reverse complement.
ATTTGTTTTATCTTATTCAGTATTATTTACTATTTATTGAAAAATCAATATTTTCTAAAAAATCCAGAAATTCACCATATGTTAATTTTGAAATGTTGATTTAAAAAATGATGTTCATTTTATCAAATATATTTTATAAAATTTTTATAAATTAATTATAATATAACCTTATTAAAAGGACTAAAAATTCTTTTTGACGAAAACATATTTTTGATGAGTATAATTACTTTACTAAAAATTGATTGATTATTTACAATCTATTTAAAAAGTAATTTACATTGACTTTTAATTTTTTAGTTGTAAAAATTAAATAACTCTATACTATTAATTCCAACCTATTTAACTAATATTCTATTATGGTCAAATTTTAAATAATATTATTCCATGTGTCCCTAAAGCTTGATGTCACAAGTCATGCACACTATCATTATTTTATGTAACTCAAACATAACATGGTTTTTCATAAAATAAAAATATAATAACTATTATATGTAACAAAAGATAAAATCAGTGTTTAGTTTATAGAAAATTGTCGAAAATATTAAATTTATCTTGAATAAGAACTGAAAAAAGGTCAGCGTGTTACAGTGAATTCCCATTATTGAATAGTTATGGGTATTTACAAATATGTCACTCCCTCTCACTTATAAAATATAACCTCATAATATACTTATATAAAACATAATTATACTTTTGGTTCCATCAATATATGCCCAAATAAATTCCTTTCTTCCCTCCCCATGTCCTATAATCAGTGGTTTGGCAATAAATACAATTACAAATATTTTTGGTATAATCCTAATGTCATGTCTGAAGAAGATGTACGGTTCATCAATAAGAATATTTTTATTATTTATTCTTCAACCACCAAAATATATTACCCAATATTTATGATATAAAATTATATATATATCCCATACATCATTATGTTATTTTGTTAATGGAATTACCTAAACCCCCTCCTCTTCTAAAAAATCAAAAATGAAAACATTGTTATTGTATACGATAGACTAACTCCATGTGAACTGAAGTTATTAGTTTCCCATCATCACCAATGAAATCTATTTAATATAATGGATTGAATTTTAATATATTATATTCTTGAAATAATCATAATTATATAAAATTAATATATCATATTCTTAATTAAATTATTATCCACCAAAAAATGCTAACATCATTCGGGTCTATTGTGGAATATCGCTTCACAAAGAAACGTGATTCATTTTTTTACTATATAAAATGGATTGTATATGTAAGTATAATTAAATAAATAATTTGATATTTTTGATTTTATTATCAAATTTTGTGGATAAAATAACACTTACCTCCCTTCAAGTAAGATCATGGAAGAATGGAAATATAACAAAAACATATGTATAATCTACAATCTATATTATTATAATATAGCTCATTTTTAATAACCATAATTTATGGTTTTTTTAAAATATAATTTATTTATAATAAAATTATGTTATTATTATTAAACCTTATATTATGTAACATTGACCCATTGATGATGGTCAGCACACAAATGTTGTTTTGAAAGTATGAACTAAATTTTCATAAAACACCCAACATGGACATAACTAATTAATTTATTACATACTTAATTAAATTAAATAAATAAATTAGTTTTATTTTAATTTATTAAATCAAAAAAATTCTCTTTACATAAAAATGATTTATATTAGATCAAAATACATGAGGTAAAATACATTAATGATAAATTATATATTTAACATAATGGTTTTTTTTCAATAATTCTTTGTTTGGGACACATTATATTTTGTGCACCTAATTCATTTTTAATAGGATATATACTTACCCTTTATGTATTATATCATGAATAATTCATCTATCATGATATTTTATCTTAATATTCTTTTAAAAATTCCTATTATTTATAATTGAAATGTTATCAAAGATGTAAGGGTTTATGTTTCAATATCATTTTAATCACGATTGTATTTTCCTAAATTTACAACGTGTAAAATTATATTAACATTGTATAATAAATCACATTCATTTTCATATACTATGGTTATATGTGAGATCATCATGTAATGTTACCATTTTCCTCAATTTTGGTACATAAAATGATTAAGTAAATACTTTTAAGAATAGATGACTTCATTTCACCATTTTGTTGAAAATCCAATTTCGTCTATATCCATATTTTTAAAAAATAGTTTAAAATATTTTTAAAATTCTATAAGGGCTAGTTTGGCAGGGACGATATAGAGAGAAAAGAAATGATATTGATAGAAGAAATTGTTTTCTCATGTTTTGAGAGATAATTTTAAAGGAAGAGAAATGATAAGGGGAGAAATGGAGAGAAATAGATTTCTCTCCTACTATTGTTTTTAAATCACCCAAAAATTGGGATTATTTGGAGAGAAATGATGGTGGAGGGTTGTAAAAAATTTAAAATTCCCATTTTATCCCTATTTTCTACATGTATCACAATATAATTTCTTTTATTTTCTTTTGAAAAGATTCACCAAACAAGATTGAGAGAAATACAAATATTTTCTTTTCTTTTACTAAGTTATTGGTCCAAACACAAGGAGAGAAATCACAATTATTTCATTTCATTTCTTTTATTTTATAAAATATCAAATCATTTCCTTCCTTTTACTAAAATATCACCAAAACAGTGTAAATGATTTATTAACGAAACATTTAACGATTTCAAAATTTCTAAAAATTGGTTTTAAATGAATATTCTTTTCATTTTTCTAAAAAGGGGCTTTTATCATTTTTACAACAGTTGGAAAGGATTTTTCATTAACATATACAACATGTATGTAATTACCAACCATAATGACAACTAATTTATTTAAAGAATAAATATTTAATTTCCATAGTTCTTTAAAAATAATAATATTCAATAAGTTGTTTTTAAATTTTAAAAATTTGGATGATGTAATTTCAATGTGAAACAGTCATTTTTTTCAATAAATATACCATTTATTATTTAAAATACATTTCTATCAAATATGTAATCCATTTATGTTTTTTATTTCTTTAAAATTTTGTATATATGTTTCTTACAGATATACCTATATTATTCTCCCTTAATTTTATGTGGGTAATTTAGACCTTTTGTTCATATCTAAAATAGCCTCATAATGAAATATATTATAATTTTGATATATGAAAAAATTATACATCACACATTTTCTATGGGTGAATCACATGTTTATTAATTGTGATTGATTTGAATTTTGTGGCCCACATAATCCTAAATATGTTATTATGGGTACATCTAGATCGTTCTCTAATACACTCGGAAAATCATTAGTCTCATGGGGTGTCATGTATTTAATTCGGGAGTAAACCTAATCTATTATTGCATAATATCCACCCTGTGATATTTTCTAGGTAGTATGCCTTTACTAATATTTATTCCATGTTGTATACTTCTACGACACATCTTATTATTCCATGATCTTATGATTCCACGTTATTTATGTTATGATCCCATGTTATTACTCCCAAAACATCTCTTTTTGGTTATCATGTTATAAAAGAGACTCCCATCTTATCATTCTCTATAATATTTATCCTCTTACTAAAATCTTTTCCTTATCTAATTTTTCTATATATTCCCCAGGATATCCCATATGGTTAAAATTATAATTAGGATTTATGAGGTCATTATGGAAAATAAAATATATTTTTTAATTTGTGTGTCGATTGTTTATATTACGACACCAATATTCTAAAGACATCCAGACTCCTGATATTATCATTATAATAAATAAATGTTTATGTCCTAAATCATTTAATATTATGCATAAATGGATTTAAATATTATACACATTTTTAGTGCAATGTTATACTAACCAACTATCCAAACAATGAGGGTTGATTGTTTAGTTCGAGTATGTTATGCATGACTGGTGCACAGTTAGCATAACTATATACCAAATCCAAGTATAATATTGTAAATATATTTTTTAATTATTTTAATACCAATCCAAAAGTATGTTGTATCTAATATTACTCTATAATATTTTCTATCCATCATAGGAATCAACCCCTTACCACGATGAATTATTCTTGTTTCAATTATTTTTATTCTCCCTTGTTTGGGGTGGATTCATCATCATAAGTCTCATGAGACCATTTCGTATCCTATTATTCTATGTTCAATTCCCATACTACTTCCTAATAATGATCATGGAATCTAACGGGTTTAACGTTCATTATTTTAAAAAGGATGTTATTTATATTGGGGATTATATTAGACTTAAAAGGTCCCCTATACTTCTATTTTATTTGAATGACATCTCTTCATAATAGATTCATCAATATATATTAATTGGTTATTTAGAGTTCCCCTTTCTAAAATCATGGTTCCATCAACATTCAAAATACTGATTTATTTAATATAAAATTAATATGTTGTAACCATAATGGTCATATGATAATTTTTTATTTTTATTTCTAAAAACAAACATGGAATTAAGGTTTTCTTTAAAATTAAAAATATATCATTCTATAAAAGTATAAATTTTGAATGTTAGGAATTTATTAAAGTTTTTAAAATGGTATTTAATGAAATAATTAAATGGTTTCTATTAAAAAAAATTCTTAATAAAATTTAAGATCAATTATCATATTATATCTAGTGTTTATAACGGATAAATGCGTATTTAGTTATGGTTTTTTCTATAAGATATTTCTGGTTGTGTTTTAAAGTTATTATATTTGTGTCAATTTTTTTTTTCAAAAAGTTATATTTTTTCCCTATTATTATTTATAACTTAAATTGAGATGAATATTTGTTTTGATTTTTAATTTCAAAAAATAATTTACCCATTTAGAAAATAAAATAAAAGTATTAATTGTTTTATTTCCACCCATGGAGATATGACACTTGATTATTGTTTATATTATAATGAGATATGGTATTTAAAATAGATTTATTAATTATTGGATTTTATATATTATCCCGAATGAGATTAAAATTAACTTGTTTTGATGAGGAAATATTTTAGGATTTAATTATTATAGAATTATATTTACATATAAAAATCAATTATCACATCTATTTTATATATCATGGTGGGAAATAGTAACTATATGGGATATAAAATGAAAGTTAAATCAATATTTATGGTCATGCATAACCTACTACCACCCTTAGTGAATGATTTTTCACCCACCATCGAGTTTCATGCCACCTAGTGATACATGAAGAAAGTATATAATATTTATGAACTGTTAGGATTATAACATAGGTATTTTACAATTTACATGTAGTTATTTCTAGAAACCTCTCTTTATTTACTTTTGTGTTGTCCCATGAAAGATATTATATGATATTTTATGGTCAACATTATTTTTTTCCTTGTTATTACTAATTTATATTATTATTGTCATATATAAATTACTAAATATTATGATATTTTTTATTAGTTTAAAATTTTATTATTAATTAGTTTTCAAAATTTTGTATTAGCACTTATAATTTAGGGATAGTTGATTTTTAAGTTTAAAAAAGATTAATTTTTTATTTAGAAGGGTACATTTTAGGTTTTAATGATTTTAGAGTTTTAAATCATGTTTTCATAGTGTTTTTTAATAGTTGATATCTTATAATATATTATTTTAATACAACAGTAATTGGTGGCATTGAATTCATAATGGGACACATTATAATAAAATATATGAATGTAAAATGGGGGTTCAAAAAATGTTCACTTTTATTGGATTCATTATTTCACTTATAAGTAATTTTTATTATAACATCTATAATAAATAAATTATTCCCTATATAAAGTTTAAATGGACATAAAAATACATTATTATTAGATTTTATAAATGTAAACCAAATGAAAATGTAACTTTTAAATAATTTATTTCAAACTAATGATGTGTGGATTTATTTTAAATTTTAATTATAATGAGAAGTTAGTGAAATCCTATTATACAGGTTTAGAGTAAAGCTTATATACACATGTTTCCGGTATATTGTACTATTATCCAATTATAAAGGTTATATCTAGTTCCATTATTCTAGTGTATGACCATACCATTGGATAGTGCATAGTGTAAATGGAATGAAATGTGTATTTGTTTTGACATGCTGATATGTATAGTTGTTTAAATTATTTGTTTTTATTACAATATCTTAATATGTGACCATATGAAGATTATTACATATTTTACATCTAATTTTTGTGTATTAGTTTTCAGCTAATTTATATGTTTTTCATGTATTATAGAATTCATTATGATTCACACTATTGTACAACTATTTAATTTCATTTTTTTTAAATATCAATATTGTTCAGTTGTTAGACATGAAATCTCAACAACATGAATGTTCATGCTAAACCATTGATTAGGGGATAAGATTATCTTGTTATTCATCTAGTTATTTTTTCACCAAGTGTAGTATGTTTGATGCCATAATACGGGTTTGAATTATGTGGTGATTGGGAACACACTTTGGTTTTTATAGAAAATTGATTCTGGTGACATGGTGGTTTAATAAGTGATTGTTCTCTATAAAATAGCATCAATGATATGTTTTTCTTAATTATTTTGGGTTTTCCAGGTATATAGGAGATATAATTTTTATACATCTAGAGTAATGTGCCTAATATTATTTGGTAAACTATTTCTTATGTTAAAATTTGATAGAGTATATGTAGTAAAGAGTTTTAATTTTGGATTGCAAATTTGATTTTTATTATTTTTAAGTTATTGAGATTTAAATCTATTGTGTTATGTTCAATATTTATGTAACATGTTTTATTTTTAGAAAATATTGTTTTTGATAAAATAGGAGGAATTTTATGTCTTCATAGTTATTGTACATGTGTTGAAAAATCATTCAATGAAAATACATATAGATCCAAATGCCTTCTTATATTTCTCATTTGGGTAGCACATGGTATGTTAAATCCAGAAGGAAAAATTTACACTATTTAAAATAAACTAATTTTATAATGTTTATATTTCTTATATTTCAAATTCACCGCCATTATTTTTTTATCAATTGTTTGAGGTGAATTAAAGTTTATTTTGGGATGTTCTGATACGTATTGATAATGAATTTATTTATTATTATTTTATATTATTATAAATAAAATAGGTATAATAATTAATAGGATTTGGATGTAGATTTATTTTTCAATAAATAAATTATAAATATTTCTATATATTGTAATGGGTTATTATTATATTCTCAATTAAATATTATCATTATTTAAAATTATTTTTTGTGTTCTAAATGTATAAACAATATCGCGATTGATGTTTCCATAAGAATGGTATTTTATGGAAGTGATCGATATGGTGTATTGATAAATTGGATTATTATAGGGCATGAATCATGAGATATTAGCTGAAATATAATTGTATTTATTATTAATGGACTACAAAGAAAAAAACGACCTTTTACGGTTTTTATGGATTTATAAAGTGGATTATTTATTTGTTTTAATGGGTTTAAAATTTGCTACTGTTGGATTTTAAATTCAATGGGGAACATCAAAATCATTTTCTATAGATTACTATAATTGGTTTCATAGTATTAATCCAAATTCATTTAGTTTCATATTAAATATATTCTCTTGTGAATATTATAATTTTGGTGTCTTTTTGTGTTTAATATATTTTCCTAGGATTTTGGGATTAGATGTTTTTTTACATTGATTAGAATATGTTTTCAAATATTTGAGCATCTGGTTAAATTTTAATATTTTTGTGTCATTATCATTAATGAAATATTCCTCCGATAAATATCTTAATGAATTCTCAAGAGGTATCCATATAATATTTTCCTCAAGATAATCATCTAATAAATTGATGTTTGTTTTTTTAGATGTGCATTGAGTAAATGATATTGAATGTGATGTTAGTATTGATCTAGTTTAGAATATGGACATCACACATAATTTTTTGGATCATAGTATTCTATTTAAGAGGGTTATTTTATACAAATGTGAAAGAATGGTAAAACATGATATCTTTTTAATTATATCATAATTCCTTATTTTTCAATGTTTGGTTTTCCAAAGTTAAATTTGAGCATCCTAAATTGAAATGGTTGAGTTATATTATTGTAGAATTGAAGGTATTGATCCTATCATGGGATTTTTTCATAGTTTCATAGTTTAATAGTTTCCCCAAAAATCAATAATAGTTGAAATGTTGATCATGATATTCTATGTCAAATAGGGTGACTTAGAAGTGATGTAGTATTGATGTCATTTGAATAATCATGTATCATATGTTATTGAGTTACACTGAAATGATACACTAAAAAATAATTTTTAATTTTTTTCCCATACAAATATTCAATCTATGACATTTTTGGGTGGTAAAATATATTATGTGGAGTTAGGGACACAATATCCAATGATAAAATAATGGTTGATTGGTTTTAACTAAACAAAATGATGTTCTATTTACCCCTGAATGTAGTAAATTTGGTATTATTTGTAAAAAGTGGATTTTTGTAAAATATTAAAAGGTAGTTGGATATTCTATAAAATATTCATATTTAAAATCTACCTCAAAATCTATATGAAGTATCTCGTTTATGATTAATGGGGAAATCGAGGTCAACAAAATCCAATAGAATAATATTCACTATAAAAATGTTATAGTAACGATCAATTAAGTTATATATAGATATTCTATTTGTTATTTTCAAATAATCATGGAGTCATGTCATCTTGAGGTGTTCAATTTAATTTCATACATATCTACTTTATTTATTCGATGAATTACATTCCTTAATTAAAACTGAGATGCTAGGAATTATTGTTGTTGTGGAGTAGGCCAAACATCGTAGATGGAATAATCTATGGTTGGAAAGTGACTCGAATATTATTGTCTCTTCCATTATAGATGGATCATGTCATCTATCTTGGAAAAGTTATAATCGTTGGGTGACCTTCTTGGACTACCATCGATCTATGAAGCATATTATTACTCACGTATACCGAAAATATAATACTGTTGCAGATGGTTTGGAAAAAAATTGAATTAAAGGTGTTGACTTCATCTGGTTTGATAATCTCCCTGATGTTTTTTTCCCTTTTGAAAATTTATTTCGATAGATCTTCTTTTTTTTGATCATGTAAGTTGGATTTTTTATTTTAATAGAGGGGTCTTTCTTTTCTGGGATAGGTCTCATCTCCTTTTATAAAAAATACAAAATTCCTTAATTAGACTATTTACATAAATAGTACATTTATTTAATAATTATTTATGTTAATTAAATGTAATTTTGCAAGATGGAAATCACATTAAATTTTAGATGTATGATTTTATCATTATTGAATTCAGAGTATTAAATATAATATAATATATATATATATATATTGTATTCATTAGATCACAACATCCTCTTTTCATGAAATTCAGGGCATTCTTTTGTAAATAATTTTATTCTATCATCATATCATTAGTTCAAGGAATATGAAATATAAAATAAAACAAATGAACTATAAATGGTTGGGATACTAAATATAGATGGTCTATTTTTATTAATTCTGTTTCAGTTGTGGATTCCCCTCTTTCTATTTATTCTAGAAGTATTGATTAATTGTGGAGTGGGTGTGAATTTATTTCCCTACCAATCCTATCTTGGGATAGTAATGAGGTTCTTATTGGTTATGAAATGGTTTAAACCTATATAACCATGGGGAATTTATTTCATTGGTTGAATAAATACTAATAGGATTATCTTTATCTTTACAAACAAATTAGGAGTTGTTAGTGTCCTCATGAAATGTTAAATTATAAATTTTTTGTTTTGATCCATCATTTCTTGTGGACTTTATATGGTAAAATTTTGTATGGTGAGGATAATTATGACATCCCCAAATCTAAATTTTGGAAAATAAATTTATTTGTATCTATATTCCAATTTTTTCTATTTTTATTTCAAATGTAACAAAACATGTATTTATAGGATCATATTTTTAATAATTCTTGAATTAAATAATTTATTTCATCATGTTAATTATTTCTTAATATAATTAATATATTATAATTAAATTGATTTAAAATAATAAGTTTTCAATTATAGAATTTCTATTTTAAAAAAAAATTATTTTTAAATTCAGAATGTTGAAATTATATTAGTATGATATTTACATAATTTTATGAAAATGAATAATTTTTTATGAATATTAAAAAATACAGTTTTTTTATAAAATATTGTGTTTTTGTGTAATCATGAAGACATAATTTTGATATAAAATTTATTAAATTTATTTAATAACGAAATTATAATTTTATAAGAGTAATATTGTACATAAAAAATTTAGAAAATTAAAATTATATTATTTCATGATATGTAAAAAAATCATTTTCAGTGTCGTTATAGTACCTTCACAACATTGACAAAGTCAAAGATGATAAATTATTGATAATAATGGTGTGGTAAAAATAGTTTTCACAACTATTTTGTTAATCATTATATATTACAAGTTTTTTATCTATTAAATTATAATTTTAGAGTTATATAAAATGATTTTTATCTAAATGAACATGCCATGCTTACGTGGGGAATGAAAAGAAAAAACAAATTTAAGAAGATTTCAATATATATATATAGGATTGAAGATACATATTGAATGAATATAGAACATTATTTTGAACATAAATAATTTATATTTATTATATTATTTTAATTTTAATTTTTATACATGAAACAATTAAAATTATTTCTTTTGACATGCTGATGTAATGTTTTTCCCAGCATAAGAAAAATAAATTAATTTTTTTTAATTAAATATATAAAAAGTAATAAATTACCCTTATTTTGGCTAAATAATTTTTTATATGTAATGGCCGACCATTGTAACATCCCGATCAGGCTCACTACTACGACGGTGGCTAGACCAGTTGCCATATGGCCTCAAGCACGTCTTCCCATATGACAGAGGCTTCCAACTAGAAGTGCGGGTATCAGGAGGTGATAATGGGGATTATATTCCCTCTTATCATAGACTCATTGTGGAATTATGAGATAATATACACAAGAATAGAGGAAGAAATATATAATCATTTGAGAAAACAATGGAAGTCAAATAATTTCAAATTTATAAGTGTCCATTTCCATTTTATACAATTGATTAAATGCATGAAATGGTGGAGATAAATAATTAAATGTAGTAAATAGTAAAATTGGAATTAAAATTTAATTGAAAAATAAGGAAAAGATTAAAATTCCCACGATCCATCTCCATGAGCATTTGGTTCTCCAAATCGTTCTTTTTCTTCGAACTCCCATGTGCAAGCAAACAACAAGCTACATAGGTCTTTTAAATATAAGGACTACTCATGTAACAAGGGTACCCAAGTAGTGTGTGAGATAAAATTCTCAGTAGTCTGATAACCATCAGTGTCTAGCCTTATCATGATAGTGTAAGAAAAATTAAATAGTGATTATGTATGAATAATAATAAAATATGGAATATATTACCATCACTCATCCATGTTACGATAAGACACTTTCCAACAATACCTGGTTTATCCCCTATCTAGTTATTTAACATTTAACTAGTTTAATAGTTGATTATGGAAAATTTATTATTAAGTCACCTCATAATAATAGTGATGTTTCAATGATGTAACAAGTAAACTTGTAATGATATCTACTAGTGAATTCCCATGGTTAAAGAAAATGTGAGGTGTACTTCAAGGGTCTCTATCTTAGTAATAACAGTAGCAAGACTAATGGTATGAATGTTATCCAATTAACATTGTCTATGGAATTCACTAATAAGGCACCTACTTAGTCAACGGAGTTCATCCATAGTAAAATTTTGCTAAGAAAAGACAGGGCCCTATGGGCTTTAACCATGGAACCTATTTATCAATGCTGGATCCAAGGAGTATATCTAATTCATCCGACTATTGAGTCTATGGAATTCATCCAAGGTAAAACAGGGCTATGAAAGTGATTAGGCCAAATCGGTTTTAATCATGACACTGAAATATAATTTCTAGATCTAGGTATCGTAGTCCAAGGCATCCTATAGTACTACATGAGGGATCCCAAAGTGTAATACTAGGAATCCAATGCTAGACAAGGATAAATTATAGGTGGGTCTTTATTAGCCACTAAATGACAATAATATTCATTGTTAATATATATAATATTCATGTTCTTTATTATTCATAAACACAATTTTAGTTCATTTTACACTTTGAACATCATTTCACATTATGATGGTAATTTCTTCTTAAAATGCACTATTATGTGGTACATTTTTAAACATCATTTGAAGTACCCAATGATTCGTCTGATTTTAAGGAATGTAATTATCCATATTTAAATTTTATAATTTGGGAAATTTATCTACACTTAAATATGATCATGTTTCATTTAGGGATCAATGGAGAATTCATGGAAGAAGATGGGGATATTTTGTGATGAGAGGAAACAATTCTGGAGAAGTTAGATTGGACACCAGCCCACTGATGAGAATGTAGGGACCCACATAAAAACCCAATGAATCACAAATTTCTTGGGATTCTAGAATAAATATAGAGGAATAAATCATTATTAAGGATTCAGTGCTAATTCATCATCCATTGTGGTCATTTAGGGGGCCCAAGTTAGAGATAAAATTCTGGGCCAGATTCTGCGGCCCAGAAAAACATGCCACTAATCTAAACATATCCATGTATATACAACTACAAATGGGACCAAAGATTACAGGAGGTTATGAGACATCCGGTGATCCAGTTTCTTCTTCTATGGCCGACTCTAATTCATCCATCTATAAGGTCATCCAAGCGCGTCTGTTTGGTGGATGAAAGCTGGATGCCACCTCGGGTCAAGGGTGGAAAAAACAACTCTCCCTCAACTTTCAACCCAATTTTTTCCTATCAAAATTAATTTATGAGACTTGGAATATTGATTACTCAACCCAACGCATCAAAAATACCTATTTATGGTAGTACTGGTGACAGAGATGAGGATCGTTGGAGCATTGTTTTCAACTTAATGTTTTGCTGCCAATTTTTCTTTATAACGTTCTTCCTTCACATGTAAGTTGTTTTAATTCATCCTAGATTCTTAATAAAAGTTTCTATTCTACTATTATTATGTTATTCTCCATCTCACTTTTATACCGTTGCCTCAAGGTATGAATTTATTCACACCAGACATTGTGAAATTATTCACACAACGGTGGGGTGATCATTTTCTTTTTATTGTTTTCTTTACTTCTTCAATTCCTCTCTCATGAGTCTACTTTTCATTTCCATTGAAACCATTACATCAATGGAGGGATAACCCACTAATGGGTTGATCCAATGGAGTCAAAAGGGTCTGTATTGGATTTTATTTATCACCTCATTAATGTATAATCACTTCTTTTAATTGTGATTTTCATTTTATGAATTTAAATCTTTTTCATCCTTGTTGAATTTTAAGGCCACATACTTCAAGTGATAATACAATCCTTTACCTTGGAGTGCTCATAAATTAGATCCTCCAAGTGTATAAGTGATTAGTATTATGGTGTGTTGGTATAAAATCAGTAAGTGATGAAGTTTTTTATCTCCATAAATGAACTCAACTCAAATATAATAAATTGAAATAATTGAATAGGGAATACGTCCAATCAACACCAAGTGATAACCTAGGATCATCTCATTATTTTAAATTGCATTCACTTATGTCTTTTATATTTCATTTAAAACCATATTAAATCAACCCAATTTGGCCACTTCAAAGCCAAAAAAAGTCCATAGAGTGTACGTGTCTATTGGTTTCATCTTAGGTCTCTGAGGATTCGAGAACCCAAGCTAAACTACAAGGACTGTTCTACCTTCATCTCATGGGTATATATGAGAGTGAATCAATTTTTGGAACCTTTTCCAGGGACCGAGGTAAGTTATCATAGACACAATCATCCTTTTTTTCATCCCTATTCTCTATCCTCACCCCTCACTCCTATAGAAATCATTTTTGAACAAGACCAAACATGGGGAACCTCTCCCTAAATTGATCACCCCACACCAAGTGTGATGTAGAATGACCATACTAGTTTCTACTGGTGGGATAACCAACAAACAACTGAGACACAATGTTTTAACTCATATTCTCCACAAAACATTCAAAAATATAATGAGTTTCAATCCCCACATAGCCAATTTGAACATCCTCCAATGGAATTCGAACAACATAGTTATCCTCCTAGAATAGACCATCTGTCTCAACCCTGTATCAATCCTAATCCATTTCTATTACTTGAAAAAAAAATCAACAAATGGAGATAAAGAATTTTTAGGTTTCATCATTGAGGTTAGAACTACCAAGCATTAAAAATTTTGAGGAACCCATCCCTACACAAATTGTCCCTTCCATAACCTTATGTGAATTTTCTAGTTTTCCATAAAAATTTCATGAATTTACTGAAGAGAAAACCAATGGATTTTGGTAATATGAAGAGGATCAAGGATTTTTTATGGATTTTTAAATCAAGAGGAAACTGAATTTTCGTATTCACAATAGGGAAATTTGATATCATGGATTGAGTCTCTTGAATATAACTCCATTGATAATTTTTCAAAAACAAAAATCACTGAACCATTAATAGAAATAAAAAATTTGAGTCCATACCCTTTCTTGAAACTGATCTTTATAATTTGGTGGTTGAATCTTCTATTCAAAAGGACCTATTTTTTTGAGAAATTTGGAAAATGAAACTGAGATGGATTCAAAATACCCACTTGTGTATAAATGTCTTATCCAATCTGAGATAAAATTTATTATACTTCCCTCCTCTCTAAATAATACCTTCATAAGGTATAATCATAAACATTAAATTGGAATTAATTCTTCTTTTTAAACCAAAAAAGTTCGAATGATCATTTATTTCTTAGGAAATAGTATAGAGGAAACTAGATCAACCATTTTTGATATTGCTTTGATTTTACCATAAATTTTAGAACATAGGTTTGTCCGTGAAACAAATTATAAAAATTGAATCAATCTAAACCTAATATAATTGGTGAATCATTTGGTGCATAAAAGGTTGAAAGTTGGTATTGGGTATGTTGTGGGGTTCATGTCGAGCAAGCGACATTAAACCAAAGCGTTGCAGGGGAGGAAACCAGTGGTTTTCATCTTTGTGAATCATTTTTTTTCTTAAAATAGTATTAATTAATCATTTTTATATTTTAAAAAATAGACTATTGACAAGTTCTTAGATTATGAGTATGGATGGGTATAAAAGGGGAGCACCATATTCATATGTGTCACGTGGTGTTATCCTTGAGTAATACTATACAAAAAAATTTAAAAAGAAGGAAATGTATCATCAATTCGTTTTTATGTGTTTGTATGTTAAAATAAAAATAAAAATATAATAATAATAATAATAATAATAATAATAAAAAGGCCACATCGTAAGTCATGGGGAAAACCCCGTCACAATCGGTGAAGCCGCATGGAATTGAACAAGGGACCGAAGGGAGACAGGGGCGCACACTTACCATTGAACTACGGCCTTTTGTGCATCCTTATTCTATAAGTTATATATATATACATATATTTCAATTTCATTATTATATATATATATATATATAGTTTTTGTTTTTTTTTATTGTTTTTTTCTCCACTAGGGAATTCTCAGAGTGATACTGAGATCAAGGGATTAAGAGGGAGCAGCAAAAATTTCAACCTCAACCACCAGGTGATTTTGTTCCATGATCCTCATATTTCAATTTCCTTTTTAAAAATATTTTATTTGTCTCTACTCCATATAAATTTTCATTTCTTGAAACACTAGAGATAGTTTTGTTTTATGTTGAGGGGAGTTGAAATAAATAAAATTGCTTTTTTGAAAAACAAAATTTGAAAAAAAATGTGTGTAAATGGAAGGAAATATTCCATTTACTTTGAACAAGGTAATACACATTGCACACTATGAAAATGAATATAAAATAATTTATTATGCCCTAATTATTATTTTAATCCTTGTATAATTTCATAAGCATAGATTTTGGAAAGTGTGGATGTCCAATGTGATATTTCATTGTTTATATTTTCATCCAAATAAAAAATCACAATTCACGTCATTTGGATAGTGGGGTATTAGCTTTATTTCAGGGGGTCCCATAAATATATATCATAGGTTTGGTGATCATTTTAGTTTTAATATGATTATTCAATAAAAAAATTTAAAAAATTATTAAATTTGAACATAGAGCATTGAAATTACCTAATGTGTGGCTTTCGGCACTTGGGGATCATGAGTCCATAGTTTTCTGGTCCAGAGTAAGTAACTTTATCTCTATTTATTGTAATTTGAATTTTTTTTACAGATTTCACTCAAGATGATGACTGAGTATGTGGGATTCACTTGGTTCCCTATGGTCATTAAGCCAGGAAGTCATTGGCAAAGTCTCGCTATATGGGTTAACTTTTTTTAGTAAAATTTCAATTACCATGGAAAAATTTAAAAAAATAATAATAATAATACAATAAAAAAATTTGAATACTCATCTTAATATTGAAATGTTATTCCACCTAGTGCTTCTGTAATTTCCCCTTGAATAAAGATGAACCCCCCATGTCTATTGTGATGCACAACACATCCTCATACTTGATTAATATTGGATGAAATATGGCAATAAATTTGAAAATGGAATGGGATTTCGATTGGGATCTTATTATGAAACAATCTTGTATTAAAATATTTTTATGGGTTTCATGTTTATTTGGTATATGTTTTATTGGTGATCATTGTGTATTAAAATGTTTTTGTCAAAGGTACTTCGAATTTCATATTGATGAGATATATTTTGCTCAGGACTAGAAAAACTCAAGTTGGTGGGTGTGATTAGCCACTAAATGAGGCTAATATTAATTGTTAATATATATATATATATATATTATTCATGTATTTTATTAGACATAAACACCATTTTTGTTCATTTTACACTTTGAACATCATTTTACATTATGATTGTAATTCCTTCTTAAAATGAACTATTATGTGGTACATTTTTTAAAATCATTTAAAGTACCCAATGATTAATCAGATTTTAAGGAATGTAATTATCCATATTTCAATTTTTTATTTTGGAAAATTAATATACACTTAAATATTATCATCTTTCATTTCAGTATCAATGGAAAATTCATGGAAGAAGATGGGGATATTTTGTGATGAAAGGAAACAATTCTGGAGAAGTCAGATTAGACACCAGCCCACTGATGAAAATGTGGGGCCCAAAAAACAAACCCAAAGAAGCCCAAATTTCATGGGATTCTAGATGAAATATATAAGAATAAATCATTATTCACGATCTTGTGCTAATTAGGCCTCCATTATGGTCATTTAGGCTGCCCAAGTTAGAGATAAAATTCTGGGCCAGATTCTGCGGCCCAGGAAAACAACCTACTATTCTAATCATATCTCTGAATCTAAACCCAAAATTGGACCAAATATTATAGATAGTTAAGAGACATCCTAGGATCCATTTTCTTATTCTATATCCCAATATAATTCGGCAATCTAGAAGGTCTTCCAAGAACGTCTGTTCGGTTGATGAAAGTTGGATGCCACCTCGGGTCAAGGGTGGAAAAATCAACACTCCCTCAACATTTCACCCACCTATGGACTGTCAAAATTAATTGAGGAGACTTGGACTATTGAAGACTCGACCCAAGGCAGCACAAATGCCTATTTATAGCAGTTGTGGTTCAGGAGTTGTGGATCTTTGGAGCTTTGTTTTCATCTTATTGTTAAGATGCCAATTTGTCTTTGTAACGTTCTTACATCACATGTTATTTGTATTAATTCATCCTAGATTATTAATAAAAGTTCATATTCTACTATTATTCAATTATTCTCAGTCTCACTTTGATAATGTTTCCTCGTGATGTGAATTTATTCACACCAAACATTGTGAAATTAGTCACACAACGGTGGAGTGATCATTTTCCTTTTATTTTTTTCTTTACTTCTTCAATTCCTCCCTCATGAGTCTACTTCCCTCTTACATTGAAACCATAGCATAAATGGAGGGATAACACACTTATGGGTTGATCCAAGGGAGTATAAAGGGTCTGGATTGGATGTTATTTATCACCCCATTAATGTATAATCACTTCTTTTAATTGAGATTTTTATTTGATGATTTTAAAACTTCTTTGTCATTATTGAATTTTAAGGCCCCATACTTCAAGTTCTAATACAAACCTTTACCTTATAGTGCTCATAAATTTGATCCTCCAAGTGTATAGGTGATTAGTATTATGGTGTGTTAGTATAAAATTAGTAAGTGATGAAGTTTTTTGATCTCCTTAAATGAAATCAACTCAAAAATAAGAAATTGAAATATTTGAAAAGGGAATACGTCCAATCCACTCCAAATGATAACCTTGGATCAACTAATTATTTTAAATTCAATTCACTTAAGTCAATTAGATTTCATTTAAAACCATATTAAATCAACCCAAGTTGGCCAATTCATTGCCAAAAACAATCCATAGAATGTACGTGTCTATAGGTTTGTTCTTAGGTCTCTGAGGATTTGACAACCCAAGGGAAACCTCAAGGATTGTTCTACCTTCACCTCTTTGGTAAATTTGAGCGTAAATCAGCTATCGACCAAAGAAATTTGTATTCTAGATTTTAGAATGGGTTCCTCGAGTACTCATGGAATTCCGTTGGGAATCCAATGTGAGCTTGAGTCAAGCCAATCCTATTTTGATAATGAAGTCTTATATAATTAATAATGTTCAAGATATTTCATTTCATCTGCATTATAAGGCCATGTTGTATACAACTATACTTTTAATCTGTTAAAAGTAGATTCCATATTTAATCTTCATTCCCCTAACTTCCATTAATGTAGTAATGGGTGCTACAGACATGTAACCATTTATTCATTTATGAACCTGGGTCTATCCATGGAATTCGTACTTGGGAATACATGCCTCTCCTATGGTGTTAATAGTATTCAATACATTCCAAATAATTTAATAATCTCATTTTAAGGTTAATCATCATGCATTATCCATTTAAAATAATACAACTCATTCAATTTACCAAATCATGTCAATTGTAAACATATGGACATATGGGTCATTTAGGAGCTGATAATGGAAAAAGGTGATCACCAACATAGGTAATACCAATATAAAAACTAACCATGCACGTATATGGTTACTTGGTTCCTTAATCATTTAAAAAGTGAAACTCTATATTTCTAATTCCATTTGGGGTTATTTTCTAAACATGTCCTATTTCAAACAGAACTTCAAGACAATAAAGGAATATCAAGATAACAATCCCTGAAATCATTAAATCATATTCACTACTTTTATATTGAAGGAATCACTAATCTGTTGGTGGGGTTTTAATAAAATAATAAATGATTTTTCTTATCAAGAAAATCATTTACTACTTTTATCATTTAAAACATGAGACAAGCTAAATTCACATTTAAGAGGAATTTATTTTAAACACTTCACTACATGAATTAAATTATAACAAACATGCAGAAAAAAATTTATTAATGAATTTATATTATTGAGGACTTGGAAAGGGACACTACCTCAGGGTGGAACCAAATAAAACAATCATCTCTGGGAACTTTCTAACATGAAGTTGTTACTACCCACTTGCACACACATACATTCACACACACACATATCCCTAACCTAATTCATATGATTCCCTTTTCCATTATGGAACATGTATGTGGAAGATATTTGTAAATTTATATATATACATACCTATTCATGTGAGATAATACCTTAAAAGGTGATCAGAGCTCCCTACAAACGATTCTAGAGACATAAAACACCTTAATGTCCTAAATAAAAATGTGTGAAGATAATAAGGGGGTATAATCCCTGACATCAGACTACTACAACAATCCAAAACCACATAACATGGTCTATATTACAATCCATTAAAAATGAGGAGTTCAAAAACACGTAAAGACCATAAATTTTGGGGTTCAAAACCAAGTGGTGTTAGGAAAATTTCACCTCAGATGGCAGAGTAGAAATGAAATAATCCAAACTACCTCGCCATCGGTGATGGTAAACTAAATACACACAAACATGTTCCAAGAGACCATCTGTACGACCTAGAACTGAAGGAACACATAAAATTGAAAGAAACCCAACCCTGGATGTTGGACCTCACCACAATGGGAAACATAGATGCCAAAATTAGGCTGAATACCAGGATGAGAAGGATGTAGGGTTCTTACCTCAAGGATTCAGATAAATATATAGTGGAAATTTTGGTTTAATTAGTGATATAGTGGACCCCGTAGGAGGGGGTCACGACACGTCGCAAGTGGAACCGCCCTTGGGGTTCATCGTGTAGTATTGGAGAGAGAGTGGTGAGGATTTGAGGGTGTATGTATTTTTATTTTTATTTAATTCAATTAAATCTGATTTTGAAAACTGGTTTTCACACACAGTTTTTGGTGCATGGTTTAAAAATTTTAGTTCAAATCATGCTCCCCCATCGGGATACTTAGTGCACCCCGCATGGGCTAGAATCACAGTTTTGAACACCGAGCCCACCACATACGTACACCTCATTCCACCTGTATCCATCCTAACATTTTTCTAGCAATGGTCCACATGGTTTTAGAAAAACCTTTCACCCTATGTAGACCCTCTAATGCAATGAGTTTCTTGGACCAACACTCCCAAAACAGCTCGAGCCATTAGGGAAACTTATCAAGCCATCAAACGCACCCAAAAAAATATTTTGAAAGGCTATAACTCCCAGAATTTCTTTCTAAGGATCGGTTTCAAAAATTACCAACATAATAAATGAAAATTTTCAAAAACATTTGTATTTTAGTCTGGTTCAAAAAACACTGAACTCTAAAAATTCCCCCCATTAAAAATTCACATCCCTAAGAATCCATTGAACAGAAAGAAAACATCGCCCAACCTATTAGGGTCGTGATGTTCCGTTCAAATGGTTGTATTGTGTTTCCAATGCTTGCATATCCTTTAAGTGGTTCCTTTTTGTTCCACACTTAAGCCTTTACTAACTAAGTCAACACTCACTTCCCATCTATAACATAGAAACATAGCTTACATGATCCTATTAATATAGAGACATGATCAGTTTATTTCATAGATAATCATTTGACCGTTGGTGATCTCCACATTAGTTCTTATCTTAAATATGGTGTCAAAACCATGCCAAGGTGACTCAACAAGAAGATCATCTATACAAATCACCCTTATTAGAATCCAAATGATGCTCCGACCAAGATTTCAGTAAAAATGAGTAGTCAAACACCGACCATCCTAATAGAAAATGGTCATTAATTCATTCAAAGGAGAAAATGTCGTCCTTGAAACCACACTTGACTTCACTTGAAAATGTGCTTTAAATTGGTTCCTTACAACCATGTACCTTAAACAAGAAGAAGATATAATTAGTCGAGCCACATGGCTGACTTATCTTGATGTTTTCCGGCTTAGGCGACCAGAGAAATTCAAATGAAATGGATGGATTCCATGAGTCTGACAAAGGAATTCATACTTAAGAACACAGAAATAAATAAGGACTTACCAGGCCTCGATAAGAATTATGTGTTAGCAAGTAACACTAAAAGAGTTCACCCTTCAAGCTCAAAAGCTTTTAAAACATTAGAATGGCCTAAGACCAATGCTCTTATATTTAATATATGATGAAGTCATGACAAGGGACATCCTAATCACAATGAAGAATGCACTAAGATGGTTGAAAGAGTTTTAATTCAAACACACCCAACAACTTAACGAAAAAAATATTCGAAAAATAAATGTTTGACTTCAAGGAAGAAGATCAGCTTCAACAACCAATGCAACAACACATAGCTGAATAGACGCCTTTACTACGTAAGGAATCCCTTGATCACTCTATACTTAACCACATATGAATTCAAAGGCCCACAGTGTTTTCCCAAGGCTGCATACACAACATACTCATCTTCGTCGTCCTTCCGAGCAAGTACTGACACATAATTAAAACATGCAAGACTCATGGGAATTAATGTAATATTGACCATTTAAAAATGATCCTCCATAGGTTGTGATCCTTCTACATAGAAGGATTCATTTACTAGATTTCAATGCGACACAAACCACATCTTGAGATTCTTAGTCACAAAAGTAGGAAAAATAACCAATCCTAAGTTATTGAGATCAAAACAACTAAAATAAACATGTGACAATCCTCCGATCTACGATCACTGTGTCCAAACATAAAATAAGGTCAATGTAATGATATCGGCATGTCAAAACACATAAGTCTTCCAAAATCCTTCCTAAGCAATGATTTGAAATTGATTCTTTAAAGCCATGTTACACTACTATGGATTTGACCTGAGACTATGCTTAATAGATAAAAAAAAATTTATTTGAGAGTCCTATTGCCTCATACTACCATTATGCTAGAAAACGTGGTAACCATTAGTCCATTTTGAAGACCATGAATGGGTCAAATGACCTATGATGCAGCCAAACAAGCCAAAAGAATGTCTATCCTATAGAAAATGAGCATTTCCCAATATTTAGGCCCATAAAAAGGTCATGAAAAACATGACCACCAATCTAAACAGGGGATTCATTGGAAACTGAATTTCCTATTAGGGATAATGAAACTCGAACAACACTGAATGTCAAAAACACATTTTTTAAGAAAAGAATCAATATATAAGGCTGATACCTACCACTATTATCCTGTAATGTATTAAAATGGATGACCCAAACACCATGCCACACTAACAAAATGCACTATGCTCAAAAGTTATTCATCAATCAATTTTTAAGAAATAAACGCATACTGATAATGACCACACATCCATTCCAAGGAAACACAATGACAAAACTTTCACTACAATTATGCAAGGGTTCTAAAGTGGAGACACCACTATAGGTTCAATTTCCAATATGTTTACATTTATTCCTGTTCCAATAATTCATATGGTTTAAAACCAACATGAAGTATCCATTATAAATTAAGACAACCATGTTGTATCAATATTCATTTTTAAAATGATTAACACCTATTGAAAATCAGTAATTAATTAAGAAATTTATCACATTAATTACTTTTGAAATTTTAAAATATAAGTTGACCTACAAGGGTCCCTTTATAACCATCCTGGGTTCTCTATAAATCAATCCAATTTCAATTTTTTAAATTATTAAGGCTCAAACATCCAATGGGTCTTGTCAAATTATCATAATACTACTAGCCTAGTTGGTTTGAGTTGTTATTTTAATAATTTTACGAATTCATTTCATGTTATAAATAAACAACATTCCCATATATAAACATATCAAGGTACAACATGCCATTTTATTTAATATGGGTTTCAATTTCCCAATTATTGAAGCTCCCATACACTCTATAAATTAAGAATTGGCTCTTAATTATCGATATCACTTACATTTCAGTATTTATCATGATCAAAAATAATGGACCAGTCATAGGGGTGGTCACATACAAACATATAAAGTTCTTATAAACATTACATTTCTTCATTTGGATCCCATTTAATAAAAAAAATTCACGTTATAAATGAATTTACCATCCTTTTAAAATATTTCAAATACACAGGTTAACCTTTCTCATCCATAAGGTGCACATTCACCTTGGAATAGAAAAATAGCTCCCATCATAACTATAACCAATACACATGGCCCAGGAAACCATTTACGTGTATCAATGTAAGAAAGCATGTAACTAAAAGAAGCTAACAAACTGCTACATGATGAAATCATAGACGTATGGTATAACATGTAGTAATCATAGAAGTAATGCTAATGAATTTTCTAAAACCATTTAATTCTAAACATGGAACATCACTAAAGAAAATAATCATGTCCGCGGGAAAACTAAAATGCAACTACGTGGCATTACACTATGCATGGAATGTGAATTTCATATGTGCCTATATGATAAATTCAATGCATGTACAATTCCATACTAGGCCAAGAGTAAAAATTCAATATACTCCATAAATCATAAGCACCAAAAAACACCAATCACTCAAGGTGAAATCAAATAAAATTTAACACCAAACTGCATGAACAACATTCTCTATCCCTGACCACAATGTCATTCCACATATACGGGGTGATCAATCCAAAGAACAACTATTTTCCAAGAACCAAAACACTCATCATCCCCCATCTACCAACCCAAAATAGTATGACAAATGAAATTGTTTTTTAACAACCTCTAATATAACTTTGTAACATCTAGTCATGGTTCACTGCTAAGATAGTCACTGTACTAGTCCCGACATGTCCTCAAGTGTGTTTCTCCATAAGCTAGAATCTTTCGAATTATATCGAGGGTCTTAGGAGGTTTGAGTTGGGAGATTATTCCCTATTATCAGATTTGAACAGTGATATTATTTGAGAATAAACATAGTAATATTGAAAGTAGTATAAAAAAAGTAGAAAAATAGCGTAATATGGATGATTTTAATTTCAAAAAACTATCCTACAATAGTTTATATAATGGATGAAATGCAGGTCATGGTGGAGTACATGAATGGAAGTAGTAAATTGTACAATAGGATTTTCAATACAATAGAAAAATATGGAAAAGACAACAAGATGCACAAGTGATCTCCACAAGAATCCAGAGCTCCAACACTGTCCCTTACCCATAACTCCCAAGTGCAAGAAAACAACAAACCACCTATGTCCTATAGGTATAAGGTCTACTCAGGAACCAAGGGTATCTGAATAGGGTTGGAGATATAAATCATAGTAGGCCTACACCCACTGGTGTATTTCCTAATCCTGATATGTAATATAAATTAAATAGAGTGAAGGTATGAAAAATAATAACAGATATAATAAATTAACATCACTCATCCGGGTTCTAGGAAACACCTGACAGCTATACATGATTTATCCCTAGGCTGGTGTCTAAACATTTTACCAGTTCATTAATTGATTATGAATAGTTTATAATTATGTCACCTGTTAACAATATAAAAGGTTCCATGATGTAATAAGGCAACCTATAATGATAGCTACAAGTGAATTCCCAAGGGGACCAACCTGGAAATGTAGACCTCAAGGGTCGCCAAATAATGTTATAATTGTATCCACAACAAGGGTAAGAGTGTAATCCAAGAAGCACTGACCCATGAATTCCATAATAAAGTAACTTTTGAGTCAAAGGAGTTTATCCCAGGTAAAACGAGGATATGTAAATACTGAGACCTATGGGATTTAACCATTGAATATACATTTCATTAATGGGTCTAATGAGTGTATCAATGTCATAATGTTGTTGTGTCCAATGAATTAATCAAATGTAAAACATGGCTAAGAAAATGATTGGGCCTAATGGGATTTAACCATAACAACTACATTTCATTTCTAGATCTAAGGAGCATAGTTCAAGGAATCCTGTATTTTTACATGATTTATCCCATGATGTTATACTAGGCATCCATTGTTACACAAGGATCATGTTCTATGTGGGTCGTATCCTAAGAAAGAAAAGTCCTTGAATTTGAAATGGGGTCCTCGAGTGCTCAAGGCATTCCCATGGGAATCCATGGTCAGATTGAGTTATGCCATTACTATTTTGATAATTAAGTCATATATAACTCATAATGGTTAATACATTTACTTTCATTATCCTGACAAGACAAAGTAGAAAAAAAAATTCATTTACTCTGTTTAAGGCATATTCAATAATTACGGTTTGTTCTGCTAACTTCCATTAATTTGGTATGGGGTGCAACATACATGTAATCATTTATTGATTTATGAACCTGAGTCCGTCCATGGATTAACTACATGGGAATCAATGTTTCAGCCAATGTGTTAATAGTATTTAATACATTCCAAATAAATTAATAATATAATTTTATGTTTAGTCATCAGGAATTATCCATCTCACTTAATTCAACTCATTCAATTTACCAAAGTATATCAATTGTAATCAAATGGCTCCATGGGTCACTTAAGAGCTGTCAATGGAAAAATGAAATCACCAACACAGGTAATTCCAAAAAAAACTATAAAATCGCTTAGACGAGGCCTTGTCTCTTTAAACATTTAAAAAGTGAAAATATATATTTCAAATTCTAAAAGTGGACATCTCTTAAACATGATATATTTTGAATCATAACATCAAGGAAATAAAGAAATATCTAGACAAAATTCCATCAATGAATGAAAGCATATGGACTACTTTTATCATGAATAAAACACCCCTCTCTTGGATTGTTTTAATAAAAAATCATGATTTTTATTATCACAAAAATCAATTATTACATTTAGAACATAAAACATGAGAAATTATAAATTCATATTTAAGAGGCATTTATTCTAACACTTCACTGCATGAATAAAATTGTAACAAATGTGTAGTATGAAATTTATTAAGTTATTTATAAAATTGAGGAATTATAAAGGGACTCATCCTTAGGATGGAACCAAATTGAAGAATCAACTCATGGGTTTTTATAATGAGAAGATTCTGAAAACCACTTTCATGCATATACATTAATAAATATATATATGTGTGTGTGAGTGTGTTTGTGTGTGTGTGTGTCTATATATATATATATATATCCTTAACCCAATGAATGTGATTCCATGTGCCATGAGGGAAGACATACATGGAAGATATTTATATATTTATATCTATACATACCTTTACAAGTGATAGAGGACCATCAACAGTGATAAAAACTGAAGAAAACCCATTCCAGGGACATAATATTCTTTATGGTCCAAAATTAAAAGGTCTGAAACCAAGCAGTGGGTATAATCCATTACCTCGAATGAAATTGGAAATACGAAACCACATGGAAATGTCCAAAACAATACCAATTAAAAATTATTATGTAAAAAACACTTAAATAACATAAATTATGTTATGTGAAACCAAGTGGTGGTAAGAAAATCTCTCCATGGATGGTGGCGGTGAAGCGAAATTATCCAACCCACCTCTCATTCATTTGTGGATGGAACACAAACAAACTTGTCCTCAGAGATGATCATTATATCCTAGAACCACAAGAGCACCAAAAATAGAATCAAAACCTAACCTAAGGTGTTCGTCCAAACCTCACTAGGAAAACGAGAGGCTGAATTTCTACTGGATACTTTTAGGAGAAGGATGGAGGGTGCTTACCTTAATGATTCAGATGCTAATCTTGTGGAAAACCAGGTTGAATCAGCAAAGGAGAGGAGGCTGTAGGATAGGGTCATGACAAAACGGAAGGGTAACCCTCCTTGGGGTGTTTCATGTGGGATGGGTAAGAGAGGGGGGATAGTTTTAGGGGTTAATATTTATTTTATTTTATTTTATTTTAATTAAAATAAATTCGATTATTAAAACTGGTCTCAGTTCATGGTTTTGGCCAGCTGGTTTAAAAAAACATGTACCAACAGTGCGCCCCCTTTTGGGCATTTGGGGAACCATAGACAGGCTGACTACATAGTTTGGAAAACCTTGTGCATCCCATGAATATACCACCTCTCACCTGCAACAATTGGAATGATTTTTCAACAATGTTTCACATGGATTCAGACAACCCATATTCCCAGTGCATACCCTTTAAAACATTGATTTTCTTGGTCCGGTGCTCCCAAAACACCTCAAGCCACTAGGGAAACTTCTTAGGGCCTTCAACAAATCCCAAATACATAGGTTTAAAAGGTACAAAAACTTTTAATTCCAATCTGAGGATCTGTTTAAAAAATGACCCATTCAATAAACATAAAATCTCAAAAACATTCGTATTATTATTCAGTTAAAAAACATAACACTACAACCATTTTATCTTTTGGATTATAATTTGGGAAATTTTTGGACCCTCATGAATCAAATTAAGTACATTGTAATATTTTTTAAAAAAGGAATTCAGGTTATCAAATTATAGTGTTTAATTAGTATACTATTTTAATTAATGGTTTTCCAAAAGATTTTTTAGAACACATATATTTTATTAAATGATAATAAATTTATATTATTCATGTAATTTTAATTTTAATTTTAATTTTTAGGGAATGAATAAACACTTTAATGGATTGAACAATTTTAATGTAGTAATATTTTAATTAATGAATAAATAAAATAAATGATATTAAAAACAATAAAATTAATATAATTTTATATTTTTAAGATAATTTATTAATTCAATATATAAATATGATATGTAAATAATATAATAAAAAATTTATTCTAATTTGAATCATTATTTCGATGTTTTTAAATTCATATCGATGAATAGTTTTTAATTTCACAATAATTATTTTTAATGAATAAAACATTTTATTAAATTATTTATAAAAAATTGTCAGATAATTAAAATAGGTTAATATTATGTCAAAAATGTAGTCCCATTTAGTTTTTATGCCTTATTTTATTTCATAAACCCTATAATAAAATTATTATATTTTAATAATATTTTAAATTCCTATGTTACCCCTCACTTAAATTATAAAATGAGGCTCCTTGATTCATAAATATTCATCACCAAGAACCTTCAAGATTGACCGTACACTGAAAAATTCACTTTTACACTTCTATATCATCATTATAGAGGGCTTATTTTAGGAAGAACACCATCTTTTGAGGTCTTATGGGGTTATGAAAAGCGATTCTCAAAAGAAGTGGATGACAAAGAAAAGTATGTGATGAGTCGAACACAAAAAAATAGAATTGTTTTGAAAGAATTATTTTTATTATATAATATAATACATTCAATGAAAATATTTTTTCTCATTCACGGTTGTATATATTTTCATCATCTATATTTTTTTTGATATATTGTGAACTTTTATGAAAATCTATATTCTAATGTTTATGTCTCCTTAAATGATTGTATTTCATCTAGGAAGGTAGATTTCAACAAAATATATTGAGTTTAATGAAAATTGTGATTTATTCATGACAATAAGTATTAAAATTATTTTCCTCTATGAAAATTATTTATGAATGATTTTTAAATGTTTATAGTGTTCTATGAATGAGAAAGGATGTTCTTCTAAAATGTTTCATAAAATTCATCATTAGAGTATCATATTTGATGATAAGGTATGTGAAGTGAACCCATCAATTTAAGGGGAATATTTACTACATGTGATAATCCATGTGATCACATGGTTTTCATACGAACTATCATGTATGATTTCACTTTAAAAAGAGATATTATTTTCAAATTATTTTATGATAAATCCAAGTGTTTTTTAAAAATGATTTTAGAATGGCATTTAAAGAATTACAAGTATTTTAAATATTTCTAAAAGTGTTTTCCAATGAATATTTATCAAAAAAACATGTTTATAAGTTAAATCAATATTTTTTATGTAAAGTTTTTTACTAATATTTTTTTTTAGAAATATTTTAAAATATGTTAAATTTTTTTATAAACACTTAGAGTGAGAAATAATTTCTCACCCTATGTATAAAAAATTATTTTCCACAAGTTTAACAGAAATTATCATAATGAATTAATTTTTCTTAAAGAGTTAGTGCATCCAATGGATTTTATTT
This sequence comes from Viscum album, assembly GCA_963277665.1. Lineage (NCBI taxonomy): Eukaryota > Viridiplantae > Streptophyta > Magnoliopsida > Santalales > Viscaceae > Viscum > Viscum album. Next base: position 1,607,843,602 of record OY728127.1, on the reverse strand, counting down.
ATTTTATTATGTGTTTTTATAGTTTTGAAAATATGTAATGTAATTGTATATTTTCCAAAACAAAGGAAAAACATGTAACTAGTGTGTATGACTGGTGCACATTTAGAATAACTATGCACCAAAACCATGTAGACTCATGAAAATATATATTTTAATTATAATAATATTTTTCCAAAATAAGGTGTATCTAATATTACTCAATAATATTTACTATCCATCATAGGAATCAACCCCTTACCATGATGAATTATTCTCATTTCAAACATCTTTATTCTCCCTTGTTTGAGGTGGATTTGTCATCATAATTCTCATGAGATCAGGTCATATCCTACTATTCTCCATTCAATTCCCTTACTATTTCCTAATAATTATCATGTAATCTAAGGGGTTTTGCATGAATTAATTTAAAAGGGGTGGTTATTTGAATTGGGGATTATATTATACTTAAAAGGTCCCATATAATTCTATTTTTTGACTAACTCCTCTTGAAAATAGATTCGTCAATATATAGTAATTGGTTGTTCATAGTTTCCTTTTTTTATATCATGGGTCCATCACCATTCAAAATAATGTTTTATTTTATATTAAATTTCTATTTGGTAACCATAACGATCATATATTATTTTTTTATTTTTATTTCCAAAACAAAACATGGAATCAAGGTTTTCTTCCAAATTCAAAATATATCATTCTACTCAAGTATAATTGTTGAATGTTAAGACTTGGATAATGTTTTGAGAATGATATTTAATGAAATAATTTATTGTTTTCTATTGAATTGTTTTTAATAATATTATAGATCATGTAATACATTATATGTGGTGTTTATAATGGATAAATGGGTCTTTACTTATTTTTTTTCTACAAAAAATTTCTTGTTGTGTTTTAAAGAGATTATATTGGTGATAAATTTTTTACTTCCAAAAGGTATATTTTTTCAATATGATTTTTTATAACTTATATTGAGATGTAAATTTGGTTTCATTTTGAATTTCAAAAACATAGTTCCCCTTTAAAAAATAAAATTATTTTCTTCTTTGATTTATTACAACCCATGGAGATATGACACTTGGTAATTATTTATATTATAATGAGATATGGTATTTAATATAGATTGATTAATTATTGGAATTTTTATATTATCCTAAAGTAGATCTAAATTGACTTGGTTTAATGAGACATGATTTTAGGATTTCATTATTTTGGAATTATATTTACATATTAACTTTATTTATCACATCTGTTTTATATATACTGGGTGAGCTATAGCAACCACATGGGATATCAAATGATAGTTAAATCAATAGTTATGATCATGCATAATCTATTACCACCCTTAGTGTATGATTTTTCATCAACCAATGTGTTTCATGCCACATAGCGATACTAGAAGAAAGTAAACTATTAGTATGAACTGTTAGGATTATAACATAGCTATTAGAGTATATATATTTATTTATGTTAGGAAACATCTCTTTACTTACATGATTTTTGTCCCATGAAGGATATTATGTGATATTTTCATTTCAACATTATTGTTTTCCTGGTGATTACTAGTTTATATTACTAATGTTAAGTCAAATTACTCTCTATTATGATATTTTAAATTATTTTAATTTTTTTTTTATTAATTATTTTCCAAATTTTTGTGTCACTGCTTATTATTTAGAGTTAGTTTATTTTTATGGTTAAAAAGGATTAATTTTTTTATTGAAAAGTGTACATTTTAGGGTTTAAGGACTTTTTAGGTATAAATGAATGTTTCATAGTGTTTTTTAAAATTTATTTTTTTATAATATATGATTTGAATACAATAGTAATGTGTGGCATAAAATTCTAAATGGGGCAATTTATTATAAAATAGTTGAATGAAAAATGGGGGCTTAAATAGGGTTCACTTTTATTAGATTCATTTTTTCACATATAATTAATTTATATTATAACATCTCTAATAAATAAATTATTCCCAATAAAAATTTAAATTGGCCATAAAAATACATTATTATTGGTTTTTATAAACCCAAACAAAAAGGAAATGTTACTTTAATATAATTTATTTCAAACTAATGTGGTATGGATTAATTATAAATTTTAATAACAATTAGTAATAAGTGGAATCTTATTAGACAGTTTTAGATTAAATCTTATATACACACATTTTCTGTATATTGTCTTGTTATCCAATTATAAAGGCTATATTCAGTTCCATTATTCTTGTGGATGGCTTTACCATTGGATAGTGCATAGTTTACATGGAAAGAACGGTGTATTCTTCTTGAAATGTTGATAAGTATAGTTGATTACATTATTAGTTTTTTATTACAATATCATAACATGTACCCATATGAATATTATTACATATTTTACATCTTATTTTGGTGTTTCAGGTTTCATAAAATATTAATGTTGTTCAGGTTTTATTGAAGTCGTTATGACTTACACTATTGTACGAGTATTTTATTTCATTCATTTAAATTTTAAAAAAATTTAGTAATTTGACATGAAATCGAAACAACTAGAATGCTCATGGTAAACCATAGAGTAACGGTTAGGTTTTTATTATTATTCATCTAGTAATTTTTTTCCAATTGTAGTATATTTGATGCCCCAATACATGTTTCCATCATTTGGCGATGGGGAACACACTTTCGTTTTTACAGAAGATTGACCAGAGTGACATGGTGGTTTAACAAGTGATGGTTCTATAATAAATATCATCAATAATCTACTTTTCTTAATTCTTTTGGGATTTCAAGGTATAGTGGAGGAATAATGGTTATATCTCCATAGGTATGTTCCTGATATTATTTGGTAAACTATTTCGTATGTTAAACCTTGATAGGAAATAGGGAGTATAGAGTTTTAATTTTGGTTTGGAATTTTTTTTAGTTATCCAGTTTTAAATATATTGTGTAATGTTCAATATTTAGTTAACTTGTTTTATTTTTACAAAATATCTATTTTTATAATGGGATGGATTATATTTCTTCATAGTTATTATACATGGGTTGAAAATCATTCAATGAAAATACTTATTATTCCCAATGGATTCTTATAGTGCTCAGTTGGGTAGCACATGGTATGTCAAATCTAGAAGAAAAAATTAACACTATTTAAAATCAACTAATTTTATAATTTTTAGATTTCTTATATTTCAAATTCACCACCATTATTTTTTTTCACTTGTTTGAGGTTAATTAAAGTTGACATTGGGATGTTTTGATCTACATTAATAAGAAATATTTTTGTTATTATTTTTATATTATTTTATATAAAATATGTTTGATATTTAAGAGGATTTGAAAGTATGTTTAATTTTCAATAATAAAATATTATAAATATTATAAATATTTTAAGGCATTATAATTGTATTCTAAATTCTAGATAATCATGATTTCAAATGATTTTTCTTGTTCTAAATGCATAAACAATATCGAGATGGATGTTTCCATAATTATGATATTTTATGTAAGTTATGGATATGGTGTTTTGATAAATTGGATTATTATGGGGCATGAATCATGATAGATGAAATAAAAAATACATGTACTTTTAATGAAAGAGTTATAAAGAAAAAAACGATCTTTTAGGGTTTTGATGGATTCATAAAGTGCATTCATTATTTGTTTTCTTGGGTTCAAAAGTTCATTCATCTGTTTTCTAGATTCAATGGGGAACATCAAAATCATTTTCTATTGATTTAAAAAAAAGGATTCATAGTTTTTAACCAAATTCTTCTAGCTTCATATTAAACTTATTATACTATGAATATTATAATTGTGGTGTCTTGTTGTGTTTAATTAATTTTACTAGGATTTTGGTATTAGATTGTTTTATTACGTTGATTAGAATATGTTTTCAAATATTAGAGTATATGGTCACATTTTGATATTTTTGTGTCATTATTATTAATGAAATATTCCTCCAATGAATATCCTAACGAATTCTGAATAGGTATCAATTTAATATTTTCACCAAGATAATCATCTAGTAAATTGGTGTTTGTTCTTTTAGTTGTGCATTGAGTAAATTCTATTAAATGTGAAGTTAGTATTGTTCTAGTTAATAATATGTACATCACACATAATTTTTTGAATCATAGTATGATATTTAGGAGAGGTGGTTTTGTCTAACGTGAATGAATGGTAAAAAAATACATTATTTTAATTATATCAGAATTAATTATTTTTTCAAGGATGGGTTTTCCATATTCACATTTGATCATCCAAATTTAAATGTTTGAGTTATACTATTCTACAAATGACGTTAGTGAACCTATCATAAGAAGGTTTCATAGTTTTTTTGTTCAATAGTTTAACCCAAAATCAATTAGAGTGTAAATGTTGATTAGGAAACTCTATGTTAAATTGGGTGATTTAGAGGTGATGTAGTATTGAAGTCATTTGAATAGTCTGGTATCATATGTTATTGATTTACACTCCAATGATATATAAAAAAACAAGGTTTTAAAAGAAATTCCTATACAAATATTCAATCTATTATATTTTTGGGTGGTAAAATATCTTACGTGGAGTTAGTGACATGAGATCCTAAGATAAAATAATGGTTGATGGGTTTTATATAAAACCCATTCTGTTCTATTTAAACCTAAATTTAGTAAATAAGGTATTCTTTGTAGAAAGTGGATGTTTATAGAATATTAAATTGTAGTTATAGAAGCAATAAAATATTCATCATTAATATCTAAATCAATATCTATAACGACTATTTAGATTATGATTAATGAGGAAAGCGGGGTCACAAAATCCCATTGAATAATATGCTATATATATATGTCATAGTAATGGTCAATTAAGTTATATATTGATATTCTATATGGTATTCCCAAAGTATCATGGAGTCATGTCATCATTAGGTATTCATTTTAATTTCATACTGATCTTATTTATTCATTTAATGAATTTCATTCATTAATTAGAATATTTCAATAAATAATACATTTATTTAATAATTATTTATGGTAATGAAATATAATTTTTTGATATTTAAATACCATTATAATTTATTTTTGTGATTTTATCATTATTAACTTTAGAGTATTAAATTGGCGATAATGTCTATATAAGGTATTGATTAGATCACAAGATCATTTTTTCATGAAATTAAGGGGATATTTTGATAACTAATTTTATTCTACCATCATATCATTGGTTCATGGAATATAAAATATAAAAGACAACACATGAATTTTAAATGGTTGAGATACTAAATATAGATGATCTATTTTTGGTAATGCTATTTCAGTTATGGTTTCTACTCTTTCTACTTATTCTAGAACTACTGAGTAATTGAGGAGTGAGTGTGAATTCCTTGACCTACATATCCTATCATGGGAGAGCAATGTGGTTCTTATTGGTTATGACATAGTATAAACATAATGAACCATGGGGTATTTATTTCATGGGTTGAATAAATACTAATAGGTTTATCATTATCTTTACATATAGAGTTTCAGTTGTTAGTGTCTTCATGAAATGTCAAATTATAAATTTTTGGTTTTGATCTATCATTTCATATGGACTTTTAACGGAAAATGTTATAAGGTGTCAATAATTATGACATCCGAAAATATAAATTTTGGAAAATAAATTTATTTGTTTCTATTTTTCTGTTTTTTTCAATTTTTATTTTAAATATATCAACCCTTGTATTTATAGGATCATATTTATTATAATTATTTAATTAAATAATTATATTCATTATGTTTAGTATTTCTTAAAATAAATAATTTATTATATGGTTATTTATTTAAAACAATAATTTTTCAAATATAGAATTTATATTTTTAAAAAATAATTTTATTTTTTAATTGATAATGTTCAAATTATCATAGTATGTTTTTTGATAATATTGTGAAAAAGATGAATTTATAATGAATAGTAAAAATACAATTTTTTTATAAAATACTGTGTTTTTTATGGAATGATGAAGTCATAATTTTAAAATAAAATATATTAAATTTAGTTAATAATGAAATTATGATTTTATAATAGTCATATTGTACATAATGAAATTTATAAATTTAAAATTATATTATTTCATGATAAGTATTAAAATCATTTTCAGTTTCGTTGTACTTACTACACAGCACTGACAAAGTCAAAGATGGTAACTTATTGACAATAATGATGTGGTAAAAAAAATTCAGAACTTTTTTCATAATCCTTATGTATTATTTATTTTTTATCGATTAAATTATAGTTTAACAGTTATATAAAATGATTATTATCTAAATGCATGTGCCATGCTTACGTAGGGAATAAAAAGAAAAAAAAATATAAAAATATTTAATTTCATTTATATGATTGAATATACATAATGAATGAATATATAACATTATTTTGAACAAAAATAATTTATTTTTATTAAACTATTTTAATATTAATTTTTATACATTAAAAAATTAGCATTAATTCTTCTACCATGTCGATGTAATGTTATTTCAAGCATAAAAAAATAAATAAAATGTTTTTAATTAAATTTATAAGAAGTATTAAATGACCCATATTTTGGAAACATATTTTTCTATAAGTAATTGTCGACCTTTGTAACATCCCGACCATGCTCACCAATGTGACGGTGGCTGGACCGGTCACCAAATGGCCTCAAGCATGTCTCCTCGTACGCCAGAGGCTACCAACTAGCAGTGAGGTTATTAGGAGGTGATAGTGGGGAGAATATTCCCTCTTATCATATATGCATAGTGTAATTTTCAGATAATATACAAAGGAATAGAGGAAGCAATATAGAAACGGTTAAAGAAACAATAGAAGACAAACTATTTCATATTTATAAGAGTCCATTACTATTTTATACAATGGATAAAATTCATTAAATTGTGGGGATACATAATTAAAAGTAGTAAATAGAAAAATATGATTTATAATATAATAGGAAAATAAGGAAAAGAAAGAAATTCCCATAACAGATCTCCTTGAGCATCCAGAGATCCATCTCGGTCCATTTCTTCTAAATCCTAAGTGATATCAAACAAAAAACTACCTTGGTATTGTAAATATAAGGACCACTCAGGTAACAAGGGTACCCAAGTAGGGTGGGAGATAAAATTCATAGTAGTCTGATAACCATCAGTGTCCAGCCCAATCATGATAGTGTAATATAAATTAAATTGTATTTAGGTATACAGAATAATAAAATGTGGAACAAATTACCATCACTCATCCATGTTCCTATGAAACACATGACAACTATACCTTGTTTATCCCTTAGCAAGTTATTGAAAATTTTACCAATTTATTAATTGATTATGGAAATTTTTAAATTATGTCACGTCTTAACAATAGTGATGTTTCAATGATGTAACAAGACAACCAGTAATGTTATCTACTAGTGAATTCCGAAGCTAACAACCAAGGTGAGGTGGACTTCAAGTGTCTCCAACATACTGAAAACTGTAGCCTGGCTAAGGGTTAGAGTTTTATCCAATAATCATTGTCCATGGAATTCTATAATAAGGCACCTGCCTAGTAAAATGAGTTCATCCATAGTAAAACAATGCTAAGCAAAGACAGGGCCCTATGGGATTTAACCATGGAACCTACTATTCAATGATAGATCCAAGGAGTATAGCCAAGGAATCAACTATTAAGTCTACGAAATTCATCCAATTTAAAAAGGGGCTAAGAAAATTATTAGGCCAAATGGGTTTTAATCATGAGACCTACTTGTAATTTCTAGATTTAAGGATCATACTCCAAGGCATTCTATAGTTCTATATGAGGTATCCCACAGAGTAATATAAGGCATCCAAGGATTGAGAAGTTTCAAATTCTAGTTGGGACTCGACCTAAGAAAGTCGTATTCTAGATTTAAGAATGCGGTCCTCGAGTAATTAAAGAATTCTATTGGGAACCTAATGCGAGTTCATGTACATCCATTCCTTTTTTAATAATGATGTCTTATATAATTAATAATGCATAAGAAATTTTCTTTCATCACCATTATGAGGCCAAGTAGCATGAAACTGTACATTTAATCCATTAAAGGTAGACTCAATAATTTGGGTTCATTCCCCTAACTACCATTAATGTTGAAAGGGTTGCTACAGACATGTAAGAATTTATTCATTTATGAACCTAGGTCCATCGATGGAAATCATACATGGGGATCCATGTTTCATCCAAGGTGTTAATAATATTCAATACATTCCAAATAATTTAATAATATTATTTGAAGGATAATCATCATGCATTATCCATTTCAAAAAATATAACTCATTCAATTTACCAAATCATGTCAATTGTAATCATATGGCTATATGGGTCACTTAGGAGGTGTTAATGGAAAAAGATGATTACCTACACAGGTAATAACAATATAAAAGTAATCATGCACTGAGATGGTGCCTTGGGTATTTTATCATTCAAAAATAGAAACCCTGTATTTCTAATTCCATTTGGGGTTATGTCTTAAAAATTTCCTATTTAAAACACAACATCGAGGAAATAAAGAAATATCAAGACAACAATCCAAGAAAGAATTAAATAATATTCACTACTTTTATCTTGAAGGCAGTACACATCTTTCGGAGGGGTTTCAATACAATAAACATGATATTTTGTTATCAAAAAATTCATTTATTTCATTTAGTATTTAAAACACCAAACACGCTAAATCCACATTAAGAGGAATTTATTATGAACACTTCCCCACATGAATTAAATTAATAAAAATGTACAGTAAGTAATTAAATAGGGAATTTATAAAATTGAGTACTTGGGAAGGGACACTACCTCAGGGTGGAAGAAAACTGAACAATTGTCTCTTGGCACTTTCTAACTAGAAGTTGTTACTACCGACTTTCACACACATACATTCACACACACATACACATATCCCAAACAAAATGCATGTGATTTCTCACCCCACGAGGGAACATGTACATGGAATATATTTATAAATAAATATATATATATATATATATATATATATATATATATATACACATATGCATTTGATAGGAGACATTAAACTGCGATCAGATCTCCCTACAAACAATTCTATAGATTTAAAACACCATAAGGTCCTAAACTTAAATGTGTGAAGCCAAGAAGGGGGTATAATCTCTTACCTTGGACTTCTATGATAGTCCAAAACCACACGACATAGTCTATATCGATATTGATTAAACATTAGGAATTCGAAAAAACATAAAGAAACTAATATATTTGGTGAAACACCAAGTGGTGTTAGGAAAATATCACCTCAGATGGTTGTGGAAAAATAAAACAATCCAAACTGCCTCGCCTTCGGCAGTGGTTGACAGAACAATCACAAACATGCCCCGATAGACCATCTGTAAGACCTAGAACTGAAATAACCCAAAAAATTGAATGAAACCAAACCTAGGGTGTGGGACCTAACCACACCAGGAAACGTAGAGGACAAAATTCAGATAAAAACTAGGTAGATAAAGAAGTTGAGCTCTTACCTCAATGATTTAGATAATGATCCAGTGGAAATTTTTTCAATTAATTTATATAGAGGATCCCGTATGAGGGGGTCGTGACATGTCGAGAGGGGGACACCCCTTGGGGTGCCCCATGCGGGCTTATGGAGAGAGTGGTGGGGATTTGAGGGTGTATGTTTTTTCATATTTAATTCGAATAAATAAGATCTTGAAAAATGGTTTTGAGACATAGTTTTGGGTGTACGGTTTAACAAACTATGGTCCAATCATGCTCCCCCTTTTGGATACTAAGGTCTCCCCGCATGGGCTGGCATCACAATTTCGAAAACTATACCCATCCCATATATACACCTAATTCCACCTATATCCATCTGCATAGTTTCCTATCAATGGGCCACATGGTTTCAAAAAAACATTCAACCCTGTGTAGACCATTTGAAACAATGAGTCTATGGGTCCAGCGTTCCCAAATTACCACTAGCCACTAGGGAAACTTCTTAAGCCATCAACAACAACCAAAAAACATTATTTTTAAAGGATCCATCTCTTATAATTCCATTTTAGTGATTGGTTTTAAAAACTACCCATTCAGTAAATGAAAACATTCAAAAACATTTGTATTTTATTCTAGTTCAAAAAAAATAGAACTCTAAAATATCCTCCACATTAAATCTTCTCATCCCTATGAATCCTTTAAATATAAAAAAAGTCACCCAACCTACTAGGGTCTTGAAGTTTTGTTAAAATGGTTTTATTGTGTTTCAAGGTTTGAAACACCTTTTGGCACAAACTATGTATTCCACAGATAATCCTTTACTACATGAGTCAATGATCACTTCCCAACTATAACATAAAACAGAGTGTTCATGAGCCTGTTAATATAGAGATATGATCATGTTATTTCCTCAATAATCATTTGACTGATGGTGCTCTCCACCTTATTTATTAACATAAAAATGGCGTCAAATCTAAGCCAAAGTAACTCCTCAAGAAGATATTCTATACAACCACAATTATAAGATTCCAATTGATGCTCCTACCATGATTTCATTAAAATTGAGTTGTCAAATACCGATCAACTGAATAGAAACTGGTCAAGAATATTTTCAAGGGAGACAATGTTGACCTTGAAACCACACATGCGTTCACCTGACAATGTTCTTTAAATTAGTTCGTTACAACCATGAACATTAAACTAGAATAATTTTGAATGAGTCGAGCCACATGACCGACTCATCTTGAAACTTTCTGGCATAGGCAGCCAGAGAAATTCAAATGAAATGGTTGGAGTCCATGAGTCCGACCAAGGAATTCCAACATAGGAACCTAAGAATCACTCAGGCCTTACCAAGCCTTGATAAGAAATACATGTTAGCATGTAACACTGAAAAATATCACCCAGCAAGCTCAAAATCTTATAAAGAATTAGTGTGGCGTTAGACCAAAGCTCTCTTAGTTCATATAGGACAATGTCAAGATAGGGGACATCCTCATCACATAGAAGAATACACTAAGAGGATTGAAATAGTTTTAATTCAAAAAGACAGAACTATTGAAAGACAAAATAGTCGAACTGCCACTATTCGACATCAAGGATAAAGCTCAGCTTCACCTACCAATGCACTAACACTTAGTTGAAAAAATAACATTACTACCCAAGGAAATCCTTGATCACTATAGATTATACCCCATGTGACTCCGATGACCCACAATGTTTTCCCAAGGTTGCATACACAACAACATCATCTTCATCGTGCTGCTAAGCATGTACTAACACATAATTAAAACATGCAAGACTTAAGGGAATTCAAGTAATATTGACCATTTAAAAATTTTATTCCTTAGGTTGTGATCCATTTACATAGAAGGACACATTTACAATATTTCAATGTGACTCACCCCACCCTATGAGTTTCTTAGTCACAAAAGAATAAAAACTAACTACTCATTAGTGATCTAGGTCAAAAACAACTAAAATAAATGCGTTACAATCCTCCGAGCCATGATCACAGTGTACAAACATAAAATAAGGTCAACGTAATGAGATCAGCATGTCAAAACACCAATGTCTTACAAAATCCATCCTGAGCATTGAGATGAAATTCATTCTTTAACGCCTTGTAACTCTACTACAGAGTTGAACTGAGACTGCACTCAATAGAATAAGATATTTATTTTAGAGTCGTATTTCCTCAGACGAACATTATTCTGGACAACTTTGTAACCATGCGTCCATTTCAAAGATGAAGAATGGGTCAAAGGACCTAGGATGCAGCCAAACGTGCCTAAGGCATGCCAATCCTATTAAAAAAAGGCATTTTCTTGATTCTTAGTCCCATAAGAAGGTCATGAAAAACATGACCACCCATCTAGACAATGGAGTCATTGGACAATGAATGTATTATTAGGGATAATGGAACCTAAAAATCACCAAATGTCAAAAAACTCATTATACAAGCAAGGCATCAATTTTTGAAGGTGATACATACCACTTATATCCCCTAACGAAGTTCAATGGTCGACCCAAACACAAATTCACGCTAACAGAAACCACTATGCTCAAAAGACATTAATCAATCAATTCTTAAGAAAATAACACATACGCAAAATTCTCGCACTTCCATTCCATGGAAACACAAAGATAAAATTTTAACTACTCTTACATGAGGTTTCTAAATAGAGGACACTACTACAGGTTCCATTTCCAATCACTCTACATTTATTTATGTTCTAATAATTTGTAGGGTTTCAAACTAACATTAAGGAACCATTATAAATCATTGCAATCAAGTTATATAACTTTTCATTTTTAAATCATTTTAAACATTTTGACAATCGTTCATTAATTATGAAATTTATCACATTAATTAGTTTTGATATTATAACATATAAGGCGACCTTCTAGGGTCCCCTTTTAATAATCATGGGTTCTATAGATATCAACCCAATTGAAATTTCACCAATTATTAAGGAATAATCAACCAATGGGTCATGTCAAATAAACAAAAAACAACCATCCTTCTCAGGTCCAGCAGTTTATTTAAGAATTTTACCAATTCATTTCATGTTATAGAAACCCATAATTCCCAAATATAAACATATCAAGTTACAACATTTCATTTCATTTAATATGGGTTTACATTTCCCAATTCACGAAGCTACCATACACCCCATAAATTGAGAATTAACTACTAATTATCGATAACACTTACATTTCTATATTTATCATGCAGAAAAATAATGGTCCAGTCATAGGGGTGGTCACCTACATTCCAATAAAGTTCCCATACACATTATAATTTGGAATTTGGTTCCCATTTAATAAAAAAATCACATTATAATTGAATTTAGCGTCCTTTTACAATATTTCAAATAAAAAGGTTACATTTTCCCATCCATAAGGTGCACAGTAACCTTAAAATAGAAAAATGGCTCCCACCATAAATGTAACAAATACAAATAGCCCATGAAACCATTTACTTATATCAATATATGAAATCATGTAACTACACAAATCTAACACTTCACAACATGATGAAATCATTGAATCATGGTATAACATGTAGTAATCATAAAAGTAATTCAAATTAATTACCTATAAAATATTAAATCTAAGCATGGAACATCAATAAGAAAAATAATCAAGTACATAAGAAAATTAAATGCAACTACAATGCATGGAACTATGCATGGAAATTTAATTTCCTATGTGTCCATATGATGAATGCAATGAAACTTAAATTCCATATCGGGCCAAGGGTAAAAATACCATAAACTCCCTAAATCCTAAGAAACAAAAAACACTAATCAATCAAGGTGAAATCAAATCAAATTTAACACAAAACTTCATGAACAACAATCTATATCCCAGACCACTTGGTCATTCCCCATACATGGGGTGATCAATCCCATTATAAACTATTAGCTAAGAACCGACACACTCTTTATCCCCCCTCTACCAACCCAAAATAGTAAGACAAAGAAAATTGTTTTTGAACCACCTCTGATACCAATTTGTAACATGTGGACACTGTTCACCATTAATATAGTGGTCGAACTGGTCGCCACATGTCCTCAATCATGTTTCCCCATACGCTAGAAGCTTTTGACTTATAGTGACAGTCTTAGGAGGTCAGAGTAGGGAGATTATACTCTCTTATCAGAGTTGAACAGTGAAATTATCTATGAATATACTTAGGAATAATGGAAGTAGTTTAAAAAAGATGAAAAAATAGATGAATATGGATAATCATACTTTTATAAAACTGGCCAAAAAAATGTAAACAATGTATGAAATGTAGGACATGGTAGTGATACATGAATGAATGTAGTAAATTTTACAATAAGATTTTCAAAACAATATAAAAATATGGAAAAGACATCATTCCCCCATGTGATATCCATGAGAATCCCAAGCCCCATATTGGTCCCTTAACCTTAACTCCCAAGTGAAGGAAAATAACAAACAACCTAGGTCATACAAATATAAGGTCTACTCAGGAACCATGGGTATCCAAACAGGGTGTGAGATATAAATAATAGTAGGAAAACACCAACTATTGTCTTACCCAATACTGAGAGTGTTATAGAAATTAAATAGTGTGTAGGTATTCCAAATAATAATAGAAATAATAAATTAAAATCACTCATCAAGGATCTATGTAACACCTGACGGCAATACCTGCTTCAGCCCTAGGATTATGTCTGAACATGTTACCAGTTCATTAATTGATTATGAATTGTTTATAATTAGGTCACCTGTTAAAAATATAGAAGGTTCAATAATGTAATAATTCAACCTCAAATGATGGCTACTAGTGAATTCCCAAGGAAAAAAGGCAATGCAGACCTCAAGGGTCGCCAACTAAGTAATAACTGTATCCTCTCAATAGGTAAGAGTGTAATCCAATAAGAATTGTCCAATGCATTCCATAATAATGCACCTTCCAAGTCCGAGGAGATCATCCTATATAAAATAAGGCCATGTAAATATAAAGACCTCTGTCATGTGACCATGGAACCTATATGTCATTGTTGGATCCAAGGAGTTTATCCAAGTCATCTTGTTACCGAGTCCATGGAATTCATCAAAGGTAAATGAAGGCTATGAAAATGGTTGGGCGTAATCGGATTTGACAATAACAAATACATGTCATTGTTAGATCCAATGAGCACAGTTCAGGGAATCATGCATTTTTACATGAGGCATCCCATGATGTTATACTGGGCATCCATGGTTAGACAAGGATCATGTTTTATGTGGGTCTATACCTAATCAAGACTAAACCTGGAATTTGAAATGGGGTCCTCGAGTGCTCAAGGAATTTCTATGGGAATCCAATATCTGCTTGAGACATGTCATTCCTATTTTGATAATGAAGTAATATATAATTCTTTTGGATAAAGACATTTCATTTCCTTAGATTAACTAGTACATGTATCATGAAACAATTTATATAATCCATTTATGGCATATTCAATAATTACGGTTCATTCTGCTACCTTCCATAAATTTGGTATGAGGTGCAACATACATGTAATTTTGTATTCATTTATGTACCTAAGTCCATCCATGGAATTACTACATGGGAATCCATGTGTCACCGAAGGTGTTATGTAACAGCCCAAGCTTCCACGGTATGATTCTCTTTGAATAATACAGTAGCATGTGTCGTACAGAACATCGAGTTCTAACACCCCACAAACAATCAAACTAGCTGTTATGAATAGTAATATCCACTTTTTGAAATTTTTTAAATTTTATCATTCAAAATGGACTTAATTTTTGGTTTTGGAATATGGAAATTATCTTAGGGTGAATTTTTGGTATTTTTCTGAAATCATTAAATTTTTGATGAATACTAAAAATCACTAAGTTATAGTATAAAACTGAATTTTTATTTAAATTTTTATTTATTTTATGTAAATTTATTTTAGGTCAAAATATATAAATAATAACTTTTTATGTTCAATGTAATTAATTAGAGTTATTTTAAAATAATTATAGATATATAAAAATTTTATTGAACTTTTCGCCGTCTTTTACCAACCTCCACAGAGTATTTGAAAAATCACAAAAGAACTAATTTTACCAATTATATGAGTTGAACATGAAACATATGAGATACATGGTTGATATAAGTATGTAAAATTTATTTCAATAAGTTAAAAATCATTTGTGTTAAATAGTGACTTTTCACTTTTATTTACCACGTTTGAAAGTAAATAGGGTATTTAAGGGTAAAAATGATATTATTATTACCCTAACACATGTCTTAATTCTATTGGATATGTATTATTAGACCTGAAACAACCTTCGAAATAAAATATGAACCTCTTTGGTCAACTTGGATTAGATTAGGACACTTAATATTATTTTATTTAATGAAGAGCTAAAAGAGTTAAAATCAAAGTTTAATAACTAAAACATTTTTAATATAAGATTATACATACGATAAATTAGTCTAGAAATATTAATTATAAATCTAAAATATTTATAAATAATTTTATTTTAATAATTTTATTTAGAAATTAAATAATTTAATTTATTTATGACACAATAATGTTGCAGTAATTACCTAATTAATGAAATATTAAAATAAGTGATATGATAAATATATAAATAAATATAATTTGAGACTTTTAATGAATTACACTATTTTTCTAGAATAATATGAAATATTTATGTTGGTTAGATGAATTTGTTTCGAAGTAATAATGATGTTAGGAATTTATAATAAACAAAATAACAAATAGTGTCAAAATTGACATAAAAGAGTTTTTAAAACAAATATTATATTATTAATTGATATTATATTCCTAAAGAACCATGGATCGTCCAAAATAATAATATAATTATAGGTTTATCAATAATGAACCACTTTGGGTTCACATATAATTATACAGTATGTTTATTAACTATATAATAAAAAAATACAAAGAGACATGGTAAATGTCAAACTATTTAACTAAGAGTTAAATCTAAAAGATAAATTTAATATAGTGACCCAAACCTCTCTAAAACCTATTGGTTGAGTGTTTTTCGACCCATACCCACCATATCCATTAAATAATACATTTTTTAGCCATTATAAATGTAAAATTATTTTATTATAAAATACCATTTCTAGCTTTTCCTAAGGTGCCTCTCACCCCTCTTAAAAAAGGGCTCTACCCCTTCTCTCTAATTCACACCTTTAATGCCATTTGGCTTGGCCAAAACCTACCCAAATACCCTCTGAACTATCCTACCTTAACACTATAGGAAATAATTTAGTCATAATGGCAACTTATATAGCCCTTTTGATCAAATCAAAAGGATGAACCCGAAGAAGAGGTAAATATTTCATCGCCTCTTTCAAGTTCCTTTCTTCTTCCACTTCCTTTTTGTTTGTTGTTTCCATTATAAAATAATAAATCCAGTATCATCTATATATTGTGATGTTATTATAAATATTTTACAACCATATTCATTATTCTATCCATCCTTTGAATGACATGTCACCATATGTGTGTACGTACGACATACCGTCTCCCCGCCGTGGTGTAATTGTTATAAAATACATTATTATATGGATGGGTATAATAATGATGTGTAATTGATGTAAATAATAAATATAACATGATAATGATTCTGTATATATGATTTAACCTCAAATTATATATTATTTTAATATCAAAAGAATGATATTGTCTCTCGTGCGTACGTACAGATTATAATCTCCACGAACGCGATGAGATTGATTCCCAATTGTATCCATTCAAAAAAAATTTCATTAGATGATTAAAAATAATGTTTAAAACATAATATCATTATTAATGTGAATAATATTCATACTACCATAAAAAAATTTCTTACATAACAATTCATATAAAGTAAAATGAATCAGTTAACACCTGAAACAACGATAATACTAAGATATTATTAACAAAGAAATGTTAAAAGATCATATATGATATCATATTAATGTATATTATCATTGTATAATATAATATAAATTATTTAACCATTAAAAATTAGGTTAACCTAACCTCGTACAACGAAAACTACAAGTTAAGGGTTAATTCTACAATCTCTTCACTATCCAAGGTTGTTTATACGTAATTATTGACTGAGACTTCTTTATCATCCAAATCCATGTTTCTTAAAAATGTAATTCAAGACATTCTTAATATTAACTAGAAAATGGGTTAAAGTCATTTATACCCTTGTAATAATTTTATATGATATTTATAAAGGAATATTTCCTTCATTTTCAAAACAAGGTCCTTTATATCATTTTCCAATAATTTAATGTTAGAATGTATTTTTTTAACTTATACAGTGGGTGCGTCAATCTTCCACCATTATATCATTTTCGAATCTTCCCTTAAAATTTTATAATAATATTTCCAAAATAAATTTTTTCTTTTATAATTATATGAATTTTATATGATTTCAAAATAGAATGAGATATTTCTCTAAAAAAGGTTTTGATTTCATCTATTTCAACATCCTTTGATTGATTTTAATCTTATTTGAAGATGGTTTATTATGATAAAAAAAATTCATATAGTATTGAAGGTTTAGTGATATGTTTTACTATGGATGTGTTATTTCATATCATTAATGGTTTATGAATAATGTATTGACATTTCGTATGCCAGTTTTAATATGAATGTTTATGTTATCTTTAAAAAAATCCATATGGGGAATGCATTGGACTTAGTAAGTGACTGGTGGAGCCCGCTATAGCTCCTCGATGAATCGGTAGGTCTCATGAGACAACCTAGGGTCTTGGAACAAGCCCTCGAGAAAATATTATTTGTAGTCTTGACACAAGGCCTTGAATATGTGGTTATGAAGTCTGGAATTATGCATTCTATCATTATAAAAGTGGCTAATGATATTGCATGTGATTATTATAATATTTGAATATCTATGTGAGTAAGTAAATGGAATTATTTTGATTTATATTTTCCATCTTATAATGAAGTTTATGTTCAAAAGGCTTTTGTTTTAGTTGAATACATTTATTTAAATGTTTATTATTATTTATGAATGATTTTTCAATATTTTTATCCATACTGAGCATCTGAGCTCACCCATTTCAATGTTTTATTTTTCCTAGGATGAGAGAATATGTATTATGGATAACCTGCAGGGATAGTATAAAGGATCTCCGTGTTTTCTATGAAAAAAATTTTGTTGTAGTTTTTCATATTATGATGTAATGTAAACCTTACGAATGTATCTATTATTTCAAAGGCTTATAAACTAATTGATCTTTTGAGACTTGATCTTTTATGATCATGACAATGATAGGTAATAATTCACTGACTCTAGGCTTCATGGGGTTGGGGCGTTATAGTTGGTATCATAGTATTTTTAGTACAAACCTTGGAATTTAGATTTAGATAAACTCTAAATAGAGCACATTAACCTACGATAGACATTGAGGGTTTTTATAGATGAACTTCCTAGATTTTTGGTATTGTTGAGATTTTTTGAGTCTTCAAAATACATCCATGCCTGGATACGAGTATTTAGAGGCAGGTTTGGAACATATGTACCTAGTTGTAAAACCTAAAAACACCACTTTGAGCTAGAATCGAATGGGAACTGGTGCACGATAACGGGCTTTGCTACACTCTTGGTTACGACACTCCCAGGGGATATTCGTAGGATAATTCTCAATTTCTTTACAAACCATTACGAAGGGATTAGAGTATATAATTCCTCAATGATTTTTTTGATTAGGGATTATATCCATAAATTGTTCAATTTATGTTAAGTGTATTAAAATTTGGGAATTATGTATTTCGGTTCATACACAAATCTAGTTTATGCCATTATTTAGAAATGGATCCTAGTGGAAGGAATGGAAACCCTATCAATGCACGTACTATATATAGGTATTTCCCTCATGCTCAAGATAATTACAATAGAGGTGGTGATAAAATTGGTGTTAATCAGCTTATCACTATACAGGGACAACTCACTCTGGTAATGAATAATAACCTTACCCTTATAGAGCACCCTGATCCACAACGTGGCGGATCAATGTTAGACTGATGAATTAGGAAACAAACACCAACATTCAATGGGATTAAAAATCCATTATTATTTGAGAAATTGATAAATTAATTAGAGAAAATATTCCATGCCTTGGGGAGTAGTGAAAGGGAAAAATTTTTGATTGAAGTTTACCTCCTCACTGGAGATGTTGATCAATGGTAGTCATTGATTCAAAATATAATGGAAGATGATAATGTATCAAATATTGAATAGTGGGAGTTTAAATATATTTTCTTAGAAAAATAATTTCCTCATGACCATCGAGTGGATATGTGAAGACAATTTCTGATTCTGAGGCAAAAGGATGATGAGAATGTCGCCAAGTATGAAGCTAACATTGCAAGGATAGTGAGGAATGCGACATATTATATACGTAACCCAAGAAATAATATTGATCATTTCTATGATGGGTTAAAACGAAAACCTCATTGATAATTAGTCTCACAGTCCTCCTCATCGTATGAAGATAATTTCTCATGTGCTATTAAGACAATAAAAGAATTCTCTATGTCTTACTACTTTAAAGAAAATAAATAGAAGAACAGATCTACTGAAGATGTTGTAAATTTAAATAAGTTGAATGAGGAAAAAGTTGAATATAAATCATGTGGTAAATGTGTGAAGAAACACCCTAGTACTTTATTTAAGGGAATGGGAGTCTGTTAAATGTGTGGTGAAAAAGGCCACCAGGATGATGATAGTAAGGGATAGAAAGTGGCTATCAATGTTGTATGATACAATTTTAGAAAAAGGGGGAATTTTACGATTGAATGTCCAAAGCGTCAGGGGATCTTACCTCAGAATAGGGCAATGGAATAAGGCCTTGTTTATGCTATCACTACTGCTGAGGTTGAAGCTCCGAATGTCGTAGTGGCATGTAATTTAATGGTTTCATCATATTTTGCCAATGCATTATTTGATTCTGGATCATAGCATTGTTTTATATCTTCCTTGTTTTCTATGAAAATTAGATATTTCCAATTTTATTTAAGAAAGGAGTTCTCAGTAAAAACATCAAAGGAAGTATCATTGCAACAAAGTTTTGTGAATCAGTTCCCTATTAGGGCATATAAATGATCTTTATCGGCTGTTCTCATCATCATACCCATGATTTAATTTGATATAATCTTCGGTATGTATTGGATTTCTGACCATAATGTGAAAATTTATTGTAAGAAGATGGAGGATACAATTTTTTATGCCGAAGATAAAGAACACCTTATCTTTAGAGCAGAATCGTCACCACCTGATTCTTATCTATATCAACCCCCAGTAGATCAACTAAATTCAATTATTAGGGAGGAAGAGAATGAAATAACTGTTGGTGAGTAAAGGAATGTTCAAATAGAGTATTTACCAATTGAGAAAGAATATGTTGATGTGTTTCCAGAAGATTTACATGAACATCATCCAGAATGAGAAATTGATTTTTCCATTGACTTATTTCTGAGATCAAGGCCCATATCGAAAACCACGGATATAATTCCCACAGTGGAATTAGAGAAACTAAATAAACAACTAGAGAATTTATAAATACGGGATTTATTCACCCTATTGTTTCTCTATGGGGATCTTCTGGCCTTTTTATTAAGAAGAAAGATGGATCTACGCGGCTGTGCATCGACTAAAGGGAGATCAATGCTATATCAATAATGAACAAGTATCCCCTACCTCGCATTGACGATTTATTTGACCAACTTCATGGACCATAATAATTTTCAATGATTGAACATCGATCTAGATATCATCATTTGTGTGTGAAGAAGGATGAAATTCCAAAAACAGCATTTCGAACGAGGTACGGGCATTACAAGTTTACAGTAATGCCTTTTGGATTAACTAATTCACCCTCTGTCTTCCTAGATCTAATTAATAGATTTTTCAGTGAATATTTTGATGTCTTTTTGTGGTATATATTGATGATATATTGGTATACTCAAAAATATATGAAGATAATGAAAATCACTTGTGCATTATCCTAAAGACTATTAGAAGACACAAATTATATGGGATGTTTAGAAAGTCTTAATTTTGGCATCAAGAGATTTATTTTCAAGGATATATTTTCAATAAGGATGGAATCTCTGTTGATCCTTCTAAGACAAGAGCAATCCAAGAATTCCCAGAACCAACGAGTATAACTGAGGTATGTAGTTTTATCGGTTTAACAGGTTATTGTCAGCGTAACGTCCTGAATTTTTCCTGATTGGATAACCCATTAACCGTGCTCATATGTAAAGGGGTTATATATTTTTTGGAAATAAGAGTGTGAAGAATGTTTTGAATAAATGAAGAAAAGATTAGTCAATTCTCTTATATTGACTCTACCATCGGGGAATGACGGTTTACTTATTTATAGTGATTCATAAAAAAAAGAACATGGTGATCTCCCTATGAAGAATGATGGGGTTATTTTCTATGCATCATTACAGCTAAAAATTCATTAGAAAAACTATCCTACTCATGATCTTGAGTTAGAAGCTGTAATATTTTCTTTGAATATTTCGAGACACTATCTCTTTGGTGAAAAATGTTAGATTTATATAGTTCAAAAGAGTTTGAAATATATCTTTTCTCAAAAAGAACTCACATGAGTTATAAAAAATGGCTTGAACTACTCAGGGATTATGATTGAACGATACACTACCACCAGTGGGAGGAAAATAAGGTGGAATATGCTTTGTGTAGAAATGATCATGGAGTTTTGAACAAGATGAGAGTTGAAAAGATACCTATATAAATAAATATAGTAAATATGGATATAGTAATAACCATTGAAAGTGAAGCATCAATACTTTTTCAAATGGTTTCCAAATCATCATTACTAGAAAGGATAAAGAGTTCTCAGACCAATGATGAAGACTTTGAAAAAAAGATTACTACTTTGAATGATGGGAGATTCATTGACATTGTGTTCGAAGATGGAATTTTGAAATTTGGGGATGAGAATTTGTATTCCCAATATACCTGATCGAAAAAGATAATTGTGGGATGATTCTCATAGCTCCAATTTATCTATACACCCTCGGAGCACCGAAATGTATAGAGATTTCAAGAAACATTTTTTGTGGGACAACATGAAGAGTGAGATTGAGAATTTTGTGTCAAGATGTATGGTTTGTCAACAAGTGAATGCTAGAAGGCAACATCCTAGAAGATTCATGAAACCTCTTCCTATACCTGAGTGGAAATGGGATAATATTACGATTGAATTTTTCATTATACAACCAAAGTCTCCTAGAAGGAACGATGAAATATTGGTCATTGTTGATCGACTTACCAAGACACCAAATTTTCTTGTTATAAGTGAAGATTTACCACTTGAACCACAAGAAAGACTATATAATAATGAAGTTTTGAGACTTCATGGAGTACTCCTATCGATTATATTTTATCGTGATCCCCGTTTTACATCAAGATTATAGAAAAGTCTTTAGATAGCCTTAGATACTGAACTTCGTTTGATCACTGACTTCCACCCCCAAACTGATGGAAAATCAGAACGGACTATTCAAACCTTAGAAAACATGTTGAGATCATGCTCAATTGACTTTATAGGTACATGGGATTAATATGTACATCTGGTAGAATTTTCCTATAACAATTGCTTCCATTCATGTTTTCAGATGGAACCATATGAAGTGATATACAGAAAGAGATGTCGCACATCAACCTGTTTGGATGATGTTGGTGAAAGAAAATTTGTTTGCCTAGAACTGGTGGAGGAAATGATGGAAAAGGTGAAGGTAATCCAAAAACACATCAAAGCAACTCAATGTAGGCAGAAGAGCTATGATGATAACTAATGCAACAATTTGGAATTTCATGTAGAAGATTATGTTTTCTCGAATGTATCTCCATGGAAGGGTGTTATACATTTCGGTAAGAAGGGAAAATTGAGTACGATGTAAATAGGACCTTTTGAAATTCTAGAATGAATTGAGGCTATATCTAATCGGTTGGCAATGACGCCAAGTCTCTCTAAAGTCCACAATTTGTTCCACATATCACTGTTGAGAAAATACATGCCCAACCAAACTCATGTACTCACCTCTGAGGAATTAAAACTAGAACCCGATCTGTCTTATTGCAACGATCCTGTCAAGGTTCTTGATACAAGTGAACAAGTTCTGAGAAACCGGATGACTCGTCAAGTAAAAGTTCTATAGGGAAACCATAATATGGAAGAGGCAACGTGGGAACCTGAGGGACATATGATGAAGAAACACCTGAGTCTCTTTAAGCAGTAATACTATAGAAATTTTGTGAAAGAAATTATTTGAAGGGGGGGATAATGTAACTCCCCAATAATCAATGGTACGCTTCTCTTTTAATAATACAATAGTGTGTGTTGAACACAACATCGAGTTCTAACACACCACAACCAATCAAACCAGCAGTTATGAATAGTAATACCGACTTTTTGAAATTTTATAAATTTTATCTTTCAAAATGGACTTAATTTTTTGATTTGGATATCATAATTAACTTATTGTGAATTTTTGGTATTTTTCTGAAAACATTCAATTTTTGTGGAATAGTGAAAAAAACATAGTTGTATTTTAAAAACGAATTTTTATTTAATTTTTTATTTATTTTTTAAAAATTTTCTTTAGGTCAAAATAGATACATAATACATATATTAGATCAATTTAATTCATTGGAGTTAATTATAAATAATTATATATATATATATATTTTATTGAACATTTCACCGTCTTTTACCTACCTCCTAGGATAATTTGACAATTCACATAAAACATAATTTTACCACTTCTATGAGTTGAATTTCAAAACTATGAGAAACACATTTGATATAATTTAGTAAAATTTGGTTCAATAATATGAAAATAATCTTTGGGTAATAGTAACTTTTTACTTTTATTTACCATGGTTACAAGTAAATAGGGTATTTAAGGGTAACAATGATATTATTATTACCCTAACACATGCCCTAATTATATTGAATAAGTATAATTATACCAAAAAACCAATTAGGAATAATATAATAACCTCTTTAGTCCACTTGGATTAGATTAGAAAACTTATTATTATTATTTTTAAATAAAAGTTAAAAGAGTTAAAATCAATGATTAATAACTAAAACATTTTTAATATAAGGATATACATAATATAAATTAAGCTATAAATATTCATTATAATGTTAAATATATTTCCTACATAATAGAATTTTTTTTATATTTTTTATACATTAAAAAATTTAAATTATTTATGACACAATGATGATGCATTAAGGACCTAATTAATGAAATTTTAAAATAATTGATATTATAAATATCCAAATAAATGTAATTTTTGACTTTTTTGAATTAAAATATTTTTTTTCGTTAATATGACATATTTGGGTTGGTTATATGAATTTTGTTATAAGTAATAATGCTTTTATGAATTTAGAAAAAACAAAATACCAAATAGTGTCAAAATTGACATAATAGTGTTTAAAAAAAATTCTATTATTAATTGATATTCAATTCCAAAAAAAATAAGGACAAGACATAAGACTTATATAATGATACATGTATCATTAATTAACCACATTGGTTTCATTTGGAAGTATATATTATGTTCATTAAATATATTATTGAAAAATATAAAGAGACATGGTAAATGTCAAACTAATTAACAAACAGTTGTATCTAAAAGATAAAGTTAATATAGCGACCCAAACCTGTCTAAAACCTATTTTTTATGTGGTTTGCGACCCATACCCACCTTATCCTTTAAATAAATCATTTTGGAGACATTATAAACAAAAAATGATTTTATTATAAAATAATATTTCTAGCTTTCCCTAAGGTGCCCCTCACCCTTCTTATAAAAGGAAACTCCCCCTTATCTCTAATTCACTCCTTCAAAGCCAGTTGGCTCAGCCAACCCCATCCCAAATACACTCTGAATTTTCCTCCCTTCCCATTGAGGCATTCATGTAGTCAGAAATCCATCCTATGGTGCCCTTTTGATCAAATCAAAAGGAAGAACCCAAAGAAGAAGTAAATATTTCATCACATCTTTCAAGTTCCTTTCTTCTTCCACTTCCTTTTTCTTTGTTGTTTACATTATAAAATACAAAATCTAGTATCTTCTATATACTTTGAGGTTATTAAAAATATGGTACAACTATATTCTTTTTTCTATCCATCCTTTGAATGACATGTCACCATACCTGCGTACGTACGGCTTACCGTCTCCATATCGTGGTGTAACTGTTATTCAATACATTATTATTTTGATGGGTATAATAATGATGTGTAATTGATGTGAATAAAAAAATTTAACATGATAATGGATCTGTATATATGATATACGATCAAATTATATATTATTTTAATATCAAAAGAGTGATATTGTCACTCGGGCGTACGTACGGATTACCATCTCCACGAACGCGATAAGATTAATTCCCCATCGTATCCACTCAAGTCTAATTTTCATTAGATGATTAAAAATAATATTTAAAGGCCTAATATTATTCTGAATTTTAATAAGATATATCCTATCCATAACAACCATTACATACATAACAAATCATATAAAGGAAAACGAATCTATTATCACCCGAAAAGACGATAATACTAAGATATTATTGACAAAGCAATGTTAAAAAATCATATATGATATAATATTAATGTATATGATTCTTGTATAATTTAATAACAATTATTTAACCATTATAAAAAAGTTTAACCTACCCTTGATCAAGGAAAAGTACATGTTATGGGTTAACTATACAATCTCTTTATTATCCAAGGTTGTTTATATGTAATTGTCTATTGGGACCTCTTTATCATCCACGTCCATGTTTCTTAAAAATGTATTTCAAAACATTTTTAATATTTACTAGACAATGGGTTAAATTCATTTATACAATTTTTATACATTTATAAGATGTTTATAAAGGTATCTTTCCTTTTTTTTCCAAATAATTTCCTTTATAACATTTTCAAAAAAATAATGTAAAAATGTCTTTTTTTAACTTATACAGTGGGTGCAACAAATTTCAACCATTATAACATCATTGATGATTACCTTATAATATTCCAATAATATTTACAAAATAAATGTTTTCTTTTATAAATATATGAATTTTACATTATTTGAAAATAGAATGTGATATTTCTCTAAAAAATGTTTTGATTTCATCTTTGTCAGCATCCTTTGATAGATATTAAGCATATTTGAAGATGATTTATTATGATACAAAACTTCCATATTATATTGAAGGTTTTGTGATATGTTTGATTGTGGATGTTTTTTTTCATACCGTTCATGGTTTATAGATAAAGTATTGACATTTTGTATGCCAGTTTTAATACGAATGTTTATGTTAAGTTCAAACTTTTTCATATATGGAATGCATTGGACTTAGTAAGTGATGGGTGGATCCCACTATAGATCATCAATGAATCGGTAGGTCTCATGAGACAAAAAAATTTCTTGGAACAAGGCCTTGAAAAAATCTTATTTTTAGTCTTAGAACAAGGCCTTGACAATGTGGTTATCACGTCTGAATTATGCATATCATTATGAAAGTGGGTACTGATGTTGCATGTGATTATTTGACTATTGGAATATCCATGTGAGTAAGTAAATGAAATTATTTTGAATTATATTTTCCATATTATGATGAATTTTATTCTCAAAAGTCTTTTGTTTTAGTTTAATAGATTTCCTTTCATTTTTATGTTTATTTATGAAAGTTTCCGCTATATTGTTATCCTTACTGAGAATCTGTGCTCACCCCTTTCTTTGTTTTATTTTTTCCAGGATGCGAAGAAGTGTATTATGATTGACCTTCAGGGATAGTATATGTTATCTTAGTATTTTCTATTGAAACAATTTTGTTGTAGTTTTCCATTTTATGATGTAATGTAAACATTATGAATGTATCTAGTATTTCCAAGGCTGTTAAACTAATTGATCTTTCTAGACTTGATCTTTTGTGATCAAGTCAATGATACGTAATAATGCAACGACACTGGGATTATGGGGTCGGGGGGTTACATGTTAATTTTTGGGACCATGTTGGATGGTGAAGTAAGTAAGAAGAGTTCATTGTTACTGTTTTGTGTCTCTTGTTTTATACAAAGATAAATCAATTCACTTTGTAAAGGACATAAAATCTGATGTTTCTAAAGCTGTTCGATCTAAGGATACATATCATGACAGTGGATTTCATGATTAAAGATTAATAATGGTTATGAGTTAGAGTGAAGAGAGAACATGACAAAGGAAGGGGAATCTTACTCGCAAGTGGTGCTCCATGATCTAAACATAAAAATCTGGCAAAGGAGAGGCTTGTTGGAATGATTGGGGGTTTTACGCGCAAGATTGGTATTTGTGTGAAATATTGAAGGTAGTATGTAATCTTGAACGAAATGCATGACTCAAGATGCAAATATTAAAATAGGGAAAAGGAAGGAAGAACGCTAAAGATTCAATAAGTGCGTGAAATAAGATTTTGGCGTGAACGATTCAATAAGTGCGCGAAAGAAGAGGTTGGTGAAAAAGATACTTACGCATCAAAGATGACATAAAATGGGGTTTTGCTCATGAGGCATGTTTTTAGTTACAAACATCGAAAAATGGTAAAGGAATGAAGTACACAAAATATTCATAGAAGGGCACAGGAGATTAGTTTGGAACGAATGTGTCTTATGTGCCTAAGGAGACATCAAATGGAGTTTTTCATGACTCGTAAGGATCTTGCGTGACACATTGGGATTTTTTCACACAGGGGTCAATGAGGTATATAAACAAGTGGTGACCCCTCCAACTATGTAGGCTCGACACCTAGAGAAATACCAAGCTCTGAGGTGTGAAAAATATTAGGAAAAGGAGAGTGTGCAAATAAAATATAGTTGTGTGCAAGAAGGAGAAGTAACGCACAAGAAGAGAGATGCACGCAAGACGATATTTGCTCGTATGAAGAGTGTTGTGCACAAGATTGAGGTCGTGTACAGGAGGTGTTTCATCACAAATGTTGAATCTTTCATGCGTGGCATAAAATCTGTGTGCAAGACACTTAAACGGGTGTGCAAAAGATTTGGGGTCTTCGCACGTATTCAGTTGTGTGTAAGACAGTTCTTATCATGTTCTGTGTAAGAAAGTGAATATTTTTACTTAAAATAATAAACATGTTCAATTTTAAAGATGCATTAAAATTCTGTAATTTCCTATTTTTTCTAAGTGGGGGACCACGTTCTTCCATATTGTTTTCCAAGTGCTACACGATTTTAAGGGTATATACTACTCATTGTATTCCACATAAATGGATTGTTTTCTAGTGGATTGTGTCGTAATGGATAATTTTCGTACCATACCAAGGACTTATTTACTCTTGTTGAGTAGTGAACCATGTAAATAATGAGTTCATGTGGTAGTGTGTGTTTAGCAGGGAAGAAACTCTTTAACCAGAGGTGAAGTTTGTTTCCAAAATAAGGAAACATAAAAAGAAAAATATATAACTGATTCACCACCTCCCCCTCTCTATGATACATGGATCTGGACTAGGAACAACATTAATAGTATTTAATACATTCCAAATAAATTAATAATATAATTTGAAGTTTAATTATCATGAACTAACCATCCCACTTAATTGAACTCATTCACTTAAATAAAAGATATTTCATATCACAGAAATCATTTATTAATTTAGCATTTAAAACATGAGACATGCTAAATTACCATTTATGATGTATTAATTCTAACACATCACTGCTTGAATTAAATTGTAAAAAAATGTGTTGTAAGAGATTTATTAATGTATTTATAAATTTTAGTACATGGAAAGGGATGAAACCTTAGGGTGGAACCAAACCAAATAATAATCTCATGGATTTTCCTAACTAGAAGCTTCTGCTAACCACTTGCATGCATATTCATTCATATATATATCCTTAACCCAATGCATGTGATTCCATGTTCCATGAGGGAAGACGTACATAGAAGATATTTATATATTTATATCTATACATACATTTACAAGTGATATAAGTCCTTCACTGATGATCAAAACTCCTAATAAACCATTCAAGGGAAATAAAATACCTTAAGGTCTTAAATTAAAATGCGTGAAACCAAGCATTTGGTATAATCCATTACCTCGAATGTTAGAGGCAATACGAAACCACCTGGAATAGTCCAACACACTACCAATTAATCATTAACATGTAAAAACATTAAAATAACTTAAATTCCGTTGTGTGAAACTAAGTGTTGGTAAAAAAATATCACCTTCAATGGTGGATGAAAAATGAAATGTACCTAACCACCTCTCATTCGGCAGCAGTTGATGGAACACACATGAACATGTCCTAATAGGATATCTGTATATCCTAGAACTGGAAGAGAACCAAAAATAGAATCAGACCCTATCCTAAGGTGTTCGTCTGAACCTCACTGGAAAAAAGAGAGGAAGAAATTTGACAAGAAACTATTAGGAGAAGGAAGGAGGGTGCTTAATTTAATGATTTAGAGGAAGTTCCAGTGGAAAACAAGGATGAATTAGCAAAGGAGATGAGGATCTAAGATAGGGTCATGGAACATCGAGATGGTAACGCTCATTGGGTTGTTTCATGTGGGTTGGGTACAGTACTGGAAATAATATATATACCAACAGTTTTAGGGAAACCATAGATATTGTTCACTTATATGGACCTATACCAACGACTTCACCAAAAATGTTTGTATAGGTCACTAATTTGGAAATATTAAATAGGTTTTTGACAAACTGTTGGTAGAGGGGTGGCGAATGCCCATGGTTTGGGGAAAACCGTTGGTATGAGTCACTTATTTATTCCTATGCCAGCTATTTTGGCCAAACCGTTGGTATAGGTCCACAATAGAGACCCTATACCAACTTTTTTCCCCAATCCTTTGGTATAGGTCCCCCCTATACCAACTGTTACTCCAAACCCATTAGTATAAGTCTCAAAATCAAATAATCTATATGAACGGTTCTGAAAACCGTTGGTATAGGTCTATACCAAGGGTTTTGAGAACTATTGGTATGGTTATATATATTTTTTATGGAATATTCTTATAGGTAATAGTAAATAAATCATAATTTAAAATATTTATGATAATGAATGTATATATTTATGAAATTATGTTAAAAAAAGTCATGTTATATTAGTGGTTAGGTCATTCAATCATAAACCAGAGGTAACGGGATCAAAACCAACATAATGATTTATTTTTGAAATGAATATACCAACGGTTTTATGGAATGGTTGGTATAGATACTCGATATTACATATACCAATGGTTTTAAAAACCTTTGGAATAGGTCTACACCAACAGTTTTGGAAATATCGTTGTTATAGACTTATCCCCACGACTTACTAGACAACAGTTCTCCAAACCGTTGGTATAGGATATACCAATGGTTCATAGGCCTATACCAACGGTTTCAAACCATAGGTATAGGATTTTTTTCTAGTTGTGGTAAGAGAGGGGTGAAAATTTGATTGGTTAAGATTTATTTTATTTTATTTTAATTTAACAAAATTTAATCATATTTTTAAAACTGGTCTCAGTTCATGGTTTTGGACGGCTGGTTTAAAAAACATTACACTAATATTGTTCCCACTTATGGATACTTGGGAAACCCCGCACAGGTTGACATCACAGTTTGGAAAACCTTTTTCCTCCCTTTCATATACCTCTGTCCACTTGCAACAATCAGCACAGTTTTTCTACAATGGGCCGCATGGATTTAGACAAATTTTTTGCATATTACACACCCTTTAAAACATTGATTTTCTAGGTCTAGTGATCCCATAACACCTCAAGCCACTATGGAAATTAATAGGTCCTTAATATAATCCCAGAAATATATCTTATAAAGGTTCAAACACTTTCAATTCCATTTGGTGGATCTATTTTTATAATGACCCATTTAGAAAAAAAATGTTCAAAAACATTCATATTTTTGTTAGGTTAAAAAACGAAACCCTACAACCATTTTCTCTTTTGGATTAGATTTTGGGACATTTTGGACCCTCATGAATCACATTAAGGACATTATATTATTTTATTTCAAAAGGAATTGGGTTTTTCACGATATAGTTTTTAATTAGTATACAATTTTAATTAATGGTTTTCCATTGGATGTTTTTCAACATAAATATTTTATTGAAATATAATAAATTTATATTATTCAAGTAATTTTAATTTATATTAATTATAATTTTTAGGGAACAAATATATTATTTAATGGATTTAACAATTAAGATGTAATAATAATTTAATTAAAGAATAAATCAATTTAATGATATTAAAAATCATAAAATAAATATAATTTGATATTTTTATGATTATTCATGAATTCCATAGATAAATATGATATGAACATGACATATTAAAAAAAATTATTCTAATTTGAATCGTTGTTTTGATGTATTTAAATTCATATCTATAAATGGTTTAGATTTTCACAAAAAATGTTTTTATTGAAAATAATATTTTATTGAATTATTTATAAATAAAAAAATTATTAAAGAAGTAAAATAGGATAATATTGTGTCCAAAATGTATTACCAATTAGTTTTTAGGCCATATTGGATGTATTAACCCCTATAATAAATTTATTATATCTTAATAATTTTTTAAATTCCTATGTTACCCCTCGCCTCAATTATAACAGGTGTCATCTTGCTTCACAAATATTCATCACCAAGAGCCTCCAAGATTGAACATACACTGATAAATTATTTTCTACACTTCTATCTCATCATTATAAAAGACTTAGTTAGGGAATAACACCATCCATTGAGGTCTTACGGGGTTATGGAAAGCAATTTTCAAAAGAAGATGAAGATAAAGAAACGTAAGTGATGAGTCGAACTCAATGCAAGGGAATTTTTTTTGAATGAATTTTTTTATTATATAATATGATATTTTTAGTGCAAATATTTTATTCTCATTCAAAATTGTATATATTTTCTTTATTTATAATTTTTAGTGATATATTGTGAACTTTTATGCAACTATCTGTTCTAATGTTTATGTATTCTAAAATGATTGTATTTCATCTAGAAAGGTGGATTTCTCTGAAATAATGAAAATTTAGATTTATTGATGATTATAAGTATTTAAATTATTTTCCGCAAAGAAAATAATTTATGTATTATTTTGAAATGTTTTTAGTGGTCTATGAATCAGAAATGTTGTACTTCTAAACTGTTTCTTAAAATTCATCATTAGGGTATCATATTAGATGATAAGGTACATGGTGTGAACCCTTAAACATAAGGGTAATATTTACTACATGTGATACTCATTGTGACCACATGATTTTCATATGACCTAGAATGTATCATTTTAATCCACAAAAGAGATATTATTTTTGAATTATTTAAGGATAAATCCAAGTGTTTTTGAAAAATTATTTTATAATGGGATTTTAAAAATAATTAGTATTTCAAATGTTTTGAAAAATGTTTTCAAATGAATATTTATAAAAAAATTATAAATTAAATCAAATTTTTATTTATATAATTTTTTTCTAATGTATTTTTTGAATTTTTATAAAATATGTTTATCTTTTTTTCTAACCCCTTACTATTCAAATTAATTTCTCAGCCTATGTTTAAAAAAATTATTTTCTATAGGTTTAATAGAAATTATTGGTAGGCATTCATTTCACTTAAAGAGTTAGCAAAAAAATGATTTTTAGTTCTTTTATTATATGTTTTTATTGTTTTGATAATATGTATTGTAATTGTATATTTCCCAAAACCTAGACAAAAAATGTTACTAATGTGTATGAAAGGTTTTGTATTTTTTTAGTTTAATTTTTTTTCAAAAATAAACTATATTTATATGTGCAGAAAAAAAGTGTTGGTTTGGAGATTAGGCATTGTAATTTTCTAAAAAAATAAGAGATAAAATTTTATTTTGAACATCAATTTAATTAACTTCCAATAAAATATATATATTTTATTTATTCTAAATATTGAATTTAAAAATATTGTGTATGTTTCTAGATTTTTGAGGGAATATTTCATTTAAGGGGGGAGAATGTAACAACCTAGATATTTATATGATCATATTTATTAAGCATCTTGAATTAATTTTTTATATTCATTATGTTATATAATTATTAAAAAAATTATCTATTATTTGTTTATTTATTAGAATGATTAATTTTACAATTAATTAATTTTAATTTGGAAAAATTAATTTTATTTTTGATTTCATAATTTCAAAATTATCTTATCATATATTTTTGGTTATTTTCTGAAAAAGATTAATTTTAATTGAATAGTAGAAATACTATTTGTTTATAAAATATTGTATTTTTTGTTGTGTCATGCAGACATAATTATGATTTAAATGTATTAAGTTTATTTAACAAATAAATTTTTTTTATAAGAGTAATATTATAAAGAAATAAATTATAAAATTAAAATTATATTACTCTCATGATCAATATAAAATCATTATATGTACCGATGCAGAGCCTATGTTGTGCTGACCATGTAAAAATTGTTATCTTATTGATAATATTGCTGTGAATATATGATTTGAATGAATTTTTTTAATAATTTATTATTATTGTTTTTTATGAAATTCTTATTTTAGAGTTATATTACATGTGTATTGTATAAATTCTTCTGCAATTCTAGCATAAGGGGAAAAAGTCAAAATTTAAATTCTAAGATATTTTCTTGTCATTTTATTAAGTGAATATACATAATGAATGAATAAAGAACATTATTTGGAAACTAATTTATTTATTATAATGAAATTATTTTACTTTTAGTTTATAAATATAAAATAATTAAGATAAATTCCTAAGTAGCGTTGATGCAGTGTTTGTGAATGAATAATAAAAATAAATATAATTTTTTTAATTAAAACTATAAGATTTATTAAAAGTAAAATATTTTAGATAATTAAATTTATATAAATAATTTTTTACAGTTATCTCTTTTGGATTCTAATTTTGGACATTTTGGACCCACATGAATCACTTCAAGACATTTATAAAAAAAATTCAAAAGGATGTCAGGTTGTCACATTATAGTGTTTAATTAAGATAATATTTGAATGAATGGATTTCCTATATAGTTTTTGAAATAATAAATAAGTAGTGATATCTTTGAATTCTATATTATTCATCAAAATTTATTTTTAATTTTTTATGGAATAAATAATACCTTAATGGATTATACAACTATGTTGCAGTATTAATTTAATTAATGAATAAATAAAAATAATGATATATAAAATAATAAATAAATTATAATAAAATATTTTAAAGATAAATAATGAATTCCCAAGATAAATATTATACTTCAATGATATAAAAAAAAATTTATTCTAATTTTAAACATTGTTTTTGTTGTTTGAAGTTGTAGTTATGAATAGTTTTTATTTTGAAAAAAAATCATAATTAAAATATATTATTAAATTATTGAGAAATCAAATATCATTGAATAAGTAAAAATGGTATTATAATGTGTCTAAAATGTTCCCCCATTTTGTTTTTAGGAATTATTGGGAGATTTAATCCTTATAATATAATTATAATATTTTAATAATTTGAGTAATTACAAAGTTATCCCTCACCTAAATTATAAAAGGAGGCTCATTCTGTCAGAAATATTCATCCCCATGAGCCTTCATGATCAACCATACACGTAAACATTATCTTATCCACTTAAAAATCATCATTTTATAAGACTTATTTTAAGAATAAAACTATCTTTTTTTGTATTATGTTGTTAATAAAAACGATTTTTTTAAACAAAAGGAAGATAAATAATCTTGTGTGATGATTTGTACTCTAGGTAAGGGGATTGTTTTGATATCATTGTTTTTATTACAAAATATTATTTTATCCTGTAGAATATTTTATTTTATTTTATGATTATAGATATGGACATAATATATAGTTATTAGTGGCGTATCATGATCTTTTTTGTAATCATTTGATCTAATTTTTATAACATCTTAAATTTTCATATTTCATCTTGAAAGGTGGATTTCTCCCAAATATCATTAGTTTTATGAAAATTGTTATCTATTCATGATGATAAGTATAAATATTATTTTATAATATGAAAAAACATTATGTAGGACTATGAATTTTTTTTAATAAGTTATGAATGAAAAAACAAAGTCTTCTAAAATATTTTCTTATTATTTGAAATTAGGGAATCTTATAAGAAGATAAGGTAAGGGGAGTGAACCTATGACATTAAGTAGATTATTTCTTACAAGTGATACTCCTAGTGACAACATGTTTTTTATATGACATGAGAAGCATTATTTTAATACACAAGAATGTTTTTATTTTCAAATGATTTTTAAGGAGAAATCCAATAATTTTTCAATGATGATTTTAAAAAGGGGTTTTAAAATAATACATATTTTTTAAAGTATTAAAAATTATTTTATTATGAATATTTATGAAAAAAATGTTTATAAATAATATAAAATGTTTTTTGTTTGATATAGTTTTTTACTTAAGTATTTTATAAGGATTTTATTATTATTTTTAAAACACCATATGGCGGAAAATTATTACTCTCTCTGTGTTTCAAAATTATTTTCCCACAGGTTTATTATAAATTTTCATAATTAATTCCCTTCACATAAAAATTTATCACATCAAATGTTTTTTATTTGTTTTATTATATTTTTGTATAGTTTTGATAATTTATAACGTAATGGAATAATCTGTAAAAATTGTATTAGAAAATTTTTTGGCATGTATTAAATGTTTTGTATTTATTCAGTTTATTTTATATTATAATATACAGAGAATTTGTATGTGCTAAAACCAAAAGTTGGGGTTTGGGTATTTACATTAATATTTTATATTTAATGAAATTATTTGAATAAATGGTTTATGAATTATTTAAAAAGTTGTATAGGTCAACATTGCGTGAGAAAAATGATCCTCCAGTAGAATGTTATGGATTAGATAAATCTTATCTGAATCATGAAATATGAAAATATATGTTAATTTTAGTTTCTAGAATCAGGAACATTATTGATGCATGGTTGGAAAAGCCATGCATCTAGACCCCATGAGGTTAATTATTTGGGTGTATACGATATACGCATGATTGGTGTACGATTAGCCTATCATGGAAACTAAACCATGAAGATTACTAAAAATATAATTTTTATTTATTATCCTTCATTTAAATAAATATTTCTTATCCCTCATTCCTCCATCATACCATCTTGCCATCCCAAAAATTTACTCCTCTAAACCCCCCTAATCTCATAGACTCAACCTTACTTATATTCTCTTTCTTATAATGGATACTTCTTGGTAATTCAATCAATATCACCCCTCTTCCGCTAATTATTCATTATATTCTCCTTTCCAGGTTCTATAATTATCATGTTGAACTTGGGATTCTTTTTAAATGATTATCACATGGAAATTACAATTTTTATGTCATGGATAGACTTAAAATGTCCTCTATACTTCAATTATTCGGGGAATTACATAACATTTCAATGGATTCACTAGTTTTCAATAGGAAACTCATTAAAATTATATATTTTATTAACCAACGGGTGATTCACAATTCAAAATATTTTTTTCATCCAAATAAAACTAATTTTGAGTAACTATAATTACCATGGTTTTTTTCTTGTTTTTTCCCAGAAACATGGCATAAAATCATGGTTGTTTTCAATATTATATGTATGAAATAATCAATAAGTATTATTTCTAAATGATAGGGCTTTAATAAGATTACCACATGTGTATTTAATTAAATAAAACTATTTTGAGTTTTTAATTTTTATATTAATTATAAAGATCATGTATCACATTATTTAGGGTGTTTATAATAGATATAGGGGGTTTTAGATTTTTTGATATTATTTTAACTTGTGTTTGTTGATTTATAATTTAAAGGCCATTATGATATACTTTTCTTAATTTATATTTGGTGTGATGTTTTTTTGTAATGTATAAATAAAATTTAATTTAGAGGTTTTTTTTAGAATGTGATTAATGGTTTTCATTATGTGATTTACATCATCGAATATACACCACATAGTTATATTTTTCACTATTACATTGTATGATTTGTTATGATTATAAGAAAATTATTATAATTTTTATAATATAAAAAAGGGTTCGTTTATTTATAAGGAATCTATAGATGATGTGGGAGTTTTTGACCATATTATTAATGGATAATGTTTACATTTACTTGATTTATCACATACCATTTTTTATAACATCAGATACATGGGGTAGATTTATGGGAATTCTAACAAAGATAAAACCATGTTTATGAATATTTTTTGTCATCATTTCTGTATATGATGGTCTCTATTGAGTTAATTATAGGAACCTCTCAGATGTTTATTAACAGTTCTCCAATGATGAATATTATATCATAGAGTTGTGTTTCCATTATAATTCCATTTTGATGAATTGTTTATATAATTAATGATATTATATATTAT
This sequence comes from Viscum album, assembly GCA_963277665.1. Classification (NCBI taxonomy): domain Eukaryota; kingdom Viridiplantae; phylum Streptophyta; class Magnoliopsida; order Santalales; family Viscaceae; genus Viscum; species Viscum album. The sequence goes on along the minus strand of OY728127.1, from coordinate 1,607,805,620 downwards.
ATTATATATTTAGGTTTTTAATTCATTATCATTTTTAATGTTTATTTTAATGCATGATTTAGTAGTAATGTTCATCTAGTTTTAGTCGGGTTTTATGATTACCAAAACCTCCATTCATTTAGAAAATAATCATTTTAATGTTCATTTATTTGAGATATACAAAGAATATTTTTTATTTGGTATTCTAATCATGGATATCATATAAATGATGTTTTAAAAAACCAATTAATTTGTAATTTATAACTTCAAATGGGAATATTTATAATAAAATGTGTTGATGTAAAATGGATTTTAAAATGAGATTCATTTTCTTTTGATTCAATTTAGTACTTATAAATATTATATATTATATATTATAAGATTCTTTTTTTATTTTGTAAACTTAAAATTTACATAATCACTAACCATATTATTTACCCCTCAATACCATTTAACATTTAATTATATATTCATATATTTCAATACAAAGCAGTGTTTCATGTATTCATTTTCAACAAGAAATGTAAAGAGTATATAGTGGAATCTAGTTGGAAATGTTTAGATCACAATCTATAAATAAAAAATGTGAGTATCTAGACCTTTTATCTTATTATATAGGTTATATTCAGCTATTTAACTATATTTTATATTATTACCATTTTATTTGGAAATGAAAAGATACTATATAAGGATCACTTTACATGATATATTGAGATTTTTATTTATTAACGTTTTTTATGTCATAGTATTATTTCATGTATTGTATGAATGTTCTACAATAATGAACTTATTATTATTTTTTTGAATTATTTATGTTATTTTATTTTTATTCACATGTCTTAATTATGTTTTTATTCTTTACATCCTTAATTTTATGGATGAATTTCCCCAACTGTTTTGAGGTTTATACACTGATATTCATATCCAAATAATATTGAATTTGCATGTTAATCAAACAATGTGTAATATTGAATAGAGTGATATGGTGGTTTTTCCAATGATAATTCTTTAGAAAATGAGGTTGTATCCTCTATTTTTATCCAATTTAGGAATTTCACGTTAAAATGAGATTGTATTGTTATAGCACAACAATGATATTAGAGAATGTGTCTAGAAAACACTTTGCCTTGTTAAAACATGAGTTACTATGGGAATTCATTAAATGTATTTTGAGGACGAGCATTGATTTTCGATCATTCATGACCAATTATAATCTTAATCAATAGTATTATGATATTAGTTCATGATATTGTTTTTTTATTGAATCAATTTTTTTTTGAAAAGATGAAGAGTTATAACATCTCACAATTACTCTTCGTGGTTTAAAAAATCATCAATGAGACATGAATATTATTTTAGATAAATTATAGGGGATATCTCAGGGTTAGAAAATGTTTTTGTAAACCATGAAACCGACTTATGAACTATTTAAAATCTTCTCTTTTTATGATCGTTAGATTTCATATGTTTCCTATTCAGGTCTAATATTTATTATCCCCAATTTGAGGTGGATTCTTGAAATTTATGATACTTAGTGAGATTGTTTTGAATTAATTAAAAATTTTAGAGAATTTATTGTGAAAACTAAGAGGGTTCAAAATTTTAATTATTTGGAGTGATTTTAAAAATATTATTCATTCTATAATTTTAATGTTCAGTTATATTTTATGGTATTTTTAATATAAGGCACTCAGGTTTTTCATTTGGGTTTTAGTTATATATATTCATAATCATTTCCTATTTGGTTTTTTTAGGAAATATATATTCGATATATGTGTTTTATATGGTGGTCATATATATAGGATTGCAATGGGGAATGCATTAGGAGATATTTGAAATAATATACATGAATTTATTATGATATAATAATATGAAAAATTGTCTTCATAGGGTTTTTATGGATTTATAATGTTAATTTTTTCTTATATTACAGGGGTTACAAAAGATGAATCAAAATTTTTCTAAACGAGATGTGGTATTTCAATTGTTTTCAATAGGAATTTTCAAAAGGTAATATATTATTTTTTTAAAAAATAATTTCTGATGTATTTTATCTTATTAAATTATTTTTGTGTACTCTAATTTTCAAAATATGTTTCATTAATTATTCAATCTATTAGGATTATTTTATAAAAGGGAATTTGATTTTAGTTGATTGATTTTCAAGTTACATGTTGATTTTTTTCCAATATTATAGGCATACGCCACCCTTGGAAATCCAATGAGATTCATCAAAGATAGTATTTATTTATTTTTTTAAATCTAACCCTATAGTATATTTTTATTTGGGTGGAACATATTAACATATAGTAATTGTTTTTCAATGTTTTGTTAGATTAGTTCTAGTTAATGCCAGGGATTTGAATCATGATTTCTTGGAGCACAATAATATTTTCATCTATGGATATTTCATTTCCTTATAAATGTGGAGTATATAAGAAAATAAAAATAATCTTTGATCTTATCATTGGATCTGAATTGTTTTTATTGAGTTTCACCACATTCATGTTTGAAGGTTCCCTTTTCAAACTTTGTTGTCTTGTCATTCAATACACTACATTATTTAACCACTCATGTGATGGTTTGTGGGATTATTTATTCCAAAATATTAGTCACAAATTATAATAATAGAAAAGCGGATAGAAATATTATAAGTCCAATATTGTGATAATATAATGATTGAGTATTCCATTATTCTCTATGGGACAATATCACATGTTATCTTAGTTACTCTCAAATGGTATTTGGAATTATCAATTTTTCATAATTTATTTATATAGTGGACAAATAATATTATTCATAAATATTATATTATTTTAGATAAATATTCAATACATATCACTATTTTTCTATCCTAAGGATTGAATAAGAGAAGATTATTTGGAGACTCAATACCTAATTAGTATATTTTATAAAAATAATTCAATATCTTCTACAATGATATTCATATTAGTAACCTTATTGATATATCATACTATGAACCACCCCCATAACATATGGAAGGAAGCAATAATATTGGGTGATATTAAAAAATCATTAATACTAAATGTCTGAGATATCAAACATAATAAATTATATGATAATCATAATTGCATGGTAACCAAATCCAGTGAATGTTTCCAAAATACAATTCCTACCCAAAAAAATATTAGAATATTATTTTTGAAATCATGTAATATCTATAAGAATTATCAATATGGTTGTAAAAGAAGTAACCACCAGTAAATAGTAATAAAATATGCATGTTGCATTATATTTATAATACATCATAATCTTGGGAAGATATATATTTTTAACCATTACCATGAATACTGTTTTGCTAATAGCTACAAGTAATGGTAATTTTCCAGCCCAATCCATCCTAAAAGTTACCATGAAGGGGTTTCCACATGACATCAGGAATACATTCCAATTTTTAAAATGTTGGTGACTAGAAGTAAGGGCATAAAATAATCATGGGATGAATATTTATTTTGAAACGAGTCTTGAGTGCCTTTCCTAGATCTACTAAATATTCTACATGACCAATCAATATATTTTATGTTCCACCAAAAAATAGGTGTAGAAATTGAATACCCGTGGGGCCCTTCAATATAGTATATAATGAAAAAATACTATATGATGAATCCACCAAAAATAGTGTACTTGTTGAAGAAAAAATTAACACATGTCATTTTTAACAACGTTTCACTATAGGGTGCATGATTATGAGTAACCATAATATTAATATAGTGACCAATGTCCCAATTGACAGATAAACTCCAATATATACAAAATCCATGACCTAATGAACCATAATAGGATTCTAGCTCCTTATGGAACATGTTTTTTGGAAATAAAATAGGAAGGTCTACCCATGTACACAAGAACACAAGATAGATATATAGATATGGTGTGGGTATAATGACACATTAGGTATCCCTATTGGATAAATAATGTGTGTTGTGGTGATTAAATGTTTTTAAATCCAACAAATATAATGACTGTTTTTGTTATGTTGATAAAAATATGTATTGAAACAAAAGAAACTTTAAAAAATTGGTATAAATTCATTGGAAACATGCCAGATCTCATTATACCCCATCCTATGGTAGACCAAACATAGTGCCATACCTAACTCCATGTTATACTAATATCTAAAAAAATCCATTCTTTAGAACTATGTCATACATGACATATATTAAGAACGTGATAAAATATACATAACATGGATCATGTCTATTTCTCAAGACAGTACCTCTTCATGTTCCCCAACCCATCCATAAACACATAGAGATGTAAATTAAGTCACTATAACCCATACCTAAAGTGTTTTGGGAGGAAATAAAACACACAAACCCTTACCTAAAAGTTCTATAGAGGTCACATATAGTCACGATGGACAATCCATGTAGGATTTGTGGAGGCCACTATCAAGAACCCTTGATAATCACTATAGGTCAGTGGGAGGTAATAATAAATCAACATGGCACACCCCCATTGGTTCCAGGGAGTCCATGATCAAGTATTCTGACCAACAACCTTATAGTAGAGGTATTGAAACTACTAAAAAATCCCAGCACATTCAGTCATCGTTAAATAGGTAATGAAATATATATCTCAACACAAAAACTCACCATCATGTCATAGTCATTATACACCATTTAACAAATTAAAAAATCCACTCTAATCCAATATACCCATCCCATCCCTCTTAGGGTCCATCACATCCATTAGGTTCAACCCACCACTTGATACATTGAGAAAAGTCCTGTAGTAAAACATGCATTATAAAGGTAGTTATAAAAATATTGGAATTTGAAAATAATTAAATAATAAAACAAGAGAGATGGAAAGTTCATATCCACATTCATCAAACATGGCCATTCCCTTTAGCTACAATGTGTGACCATTACAGCCTCATCCCACCTAAGTGCCACATCAATTCCCATATCCATATATTACATCAAGCTTCTAATATAGAAAATTATTAATATTATAATAAAATTATCAGTTTACAAAAATACAATTAATTCCTCAAAACCCAATCATTGGTCCATTAAATCCAACTGAGGACCTTGATGACTTCAATAAGAACCACTACCCCACCTCAATAAAAAAATTGTCAACATAATCAATTAATTAATTTACACCAATGTCACTGAATGGAATAGTGTGCACCAGTGTCACTAGGTGGTCTGCCGACATTAGAATCATGATCATCGAAGAATTATTTACTCCTAAAAAATAATTGCGCTAAGTCAATGAAAAATCCAAAAAATTAAATCCAAAATGGATCATTATTCATTCTCAAATTTTCTATAAAACAAAAATATTTACACATAGTGGAATGAATTATCCTAAAATATGAATAAGGGATTGATTACTAATCTTAATAATACCCAATATTAGTTGTACAAAAAATACAGTCATCTCATAAAGAAATTTCCATTCTCTGATGAAATATTCCATCCACACCCTTTCCAAACCAAGAGCAATTACATAGAGAATAGTGTAGGTTAATATTGGGGAGGAAAGAGGATACCATACCTCGTAATATGATGATAGAGAACATCAAAAAGTTTCTAATTAAAGGGACACCAAGGGAGTGAATATGAGAGAGAAAAAGGAATATACCATTTTGATATTTCTAATAAGAATATAAGAAAATGTAGGTGGATCTAGAAGGTAACTCTCTAAATAATACCCTCATTAAAATGAGGGCACCCAAACCCCACTGAATTGATGGTGGGGATCACCAGTCATCCTTTGGTGGATTCATTTTTAGGGGTTTCTTGGAAACATTGTACACTTCTAATACACCCTCCATACCTTCTATGGTACCTCCTATCCCTATATCTATAAATCAAGTTCCATATGTGACATAAAAAATATTACATTTCAATTTCAAATTTCATCTATCTTAATTTTTATTTCTTCTAAATGTATAATTTCAATTTTTGTAACAATTTTCCAACTTTAATGACATGGTTTGAAAAAAATCCTAAACATGACACTTATCATCGATTGTATGTACAAATAATGACTGTACCATGCCAACAAAACTATAATAGTCATAATCCTAATGAGAATAAATTTTGTTTGGTGTCTGTCTTCCTACAAAAAAATCACTATGAAACTCCTCCCACAAGAATAACACACCGGATCACTCCCAAAAGGCCATGTTCGATTCCAAAACAACCATAATCCCATCTTGATCAATGATTCCAGGGAGGTTTATGACTCACATAATACCATTTCACATGAAATCATCATTATACTTCTTACTGATCATTTTCCACTAATCCATTTGAAATCACATATCGGTAAGTCACAAACATCTTCAGATATAGAAGTAGAAATATGAACGCGTCACAAGAACAACCAAACAAGATGACCATATTCTCAACCTAAATACAATTACAATGTATTGATTGAAATCACAACAAATCATAAACTATATCATGTTATACCATAAACATTGAGGCATCATTTATCTAACTCCCACTCAGATCACCTCAAACCAGCTCGGTTCCAAGGATGATGGTCAGACTATTCCTGATATCACATCCATGTCTAATACTTATATTCATTGGAGAATAAAATAATCAAGGAATATTTGATACATAATCCTTAAGATGAAGTAATGATTATCTTTTTATCAGCCTCACACACCCATAACCCGAAAGCATAAAGGTCTTATCATGAAAACCATCATCCTGCTCCCCACTGTAGGATCATCCTTGTCATTACATAATGTAAATATTTTATTTTGATCATTAGTATATCATTATATAAATAACCATACATGATGGATTGATGGGTCTAAGACTATTCCTCTCTAATATTCAAAGATAAATTTAATTTATAACCCATCCCTAGATCATGGGATCTCCATTAACTATTTCTACCAAAATCACAATCAAATATTTTGTCAAACATTACATGATTAACGATGTCATACAACCCATAAATCTAATATATTATTCTCTAAATGTTCTAACCTATCATGGTATCATCAGATCCAAACACGTGTTTCTATTCAAGATTCATTATCAAACATTATCCATATCTACCGCTGACACTCTCACTGATGTTCAACCCATTGATCAAAAATTTAATCATAACTAATTCAGCCATGTTCTAATTACTGTAATGGGACCATGTAATTTTAAACTAATGTCTCATTTCACCATTAACATTATCCTCCCATTAAACCAAAGTTGGTCTACAGTCCACACTAAGGTGACCAATAGTTGTGTGACTTTTCTTGCACATAGATGTCTTCCAGACCATAAGAAAAATGAAAAAAATTCATTTTGAATTAATGTGTCAATCCAATATTCCATCATCGGCCAATTATTTCAAAAAATTATGTATTTAATAAAAGGGTCCCAACTCAAATTCATTGAGATAGAAATCACTAAACCCATATTATGCATATAAGTTAATGGATATAAATCTTCTATTGGCTAGTTTCATGAAGAGAAACCACACTCAGTTATATATAGACCATAGTTTAAAACAATGAAAAACAATCCACATTGAAAATAATCCCAAGAAACATTTAAGAGTTTTATTAGAATTAAATCACAGTCTTTCTGAACATAGTCTCTCTAACATCTAGTGGCTATATCTGAACTAGACACTTGTCTCCACCATGTAGCACTAAGATGTGGGTCAACTAAAACTATCAATTCCAAAACCCAATGTCCCAAAAATCATAAATTATTTAGTTTTATTATGATCTCTAGACAATGAATTCTCTATCAAATACAAATTATTTTAGTTTAGATTCCCACTAAAGGAATCTACTACTAAGAGAATACATTAATATTTCCCAATCAGGGACCCAAACCAAAAAAATATCTTTTTTTTCAAAATTAAACTCAACAAAACACATCAAATCATACTTCACATGTTAAATCCATAATCCAACAAAAATAATTCCATAAACGTCATACTCATGGAAAAAATCCACAAGCCATCCATAGATTGACCACTAAAAACATAATCTTTATGATCCCACTAAAAGTGTCTCCCACTGAACATCCATTCAAAGAACCCATCACTATTTTCTCCATAATATATCCACGACATACCTTCAAAATTAATAAACAAACCACAATTTCATTCCTATTCCATCACAAAAGTTATTGAAATCCACACATATAGAAACTAGACCCTCTATAATCATCATAAAAAACCAAAATACTCTTCACCAATAATATTTGGTGGTTTCCAATAAACCTCATCACACGCGATGACCACAAAAATAAAACATTCCTATCCTCTTCTTGAAATATTAAAAATATTCATGAATTATTTTGCAATGTAACAATGTTCTTTTTCCCGAAACCCATTTCCAAAACATTTACAGACAATAGTACTCATTTTATTTTACAAAAATACTCTTTGAATATAAGGTAATTCAGTTATCAATAAATACATCAAAATATCTGGCATAACTATACCTTTTCCCTAAATAATATTACCATTTTCAAAAAATTATTTTGAAATTAATTCTAATAAAAAAATTGAAATCCAATATCAAAACCCATTTTTCATATCTTTTCACAAAACCAAAAAAAACAAATCTACATTAGAACAAATGTCTCTACATACCATTTAAAATAAAAACAAATACATAATACTATTTACATGCACCATGTATTACTTTATGTGTTTTTTTATATTTCCGGACAAGGGTTTTTAAAAAAAATAACAAACATTGAAAAATTTATTTCCCTATAGTGGAGAAACATGTATAAACACATCAAGAAGAATTAATCTTGAATGAATGTAAATTTATTCACCCCATATATTATAAGTGATAGAAATATCAATTATATTATTAGTTTCTTAAAATAATATGGATTCTGATTGGTCCATTTGGTTAAACTACACCTACAATAATTGCATATATCGTGACCCAATCAGTCAACTATCATGACCCATTAATGAATTAAATGATAATAACTAATCCCTAAAACGCATCTTGATACTCATCCATCACACATTTGGAATCATATTCCAAACCAGCACCTCACACTTTCTAAATTACCTTATCCCATGAGAAGATAACTCCAGGAAACAAGGTTTCATCTGAGGTATTTCTGGACAAGAAAGCAGTCAATTTAGCTCTAGAGAACCACTATACTATATTAAAATTAACTATTTTATGCATCCTAAATTATCTTATACAATTTTGAAACTCCCCAAATTTGGCTGACCAAATAGAACTCGATCGGGGCTAAACACATGACCTCAGGTGTGTTTCCCAATAAGAAAGAGGCTGCCGGTAACATCCCAGGTAAATAAAGAATAATGCATTTTCATTTTTATTAATATTTATGAATTAAATATTAATTTTACTTTAAAGGGGTTTCTATGTTTGATAGCATACCAGATATGTAACAAAGAGTTTCTTTGAAATCTTACGTTGCACACTAGTAATAAAATAATAATATTTTATTTGGTCGTTAACACGTAGCCATTTTATTAGAGGGAATGAATATAAATAACTAAAATATGATTATATATGTTTTTTAAATGTTTTTACATTTATCCAATAAAACATAAAGGCTTAAAATACTAAAAGAATTCAATTTTATGCATATATACTCTAACATTCACTAAAGATCGACTTATCGCCTTTTGATGGAGAACCATCCATAAATATATTTTTTGTCACTCTTATACATTCTATTGGTCCAAATAAAATTCTTCTTTTGAATCAGGACATCAAATTTTACTTTGTGTAAATTTTTGGTATTTTTCAGATAAAGTTCATTTTTTAATGAATAGTGAAAACTGTTGTATTTTTATTCAAAACCTCTTTTTAATCAAATTTATTTATATTATTAGATTATATTTTGAATTTGTTTTAAAGTTAAATTATAATATATTTTTACCATTTAATCCAATAGTGTTCGTTGGAATTAATTTCACATCGAAATTGGACTTAAACTAGTGTCAATTTTTTGATACTTATTATTTCATAAAAACACACTATTTTCTCTGACAGCGGGAATTAATTATTAAATTAATTAATGTAACTTATATGTTTTGAATTTTTTAAAATAGACATCATTTTTGAATTCGGAATATCAAATATATCTTAGGGTGAAGTTTTGGTATTTTTCTGAAAAACATCAATTTTTGATGAATAGTGAAACCACTAAGCGGTACTTAAAAAACTGATTTTTCATTTAAATAAAATTTTACCACCTGTGTGTTTTGAATTTCAAAAATATGACATACATGTTTTTCATTAAGAAGTAAAATGTGGTTCAATGGGATTAAAATAAATTTTTGGTGAATAGTAACTTTTGTGTTTTTAATCGTGATTAGAGGTAATTAGTGTAGTTTAAGGTAAAAATAATGTTTTAATAATATGAAATGACCTAGAAACTTGTCCTACCCTTATTTGATGTGTCCTGGCCGACCAAGGCAATCCATGGGTCAATTTGGGGTCCCCATGGAGCCACATTGGTTGGAAAATGATATTAATACCTTTTTATTTAAAGTTAAAATAAAAATGTCACAAACATGAGTTGTTTTACTAAAATAATTTTTAAATGGGGATATAAAAGTCATATTTTTTACTATAAATATTTATTAGAAAGATAAAAATATTTCCTACATCATGATATAGCATTTAAAGATTACCATGTTGCTTCATCTAAGACATGTTTGTTCAGAATGGTTTTCCGTAGAGGAAACAGGGAAGCGGTGCTAGGAAGGAATACAGAAGGAAATAACCTTCCGAATCAGCATCCTGAGATGGTTGGAATTAGAACTAAACTGTTTGTTTCAGTAATGGCGCAGTTTAATCAAGCGATAAATGGTGGTGGTATCCATGCACGAGATCAACCAGATCAACCGCAGAGGAACATGTCAGTGGTAGAACATTTCATGAGGCAACATCCCCCATCATTCAGAGGATCATCTGACCATGTGCTAGCTGAAGGGTGGATTAAATCAATGGAGAAGATTTTTGATGTCATGGGGTGTTCAAATAATCAAAAGTTTAGTCTTGATATTTACCGTTTGGAGGGTGAAGCAGATCAGTGGTGGTCGATGGTTAAAAATATCAGGGACGCTGATGATATTGATGCTCTCGACTGGGATAAATTCAAAGGTATGTTTCTTGAGAAGTATTTTCCTAAGGCAGTTTGACTTAGGATGGAAAAAAAATTCCTATAATTGAGTCAATAGGAGAACTCAGTGGCTGCCTATGAAGAGAATTTCACTCGATTGGCAAGGTATGCTCCAAATTTTATTCGAGACCTTGATCGTAAAATCAATCGTTTTTACTCAAGATTAAAGCCAAAATATCGAAGGGCATTAGCTTCTCCTGAGTTCATAAGTTATGAAAAGCTTGTTCGATGTGCTGAGAAGGTGAAAATGGAGTTTTCCTATGATCAAGTGTTCTATAACAACAAACAGAAGAAGAGACCGAGGTGGCAGGAGAAAAGGAAGAATTATTCAAAAAGGTCTGATGGTAAGAAAACTATGTTTCCAGTTTGTGATAAATGTGGTAAAAGGAATGCAGGGGAATGTCTTCTGAATTTTGGAAAGTGATACCAATGTGGTAAGATGGGACATAAGGCTCGAGATTGCACTGAAAAATATCAGGGTGATGGTAAGACCAAATTTGATTTACATTTAGTGAAATGTTTTAGGTGCAATGAGATGGGTCACTATGCAAACGATTGTCCGACAAAGAGTTCGAGTGATGGGTAGCAGTTAGACTACAAGCAGAAAGGGGTGGTGAAATCCTTTGCAACTACTTCAGCAGATGTCGGGCCATCAAACGAAGTTGTATCAGGTACTTTTTCTTCAGACTATGTGAGTGTGTTGTTTGATTCGGGTTCTACACATTCATTCATCTCTGAAAAAGTTTCTAGTCAAATGGGAATACCATCTCATGAAATGACTCCTGTACTTTTGGTTAAAACACCTGGGGAAAATGTTGAAGCAAAAAGAATTTATAAGAATCTGCCTATCCTTATCTGTTGAAAGAAACTACTTGAAAAACATATTGTCTTACCTCTAGTAGAGTTTGATGTTATCCTGGGTATAGATTGCCTCTCTATTTACCATGCTAAGATTGACTGTAGTGCTAAAGAAGTTTCTCTTCAGAAAGACTTTCAGTTTGTGTACAAGAATGAACCCTTACTATTGATAACGTATCAAGAGGCCGAGAAACTTGTAAAAGATGGAAATGAATGTTACCTTGCACTTATTTTTGAAAACAAGGGAACTTTACAGATTAATGATGTTCCAGTGGTAAATGAGTATCTTGATATTTTTTCTGATGAGTTGCCTAGAATAATACCAGATTGGGAAGTTGAGTTTACTATATACATAGTTCCTGATGCTAATCCAATTTCAAAACCCCCTTATCGAATGGCTCAAATTGAACATTTAGAGTTAAAGGAGAAATTGCATGATTTATTAGAGAAAGGTTTCATTCGACCTAGCACAACACCATGGGGTTCTCATGTTTTATTTGTTAAAAATAATGATGGGTCTATGAGACTTTTCATTGATTTTAGAGCCTTTAATAACATCACTGTTAAGAACAAATATCATTTTCCTCATATCGATGATTTGTTTGATCAGCTCCAGGGAGCTCAGTATTTTTCAAAGATTGACCTGAGATCGGGGTACCATCAGTTGAAGGTAAAGGAAGAAGATATTCCGAAGACCGTGTTTCGTACAAGATATGGCCATTATGAATTTATAGTAATTCCTTTTGGGCTAACCAATGCACCTACTATATTCATGGACTTAATGAATATAATTTTCCATGAGTTCTTGGATAAGTTTGGGGTTGTTTTCATTGATGATATTTTAGTGATTTCTAAAAGTAAAGAGGAGCATGAAAGACATTTAAGGGTTATTTTACTAACCATAAATGAAAATAAATTTTATGGGAAATTTAGAAAGTGTGAGTTTTGGTTGCGACAAATTTCATTCCTTGGTCATATTGTTTCTAAAGATGGGATAACTGTTGATGCTGCAAAAACAAAGGTTGTGGAAGAATGGACAAGACCCACAAATGTAACTGACATTCATAGATTCCTTGGTTTGGTAGGCTATTTACGAAGGTTTGTTAGAAATTTTTCATGGTTATCTAGTCTAATGACTAAGCTAACTCGGAAGGGTGTTGAGTTTATCTGGACAAAATAATGTGATTATTGTTTTCAGGAACTGAAAATAAGATTGGTGAATGCTCTAGTTTTGGCACTAACTTCCAGGAATGGGGAGTTTGTTATCTACAATGATGCTTCATTGAAAGGACATGGTTGCGTCTAAATGCTGAATTATCAGGTAATTTCTGTTGCTTCACGACAGTTGAAAACTCATGATGTAAATTACCCTACACATGATTTGAAATTAGCTTCTGTAGTTTTCTCTTTAAAAATTTTGAGGCATCATTTTAATGGAGTAAAGTGTGAAATATATACGAATCACAAAAGATTAAAGTATATATTCACTTAGAAATAATTGAACATGAGATAGAGGAGATGGATAGAATTAATCAAATATTATGATTGTAAAATTCATTACCATCCGTGAAAAGAAAATAAAGTGGTTGATGCTTTGAGTCGAAAAAGTAATGCTTCATTAGGAATGTTGTGTTTGGAACATGATCATTTGGTTAATGATTTTATGTACATTGGAATAAAATGTGTTGGTGCCGGATTTCCTTCTGTTTTGTTTCAGGTATCAGTGAAATCTTCCCTATCAGACAGAATTAAGAAAGCACAAGAGAAAGACAGCGAGTTGCAGAAAAAGGCAGAGCTGGTTCAGAAGGGTAATTTTCCTAAATTAAATATTGATAATGATTTTGTTTTGAGATTTGGGAAGATATTGTTTGTGTCGTGTGATTCATATTTGAGGAGATATTTGTTATGTGAAGCTCATAGTTCTCGGTTTTTAGTCCATCCTGGCAGTACTAAGATGTATAGGGATCTTCAAGAGTATTACTGGTGGGACAGAATGAAAAGGGATATTGCTGATTTTACTGTGAAGTGTTTGACTTGTCAATAGGTTAAAGCAGAGTGGCAGTTACCGAAAGGGATTCTTTAGCCTTTACCAGTGCCAGAGTGGAAATAGGAGAATATATCCATGGACTTCGTTTTGGGATTTCCGAAGACACCTCTAGGTAATAATGAAATCTGAGTTATTGTTGATTGCTTGACTAAATCTGCTCATTTCCTTTCCATACGAGATACTTTTTCCCTAGATGAACTTTCTCGTTTATATCATAAAAAGATAGTCAGGTTACATGGACTTCTTCTCTCCATTGTATCTGACTGTGATCCCAGGTTCACTTCTAACTTTTGTAAAGGCCTTTATAAGTCGTTGGGTACTGAAATTAAATTTTAGTATAGATTTTTATCCTCAATCAGATGGGCAGTCAGAACGAACAATTCATACCTTAGAGGATATGCTACGTTCTTGTTCGATTGATTATCAGGGATGTTGGGACCATCATATTTCTTTGGTCGAGTTTTCTTATAATAACAGTTTTCATTCCAATATACAGATGGAACCATTTGAGGCATTATATGGGAAGCGGTGTCGAACTCCAGCTTTTTGGGATGAAGTAGGTGAAAGGAAGTTGATGAGACTAGAATTGGTAGATGAGATGGCATAAAAAGTTCAGTTGATTCAGAAACACGTGAGAACAACTCAAAGCAGGAAAAAGAGTTATTCGAATAACCGGAGGAAAGATCTAACTTTTGAGGCAGGTGATCATGTTTTTTTCAAAGTTTCGCCATGGAAAAGTGTGATCCGATTTGGTAATAGAGGAATGTTGAGTTCGTGGTTCATTGGACCATATGTTATTTTGGAGAGAGTTGAATCAGTTTCATACCAAGTGGCATTACCTCCGAGTTTATCTCAGGTACACAATGTTTTCCATGTTTCGATGTTGAGAAAGTATATGCCAGATCCATCTCATGTTTTGAGCTGAGAGGTAGTTCATTTGGAATAGAATCTATCTTATGAAGAACAACCAGTCCAGATAATTGACCATAGAGAGCAAGTGTTGCAGAATAAGTTAATTCACTAGGTAAAGGTTTAATGGAAAAACAATATGGTTGAAGAGGCAACATGGGAATCTGAAAATGCTATGAGTGATAAATACCCCCCACTTATTTTGATATGTGAATAAAATTGCGAGGATGAAATTCCCAAAAGGGGGGAAGGATGTGACATCCCAAGTAAATAAAGAATAAATAATTTTAATTTTTATTAATATTTATGAATTAAATATTTATTTTACTTTAAAGGGGTTTCTATGTTCGATATTGTACCCGATACGCAACAAATAGTTTCTTTGAAATCTTACGTTGCACACTAGTAATAAAATAATATTATTTTAAATGGTAGTAAACACGTAGTCGTTGTATTGGCGGGAATGAATAGAAATAACTAAAATTTGATTATATATGTTTGTTAAATGTTTTTACATTTATCCAATAAAAGATAAATTCTTAAAATACGAAAATAATTCAATTTTAGGCATATATACTCAAACATTCACTAAAGATCGACTTATCGCCTTTTGATGGTGAATCATCCATAAATATAGTTTTGGTAACACTTATACATTCTATTGGACCAAATAAAATTCATCTTTAGAATCGGGACATCAAATTTTACTTTGTGTAAATTTTTGGTATTTTTCCGATAAAGTTTATTTTTTTAATGAATAGTGAAAACTGTTGTATTTTAATTCAAAACCTCTTTTTAATCTAATTTATTTATATGATTATATTATCTTTTAAATTGGTTTTTAAGTTCAATTAGAATATATTTTTACCATTTAATCTAATAGTGGTCGTTGGAATTAATTTCACTTCGAAATTGGACTTAAACTAGTGTCAATCTTTTGATACTTATTATTTCATAAAAACACGCTATTTGCTCTCACAGCAGGAATTAATTATTAAATTAATAAATGTAACTTATATGTTTTGAATTTTGTAAAATATACATCATTTTTGAATTCTGAATATCAAATATAGCTTAGGATAAAGTTTTGGTGTTTTTCTGAAAAACTTCAATTTTTGATGAATAGTGAAATCACTAAGTGGTACTTAAAAAATAGATTTTTCGTTTAAATGAAATGTTACCATCTCTGTGTTTTGAATTTCAAAAATCCGACTTACATTGTTGTCATGAAGAATTAAAATTTTGTTCAATGGGTTTAAAATAATTTTTTTGGTGAATAGTAACTTTTATGTTTTTAATCGCGATTAGAGATAATTAGTGTAGTTTAAGGTAAAAATAATGTTTTAATAATATGAAATGTCCTAGAAACATGTCCTACTCTTATTGGATTTGTCATGGCCGACCAAGGAAATCCATGGTTCAACTTGGGGACCCCATGGAGACACATTGGTATGAAAATGACATTAATACCTTTTTATTTAAAGTTAAAATAAAAATGTCACAAACATGAGTTATTTACTAGAAAAAAGTAAATGGGGTTATTCAATTCATATTTTTGACTATAAATATTTATTAGAAATATAAAAATATTTCCTACATCATTATATTTTTTTTTTAATTTTTATACATTACATAAATTAAATTATTTATGACACCATGATGATGCAGCGATTACCTCATTATTTAACAATTTAAATAAAATAAAAAGATAATGTGAAATATTAGACCTAAACATGTAAAAAACCTATTATATGGGTGGATTTAGAAATATTATCACCTTATCCTTGAAATATATAATTATTGGAGCTTTTAAATCTGAAAAGCATTTTATAATAATGTAACCTTTTATAACTTTCTAAGAGTTCCCCTCCTCTTCTCTTATAAAAGGCTGCCACCTCTACCACTTTACCCACACCTCTCAAGCCTTTGGCTCGGCCAACCCCTGTCCATTTTGTCTCTCCACATACCTCTCTTACTTCTTTAAGCCTCGCATTGGGAAGAAGTCTTCTCAAGGAAGCCTTTGAGCTCAA
The DNA here is from genome assembly GCA_963277665.1 of Viscum album. NCBI lineage: Eukaryota > Viridiplantae > Streptophyta > Magnoliopsida > Santalales > Viscaceae > Viscum > Viscum album. The sequence goes on along the minus strand of OY728127.1, from coordinate 1,607,788,656 downwards.
ATCAAAATGAGTTACCCGATTTTAAAGGACGTTAAAGAACGATCGAGTCAAGTCGGACCCGAGGTATGGGACATCGTCTCAATCTCCTTTCATTGAGGCATATTATGTTTTATACACAACATTCTTCTATAAAGTGTATAAACCCCTTTGAGGTTTACGTTTATCTGAAAGGAATTGTTTTTATACAAAGCGTTTTACTAAACGACAAAAGGGAATGTTTTTGTCGTACGTATGCGGCGACAACAACTTCTCCTCCACCGTGACCATTACATGAGTTTCATCTTCCTCTACAAACCATAAATTTTTTTAAATGAAAAATAAATACCATGTTTTGCTTTTATTTTATTTCGGTATTGAAAATGGTTTTCATAGTGGTTTTATATCCATGTGTTGTATTGATATCTTGTGATTGAAAAGTGGAAATGTTATGTTTCCTTTATGTCTGTTTTATGTGATACGATTATGTTATGGTTCTTGGGCATTATTATGAAGACTGGTGGTTCTGTGATAAAATAAGGGCAGGTGATCCCGATATAGCTCTCTAATGCATTGGGTAACGCGATGGGGTTAAACGTTAAGGTTTATTCAAAGAGATTTAGGGAATATACTGTGAGGGGTATTCCAAACGTAACCAAGAGGGTTACTCACTATGTAAGAATGTTATGAATGCCTCAAATTACCTTTATGTCTTGTAATTTCTATGATTTATTCATGATTTGATAAGGTATGTTAATGTGCATATGTTTTATCGGTAAATTATGATTTCATTATTATGTATATATGTACTCATGTTTCCTTCCCATATTTTTATATCCCTTTTTGAGCTTTTTATGCTCATCCCAAGTTTTTTTTTGAAATGTTTTTCACAGGTCAAGGGAAAGGCACATAATATGATGATAGTGTCAAGGAAGTGTTGTAACACCCCGAGATTTTATAAGATATATTGTTTTTAATTTATTTCATATCTTTTGTTGTATGCTATACCAATATTATCTTGCGCTATACGCAACACCATATTAGCTTGCAGTATACACAAAACAAATCTTGGATCATGTTACACACAATTTCAAGTTTGTTTGATAGTAGTTATTCTCGGAAACATTGAGTGTGTGTGTGTATATATATATATATATATATATATATATTCAATGTATAAATGAAATATGGTTGGATTTTGTTAAACGCAACAACAATGGAGTCTTGCACAACATGCAACCCTGACTTGGCTTGCATTACACGCAATCGCGACCTTCCTCGATAGCATGTGTTGTACGCAATACCAGGTTTTACTAAAAAACGATATATTATTATAATATTATTATGAACTAGCCGTTATGAATAGTATTAACTAAATTTTTAATGTTATAACATTATTATTTCATCTTACTCATTTTATAGAACATGGTATAAGAACAAAATAAATTTTTTCGGGTAAAATAAGTATTTTAAAAGAAATGTAGTTTTGCCACCTTTTGATGGCGCACCCACTTTAAATCTAGTTTTTGACATGTCTATAAGTTAAATTTTACAAAATAAAATTAAAATTTTGAATCAGGATATAAAAATCTACCTTGGATAAAGTTTTTATATTTTTCTAATAACTTTCATATTTTAATTAATAGTAAAAACACGCTATATTTTAATAAAAAACAACTTTTTCATCATCATAATTTATATAGTTAAATTATAATATTTAATGGTTTTAAAGTATAAATAGAATATATTTTTACCATTTAATATAATTTATGTCATTATCCTTGATTTTACATTGAATTCGTAGGTTAAATAAATTCAATATTTTGCAATGTTTTAATCAAAAATCCATTTTCCTTCAACAATGGGATTAATTTTATTTTAATTTATACAACTTCTGTGTATTGAATTTGGAAAAATGGATTCCATATTTGGAATCAGTGGGTCCAAATTATATTAATAGACTACTTTTTTTTGGGATTTATGAATTGTAACAAAGTAAATTTTATTTACCATAATAAAGGGTAAGTTGGGTAATTAAGAGTAAATATAATATTATAAAATTATCCTAATACTTGTATTAATACATTTGGATGATTATAATTTGTCATAAGCCATATTTGGGTCGAAATAGAATCCATTAGAACCCACTTGGAGGTCATCAAGACCCTTAGTTTATTTTATTTAAAGGAAAGTGAAATATGTCTCACTCAACCTTAATAATTAATGTATTTTTAATATAAGTTTATACAGAATATAAATTCGGTTATAAATACTAATTTGAAATATAAAATGTTTTTATTTGTCATGGTAATTTATTTGTAATTTTTAAGAGTCATTTAATTACCTTATTATCTTATACATTAATGATGCATAAATTATTTATTTAGTGAATAATCAATAATATAGTTTTTATTGAAATAGTAATACATATGAAAAGGCCCAAAAATCTGCACAAAACTTATTATTAGTGTATATATAAACCCTAGTCATCCAATGGACGAATGTTTGACCATTTTGATCCTTATTAATGCGATTATGACACTTATATTATTTTATTTTAAATGATGCCAAAGTTGTCACCTTCATAATTTAATAAATATAACAATTTAAATAATGTGATTTTAAGATGATAAATTGTAGTAAAAGTATTTTTGTGAACGTTAATAGATATATCATTATCATAGGATTTTATTTTTAATTATTATGCAACAAATACGTATATTAAATAATTATACAAAAATAATTTAGTAATTATTTTATTAAGAGATAAATCAAATAAATGGTTTCAAAAATATTAAAATAAATATTATATGAACTATTTAATGTGATACACTAATTTTATAGATACATATGACTTCTTATGAATCTAATAAAGCTTTTATTTCGAACATATCTTCTATATATATTTTATTAAAATTCAATTAAATGAATAGTGTCAAAATTGACACTATTGTTATTTTATAAAAATAACATATTATAAAATTGTTTAAATATCACAAAAATATTTATAAATTATAAATTTAAATTTATATGGTCTAAAATGTTTTTAATTATCCAATTATTGACAATTAAAAACAAATAAGTAATTACTTGTTATAATTTAAAATTTAGAATGTTATTACCACAAATAAAATTAAATTGATTAAATAAGGATAAATCAAGTTGATAATGTTTAAAATAAATTTCTAAGATGTATAAATTTTATTGATTGATTATATTACAACACTATGTCATCTAATATTCGGATATGAATCATTTTGGAAGTTTTTATGTGGGGATGGGATTTAATATAATCAAATATTTCTTATATTTCCCAAGGTGCCCCTCTCCTCCCTTATAAAAGGGCACCTACTCCCTCTCTTCCTCACACCACTTTGAGCCTTCAATCTCGTTCAACCCCTGCCAAATTCTATTCTAGACTTCCATAGAAACATCATAGAGGTCTTGGTCTTCTTAAAAGACCAGTTTCAGGGCCCTAATTGGAGGTCTCGAAGAGGCGCTTCAAAGAAGAGGTAATGTCTGTTACCGATTCTTTCAACATTATTTCTTCTTCCACTTCTTATTTTTTAGTTGTTTCATTATGAGGTAATAAAATATGTATCACTCATATACTGATATATTATTATAATTATTAAAAACCCTATTTCACCATCTATCCATCCTACGGAAAACGAAATCACCGCACGTGCTTACGTACGGAATACCGTCTCCACACCGTGGTGTAATCTATTTTCCACCACCACCTTACTTGGATGGGTATAATGGTGAAAGTAATGAATATATATGATTATTTTAAAGTGATATTGATTATTTAATATTTTACATACACTTTAATACAATTCCATGATCTTGGGAATGATATCATTGCTCGTGTGTACGTACGGACTATCGTCTCCACGATGCGATGAGATTCACTCTCCATGTTAACCATTCAAGAATGATTAAAAAGTATATATAATAAGTAACAATGAAATATATGAAAGAATAATGCTACTGGATTTATGTATATATATTTATTTCATTTACTTAATTCCATTCAATTCAATAAGGAAACGAAAATAGCGTTCATCTGTACGTACGACCTACCGTCTCCATGAACGGTGTATTTCGTTCCATTTATCGATCCATTATATATATTATATATAAATCTTGTTTTACATTCTGGATGTAAGTAATCATGATCTATGTAATCATATTAATAATTACAAGTTAAAACACAAACGACAAATGAAACGATTTTACCCAAAATGCTAATTTAACATTAATTTACGGAAGAACAGGTAATTTAAAGTCATAAGTGAACCATATATGATATAATAACAATGAACATGATTCTGTAATAAGTTAATGACATTATTTAAATCATTATACAGGAGGTTTGGATACGTACGAATCATATCAGACCTAAGGTAAGGGATAATTATTCCAATCTCATTCTTATCCGATATTGTTTACTCGTAACTATTTACTGGGGGTTATGTTTATTATCCATGTCCATATGATATAAAGATGTTTTCATAAAATTTTTACATTCCTTTCATTTATGTTTGAGACATTTTTACCTTTTTATTAATTTTACCACATCGTATGGAAGGAATCTTTCTTTTGTTTACCATACGAGGTTCTTTTTCACTTTTCCGAAAAAAGTACGAGGAGATTGTTATTTTTAACTTATATAGAGTGAACGGATTTTTACAGTATTATAAAGCCTTGTTTTCATGAATATTCCTCCAAAAGATTTCATGACTATTTTCAAAAAATCCTTTTCTTTTAAAATTGCATGACAATTTGTGAAAAGAAAATCCTTTTGAAGAAGAAAGGATATTTTCCTCAAGAAATCATTTCAAGTGTTTTATCAAAACCATTTTCCATCTAAGATGACATTATTTCTTATCTATATGTTTCAAGTATAAAGTCTATATGATTTAAATGGTTTAAATTTTCTTATTATGAAATGATATCTATTTCTTTTATATGGATTATGTGATGATGTGATGATGTTTATGAAACCCATTTTATTCGCTGAGTTATTATGAATGATGTATGTTTATTTTGTGGAACAAGTAATAATGATTTAATTAGAGACGGGTGGGACCTATATCTCCCTCCAATTCATTGGGTAAAGATTTATATCTCATGAGATAGACATGTCTAGAACGGTAGGTTAATCCGGTTCAGTATTACAGGACTAGAACGAGGACTGAACTCAATTCAGAAAGGGACTTTGTCCGCTAAGATGGTCTTGGCAGCAATGCCTTGGCTACTAAGGAAATCATAACATGTATTTAATGGATGCCACAATTACATGTTTTATTCCCATGATATTTTATCATGATTTATGTTCCATTATGATCTATGACTTATGTACTTCCACGATTTATGTCTTTTCTCAAGATTTTGATGTTTAAACATTATGTTCATGTTTTTACGTTCAAATGTATATGGTATGTTTTATTTTATCCATTATTACCCTTACTGAGCATTTGAGATCACCATTTTTATGTTTTATTTTCCCCTATGATTAAAACAAATGTTTTAGGTATGGAAACAAAAAGTGGAAGATCATTATGGGAGATGTTGAAGATCTTTCACCACGATTAGAAGATTATGTTCCATGTTTCCAAAGACACTGAACTATTACGGTCCTTGTGTGTCTATTTTTGTTATGTATTAAGTATTACACAAAAGTAATGTAATATCTATGTATGTCAAGATTCGAGTCTCTAGAGTTGGTATCAGAGGAAAGGATTAGTTAACCTTTGAAAACTAGGATGCAAAAACTTTAATGAGATCCCTAGAGATATTTCTAAGGTATGTCTAGGGATGTCCCTAAGGTTAAGTATAAGTATAGGTTATAGTCATTGAATTATTTTAACGATATTAGATTAAAGCGAAGATTTTAGATATTGAAGTTACTCCCCCTTTATTTTGATTTTTTCCTCTCACACTATTCTTTTTGGGTTTTAGAAAACGACCGGAAACAAGATGATTCAAGATAATGGGGGATATGATGGACATTGGAATGATATTCTTCTTGAGGAACCAAATGAAATGGGATTTGGAAGTCCAAACACCATTATTATGCCGAATCAGCAATCCCATAATATGATCAATAAACTCAAATTTGGTATGTTTCATGACTCTGATAATAAGAGAAAGATGGAGTTTCATGATGATCATAGAGGAAAGAAAGTTCAATTTCCCCTATGTAAATCATGTGGGAAGAGGCATCAAGGATAATGTTTCAAATGAACTGGAAGATGCTTTGGGTGTGGAAAAGAAGGACACAAAGCTAGTTAGTGCAAAGGAAAAGGTTCAGTTAACACCATGGACAATGATAATGGTATTGCTACGAAATCAACAATGGTTAAATGTTTTAAATGTGGAACGTACAGGCACTATGCAAACCAATGCCCTAAGGGAAAGTCGCATGAAGCGAATCAGTATGGTCGTATGGGTAGTATTTATGTTGATGATGATGAAGAGATAACAAATGATATGTGAGATGAAAGAAGTGTTTACCCTCGTTCAATGGTTTAAGAAGGCAGTGGAATGATTACATGTTTATCAAGTATAATGTTGTATAAGTAATCTCATGGTACTATGGAATAAAGAGACATATATGGATTGTTACACTGCTGTCGTTCCTTAAGTTTTGAAAGTATATGATAAATGGTACCAGTGACCATGAAAGGTTATTCAGATATTTTTGGAAAGTATATGATATGCGCATAATGAAGGGATAAAGAGAAAATTAAATGTTTGATAGTATTCATGAACTCATGACTGATATAAGGAGAAGGTCATATCATGGTTTGAGTATATATAATTTTTTGTGATTTTGGAATGTGGAAAGAGTTAACTTTTGACAGTACTCATGTATTCACTAAGATTCAATGGGTATTCATTTTTCAAGAGAATACATGATTAAGGCATTTGAATGTTTGGAATGTGACCAACAAGACATATCTTATGACATATGGGGATCAACGATGGTATTAACATTCTTGTTATATGGAATCTCTGGTAATCATTTTCACTATAATATGAGAGTGGACTGCAGTATTATGGATAAGCCTAAAGATTAGAATGGATTATGTTGGACATAAGTTAGTATTGTTTAAGGATGGAAGTTTTTTCGATATTATTTATGGGATGTTATAGTAATGTAGTTTTAGAAAAAGGACGACCTGCAGGATGGGTGACAACCCATCACGTCGGACAAGGCTGTGGGAATCGAAACGAAATGAGACTGGCCTTTATCACATACCACTTTCCTACAGGAAGTCCCTGGTTAGTAGAAACCTGTTTTATTTTTTTATGTAGTATGATATATGAAGTATAATATAATTTTTGGAATCATACATGATTAAACTCACCATAGATAAACATATGTATATTTGATAACTTTTGCTAACCTTTTGTTTGAAAAAGATTGAATGACCCATCATTCTATCACATGATCTCTTAACACTTCACGAATAACAAATTCAACTTCATTTCTTTAAGAGATGAAGTGGAAATTGTTCAAAGCACGAAAAACAGTGAGAATGTACCAAAATCACGAAAGTATTTCTTCTAATTCCAATTTCATCAACTTTAGGGAAATGATCTTGAAAACAAAAAATGTTGTCCTAGTGCCCTTATATCGGATGAATCATATGGTACCTTATATCATCACAAATCTATGGCTTTTTAATTGATGGCTTTTTCATATCCATGTCCTCTACCACTCACCATCAGAACTTGATGGTTATATTTTTCTTCCATATCCATATTTTCATATATGTTCTCCTATGTGGAAACCCAGTGATTAGTTAATTTGGGTAAACGTTATGTTTCATAATTTAGTTTTTAAAGTTATGTTTTGGTATTTCATTTTACGATGTGTGTTGCAATTATAGAAACTTTCATGTAGAAAACCATGAATAATCCCGACGAATTTCGAGGGTGAAATTCATTTTAAGGGGGGTAGAATGTAACACCCCAAGATTTTATAAGATATATTCTTTTTAATTTATTTCATATATTTTGTTGTACGCTACTCCAAGATTATCTTGTGATATACGCAACACTGTATTAGCTTGAAGTATACGCAAAACTAATCTTGGATCGTGTTACACACAATTTCATGTTTGTTTGATAGTAGTTATTCTACGCAAAATTGAGTTTATATATATATATATATTCATTGTATAAATGAAATATGGTTGGATTTTGTTAAACGCAACAACAAAAGAGTCTTTCACAACACTCAACCCTGACATGTCTTGCATTACTCGTAATCGCGACCTTCCTCGATAGCGTGTGTTGTACGCAATACCGGGTTTTACTAAACAACGATATATTATTATAATATTATTATGAACTAGCCGTTATGAATAGTATTAACTAAATTTTTAATGTTATAATATTATTATTTCATCTTAATCATTTTCTAGAACATGGTATAAGAACAAAATAAATTTTTTCGGGTAAAATAAGTATTTTTTAAAAAATGCAGTTTTGCCGCCTTTTGGTGGCGCACCCAGTTTAAATCTAGTTTTTGACATGTTTATAAGTTCAATTTCACAAAATAAAATTATAATTTTGAATCAGGATATAAAAATTTACATTGGATAAAGTTTTGATATTTTTCTGATAACTTTCATATTTTAATGAATAGTAAAAACACACTATATTTTAATTAAAAACAAATTTTTTCATCATAATAATTTATATAGTTAAATTATAATATTGAATGGTTTTAAAGTATAAATAGAATATTGTTTTACCATTTAATATAATGTATCTCATTATCCTTTATTTTACAATGAATTCGTATGTTAAATAAATTCAATCTTTTGCAATGTTTTAAACAAAAACCCGTTTTCTTTCGACAACAGGATTAATTTTAATTTATTTTCTGCAACTTCTGTATGTTGAATTTGGAAAAATGTATTTCATATTTGGAATCAGGGGTTCCAAATTATATTAATATACTACTTTTTATTTTTGGGATTTATGAAAAGTAATAACGGTAAATTGTATTTACCATATTAAAAGGTAAATTGGGTAATTAAGAGTAAATATAATATTATAAAATTATCCTAATACTTTCCGTAATACAATTTAATGATTATAATTTGTCCTAAGTCATATTTGGGACGAAATGGAATCCATTAGAACCCACATGGAGGTGATTAAGACCTTTAGTTTATTTTATTTAAAAAAAGTGAAATATGTCTCACTCAACTTTAATAATTAATGTATTTTTAATATAAGTTTATACAGAATATAAATTCGGTTATAAATACTCATTTGAAAGATAATTTTTTTTCTATTTCATGGTAATTTATTTTTTATTTTTAAGAGTTATTTAATTACCTTATTATCTTATACATTAATAATGCAGAAATTATTTATTTTGTGAAAAATCAATAATATAGTTTTTATTAAAATAGTAATACATATCAAAAGGCCCAAAAATCGGCACAAAACTTATAATTAGTGTATATATAAACCCTAATCATCCTCTGGCCGAACTTTTGACCATTTGGATCCTTATTAATGAGATTATGACACTTATATTATTTTATTTTAAATGATGGAAAAGTTGTCACCTTCATAATTTAATAAATACAACAATTTAAATATTGTGATTTTAAGATGATAAATTCGAGTAAAAGTATTATTGTGAAAGGTAATAGATTTATCTTCATCATAGGATTTTATTTTTAATTTTTATGATACAAATAAGTATATTAAATAATTATACAAAAATATTGTTGTAATTATTTTATTAAGAGATAAACCAAATAAATGGTTTTAAAAATAATAAAATAAATATTATATGAACTATTTAATGTTCTCCACTAATTTTATATATACATATGACCATTTATGAATATATGAATGCTTTTATTTTGAACATATCTTCTGTATATATTTTATTTAAATTCAATTAAATGGATAGTGTCAAAACTGACACTATTGTTATTTTATAGAAATAACATATTATAAAATTGTTTAAAAATCGCAAAAAATATTTATAAATTATAAATTTAAATTTATATGGTCCAAAATGTTATAAAGTATCAAATTATGGAAAATTGACAACAAATAAGTAATTATTTGTTATAATTTAAAATTTATTATGTTATTACCACAAATAAAATTAAATTGATTAAATAAGGATAAATCAAGTTGATAATGTTTAAAATAAAATGGTAACATGTCTAAATTTTATTGGTTGATATCTTATAACCTTATATCATCTAATATTAGTATATTAGTCTATTTGAAAGTTTTTATGTGGGTTTGGGATTTAATATAAACTAATATTTATTATATTTCCAAAGGTGCCGCTCTCCCTCCTTATAAAAGGGCATGTCCTCTCTCTCTTCCTCACACCACTTTGAGCCTTCATGCTCGGCATACCCCTGCCAAATGAACTTCTCCAATTCCCTAGAAATATCCTAGAGGTCTTGGTTATCTTCAAAGACAAATTTTAGTGCTCTAATAGGAGGTCTCAAAGAGGCGCTTCAAAGAAGATGTAATGTATGTTACCGATTCTTTCAACTTTATTTCTTCTTCCACTTCTTCTTTTTTAGTTGTTTCATTATAAGGAAATAACATCAGTATCACTAATATACTGATATGTTATTATATGTATGAAGCAACCATATTTCACCATCTATTCATCCTACAGAAAACTAAATCACCGCGCGTGCGTACGTACGGAATACCGTCTCCACGCCGTGGTGTAATTTATTTTCCACCACCACATTACTTGGATGGGTATAATGGTGAAATTAATGAATATATATGATTATTGTAAAGTGATATTTATTCTGTAATATTATACATACACTTTAATACAATTCCATGATCTTGGGAATTACATCATCGCTCGTGCGTACGTACGGACTACCGTCTCCACGACGTGATGAGATTCACTCCCCATGTTAACCATTCAAAAATGATTATAAAGTATATATAAAAAGTAATAATGAAATATATGACATAATAATGCTACTGTATTTATGTATATATATATTTTTATTTCATTTACTTAATTCCATTCAATTCAATAAGGAAACGAAAACAGCATTCATGCGTACTTATGGCCTACCGTCTCAATGAAAAGTGTATTTCTTTCCATTTATCGATCCATTATATATTTATATATTCTGAATATATATTATATATAAATCATGTTTTAAATTAAGGATGTAATTAATCATGATCTAAGTAATCATATGAATAATTACAAGTTAAAACACGAACGACAAATGATAAGATTTTACCTAAAACGCTACTTTAACATGAATTTACAAAAGAACAGGAAATATAAAGTCATAAGTGAACAATATATGATATAATAACAATGAATATGATTATGTAATAAGTCAATGACATTATTTAAATCATTATACATGAGTTTTGGATACATACGAAGCATATCAGACCTAAGGTAAGGGATAATTATTTCAATCTCATTCTTATCCGAGACTGTTTAATCGTAAGTATTTACTGGGGGTTATGTTTATTATCAATATCCATATGCTCTCAAAATGTTTTCATAAAATGTTTACATTAATTCAATTTATTTTTAAGACATTTTTACCATTTTCTTACTTTTACCACATCTTATTGAAGGAATCTTTTTTTGATTACCATACGAGGTACTTTTTGATTTTTCTGACAAAAGTATGAGGAGATTGTTATTTTTAACTTATACGGCGTGAACGGATTTTTACGGTTTTATAAAGCCTTATTTTCATGAAGCATCCTCCAAAAGATTTCATGAATATTTTCAACAAAATCCTTTTCTTTTAAAATCTCATGACATTTTGTGAAAAGAAATTGATTTTGAAGAAGAAAGGATATTTTCCTGAAGAATTCATTTCAAGTTTTTTATCAAAACCATTTTCCTTCTAAGATGACATTATTTGATATCTGTATGTTTCAAGTATAAAGTCTCTATTATTTACATGGTTTCACTTTTCTTATTATGAAATGATATCTATTTCTATTATATGGATTATGTGATGATGGGATGATGTTTATGAAACCCATTTTATTCGTTATGTTATTATGAATGATGTATGTTTATTTTGTGGCACAAGTAAGAATGATTTCATTATGAGATGGGTGGGACCTATATCTCCCTCCAATTCATTGGGTAAAGAATTATATATCATGAGATAGACATGTCTGGAATGATAAGTTAATCTGGTTCAGTATTACAGGACTGGAACGAGGGGTGAACTCGATTCAGAAAGGGACTTTGTCCACTAAGATGGTCTTGGAAGCAATGCCTTGGATACTATGGAAATCCTTACATGTACTTAATGGATGCCATAATTAAATGTTTTATTCCCATTCTATTTTATCATGATTTATGTTCCATTATGATTTATGCCTTATGTACTTCCACAATTTATGTCTTTTCTCAAGATTTTGATGTTTAAACATTACGTTCTTGTTAGTAAGTTCAAATGTATATGGTGTGTTTTATTTTATCCATGCATACCCTTATTGAGCATTTGAGATCACCCTTTTTATGTTTTATTTTCCCCCAGGATTAAAAGAAATTATTTAGGTAAGGTAAAAAAAAAGTGGAAGATCTTTATGGGAGATGTCGAAGATCTTTCACCACGATTAGATGATTAAGTTCCATGTTTCCAAAGACACTAAACTATTACGGTCCTTGTGTGTCTGTTTTTGTTATGTATTATGTTTTTTTGAAAAAGTAATGTAATATCTATGTACATCAAGCTTAGGTTCTCTACAAGTTTCAAGATAGAATCCATGTTTTATTTTAAATATTTTTCCGTAGATGGAAAAAATGAATACTATCATTTATGTAACAATTTGTTTAAATGTGGAATGTAATTCATGTTTTATGATGTAATTATCTAAAACTCTAAACCTAAAAAGATCATCAACATGTATTCTTAAAATAACACAAGGATAATTAAGGTCTATGTATGGGGACTTATACTACCGAATAATATCGAGTGCCTAACCCAGTCATAGAGAGATAATTCTATCATAAATGAGTCCTTGGTTCATACCTAGATATAATAAAATTTTGGAAGAAGCGATCATTATAGTGGTAATCCCACCAACATAGAGTAATGATACTTGGTTCCCACTGGGACCCCATGGTCCAAAATATAAAATAGTAAAATCAGTAGGATTCCTATACCACAAACATAGAAATCATAATAGATAATATTAAATAGACATAATGTCTATTATATGGTACACTAGATGATATGTTTTGAATAATGGAAAGAAAATAAATATAATGGACTCTATCTAAACACAAACATAACCTATTTTATCAAAGGACTCTACAAGTTTATTTCATATAAATCCTTATTTGCATACATTAAGACTTACCTGAATGTTAAAATGACGGTCAACCACCATACATCGAAACCCACACTGAGTATCTGAACAGTGGGCGAGTTCAATAACATATTATTTATCCACAGTTCCTTAAAAATCAGTGTACTACTATGATAAAACTTATGTTTATTCAAGATATATATATTTAGTTGTTTGGCATATATAACACACCCGCCAAGAAACATAACACACATAAACAAAAAAACATAATTATTATGGAATTAATACATGATTTCATAATAACCGAGCATATACAATACCTTCTTGATCCTTTGTTGGAAAATAATTTTTTATATAATCCATAAAATTACTACATAATCCATATACTATAAGGGTTACTCATTAGGAAGTCGATAACACTTGAATCCCTAGGCACATGAATATCACTCATGTCACACCCATGTAATGTACCTCATCCCATCCTTGCACACAAAATGGTTTCTAATAAGTCACCCAGACTCATCCAATTATATATTGTGTATGATATAAAACAATCTAACCCTTACCCAGAAGTTGTAGGGAGGTAACCATCAGTCACAGCAGAAAATCCCTATAATCCCTAGTGAGTCCACAATCGTGCACACTGGCCCATCATTTTAGGTTCATGGTTTACCATAATCAATCACAATGGACAATCGTCATTGGTTCAATTAAAGATAACAACAAATACCCTAAACATTTATTACATACTATATGAGGTAACTATATTATAAACAACAAATATATGAAATAATAAAAAAACATGGCATGCAACACATCTCTCAAATCAACAAATCAACATCAGTGAACTAATCTTTATAATCCTAGACACATGAAAAACCACCTACTAGGGCCCCATAAAACCATCCCAACCCTCTTATAGTCTATTACATCCATCAGTATCAACCCTCCACATGATTCCATGAACAATAATAATTATTGAAAACATGTATAACATGAAACATTAAATAATATGTACTAATGTTGGTCATAAACATAAGTAACTAATTAACTATGAGATGAATTAAGGATAGATCCCCCAAACTCAAATAGTCTATTCCTATTATCTTTTCATATCAATCAATGCTTATAAAACACACCCAAGATATAATGAAACTCTCATGGCACTATCAATCATAAATAATCTCAACCAATTAATTATAATTATTAAAAAATAAAAAAATGATTAGGAATAATGCCTAAAAATGCACCCTAGGGTTCAATTAATCCACACGAGGTTTGTGTTAACCTCAAAAACTCCATCTGTCCCACCTTGACTATAAAAATCAACAAAATAACAAAATAATAATGTAAAACAAAAATATAATTTAGGATTATAGGTTCTAGGCTCACTAGTGGTCCAAAAACATCGAAATCATGAGGAACCAGGTGCATTTCAATCCCAATTCACCCATGATCCTATTCCAAGAAAAATCACTAATTTAAAAAATTAATCAACTACATTTTTTTCTAAATTTAAATGGAAATGAAAAATAATTTATTTTTGTAAAGTATATTATTATAAATAAAAAAGGCCTTTATTACAATATTTTAGTATTCCCTCTATGGTGTACACAAATAATCCCCTCACATTTAAAATTTTTCACCCTGATCTGGATAAATCATCCATCCAATGTTTATCCAAAATTAATGTAATTTAATTATGAACATAGTAATATAACTAAGGGAGGAAATAGAATATAATTACATGAAATCAAACATATATTCCTTATTGAATCACTAAGACCATATTCACAGATATATAGAGTAATGGAGATCTACAAGGGTCTCTACACCTTCTGTTCATCTTTCTAGAATAGATGAATATTTAGGGGGTTATAAATAGGAACCACAAAAAAAGGAAAAAACGAACCTAATTAAAATGATGCTTTCTAGACAACCCATGGTAGATGGTGGGTTCCAACAGTGTGGCTTTAATAATGACTATTCCAATAGATGGCCAGTTGCCGCTATATATTTCATCAGCAACATTAGCAACATCTCCTACCGCAACTCCTAAGAATAATCTTTGTTATCCATCCATGTAAAAACCATAATTCATTGATAATATGTTGTTCAAAATTACAATATGAATCCAATATTTGAAAATTAATCCACCACAAAATGGAAGAAATAAATTTAACATATAATTTTCCAAACCCTAATGATGTTTTTAATTACAAAAATAGTACTCATTCATCAAAATATAATCAGATATTTTACCATTCATACACACGGTCATAACTAAATGAAATCATACTGACACATCAAAATTTAAAAACATTATTCTCAGTCATGTCTATTAGATTCACCAAAAACACCTAATATATCAATATAACATTACCCAATGAATTTTAGGGATATAATGGATTGAACTATCACAAAATGAAAATCCATTTATATATATTCCACAACTATATGAAATCATTAATCATTTAATCACAGCCTAACCCCTAGAAAAGAAAATGTGTCTTATAATGATTTTATAATTATATTTATTAAACATATAGATAAATAATCTGAGTTTTGTCATTGTAAAATTTACCTAATAAATAATATGTAACATCTAAGGATGATTTAGAAGATAAAAATACTTATAAAAGACCACTGAAACATTTTTGGGAAATGTGCCATTTTAATTAATAAATAATTTATATAAAATATAAAATAACCTAGATTATTTGTATAAAATTTCATTTGAAAAAAGTAAAGGAATACAATAATGTACTCATTAAGGAAAATTTTTTAATTTGAAGTAGGGGAACCAATTCATGTACTATAAGTTAAAATAAAGATTTTATTCACACCTTTGGTAAAAATATATCATTTGTAAAAAGTGAAAAAAATTAGTCTAAAAAATTCTCATAGAAACTAAAATACATGAAAAATTACTATAATTAGTCATAATTGAATAGTAAATATGTTATTAAAATAATTTTAAATATAATATATACATGGAATAAAATATTTCCATTAAAAATTAGAAAATAATGATTTTTTTTCATAAAACCATTTTCTCGACCACTTTAACCACTAAAGATAGGTTAATGGTTTAATTACAAGAAAATTAAATGATTAAAAATATTTTATGAAAATATATGGGGTTTAAAATATGAGATTCATTTAATTTCCATTTATGTAAATTAATCATACACAATCCTGAGAAGATATGACATTGTAACATTAATCCATTACCACAAGCCAGGTTGTGCTTCATACATTTTAAAATCTCATGTATATTGAATTTATACTAATGAAACATATTACCATTAACCTTATTCATAAATATACACATATTTATCATTCCATTATAATTTTAAATTATATTTTTATTAGCAATTTATATATTAAAATGAACATTTTTTTGTGAAAATTACTACATTTTGAGGGTCATTGTGGTTTGATTGTTCTCATACTTTCCCCTTGGTATTGGTCTCATCATCTCTATAATTAAAAACGTGAAATAAGAAAAATAAATTATCTGTAATATATATATATTAATAATTATTCATATATGTTTGTGATGAAAAAAAGTCACATCACTTCGTGGAGCTGGTAATCCCCTGGTATGTCAGAACAACATTGTCGTGTTCTAATGGATAGAATGGAAATCATGTAGATAAGATTTTATTGTCAAAATAGTGTAATTATGTAAAAAATATCATATATAAACATTATATATATTATAATAACCATTCATTTATATGTGTTATGAAAAACAAAAAATATCACATTGTGAGGTGTGGTCCGTATATACCCAAAAATGATGATTTTATTTGTAATTTAATAGATATGGAGATGAAAATGTGTATATCCCTCAATAAAATAAAATCATAATATATTTTTATACTTTATTCGTTATTATATTATGTAAAACAGATTTTTAAGGAATGTTGGAGAATAAATAAAATTGAAGGTACCTAATTAAGAGTCATACCTCTTCGTTGAGACATATCCCTTTTTACAGCTTAATACGTTAAGTGATGGTATTATGATCGATCCAATGACTAAAGGAAATGGAGAGTGATGTGAGGAAATAATTTAATTATGTATTTTATTATCAAATATGATATTAATGTTGGGAAAGGAGTGGGTTTAGGGTTTCCTTTTATAATTGAAAGACATGATTGACATGGAATTTTTCAATGGAAAAAACATAGCAATGTATTATTAAAGAAAAATTGTTATAAGTAACAAATGATAATTGATGTTATAAGATATGGTCAAAATAAAAAAATTTAAAATGATTAATTTTTTCATTTATTTAACCATTATCATTTTATTTTTAACCTTTTAACCTGCTTTATTTCATACCATGGTAACTATCTTTTTTTGTTACAATGTTACCATTCCTAATGAAAAATAAATTCAAATAAATAAAAATAAACAATAATGATTACAAATATAAATTAAATTTTAAAAAAATTAATTTATTTAAATTTATAGAATTGATTTTAAAAATCCCACAAAAGGTAATGAAAATGGACTTTCAAGGAAATTCCCATTTTAAGTATAAAAATAAATTTATATAAAATATTAATAATTTAAATCATAAAGAAATTAATTGTATTATTTTAATAAAAATTATAAAATAATATATTAAATTCAATTTAACAAATTAATTTAAAAATACTTTATAGAAAAATACAAATTACTATAAAATTGATAATTTTTAAAATTCACTAATAAATTAATCTTTTTAAGAAAATTTGAAAATGTATCCTTGGTATAATTTTTATAGTGTGATTTAACAAATAGTATTATTTTTTTAAAAATAATTTACAAATAGGTAAAAATTTATTTATAATATATACACACAATATGAAATAAAACCTTTTTTTATGAAATCATATTTTTGTACAATAAAAAAACATTACTGAAAATTGAGTAATTAAATATGATGAATTTTACATCTAAAAAATATTTAAAAAAATTTCATATCTTTTTTCTTACTAATAATATCCATAATTTAATAGCTATTTCACAAAGGTAATATATAAATAATAATATTCCAATAGTATATCATGGTAGGTTTAAACATTATGTTTTATATAAGATAATAAATAAATAAAATTAAATTTATTTATAGTGTAATATATTTCAAAATATCAATGGGTAACATTTTATACAAATTATAAGAATATATCCCCTGAAATTTCTCCACTGCAATATAAACTAAGGAAACATATGCCTCATCATATCCTTGGTTTCCAACATTGCTTCATCAAATTTATGGATTACCCATAAAACATTGAAAATGTGAGTAGCATTAATCTAAAACACATTCTATCATCAATCATGAATCACCCCTAGTTTTTCCTTATATGATATATCAAACTATTTTGTCAATGCCTCTGAGTATTGTACATGTAATGTATCAGGTATGATCTTCCTCTAGAGAGATACATGGAACACATGATGAAAAAAGTAAGATTTGGTGGAACAACCAACTGATAAAAAACCATCACAAAATGATAATGAATATTTAACTGTATTATATATATAGTTCATAGAATTAACTACATTATAAATAACAAAAAATTATTCTAGGGATATACTTATAAGAATATCCTATCCTAATTTTCAAAATCCACTAGTGATTGTAATCATAAGTTTCCTATCAACACTGATATTCCCAGATGAGATACTAAATTATAACTAAAATTATATATTAATTCATCTATTATCTAAGGCCACAAAATATTTTATTCAACAAATTCATCTAAACACAATTGAGTTATAATCATCCAGACATAGATGTGTGTGCAATGATATATATAAATACTTGATTGAATTTTACTGTTTTATGAAAACATGTCTAGAAAATATTTCTACATACATCCACCTTTGAAAAATATAGAACATTCTATCCTAATATATTAAATCATTTTAATGGTCCTATTTTATTTACTATCTCATTTAGTATGATATAAAATACTATATTCTATCACGATATTCAATTCTAGTTGAATACTTCTTTAAAACATCTATGTAAAACTCATATCCCAATTAGATTTAATAGTATATGGTGTTCCATGAAATTGTTCCACTTTTTAAATTTATTTCATAGAAACATGATCATGGATAAAATATTATATAATTTTGATGAAAAATTATTATTTCATAGGGATATCATATAAAATTGAAATAGTTATATACCAATTAGATATTCTAGATAGTGTGGTGATGAAATCCAAGATACTGTTTCCCCATTCCTATTATGTTATAGGAAAAGGTTTTTTCATTCATTTATAATTTTTTATATCAATACTAATATTATGACATATTAGTGAACAATATAGATAGTAAAAAATATCCTTGTTTATTTTTATAACACTAAAAATTATCTTTTAGATATATATATATAACTTCACACTTCAAAGATAAATAAATAATTATGAATTATGATATTTATCCATCAAATTACTCTTTATTTAATGTACTTATGACGAAAATAATCAGTTACAAAAACATATCATTTCATCAAAATCATTGTTTAGATATTGAACAATTATTACCTTGTTTTTAAGTTGTAAATCCTCTTTCTTCACCACTTTAATACACACAGAGATGGATTACTGAGGATTAAAAAAATAATGATATGAACTTTTCCATTTCCATATGGAATCAAGGTCCTTATACTTTAAATCCATAAATATTTTACTCTTTCAATCCCCATTGAAGAAAAAAGTAACATTTTATTTCTATGTAAGGGCATCAAACACCATATTCTATTTCCGAGTGTGGTATCATATTGATAATTCATAATATTTAGTAAACTCCTAGCATGATATTTAGAAAATATTCTACTCTTTCTATGTGAATATATATATCAATATTTTATGATATGAATAAATGTAATAACATTTCCCATATTGGTAATTCTTCCATATCATAATGGCTAAGTTATTTCAAGACTAGATACATAGTCAAAATATTTATTAAAATTTATTTAACTTGTTATACAATGATCTTCATATTAGTACCCTTGAATAAAAAGCATATATAGATCCTTCCATCAAAACCAATATAATTAGTCCATAACAATGGTATAGATCAAATGCTTATAAAGGGTAAAAAATGTGGATATCTTTTATAAGAAATAATAATAAAATCATAAGTGTACGAAAACATAATCAAGTCCAAATTATAAATAGAAAAACATTCATATCAAAAAATCATATAAAATAAACTCAAAAATAAATACATATCTTGAATAATGAACAATAATGGTGTCAAAGCAGTAATAATCATTCAAGGGTCATAAAATAAGCATGTCCCATAATAAGCATACCAAATCCTAATATTTTGAACATAGTTATTCACAATATTGTGCACAAATAATCTTTTGATCAAATATATATTTAATATTACTCATGAAAATAAATGTAAAAATAGATATTCTCAATCATGTCAATTCATAATACTGTAAAAATAACTAAAAGAAATCATACACATGCATCAAAATGTGAATAAAGATATTAAAAATTCATATACATTCACACCATAATATTCTCATTATATATCAATATAACATTACCTGATTCATTGGAGTGTTATAAAAGACCCAAAAATCATATAATCACAAGCCTTTCATATGTATTCCCAGAGGTTATGAATTCATTTTTCATTTCCTAATAGCTTATCCCATGGAAAATAAATTGGGCTTCATCAGTGTTTAAACATAATAATCATTAAACGTAAAAAGAAATAATAATAATGGTGGAATTAATTAATTTCTTTAATGATGAATAAGTAACATCATTGGAGGTTATCATAGATGAAAATACATTTTAATGATCAATGGAATATGTCCTGAGTAGAATACGATTTACATTTTGAAATGTATTATTTAAAATACAATATTTTTAGAACATTAAGGAAAAATATTTACATTGAAAATAACCATGAAATATTATGTGGTATTCATAAATGTAAAGATTAGTCCATGTGGGAAAATTTATTCATGAAATATAGGTTAAATCTATGATTCTATATAATTCATTATTAAAACTACATTATTATAGAGATGGGAAGAAAATTATTTTAAAAAATGTTATACAATGTCAAAAATTGGAAAATTAGAATCTAATAAATAAATTAATAATATTAATTAAAAAATATTGAAATCTATATGAAGAGAATATGTACATGGAAGAAAAATATTTTCCAATAAAGTAGAAAAAAGATTGTTTTTGTCATAAATTTTTTTTCTTAATATTTTCATCTTCTAATGACTGGAATGTAGAAATATTAATCATATAATAAATTAATAAAAAGAATATAATAAAATATATGGGGATTAATTTATATTATCTATATAAATCACATCAATAGAAATTATTCATTTATAATCTTGAATAGAAATGAGACAACAATATAAATCTCCTTCCAAAAGTCTTTTCGTGCTTCATATGCATTAAAATATACAATATAAAAGATTTATATTAATTATAAATGTTTAAAAAAACATATTAATACATAAAATATTATGTATCATTCCATTATAATATCAAATTATCATATAATTATCAATTTCATCATTAAAAGGAATATTTGGGTGAAAACAACTCTCTTTTACTTGCATGTTTTGGGTAATTTTTTTTCATACATGAACCATGTTCGTGACATCATAATATATATAATATTATTTAACATATTAATATAATATTTTTCTTATAGAAATTATTATATTTATTCATATAAATCAGTGATGGAAGGAAAATCAATTCACTTTGTGGAGTTTTTAGTCCAAATATACACATAAAAGTATTTATCATTTTTTAACTATTATAAATTTAGAAAATTTATTATAATTGTAGAAGTATATTAATCTTATAAATATCAAATATTTTCATGTCCCTCCCCTTGGGGCTCGTGCTGTGATTACCCCAAGCCCACCTTCCATAGGCTAGGGGCCGACGACAAGCATCAGTAAGGCATATCCCTAAAACAGGAAGGAATTAATTTTTTAACCTGAATATACACATAGTCAAGAACACAACAATAAGAAACCATGAAGTAAAATGTTATAGTAATAGTGTACTGAATGTAAAGGGGCCAGAATACAAGCTCAAATGAAAAGTACAAGTACAACTGGAAAGTACAAATACAAATGAAAAGTGAAACGCATCTCCTAGATAGTCCACCAAGGATCCAACTTGGATGGTAGGTTTAAATCATGATCATTAATTTCTGAGCCACTTCATGAAAATAGTCCACCTCCATGTACTATCTGGTCCTGGCTCTATCAGACTCGATCAATGTTGTACATCGTTTGCACCAGACACAACCAGGTGTGGGTGAAGCCCGTGCAGGGGTGATTATAATGATACTCCGTAGGGATCCCGAGAACCCTATAGGTCTCCGAGTTCCTCAAAAGAAATACTATAAAGCAGGAACTCAATCTCAAATAATGAATAAATAGACATCATATATACTAAAGTGTATTCCCATACATATATCTAAGTTAACATGACATTCTCATCTCAAACAAGAGGGAAGTATACCACAAATGTAACACCACCAATGAAGAAGTACCACACAGGTAACACCACAATGATAATAGAACCACACAGGTAACAACACAAAGACAACACTACAAAGGTAGAAGTAACACATAGGTAACACCACAAAGACAACCTAACAAAGGTAGAAGTAGCCCACACATAACACCAGAAATATTAAAGTACAACATAGGAAACACCACAAAGATAACACAAAAATGGTAAAATACTCAACTCACAATTAGTATAACATAAGTACATAAGTATATATGATTAGTAATTTTCTAGATTATCTTACTCTCTTATATATCACTAATGCAGACCCACGTAGTATAGTTAGGTAATAACCAGCACTGACCTACACAGGATCTAACCCACACAATATCGGTATGCACTGACCCACACCGGATCACTGAGCTCTGACCCAAATAGGATTTGATAGATGCGGACCAACACAGAATGGATAGATGTTGACCCACTTCGGATCGATGTTATTTCTTCACGTTACAACCTTCCATATGATTCCTCACACCCAGTGCACTAGAGTTACACAAAATCTATCCTCGAGATAACAATCATACCTCGACCACCAATTTTCTCCACAAATGAGTAATGAAAAGACCGTAATGTCGTAAGGGTTCCAACCCGACCGTACTCCAAATATTTCCAAAACTAATGTGGATTAAACCGAAAAAACTATCTCGATACACGGATCCCATCACCATAGATGGTTCATAAAATGGTCATCTACTTCTAAAGATATTTCCATTTAAGTGTTTCTCGGTCCAATGGGTCCCAGGTTCAGTTCGACCCGGACGAACTGTCCTGACCCGACACATACTGGGTAGAGCCGACATGGTTTGGGTCCACCTGACCCTGTACAGGTCCCACCTGGCGGGGCTAGGCTGCGGTAGGCTCAGCCCACTATGCCGCAGTCGGGGCTAGCCCATAGGGGGCTCAACCCCGCCCAAAAGGGGGAGGCCCGACCATCAAGGGGGCGTGGCCCGCTGGGCATGTGGCCCGACCACGTGAGGCACAGCCCATGGCTAGGTTGAGGTGCCCATTGTGGGAGGGCCCGCCCTAGCCTCCACCAGGGGGAGTGACCCTCATTTTTCCTGAATGGCTGCATGGGCCGTTCGGTTTCCTCCACTACGACGACATAATGTTGAACCACCATGTGGAATGTGGGACCCGCATGAGTGGGTCCAGCCTCTCTTCATGGTCAGCTGATGCCCACTTCCATCTCCAGCATTGTGTGACGGCGATCCGCTCAACAACACAAAGACGGCTTGTGTCTCGGCCACCTCCCCCAGTCTCCCACGGTAGACGAGCCGTGGCCCACATCCTATGGTGGTGCGCTGGTCACACCTTCCTCTTATTTCATGGCTAATTGGTGTGTTGGCCTCCACCTCATAACGTTGTGGTTGACGAGCCACGCCCGGTTCCTCTGAAGGTGCGGGTGCACCTCATCCTCCCCCGTGGCCAGCCAGTGCCGGCCCCCGCCTTTGTCCCCGCCGAAGGTGGTCGCCGGTACCACCGTGCCGGTAGACTTATGCGGGTCACCGTGTGAGTAATGGATTCCTCTTTTTCCTTCCAATGGAATTTTTGAACATTCCAAGACATCACCATCTCTTTTATCCCATCAAAATATGGTTTAGTCCATTCTAAAGAATTGCATGCGATGAATGCACAACAAATCAATATAGCGGAGTTACCAGGACTTATTTGTTTGACCCTTGGCCTCCGCGTTATCTTGATATCAATAGGTTTGAGATAATGAATCATCCACAAATGAAAATAAACTTGATCAAATCCATTCCACAAGAATTATGGAGTTCATCCACGATTGAGGAAGTTGGTCAATGTTCGTCTTTCCTACACGAAGTTTCCAACGATGCCACTCGAACCTTGTGCATCGGTTCGTGGTTTGGTGTCACCTATCACCACCTACTAGAATCATCTCTATCTTCCAAGGGTTTTGTGTTGCATCACATTATCATTACTTCATTACTTGGTGAAGTTGTGTCATTACCTCTCCCCAAGCTCCCTATAAATTGAAGAGGGTGAGGATTTTCAACGCTCGTAGAATTTATGAGGGTTCATTTAATTGGAACCTTTTTAAATTATAATGACATTTTTACATATGAGTTGAATGGTCATTCCATTTAATGTCTTGACAGGCCATTTGTCCCATGCTTCCGATTTTCCTTTGGAGGAAAAGAAAGAATTAAAATAAAATTACAATGTTATTTTATTATTCCATTAAAAACTCCAAAAGATAACCTTTTCGCCAGACCTGCAGTGGTCAAAGTGAATTCTTCCTTAAGTGAATCACAACACTGCGGATTCAACGGTTCCCTCATATTTTTAATCATGGCACCGGTTCAAAAGTTAGACAACGCCACTCACGCGTTTACTGAACGTACTAAAAAAATTATCATAAATTCATTCTGAGCTCATCGGTTCTCAGATTCATGCGCAATCAATTTTTGTTGACTCAAAATAATTTCATATAATTTAAAAAAAATGGAAAATATGGATCTTTAAATTCTCCCCAAAATTGGGTTTTTCCCCCAAAAGACACAACATAGACTAAGAAAAAATATGGGGAGTATTGAACATGAATCTGAGCCTCCCACTCCCAAGTACTCTACTAGAGGTTCAAGTGCCGCCAAAAAACGTGCACAAGAGGTATCAACTTCCCACGAAGGACTCGCTCATGTTGACCATCAAACCCTACTGGGTCCTCTATAAATGTCTCCCCTTATCAATGTCCTTCTCACCATGGTCGTGGATGTGAGATGGTTCATCAACGTATCTCATAAGATGGGATATATAGAAGGATTTTTGCACCATCTCTAACTACGGTGGTATTTCTAAGTGATAGGCCACCACGCCAATTCTCTAAACTATCAGAAGTGGTTTGGAAAACCTCTATGATAGTTTGTTTCATTGGAAGAAATATCTGTAAACCTCGTCGTGGTGAGACCCATAGGATCACATGATTTTCCTCCTCGAATGCCAAAGGTATCTGCCTCCTATCAGCGTAAGACTTTTGTCTACTCTATGCAGTCTTAATCTACTCCTAGATGATTTTCACATTCTTAGTGGTAGCCTATACCAATTCTGGACCCATAAGTCCTGAATCCAATGGGTTTTTCGAACATATAAGTGATCTTCATGGTCAAACATACATGGCCTCAAATGGTTCCATACCGATGGTGGAGTGATAAATTTTGTCGTATGTGTACTCCACCAAGGAAAATTGATCCTCCAAACTATGGAGAAGATCTAGGACACATGCACAATGTGTGTCCTCAGCGTATGAATGGTCTGCTCTATCTGACCAACCATTTGTGGATGAAAGGTTGTTCTCAAACACATCTGAGTCCTAAACACCTCTTACAACCCCTTCCAACTCCGAGAAGTAAAACGTGTGTTAGTGTTAGAGACAATAATCGATGACACCCCATTAAGTGTCACTATCTCTTATATATAGATGAGTCTCAAGCCCTCTATTGATCCCTGCTATTGGATAGGTAGGATGTGGGCTGACATGATGAGTTACTCAATGATCAACCAGATGGAATCACGTCCCATTGATATACTTGGTAGCCCTTCCACAATTTCCATGGAGATACCATCCCACATCCACTCCGGCACCTCTAGTGGATGCGCAAGACCTACTAGAACATGATACTCGAACATTACTTTCTGACAAGTGAGGCATCGTGAAACTAACTCTATGAAAAAAAAAATCATCCCTGGCCACCAGTGCAGACCCCAAAGGTCCTATTACATCATCGATACCCTAGGATATACTTCTATAGTGGATGTATGGAACTCCATCAACACCTTATCCCATAGCACTGCTGGTACCATGGTGTGTCCTTCTAAGAGGATGACATGCTCCCCACCTTCAGAAAATCCATTAGGTGCTGGTCCTGAGGATATCTGAGCTCATTGAGCCTCACATTCAATGTCACAAAGCTATGACTCCATGCCTCTCTGGAGGAGTGGGGGAGTGACTCTCATAGTCTGTTGGTAATCTTCTATATCCCTATCCATGATAGATATCTGCAATATAGCTAGCTATTATGTCACCTCAACCAGAAACTATAGACCAGTCCTCATGTGGAGTGAAAATGCTTCCACGTTCCCCTTCCCAGAAGTATAGAATATCTCAAAGTAAAAGACCAATAAGAATTATAGCCATCACTGCTGTGTCAGGATCATGTCCTTGTTTGAGAGGATATTCCTGATACTCTTGTGATTAGAGTAGACTGTAAAACGATTTCGCATCATGTAATATCGCAAAATATCATCAGGGCCAAGACAACAACTACTAACTCCAGGTCATGGGTAGTGCTGTTCTGCTCATGTTTCCTTATTTGTCATGATCTGTTGGTGATCATTGCTCACTTCTGCATCAGGAAACTCCCATGTCTGGTCCCTGATGCATCGTAGTAGACTACATACCCAATTTCCTCTTCTAACATACTTATGATGGGGCAAATCGTCAGTCTCTTACCTAGCTCCTAAAAACTCTATTGGAATCTCATCATCCATACTAATGGGTGTCCCTTCTTCATCAAAACTGAAAAAGGTTTTAAAATTCTAGAAATGTCATGCATGAATATCCAGTAGTATCTAGAGAACCCCAGGAAAATCCGTACCTCAGTCATACTTTTGGGTGGCTCCCAAAAAATTACAAACTCTATCTTCACTGCATCCACTACAACTCCATCCTCTATAATATTGTGTACCAAAATTTGGACCTCTTTTATTCAGAACTGGCATTTTGAGAGCTTACAATACAGTTGTTTCTCTCATAGTGTATCCAGAACTATCTGCTGATGACAGGTATGATCCTCATATTTCTCTAAATATATCAAGATGTCGTCCATGAATACCACCACAAAGAAATCTAGGTATGGCTAGAAGATCCTGATCACGAGTCCCATAAGAACTAATGGGAAATTTCCCATGCCGAACAGCATACCCATGAACTCATAGTGGCTATACCGAAATATAAAATGCGTCTTCTACAAATCCTCATCTTGTACACAGAGCTGATGATATCCTGATTTGAGGATTATCTTCAAAAACCAACGAGCTCCCATCATCAGATCAGAAAAATCATAAATCCTCTGAAGTGGTTTATTATTCTTCACGGTCACTGGTTTAGGTAACGATATTCCACACAGAATCTAAAACTTGCATCTTCCTTCATGGCGAACAAAATTGGGTCTTCCCATTGAAAAAAACTGGGCGTTATGAACCCCTTCCTCTATAAGTCCTATAACTATCCAAATAACTCATTAAGCTCTATCAGAGTCATCTGATATATTGGTATTGATATTGGTGTCATTCTGGGGTACATGTAGATGTAGAAGTCAACCTCTCTATAAGGAGGTAGTCCTAGAACATCATTAAAGAAGACATTAGCATAATGGTCCACCACTACAGGATAGCTCGAACTCTCAACATCAACTACCCTGAGGGTATGACTGGCCATCTTATGTATGATCGGTTTCACCCTCCTCGTGGTATGTACATCAAGTTTTTTAAAGGTATAATTATCAATAATGAAGGAAAACCTAGTCCAATCCTTGCGGACACACCACAGTTTTCACCAAAGACAGTTAATGTGAGAATGGACTTTGGACAAACAGTCTATACACAAGATGATGTTGTACGACCTCGATGCCACTACTAGAAGATCCCAACCGAAGTACTCGCCTCCTAGAATAAAATAAAAAATCTAGAACTAATGTGTAGTCATTTAATACCCTCTTGTATTACTGTCTGGCCATAAGGATCAAGCCAAAGGCTCCACCGAAATCTCTGAGCTTCGAACGCGGGTTATAGAAATAAAACATCGACTGGAACCTATGTCTATATGTACACCAACTATGATGGAGTAGATAGAGATCATATCTCTAATCATCTCTAGAGTTCCATGGTCATAGGCCTCAGCTTCCTGGAGCTAAACTCGTCTATGTCCACCAGCTCCATGGGGTTGATGTGGACAACCTAGTGGTGGAAGAGACAGAAACTCGAAACATCTCCCACAACCAATTTCATGAACATATCATCTGCAACATCTTCCTGGTGCATGCATACCTCCCTTATTAAATCCTTGCCTCTACATAAGCGGTCCCTCGACCATATGTTGGTTGTCCATACGACAGTTTGGGCAGTCACGTGGCATGTGACCCTGCCGGCCGCATGAGTAGCACTGCATGCTCCTAATCATCCATCCTCTATCGCATGAGTCCTACACCACATATCCTGTATCTTGAGGTTTTCCACTAGAATAACTGGCCCACTTGGTCCCCTATGTTATCTGCCAACTACCTGCTGCTGATGACTCTGCTACCTAACGTCTGGTAGTGGCTATCGCTTTCAGTGCCTACTCTTCTAGGATGCTCTCCAACAAAAGTGCTCACTCTAAAACCCCTTCCTTTTTCAGTATACTGAGTGATATCATTGATGATATGATCTCCCATCGAATAACCTTCTTGATGGTCCAAGACCTAATTTAAGGTTCTCCTACCATGCCAGTGGAGTAGAGGGATAGATCAGTGAACCTTGTCGAGTGCTGGGCCACATTCATGCTGGCCTACTATAAGTGCATCAGCTCCTGTATAAGCATTGAGCATAGAGTCGCTGGGACGAACTCTTCCCTAAAAAGTCCCTCAATATCCTCCCTGATGAGGGTTACCATGTTTTGTAACTAGATTTTCAGAGTCCACAATGTTCCAGCTACTCTTTGGAAGAAACTTCCATCTAGGAACACCAATAAATCAGCTAGTGTTTCTACTAATCGAAAAACTCAATCCACAACCTCGAACCTGTCCTCACCCACCTACGAATCCGTCTTTCAACGGATCCTCAGGTTCCTCTTCCAGAGGAACTCGTGCAACATGCTCAATGGGAATGAACCCTCTACTAGTGGGACTGGTGGCAACAGATGCTCAATGGGTATTGGTGTTACTGGTACACCACTCGAAGGTGCTAACACTATAAGAGGGCCCTACACCGAGGCCGCATCACTCGGTGGGAAGTTTTCGTGTAATATCTTGGGAATATTGGCTGGCTATCTACGTTTTGGATTCCTGAAAGAAAACAGGTTTTCCATGGTCAATAAGTTATACATTGTGTGCTTAGTCAAATTGATCACAAGAAAAACTTTTCAAAAAAACATGAAATAAGTGTTTCCATGCACTGGGTTGGAAATCATAATTCGGGGTTCGGGTGTATGGATACGTTGGCCATATCACCAACACATGATTCCCCAAACTCAAAACCACATTCATACCACATAACACAGTTCCCACATATAAAAGATCTATGTCCTAGTTCTTCGGTAGAATTGACTCCTCTCATACCACTTTTTCAGGACCCGTCCATCAAGGCCCATGTCGTGAGTATCCCAAACCACCTTCCAAAGGCCATGGGATGGAGAATAGCACTAAAAAGGCATATCCCTAAATCGGGAATGCATTGCCTTTTTAACCTGAATAAACACATAGTCCAAGAACACTATAATATGCACCAAAAATTAAACTATTGTAGTAGAAGTGTGATTAATGTAAAGGGGTCAGAATATAAGCTCAACTGAAAAGTACAGGTACAATTGGAAATTACAAATAAAACTGAAAAGTGAAATGCGGCTTCTGGATTGTCAACTAGGGATCCTACCAAAAGGGTTGGTACATATCAGGATTAGTAGTCCCTATTTCAAGTCACACCAAATAGTCCACCTTGGAGTACCATCCATTCTTGTCTCCCTTAGTGTTGAACAATAAAGTCTGTCATCTGCACAAGACACACCAAGGTGTGGGCAATGCTAGTGTAGAGGTGATTATAGTGATACTCAGTAGGGACCCCGAGACCCCCGAAGGTCTCGCAGAGTTCCACAATGAAAATACCTCCATGAAAGGGCTCAATCTCATTGAACAAAGCAATAAACATCAACTATTATTAGGTATATACCCATACATATACCTAATTTATCAAGACATACTCATTTCACACAAGAGGGAAGTATATCACAAAGGTAAAACCATGAAGGTAGAAGTAATACATAGGTAACAACAAGATTATTGATGTACCACACAAGTAACACCACTAAGACAACACCATGAAGGAAAAAAGCACCACACATGTAACACCATGAAGACAACACCACGAAGGTAGAAGTATCTCACATGTGACACCACGATGATAAAAGTACCACATTGGATACACCACGAAGATAACACCACTAAGGTAAAAGTCTTATCTCACAATCAGTATAACATACAGACAGAAGTACCAATGATTAGTCATAAGCTAGATCATCTTACACTGTTATGAATCACTACTACTGACCAACATAGGATTGATAGATTATAACCACCACTGACCCACACATGATTGGTATGCACTGACCCACACAGGATCATTGAGTTCTAACCCACAAAGGATCTGATTGATACACTCCCAAACATGATCGATAGATGTTATCCCACTTATGATCAATGTTCTTTCTTAATGTCACAACCAGCCACATGATTCCTCACACCTGTTGCACTCGAATTTTGTAGAATCTTCCCCTCAAGATATCTTTCATACCACAACCACCGCTATGCTCCACAAAGGAGTATCCTAATAGAATGACATGTCATGCCATGTCATAAGGGTTCCAACAAGATAGACGGTGTGTCAATCAGACACCCAGTCTATGAGTTATAAGAGTTTTAGTTCTGGGGGCCCGGTTAGATTCGGGTTCGATTGAACCGATCCATACTCCAACTATTTCCAAAACTCATTTGGAATATACCAAAAGGACTATCTCAATCCAAGGATCCCAATTCCATAGATGGTTCTTCAAATAGACATATAGTTCTCATGATACGGCCCTTTATGAGTTTTTATGTCTGGTTTGTGGTGTGGCCAGTCTGACACGGTCGGACTGACCCAAACCGAGCCTGTTTGGATCAACCCGACCCAGTCTGGGTCCGACCCAGCAGGGAGGGTTCGTGGTGGGCCACGACGGCTTGGCTGTGGTTCGGCCCAGCCCATAAGGGGAGTGGCCTGGCCCGTTAGGGAGGCACAATATTTTGGGTGCACGGCCCGACCGCGTGTGTCACGTCCCACAACTGGGTGGAGTGGCCCATAGTGGTGGGGCCAACCTTAACCTCCACCCATAGGAGTGACCCCCAGTTTTCCCAAATGGCTGCGAGGGCCGTTCAGTTTCCTACAATGCGGAAGTGCAACGTGGCGACCCCAAGTGTCACGCGGGACCCGCTGGTGCGGGTCCTGACTCTTGTCGTAGTAGGGAGATGTCTGATGCCATCTCTAGCAGCATGCGACAGAGCACCGCTTTGCCACTCATGGCTGGTGGTGTGTCGGCAGCCTCCCTCGGTCCACCGCAATTGATGAGTCGTGACCCGCATACTCGGGCAGTGTGCTGGTCACGCCGCACTCCTATTTCGTGGACAGTCGGTTTTTCAGGATCTTTCTCAATCTACTGCAGCAGACGAGCCGTGATCGATTCCTAATGCAGCACCGGTGCACCACCTCCACTTACGCAGTCGGCCAGTGCCAGCCTCCATATTGGTCGCCGCCGACATCTGTCGCTGGTGCCACTATGGAGGAGGACTTCCATGGTACACCGGGTGAGCTATGTAGGCCCATTTTAACTTCTAAAGGCATCATTGAACATCCCGAGACATCCACATCCCTTCTAGCTCATCAAAATTGGGTTATGTACATCCAGAAGAATTTCCCCGTGAAGAATGCACAATTAATCATGATAGCAGGGGGACAAGGCCTTGTCCATTTGGCCCACACCTTCCATGTTTTCATGATAATAATAGGTTAAAGAGATTGAATCATCAACACTTGATATTAATCAAGTTCATATGCCTACCTCAAGAAATATGGAGATCTCCTACGATTGGGGAATTGGGTCGGTGTTCTTCTTTACCGCAACAAGCTTCCAACGACACTGCTCGAGTGTCATTCTCCAGTTAATGGTTCAGTGTCACCCCTCACTACCCACTGGAACTGGCTCAAACATCCAATGGGTTGGCGTCACAAAACTTTATCAGCACTTCATTTCTTGGTGAATCAATGTCTTTACTTCTCCCCAAAATCCATATAAAAAGTAGAGGGGGAGGGTGTGCAACTATCGTAGAATTTATGATGGTTTATTTAATAATGTCCTTAATAAATTATGATGATGCTATTACATAGGAATTAGAGGGTTAATCCATTTAATTTATTGACACGCCGTTTGTCCCACACAGCAGCTTGTCCGTTGGAGGAATAAAATTAAATAAAAAAAATAACAACGTTATTTTATTATTCTGGTAAAAAGTACCAAATCTAAATTTTTTTCCAGACCTACTATGGTCTAAGTGAGCCTCCTTTAAACTAATCCTAACACTGTGGATTCAATGGTGACCTCATATTTTTAATCTGACAACTGGTTCATATTTTAGAAAACACTACTCACGCATTTACTGAACCTATTTAAAAAAATCAGAAATTTTTACCGGGCACACCATGCCTCAGAATCACGCGTCATCATTTTTTATAGACTCGTAATAATTAGATATAATTTATAAGGAATTACATGTAAAATCCGGGTCTCTACATATATAAACATTTAATTTATCATAAGAACATTCCTTAAAAGGTGGGGATGAATGATGAAATTAATTACTTCATGAGGCAGAAGTCCACATGTGTGCACGAACAATCCATTCAATTCGATATAATGGAGAAAAAGATGAACATATATTGAAACATAGACTTAAAATAAAGAATATTAAAGATACTTTACTCTTTATTTAGTTATGGATACAAATTGATTATATAATGTGAAACATGAAATAAAATTTAAACTACACACTTTAGTGTTATAAATATTTGTTGAGAAACATACTTTGGCTGACACCTTACGCATAAAAAAGATGATATTATGATAGAAAAAACTCTAATACATGGGTAGGGGTGTAATTATATGATTTGGGCTGGTATATTTTATGATAAAAGGCTATTAAATTATGGAAAATATTGAAGTGGGGATTTCTTTTATAAGTTAGTTAGAGGACACACATGGAAATTATCAAATGCTTAAAATATATTATTGTAATATTAAATCCAAATGCGTCCAAATTACTCATAATGAAAGAGTAAATGACTCATGTACTACGTATGGCTACATAATTGGATATAGGAAACTGTTTTATTCATTTTAATAATTATTATATTATACTTAGTCATTTATATTAATTTTACTCTTATAGTTGTTACTGTTTTCTTTACCAATGTAAATATTCATAATGACCAAAATTGGTAGTTGAAACAATAATTTTTTTTTTTAATTTATAGCTATTATTATGGGTCAAATTTTAACAAATAAAATATCATTACGTATTATAAAATAATTTAAAAATAAATCCCCAAAATGTAACAAAAATTTTTTTTATTGAAAACAATGTTTTATGTATAATAAGGATATAAAACTAAAATTAACCATAAAATAAATTCCAATATATTTATTTGAAATATCTTTAATAAAATTTAAATAATTTTTTTAAAAAATTATATAAATAATTTTGTAATTTAAAAATATTTGAATGAAGAAATGGTTCTTCCCTCTCCACTTAAAATCTAATATATTCATAAATATACCAAAGGGTCACCTTATTCTAATTCTAATATGTTGATTCTAGAAACTGTGTCCTTTTTATAACATCTTTTTTCGAAATGTGGAAGGAAATGACTATATTGTCCACACACAAAATGAACTTAAAAACAGTATTTTTAAGAAAACTATTTTTTTTCAAGAATAAAATGACATTAATAAAAATTTATTACTTATTGGTTATTTATTTTAAATTCATAAATTTTTTTGTTATATTTTTCATATTGTGGTTGTTTTTATTTATATTGAAATTTTAATATTATATTTATAAAGGTAACCGTTAAAAAATAATTATTAAATAGTATATTGTAGTTTTTTAATCTCATTGATATAAAAAAAGTGATCTATCAAATGAAATAAATATATTTATGAATAAATATTTCATAACATCTTTGAGTTTTATAGTTTAAATCCATATTTTTTGTTGAATGGTATAATTGTGTGGTAATCCCACTTTTTAGTATTGGTGGTATATACACTAAGGAGAGAATAAAATTTTTCATCTATCAATAATCATTCAGTATCCCTATATACATCAAAGTAATATAGAAGGTTCTAGTAGTGAAATGAGGAATCATGTAAAATGTACTTATATAGGAGGAGTTTAAATTTATGTCCATATATAATTTCTTCCTCAACATATTCTAGGAGTAAATTTATGGTCTATTACTAGTATGAAATATCAAGTAACAAATTCCCCATATATCAAGAGGCTACAATGATTTTTAATGGTTGTGTTAGATTAGATAATATACAAGGATTATATAGGATTTTAAGAAATATATATAGAGTTTCATAAATTTTATTTATTTTTTTAATTTCTTATTCATAATAATGAATCAACATAAGAAGTACCATCCAAAATGAAAATGAATCATGAGATAATGCCTTTATTTGGGAATTAATTATGGAAATAAATAGTATGATTTGGTGATCGTGCTCATTGGATTATCTAGATTAATGATAAAATAATTAAGGGATTATGAGTCATCTATAAGGTATGCTTTCAAATAGAGTACTTCTTTGAAGATCATGTTCATTTTTTCATAGAAAGATATGAATAGTTTCATTATGTAATTATTCAATCCTTTAATGTTTGGTTCATTTCATTTGAATCATGTATACTAATACATGATTTCTAAATTATAGGGATACACTATTTGGATGTTATCATTTCCATGTAATATGTTTCTACTCTTGGGTTATTCCATTATTTGGTCTCAATGAACCACATACTATTCCCTTCATTATATGTGTTATCTGCAATGAGATTATTTGGATTTTAATATAGGAGTTTGAGTTATTAATTTCGTTAGCAATTGTAAAATTATCATTTCTGTGTTTTGATACATTGGATGACACAAAAATCATAAGGGATAAATAATATGGTGTGGATAATTTTGAATTTAAAAAATGTCACATTTCTTAAATAATTATAGATATATGATTTTTTAAAAAAATCAGTTTCAAATTTGGATATTTTATAATTTTATTTATTATATAAATTGTGTTAGAATGGTTTTATAAACTATGAAGGTGAACCATGGTGGTTGAAATTTAAATTATAGTAACGTTTTAATGGATTGGTAATGGTTATTTGAACCATTTAACAAAATCATAAAGATGAAATTTGGTCTCTATTAGTTCTCACATACTTAGTCTAGTATATTTCTAAACTATGTGACCAAATTGTATGTTTCTTGTAGTCTATTTCTGGTTGCTGCATGATTTTCGATATTTTCCACCAAAACTATGTAAGCTACTAAAAATATATTATTTTAACATACTCTACTAATTTCTCATAAATATTTGGTATCCCATATTCAACCTTATTTTATTTAGACAACCTAGTTGTTGACTCCATAAATCATTCAACAATTATTTCTTTGACCATATTGATTATCCCTTGTTTTGTACGATTATTCATTTTAATTCCATCAAGATCACTTCATGAAATATAACCATATATTATATTCTCTTTTCCCTTACCAATAATTATTATTATGATCTACCATTTTTTCTTGAACTATTTTCACAATGGGTTTATCAATGTTATGGATTTTACTGGACTAATATGTCCCCATATAACTATATTTTTGTATACTAACCCCACTTTTAAATGGTTTATTAGTTTACAGTAGGTTATTCTATAATTTTTTTTAATTAAACCATGGTTTATTTCCAACATTTTATAATTTATTCATAACTATAAAGCCTTTATAGAGTAAATATAATCATAATGTGTTTATTTTCCTTTTTTATTCCTAAAATAGTAACATTTAACAGTGAATTTTTCCAAAATGAATTTTATGAATGTGAAATAATGTATGAATTTTGTTTTCTAGTTGTTTTATCAATTCTATATATAGAAATTTAATGTTATGATTAAATAAAATCATTAGATTGATTTTATTATATATATATAAATGATCATTTTACTTGTTTTTATCGTTTTTGAAATGAAGAGAAGATTTTTCAGAAATTGGGATGTTTTATAATTGTTTTTCTGTATTTTAAAGATGTTGAAATTATATTGTCTTTTTCACAAAAATTTATATTTTTTTGCGATTTCAAAAAAAAATTTCCACTTCAGTAATATTAATTCATTTTAATTTAAAATATTAGAGGCACATTTAAAAAATGGAATAAAGGTACAAATTAATTTATTTCCACATATAATGATATTCTACTTATTTATTGTCTATATTATGAGAAATTCAATGTTGACACATTGATTGGATAATTATAGGAGTAGTTACTTTATTTTGAAGGGAATTTTTTATTGAAGTTTTTTCATAAGTGAGGCATAAGTTTATGATTTGATTATTATGCTATTATTTATACATATTTAGATGATTTATTACCTCCATTTTATTTATAATTTGATATATGGGATAGATACATTGGAATTGACTAGTAGTTAGTCTAGTATTTTAGTGGTGATTCTTATTATTTATAGTTTCATAATATCATTGGTGAGTAAAACATATTTTTATATTTAAAATGGGAAATATAAGGTTCATGTATTTGATATATATAATGCATGGATTCATGGTGTACAAAAAATGTGTGTATCATAAAAATTATCTTTCAAAAAGTATTTTAAAATGAATTTATATATATATATATATATGGGGATATTTGTAACAAAATATTCTTATTTATAATGGTTCATCAAATGATGTTCAGATTTTTTGGCATAAGTGTTTCATTTATTTTAATTTTCCATTATATATTATAATTTAACTAATCAGTTAAATTATATAATGTTGAAATAAATAAACAAGGTTGTGTATAAAACAAAATATGCCTCAATGAAAGGAGATTGAGACGAAGTCCCATACCTCGGGTCCGACATGACTCGATCATTCTTTAATGTCCTAAATAATAAACTTGAGTTAATTTCTACTTGCTTAAGAACCTTTTTCAAGTTCATTATTCCATTTATATCACTTACTTCCATGTCATGACCTCTATGTAATTATTTAAGTTAATAACGGTCGTTTTAACGATCATTGGTACTTGAGTAAAAAATAAACCCTTTATAATTACAAGTTGTTCATGTATCCATTATATAAAGAATTATAATCATGATGTATATATCATATATATCCACTATATACATGCATTTATAATATTACATACTCATTTAGAGGTAAGAAATGAAATTCACCGTTCATGGAGACGGTAAGTCGTACGTACGCATGAACGCTACTTTCATTTCTATTTCGTATTTTATAGAATGGAATCATAATTATATAAAGGTATATTATAATTCTAGTATAATATCATATATAATATCATATTTCCATTTTTTATACGTCCCACATATGGTATTTAACGAATCAAATCACTTTTATGGGGCGGTAGTCTGCACTTCCTTAAATGAAGATATCGCATTTACCCATAATGGAAACCATAAAGGTATGCCCAAAATGAAAAATACAGAATCTTATGGAAAACATAAACATATTATATATCATATATAAATATAGTGACATCTTAATGGCCACCTTTGAAGTTGTTAAAAGAATGTTGAACAATCATCGTTTCGGGAGGCATAAATTCACCATCCACGGAAACAGTATATCCTTTAACCATTAGATGTAGGTGTGTGTAAGTGTAGCTCGAATAATTCATATAACAACATCCTAATATATTTAAGATACTGTATTTGTTACAAAATAAATGAATAAAAAGAGTTTAGGGGGTTGGAGAAGCAAAATAAAACAAAAGGACTCAAGTGAATACATTACCTTAAAATCGGGTAACTCCCTTTGGTTTGAGCTCAATGGCTTCCTTTGGAAGACTTCTGCCCAATGTGAGGCTTCAAGGAGTAATAGAGGGATGTGGAGAGACAAAATTGGCAGGGTTTGGACGATCTAAAGGTTTTTGAAGTGTGGGTAAGGAGGTAGAGGTGGGGGCCTTTTATAAGAGGAGAGGAGGGGCACTCTGGGAAAGTAAAGAAATGATACTTTATTTTCAAATGGGTTTCAGATTTTAAAGGTCCCAAATTGATATAATTAGAGTCTAAGGTGATAAGGGTTCTAAATATACCCACCCAATAGGTTTTGGACATTTTTAGGTCTTAGATTTTACATTATCTTTCCATTTTATTTAAATCGTCAAATAATGAGGTCATCGCTGCATCATTATGATGTCATAAATAATTTAATTTATTTGAAGTCTAAAAATTATGAAAAAAATACTATGATGTAAGAAATATTTTTAGCTTTCCAATTACTATTTATAGTCCAAAATATCATTTATGTAGACAAAATTAAAAATATTTTACTTAGGTGATACATTCTTTGTTACATTTAACATTCTTTAAAAAAGAAAAAGAAAAAAAGTCACTTTCTCACAAAAGTGATTTCATGGGGCCCCCATGTTGGGACCAAGACATTCCATGGTCGGCCATGAGACAACCAAAAGAATTATGACACATTATGGTGTCATTTTTTTATTATTATGATATTATTTTATTATCCTTAACTACCCGATTACTCATTAATTAAGATAATTAAAGATAATTACCGTCGTTACTATTCATAATATCCAAAAACAAAAGAGTCTTAATTATATAATTTGGACTTTCTGATTCCAAATATGTAATCCATTTTACCAAATTCCAAACACATAAATTGCAATAATTGATTTAAAAATAATTCTCGTTGTCAAACCAAATAGCGGGTTTTTTTGAAACAATATCTAAGAAATGTTTGGCATTAGTTTATGACCAATTTCAAAGTTAAATTAATCCTAATGACCACCATTGGATTAAATGGTAAAAATATATTCATATTAAACTTTAAGACCAATTAAAAATATAATCTAACCATATAATTACATTAAATGAAAAATAAGTTTTGATGTAAAATGCAGTATTTTCACTATTCATTAAAAAATTAACATTGTCAGAAAAATACCAAAAATTTATCCAATGTAAATTTCAATGTCCCAATCATAATTAATATGTTTATTTTGAAAAATATAGATTATAAAATTGTCAAAATATTGATTTAAAAAGGTTTTCCATCTAAAGGCAGTAAAACAATCTTTTAAGAATATTAGTGTATTCCATGCTTAAGATTGGATTTATTTTCATTTTAAGCCTCTAAAACACTATCTCATTCATTAATATACATAGATAAAAATATATATTATTCATTACTTACTTGGGATGTTACATCCTTATGCCCTTTAGAAAATTTCTTCCCCGCATTTTATTTACTTATCTAATAAATGGGGGTACTTATCCCTCATTTCATTTTCAGATTCCCATGTTGCCTCTTCCATCAAGTGGTTTTTACAAAAAACCTTTACCTGATTAATCTCCTTATTTCGTCATACTTTCTCCCTGTGGTCAAGAATCTAGACCGGTTGTTCCTCATAAGATAGTTTCTTTTCCATCTGAACTAACTCTGGACTCAAAACATAAGATGGATCTGGCATATACTTTCTCAACATCGAAACATGAAAAACATTGTGTACCAGAGATAAACTCGGAGGTAAAGCCACTCGGTATACAACTGATCCAACTCTATCCAGAATTTCATATGGTCCAATGAACCTTGGACTCATCTTTCCTTTCTTACCAAATCTCATCAAACTTTTCATGGTGAGACTCTGAGAAAAACATGATCACCTACCTCAAAAGTTATATCCTTCCTCTTGTTGTCTGCATAACTCTTCTGCCTACTCTGAGCTGTTCTCATGTGTTTCTGAATCAGCTGAACTTTTTTTGCCATCTCTTCTACCAATTTTGGGCCCACAAACTTCCTTTCACCCACTTCATCCCAGAAAGCTGGAGTTCGACACCGCTTCCCATATAACGCCTCAAATGGTACCATCTGTATACTGGAATGAAAACTGTTATTATATAAAAATTCAACCAAAGAAAGATTTTGGTCCCTACTTTCCTGATAATCCATCGAACAAGCTCGTAGAATATCCTCCAAGGTATGAATTGTTCGTTCCGACTGCCCATCTGATTGGGGATGAAAAGCTGTACTAAAATTTAATTCCATACCCAACGACTTCTGAAGGCCTTTCCAAAAGTTAGAAGTGAAACTGGGATCATGATCAGATACAATGGAGAGAGGAACTCCATGTAACCTGAATATCTCTTTAAGATACAAACGGGAAATATGATCTAGGGAAAAAGTATCTAGTATAGCAAGGAAATGAGCAGATTTGGTCAAGCGATCAACAATAACCCAGATTGCATTATTACCTCGAGATGTCTTTGGTAATCCCACAACAAAGTCCATGGATATATTATCCCACTTCCACTCTGGCACTGGTAAAGGCTGAAGCATCCCTTTCGGTAACTGCCGCATTGCATTAACCTGTTGACATGTCAAACACTTCACAGTAAAATCTGCAATATCTCTTTTCATTCCATCCCACCAGTAATACTCTCACAGATCTCTATACATCTTAGTACTTCTAGGATGAACAGAAAACGGAGAGCTTTGAGCTTCACATAAAAACTCTCTCTTCAACTGTGAATCACAAGGCACACACAATTTCTTCCCAAATCTCAAAACACAATCATTATAAATGTTGAATTCAGGCAACTTACCTTTCTGAACCAGCTCTACCTTTTTTTGCAACTCATTGTCTTGCTTTTGTGCTTGCTTGATTCTATCTGATAGAGATGATCTCACTGATACCTAAAACAAAACAGAAGAACTTCCTACACCAACAACTTCTATGCCAAAGTTCATCAAATCCTTAACCAAAGGATCACGTTCCAAATGCAACATTTCTAATGAAGCATTACTTTTTCGACTCAAAGCATCAGCCACTTTATTTACTTTTCCCGGATGGTAATGAATTGTACAATCATAATCCTTGATTAATTCTAGCCATCTCCTATGTCTCATGTTTAACTCTTTCTGAGTGAATATATACTTTAAACTTTTGTGATCGGTATATATTTCACACTTTACTCCATACAAATGATGCCTCCAAGTTTTTAGAGCGAAAACAACAGCAGCTAATTCCAAATCATGTGTAGGGTAATTTACCTCATGAGTTTTCAACTGTCATGAAGCATAAGCAATTACCTTATCGTTCTGCATTAGGACACAACCAATTCCTTTCAATGAAGCATCACGGTATATAACAAACTCACCATTCCTGGAAGGTAGTGCCAAAACTGGAGCATTCACCAATCTTGTTTTCAATTCCTGAAAACAATCATCACATTCTTTTGTCTAGATAAACTTAACACCCTTCCAAGTTAGCTTAGTCATTGGACTAGAGAACCGTGAAAAAATTCTAACAAACCTTATGTAATAGCCTTCCAAACCAAGTAAGATACAAATCTCAGTTACATTTGTGGGTCTTGACCATTCTTCAACAACCTTTGTTTTTGCATGATCAACAGTTATCTCATCTTTAGAAACAATATGACCAAGGAAAGAATTTTTTTTAACCAAAACTCACACTTGCTGAATTCCCCATACAATTTCTTTTCTTTCAAGGTTTGCAAAATAACCCTTAAATGTATTTCATGCTCTTCATTAATTTTAGAAAACACCAAAATATCATCAATAAACAGAACAACCAATTATCACCTAATTCAACTGAGCCAAAACTACTCAATTATGATTCCGACCATCTCTGGTTGCTGATTAGAAAGGTCATTATACTCTATATTCCTTCCCAAAAAAGCTGCTCTGTTTCCTCTATGGAAAACCATTCTTATCACAGAAATATCTTAGGCAAAGGAACATGGTAATTTTTAAATGCTATATCATTTAAAAAAAATGGATAATCATTTAATAGAACTCTAACCCCTATAGTTATCTAAACCGACCTAGGATACCAACTATAAGGTCCCAGCCTTAAACTTTACTTAATCTTGAGTTATTACAAGATTACACATTGAGGATATTTTCGGGTTTATAGTTTTAGAGAATTAGATCATAAAACTTGCATTGCATTCCACATATAAACAAAGTGGTTACATAAAGATAGTATTCTCTTTTTCCCATCAATGGAAAAATATTTAAAATAAAACATGGATTCATTCTTGAGACTTCCTTGACACTATCATCATATCATGTACCTTTCCCTTGACCTGTGAAAACATTTCAAATAAACTTGGGATGAGCATAAAAAGATCATTATGGGTTATATAAAAAAATATGTAAAGGAAACATGACTTCATATATACATAAGAATGAAATCATACTTTACCCATTAAACAAAAGCACATTAACATACCTCATCAAATCATGAATAAATCATAGAAATCGTAAGACATAAAGGTAACATGAGGAATTCCTAACATTCTTACGTAGGGAGTAACACTCTTGGTTACGTTTGGAATACCCATCACAGTATATTCCCTAAATCTCTTCAGAGAAACCTTAACGTTTCACTGCTTCGTGTTACCCAATGCATTGGAGAGATATATCGGGCTCACCCGCCCTTAGTTTATCATTAAACCACCTGTCTTCATAATAATTCCCATGAACCATAACATAATCATATCACATAAAACATGCATAAAGGAAACATAACATTTCCACATTTCAATCACAAGATATCAATACAACACATTGATATAATAAAAAACATTATGAAAACCATTTTCGATACCAAAATAAAATAAAAGTAAAACAATATATTTATTTTTCTTTTAAAAAGAAGGTATGGCTTGTAGAGGAAGCCGAAACTCAAATAATAGTCACGACGACGAAGAAGTCGTTGTCGCCGCATACATATGACAAAAACATTCCATTTTGTCATTTAGTAAGCGCTTCGTATAAAAAAGATTCCTTTTGAATAAACCTAAAAGTCAAAGGGGTTTATACCCTGTATAAAAGAAGGTTTTGTATAAAACAAAATATGCCTCAATGAAAGGAGATTGAGACGAAGTCCCACACCTCGGGTCCGACTTGACTCGATCGTTCTTTAATGTCCTGAATAATAAACTTGAGTTAATTTCCACTTTCTTAAGAACCTTATTCAAGTTCATTATTCCTTTTATATCACTTACTTCCATGTCATGAACACTATGTAATTATTTAAGTTAATAACGGTCGTTTTAATGCTCATTGGTACTTGAGTAAAAAATAAACCCTTTTTAATTACAAGTTGTTCATGTATCAATTATATCCAAAATTATAATAATGATGTATATATGATATATATCCAGTATATACATGCATTTATAATATTACATAATCATTTAGAGGTAAGAAATGAAATGCACCGTTCATGAAGACGGTAAGCCGTACGTACGCATGAACGCTACTTTCATTTCTGTTTCGTATTTTATAGAATGGAATCATAATGATATAAAGGTATATTATAATTCCAGTATAATATCATATATAATATCATAGTTCCATCGTTTATATGTCCCACATAGGGTATTTAACGAATCAAATCACTTTGAGGGGGCGGTAGTCCGCACTTC
The DNA here is from genome assembly GCA_963277665.1 of Viscum album. Lineage (NCBI taxonomy): Eukaryota > Viridiplantae > Streptophyta > Magnoliopsida > Santalales > Viscaceae > Viscum > Viscum album. The sequence goes on along the minus strand of OY728127.1, from coordinate 1,607,744,147 downwards.
CTTAAAAGAAGATATCACGTTTACCCATAATGGAAACCATAAAGGTATGCCCAAAATATAAAATACAGAAGATTAAGGAAAAAATAAAAATATTATATATCATATATAAATATATTGACATCTTAATGGCCACCTTTTAAGGTGTTAAAAGAATGTTGAACAATCATCGTTTCGGGAGGCATAAATTCACCATCAACGGAAACAGTATGTCCTTTAACAATTAGATGTAGGTTTGTGTAAGTGTAGCTCGAATACTTCTTATAAAAACATCCTAGTATATTGAAGATACCGGTGTTTTTACAAATGAAATGAATAAAAAGACTTTAGGGGGTTGGAGAACCAAAATAAAACAAAAGGACTCAAGTGAATACATTACCTTAAAATCGGGTAACTCCCTTTGGTTTGAGGTCAAAGGCTTCCTTGGGAAGACTTCTGACCAATGTGAGGCTTCAAGGAGTAAGAGAGGGATGTGGAGAGACAAAATGGGCAGGGTTTGGCCGAGCCAAAAGCTTTGGAAGTGTGGGTAAGGAGGTAGATGTGGGGGCCTTTTATAAAAGGAGAGGGGGGAACTCTTGGAATGTAAAGAAATGTTACTTTATTTTCAAATGGGTTTCGGATTTTAAAGGTCCCACATTGATATAATTCGAGGCTAGGGTGATAAGGGTTCGAAATATACCCACCCAATAGTTTTTGGACATGTTTAGGTCTTAGATTTTACATTATCTTTCCATTTTATATAAATCGTCAAATAATGAGGTCATCACTACATCATTATGATGTCATAAATAATTTAATTTATTTAAAGTCTAAAAATTATGAAAGAAATACTATGATGTAGGAGATATTTTTATCTTTCCAATTACTATTTATAGTCCAAATGATCATTTATGTAGACAAAATTAAAAATATTTTACTTAGGTGATACATTCTTTGTTACATTTAACATTCTTTAAAAAATAAAAAGATAAAAAGTCACTTTCTCACAAAAGTGATTTAATGGGGCCCCCAAGATTGGCACAAGACATCCCATGGTAGGCCATGAGACAACCTGTAGAATTATTACACATTTTGGTGTCGTTTTTCTATTATTATGATATTATTTTATTATCCTTAACTACCCCATTACCCATTAATCAAGATAATTAATGATAATTACCGTCGTTACTATTCATAATGTCCAAAAACAAAAGAGTCTTAATTACATAATTTGGACCTTCTGATTCCAAATATGTAATCCATTTTACCAAATTCCAAACACATAAATTTCAATAATTGATTTAAAAATAATTTCCGTTGTCAAAACAAATAGAGGGGTTTTTTGAAACAATATCTATGAAACGTTTGGCATTAGTTTATGACAAATTTCAAAGTGAAATTAATCCTAATGACCACCATTGGATTACATGGTAAAAATATATTCAGATTACACTTTAATACCAATTAAAAATATAATCTAACAATATAATTAAATTTCATGAAAAAAGCAGTTTTGATGTAAAATGCAGTATTTTTCACTATTCATTAAAAATGAACATTGTCAGAAAAATACCAAAAATTTATCCAATGTAAATTTCAATGTCCCAATCATAATGAATATGTTTATTTTGACAAATATATATTATAAAATTGTCAAAAGATTTATTTAAAAAAGGTTTTCCATCAAAAGGCAGTAAAACAATTTTTTAAGAATATTAGTGTATTCCATGCTTAAGATTGGATTTATTTTCATTTTAAGCCTCTAAAACACTATCTAATTCATTAATAGACAGAGATAAAAATATATATTATTCATTACTTACTTGGGATGTTACAATAGAGACCAATGGATTTTTTTCTTATACTGATAATAAATATAAGAAGATAAATTAATGAATAAAATGTAATTAAGTTTGTTGTGATATAATATGATTTAAATATCAGAAACATATTAAAACAAAAATTAAATAATTTTTCTCATGCGTGGTGAAGTATGTTGAGTGGTTTTGGTGTGTTTTGATGATTTATAATGAGATTTTAATTATTTCAAGAACTTTATAAATTATTTTTAGGTTATTAGATTCAAATATGAAAATGAATAATATATAATTTATAAGAGTAATTAAACTATATATTTGAAATTTTAGTGCCCCAATTTTGTAAATTAACAATTATTTTTATATGAATCATATTTTAGGAATATTGTTTATGTAAATAACATAGAAATTTTGTGGGAGTAATTTTAATCATTTCATAAGATTTCTAAATTTTTTGTTATGGGAAATTTGTAATACATACTCATTTGTAAGTGTAATAATTTTTTTATGATTCATATTTAGTAAATATAATTTCATATGGGTCATTTAGAGATCATGTAAGGGTCGTTGATTATTTTGTAAGAACATTTCCAGGATTTCATAAGAGTCAGTTTTGTATAGGTTACCAAACATGAATAAATTGGTATTTCATCATTCCTAATGAAATATTTATAAATAACTATTTTATATTACTATTGAATAATCTAGAAGACTTGTATTAGAGAAATACTCGACGTAGTGACACTAAAATTAAATATAATGTGATTTATATAAATAGGATGATCCTAGGGATTATATATGAGTTAGAGAATATTGAGATGATTTTTGAAGTAGTTAACTATATAAAATTCAAATTTAACTTGAAAATATTTTAAATAATAAAATAATCATTATTATTATATGGAGAGGAATTTAATTTACAATAAAATATGTTCATTATTGGAATTTTAATTTTAATGAAAAAATATATTCAACATTTTAAATAAAATATATTCACCAGTGTTGTGAAAAAATGGTATGTATTCATTGAAATTAAAATATTAATGAAAGATAGTGTAATATAGATTTTCATAATATTATATATTTTGAATGTAGAATAGGAATATAATGAAGATGAATGAGAAAAAAATACATCACTAACCCATATTTATGAGAGTATTATTTGGTTACAAAATCTCTTATCATGGAAAAAAATTTCAATTTCATTATATCAGTTCAGAATCACCTCACATAGTTGGGAACCTATTTTGTAACCATAAAAAATAATTAAATTTAATTTCTTATATTTTTAATGATGAACTAGTGCATTGTATGATCTTAGAAAAATCTTGATCATTCAATAACTTTATACGGAATTTTGTGTTGAACAGTGTAAATACGATGTTTTTATTTCATTCTTCATTATAGTGTGCAATAGAAAATTGATATTAAAATTTAATAGTTGATGAAAGTATTTTCTTGAATAAAGATAAAATGAATTAAATTAATGGATTCATCCAACACAGTGAATCTACACTAATTTTTTGGTTATAATTATTTTTTTACATTTTGAAAGTTAAGTTACATAAGAGATGTTAATCATTTACCTCAAATTCCATTATAAAATTTATTATGTTTTGAATTTTTTTCTTATTCACCATTTTTTAGTATTTTACTTTTGAATATTTTTCGAATATTTAAAAAATATTATGTCTCATGTTAACTTCATAGTTGATATAAACAGTATGATTACCATAACAAAAGTTTTATGCCTTTTAGAAAAGAATATATCATAGTTGGATCATTGTTTGATGACCCATATTGAAAAACCATGTGGAACTCTATATCTTATATATCAAATAGGGAATGTTTGGTTAAATGATTTGTAAGACATATGGAAAACCCATGAGACGTAACAATGTTTGAACCTTTCCTCTGCTAAAATTTTATTTCTTCTTTTTTTCATCTTATTATTATTCTCAAACTCGGTTGACCGAACCCTAGGGTGGGAGTGTCACCTAACACCTTATAATTCATTCCATGAAGACATATATTTTTTTATATTCATTCATCCTTAAATATTTTTGGGTCTAATATGATTTTTAATTGATCCAATACAAGTGTTTCAATGAATTAACTAATTAAAATCAAATAAAAAACAATTTTTCCTTTCAAGTACTATTTTCCATAAAATTTATTCCTTCTTTAGGAATTCAGGACGACTTTATAATGTTATTTTTAACTATATATACCAATTATTTTGATTATAAAATAAGTATTCCTTCCCTATGTTTGATAGATATAAAAAATGTTTTTCTTGATGAATTAATTATTTAGTAGTATATTTTAACATTCATAGATTTATATATGGAATGAATAATGAGAATAGTGTATTGTATAACATTAATTTTTAGTGTGTTGGTATATTTATGGGTATATATTATAAAAGAATATTTATTTCTTGTGTGATCCATGATTATTATTTCTCACAAGTAATTACTATATTTTTTAATGTATGTATTACATGAAATATGTTTTTGTAAAATTTTGGATTTATCATGTTCTGAAGATGGATTTTAATTTATTCTTTTTTTCATTGATGGTTTCTAAAGGGACTACATGTTTTTTCTATAATATATTTTTTATGTCTACTTTGATAGTTTCAAAAGGATTAATTAGTAGTATTAATGTGGAAATGATCATCAATGTAGTTAATGAAATGATATTACTATATTAAAAAATCAGGGCCCGATTAAATATTTACACATAATGTCCCTTTTTTGAAATGAACCTCACCCTGATGAAAATCCACATGATTTTTTAATATATGACTGTTTTGTATTTTAATGTATTTATTAATTCTCTGGTGCATATTAAGGATGGTTTTTTCATTTGATCATGTAATGAGGTGACACGAAGAGATGTGATTGTGACATATTTATTGAGACGGATATATGATAAATTATTCAGAATATCATGTTTCATTATTAATGGGGATCCTTGGATTATTATTGAGATATTGATAGATAGTTTTTATGATAGTTACTCTTTTTCACTGACTAATTTTGATGACCCAGACCTTCACTCCTAGATATGATGCCATAAAAACATTCATTAAATAATACCTTGGATGAAAACTATATATTCATAGGAAAAAATTCATAAAATTAAATGAAATAAAGAAAATTTTGAAATTCATACATTCAAATTATCATTTAGGATAATATCTTTAGATAATTTGGATAAAACATAAATTATAAAATCAATTTTATCTATATCAAATGTCCATATTTTCAATTATATATAAAACAAATTAATCAACATGAACAACATTTCCCAATACCCGAGGAATGGAAACATAATAAAGGTTTCATCTCAATCACATAGTTAAGGAATAATATAATTGATTTTAAAAAAAGTATTTTAATTTTGATGCATAATATCGTAGTAATAAATAATATAAATAATTATATAATATAATAAAACATATTTCTACCAACATGAATTGTAATAAATGAAATCATGGGTGAAAATAAATATATATCTCATATATATGAAATAAATATTGTTAGTCATCAAAAAATTCGTTTGAAGAAGTTTTTCTATGAAATTATACAAATATAGTATTGGTATACACCGAATCCCTAGATTTTTTATCACAAGAGACCAGTTGGGACATCGAGGGGATATATAAAATTTCCCATTATTGTCACATGATTATGTCAAATTAATTCACCATAAAAGTAAAAAATATATTACATATCATTCCCTTTGGTCCCCGGTTGAATAAAAACATTTCCAACCATATAATGAAAATAAATTAATGTCAATACACAATTTAATATCTGTTAGTAGTCAATAACAAACAAGAAATTTAATACCTTTTCAAATTTCAATAAAAGGGATAAAAATGCTATTCAACTTCTAGATAAATAAGTTAGATAGTGAAATAATACATAGAAAAATTACTAATAATCAACTATATTGGAATAAAAACAAATGGAATGACTATACATATCTCCTTTTCAAATTAATTACATTCTTTTTTTGTTAACATCATCTAATATGAATGATATATAATGTGATGTTCACAACATATTGAGAAATGTGTATATCACTGAGTCAATTCATTAATAAAATGAACATAGTCTATCTAGAGAAAGATGTAGTATTATTTAAATAAAACATATGCCTGATTTAATAATGAAAACATAAAAGGATATCGATGTAAATGAAAAACATCCTTAAAAAATAATGTTTGGATTATACCACCTAATCTGTGATTGAGAAATGGATATTTGTTATTGTGAGTTAATTACCTAAAATAATGAATATATTTTAGAGTATAAAATTTGAAATGAAAACCCCGTTTGTGTAAAAATAAATTATAATAGAAATTTATATATCTATTCATACTTGAAAGTGTTTTTAGAAAATATTTTTAACATTGATGAATAATAAGATGTTATAGGATCCTTTGTAAATTATTTTTCTTCAAAAGGTGTAGTGAAAATATTTGAAAATTATAACTTTTTTAAAAATATTCCTCAATAATATGTAATTTAAATGACATATGTTTTTCATGGATAAATTTGTAGAGGAATAAAAAACATATGAATGTTAATGTAAAATCACTTTTTATTTTCTTGAACAATACATTTGTTAAAAAAATAATTTTTATACAAGTAGATTAACATTATTTTGTATGTAATAATATTTTTCCAAATATATTTATATAAATTTCCATTAATAAAATATTAATGTGTAGAACCCATTTGGGGAAGTAATAATTCCATTAAGAAACAATATAACTCAATGAAAGGATAATTCCATTATCGAAATTCCTTTCAAAAAAATATACACATTGAAGTAACAAATATTTATTAAAGGGGTATTATGGGGTTCCAATGTTTGTTCATAGGAAAAAATAAAATACCAAATTATATAATCAATTATTGAAGTGTACCCAACTTGTATGTCTTATAGGAGGATCTTAACTCAATGAAGGAAAATTGGGTTACTAAATGATTTAAAATTTTTGTATGAATTGGGTAAAATACATTTATTTCAATGGGAATGATTTGGATTACTATTTAACTTTAATAATAGAATATGATAATGATTCATCAATGGGTTGTGAATACACCATTCAAATGAAAACATGTTGTATAACCAAAACAAGTCTCAAGGAATTAAAATTTGAGACAAAGAACCCTTGTAGCTAGCATAATTTTTTAATCTAATCCTCTTGAAAGGAATGAATTTAATCAATATTAAAATAAATTTTTTACAATATAGTTCCTAATATGATGATTATTAATTTTGGTATATAATATCTATAAATTAAATTGGGTGTATAATATTAAGTATGTCTCAATTTTTTGGATTGGAGATAAAAACCTTTACCTCAACACTAACTCATTCGAAGAATTCATATGATTTCAGGAATAATTAAATTTTATTCATTAAATACACAACTAGGGACCATATTCATAAATATATCTATTTATAGACCATATTTCAAATCATTCTACACATATATAATTATATTAATTAGTGTTTACAAATTTTCTACAAAGGTTGTAAGAAATTATTTTCTCTTTGAACTAGATTTAGAAAAGTGTTTTCAAAATATATTGTTCTTAAAAATTGGATAATTATTATTTCATATAAGGAATTAGATTATATGTTCCATCATAGTTTGTAAATCAATATTTCATTATTTGGTAGTTTTGGTTACAGACCATTAAGATGAAATCATCTATGATCATGGTTCTGTGACTCTTAATGAATGGAATGTGTTTTTTAATTAATGCGATAAATGGTTATATAACCATTATAAAACCAAAAAACATTATGTATATATTTATAAAATATTTTACTATTGATAAATTTCTCATATTAATCCACTATATAAATGCATAGTATCAATTGTGAAGGGGGTTAAACTGACCCAACCATGAACTTACCCAAATAAATATATGATAAAGAGATAGTTTAGTTTTAATATAATTATAATAGAATATTAATGATTCTATTTTGTTATTATTAGTGTGATATATCTGAAATATAAATGACTATGTAGATAAGAAAATTTATATAAATTAATTATATATAAATTATATATCATTATCATATTAGTTTACTCATTTTAAAAAATTGAAATGACTATAGAAATTTCTTGATCATATAATTATTAGTTTCTTCAATTTACTAAACATGAAAAAAAATTGGTGTTATAAAATATTAACTATTAAATCCAATACTCATGACTAGCCATATAAGCCAATGATGTAAATTATAATGAAAATCAATGATTCTAAGCCAGAGGTAGTATATATGTACGCATGGTTAATGAATTCATTTTTATTAGAACATGAGAAATAAATAACATGGGTTTTATTTATAATCAAAAAAATCCTGGAATAATTATTTATTAAATAGCACTTTCGAATAGGCCCTATAATATGGAGAATGAAAGTGAAACATATTGCATCACAGTGGGGGTAGTCCGGACATGGAAAAGTTGATTATTTCATTTTTATTAATAGAAAATTGAAAATGTGATTAATTATTAGACCAATGAAAAATATCAGTCATTATATAATTAATAATAATTTCAATGTATAGGGATTTTAATTTTTTAATTAGAAATGAAAAATATAAATTAAATATGTGACCTAAAAATTATACCCATATTGAGAACAGTGATATTTTCATAGAATAATACTTGTTAATAGGTAACTTGTGATAATATAATGTGAGGAAAATCACAATGATAGTGATATATTGCTCTAGGGGTCGTAAATAATGTTATGCTTTCAAAATGAAACCTACTTTTTTGAGATCCATGAGGGAGTGGTGAGAGGCACCTTTTATAAATAATGAGAATGGAATTTCTTGATAATATTTCCACATAATATTAATGTAGCACATGTAATATCAGTAAAGTGGATCAAAAATTGATAAAAATTTCAATGTGGAAGAGATAAATTCATCCCAAACATCATACACTAATTTCTATAATTTTTTAATAATGTTTCATTCCTTTTACTTATAAATAAAGGAAATATTTTTACATAAATAAATGTCTATTTACATCATGTTTGTTGGTTGAAACATGTATCTCAAATTATTAAGGGTCTAAGAGATACTAAAGAGAATAACATGGATGTTTTTGGAAATCATTTTATCCAAAAAAGGTTTGTTTCACCATAGTTATTATGATAATTCTTCAAGGGAGTTGGATACACTGTAATGGATATGATATCCCTATATGGAGTTATACAATAGTTTTTAAACCACATGTATCACTATGGACTGTGATATTAATGATTAAGAACCATAATGTCTTGGTATATGACATTGTGATCCTTTTCCACATACATTGGACCATCCTCTTGTCATTGGTCTTCTATGTTTAATGCCATTAAATATCAATTTGGTTTTCATGAGGGTGAAAGCCTTCAACGGATTTAATCTAGAGTGTTCTTCCATTTTAAATTGAATAATCATTCATTATTTAAGAGCATAATTAATGAGGATAAAATAAATGAAATATGAAATGGATAATGATCATATAGATACACTTCCTCCTCCACTAATATGAATTTTTATAGAAATCAAAAATACTACAGATATACCTTTTTGTCCAAAACACATCCCAAACACCAATGTGAGTAATGGTACATAGTTTCCTAACACCATATCCACCACTCCTTACACCATGGTGGTGCCATACATGGTGGTTAAATGACTATATACATACACCCTGCACAAAAGGGGACTCTTATCATCTCCCCTTGTGCCTTGGTGGTCACCGTATGTCGCTTTTCTCATATTCCAATGCATCAAAGTGTATTGGTATTAGGACTTGAACCATGGTGAATCACACACTACGTCATATATTTTTATCCTATGTCATGGTGGTGTTTTCCTAAACGCAGTCCATACCACATCTACAACATTGTACCATTGATACCCAAAATTTCTATAAAATATTCTTCCCACTTCTTCTTCCATCATTTTGGATCCCTTTTGATAGAAATCCACATAGGGTGAGTTTGGTTCAACCCCTTTGGTAGGGTTATTCATTTAAAAACTCTAAAACCCATTAAATAATGGTTTAGGACTAGTTCAAGGATATCTCTATTTTGTGATCATTTTTTGGTTAGAGTTTTAGCCTGAATAATGTGACAAAACATTCAATGGACCTTAGCAACAACAATGAATATAGTGATGTACTAATATCCTCACATCACGGGATATCATAAATATATATTTCCATAGTTCTATTTTTGAATTGGAATATTAATTTCCATGCACGGTTTTTTTCATGCAGGTTGTGTGTTGTCAATTTAAACATGTTATGATGTTATTTCTAAGAGAAATTTTAGAATGTATACATTTCCTGTTTGAAGATTATTTACATGTAGATATTGTGATGCAATTCATATATTATTTTAATATTATATATTTTATTTTTATATGTCCTATTTTGAATCATTGTTTCCATTAGAGGTTTTTTATTGAAACGTGTGATAGGAAGACTATCATGGTATGGTAATCTCTATGAGGTGGAGTGTTATCGACAAAAAATGAGGGTGGTGGTGGAGACTGATACCATTATGACATAGCCTCTACTTGATTCATTGTGGATTACAAGTATATGGTTAATATTAAATTCCTTATTAATCTCTATCTATTACTATATTACATGTATATTATGATTATGTTATCAATACATGATTCCTTATGGAGCTCTGAATATTAGGCTCCAGGACTTGATGCCATATGGATTTGTGAGTACCCACAACGTGATACATTGTGTATCTTGAGTTTCATTACAACTTTATAACATGTGGATTTCATGTGGCATGCCGACTTCCTTATAGTGAGGTAATTTAAACAACCTGATTATCTTAAAAAAATGGGGTTAAAGAAGGGGCAATTAAGGTTTTGTGGAGTAATGGTTAAAACAAAACCAATAAATTTTTATTGAATATTTATGATTCTTATAAATTTATTATTATTATTATTATTAAATTAAATTTTGATACTTAATAACTCTATGTCTAGGATGCATTGGGGGTTTCATAACGATTCTAGTACACAAACCCTACACAGGCATTTCAGTGCGATTGTTGATTTTGTGGCAAGAGATATGGAAAAGGGAACTAGCCCTATAATTGAATGTTGGTTAGAAAATAATGATGTTATTTTAGAATTTACATACCTAGATGACCCACTGATTCTTATATAGTTATTATATTTTTATCCTCTACTTTTATAATTGAAATACATACCACTTCAAGAGCTAGTTTATTTATGACATGTTTGACAAATATTTATCTACGCATGATGACGCTGATATGTATATTTATATTATTAACATTATTTATTATTACCTAGTCAATGAAAATATTTTAATGGTATAGTATCCCCACTTGTGGAAAAATACCCTCACTCTATATTGGTATCCAGTTGCATATTTGGAGGCACACATGTGGTTATGTTGAAGTTCAGTTCGGACCCAATAGTTCGGGTTAGCTCATAAAAAAATGGGATCAGAGGAGAAGGACAAACTAACTAGAAATTTTTTAACATTGATTTATTACTGGGTAGAAAATATACTATATCACTACAAAATGGTATGGGGAACTATGATGGTTCCTCGAAAACACTCTGTAGTGGACCTCGATGTTTTTGTAATATCTTAAATTATTTTTTGTTGTTGTCATTGATTAAATTCACCTCAGATGTTTTATATGGATTTGACATGCGATTTATTGTAATTCATGTGAATTCATTCATAATGAATAAGAACATTACACTACATGCCCTATATATACCTTTTTTGGTGCTTCATTGTAGCGACCCGAAGCTTGACGTACATGGACATTACATTACTTTTGCGGAAAACTTAGTACATAACAAAAACACACACACAAGGACCGTAATAGTTTAGTGTCTTTGGAAACTCAGAATATAATCTTCTAATCATCGTGAAAGATCTTTAACATCTCCCATAACGATCCTCCACTTTTGTTTCCTTACCTAAAACCTTTCTTTTAATCCTAGGGGAAAAGAAACATAAAAAGGGAGAGCTCAAATGCTCAGTAAGGGTAAGCATGGAGAAAATAAAACAACACATATACATTTCAACTTAAAAACATGAACAAAATATTTAAACATAAAAATCTTGAGCAATGACATAAAACATCGAAGTATGTAAGGCATAGATCATAAAGAAACATTAATAATGATAAAATAGAATGGGAATAAAACATGTAATTGTGGTAACCATCAATCACATGATATGATTTCCCTATTAGCCAAGGCGTTGCTGCCAAGACCATCTTAGTGGACAAAATCCCTTTCTGAATCGAGTTCACTCCTCGTTCCAGTCCTGTATTACTGAACCGGTTTAACTTTCCATTCCAGGCATGTCTATCTCATGAGATATAAATCTTTACCCAATGCAGTGGAGGGAGATATAGGTCCCACCCATCTCATAATGAAATAATTCTTACTTGTGCCACAAAATAAATTTAAAACATTCATCATAACCCAAAGTATAAAATGGGTTTCATAAACATCATCCCATCATTTCATAATCCATATAAAACAAACAGACATTTCATCATAAGAAAATTGAACCATGTAAATTATAGAGACATTAAACTTAAAACATACACATATGAAATAATTTCATCTTAGATGGAAAATGGTTTTGATAAAACATTTGAAATAAATTCTTGAGAAAAATATCCTTTCTTCTTCAAAATCAATTTCTTTTCACAAAACGTCATGCAATTTTAAACGGGAGAGATTTTGTTGAAAATAGTCACGAAATATTTTGAAGGAATCATCATGCGAATAAGGCTTTATAAAACTGTAAAAATCTATTCGTGCCGTATAAGTTAAAAAAACATTCTTCTCGTACTTTTGCTGAAAAAGTCAAAAAGTACCTCGTAATAGTATGATTCCATACATACCATGTATTAAAAGTCAAAAATGGGTAAAAATGTCTTTAAAAATACATGAAAACACTTTTATAAAACATGGACATGGATAATAGAAATAACCCTAGTAAATACTTACGAATACGCAATCTCGGATAAAAATGAGATTTGAAAAATTATCCCTTATCTTAGGTCTGATATGCTTCGTACGTATCCAAACCTCTTGTATAATGATTTAAATAATGTCATTGACTTATTACAGAATCATATTCATTGTTATTATATCATATATGGTTCACTGATGACTTTATATTAACCGTTCTTTTGTAAATTCATGTCAAAGTAGCGTTTTAGGTAAAATCGTCTCATTTTTCATTCGTGTTTTAACTTGTAATTATTCATATGATTACATAGATCATGATTACTTACATCCAGAATGTAAAACATGATTTATATAAAATATATATTCAGAATATACATATATATTATAGATCGATAAAAGGAATGAAATACACCGTTCATGGAGATGGTAGGCCGTACGTACGCATGAACGCTGTTTTCGTTTCCTTATTGAGTTGAATGGAATTAAGTAGATGACATAAATATATATACACATAAATCCAGTATCATTATTATGTCATATATTTCATGATTACTTATTATATATACTTTATAATCATTCATGAATGGTTAACGTGGAGAATGAATCTTATCACGTCGTGGAGACGGTAGTCCGTATGTACGCACGAACGATGATATCGTTCTAATGATCGTGGAATTGTATTGGAGTGAATGTATACTATTTCAGAATCAATATCAATTTACAATAATCATATCTAGTTATTATGTACACCATTACACCCATCCAATTATGGTGGTCGTGGAAAATAGATTACACCACGGCGTGGAGACGGTATTCCGTACGTACGCACGCGCGGTGATTTCATTTTCCATAGGATGGATAGATGGTGAAATAGGGTTGTTTCATAATTATAATAACATATAAGAATATTATTGATACTTATTTTATTACTTCATAATGAAACAACCTATGAAGAAGAAGTGGAAGAAGAAATAAAGTTGAAAGAATCGGTAACGGACATTACCTCTTCTTTGAAGCGCCTCTTTGAGATCTCATTTTACGGAACTAAAATTGGTCTTTGAGGAAGACCAGAACCTCTAGGATGTTTCTAGGGAAGTGGAGAAGAGAATTTGGCAGGGGTTGGCCGAGCTTGAAGGCTCAAAGTGGTGTGAGGAACAGAGGGAGGAGGTTCCCTTTTATAAGGGGGGAGAGGGGCACCTTTGGAAAACTAAAAATAATATTTTATTATAAAGCCAAATTCGGTTTTAAATAGCTCAAAATTGATTTATTTCTAAGCTAAGGTGGGGATGGGTCAAAATAATCTCATCCAATAGAATTTAGACAAGTTTAAGTTCGTATTTTAACCTTATCATTTAGATTTAACATTAAGTTAAATAATTTTACTTTTACCGTGTCTTTTTGTGTCCTTACACTATAAGGTTAATAAACCTACTATAACAAGCCAAAAGAACCCCAAGTTGTTTATTATTAATATATATAACCTTATCTAAGTTATTTGGCCGAACCTTATATTATTAGGAATAAAATAACAATTACTAATATAATATTTGTTTTAAAAACTATTTTATGTTAATTTTGATACTATTTAGTAATTGATTTTTGTGAAACTCATAACAGAATGATTAGTTCGAAAAAAGTTAATTACATCAATACTAACATGTCATGTTAACCAATAAAAATAGTGGAATTCATAAAATGTCTGAAATTACATTTATTTGGGTATTTATAACATCAATTATGTCAATATTTCATTAATAAAATAATTACTGTTTCATCATTGTGTCATAAATAAAATAAATTATATAATGTCTAAAAATTACAAATTAAATATAATTATGTAGGAAATATTTTTATATTTATAATAAATATTTATAGTCGAATTTATCTTATGTATAACCCTATATTAAAAATGATATACATATTAAACTTTGATTTTAACTATTTTAACCCTTCTTTAAATAAATTAATAATAAAAGTCCTAATCTAATCCAAGTGGGAATTAATGGTCATATTTTATTCCTAAGATTGTTTTTGGTCGAATTAAACTTATCCAATAAAATTAGGACAAGTGTTAGGGTAATTATAATATCATTTTTACCCTTAATTACCCTATTTACTTTTAACTGTGGTAAAAAAAGGTAAAAAGTTACTATTCACCAAAAATTATTTTCATCTCATTGAACCACATTTTACTTACTAACATCAACCGTGTCTCTTGGATTTTTTAAATTCCACTCACATAAGCGGTAAAATTATGTTTTATGAAAAATTAATTTTTTTTAACTACAACTTACTGGTTTCACTATTCATCAAAAATGAATGTTTCCAGAAAAATACCAAAAATTAGGCCTAAGATATATTTGATATTATGAACTCAAAAATTATATCTATTTTACCAAATTCAAAACATATTAGTTTCATTAATTAATTTAAAAATTAATTCCCGTCGTCAAAACAAATAGCGTGTTCTTAAGAGATAATAACTATCAAAAGATTGACACTTGTTTATAACTGGTTTAAATATGAAATTATATCCAATGAACAACATTGTATTAAATTGTAAAAATATATTCTAAATATACTTTAAAACCACTCAAATTTATAATTTATCACTATTAATTATTTCGATTAAAAAAGTTGTTTTTAATTAAAATTTAGTAATTTTCACTATTCATCAGAATATGAAAGTTATCCCAAAAGTACCAAAATTTCACCCTAAGATAATTTCGATATTCCAAATCCAAAAATGAAGTCCATTTTGAAAATAAAATTAAAAAATTTCAAAAAGTGGTTATTACTATTCATAATGGCTAGTTTTAATAATATTTTAATAACATATCGTTGTTTAGTAAAACTCGGTATTGCGCACTACACACGCTATCGAGGAACGTCACGATTGCGTGTAATGCAAGACAAGTCAAGGATGCGTGTTGTGCAAGATTCTTTTGGAGTATCTCAAAACACAAGACATTAATGAAATTAATAAAAATATTTTTTATAAAATCTCAGGGTGTTACATTCTACCCCCCTTAAAATGAATTTCAACCTTGAAATTCATTGGGGTTATAAATGGTTTACTACTCAAAAGTTTCTTTAATAGAAACCCACATCATAAAAAGGAATACCCAAACCAATCTTTAAAAACAAAATTATGAAACGTAACGGTTACCCAAATAAACTAATCACTGGGTTTCCACATAGGTGAAAATATGTATATGGAAGAGAAATCTAACCATCATGTTCTGATGGAGAGTGGCAGAGAACATGGGTATGGAAAAGCCAGCAATCAAAAAGCCATAAATTTGTGACGATCTAAGGTACCATATGATTCATCAGATATAGGAGTACTAGGACAACATTTTTGGTTTTCAAGATCATTTCCCAAAAGTTGATGAAATTGGAATTAGAAGAAATAATTTCTTGATTTTGGTATAGTCTCACCATTGGTCGTTCTTTGGAAAATTTCCACTTCATCTCTTAAAGAAATGAAGTTGAATTTGTTATTCGTGAAGTGTTAACAAATCATGTGATAGAATGATGGGTCATTCCATCTGTTTCAAACAAAAGGTTAGCAAAAGTTATCAAATATACATAAGTCAATATATGGTGAGGTTAATCATATACAATTCCAAAAATGAACTTATACTTCATATATCATACTGCGTAATAAAATAAAACTAGTTTCTACTAACCAGGGACTTCCTGTAGGCCAGTGGTAGGCGATAAAGGCCTGTCGCACTTCGGTTGTGGGTTCGATTCCCACAGCCTTGTCTGACGTGATGGGCTATCGCCCGTCCTGCATGCTGTCCTTTTTCTAAAGCTATATTAATATAACAACCCATCAATAATATAAAAAAAATCTATCCTTAAACAATACTAACTTATGTCCAACATAATCCATTCCAATCTTTAGGATTATCTAAAATACTTCGTTCCAAGCTCATTGTATAAAGAAAATGATTATTTGAAATTTCACATAACAATCATGTGAATTCCATCATTTGTCCCCCATATATCATAAGATATATCTTGTTGGTCAAATTACAAACATGTGAATACCTTAATCATATATTCTCTTGAAGAATTAATACCAATTAATTGAACCATAGTGAAAACATTAATGCAGTTAAATGTTAACACTTTCTACATACCAAAATCCTCATTATTCTATATACTCAAACCATGATATCACTTGGTCCTTATATAAATAATGAGCTCATGAATACTGTCAAACATTTAATTTTCTCCTTATCCCTTCAATATGCGCATATCATCTGCTTTCCAAATTATTTGAATCACTTTTCATTGTTATCGGTACCATAAAATTATTGAAAACCACAATAGAATAATAAAAAAATATTCTAATACAATATAAAAGTACCTCAAAAACATTATTCTTGAATACCAATACATAAACACTTCAATCCATCCTCTTCAATTATTGTCCATGAATAAGTCCTTCCTTGATTTA
Source organism: Viscum album (assembly GCA_963277665.1). Lineage (NCBI taxonomy): Eukaryota > Viridiplantae > Streptophyta > Magnoliopsida > Santalales > Viscaceae > Viscum > Viscum album. The sequence goes on along the minus strand of OY728127.1, from coordinate 1,607,726,837 downwards.
GAAGTAACTTTTTAGGTCAGGGCATTGTGTTGGGTAATTCCAATGTTCTCCACAAATAATACATTGAACTCCATAACAGTCTGTCACTCTATGAACTTTTTCTCCACACAGATAACATCGGTCCCTCCATTTGAGGTATTCCTCAAGGTTCTTCTTACCTTCTTTAGAAATCTCAACCTTCCATTCTTCATGCTCCTCAACATGCGAACATACATAATAGTCTATCTTCCTCTTCTTTGATGAATTAGGAATACCACTAAATTTCACCTTGTTAATCATATATCGTGATGACTGATTATACATAATCACAATACCATTCTCTCTAGTCATTGCACAATTTTTTTTCTCATAGTCACCAATTTCTCCATTGGATTGAATGTTAACCAAATTCCTTCTGGTTCCCTCCATTAACTAAAACACAAAAAAATTTTGTGAGAGGCAAAAATCATACTAGAGAAAACAACATAGTAAAGGGGGAATACCCTAAATATCTAACATCTTAGGATTAAATTATAAGATAGTTATCAAAATTCTTGGACTATAACCTATACTTATACTTAAAATTAGGGACATCCCTAGACAAACCATAGAAATATCTCTAGGGATCTCACTAAATTTCTTGCATCCTAGTTTTTCAAAGGTTGACTAAACCTTTCCTCTGATACCAACTGTAGCGACCCGAAGTTTGACGTACATGGACATTACATTACTTTTGCGGATTACTTAGTACATAACAAAACACACACACAAGGACTGTAATAGTTTAGTGTGTTTGGAAACTCGGAATATAATCTTCTAATCATGGTGAATGATCTTGAGCATCTCCCATAACGATCCTCCCCTTTTGTTTCCTTACCTAAAACCTTTATTTTAATCTTGGGGGAAAAGAAACATAAAAAGGGTGAGCTCAAATGCTCAGTAAGGGTAAGAATGGTGAAAATAAAACAAACCATATACATTTGAACTTAAAAACATGAACATAATATTTAAACATCAAAATCTTGAGAAATGATATAAAACATGGTAGTATGTAAGGCATAGATCATAAAGAAACATTAATAATGATAAAATAGAATGTGAATAAAACATTAAATTTTGGAGACCATTAATCACATGATATGATTTCCATATTAGCCAAGGCGTTGCTGCCAAGACCATCTTAGTGGACAAAGTCCCTTTCTAAATTGAGTTCACTCCTCGTTCCAATCCTGTATTACTGAACCGGTTTAACTTTCCGTTCCATCCATGTTTATCTCATGAGATATAAATCTTTACCCAATGCATTGGAGGGAGATATAGGTCCCAACCATCTCATGATTAAATCATTCTTACTTGTGCCACAAAATAAACTTAAAAAATTCATCATAACCCAAAGAATAAAATGGGTTTCATAAAAATCATCCCATCATTTCATAATCCATATAAAACAAACAGACATTTCATGATAAGAAAAGTGAACCATGTAAATTATAGAGACATTAAACTTAAAACATACACATATGAAATAATTTCATCTTAGATGGAAAATGGTTTTGATAAAACAATTTGAAATGAATTCTTGAAGAAAATATCCTTTCTTATTCAAAATCAATTTCTTTTCACAAAACGTAATTCTATTTTAAAATGGAGAGATTTTTTTGAAAATAGTCATGAAATATTTTGAATGAAGCTTCATGCGAATAAGCATTTATAAAACCGTAAAAATCTGTTCGTGCCGTATAAGTTAAAAAAACATTCTTCTCGTACTTTTGCCGGAAAAGAAAAAAAGTACCTCGTAATAGTAAGATTCCATACATACCATGTATTAAAAGTCAAAAATGGGTAAAAAGGTCTTTAAACATACATGAAAACCCTTTTTTAAATCATGGACATGGATGATAGAAATAACCCTAGTAAATACTTACGAATAAGCAATCTCGAATAAAAATGAGATTTGGAAAACTATCCCTTACCTTAGGTCTGATATGGTTCGTACGTATCCAAACCTCCTATATAATGACTTAAATAATGTCATTGACTTATTACAGAATCATATTCATTGTTATTATATCATATATGGTTCACTTATGACTTTATATTACCCGTTCTTTTGTAAATTCATGTTAAAGTAGCGTTTTAGGTAAAATCGTCTCATTTGTCGTTCGTGTTTTAACTTGTAATTATTCATATGATTACTTAGATCATGATTACATACATACAGAATGTAAAACATGATTTATATATAATATATATTCAGAATATACATATATATTATTGATCGATAAAATGAATGAAATACACCGTTCATGGAGACGGTAGGCCGTACGTACGCATGAAGGCTGTTTTCGTTTCCTTATTGAGTTTAATGGAATTAAGTAGATGACGTATATATATACACACATAAATCCAGTATCATTATTTTTTCATATATTTCATGATTACTTATTATATATACTTTATAATCATTCATGAATGGTTAACGTGGAGAATGAATCTCATCACGTCGTGGATACGGTAGTCCGTACGTACGCACGAGCGATGATATCGTTCCCCTGATCGTGGAATTGTATTGGAGTGTATGTATAATATTTCATAATCAATATCACTTTACAATAATAATATATAGTTATTATTTACACCATTATACCCATCCAAGTAAGTTGGTGGTGGAAAATATATTACACCACGGCGTGGAGACGGTATTCCGTACGTACGCACGCGCGGTGATTTTGTTTTCCGTAGGATGGATAGATGGTGAAATAGGGTTGTTTCATACTTATAATAACATATCATTATATGATTGATACTGATGTTATTACTTCATAATAAAACAACCTAATAAGAATAAGTGGAAGAAGAAATAAAGTTGAAAGAATCGGTTACGGCAATTACCTCTTGTTTGAAGCGCCTCTTTGAGATCTCCTTTTAGGTCACTAAAATTGGTATTTGAGGAAGACCAGAACCTATAGGATATTTCTAGGGAAGTGGAGAAGATAATTTGGCAGGGTTTTTACGAGCATGAATGTTCAAAGTGGTGTGAGGAAGAGAGGGAGGAGGTGCCCTTTTATAAGGGAGGAGAGGGGCACCTTTGGAAAACTAAAAATTTTATTTTATTATAAATCCAAATTCAGTTTTAAATAGCTCCAAATTGATTTATTTCAAATCTACGGTGGGGATGGGTCGAAATCCTCTCATCCAATAGAATTTAGACAAGTTTATGTTCCTACTTTAACCTTATCATTTAGATTTATCATTAGGTAAAATAATTTTACTTTTACCGTGTCTTTTGGTGTTTTTACACTATAAGGTTAATAAACATACTATAACAAGCCAAACGAACCCCAAGTTGTTTGTTATTAATATATATAACCTTATATAAGTAATTTGGCCGAAAATTATATTTTTAGGAATAAAATAACATTTACTAATATAATATTTGTTTTAAAAACTATTATATATCAATTTTGAAACTATTTAGTAATCGATTTTTGTGAAACTTATAACAGAATTATTATTTCGAAAAAAGGTAATTAAATAAATACTAACATGTCATATTAACCTATAAAATTAGTGGAATTAATAAAAAGTCTCAAATTACATTTATTTGGGTATTTATAACATCAATTATGTCAATATTTAATTAAACAAATAATTATGTCATCATCATTGTGTCATAAATATATTAAATTATTTAATGTCTAAAAATTAAAAATTAAATATCATTATGTAGAAATCTTTTTAACTTTCTAATAAATATTTATAGTAGAATATATCTTATTTATAACACTATATTAAAAATGATATACTTATTAAACTTTGATTTTAACTATTTTAACCCTTCTTTAAATAAATTAATAATAAATTTCCTAATCTAATCCAAGTGATCCTTAATGGTCATATTTTATTCCTAAGGTTGTTTTTGGTCGAATTAATCTTATCCAATAAAATTAGGACATGTGTTAGGGTAATAATAATATCATTTTTACCCTTAATTACTCTATATACTTTTAACCGTGGTAAAAAAGGTAAAAAGTTACTATTCACAAATAATTATTTTCATCTCATGGGACAACATTTTACTTACTGACATCAATCGTGTCTCTCGGATTTTTGAAATTACACTCATAGAAGCGGTAAAATTAAGTTTTATGAAAAATGCATTTTTTTAACTACCACTTAGTGGTTTCACTATTCATCAAAAATGAAAGTTTCCAGAAAAATACCAAAAATTAGGCCTAAGCTATATTTGATATTATGAACTAATTTTTTTTCAATTTTACCAAATTCAATACATATTAGTTGCATTAATTAAATTAGAAATTAATTCCCGTCGTCAAAACAAATAGCGTGTTCTTAAGAGATAATAACTATCAAAAGATGGACACTTGTTTATAACTGGTTTAAATGTGAAATTACATCCAATGACCAACATTGTATTAAATTGTATAAATATATTCTAAATATACTTTAAAACCACTAAAATTAATAATTTGTCACTATTAATTATTTCAATTAAAAAAGTTGTTTTTAATTAAAATTTAGTAATTTTCACAATTTAACTGAATATGAAAGTTATCTAAAAAGTAACAAAATTTCACCCTAAGATAATTTCGATATTTCGAATCCAAAAATGAAGTCCATTTTGAAAATAAAATTTAAAAAATTCCAAAAAGTGGTTATTACTATTCATAATGGCTAGTTTTAATAATATTTTAATAGCATATCGTTGTTTAGTGAAACTCGGTATTGCGTACTACACACGCTATCGAGGAATGTCGTGATTGCGTGTAATGCAAGGAAAGTCAAGTATGCATGTTGTGAAATCTTCTTTCGGTGTAGCATACAACACAAGACATTAATAAAATTAAAATGAATATTTTTCATAAAATCTCGGGGTGTTACATGCATAATAGTTTATTCAATAAATTCATATAGTTTCCTATCGGTTTGGGATAGTTTCCAAGATTGTGTTTTATATTTGTACACCATGATTTTTTGATTTACCTTTCATGAAATCCATTAGTTGAGTTGATCATATTGGTGTGTTAGTATATACATTACTCGATGTGACTATCAGTCAGGGATGGAGGACAGGGTTAATGTTTGGATGGTTATTCACTGGGCTGAGGGCAGACTCATAGAATATCATTTGTGTGATCCCATAGAATGGTTTTTAATATTTTTATGTTATTAATTTTCATTGTGATGTAATAATTCCACCTCAAAGATGTTTAAAAGGTCCTGTAGATTTTATATCCCATGATATTACAATTCCACAACCTATATTATAGGAGGATATTCCCCAACATTCTCTTTTACTGGTGTATGTGATCCATGTTGTATGACCTCTCCATCGTGGACTCTGTTGGATAGTTCTTATTAAATGTGTATCCACTAATAGGAGAATGGATAACCAATCATGACATATTCAGCTTCAGAAACCATTGAAATTCTAGTTTTTTGGTGACTCATAGGATGCAGAGGACTATATAGAGTTTATCAGGTCTATCTTCTAGGTTTTGTGGACCGCAGAGGAGGGATGTGTGATTCTATAAACATTCACATTCAATCAACATGACAGGTAATTGTGGGATACAATGAGTTAATCTAGTAGACAATGAGGTCTATCTTGGATGACTTATAAGAAGATATTCACTGAGGAATGGTTTTCTAGAATGATGAAGATCGCCCATTCCCATGTTTTTATTGAGTTATGATTGCGTTATATGATTATATCTTCATATTATTCATGGTTTATCGATTTTATATGTATTGGTTCATTATTTACTGGGAATGGGGAACAAAAGGCTTGGAAGATTGATATAATACTATTATTTGGTTTAAGATGATAGGCTATGTAATTTTATGTGATGATATACTCAAAGGTACACTACAAAGCCCTAAAATTTGGGAATGGTCTAGAAGAGGATAGCTAAGGATGCCTACTTAACGTATATAACATGACAATATATGATAATTCCATACTGAAATGGGTTTATCTTTAGGTAGTATGAATATTAAGGATGAATAAAAATTTTAGGGTAGTGTAAGGGATTAATAATAGATTATAACTTTATCCGGATATGTATTATTGTGGTACAACTAAATAATGTACATACACTTTTGGAGGTTCTATACAACAACCCATTTCACTTGTCCATAACGCAACATGTCTTGGAGTCATTATCAATGTTGATGAAGGTTTTGGAGACTAGGTTCTCATCACCAATGATTTATTCATGGTTCTCAGTAGCAAACGCATACTAGCTATTCCATGTAGGGGTATAACTGTGAAGTTGAGAGAATCCATATATAAGATATGGATCATGTTTTAGTAGATGATAGAGTGGGGATATCTACTATTTAATATATGTTCTTTATTCTTTCCATTTCACATATTTCATTGTTCAATATATTATCTTCCCATTATTTAATATTTGAACTAGTGGTTATTTTATTTAATCTATCATTCATGTCATCATCCGAACGAGTCTCTCCTAATACACAATTGGGAAAAAATGGTGGATTAATTCCAGTGGTATCTAGAGTTCAGTATATTTCTCACTGACTATTGAAGGATTTTTTATTTCATGATCATATAGATGATGTCATTAAATGTGATTCTTATCATGGACTGGTTGACGATATTCCTAGCTCACATTGATTTTTATGATAAAAAGGTGGCCATTAATTCCCTAAAGGGAGAGAGATGTATGATTACCATATAATGGGTCGTAGGGGTAGGTAGTATTGAACAAGACATGATTCATATCTAGATAATAACAATAAATATTGATGTCTTGGATCTCTCAGCAAGATCAGCGGCAACCCTATCATCTTTCCATTCAATTGTTAATCTCTATGAGGACACCTTTCTAGATGAATTTGTATGACTTCTACTGGATAGGGGATTGTACATCATGATTACTATCATGTAGGTTAAATAACCTATTTCCACACCCTGACATTATGTGGTACCGTCCAATATTAAGGATCTCAAATTCCAACTCGAGCACTTGGAGAGTAAGGTCTTCATTAGGGAAAATATTTCACCCCGGGGTGCACCTGTACTATTCACAAAAAGGATGATGGTAGTCTTTGACTATACGTTGATTACCAGAAAATGAACTAGGATATGGTGAAGAATTGATATCCCTTTCATAGGATCTATATATCACCCCAATATTGTAAGAAATATTTTTTCAAATATATTTAATTTCATCAATAGATTTCCTTACAAGAAACACCGATCTATAAAGAATTGTGGTATATTTTGAATATTATTATTTATACATGATCATTATAACATAGTCGATACATTTTTTTGGTATTAATTTTAATAAATATAGTTTCAAAATTATTTATTTTTTTAGAAAATTATAATATATTAAAAAACAAGTACTAAATTTGTTTTCTCGTGTTTATACTTTTCAAAAATTATTTTACTCAAAAAAAATATATTTTATTTATTTTTGGGAAAAAATAAAAAAAATTATTTTAGAAACTTTTGAAAATATTATTTTCTCAAATTTATTTCAGTTTTTTTATAAGTCATAAAATTATTCTAATTTTATTTTTTTAAAATTTTTCTGAAAAGGACTATTTTTTAGGGAATAATTAAAATTTCTAATTTCTATTAAAAACTACAATCTTGTTTATGTCATATAAAATATCTTATTGTTTAAAAAAATTTAAAATAAAATATAGTTTAAATATATTAATTAAGAAAATTTATATAATTAGAATCATGTTCATATTTAATATTCATAATAAAACATCCAATACTTAAAAAAACAGTATATTTGCGATACATTTTCTGTCACATTTATGAGTTTAATTTTAAATTAAATTTTTTTCAACTAAATGAATGGAATATAGAAAATTTTATTACATATTTATAATCAAGATAAATAATATTATATAATATGTTCAGCTTTATTTTCATACAAAATTAATATTAAAACCTGAAAAAACTAATGAACACAATTAAGGTTAAAACAAATTTACTGAGGGTTAAACTAAAATTATAATGGATAAAATGCACTAAAAACAAATCCAATTCCTATTTTATGGATATATTTAATCCTAAATAACATTATTCTAAATTTTTGTGTTCATTTGGGAAATTATTCCATGAATGAGTTTAATGTAATAATATAAGAAATGAAAAATATATTATATTACCCACATACTTTTAAATTTTAATTATATGATCACATGGGGAGAAAATTAATGCGAAAGAATATATATGGTAATTTGTATATTAGCGAAATGAATTTCATGTGAATAATTTATTTAATTTTTTATTATTATATAACTACATTAAATTCTTGTGAAATGCCAATAGTGTAACTATTTTTATAATATATAAATAAAATAAATGATACAAAAAAATTTAAAAGTAAAATAAATTGAATGAGTTACTGTATTACATGAATTTAATATTTAAATATAACTTAATTTATAGGTTTATAAATAATATATTCACATTCAACCTTAGCACTGATGCTATTAAAGTCATAATAAATAAATAATGTCAAAATTGACAAAAATGATATTATATAATAAATAATATATATTAAATGTTTTAAAGTTCATGAAAATATTATCCCATTCCAGTATATTGGTATATATATACATATTTAAACCATTTTAATTTCATGTACCAATGAACCATTTATAATAGATAATTTTTCTTCTAATTTGAATACATTGTTACCATTGTAATCGTTAAAAAATGGTTTCATGAGATTCAAGTGTTTGTATTACAATTAATTTTAGAAACACAAAACATTTTTATTTTATAAATTGGATATAATATTTACAAAGTATGTATAATGTTTTTATATAATGATAATTTTATATCTAGTCATAGATGATAAATTACCTAGATAAAAAATCTTATTACCATAGTGAAAACTAAAATGGTAAAAAGTAAGGAAACATAGATGATAAAGAGAAATATTTTTAAAACATGTGATTTTTATGTGTGGTGAAGGTGTTTATCAACTATATCATCCTTCAGATCCGTTATTTATCAATTTTTGAGGAACATGGGATGTGAGTTGCTTACTATTATAGAATATTTTGGGAGTATTAATAAATCTTTCACTCCAACTCCATTATAAAATTCAACATCCTCCCCTCACTTCATCAAACCTTACTATTATAGAATAATTTGGGGGTATTAATAAAACATCCACTCAAATTCCATTATAAAAGGCCACATCCTCCCATCACTTCATCACACATAATATGCCATTTGGATTAACCAAAATATACCAAAATATATCCCTAACATCCTTGTAATTTTTATAGATATAATTTTCTTACCAAAATACCCCCCAAATTGTCCTTAATAAGAGATCCAAATGAAGTTATTCTATGTGAAGGTAATAGTCTTCACTAAAAGCTTTCCTTTTTTTACAACACCTACCAAAATCATTAATATCTAAATAATTAAAATTTAATATATGTATTATATATCATATCATTATATGTCACTATGTTTATGGAATGACCTATATCAATCTCATCATCTATGAAATGGGGTATGAATCCATCGATCATGTGTATGAAAATGTACCGTCTCACGAGACAATGTAATTTCTTTCTATAACCTCCTCTCATAGCGGCATATAATGATGGTTTTAATGTTTATAAATTTTTTTTATATGTTACTATTATACCTCCATATCTATAATATCACATATAACTTATTACCTTACATTTTGTGGGAATATGATAATGTCCCTCGTGAGTACGGTGGACCACTCCCTCATGGAACGATGTGATTCATTTTGAACTTATACATTAAATGGAATCTATTATGTATAATATTAATTAATATATGTGATATATATGAAATCATAATTTATCTATAAATATTAAATATTTTTTATTGTCTATTATTTTTCTATCCATTAATAAATATCGAAATACCATTCATGTATATGTACAACCTGTCATCTCCATGAACAATTTATTTCTTTTCTTATTTATATATTTTTGGATTAATATAAATAAAATATAATGAATTTAAGTTATATATATCATAGATAGAATTTTAATTATTATTGATCCATGATCATGGTTAAAGTTTTATAAAAACCATATCCAAATATTTATAAAAATAAATTCAGTTGTCACCCGAAGCATGATTTTTACAATGAATTGTTAATTAACTGGTAATAAATTGCCATAAATAAATCAAATATGGTATGATTTATATAATAATTAGTCTATAATAGATATAAAATAAATATATTTTTATTATACTAGAGGCTTGAATGTGTAAAAATGAAATCAAGGCATTTGTTAACCAATTTCATGTCACTCTTTTATTTTAGGCAGACACATATTGTATTCAGCACTTGTTCAATTTTATGGTGTATATAATATACCATAATTTATTTTATTATTATTAAAATTGATATTATTAGTTAAATATATATATATAGGGTTACTTATTTCATGGGGATTATGTTTGAAATGTTGCCAATGATAAATGGGTTTGATTATAAAATCTCATTTTTTATTGGCATTGGTTTTTTATTACAATGATGAAATAATATGATATATTTTTCAATATCATCATGAATTATATTATACTCGAATTATTTATTGAGAATAAAACTTTCATTTAATTTCCTCTCTTCAGGTAATCAAAATTCCAACATAAAGATTTAAATCAAACAGATTTTATTTCCCTCTTCAGTTGAAAACCTTTTTCTTCAAAATATAATTTTTCAAAAAATGGTTTAATGATTTTTTTATTGTTACTATATTTTAATTTAATTAACATTTTTATGTTGTTTTACATTTAAAAAATCAATTAATCTTCCATACATTTTCCAAACAATGCATGTTTGGATTTTACCAAAACAGTGGAATGAATATTTTTTTAACCTGTATGACATTAACATAATTTCCCACCATCATGAACACTCAATTACATAAATATTAATTTATAATTTTCCTAATTATTTTAATATAAAAATATTTTCAAAATTATTTATGAATTTATTTTTATAATTATGTGAATTTAAAATAATGGTTATATTCCTCACGAAATATATATTCAGTGAATTTATTTTCATAATATTTTTCCATCCTGGATGAAATTTAATGATGTTACCTAAGATTTACATTGAATATTATCCAATGATACCGTCAGTAATATTTATATATATGTTTTATGTTCATGATGAAAATATTTTTACGGATCTCATTTCTTTTTCATGTGTTATACTATGATAAATTTTCTATAAAACCTATTTTTTATCTAGTTTTATGATACATTAAAATTATTAGAAAGTTAATTTAAATTCATGGGTTGTAATATAATTTTTTGTATAAAGAACAGTTATTTTCATGTGTTTTTATATGATAAATGTGTTACAAATACCATTTATTTTAATGTGTTTTGATATGATAAATGTGTTATAAAGTCCATTTATTTTCCATGATCCTGACATGATAAATATTTTATGATCATGTGGAATAGATATGTGTAATTTTCATCATGTGATTGTGGTTTTGTTATAAAAAACATGTAGTTCACATTATAACCAAGGAAGTGTCGTGCCTATATCCCTTTCTAATTAATTGGGTAAAAAACATTTCCTCATGATATAAAATTTACTAGAATGGGGAGTGAACCATGTTTATTAATGGAATTTTGGCACTATGTTAGTCATAAGAGTGAACCATGGATACTATAATGGTTTTTGGAATAAACCCAGTCCACTTTGATTTCCTTTGGAGTGAACCCAAACTATTATAGTGGTTTGGGGAGTGAAGACAAAAAAATATGATAGTCTTGGAAATTAGTATTCGATATTTGTGAAATGATATTATATTCTTTTTTGTATTCCAGAAATATATGTTGTATGATAATGTTATATTCTCATGGATCATGATCTATTATTTTCTTATGATTCATGTCTGATGAACAATAATGATTTATTCCATTACACTTATTTATGAACTATGATTTACGGGTTGATGATTCTAAATGTTATTATCATGTTTTCCAACCCTTATACGGATGTTATATTCATATATTCTTTGTGTACCCTTAATAATTATATGAATCTAGCTTTTATTATGTTTCCTTTACCCTTTGTTTTAATAATGTATTATATATGAAATTCCAAAAAAGGTGATTGTAATGAAAATCTTTGTATATGATGATATAGTTCCTTTTAATTTTTTAATGCAAACCATTTTCCAATGTAAATATACCTACATTATTTTTGTTGGGTTTTCTTATGTTTTTTAATGACTATTCATATATAATGATCTACTATTTATGTCTGGAAATTTTGGGACATTATAGTTGGTATCAAAGAAATGTCTTACTAACCATTGGGAACAAAGGTGAGAAAACATTCATGAATAACCCAAAGGATGAGTCCAAATATAGGATAACATCATAATGTTTTGATATAAAATAGATTATGTGGGTTTCCTAGAAATACATCTTGGTCTTGATACTACAAGTGGGTGTGGTTTTAACACACATTCATCTTAGAGATACATCCCTGAAAAGAGTTGTCCATGTAGTTCATAGACCTTATTCTAGTGAATAATGATTATACCATTATTATGCACCATGTATGACACCCCTGAAAAATATTATTTGGTTAACCACTATGATTAATGTCACTCACATTATGATTTTTATATTTAGTCAATAGAGGGAACAAAATGGAACTGGTTTGATGGTGAATGTGATAGATAATGTACTAATGAGAATTAAAATGGATGATTCCTATAGTGAAGGATATTTTGATTATTACTAATATTCTATCCCAATGAATAATTAACAACATTCACTAAAACCAACTATAAAACTCAAAAAATAATGGAAGCGTATAGTTTTCTATGAGATATAATGGTTAATACAAATAGAATATAAAGTTTTAGTTACTATATGTCAAGAATGTGGTAGTAGGATATCAATGTAATGTCACAATGAACGAGAAGTTATATTATGTTTGGAGTAAAATTACATCTGTTATGTGATTTCCAATGAAAAATTTAAATTGTATTAATGTAATGGATGATTATAATGGTTTTCCTAAGACATAAACAATTGTTTAACATTATAAATGAGGAATTTATGGGAATTATAAAAATTGATGTCCAAGTTTAATGATCTAGAATAGTTTTAGAAATGTGCTACTTGTAATGGTATTATTTTTATTAATGAGGAGACTGATAATGACAATTGAATGAATATAGATATTAATGAATAATATAATGAAACCAAGTTAATGGTTTAATGATAATGTGGAATGTTTGAAGTGTTTATGTATGGGAATTGATTAATTATTTTATATTAACCATGAAATATTTATTTATTTGTATGTATAATTTTTTCATTATGGATTTTCAAGAATATGTTATATGGTACAGATGACCTGAAAAATTCTTATAATAGAATGGTGATATTATATAGAAAACACATTATTAAGGGAAAGATAACCACGAATATGTTATTTATGTTGAGAGAATCATGTTGTTATAAATATATTATTGATATGGATTATATAAATTGGATTGTATTGATTCCCTTGGTACTAATTAATGATTGGACGAAAAATTGTTCAATATCATAATTAATGTAGTTTATAACATTATTCGATATGTGTAATATATTCAATAATATGTTCTCTTATTTAATGAGTGAGTAATCATGTGTTTTTTCATTCACTTTTTATTATAATTTTGGTTATTTTATGTTTTTAATAGAATACATGGCCAATGGATTCACATATTCGGTTTGTGCTAATTAAGGGATAATATATGAGATTTTTGGCATTACCTTAATGAAAATTATGGAAATTTAAGGATCCTTTTTATAATTTTTTTATTTTTTAAGGGTATAAAGGAAAACAATTTATGGAATGGTTTTCATGGAAATATGTATATGGTTTTAGAGATTAATATATTATTTCTTCATATAAACATTGATCTATAATGTTTTACAATTTATATCTATTTTTGTTTTGCTGATATCCAGTGTTATAAGGAATGAAATATCATTCCATTTTGGACCTTATTATCCATTATTTTTTCAATAATGAAAAATTCATCTTCATTTCATGGTGTAATAGACGATGTGAAAATGTATCGAAGCATAACCAATGGATGAGATTTTTCCAATGAAATGGAATGAAATCAAGTAATTATTTGTCCTTATCAAATTTCCCCAACATTAATAAAATGATATTTAAATATAAATATTATATATTTACCTTCAATTCAGATGAATGAATTGTATTTTCACCTATAATAGATTTATGGATTTCTGGTCTTTAAATTCCTCCTGAAAATGTTTTCTACATTCTCTAATTGTATCATAGAATTAGTCTTTTCTCCCATGTCCATATTTTCACTTTTCACTAATCTTATCTAATTTGGTAACTGAGTTTTGTGATGACCTTCCTGATTTAGTTAACATCTATTCTGGTGGATGTTTTATTGTCCCATTTTACAATGAGGGTTTTACACAAAAAATTCAAATTCCAAACCCTTGAAATTTGATATCACGTTCAAATTATTAAGATAAAATTTATTTAAGGGGATAAAATGTAACACCATTAGAATTTATGGATATCTTTTCCAAATAAATTTTTTTAATGTCTTGTGTTACACATAACACCATGTTTAAACGATTCATGATTTAGAATTTATAATATTATTTAGATATAAAAATTATAACATAGTCGTTAATTTTATAAGTATTAATATGAATAAACAAAATATTAAAATTAATTAGAAAGGATTTTGATAATGATAATATATTTAAATATAATTACTAATTTTTTAGTAATTATTTTATAAGATTTAAAAATACCTATTTTCTAAAGATGAATTATTATTTAATTATGTGAAAATATATTAAAACTATTTTATAAAAAATCTTAAAAATTTATTTGAAGAATATTTACTCATTTATTGAATCAAATTTTTAAAATTAGAATTAATTTAATTTTTTAAATTATTCTAAAATTATTAATTTTTGGGTGAATTGTGAAATTACAGATTTTTATTTCAAACAGAATTTTCATTAAATTCTTCTAAAAATGAAAATAATAATTACTATAATTCAAAGAAAATGATATTAATTATTTTATCAATAATCCAATTTAGATCATTGGAATAAATTTAATGATGAATTTTTATATTAATTTCTTTATACTTCTCAAAACATTCACTTTGGAAATATGAAATTTTTTATCACGTGTGCTAAATTATTTGTAAATTAAAATTTTCCACTAATGTTTTTTGAATTTATAAAACATTATTTTATATTTTTAATAAAAAAATTAATATTATACCACATTGATAGCTTAATTTTCCAATTAAATGATTAGTAAAAACCATAAATATTATTTTCTATAGTTATGGTTAAAAAGGTGGTTATCGTGATTTAAAATAAAAATTAAAGGACATAATTTTTTTAAATTCCTATTATGTGGAAAAAAATTTACCCGAGAAACCTACTATTGATTTTTATATTCTTTTGGAATACATTTACTGATAGAGAACAATTGATTAATTTATGTAATGAAAATGACAAAATTTTACCCACTTTAATTTAATTATATATTATTCATTCACATAAGGGAATAAGAAAGATGTGTACTTTTATTGATGATCATTTTGATAATATTGATCATATATTTTTGTGGGATATTTATTTTTAATTTTTATTAACTATATAATTACTGTAAATTCTTACCCAGCACCAACATAGTTATTATTTAATTAATATAAAAATAGAATATATAAAAACATATTAAAATTAATATATATATGAATTAAGTTTTATACGATATTAATTGTTTAGATTAATCTAATATGATATAAAAGTTTCAAAATAATATATTCATATTCAAACTTTTTGTTAATGTTTTATAGTGAAATTGATAAAATAGTGTCAAAATTGACATTAATGTTATTGTATAATAAAAAATATTTATCAAATGATTTAAAATGAAAAAAATATAATCATCTTCCATGTTACTTATATATGTTTTAAACTATAAACCATTATAATTTCATTGACTAATGGACCTTTTAAAATAATCATATTTACTCCTAAATAGTAAAAATATTTTTACCATAGTAAATTGTATAACATGGATTTTTCATGTATCATGTATTTTTGTTAACATTATTTTTACAAAAAAATATTTTTATTTCAAAAATTGGAATTCTAATTTATAACTATTGGGAAAAAAATTTCTAATAATTGTCATTTAATTTCAAGTGTTAAATGAATAATTACCAAGATAAAAATTCTAGTCACAATAGTGATAACTAAAATGATACAAGTAAGAAAGTAAAAATATAAGGAATGAAAATTTTAAAAAATGTTTTCTTTGTGTATGGTTAATGTTTTTATTGATGTTATCAACCCTCCCCGGAATCCTTTATAATTATTATTCAGGTAATAACAACATTGTTTTTCATGTATGTTTTTATTTTATTTATCTTTAGTCCTATTTACCTTGATCATAGTTTAATCATATCCAAAACGTTAAAATTAATATAAATATCATATATATTCTTAATATATTTAATTATAGAAATACAAAAAAAATTAGATAAAAAATGAATTATGCTTTTCCAAGAGATGATCGGTTGTACATACATATAAATAATGTTCTCATTATCTCATTAGATGGAACAAAATAATGGTAAATAATTTATCACATTTTTTTAGTCATTATAATTTCATATAATTCAAAAATATTAATTAAATTTTACATGATTACCTTCTAAGTAAATCTTTAGTTAAATATGAATAACATCGATCTATGAAGTAGTAGTTGAATGTACACACCATAAACATTATCATATTCTTGTGGAATTTAAGGTATGATGGTATCTATTATGTTACATTTAATAAATTATAATAATATCATATATATCGTATGTAAACATTAAATGGTTCATTATATCTATCTGGGAATGGTTTTGATAGAAAAAAATTGCATCTGTTCACACGGTAGTAGTCCTCCTAACACATGAACTATGGTATTGTTCCCCACTTGTTTGAAGAGGATATGGATATCAGTTATTCTATAAACATAATAATATTATATTATATGGGAAATATATGTGTTATTATATCCTAATTATTAATATATGATGGAAGGCTATAAGAAGATGATAAATAATTTTAGTGAAAACCGTTTTTATTTCTGTATAGGTGATTTTTGATCGATTGATAATGATTTTTCACATTTTAATAATCAAGGAGACACATTCAGTGGATGAGTTGGGAATCATATATGTTTTTCTAATGTCATATTATTTCATGGTAAACCCTTTAGTATTATTTCATAAATACATGAATGTTTTATGTTTTGTTATTTGAAGGTCATTCAGAATTTCCAAGGGACTCTTTTGAGATTAAGTACAACCTACCATCAACATATAGATGATAATTCCAAGATGAATATACACATACTAGAATATATTATATTATAATTCATCATATACATCATAGGATAATGTTACGATCACCTACATATGGTTGTGTTTTTTTACAAAAAATTAATTCTAGGATACATTTTTTAGGACACTATATGAGTCTCTTTAAAATAGTTGTATTATTAACTACACTATTTGTATGAGGAGGTTATGGTAGTGATTTTAGGTTATAACATGTCTCATTATTTCTCCAAGATTGAACAAATAATTCAAATTCTTTTGATGTAATGTATCGTGTTTTTTTAGTGGGATGAAACACTTGCATGTTTAGAATTTTTGAATTTTTGGGTATGCCCATTTATTTTACGATCATTAGAAAATAATTTAATGTTTTCAATCAACCCAATAATTTTTTTTTGTTTTTTATAGAGGTTTCTCAAGTCCCCCATGTTTTGGATGGGTTTTGGATGTGTTAGGGGACTAAAGGCACTATTTTCTATGTTTCTGGCTAAGGTGCACAATTTTTTTAAACTGCGAGGAAAATCAGGAAAAATATGTAACCCAATTTTGTACTACTACACAATTTTAAAAATCACATAGGTTTGGATTCATGACCATTCTTATATGTCTGTAATTTTTTAAGTGGTTTTTCAGACATTTAATACACAGTTTGGAAAACCGTGTGCAAGCCCCATAGGTGTTGCCCATAAGGCAGTATGTCAACATTATAACACATATGTCTTGTTCATGGTTTGGTCCTTTAATGAAACTAATCATGTCCTATATGAGTTTATTACACCAGGTGTTACACAATTTCTACACGGTTTGGAAAAAAAATGATCTAACCATTCAGATCATAAAAGATGGTAATTTATTTTTTTAAACCTCTATTCATTTCTTCTTCTTCCTCTTATATTCACTATTTCAAATTTCATGGACGATGTAGCCGCAAAGGGGAGTTCTCTTACCCTCCTCATTTTGTGTGATACCCACCTTTCATACAAGACCCATTTCAATCTCCATTGGATATATTAGAACCATGTCAGTGAGTCTCTCCTCTCCCTTGAATCTATATCTTTATTCCCTTGCCTCAAGGATTGCTAAATCTATGAGTGTTTTCACCCTATTTTCACTATATTCATCAAACAATACAATTTCTCAATAACAGGTTGATAGTATGAAACAATACATTATCCTGTCTATGACTCCAAGCTAGGTAGGGCATAAATTTGTGTTTTTTCAAGTGTTCTTTTGGGTACAGATTTTTGCATGCCATCGTGTTGCTCAATAGAGACACCTTAATTTAAATGGTTTATTTTAATTGGTTAAATTTGACCTTGTGAAACGATGATTAGAATTCTTTCACATGGATAAAAATAGTTTCATCGAAGTGAGAGGTGATGGGCCTTCGGTAGATCTAGAGTTTTGTTCTTGATTTTTAATTTAATTGTTTTATTATATTTGAGCTGTTAAATTCAATTACAATGATTTATTAGTTAATTTGAATTTATTTTTATAAATGTTTTTTATCCAATTCTCAATTACAATAGAATGTGATGGTCATGTGAAATTAATTGAGGTAGAAATAGATATCTATTTGAGGTGATGTGATAATTGTGATGGGTTGGGACTGGGGATCGTTGGTGTTATTGAACATGAGTTTGGTGACTCGATCAATCAATTGATGTTGAAATTCTATCAGGTTTTGGGCGTGGTTTGAGATAAGTTGGATGACATGGAAATACTATTTGAGAAACATGGATGTAGGGGTATGCGGTGCTAATTTTATGGGGCATAGGTTCTAAATTTTTTGAATGTTCTAACTCAAAATGGATAAATAACCTTTAGGAGTCGAGTAAAAGTAGGTTGACGTAGGGATGAGGTGGTTTTGACCCCTTATATTGGAATAGGACCCTAGTAGTGCATCTTTTGTAATTATTTTGGAGTGTTTTCCAATGAAATACATGGGGTTGTTGAGAAGCCATTGATGTATAGTTTTGAGGATATGGGTTGGGAGTTGAGTCATGTCATACTTATGGCTGTTGGGACAAGATCATTTAGAGGACATGCATAACCATTCCTTGGGGAATCGGTTGTTGAATCGATGATGGAAACTATATTATGATAGAAATCATTGTTTCCATCGGAAATCATGATTTTTTATGATGGTTTCTTTCGTTTAGCGGTCTGGGGAACCAAGCTTCAATTTCCATGGGGTGCCTTTGAGAAGTCATTTATTTGAATGATGGTATGAGGTTTCGAGTGATATATGATGGTGGAACCTGACTATTCACATGGGGATATTTTACAGCTAAAAATTATCTGGTATATGGGTTAATGATCCTATCCACTATGACATTATGAAAATGGAAAACACAGGTGGAAAATTCTTGTTGTCTTTGATCATGGGTGATGTGTGTGTTTATTTATATGCAAGTGTTGTTGTTTTATTTATTTATTGTTCACACATGCTCAATCACAAATTTATGGTATGAACATGTGAGTGGTACACTACTATGACTTGTTCTTAGACCCTACATGGGTGCTTCATGACACATGTAGAATTTATTATTTTGTCATTAAGGTAATTTTCTAGACTCTGATGCTTGATCCAAATGGTTGTTCAGCATGGATGGAATGCATGAGACCAAGGGTCATTCTTTAAGTAGAGTTTTATTTAATATTTTTTGTTTCGTATCAGCATGGTTTTGAATATTTATGTATTGTTTCCATCCATGGGTGGACCTTATTTTTATTTATATGTATGACTTTTAATGGATTCATTTTCTATTTTTTTTCTATAAATATTATTTTTATTTGGATATTTATTTTCACTACTGTTGTGGATTATGATTTCTCTATTGTATGAGTTTTCTTATTCTTCCACCATTTAAAACATTCTATTTTTATTCTATCTTTCTTTATTTCGTTGATATATCTATTTGGACCATTATTATTTGATCACTATAATTTATATTCTTCGTAATATCACCTCATTATACCCTCTATAGTAGTTGACATCATTTGGTGTTTTGGGAGGTACACTTAAGGCCTTGTGGAACTCAGCCTAGAAGCACTATTCAGGTGGCAATTTGGGTTGGGGTGATACAATTGGAATGAAATGTTTTTATTTGAAAATTTAATAAATTTAATATTTCAGCTATAGTATAATAGAGATTGTGATTTTTTAGAACTAGTTTTAGCACTCATGCTTGGTTGAATAAAACCCCATGCAAGGGGAACATACCCAGTTACTGGGGGGTGGGTATTGTTGTTATACTATTATCTTTTGACAATTTATTTTATTTTCATCATGATTGGTACACTTTAATGTGAACTTTTAGTCATTGGGATATGTGATTTTTTCCTGATATATCATTGAAGGAGTATTAGACCCTTGGCCTGACATGGAAAGGGTTGTTAGATATGCTTCTATGCATGGTTATTGTTTTGATTAGTAACATTGTAGGATGTTTTAAATCAATATATTCATGTGATTATGATATTAAATTCATAGCGAAATGGGATATGACATATGATATATGTATATGGGCCTGGCTCTTATGAGAGAATTCTTGCATGAATTTAGGGGGTGAAGTAGATCACTAGGTTGGGAAAAGTGGTTATCGGTTTGAGGTGACATAGTTTGTCGGGATGAGTGCGGACCAAGTCATATTTGATACATGGATATTTTTAGGGAGGGTAAATAGGACATGCAGTAGAGATTCCAAGTGGTATGGTTTCTATATGGGAGATTAAGGGTAGTGAGTTGACACTATTTTTTAATAATTTTCCTATCACTGATGTATATATATATTATCTAAGATATTTAAAATGTACTATTATTATGAAAGTCTCCACCAATAAGGATCTGATAGATCATTAGATGGGTATGTATAAGGTGCCAAAGGAGCACGATCATGTTGAAACCCACGAGATTCAAGAAGATCGTCTGCTACAGGTACATGATCATGATCATATTCTAGTGCATACAGGGAAACCAAAATATATGACTACCTATGGGTTGTGGATTAATGATGATCTTAGAGAGATCCAACTATGTGTGATCCAGGGTCTTAATAGGGGATCTCAAGGAGATGTTCCTTTGATGGGGTATCTGACTCATAAGAATAAGTCATAGAACCCCCACTAATTCAGGGTGATGGTGGACTATAGGTACATTAGAACTAGATCAAGTCTATTCATATGATCTTTGAGTAGATAGATTGGGATCTATGGATGTGGGTGATACTATAAACCTGCATCCTTATAAGACCAACTAAGAATTTGTGAGACATGCATGTTCATGTAACAATACATGAGGGACTGATCAAGAATGATGTTAATGCCTAGTTTTCTAAGTACTTGTTCATAAATATGTTGATGCTGGAAATGGTGCAAAAGTTAGTGATATTTATGTTTTCTTACATGAACATCATGGACTATGAAGAAAAATTCACTAAATTGTATCACTTATCTCCCACCATGGTGAGTGGCGACACCTCAAGGGTGAGGTGTTTTGACTATGGTATATGACTCACCATTCAGGTGTAGGTGAAAATATTTAGGTTGGAATAATTATTAGTGGAAATAAACCGATACCTTATAGTTGAGAGAAAAATTACAGATATATCATAATTGAGTTGGGTAGCATTGTCAGATGACATCATTATTGAATCTTCGGATGGTATGAAGGGAGGCTGAGATGAGTTACAGTTGAGCTATTTGGTTATTTACTCAGTCATAACACAATAGAGTGGATCTATGATGGGATTTCTCTATTGTGTAAAGTTCATACATGTCTGGATTCTGTGTGAGAATCCTCCCAAGGAGTGTCATGAATCTAGATAGGTCAGACATCTCACGAGTTTCAATAGGAAGACTTCTCAGACCATAGGTAGTTAGAGACTAGAGAAGACTCATGGTTTTTTTGATTAGAAAAGGATCAATACAAAGTGAAGGTATCAAATGATCAGTTTCACATGGTGGCCATGGATAAGATAGTTGGGGAAAATAGTGGGGTTTAGGGAAGATTGATAGTGAAACAACATTGAGAGGCCAAGATTCAGGAATTTAGGCTTTAGGAAAAGTGCATTACGTGGATATTCTTGGGGTTGATCTGACTGGTGTGCCTATGATAGTCATAGGTACACTATGGGTGTGACTGGGGTATCCTTTTATTTTTTTTGGAATGGCTTTTTTAGGAATGTCTGTTTTGTGTGTATAAGGTGCATGAGTTATATGTATATACTAACTTGATGATATTTGGTAGGTTGGAATCCTTTTAGATTCATTATATATTTATGTATGAGGTACATTGTACTATGATATATATTGAGAAACATTGGGTGGGTGTATTATTGATGTGTTTGGGCATTGGGTTATCGAGGTGATATAGGTTACATAAGCTACATTTAAATATGGTCATCGGTTTGATGAGATACATAATTTATGTGTAAGGTATGAAGATTGTTTTGGAATATTTTAAGATGCATGGCCTCATAGGTTCTATGTGCGGCATGGGATTGAGATAGACAGTAATGCAGTGTAGGATTTTGATTGGGTTTCAAATATGAGAGGGGTTCACGTGATGATGAGCAGAAGTGATGATGCATCATGGGAGGAATTTGAGTTCAGCATGATCATTGGACCATCAGTTTTCTTGATAACTGGGTGAGGATGTGACAAGGGTAGGTAACCACTATATTCAGGAGCCCCTTTAGGTAGTGGAGCTATGCCCATATAACCATGGTAGTACGATTAAATTATAATGATATGTAGATGTTTGGTTCCATATTATGTTAATTTTGTATATATTTTTGATCATCTATGTTATGGTGGGAATATTTTAATATCTAGGGTTATTTGAGGTGGTTGAAATCCCCATCTCTTTGGAATTTTTGGAATTAGTGGGAATTCCATTTTTTATCACCAGAACAAAAATTTTAGTTTTCTGTAAGCCCAATAACGTTTTTTGGATGGTTTTAGAGGACAAGAATGTTCATTAGTTTTTTGGATGGATTTTAGGTGTTTTAGAGTCCTAAAGGCCCTATTTTGATTGTTATATATTGTGGTTCATAGTTTTGGTAAACTATGTGGCCTATTATATAAATCATGTAGCCCCATTTTGTATTGCAACATGGTTTCAAAAACGGTTTTTATTGGAACACATGGTCAAGAAAGGAAGTTTATAGATTTTCCAGAGGGATCATGTATGGTTCGTTCAATTTAGGTAGTACCTAATCACTATATCACACATGGGTTACACACAGTTTTTTCAAACCATGTGCATAACTATGTGGGGTCTGGATTTATAGCAGTATGTTCCACATAGTAACTTTTTGTTCTGCAGTACATGTGAGATAACCAAGAGTCTCATTAAATAGTGTAATTTATATTTCAATCCCTATTATTTTCTACATTTTCCACTTCTTTTACCTATTTATTCCTTCATGGATTGTTCATCCACAAAAAGGATCCCTCCTCCTCCTCTTTTTCAAGGGTGGGATCCCTCTCTTTCATTGACGATCAATTTTGATCTCAATTCAGTGTGCTGGAACCACATCGATGAGTCTCTCCTCTACCATAAATAAGTTTCCCTTTTTTCCTTACATTAGGAAACATAGAATATGTGTGAGAATTTTCACCCTATTATCAAGGAATTCATCCATAACTCCAATTATCCTAAATTGGAATGATTTATATCTTGACATTAGACTTCCCCACAACAATGACTCTAGGGTTGGTTTTGTATACTTATCACGGTGTTTTTGAGTGTTTTGGTGGTGAATATTTTTGCATGGCATTGTGTTGCTAGAATGTGTCCATGGGAATTAAATTGTTTATTTTAATTTATTTAAATAGACCTTCTCAGATGTTGATGGCTTGATTTCAGAATACTATATGTTTTTTAGATGTGTGAGGGGGTATGACTTCTGGGTATTTAGGCTTGGTGTTCCTTATTTTGAATTTAGTTCTATAATTTTTTTTTTGATTTTTAAAAATCAATTATATTAAATTTTTTTGTTAATTTGAATTGATTTAAATAAATTAACAAGATTCAATAATGGTTTCCAATGGGACGTGATAGGAATGGTCCAAATATTGAGATAGCTATCACTATTTATCTAGGACAATGTTATCGTTCAGATAGGCTGGGATTGAGGGACTTTGGTGGTGTTGAACATTAGCTGGGTGGCATAGTAATCACATTCAAGAGGAATGTATATTAGGGTACAAGAATGGACTAAGATAAATTAGAAGTAATGGACATCAGATTTCAAAAACATGGCCATAGGGGAATGAGGTGATGATTTTATGTGGCTTATGTTTTAAATTGTTGATTCCTCTCACCTGTGTTACCCAACGCCCAGTTGGGAGTCATGTGAACATAGGTTGGCTCAGTGAATAGGTGGTTTTGAACAATCGTGTGGGTAGAGGCCCTTGGAATATTTGATTATAAATTATTTGTGGGTTCTTGGCGTACAAAGCCATGGGGATGGTGGGTGGACATCCAAGGTCATTGTCAACGATGTCGTGTGGGAGTTTAGGCCAGACATGATCGAGAACATTGGGAAAGGTTCATTATTTGGATGTGAATCGATATTCATTATTACAAATATTATTTAAATGATCAAGGTTAATATTTAAGATAGATATCACTATGCCACCGGACATCGGTCTTCTATCGGAAGGGTATTTTCAACTAAGGGTATGAGGGACCAAGTTTCCATTTTCCTGTTTGTGCCTTCGGGAAATTGATTTCATCAATGATGGAATGAGGTTTGGAGTGACATTTAGAGGTGGAAAATTAATGTTCAAATAGGGATATTTGACATCATATGATGCCTTGGGCCTTGAGAAATGGATCCTCTCAACTATCACATTCCAATATAGGATAAGGATAGGGAAAAATTGGTGGTGGATTTGATCACCAGTGATGTGTGTTTGTTTTTATGCATGTGATATTTTTTTTTATAGTTAAAATGTGCTTAATCTAAATTTATGGTACACACACATGGTGGTACCCTTATAAGACTCATTCTAACGCCCTACACGAGAACATCAATATTCACGTAGACTTTACTCTTTATCATTCAGGTAATGGTCCATGATTAGGAGCTAGATCATAGGGGTTGTTAAGCATGGATGGAAGGCACACGACTTATGGTAATGACTTAGTCAGAGATTAGTTTATGATTTTTTTTTATTTTTTATGAGAATTCTTTTGCATATGTGTGTACTGTGGTCAAAATTGGGACACACTTATTCTTATCCATATGTATGACATGTAATGGATTCAGGTTCTATTTTTAGTTTCTAAAAATTCTATATTTCTGTGTTTATTAATTTTTCCCCAATATTTTTTACTATGATTCCTCTACTGTATGAGTTATCTTATGCTTCATCTATTGGTGGGGAACTAGTTTGAGTCTGTTGGTATTTATTACACTACTTTATCTATATACACCCTTATTATATGATTAGCAGACTGTATAGTCTCCCCACTATCACCTCATTAAACCCTTACTTTTAGTCAGAAACCATTTGTGTTTGAGAAGGCATTCTTAATGCCTAGTGGATCTTGTCCCAGAATCACTATTTCAGTGGAAATTATGATTGGGATGATACAATTGATATCCGATTTGAGTAGGATGATTCCTAATTCATACAATAGAAGGATCCATTTTGAGTCCTCTATTAGTGATCCTATTTTATTGAGAGTGACTACTCAATTTGGAAACATACATACTAGGAAGTAGTTAAACCTATAAATTTGTTATTTTGGACCCTTTGAAATCACGTAGGATACTGGGAAAGTAGTTTACCATCATGGTTTTCATATATTTTTTTTATTTATAAACAACATGTTCCATCTTTAATAGCTTCAAAGGTACATATCCTACCCTAAATAAATTATCAATTGAGATGATATTGGATTAGAGACTGATTAATCTTACATGGACCATTGAATGAATATTGTAAACCGGTGTGACAATGTACCCTAATGAATGATGATAAAACAGATCATGATTTAGTGGTAATATGGGCTTATTTGGAGAATACAAGGGAGATAGAGAAGAATATGTTCAAATTTAGTGGCATGGTTTTTTCGAGTAGGAACCCTAGATAAACAAACTTAGGATGAGATGTCATTATACAAAGAGAATTATGAATCCCTTCAATTATTTTACATAAAAAAATTATTTCCGTTATTTTTTCCAGTTTTCAAAAATGACTTTTTTGATTAGAGAAGAAAAAAGAGGATATTTTTTTGGAAATGTTATTTCCAAAATAACGTTAGTTGGACAATAGTTTTTAGGACCATACTGAAAGGGATGTGGTTGTGATGTAATGAAAATGTCTACACTTTTTAGTGTTATGTAGCAGGGGAAGCACTACATCAAACAACATGGATGGTCAAATCAAAGAGGATGTGCCACACTATATTAGGCTACACTATAGTGATTATTTACCATGTTCATTTTCCTATCATGGTGGTATTACATATTCAATGATTAATTCCTTTAAATATTGTTTCATTTTTTGATGATTGTAAAATCCTTTAATGAATTAAATCTGTTGTTTCCTTCCATTTCTAATTGATTCAATGTTATATAGTAAATAGTGGAATTGAAGAGGCATAAATTGACATCGTATGAACTGAAATAACCCTCAAAATACAATTCCTCTTCCACCAATAATCATTCTTATAGAACATAGGAGAACTAGATACATACCTCTATTCCACGTGTTCATTCTCTATATTTCAACTACTCTATGTTCGTAACCTCTTCAAACAATAGCCCCCCCCCCCCCACTGTATGCACCGTGGTGTTTCCTTACATGGTGCTTCCACATCTTCATCCATGAATTCTAAACTATGTATGACTTCTATTAGAATATTCACAATGTCATTGTGAGAGTGTTGCAATGTGGATCTCTTCTTATATTATAGCCATATGTCATTGAATCCGGCCATCGATCATGGTGATTCACACACTACACCATATGTGATATTCCAATGTAGATTTTTATTTTTCCAATATTCACTCTATTTTGGAGCAACTTCCTCTGGGTGTCGAGTCCACCGAATTTTTGACAAACTCTTTTTAACCCTTCTTACATTTTGCATGTGCATAACTTTTTACAATGATAAACATGAGGTGAGTATAGTTTGAATCCTTTGGTCTTCTTCATACTTGACATACTCAATAATATAATATTTTTTTTGGGACCAGTTTTAAGATATCTAAGAGAAAAATCATGTTCTTGTTGTTGTGAATGTATAGTTATAGTGAGGTCACCTTAAATGATTCTTGATGCCAACATTGACAACCGCATTGTAGTTAGATCCTCAATTTGGAGGCTCTCAAATGTACATATTTATATAATATGATATATTATTGAAATATTGTATTCAATGAATGAGTTGAGTTCACTTTTAGGATTTTAGTGCATGTCTTGTTGATTATTATGATTTTCTTCCATGATATATGTTATAATTTCAAAATTCCATGTCTTATATTGATTCGCATGTTGAAATTGTGCTAATATTCATCTCATGATTTCATCCATTGATTGTTATAATTATATGCACTATTGTGTACCGTTATTACGATATTTTGTTTTTGATTCATAAATTTAGAAGGTGGACTGTCATTGTATAGTCAACCCCTCGAGGGGTGTCTACATAAAACACTACAAGGATTGCAGTAGAGGATGATATCCTGGGGACCGTACCTCTACTTAATGCATTTTGGATTTCTAGTGAATGTTGGATACTCAATCCATTGTAGACCTCTGAGCACTACTCAATTGTTTGTTGATTATAATTCTTGTATTTCCACTTAATTAATTATGTGCCTTAGATTATCATGATATATGGCTCGATTATTTGAATATAGTCAAGTACCCATGAGTAGATGTATTTTGGATTCTGAGATATATTCCCACTTGATTCCTTAAAGATTACGAGTGGTATGACAACTGACATATGTTTGGGTACTTCTAAAACTATAATTATCCATTTAGTATGGGGTCATATCAACTAAGACTATTTGTTTGTGGTAGCCTAGTTAGTGCATGAACAATCAATTTTTATAATTTTTTTGAATTGTTATACATTTATTATTATTATAGAATACACTTTTTATACATGATAATACAAGGTTGGGTATTCATTAGTGGATTCCCATTATGTATTTTATACAAACCCTACTCAAGATTTTTGGTGCACTTGTAGATTTAATGACCAGAGATCTAGAGTAGAGTATAGGCCCAATGGTGGATGAATGTGAAGTGGAAAAAAAATCTGATGTGGACCAAACATGCATGAATGGCCTATCCTTGTTTATAAATTTGTGTCCTAGTTTATCTACTTCCCATACTCTAGATATCATTTCCACTTCAAGAGCCACATTACTTATGACATGTATACCAAGATTTCTATTCCACATGATTAAATTGATATTTATATGTGTACTATTTTCGTTATTTATTATTATCTTCTTGATAACAAGATACCAAAGGTATAGTCTCCATACTAATGTACTCAAACCCTCACTACTAGACAAAAACCTATTTCATAAGTGGATTCACACATAAGGTCATCTATTTATTTATTCTGGACCTAGGGGGTTGGGTTAGGGGGTTACATTACCCATTGAATTATTTATTTTACCCTTTTAACTTTTACTATAGTAACTTGTTTTTACCTAAGGTAACATAATATTTATAACTAAAAATAATGTGACAATTATTTTATAAATTTACCTACAAATTATAAATTGGAAATTAATTTCATTGGATTAATTTTTTATAAATATAAAAAATCAATTTAAAATACCAAAATTATATTTAATTATTTAGTTTTACAAAAATTAATATAGGTTTTAAAATGAAAAATGTTGGTTTTTAAATTAATAAAAATATTTATAAAATTATAAATTCTCATGTAAATTATATATATATACTAATAAAAAAATTTCATCATTATTGAATTCTTACATATATAGAAATAATGTCATAAAAGTATTGTTTTTTATATAATAACTATTTTCACAATTCACCTAAAAATAATTCATTTTAGAAATATATGAGAAATTAATATTATGATTAAATTATTTTTCATTATTTAAAAATGATGTTCATCATTTCAAAAAAAAAATTCTATTATTTGAGATTTTAGTATTTTATAAAATCCCAAAAATTAATATAATACGGTTTATATTGATAAAGATAACAATTATTTATTCTTATTTCTTATAAATTATTAATTTATTAGTGTCAAAAAATTATTCATATAGAATATATTTTAGCATAATTAATCATAAATTTCATCAAAAATAAATATGTATCACATAAGAAGGAAATTTTTTGAAAATATTTTTATAAATAATAAATGTTCTTATTAGTAATTTTATGTGATCTAAAAAAATTATATTTATTTAAAAACATAATTTATATTCAATAAAAATGTATTTAATTATGATATTACTCTTATTAATTGAAAAAAAATTAATATCTTGTTTTTAATGGATATACTTAAACATTTATATTTATCTACATATATCATAGTATAATTTATGTTTTATTTAGTGTGTAGAGTAATCAATCAAACACATTTGAGTTTTTTAATGGTATCCATATATTAAAATATTTGTGTGCTACATTATCAACACCTTAAATACATCACATCAATATAATTTTACCTATTATATAATAGTAATTTCTATAAGGAACTCTTAATTAACCATACACCTATAGATTATCATATGTGTAGTTTAATGTGGAATGAGATTTATTTGTAAGGTATGAAATCCCTAAAACCATGAAAATGATTTAAATGATAATTATAAAACCCATGGTTTTGACATATTACATAATATAAAGATCTTTTTGAAAACATATTTGAATATGATAATTTAAAATCTAGAGTTGAACCTCAGCATCTGCTACATTTTTAGTAATTTAATAGGACCTTTTTTATTTTTAGGTTTGTTAGTGACTATTTCACCCATCAGAACATGGATTGTGGTATTGGGTTTCAAATTTCTAAAATCTCATGAAATTAATGTATTTTTTTTATTTTTCTCTCAATCCCTATAAAATTTCTGTCTAACGACCTTCATTTACACACTTATATTATATAATTATCCTGTTAACGATATTTACCATGTCTATATTCCCGCATTTATGAAATTTAAAAAATTGAATAATCTTTCCTTAATCTTCCTGTCGACCCAAATTTATATGAGATTAAATACATCACTTCATTGGTGTTTTAGGTATATCAATGGTCTTATCATAGTTAATCATATTTCATGAAATATGATTTGGCATAATCAAAAGGTTCCCCAATCCAAGGCTTATCCTTTTATGTTTCTCATTGGGGAATTTTCATAATACATGGAATCCATTCTTTACTTGGTTCATTTTGGATTCAAAAATTACTAAAACCAAAACAGTTAAACATGAGTGATGATAATTATCAATTAATTATCCTAAATAACTAAAATATAATTTAACAATAATATGCCTCACATTGTTACACTTACATGTTATCCTATAGTTCTAAAAACTCAAATTGTATCAAACTCAGTTCTACCTATATCAATTTTAGTTTAACTAATATCATAGTTGGTTCAACCATAGTATCATTTAGTTGGGTTATCTCTTACATATTAAACTAACCCTCCAAATAGTGATCCAAATTTACCATGAATATTATTAAAATATTCAAAAAAAAATATTGAATTCCACCATCCCAAAATAGAAATTTTATCATATAGAGGAATGTGTATATCAATTAATATCTTCCCAAACATATTACTATATAATTTTAAATATATGTCTTCCATGGATATTATCCTTTTATGTTATCTTAACTAAATATATTTAAATCCCCAAAAAATTTTCAAAAAGATAATGTGAATGAATTTATGAATTTCTCTTAGTAGTGTAAACCATATGTTTAGTTTTCACCCATTATCATACACCAAGTGAAAATTGATTTAATACTCAATCCACCTTTTTGGGGTTATTATCCATAGGTACATATATGAAATTATGTTCGTCCACTTTTATTATTTAGGATTAAATGTAATTTATAAGACAACTAAATAATATCTATATTACAACACCATTAGTATGTTTTTCTATAAATATAACTCTCTCTTAGTCTTATCCCAATGGTTTTCAGTAATGTTCTATTATCTAATTCCCCATATAAAAAGTGCATTATTGAATTAAAGTTATGTTATATAATATCCCTAACGATATTAGTAGATTTAAAATTACAATCTAAAATTAAATAATCCAAAAAATAAATATCCTTATCATAAATGTTATTTAATCCATTTTTGGATACCAATGTCGTTCCCTAAATTTGTGCTCGCATATCTAGTTTACTAATAATATTATTTTAATACTACATAAAATTCCTACATTAGATTAAAAGATATAATTATCCATTAATTATAGGGAATAAGAAAAATATTTCATTACATTAATTTCCAAGACTGATTAAGTCTAGACATGTATTGAATTGGGATTAAACATTATATATTTAAGCCAATATTATTTGTATCGAATATACATTTTTGTTCATTATATATTAACATAATCAATCTATAATGAGTCTTTAATATCTATATTTTTTTCCCATCGATGATATCCTTTTAAATGTATCACAAATAATAATTTT
Source organism: Viscum album (assembly GCA_963277665.1). Lineage (NCBI taxonomy): Eukaryota > Viridiplantae > Streptophyta > Magnoliopsida > Santalales > Viscaceae > Viscum > Viscum album. Next base: position 1,607,694,697 of record OY728127.1, on the reverse strand, counting down.
ATTTATATCATGTGGAATGGGAAACATTTAAAGGGATGAGAAGAAAAACAGAGTATGGGAATTATATAACTGAATTATTCAAAAACATAATCATGGAATACATAATATCCCATGAATAATTAATCTAAATAATGTCACAATCAACTAAATCAAACATGAATTTATATCCATGAAAATAAATTTAAAAAGTGATATGAAAACGAATAATATCATATTGATTGAATTCATAATTATGAGGATCAAAAAAATCATTCGAGGACTTGTTCCAAGATAGTATACTGATATGAGATAGATATACAACAAAACCAATCTATTTGGGAAAATGAGGCATATCAATTCATCAAGGGTCAATATAGTATCCAGAACAACGTATCAATTTATTAAATCCATTGTATTTAAAAAAAATGCTAACTAAATATGTAACACACTAAGGTTTAATGTTATATTTTTCTATAAATAATTTTATTTGATTGATATTTTTATATACACATAGCATCATGTTTAAAGAAGTTTTGATATGCTATTGAAATATTATTATTTATTGTGAAATCTTTCACTTATTTTTCGAATATGTGGGTTCAAATATGGAGAACTAAATTATGAAAAATTTATGGAATACACATTATAAAATGAATGAACTATTATTAATTTATTATAAATAGAAAAATAATTTGAATGTAAATGAGATGTTGTTCTAAAAAATGTTTCATGGGAATAATGTCTTTTACTCATAACAAATTAAATTAATCCTTATTGGTGAATGCATTTAATAATAATTAATTATTAAATATTTGATAGAAAAATAAAAATTCATATATGATTTTATATGAAATTTTTCATAATAAATCCTATTTTTTAATTTAAATATATTATTATAAAAAAATAGTTTTCGTCGTATATAGTGTTCTTATTTTAGAAATAGTTGATATAAATTATTGAAATTAAATCATAAAACATTGATTATATATTTTTAATTAGGATGTTCAAATTTTTTTAGTAGGTTCTTTTTATTTTGACACATAATTAGTAGTAACTTTGGAAAATATTTATCACATCAGTTAGGATAATGTTGAAAAACTTTAGTTAATACCACAAGATAAAGTATCAAAATAAACCATAGAAAACAATTTGTTTCATCGTATGGATAAAATTAGATCATATAAATCACATGTTTTAATATATATAATTTTATCCATTCACCATTGATAATGAAAATTAAATTTTTTAGGTAAATAAAGGTCCAAAAAGACACTCTCTTTAGTTTAGTATATCTAAAATATTTAAATATGAGTTAATCAAGGAAAATTTTGATTATAGATCGATTTTTAAAAAAATATCATGTTAATTTATTTAAATATTTTTATGATTATATAGTTATATTAAATTCTTACACAACACCTATACATTTTTATTTAAATTAATTGATCAATAAATTAAATGATTCTAAAAATAATAAAAATAATAAGATTTAGACGAATTATTTTCATACATAAATTTTATATATTAATATAACATATTGGAGATATGTGAACGATTTGTATTCAGATTCAATAATTTTCATATTCTTTTCAAAATTGAATTATGTGAAATTTTATTTAAATGATATTAATAGTATATTATGATAACTATATTTTATGAAATAATTTCAAAAAACTAAAACCCCTTCAAGAGAACAAGTGGGAAGATAAATGTTTGGAAATTTCATCTCATTCCTTTTTATGAGACAATTTTTACATTTCAAGTTATACTATAACATGTTATTTTTAAAAACCATCATTGCCAATGTTATGATTATTATTTGTTAACCAAGGTGTTAAAAAAAATATAATGTTTTAAATGTAACAAAATAGATATAAATTTCATTTTATGATGATATTTTGACCATATAATACTTTTCATTAAATCTTTATAAATTTGGAATTATTTTTCCAGGGAATTATTTATTTAAATTATATTATTTTGAGTAATTCGAATTACGTAATTTCCTTATCTTCCAAAATGAAACTCAATATCCTCATTCATTACACTAAATTGAAATATATTTCTCAATAAAAACCTAATAAATTATAATGTAAAATTACATACACATGAATTAGATGTTTTTTCCATAAAAGTCCATTTTAATGTTCCATGAGAAGGTATCCAATATAGGCATGCTAAATAAGAGGAAATTTTTCGACCTAACCAATTTTAATTTATTTAATCATGTAGAACATGTAAATCATTGGAAATCATTAAACAATAATATCTTTAATGTCGTAAATATATGATATTTCATTATGATTGTTGAATTATCTATAACACTTGGGTTTTTTGTTTTTCCCCTTAGATCCATGTCATTTTTTTCTATATTTTTCATTTAGAAACCTTTTATGATGATACTAACCCATTGAGGTAAATATAAAATTTATCATTGGTCTATATTTTTTCCAGTTGGTATTCTTCCAGTATTGTAGGAAAATGATAAAACTTTGGGCAAACCACATATGACACATGGTTAGAGCATAATTAGTATAAACCGTGTGTCCCTACCTAGGTAACCATGAAGTTGGTTGGTGTTCTCAAAGAGAATATACCTCACGACTACTACATTTTATGTTAGGATATGTGGGATAACCATGTGGTAGGTTTATCTTTGATATGGTGTGGTGAACAGTAGCCACATAGTTTGTCAAACCGTGTTGGAAAACATTGTGTCTTTCTAGGTCATTAAAAAATTGGAATTTCGTAAACTGACCTCTTTTGAATTAAACTCTAACTCCACCCACATCCACCCCACTCATGATTTTTTTCCATATGTCCCTCCTCCAAGATCTTTTCGGATCCTTATGTACCATTTCCTGGGTGGAATTTTCAATGAAAATCCAAGTATTAATCAAGTATGTCCCTCCACCGATTTCTTCTACATTTCTATGGGTTTCTCACCTATTTATTATGTTATCAAATTATAGTGGGTTTTTGTCCAATGAGTAGTTCAATATTATATCTTTGTGTGAGTTATTGGTTTTTTTTGTTTTATATTTCCATGTTTGGGGTTTATGGATTTTTTATTATGGTTTCATATTGTTCTTCAAAAGATTATACACATGAGGTAGGTGGTTCCAGGTTTTTTCATTTCTATATGATTTAGGCTTTCATTCTTAAGTTTATTAATTTGTATTAAAATTTATCTCTATGGTGACAAATAAGTTCAGGAAATATTTTAACATGTGTATATGATGAGTTTGGATTTTCTAAGCTAAAATGTTACATTTTCAGTTGTTCATTCTTATGACGTTTCATGGGATTTTTTTATGAATTGTTTGAGGGTTTGGAAATGTGTTTTCAAAGAAAACTCGAGGTGTGTATGTATTTGAAGGTGAATTTTTCAAAGGAATACGATATTTATGGGAATATGGGATTCTTGTGGTGTTCTTTTAATTTTTATTGTTACTTTTTCGATATTTGGATTCTTTTATAATGTTTACTTTATTGTTCTATTGAATTTAAAGGGTCATGGACAATGAAAAAGGGTAAGTTGATTATGTGTTTTTAATGGAGTGTTTCCAAATGGGTTTCATAAATATTGTATGTAGTGTGAAAGGTGTTTTCAAATATTCTTGGTTCGAATAAAATAGAATGTGGGTTTATTTATGGAAAATGGTGATTTCCCACTGTATTTATAATTCTTTGCCTCTGTACATATAAATGATGATTTGTGTAACATGTGAAATAGGAATTTGTGAAAAAATGGACACCTAGGTATCTAGGTTGGAAAGTTAGTTCTTTTACGGAAGAGATTCAGAAGTGTCTTGTCTCAGTTCCACTTAATTGTATTGGCTATTACAAAAATAACTATGCATGTTTGATGATTAGAGACCACTAAGATCATGGGGATGTTCCCTTTAGGGGCTCATGCATGAGAAAGATGATGGTTTTGTTTACTACACCATCCTTCAGCGAGGTTTGGGGTTCTAGTGTCCTTCTCAAGCTGGATCAAACTTATGGATTTACCTATGCCTCTCACTTGTGAACTGTGGATTATGTGATGTGGTGCGATCAATCGACATACTATGGATGTTGAGTGTATTAAATCTAAAATTATTTTTTCCTGTAAATGTTCCCTTTTTAAATGATTCATTTGAATGTTCTTTCCTAAAAAATATTTTGATGAAAATGTTCCCTTGAATTTTTTTCCATTGAAGTATTTTCTTAAAAAGGATTGCAAATTCTTTTATATGAATGTTCATGTCAATTAGTATTTTAATGTCAAAGAATGAAATGTTTTTCTTTGGGTGGAATCCTACTGGGATTTGTATTAAATCCTACATACTACATAGGTTTTTGTATACATTCTTATATGTGGGACCAAGGTAAATATAGGGAGTGTCATATAGTTGTTGGGGGTTCAGGTTTTTAGTGTTCCAATTGTTGTAGATATTGGTGGGGGTTGCTTTAGGGGGATTTCCTTTATGTTTCAAAGTGGTTTTTATATGTTTTGTAGTTTCCCATATTTTTTTAGTATTTATAATTTTTGGTTATATTTTTAAAACCTTCATTCTAAAAATTGAATATACTTTTTTGGTTTTGGTTTTTTATTATTTAAGTGTTCATTTACATTGTTTTTATACTATTCTAAATGAGTGAAATCATTCACTAGGTGTAATATTGATTCCCATGGACTAGCTGCCAGCCCCTAGGGATCGTGAATGCCGTTTGGTCTGTGCCATAGACCGGGTCAAGTGTCGGGTTAGATGGAATCCAAGCTTGGTTCGTGCAAAAAATGCTATCAAAGGTGGTCAAACTCTGTTTAGTTCACATTATTTCGGTAAGTGTCTTGCTAGAATATAGTTAGGATTTTCAGGACATGATATTTTGGTTATGCGTATGGTTCTGGGAGAGAACACCTCATGTCAATACTCGTGTTTCAATATGAAGTCAGGATTCCTTTGGTTACATTGGTTCATGCAGAGAATTTTGTGTTTATAAATGAATGGATAGTTTGGATAAAGGTCTCAATGATCTTGCATGACATAGAAAGTTAGGTGGAGCAGGGGGAATGGTCCAATAACAGTCACCATGAAGGTGCTGTTATTAATTTATGAAATCTTACCATATGATGAAGTCACAAATATACACTTTTTCCAATTGTGAATTGTTAAGGTGTTACATAATTTTGAAAACTATTTGGAAAACATCTATTTTGAAAACTGTAAATTCTTGATTTTAAAATTGAAATAGATTTATCCTGGGATGATGGATAATGTATTTCATAATCCTTTTGAGGGAAGCATTAGAAGATTAGGTGTTTATAAAATTTGTTATGGATAACTATGATATAAATTCAAGGAGAGATGGATTTTTATAATTTAAAATTTTTGTGTATCAAAAATGATTGATTGAAAAAAAAGAATTATTTTGATGAATGTTTTGGAAATATCTTTCCAAATTTGGATTCTTATGCTATAAAAATTATTTTGAATGTGATTATTTATAATTACTGGATACAATCGATGGGATTTTGATTTAAGGGAATCAAAACTTTTTTGGATTAATATAACGAATTTTAAATGATGTTTTATTTCATAGATTTTTAAAATTTTGAAATTATTTTTGAATTTCTGAAATGGGATATGAAATTGAAAAGAATAAAGTCAAGGATGAATATTGTGTTTTAGAAGTTATAAAATATTTTTTGACCTCTCGTACTTACATGAGTGACCACATGAATGGATACAAGTTAATGGTGGATTGGAACAAATAGACGAGTGATCATATTGGTACGAGTTTATGGGTTCTTAATGTCGTCTAAGAACATGAATTTTTAAGGCTCCATGGAATTAAACTAGTGAGTGTGCAACCCACCTTGCATGATACCTTCTAAAAAGTGATTTTAAGAGAAAATGTGATGTTTCAGAAAGTAGTTTTAATGTGGTGTGTCTCCTGGTGACATGGGAATATTTCTTGTGATGTGTTTCAAGTTTAAAAACTCCCCCTATTTGAATGATGTTTCATGTTTGTGTTTTGTCAATAAATGGGATTTGAGATGATGTTTAGTGGGTTCCTTTGAAAATTGTTTAAAATGATTATGATTAGGTCCCGACATGACTAGAGATTGGTCATGGAAAATTTGTGTCAATGTAATAATTTTTATTGAGTTCTACGTCTATTAGTTTTTATGTGGTCATCCCTACAATGTTTGGTGGATATTTGGGCGTGACTATGGGTGATTTAACATTATAGTCCCCTAAAATTAGCCAACTATAGAATTTCATCATGATTTTCAAATTTTGAACCCTCCTTTATTTTATAATATTTAAAATCCTCTCATAGTGGAAGAGTGGACAAGGAAAAATGAATGAAACCTTAATTTTTTGGAGTTACCTGAGTTGTTAAAGAGGAATGTTGTTAGCTCCACGTTTTATGGTCCTGTCGAGAAGTGGTAAAGGAATTTCCTTTAAAGAGAGTAAAATGATTCATGAGGTTGCTGGTGATGGGCGTGTTGGTAAAAGTAATTTACATCTCCATTAGTTTCTTCTAAATGAGGGATCATGTTGTCCCATAAGTTTGGAAAGTCCTATCATGAGAAACCATCTTATATACTTGAAAAAATATATTACTATATAGGACCATATTTAAAGTCCATTCCTCTAAAATTCATTTAATAGTTGTTATGGTCATATCTGGTGATGTTTTGTTGGTGTTTGATTTTTTGGCCCAAATATATGAGTAGGATCGCGACTCATTAAAGAAATTTTTTTAACATAAGAACCTTCTAGATTCAGGAATTTTGAATTTCTCCATTCCAAATAGAGATGTCTTCCATATGTTCCTATTTTTAGTTGTTTCTCATTTGAGGTGAAAAGGGTATGATGCATGTTCATAATATATGTTCATTCATTAGGGTGAAAGATCGATATTGAGGTGATGGATGTTCTATGGAATGATAGGATCCCTTGGTTCTACCTCGAGTTTTTGGAGGTCGCTCATAAAACCAAAGGGAGTGTCCTGAATAGAGATCTTCAAGACATGATTTTGAGATATAAGATGCATCAAACATTAGGGCTCCAACCAATAGAACCATGTTGAATCCAAGGATTAGTCAGGAAACCCATGTGTGTAAGTGTCCTTGGACCAACAGGGTCACCCACATTGAATGGGTTAAATTAAAGCTTCCCTGTTGTGGATTCCTAGTTTGGAAAAGCCCAATATATTGGGTAATGGTGTGAAAGGTATTGTTATTCATTATATTTGTGGAGGTAAATCTATGTGTGGGTTTCCTTGGATCAACATCCTTGTGAATTGGTGTTAGTGTTGGCAGTGCTCATCTGAAGAAGGTCACATCCTTTGGGGGATGGTGAAATAATGAAGTGTTTCTATTTGGTTTTTAATTTCATTCATCGAGACATTATAGTGTTGAATTTTCCTATGTGGGAAGTTCCTAAATTTTCCCATTTTAGGTTCCCATGTAGCCTAGTTCCGGTTAGAAATGCTTGTTGGTACTTATGGTGGGGTGACCCACCACAATATTTCTTAAATGTATTAGAGTGTAAAGAATTGTTGATTTTATTCTATTGATGGGGAGTCTATTTGGGCCTCCACTTGTTGATTATCTAGTTGATTTCTGGTGTTGTATTGGGAGTGGGTGTTATCTCTAATATCTATCTAATTTCATATTCCTCCCTTGAGTAATCATTAAAATTGGAGTGCACCCAACAGGTTTTTTTGGACTAATGATACAGCGGTATTGATAATGATCTAGTTTGAATTTGTCTTCTCATTTCTGGTATGTGGTATGAGTTTCATTTGGTAATTTATAAAGTATTTTTGTCTTGAGTGGTTTGGTTGTGTAATGTGATAATTCTTTTTCTCTATCAACTTGAGTTATTTCTGCATTCTAAGAGAGGAAGGCACATAATGGAGAGTCCATTCAAACCTCCCGAGTTCTAATTTGAAAATCGAATTATCTATTCATGGTCTTCTTGTGTTCATCTCATTCGATTTTTGTTGGAAATATCTTCATTCTAGGATGAAGTTTTGGTTTTTCTTTTCATATCATTCCTTTTTTTAGATTTTAGGGCCAGAAAGGGTTATGGTGGGGTGATTTCTATTACACAAGTATTTGTTTTATTCTCAGTGGTTCGGTTCATTTTTCTGCTCTATATTTTATTCTTGGGAACTATGCGTGATGGCTCTAAATAGATGATATAACTATTTTATATATGTTTCTTCAAGCATTGTCCCATTCTGTATCCTTTCAGTTTTGGAGAAAAATGAGAAAAATTTGGGCAAACAGCCAGAGGCGCACAATAGGTGCATGGTTAGTAAAAACTATGTTCCCCTGTCCAGGTAACCATATGGTAGGTTCTGGTTTATAGATAGAAGATACTAAATGGCTTGTGCACTGTATATCAAGTCATACGAGATAGTTGTTCGTTAGGTGAATCTTATATAGAGTGGGGCACGAATTCCCCACATGGGTTTTTAATGCTTGCAGGCAAACCATATGTCAATCCAGTTCATTTAAATGTGTGAATTCTCTATAATACCCTCCATTTAATATAATACTAAATCCACCCCCATCCATCCCAAATATGATTTTATTCCATGGGAGCCTCTTCCAAGATATCCAAGTCTCCTTGGGAACCATTTCATAAGTGTATCTGACAAGGAATAATTAAAGAATTATCTAGTATTTCCTTCCTCATTTGATTTTATCCACCTTTCTAGGGTTTTCATCCCCCTTTCTTGGGTTCCCAAATTCAAAAAGGGTGTTTGAACTAAGAAGGGTTTGATATTGTGTTTTTGAGTGGAATCTTGATATTTTATGTCAACCCTTTACTTTTTAGGGACTACTGGTGGTTATATTAGAGTTTCATAAGGTTTAATAGATTTTTCTACACATGAGGTAGGTGGTTCCATGCTTTATAATTTGTAGATGATTTTAGACGACTTTCTTGAGTTAATAAATATTCTCTATGATTGATTTTTGTGGTGACTTATTACAATACGTTCTAGATGTGAGGAAATTTTCATAGTCTACAAACCATGAAGACTGCCTTATTGAAACTGTGAGAAGGTTTTCATCATGAAAGAGAGAGTTAATCTCACGTGGATATTTAAAATGATTGTGAGGGATCATAGAAAGTTATTATTCAACTAATTTTTCAGATCCATACTTATCCATTACCTCTTAATCATGTTGTTTTAATAAGTAGAATCCATATTATAATCATTGGTTTTTCTTCCTTTTAATATAATATATATTTTAAGGAAGACTATTCAGTAATGATGTTGAATTTTGAACCTACTAGACACTTCCGTAACTCCACTAATGTAAATACATTAACCAATAACTCTTTTTCAGTAGTGGTACAGTTTCTTTGTGCCTCATCTAGAAATATACTAGCTTAATAAGCCACATGCAACTTCATATCTCTCCTCTATCCTAGGACATATCCAACAACCATATTACAAGCATCACACATTAATTAAAAAGGGTGTTTCCAATCATGTGAAGTGATGATATATGTTGTAGTAATTTTTTTATAAGAAGATTAAAAGAATCAAGATAGTTTAGATGAAAATGGAATGGGAATACTTAAATAGAAGATAACATAAGGTCTTAGCAATTTCTGAGAAACCCTTTATAAACTCTAGGTAGAAACTAGAATTACCTAATAAATTTTATCCCCGATAACATTTTCAGGTGGATGTATTTTTAAAATACTTCTATCTTGGTAGTATCTACATTCATACCCATTTTGGACACCTTATAACCTAAAACTATCCATTTATTCACCATAAACATATAGTTTTCCAGGATAATATCAAGGTTCGTATCTAAGAAAATCTCCAACAATAATTTCTTATTTTTCAAGAACCTATCAAAAGTACTACCAACTATGGAGAAATCATCCATGAAAACTTATATGATTTTATCAATCATGATAGAAAAAAATATTTTTTATGAACATTTAAAAGTTAGTAGGGGATCCAAACAATACAATTGGCATCCACAGGTAGGAAAATGTTCTAAAGGGTCATGTGAAGGTAGTTTTATCCTGATAATATGGAGAAACCAAATCTTGTTGAAACTAGATACCAATCCAACAAACAAAATAACCCATTCCTAGTAAGCCTCTCAATGATTTGATCAAGGGAAGGCATTGGAAAATGGTCTTTCTTTGTGGCTGAATTGAGATTCTTATAGTATATATTGACTCTCCATTTTTTGGCTTTTCTAACTTGTATTTCATCACTCTTATCATTAATTTCAATAGTGAAACCTCCTTTTATATGGAAAACATAGAACATTATGACACAAGTACTATCAGAGATGGTATAAATCATTCTAGTATCCAATAGTTTGATTAGTTCTTCTATGACAACTTCCTTCATATAAGGATTCAATATTCTTTAACATTCTACTCCAGGCTTAAAAACTATCTCTATAGGGATTTTGTGCATGCAGAATAAATGGATAATCCCTCTCATATCAGCTCTGGCCTAACCTATTATAGAATTATATTTTTTCAGAACATATAACAATAATTACTCTTGGGTTTCTTTCACCTTAGCAAAAATTATTACAGGAAGTGTAGATTTCTCTCCCAAAAAAATATTATTTAAGATGTATATGAAGTGGATGAAGTTCAAGGATGCGTTATTTTTTAATTGAAGGAAGTCTCTTGGGTGTATAAGGACCAATATATTCAACATATCTCTTATAGGGAGTTTAAGGTGATCGGAAAATTTTTATTTCAGACCATTTTTATAATTTCCAACAAATCTATGTAATGTGGACAACTCACTATCCTTATTTTCTAGATTTGAGTTTAAAAAATTTATTATGGTAAATCATTAAGTTGTGTTATTAGATCTACTTATAATTCATAAAAATGTTCCGTAATGTTGGTGATTAAAAAATCACCCTCATGTTCACTCTAGAATTTCTTATGTTAAGAAACATATGACTAATTTCTTGTAGAATCATAAACTGGAAAGTTACTCGATTATGGAAAATTTTCCAGATTGTCTAATTGAGAAAATTTTATATCATGTGAAATTCGAAAATCATGAAATTTTTTCTCAAATTTGTTTCTTCAATAGAGGATTTTTTTAGATACTTTATTATTCTCAAATATATTATCATCTTCTAAGGATAAAACATTTAACATATTTTATGGAATGTTTGTCCTTAAACATTTTTAAATACATTATTATCTTCTTGTTGTTATCTAATTTGAAAAATCATCTGACCCTTAGACACATCATTGATTAATCCATCAGTTTCTAAGAAGGGGCTAACCATAATGAAGGAAATATCTTAGCTAAACATTATATCTATGATTAAGAAATCAGTAAGCACAAACAGTTTCCAAATTCTAACTAACAACTCATCCACCCTCCCAACAGGATGATTGAATGAACGATCAACCAATATAGGATGACTATTATGGGTTGAAGATAACCCAATATCATCCGTTGAAATAGTGAGTGTGGGAGAAGGTTGATGCTAATGCCTATTTCACATAGGTAGTTCAGTTGACTAGAATATTCTAAGGTACAAGGTATGACAAAACTACCTAGGAATTTTGTGTTTGGGTGGGATTTTTTTAAAGAGATCACTACACTCATTAGTGAGGTTGTAGGTGGAAAATTATTCTTTCATTTTTTTCAAATAATATTTTAGTTATTTAAGATATGTAGGGATTTTAATTGATTCTTGGAATAATGGTATGTTGACTTGGAGGTTGGTTAAAAGTTGCTGGAATAGAAGAATTCCCACCTTGGTGTTACTTCGAGGATTCAATTTTTCTAGGAAAATATTGGGTGTGGAAGAATTCATAAGGACAGTAGACATATCCCTTTGTTCTTCAAAAACTTTTTCTTTTGTCGTAGTTTTTTATATTTAGAAAAAATTTAACCTTGTTTTCTAGGTGAAAAATTCAAATTTTATACATTTTCATGACTTTTCTCTTCATTTTCTGATTTGTAACAAAGCATATTTTTATTTCCATATTAACATAGTTTTTCAGTTTGAGAATTTTAAATGCCTTTTTCATCTATAGTATGAGTTTTTAACCCATTTATACTAAAAAAATACATGTCATTCTTCCTAGGGTTTATTTCAGTTTTTCTCAATAGTCTACTGTAATCCCAAGCTGTAAAGTCTCCAGCAATTTGGACCATTTTTGTTTCCATGTTTTTTATTCTAGCATCATTTTGAATTTAATCAGATTGATATTGGGCTTGTTGTTTATTCAATTTATACTTGAATTTTTTATCTCGAGTTTCCATTGTATTTAATATTTTATCTAATTTTGATGACACATTACAGTTATGGATCCCTTGTTTTTTGGAAGACTCGACCCTCTTTTTGTTTTGTAAATCTTATCTAGGTTGGTTTTTAAAAGTTTGCGAGGTGGATAGATTAATCATTCCCTGGTTTATCCATGATAAGTTTGGATGGTTCCTATAGCTACGATTGTAATTGTTTGAAAATGGGTCTTCATTGGGAGGCAACCAAATACAATAATTGAAAATGTTTGAATATTCTTGAGGGGTTGGAATATTAATATTTTGATAGAAATTATCAGTATTCAATAACAATTCACACTGAGTGCACTGTTCCCAAAGAAATTGGATAGTGTTTTGAAAACTAACTTGTTTAATAGATTATTTAGAATTATGGTTTATGAATGTTTAAAGTTGATTGGTTATTTTATCATGTTTATCTTGAGTGTTAACTCCTGAACCTGTGTTTGGATTTATGATCACTCTTTTTCTTCTTCAATTTTTATGTTGGAAATTCAAAAAAATGTTATTGAAAATTTTCAATAAATCATCATTAGTCTTAACATTGTAGTTTCCCCTAACAGATTGGTCAACAATATTTTCACCATATGAGGGAATCCCTTTATAGAATGTAACCATGAGAAGGTAGGATTGGATTTTATGATTTTGAAACTACCTAAGGAGATCCCTAAATCTGTCCCAAACTGTATAAAATGATTCTCTATCCTCTTGGGAAAAACTAGTTATTTTGGTTCTATATTCTCCTTTTTGTATTTGGGTGTAAAATTTCATTATGAATTAATTATAGACTTTATCAAAATTAAAAAGATTATCATTAAGACTCAAAAACTAGTATCGAGCATTCCTTTTAAGGATAATGAGAATCAATCTCATTTGATCTTCATTTTCTATGATTCCTAAAAGTGGAAGTTACTACAAAATGTTGTAAAAATATCTAATAAAGGATGAAGAGTCCTCATTAGAGAGTCCATTAAGATCATTCTGTATATAAATATGGAATTTTTTCAACTCATAGTTCTTGGCTCTATGTGTTAACCTAAATTAAGAAAGATTTCTTGAAACACGAGGGAGTATGAACTCCCTCCTACCAGGCTTGTCTATTTACTCTATGAATTAGGATGATATTATTGTGGATTATTGGTGGTAGAAACTATCCCTTCAAAATTCTCCATTTATGTTTTATTTTTCTTTGTATGTTTAGTTAGGTGTTTTTTAATTTCTAGGTATTTTCTTCTAGTCTAACAACTAAATATCTTGTGATCATACAATTTAAAGGACGTGTTAGAATTCAGTATAGATAATAGTGAACAATAACTCAAAACAAGAATAGAACTACGAAGTAACTATAGATGAAATCAACTAAAAAATTAAGCAAAAACAAAAAACAATATTATTTTAAATAGTTGAAACAAAATTAGAAGTTTTCAATTTTAATTGTTATAGTTTTCCTTTTATATGAAATTTTTTGGAAACATTTTTTTATGAAAAGTGGTTTCTTGAATCCTTTAGAAACAACAAATGAAAAAACATGACCTGATTGTCATTGAAATCGATTCCATGTTTAAAAATATATAACTCCAACTTACTACATTATAGTGTCTTGTAGGGTCGAACCCAAGGCAATGATAACAGTGAGATGAATGGCCAATTTTGTTCTCTAAAAACCACTTTATTGTCAGTAGGTGGGGCATTTTTTACTTTTTAAATTTTTATTATATATTTTGATGTATTATTTTTATGTGAAGTAATGGGAAAACAATATTTTACTTTGAAACTAATTCATAAACTACGATAATGATGAATAGACCAAATTAATGTGGAATAAAATTAGAATAGAAGACTAAGAAACTTCTCATATGGGAAAATATCAAGGTATCTAAATGTACTGGTTGAATAGGTAGAATCTTCATTTGTTTATAACAGAATCCCTAACCTATAAAAATGAGAAAATAATCTCCCTTGGTGGATTTTAATAAATAGGCTATGTGAATCTAGATGTTCACCACCACTATCATACTAATCGAATTAATGAAACTATAATTAATCATACTGATTTTATCCAGTTGTAATGAATTTTATATTTTGAAATGATATATTGTTCAAAATTTTTTCCAAAAGAACATGGAGATTTAAATTAGGTTCCTGAGGCATGAGAACTATTTGAAATCTATGAATCCTATTCAACTTAACCAATTAAATTTTCTTCATAATTTTAAGGAAATAAATGATGATGTGTAATGGCATCACCAACTGATTTAAATAAACTAAACTAGATCCATTTAGATGACAATAATATTTAATTCAAAAGATTATCCAATTATAGGAAAAATGATGATTAGAAGTATAAATTGTGATATGAGAAAAAAGTTCTCTATTACAGAAAAAAATTGACATTCTATTAGAACTCAGGTCTACAATAATAAATACTCCAGGTCTTCCTGCTCTCTTGAGAATCGAAGGAATGAAAAGTGTCAAATAAATTGGTCAGTGCCACCACCTTGTGGATAATTTTCTCCTATTTCATTATACTTTCATTCTATGGTTAGATACCCACTAACAACACTGAAATAGGTAGGTACATCTTTGTAAAAACACATACATGATTTTTTTCAATTCTATTATTATAATATTAGAAAAACCCATGTAACAAACTACACCCAAGTAGTTCCAATGAATTTGGTTGTGAAACCATCTTAAGCATGAATCTGCACTATGGGAAACAGAGATTGATTAGTTAATTAATAAAAATATGAGTATATATTTATGTAATTATTTATTTATTTAATGTGTCTATTAAAGTTTTAAAAAATATTAATAAAAAATATTAATTTATTTATCCAGTTTAAATTAATTATTATTATTATTTTATTTAAAAATCATTATTTTCATAAAATATTATTTTTATTAATATTTAAAGATCAAGATATTTTAGATTATTAAGTTAATTGATTATTTAAGATGTTATTATAATTTTTTTGTAAAATAATTAATTTTAATAATTAATATTTTTTAATTATAAATAATTATTTTATTTTAAAATAATATTATCTTTATAAACTATGATTTATATTTTTATTTTTATTTAATTTTTCTTTTTTTACATCCCATGTCTATCTTCTTTTAGACGGAACATAGTGTAAGGGTTCGTAGATTCGATAAGAAGACACCCTGGGTTCTTCTACTCAACAACACGATGACAATGAGAAAGGCTACAGCCATCTTCAACCTCCAGCGATGCCCCCCATGGAAGCTTCTCTAGTTGTGGCTTCCACCATTACAACAGATTGAGGACTCACAACATAGATTTGATGTGTCACAGATCAAGCGCACCATTGGGCGATAAGATGATATTCAATCATAATGGGGTAGTAGGTTGTATTAGAAATTTTCAACAATCACAATGGTGAAACTATTGATATGAGAGAGTATGCATCACATTAGTGGCTGCAGATTCATCGAGGTTTTGTTTCAGAGTGGGGTACAGATATGAGGATTTTATAATTATGATTTGTTTTAGTAAAACATCTCTTCTCGAGGTGGATAAAATAGGGGAGTAGTGACTTAAAAATTGATGATAGTGTTTTGTTGATCTAAAAGCGGTTTACGGTTTAGTAGAGATTTATTGAGTGATGGTGGGTTGTTTTGTCACCAGTGCATTGAGTTCTACCAGTGGGACATGATGAATGGTGAGTGGGAAATCCTGATGATGGATTCCATGTTGATTGAAGAATGGTGAGGGAAAAGATGGATGTAACTATGGTCGATTGTTGGCAGTGGCATGGAGGGTGAACAGTGTGACCAAGTAGACGAACAGTGACTTGCTTTGAGAAGGCAGGGCAATGATGGATTGTTGTGGGAAATGAATAGGGATAGTGACTTATTATGTCGGTGGGGTGGCTAAAATAGGGCAATAGTGACTCCTTAAGATACGGATGGAGAGTCTGGCATGCTAGATAACAAACTAAAATAACAATTAAATATTAAAAATTTATTTAAATTAATCTAATAAATAAAACATTAAACTATCAAAAATAAAAATTGTCATAAATTGAAGAAATTAATATTTAATAACTAAATTATTTAATAAAATATAAATAAAAATTTAAGTAAAATTTATTTACATAAGAAATTTAAATAATTTAATTGAACAACCAAAAAGAAATGAAAATTTTAAAATTGATTTTAAATTAGTAAATTGAATTAAAAGAAAAAAAAATTTAAACATGTAAATTACATTTCGAGATAAATTTATTTTATAAATTTATTATAAAAATAAGTCAATGTTGAACGAGTCAATTAAAATTTTAGATAATCATATGATGAAAATTAATACATAAATTAATCAATAAGGATATCTATATGTACAATTTTAGTGCAAGGAAGATTAATACCATGTAATTTTTTAATATAAAAAGTTTAAATACATAAATAGAAAATAAGATAAATTAATTAAAGAAATTTATATAAATACAAAAATAATTAAAAAAATGATTAAGAATAAATCTAATTATAAAATTATAAAAGTGTAATTATTTGGTGAAAGCTGAAAAATTAATTAACTAAAATAATAATCAAATAAATATATGTTGAAAATTTTGTAAAATTAACATCACACCATTTAGTATTGGTTATTTATTAGTGTGTGTCTTATTTCTGTTAGTTTACTTTTTTCTAATGGGTGAAATTATTCCCAACGTATTTTATTGAATCATGGGAACTAGTTTCTAACCTATAGGGATTGGGAATGCCCTTCATGCCATACCATGGTTGGGATGGGTGTCTGGTTAGATAAAACCGCATCATTGTTTGTGACATTACCATTATCCACCCCTTTCAATCCAATGGTATGTGAAAGATTCTCTTTTGTGTACATGTGGACTATCAAATCTTGATTAAAATAATAATCATTTTCGAAAATCATCCTCCCTGATAGTTATTATGATGGTTTTAATTACTATAAAGGACATTATTGACACTATTATTCTTGTATGATTATATTATATTATCTTTATTCTTAAATTTATATTCATTGTAAAATGATAATTTTGCTTATGCGTACATGTGGACTACTACTTCCAAGAAGTGAGGTGAATCATTTGTTATTTGCACTTTACATAGATTATAGTAAGGATACATTGAATGAATATATATGAAGTATATTATATATTAGTTTCCCTTTTACAGTGAATTATTATTTTACTTATTTTATTCCTTCATTCCAAAATTGAAAACAATTTTTCCATGTACATAAGTCATAACATCACCATGAATTATGTTATTGATTTTTCCATATTTATATTTTGTAGAAAAAAATAATATATATAATGAATAATTATGAAACTTATATAATGATTAAAATTATATAGATGACATAACCATGATCAAAGTAAAATCACTAGTACTACCAAACAAAAATTCTCATGAAATAAGAAAAATCATACACCTAGAAACATTCATTTTCCTAAAAAAATATTAATAAATTTGTGTTGAAATGTTATAAGGGGATCATGAATATTATGATAAGTACATATATTATTATAGTATAAAATTATAATAAATTTAAATTTGGTTTCTTTGATGTTAGATAAAATATGAAGGAATCTGATCTTGATGTAAGCGATTTATTTCAAAATCTAATTTTTCATTTGAATAGTTTATGATTATATTTCTGATGATGGAATTTAATGACCAGTCAATCAAGAATTCTGTGAATATTGTTCCCCAATATATATTTATAGAGATTAAATTTCTTAATTACATTTTACACACATTAAGATCTCAATATATATAAAATTTTGTTTTTAAGGAAAAAATGACATTATTTCACTATTCTTTCGAAAATCCTTTTTCATACATGTCCATGTTGTCAAAAAATGTATTCATGATTATATATTATTTTTATGTATTTTTTAATTTAATTTATAAAAAAATTTAAATATTTAAAATATTTTTAGAAATAATATTTTTGCCATTTTTCAAATAAATTTCTTTTGAATTTTGATGAAATTTTAGAATGAATAATTTCTTTAACATACACGAAATAAACAACTTTTCCTACCATCATGACCACTCAATTATTTTAGTATTACATTATTATTTTCCATAGTTATTTTCAATGAAATTTCTTTGTATAATGTTTTATGAAATTTTTTATATTAAACAATTTAATTAAAATGAAAAGGCTATTTTACTTATGAAATATTTCATGTGACCTTAAAAATGAATTATCAATTAATAAAATTTATTTTTAGGTTAATTATGATTTAATTTGATTATGATAAAATGATCGTGGATATCTCCCTTATTTACCCTTTTTCATAATTCGATCTTTCCCTTTTTATGTTTTATTTTCCCAATGGTATAAAAAAACTTTTTAATATGCTATGTCTCATAATGGTCCTAATTATGATTGACTATGTGGGTGATGATGTAGATTATTTAAAAAATATTTTTTTCATGTATTTGTGTTTCCAAATAGACTAAACCTAATGAATTATATCATATATCACAATTTAATATATTTAATATTAATCTACTAGATATTATATTCATGTTGGAATGTATGGGTCTCTATAATCGGTATTAGTGAAAGGTTTTGGAATCTAGTATGAGAAAAGATAATTGGAAAACAATAGTATAATATTCTGTTTTAATAAATGTAAAAAGTTATTATAAATAAAGGATCATGATTTTCTGAATAAAAAAATCCATGTATGATACTACACATTGACGTGGATAGAGAAAACAATCATCTAGGTTCAATAACCTCAAAAAATGTTTGTCTAGTATATCTCAATCATCATTTTGCGGCATGGTGAGTGTACACATACAGAATCCCAGTTTTAAAACTCATTGGGATATGATTGGGTAAATTAAAAAATTTTATATAGACCATCATGATGTATTTTAATTGATGATAATCATGGTTGGCCTAGGTAAAACAAATTTTTTCATATATTAAAAGACTATGTAATTATTTGGGCATCCAATAATGGATTTATCAAAATTATGTGTTTCTCATTATTATTATTGTTATTAAAATAATTATTTCTATTTTTAGTCAATGGATAGAACATAGAGGTGTTATGTTAATGAAAAATGTGACAGAAAATCGTATTAATGTTCTCTTGAACAACAGAAAGTTATGGTATATGTAATAAAAAATAAGGTTGTTATGATTACACAATGTTCTCAATCCATGAATCTTGTTGAGATTCAAAATGTGAAAAGGAGTGATAAATATTTAGTTCATCCCATCAAAAGTATCACATTAAATTTTTTCAGTGGATATTCCAATCCAATAGTTGATAGTTAATGGATCAATACCATTAAAATATATATTTTTTGTCTTGTATTTTTTATTATAATAAAAGTTTATTTTGTGTATCTATCGTTTTTAATGAGACGCCGATAAATAGTTGAGTCTCAACATGAACATGAGAAAATGGGAAAAAATAATCTCCAAAAAGTGATTTCTGTTTGAAGTTTATTTTTTTAATAATTACATTACTCATATTAGTCATATGTAAATGGATAATGGATTCGTGGAGCTATGGGGGAATAATAGTGAATCCATTATTGTATTTGAGTAAAATTGCACTAGACATATGATGTAAGATTATTGAATTATCACTAAACAAGGAATTAATATAGATCAATTACTTATTATCATTAAATAAACTCTTTGATGGGAATTAACCATAATGGACAAAAATATTAATACAGAAATCATTTTATAGGAAACAAAATATTAAATGTTGATTAGAGTTACTCATTAATCTCGTGTTATTTATAAGAACAAATAGAATTCAATGGAAATTTTTGTATCAATAATCAGGAAGGGAAGAAGATGATCTTTACATTTTTCATGATGAGTACAAGGATTCATTGTGTAAATTGTATTAATGGGAGTGATAAATGTTTTTATTGGTGAAAGTATGGTCATCAGTCAATTAAATACCAAATTTATGGGAATAATTAATCCAATGATTGATGAAATGAACTATATAATTCACCATGAACTAATAATTATTTCAATAGTATAGATGATTGAAATTATGAAAGCTGGTTCCCAAACCTGATCGATAATGATGATGATCGATGTTTACAACCACTTAATCCTAGACAAATGGTTGATCTCGTGTAATAAATATTTCTGAGGAGAGGAATGATAAATATAGGGTGAAAGGTACACATACCATCCAAAATATAACAAATAATATCATTTTTTATACTTGATATACCTACTATTAAATATATACTGATTTTTTTAAGGGTATAAAAATATCACCTTAATGATTAGATGGTGAATTGGTAGTGAAAACCCCTATTATTTAGACGATATCGTCTTATGTCTTTGATTATTCTCTAGTTTTTTGGGGAATATTTTTCCTTAAAATATTGTTTCTCTCACTGTAGTTTATTGTGTTGTTATCTTAGTCCTTGATTGGATTTCATTAAGATTATACCATATCAGTTGATAAGGTATGGATTTGATGGTTGATATTTTAAAACAATGTATGATCATTTAGTAGTTTGATGATAAATAATAACTTCAATTGGAAATAAAATCTATTAAATAGCTGTTAGTTTAGTGGTAATGAATATAGCTAACTAAATTATTACAATTATAGTTATCTGTTTATTAAAAATATAATAATAATCATTATAAAAATAAATTTTTTCTGAAATGCTTTAATTTTTATAAAATATGGTTTAGTCATTCATTGTGCACTAAAATTATAAATAATATTGAACACTGTTATAAAATTTATTGGATAAAATATACTTCATTTTTTAATTCATCATATCATCATTATATTAGGCTTCAGTTTTGGGATTTTTTTTTGTTATAGTTCATTTTCAATAAATAATGACAAATACAGAATTTTAATTGAACACTACCTTTTCAATTAAATTATATAAAAAGCTAAATTTAAATTTAAATTTTTTTCATAGTAAAATTTGTTCAATTATATAGCTATGAATAAAATTTAGTTTATTAGATTTTTTGAATTAAATATTTATATAAAAAAATTGTAATCTTTTGAAAATTTTACCTTTTATAACATGATTTCTTATCTCATCAGTGAAATTAAATTTAAATTAATTTTTTCACTAATGTGAATAGATTTTTTCCAAATGGATTCCAAATTTAGAATTAGAATAATTTTAAAATATGATAACTTCAATTTAAATTTTTTCCAATATTAATATTATAATCATTAGAAATTACTTATCACGGTTAAGGTAATAATAGATTTTCTAGGGGTTGAACAATAAAAATAGGGGTTATGTGACCAAAAAACAAGAATAAAATATATTTTATAGACATATATAAAGCCTATAATTTATATGTATATATATTAATTAATTTTGGATGCGTTTTTAATTTACAAATCTTGGTTACACATTTTTAATTTCAAAATATACTGGCGTGCCACTCACCTCACTTATAAAAATACACTTAATCCACTCTCCTAAACATAATATTATCCCCTTTTTGATTCTTCCAAGAGCTTCCAAAATATCATAAAAATTCCATAATTTAATTATATAATCCTCAGTTTGGGAATAAATTCAATGTATGAATGATTTTTGGGCTATCCTAAGGAGGTTACTTGAAGAAGATGTAACATCCTACAATGAGTTTTTTTATTTTATTCTTCCTCCACCTCTTTCAATTATTTTGAAAAAATAAAAAATTAATTAGTTAATTATCATTCATATAGTAAGATTATTTAATGTTAACGTAATGACTAGCTACCATCCTCACTACCATCAAATGGGTTACCAAATCATCATTCATGTGTATAGTGGACTATCACCACGAGAAGAAATGTCACTCATTTTTCTATAGAAAACTCACAATGTTGGTTACGATAATTGATATAAAGAACATATATTATAAATATAACATAATTATAAATTTTGATTCATTATATCAGATATAACTTTTGAAATTCCATTCTGTTTGAGACAGAGTAACATTGCTCGTGAGTACGATGGACTACTGACACACAGAGGGATGCGATTCATTTTTCACTAACCCTTTACAGGGAAGGTGATAAGGATAAAATTAATTAAAATATGTGTCATTTAAAACATAATTATTATATTTCATATATATTTACCACAATTAATGATAATATTCCCTCTTTTATTCTTAACTTATAACTCACATAAATATGATTACATCATTTGTGTACGTGTGGACTACCAACTTCACTAACTGATATGACTCACTTTTCATCACCACACAAAATAGAATCTATATATAAGAATATATAAAGAATGAAAGAAATAATTTATTTATATTATTATTATTATTATTATTTAATGATAAATTATAACTTCACTCTATTCCATTATGATTATTGAAAAACAGAAACAATGCCCATGAATACGTGTTACCTAACATCTCTATAAACATAACATTATTAATGTCTCAATAACATATTTCATGGTTGTTGTTAAATGTATAATTGATATATAAATATTTTAATTTTTTCATTATTAGTATTCTAGATTTGGTTAAACAATTATATATTCACAAGAAATAAAATATTCATAACAATGAATGAATGAGAAAACAATGAGATTAACAACCAAAACAATGAAAATAATTAAAAAAATTAATCAAAGTGTGATAAAATGTTATAAAAGTACCAAATATGGTATTATAAATAATAATATAGATATATTATAAGTTAATAACTTGATTAAACCCATTATAAATATTGTTAATGAATTATAAACTAAAAAGGAAGCATACGGTAAGGGATTATGTCTCAATTTCCATCCATTAAGGCACATTTGTATGTTACGCACCAATTATAATTATATAGTGTATATATAACCCATTGACCTATAATATAAAAGTTACTTAACATGTAATTTTATTTTATCATCAAATTTTAATTACTTCATCCAATGGGATTTTATTTAAATGTTTCCATGTAGAAAAGAATTTCATAACTCAATGTCTTTTCATTAGGTTACATTACTTCATCATCATCATTGATATACAAATATTATGTGTGAAATGGATTCTGATTATATTATTTTTCATTTAAACATATTTTAATATTATTTAATTTTGATACCTATAATATATTCATGTATTTATTCTCACTTAATCATTATGATCATTTTAAGGGTTTATTTCACAATCTCATTATAATCAAGATTGTTGGTTATTTAATTTCAGTTTAAAGAAATTAACATTTCCTAATAAAAACATTTTATTTTATTCTATTATAATTATTTAATATATTTTAAATTAATATTACCATTTTCTAATATTTTTTACCTATAATTTTTGAGAAATTCGTTTTCAAAAAATATAACATCATCTCTCTCTTATATTTGAGATAAGTTTCTCTCTACGATCAGAGATATATTTTCTTCCAAAACCATGTTTACATTTTTCTTGAAAAATGTTTTAAAACATTATAAAATGATTTATTACAAAAATTATTATGGTTTTTTCATATAAAAATATTTTATGGAAGGAATCACCATGTTGTTTTCAAAACATGTATTTTTTTTTTATAAAAAATGGGAATGGAATAATTTTTAACATAATTGTTTTTTATAGAGATTAAAATCATCATGACCACATAACGATTCCAATATTGTTTTATAATATTACAATGTTAAAATAAATAATATTATTTTCAAAATTTTGTGTGATATTTTATTTTTAAAAATTTATTTTCAAAATGAATATGATACTTTCCTTAAGAATTTATTAATAATCTCATTAGGGTATCTCTATTCATCGATGAAGAAAACCACTTATTATTACACCAATTAGTATATGTTGGATAGATAATGTCCTAATTATTTTTATTTATTGTTTATGACCAGTTTAACAAAGTAATATATTAAAAATCACATTCAGGATTAAATTTTTTAGACATTCACTATCCCGATAAATATTTACTTACCTGTGATCCATGGACATTAAATTTACCCTAAATATTCATATGATTTATCAAGAATATGTTAATTTTTTAAACAATATATCAAAAATAAATATAGTTTTCTACATTGAAATTTATTTATATATCGAGGGAAATATTAATAAACATGTATTCTTAAACCGATATTGATATTTGTAGATAAGGCATATTTTTTGTGAATTAAATTGATTATTTTATATCTGAAGAATAATTTTGGCACACTGTCACTGGTGGGGTCCGATTAATGATAACCCCTTGATGCATCGAAATGGCTCATGATACAAATAAGATGGATATATGTAGTTCAATGGGTTTATACCCATCTATTTGAAACATTAACTATAGTAGATATAGATAGTAGAGGTATTCTTGATGCATGAGAACATGACATCCAATAATTAATTATCTCCTTTATTTAGAATTTATTTACTATTTTTATCTATGACATTTTCACAATATTATTATCTCGGGATTCATTACATTATCAGTTTATTAGTTTAATTGAATTTTGATTTAGTTATTTACCTTTCTATATTGATTATTCCATAAAAAGATACGATAATAATGTTATTTCTTATATTGATTGGGAATTAATTTATATATATATCCATTGATTAAGATAGTCAATTAGTTAAATGGAATTTGTGTTTAGATATTGAACTTTTCATTATCGTTCATTCATTTTTTTATTATGATTAATTTACTCATGAAATCTTATCTTGTACTTAAACCATATTTGTTTCATTTCCCATATATTCAGTGAAGTGCACTATAATTTATGTGGAAGGATATGGTATTGGTAATAATTCCATTCTATAAAAAAGTTATTCTTTATTTTTTAAAATTAAATGAAATACTAATGTATATGTATATCTTAAAAAGAGTACTAAACTATTCCGTCCTTTAGGAAGTGATTCCTTGTATGTTCTTTCAATCTAATAGAGTAGACACTAACTCTGGGTTACTAGGTTTTAGGACATTACAACTTGTATTAGAGTAATCTTAGTATAAACCATGGGAACTAGATATTAGAAAACATGGACTAGGAATCATAATATTATGATGGAAGGTCATGATAGGTATAGAATAATATCCTAATGTTTTGTTAAGATATACATTATGTGGTTTTCTAAAAATACATACCTGTATGGATTCTACATGTGGTTGTGGTTCTGACATAGATGTACCTAGGGGTAAAAACATATAAGAGGGATCATTGGGCATGACCCAATCATCACATGGTACATGAAAATGAGTCATAATGCACACCTAGTTTGAGAATACCAGTGTATATGATTAGTATAATTTACATTTTCATTAAAAACATTATTATGTATTTGAAAATAGAAATATCACCCAAGAAATAATTTTTATATTTATGATATTGTCTATGCATAAATTTTTATATTTATGTTATGTATTTCTCTATTTATAGAGATATACATTATTTTTGAAATGAAATGATCAAAACTAGTGTGTGAAGTCATTTATCAATGTTTATTTTAATAATAAATGGTAACCATGTCAATTAACGTAATCGAATAAGTAAAAATTTTCATTTCATTGATGGGATTAAGACAATATTTCATACAATCTTGAGTCCCAAACATTCTCATCATATGAGGACATAATATCATGTTCTAACAAGATAGATAATGAATTATCTATGCATTATGGGATCAAAAGGAATTAAGATAATAAGAGGGTGAAATGGAAAAATATGGATGAATGGAATAACGGATAGGTGGATTTTCAACCATGTGATAATTATGGAGGGAAACGCATTGGTATATTCATAAAAGAAAAATAATTTTAATAATTGTTTTGAGAGAAATGACACCATGTTTATGATTTCTATGGCATTGAAACGATTAAAATGTTCAATGATTTATTTCAATAGAGATGAGGAACTAGGTAATTGAATCCCCCATGTGTCAAAAGAATATATCTCAAAATAATATAAAATATCATTTTCAATATGTTTATATTTCCATAGATGATGTGGAATGATTAATGTGATCTTATTAGGATTCCAGTGTTATTTCATTTTAGTATTTTATCATGATTTAAGTTTATATGAATTATGAGATATATAAGGACTGTACTACAGTACATTTTAACTAAAGATTTTATATTATTATGTTAATTTATTATTTAATATGTTATTATAATTGTATTATAAAATTATTAATGTTAATAATTAAAATTTATTAATTATATTTAATTATTTTATTTTAAAAGTATATTATATTTAAAAACTATGATTTTTATTTTTATTTTTATTATTTTTCTTTTTTTACTTCTCTATTTCTATCCCGTTTTCCATGGCACATAGAGGAAGGGTTTTTGGATTCGGTCAAAAGACCCTCTAGCTTATTCTTATCCACAACACGATGACAATGAGCAAGGCTACGACCAGCTTCGACCTCTAGCAGTGACCCTCATGGAAGATTCTCTAGTTGTGGATTCCACCATTACGGAAGATTGAGGACTCACAACATATATTTGATGCATCACAACTCAAGTACACCTTTTGGTGGAATTAGGGGATTTGTTCATCATAGGGTTTCAGGCTGCAGTAGAAATTTTCATCATTCACGAAGGTGAAACTTCATATATAAAAGAGGGGGAATCACATCGGTGGCTTCAAATTCTACGAGGTTTTGGTTTCCATGGGTGGTTCAGATATGAGGATTCTAGAATTATAATTTTCATTAGTGAAACATCTCTTCTAGCAGTGGATGAAATAGGGGACCAGTGACTAAAATATAGATGATAGTGTGTTGTTGATTTAAAAGATTTTTATGCTTCGGTAAAGATTTGTTAGGTGATTTTGGGTTGTTTTGTCACCAGTGGATTGAGTTCCACTAGTGGGACATGATGAATGGTGATTGGGAACTCCAGATAAAGTATTCAACATTGAATGTGGGATGGTGAGGAAAAAGATGGAAGTTACTATGGTTGAACGGTGGCAGTGTCAAAGAGGTGGAACAGTGTGACCATGTAGATGAATGATGACTTGATGTGAGAAGGCAATGCAATGATGGTTTTATGTGGGGAATGAATAGTCATAGTGACTCATTATGTTACCTGTAAAATAAAGGAGGGGTGGCTAAAATAGGGGAACAGTGACTCGTTATGTCACCGTTGGACAGTCTGGCACATTAGAAAACAAAATGAAATAACAATTAAATATTAAAAACCTAATTATATTAATCTAATAAATAAAAAATTTAATTATTAAAAATAAAAATATATAAAAATTAATTTAATTAATGTTTAAAAACTATATTTCTAATTAAATTATAATTTAAAATTAAAGTAAAATTGATTTACATAAGAAATTTAAATAATTTAATTGAACAACCAAAAAGTAATGAGAAAATTAAAATTGATTTTAAATTAATAAATTGAATTAAAAGAAAAAACAAAAATAAAGGTTGTACATTATTTTTCTATATAAATTTAATTATAAAATTTATTATAAAAATAATTCAATGGTGAATGAGTAAATAAAAATTTTAGATAATTACATGATGACAATTAATTAATTAATTAATCAATAAGGATATCTAGATGTAAAATAATTATGCAAGGCATATTAATAACATGTAACGATTGGCTATATAAAAATTAAATTCCTAAACACTAAATAAGATAAATTAATTAATTAAAATTCTATAAATAAAAAACCAATTAGAGAAAAATTATTAAAAAATTAATCTAATTATAAAAATTTAAAAGTGTAATTATTTTGTGAAAACCTAAAAATTAATTAACTAAAATAATAACAATCAAATTGAAAGATGTGTAAAATTATGTAAAATTAAGTTCACACAATTTGGTTTTGGTTATTTATTAGTGAGATTTTTATTTCATGTAGTTGTTTATGTTTTCCAAATGGGTGAAATTGTTCCCAAGGAGTAATATTTAAACACGGTCACTAGTTTTCTAGCCCCTGGGGATTGGGAATTACCTACAAGCCATAACATGGTTGGTTCGGGTTTCCTATTAGATAACACACCATATTAGTTTGTGACATTATCATTATCCACCCCTTTCAATATAATGGGATGTGAATGTTTCGCTTGTGTGTACATGTGGACAATCAAATCTAGATTAACATAAAATTCATTTTTGAAAATCATCCTTCACTGATAATTATTATGATGATTTTGATTACTATAAATGACAGTATTTATATTATTATTCTTCTATGAGTATAATGTATTATCTTCCATCTTACACTTATATTCATTTGAAAATGATAATGTTTCTCATGCGTACGTCTGGACTACTAATTCCTAGAAGGGAGGTGAATCATTTTTTATTTCCACTTTACATGGAATATAGTAAGGATACATTTAATGAATATATATGAAATTTATTATATATCAGGGACCCTATAATGGTGAATTATTATTAATATTTCTTCTAATCCTTCCTTCCAAAAGTGAAAACAATTTTCCCATGTACTTACATCATTCCCTTTCCATGAATTATGTAATTGATTTTTCCTCATTTATATTTAGTGGAAAAAATTAAAAATGTATATAATGTATATTTATGATATATATATATAATGATTAAAATTTTGTATATGACATAACCATGATCAAAGTATGTGCAGTAAAACAACCAAAAAATAATTCTGATGAAATAAGAAAAATCATACACACATAAACATTCATTTTCATTATGAATTATTAATAAATTTGTGTTGAAATTTTATAAGGGTGTCAGGAATATTATGATAACTATAGATATTATTATAGTATAAAATTATAATAAATTTAAATTTGGTTTATTTGATGTTAGATCACATTTTTAAATAATATCATGTTGATGTAATTAATTTATTTCAAAATCTTATTTTTATTTAAATTTTTTTTATTAAGTTTCCGATGATGGAATTTAATGACCCATCAATCAAGAATCCAGTGAATCTTATTACCCAATATATATTTATAGATATTAAATTTCTTAATTCCATTTTAGTCTCATTAGGAATTCAATATATATAAATAATGATTGTAAGAAAAAATTACATTATATCTCTATTCTTTCAAAAAATCCTTTTTCATACATGTCAATGTTTTCAAAAAAATGTATTCATGATTTTTTAGTATTATTATTTCTTTTTTATGTCATTTTGAAAAATTATTTAATTATATAAAATATTCTTATAAGGAATATTCTTGTCATTTTTCAAATGAAGTGGTTTTGATTTTTTCTGAAATTGTGAAATGAATCATTATTTTAACAAATTTGAAGAAAACAAAATTTCCTACCATCATGACCACTTAATGATTTTATGATTACATTATAAATTTCTATGGTTATAATCAAATAATTTTAATTATATAATATTTTATGAAATTTTTGAATTATACAATTGATTTTAAATTGAAAAGAAAATTTTGCTTATGAAATATTTCATGTGATCTAATAAATGAATTATCAATTAAGATTAAATAATTTTAGGTTAATTATAATTTATTGTGGTTATGATAAAATAATCATTGATATCTCCCTTATTTTCCCTTTTTGAGAATTCGAGCTTTCACTGTTTTATGTTTTATTTTCCCAAGGGTATAATGAAATGTTTTAATATACTATGTCTCAAAAGGGTCTTATTTATGATGGACTAAGTTGGTGATAATGTAGATCATCTATAAAATATTTTTCCTTGTATCCATGTTTCTAAATAGACTAAACATGATGAATTATATCATATATCACAATTTTAAGTAATTAATATTAATCTACTAAGAAATAATATTTATGATGGAATGTTTGGGTTACTATAATTGGTATCGGTGAAAGGTTTTGCAAACTAGTATAAGAAATCATTATTGACAAACAATAGTATAATATTATGTATTGAGAAATGTAAAAAGTTATTATAAATAAAAGAGAAAGGTTTTCTGAATTAAAAAATCCATGTAGGATACTCCACATTGACGTGGTTGGGGAAAACAATCATTTTGGGTCAATAACCACAAAATTGTTTGTTTAGTATATCTAGGTCATCATTCAAGGGCATGGTGAGTGTAAACATACTAAAAAATAGGTTTGAATCTCATTGTGATATGATTGGGTTAATTAAAATTTTATATATGGACCATCATGAAGGTTTTTAATTGATGATAATCATGGATGGCCCTGGTAAAACATATGACTTCATAGATTAAAAGACGGTGTAATTATTTTGAAATCCAATAAAGGATTTGTCAACATTAGGTTTTTCCATTATGATTATTATTACACAAATAATTCTCTCTAGTTTTTAGTCATTAGATAGCACATGGAGGAGTTATGTTAATGCAAAATGTGGCATAAAATGGAATTAATTTTCTCCTAAACAACAAAAAGTTATGGTATCTGTAATAAAAAATCATATAGTTATGATTACTCAATGTTCCCAATCCAGGAATCATGTTGATCATCCATATGTGAAAAGGAGTGAAAAATATTTAGTTGATCCCATAAAAAGTATAAAATTAACTTTTTTAGTGGATATTCCAATCCAATAGTTGATAATTATTTGATCGATACAATTGAAAAATGTATTTTTCGTTATATAGTTTTTATAATAATAAACATTTATTCTAGGTGTCTATCTTTTTGAATAATAATAACATAAATCATTGAGTCCCTTCATGAACATGAGATAATGGGAAAAAAATAATCTCCAAAGAGATATTTGAGTTTGATGTTTATTTTTTAAATAATTACTTTACTCATATTCCTTATATGTAAATGGATAAGGGATTCATGGAGCTATGGGGGAATAATGATGAATCCATTATTCTATTTGAGTAAATTTTTTCTAGAACTATGAGGTAAGATTATTGTATTATCACTAAACAAGGAATTCATATATATCAATTACATACTATCTTAAAATAAACTCTCTAAAGGGATTAACCATAATGGAAAATAATTGTTATAAAGAAATCATTTTATGTTCTTCAAAATAATAAATGTATATTGGAGTTACCCATTAATCTCGTGTTTCTTATAAGAAAAAATTTAATTAAATGGAAATTATTGTAACAAAAATCATAGTGGGAATAAGGTGATCATTACATTCTTCTTGATGTGTTGAAGGATTCATGGAGTAAATTATATTGATGGGATTGATAAAAGTTTTAATTGGTGAAAGTAAAGTCATCAGGCAATTGAATACAAAATTTATGGGAATAAGTAATACAGTGATTGATGAAATGAACTATATAATGCACCACCACCTATTAATTATTTCAAATGTATAGAGTACTGTAATTATGAAAAATGATTCTCAAAACTGATGGATAATGATGGTAATTGATGTTGGCAGCCACTTAATCCTATAGACAATGGTAAATATCATTTAATAAATATTTATGAGAAGAGGATTGATAACCTTGGGGTGAACGGTACATATACCATCCACAATATAACTAATAATATCTTTTTTTATGCTATATCTACCCACTCTTTTATATCTACTGATTTAGTTATGGGTATACAAATAACACCTTAATGAATAGATGATGAATTATTAGGGAAAATCCCTATTTTTTATATGGTCACATCTTATGCATTTGATTCTTCTCTAGTTTGTTTTTTGGGGAATATTATTTCTTAAAATATTGTTTCTCTCACTATAGTTGATTGTGTTGTTATCTTAGGCCTTGATTGGATTTCATTAAGGAAATTCGGTATTAACTGATAAGGAAGAGATCTTATGGTTGATATTATAAAACAGTGTATGATCATTTAGTATATTGATCATAAATAATAACATCAGTTTGAAATATAATCAATTATATAGGTCTTGATACTAATTCAGGGGGAGGGGGTTATCTAATATAAGTTGTGAAAAATATAAAATTAACAATATTTCAATTATGTGGGATTAATTTATGGATTGGTAGGAATATTTAATAGTATTAAAACAAATCACATGGTTGATTTTATAATATAAATCCTACTTGGGGATACAAATAATTAAATATCTCCATATAAAATAGCCCTGACTGAGTTACAATAGTTAATGAAGAAACACACTTACAATCTCAAAAAGGGATTCATTCCACTAAGTGATACTCCATGGGGTGAAAAAATTATTTTTTTATGAATAAATATAGATCAATAAGAATATACATTGATTATATAGAACATCAAAATATCATATTCACCTTTCTGATGTCATGTTTTACTATAAAATTAAATCTCAATAATTTTCGATGATAGGAATTTGTTTTTGATATCATCAATTGAGGATGAAGAATGTTGAAATACAAATGATAATATACCAAAGAAGATATGAAAACTATGAATTATAGTGATTCCATTTAGAATTACTAAATCCAACTTAGTCTTCATGGATTTGATGAATAGATTATTTATAAGTTACACTGGTCATTTTATGTAAGCGTTTATATATTATATTATTATATATTTATATAAAATGTAAGATCATGAATATTAGTAGATTATTGTACCAAAGACCCAAATGATAGATAATGTGGTTGAAAAATTGTAGAATACTGAATTTTGGAAGAAAAAAATTTCATTTTAGGGTCAAATAATATCAAGAGATGGTATATCAGTGGAATCATAAAATATTTTAATTATTTAAGATCAACATAGAATAACCACTATTATTGGTATCCATTGTTTTCTTGTTTTCTGGATATTATCTATGCTTGGTGGATAATTTCTCACAACTGTCTAATCCACTCACATTGTTAACTCACGAGGGAGAAAAGTACCACTGGATAAATAAATGTGAGAAATATTTAAATAATGTAATTATAAGGTTTGTAAAAACATTTGTTCTTACACTATGATAGATTGGATATGGGTTTATAATCATTATATATTCATTAATGATATATTAATAGTGACTAATATGCATCCTCATATAGAATGATATGGTGAAGATAATTATACATAATAATAGAGGGATCATAAAAACATTATCCACCTAATTGTTTGGAGTTAGTTGTGGTATTTTTTCATTAAATTTATAAAGTCACCTTTTAAAATGAGGAAATTATTAAATATTAAAAATGAATTCAATAGAATATGTGCAATGAAACCACAATCATAAACAACCAATGAGATACATTTCATTAAATAAAATCTTTTTAATAGCTTGTGGATCACGCTATCTCGAGTCAGAATGAACTATAACAGTGTACTCCATTATAACATTGCCATTAATTAATTTTTTGGGAATAATACTAACTACATTAAGACAATTATATTTATATATTTATTAAAAATAAAATAATAATCATTTTAAAAAGAAATGATTTTTTATATGCATTATTGTTTATAAAATATGGTTTAAAAATTCATTGGACACATAATTTAAAAATAATATTTATCACTTTTATAAAATTTATTGGAAAAAATAAAATTCATTTTTTAATTCATCATATCATCATTATATTAGGGTTAGGTTTTGGGATTTTTTTGTAACGGTTCATTTTTCAACAAATAATGACAAATACGGAATTTTATGTGAACACAGCCTTTTCATTTAAATTATTTATAAAGATAAATTATAATTTAAATTTTTCTCATAGTAAAATTAATTCAATAATATAGCTATAAATAAAATTTAGATTATTAAATTAGTTTTGGGATGTAATTTTTATATAAATTTTTTTAATCTTCTCACATTTTTATCATTGCAAACATGATATCTAATTGCGTCAGCGAAATTAAATTTAAATTCATTTTTTCACCTATATGAATAGATTTTTCAAAATGGACTACATATTTGGAATAAGATTAATTTTTAAAATTTGACAAATTGAATTTAAATTTTTACTAAAATGAATAGTGAAATCATTTGAAATTATTTATCACGGTTAATGTAATAATGAGTTTACTGGGGGTTAAACAATAAAAATATGGGTTAAGTGACCAAAAAACATTAATAAAATATATTTTCTAGACATATATAAACCCGAGAATGTGTACATATCTATAATAATTCATTTTGGAAGATTTTTTAAATTATAAATAATTCTTACACCTTTTTCTTTTCCAAACATACAAGTGTGCCACTCACCTCACCTATAAAAATACACATACTCTCCTTTCCTAATCATAATATAAAATCCATTTGAATCTTTTATGACCTGAAAAAATTACTTAAAAAATTACTTAATTTAATTATATAATCCTTTGTTTTGGAATTAATTCAACGTATGAATGATTTTTGGGCTATCATAAAGAGGTTACCTAAAGAAGTTGTAGTATCCTACAATGAGTTTTTTTTTATTTTATTCTTCTTCAACGTCTTTAAATTCTTATGAGAATATAAAAATTAAATAAAATCATTATATTACATGTATAATGATTATTTAATTACAATTTAATGTCCAACAACCATCCTCACTACCATCAAATGGGTTACGAAATCATCATTCATGTGTACAGTGGACTACCACCTCGAGAACCAATGTTGAACATTTTTCCATTGAAAACTCACACAGATGGGTAAGAGATGGATATAAATAATATATATTATAAATTTAAAATAATTGTAAACTTTTATTGATTATATCATAAATAACTTTTACATTTATATTCTATTTGGGATAGAGTATCATTGCTCGTGAGTACGATGGACTACTGCCTCAAAGAGGGATGTGATTCATTTTTCACTAACCCTTTACATGGAAGGTGATCAGGATAAAATTAATTAAAATATGTGACATATAAGACATAATTATTATAATTGATATATATTTACAACAATTAAAAGATAATATTCCATCATTCAATCTTAACTTATAACTCACATAAATTTGATAACATCATTTGTGTACGTGTGGACTATTGGCTCCACCAAAGGATATGGCTCAATTTTCATCACCACACAAAATAAAATCTGTATATAAGAATATATAAAGAATGAAATATTTTATTTATGATATTCTTATTATTAATATTATTTAATGATAAATTATAACATAACTCTATTCCATTTTGATTATTTAAAAACAGAATCAATACCAATGAATACGTGTGAACAACCTTCTATATGATCATAAAATTATTCATTTCTCAAAAACATATTTCATGGTTGTTATTAAAAGTATAATTGATATATAAATATTTTAATTTTTTCATGAATATTATTATAGATATGGTGAAACTAATCTATTTTCAAAAGAACTATAATTTTCATAACAAATAATGAATGAGAAAACAAGGAGATTAACAACCAAAACAATTAAAAAAATTAAAACGGATTAATCAAAGGGTGATAAGATGTTATAAAATTATCAAATATGGTATTAAAAATAATAATATTGTTCAATTATAAGTTAATAACTTGGCTAAACCAATTATAATTGCGGTTAATGCATTTTAAAATAAAAAGTAATCATGTAGTAAGGGATTAGGTCTCAATTTCCTACCACTGAGGCACATTTCTATATTATTCGCCAATTATATTTATATATTGTATATACAACCCACTGACCTATAACATCAATATCTACTAACAAATACACTAATTTTATCTTTCAATTTGAATTATTTCATCAAATGGGATTTTATTTAAATGTATCCACGTGGAAATGAATTTCATAACTCAATTTCTATTCATTAGGTTATATTACTTCATCATCATAATTGATATTGAAATATTACGTATTAAAGGGATTCTGATTATAATATTTTTCATTTAAAAATATTTTAATATTATTTCATATCGATTCCCATAATCGATTCATTTATTTATTCTCACTTAATCATTATGATCATTTTAAGTGTTTATTTCATAATCTCATTATAAACAAGATTTTTTTGTTATTTAATTTTAGTTGAAGTAAATTACCATTTACTAATAAAAAATTTTAATTTTTTTATATTATTATTATTTAATATATATTAAATTAATATTACCATTTAAAAATATTTTTTCTATAATGTTTGAGAAATTCGTTTTCAAAAAATATCACCTCATTTCTCTATTTTGTCGGATATATGTTTTTTTTGAAAAAAGTGGTGACATGAATTGTTCACCCAATTCATGCCCCAAGGAAATTTTTTAAAAACAAAATTAGCATTACAAACATTAGCTGCAATGAATTTACACAGCCAGAATTTTGAGAATTAAAAACAAAGACATACCAAGAAAGATCCATTAAAGTCATGTGATGCACTGTAAAGAGGGGACACCGCCATTCCATCTGGAAGGGGTGAAACTGGAAGCTCAAATCAGTTCTGTTTGTAACTGATCTTCTGAAGTGATTCTTGACGTTGCTTCTTTATCCACATGAAAAACATCTCTCCCATTGTTTTCAACTCTTCTATGATCTCCAAAGACTGTATTTTCCATGGGGTTTCCAAAAATCCACTATCTGGAGAGTTTCTAATGGAAATTGCTTCTCAATCAACTCAATCATTGTCCATCACGCGGCTTTACAGGTCTAATTGAAAAAAAACTGGAATGGAACCTGACAAAGTCCTTAGAGCACTGAGAGAACCAATTAGTAATCAAATCAAGTAAACTTTTGGACAAAAAATCTGTTGAGAGCGTTGACCAGCATTGCAACATAAACTTTAAATTTAATCACAAGATGCAGTGAACGGTTTTAACATAGAGAAAATAGGTTCATACCAGTATGATACCAGAAAAACAACATCACCATCCTGAAGGAGATAATGCAGTGCAAGATTCCAGCATTGAAACATCTCATTCCAGAATTGCAACAAAAGGAGATCACGTAGTTCCAGACATTACATCATCTCCCTACATTATTCATACAATAAGAGCACAATTGGTATATTATGGATAGATAATATCCTAATTATTTTCATTTATATTTAATGATCAGTTTAACCCTGGAATATATTAAAACACACATTCATGATTTAATTTTTTAGACATTCACTATCCCAAGAAATATTTACTTTCCTGTAATCCATGGACATTAAAATTACACAAAATAATCATATTATTTATCATGAATATATTAATTTTTTTAAAATTACATCAAATCTCATTATGGTTTTCCACATTTAAATTTTTTTTTCTACTGAGGGAAATATTGATAAATATGTATTCTTTACTCAATATTGATATTTGCTGATAAGTCAATTTTTTTGTGAATTTAGTTGATTATTTTATATTTGAGGCATAATGTTGGCACACTGTCACAAGCGGGGGATGATTAATGATAACCCTTTGATGCATCGACATGTATCATGATACAAATTAGCTGAATATCATTACTTCAATGGGTTTCTAGCCATCTGTTTTAAACATTCATGATATTAGATACTGATAGTATAGGTATTCATGATGTATGAGAACATAACATACAATAATTAACCATCTCCTTTATTTAGAATTTATTTATTATTATTATCTATGATATTTTCACAATATTATTATATCGGGATGCATTTCATTATCAGTTTATTGGTTTAATGGAATGTTGCTTCAGATATTTTCCTTTCCATTTTGATTATGCCATAAATATTTATGATAGTAATGTTATTGGTTTTTTGGATTGGGTTTTAATTTATATACCGTTCTATTGATTTTGATAGTCAATTATTTAAATGAAACTTTTCTTTAGATATTGAAATTTCCATAATGTTCATTTATTTTTTATTATAATTCATTTACTCATGATATCTTATCTTGTACTTAAACCATATTTGTTTCATTTATCTTATATTAGATGAAGTGCACAATAAATGATGTGAAAGGACATGGAATATGGAATATTTCAATTCCATAAAAAAATAAGCTTTATTTTCAACATTTAATGAAATACTCGTGTATAGGTATATCGTACAAAGATTATTATACTATTCAGTCCTTTGAGAAGTGATTACTTGTATCTAATGTCAATATAATAGAGCAGACACTGGTTCTGGGTTTCAAGGGTTGGGGATATTATTAATGGTAATAGAGGAAGCTTAGTATAGACCATGTGAACTAGATATTGGACAACATAGACTATGAATAATAATAATATGGTGGAATTTGAGGATAGGTATAGAATAATGTCCTAATGTTTTGTTAAGATATACATTATGTGGTTTTCTAAAAATACATCCTTTTGTGGATTCTACATGTGGGTGTGGTTTTGATATAGATGTACCTAGGGGTAAAAAAAATAAAAGGGATAATTGGGAATGACCCAATCATAACACGGTGCATGAAAATGAGACTTAATGCACACACAATTTAAGAATACCAGTGTGTATTCTTAGGAAAATTTATATTTTCATTAAAAACATTATTATGTATTTGAAAATAGAAATATCTCCAAATAAGGAATTTTTATAATTATGATATGTGTTGTGCATAAATTTTAATATTTTTGTTATATATTTCACTATTTAGGGCAATATACATTAATTTCATAATGATATGATCAAAACTAGTGTGTGAAATCGTATAGAAATTTTTATTTTAAGAAGAAATGGCATCCATATAAATTAATATAATATAATGAGTCAAAATTATCATTTAATTGATGTGATTAAGACAATTTTTCATAGAAAACAAGTGTCCCAAACATTCTCATCATGTGAAGACATAATATCATGTTCTAACAAGATAGCTAAAGAATTATCTATCTATTATGGAATCAAATGGAATTAAGATAATAAGTGAATGATATAGAAAAATATGGATGAATGGAATAAGGGATTGTAGGATTTTCAACTGTGTGATACTAATGGAGGGAAACACATTGGAACATTCATAAAAAGAAAATATATTTGATAATTATTTGCAGAGAAAGGACATCATCCTCAGTATTTATATGGAATTAAAAAGTTTAATATGTTAAATGCTTTATTTGTATAGAGATGAGGAACTAAGTAATTTAATCCCTCATGTGTAAAAAGAATATACCCTTAAAGAATATAACATATCACTGTCAATATTTTTATATTTCCATAGATGATGCGGAATGATTAATGTTATCTTATTAGAATTCATGTGTTATTTCATTTTAGTATTTTATCATGAATTACAAGTTATATGAATTATGAGATATATAAGGAATGTACTAAAGTCAATTTTAATTAAGGATTTAATAATTTTAAGTTAATTGTTTATTTAATATGTCATTATAATTGTTTTAAAAAATTATTAATGTTAATAATTAATATTTATTAAATATATTTAATTATTTTATTTTAAAAGTATATTATAATTATAAACTATGATTTTTATTTTTAGTTATTTATTTATTTTACTTTTTTTTTACTTATGCATGTCTATCACCTTTTCCCCAGCACATAGTGGAAGGGTTCGTGGCTTCGGTAAAAAAATTATTTGGCTTCTTCTACTCCTCAACACGATGACATTGAGCAAGGCTACTATGAGCTTCGATGTCTAGCAGTGAACCTTCTGGAAGCTTCTATATTTGTGGATTCCACCACTATAGTGAATTGAGGACTCACAACATAGATTTGATGTTTCACATCTCAAGCGCACCTTTGGGTGATAGTAGGTAATTCAATCATCATGGGGTTGTAGGTTGAAGTATAAATTTTTAGCAATCACGATGGTGAAACATCATATATGAAAGAGGTGGAATCACATCAATGGTTGCAGATTCAGTGAGGTTTTGGTTTGCATTGGGGTTAAAATTTTAGGATTCCAGAATTATGATTTGTTTTATTAGAACATCTCTTCTATAGGTGGATGAAATAGGAGAGTAGTGACTAAAAAATAGATGATAGTGTGTTGTTGTTCTAAATGTGGTTTATGGTTCTGTACAGATTTGATGAGTAATGGTGGGTTTTTTTTCACTAGTAGATTTAGTTCCACCAGTGGGACATGATGAATGGTGATAGGTAAATCTTGATAGAGGATTCAATGTAGATTGCGGGATGGTGAGGGAAAATATTGATGCAACTACGGTCGATCATTGGTAGTGGTAAGGAGGGGGAATAGTGTGACCATGTAAAATAATGGTGACTCGCTATGAGAAGGAAAGGCAACGATGGTTCACTATGGGGAATGAATACTGATAGTGACTCATTATTTCACCACTAAAATAGAGGAGGGGTGGCTAATATAGGGAATCATTGACTAGTTAATTCACCATTGGACAGTCTGGCACACCATAAAACAAACTAAAATAACATTTAAATATTAAAAACATAATTACATTAATCTAATAAATAAAACATTAAATTCTTAAAAATAAAAAGAGTTATAAATTAATTTAATTAATGTTTAAAAACTAAATTTCAATATAAAATATAATTGAAAATTAAAGTAAAATTGATTTACATGAAAAATTTAAATAAATTAATTAAACAACCAAAAAGCAATGAAAATTTTAAAATTGATTTTAAATCAATAAATTGAATTAAAAGGAAAAAAATAAAAGAAGTAAATTATTTTTCGAAATAAATTTAATTAAAATGTTTATTATAAAAATGATTCATTGTTGAAAGTGTAAATAAAAATTTTACATAGTTACATGATGACAATTAGTTAATTAATTAATAAATAATGATATGTAGATGTAAAATTATTTTTCAAGGTAGATTAATACCATGTCATGTATGACTATAAAAAATTTAAATACATAAACACTAAATAAGATAAATTAATTAATTAAATAGATATAAATACAAAACTAATTAGAAAAATATATTAAAAAATTAATCTAATTATAAAATAATAAATGTGAAATTATTACGTGAGAACAAAAAATTAATTAACTAAAATTATAACAAACCAATAAAAATATGTGGAAAATTAAGTAAAATTAAGCTCACACCATTTGGTTTTAGTTATTTATTAATTTGATTTTTATTTCAGGTGGTTGTTTACATTTTTTAAATGGTGGAAATTTTTCCCAAGGTATAATATTGAAACCCGGGCACTATTTACTAGCCCATGGGGATTGGTAAAGCCCTTCATGACAAACCATGGTTGGGTCATGTGTCTGGTTATATAACACCCCATATTTGTGTCTAACATTATCATTAACCATCCCCCTTTCAATATAATGGGAAGTTAATGTTTCGCTTGTGTTTGCGTGTGGACAATCAAATCTAGATTAAGATAAAATTAATTTTTTAAAATAATACTTTACTGATAGTTATTATGATGGTTTTAATTACTATAAATTAAAATATTGACAATATTATTCTTCTAGGATTATATTATATTATCTTCCTTTTTCCATTTATTTTCATTTGAAATTAATAATGTTTCTCGTGCATACGTGTGGTCTACTACTTCCACAGAGGAAGGTGTATCATTTTTTATTTCCACATTACCTGGATTGGAGTAAGGATACAGATAATGAATATATATGAAATATATTATATATTAGGGTCCCATTAATGGTGAATTGTTATTTTTATTTATTTTATTCCTTCCTTCCAAAAGTTAAACCAAATTTCCCATGTACATATGTCATACCATCTCCATGAATTATGTAATTAATTTTTCCATATTTATATTTTTTGGAAAAAAAATATATATATAATTAATATTTATGATATTTATATAATGATTAAAATTATATAGATGACGTAATCATGATCAATGTAAAGGAACTAGAACTACCAAAACAAAATTCTCATGAAATAAGAAAAATCATACACCCAAAAAAATTCATTTTCATAATGAATTATTAATAAATTTGTGTTTAAATGTTATAAGGGGATCATGAATATTATGATAAGTAAATATATTATTATAGTATAAAATTATAAATAATTAAAAATTGCTTTATATGATGTTAGATCACATTTTATGTAATCTGATGTTAATTTAAGTGATTTATTTCAAAATCTAATTTTTTATTTGAATTGTTTATGATTAAGTTTCCAATGATGGAATTTAATGACCATACAATCAAGATTCTAGTGAATCATATTCCACAATATATATTTATAGAGATTAAATATCTTAATTCTATTTTACTATAATGTGGATCTCAAGATATGA
This sequence comes from Viscum album, assembly GCA_963277665.1. Lineage (NCBI taxonomy): Eukaryota > Viridiplantae > Streptophyta > Magnoliopsida > Santalales > Viscaceae > Viscum > Viscum album. The sequence goes on along the minus strand of OY728127.1, from coordinate 1,607,652,466 downwards.
AAATAATGTTTGTAATGAAAAATGACATTATATCGATAATTCCTTTGAAAATCCTTTTTCATACATGTCCTTATTTTCAAAAAATGTATTCACGATTTTTTTGTATTTTTATGCCTTTTTTAATGTCATTTTTAACAACAATTTAATTAGTTAAAATATGTTTATAAGGAATATTCTTGTCATTTTCCAAATGAGGTTGTTCTGAATTTTTCTGAAATTGTGAAATGAATCATTATTTTAACACACACGGAATAAAAAAAATTCCTACCATCAAGACCACTCAATGTTTTTAAGATTCCATTATAAATTTTCATGGTTATTTTCAAATAATTTTATTTTTATAATATTTTGTGAAATTTTTGATATTAAACAATTGATTTTAAATTGAAAAGAAAATTTTACTTATGAAATATTTCATGTGATTTTATAAATGAATTATCAATTAAGATTAAATACTTTGAGGTTAATTCTGATTTAATATGGTTATGATAAAATGATAATGGATATCTCCCTTATTTACCCTTTTTGAGAATTAGAGCTTTCCCTTTTTTATGTTTTATTTTCCAAAGGGTATAATGATATTTTTTAATATATTATGTCTCAAAAGTGTCATAGTAATGATGGAATAAGTGGGTGTTGAAGTATATCATTTATAAAATAGTTTTTTCTATATATATGTTAATAAACAGACTAAACCTAATGAATTCTATCATTTATCACAATTTAAAGTATTTATTATTAATCTACTTAGACATAATATTTATGTTGGAATGTTTGGGTTACTATAATTGGTATCAGAGAAAGGTTTTGGAAACTAGTATGAGAAATCATTATTGAATAACAATAGTATAATATTATGTATTAGAAAATGTAAGAAGTTATTATAAATAAGGGATCAAGGTTTTCTGAATAAAAAAATCCATGTATGATACTACACATTGATGTGGTTTGGGAAAACAATCATCTTGTGTCAATAACCTCAAAAACGTTTGTTTAGTATATCTCGGTCATCATTCAAGGTCATGGTGAGTGGACACATACTGAAAACTAGGTTTTAATCTCATTGGGATATGATTGGGTTCATTAAATTTTTTTATGGACCACCATGTTGGATTTTTGTTGAAGATAATCAGGGATGGCCCTGGTAAAACATATGATTTCATAGATTAAAAGATGATGAAATTATTTTGACATCCAATAAAGGATTTTTCAACATTATTTGTTTTCCAATATGATTATTATTATGGAAATAAATATTTCTATTTTTAATCATTGGATAGAACATGGAGGAGTTATGTTAATACAAAATGTGACAGAAAATGGAATTAATGTTCTCCTGAACAATAAAAACATATGATATCTGTAATAAAAAATCAAGTAGTTATTATTACTCAATATTATCAGTCCATGAATCATGTCGTTCTTCCAAATGTGAAATGGAGGGACAAATATTTAGTATATCCCATAAAAAGTATAAATTTAACATTTTTAGTGGATATTCCAATCCAATAGTTGATTATTATTGGATCAATACCATTAAAATATTCATTTTCCGTTATATAGTTTTTATAAGAATAAAAAATTATTCTGGGTATTTTTATTTTTGAATGAGAAGAAGATCAATTGTTTAGTCTCATAAAGAAGATGAGATAATGGGAAAAAAATAATTTCCCAAAATCTATTTGAGTTTGAAGTTTATTTTTTTATCAATTTCCTTACTCATATTCTTCACATGTAAATGGATAAGGGATTCATTGACCTATAGGGGAATAATAGTGAATACATTATTTTATTTCAGTAAAATTGTACTAGTCCTATGAGGTAAGATTATTGTATTATCACTGAACAAGGTATTAAAATAGATCTATTAATAAATAGCTTAAAATGAATATCTGAAGGGAATTAATCATAATGGACTATAATAGTTATAAAGAAATCATTTTATTGGCTACAAAATAATAAATGTATATTGGATTTACCCATTAATCTCATGTTATTGATAATAATAAATCGAATTAAATTGAAATTACTCTAACAAAATTAATGGAGGGAAGAAGTTGATCTTTACATTTTTCATGATGTATGGAAAGAGTCATGGAGTATATTGTATTATTGGGACTGATTAATGTATTAATTGGTGAATGTAAGGTCATCAGGTAATTGAATACCAAATTTATGGGAATAATTAATGCAATGATTGATGAATTTAACTATGTAATGCACCACCAACTATTAATTATTTCAAATGTATAAAGTATTGGAATTATGAAAACTAATTCTCAAACCGAATGGATAAAGTTGATTATCAATGTTTCCAGCCACTTAATAAAAGATACAATGGTAAATATCATGTAATAAATATTTCTGACGAGAGGAATGATAATTATGGGGTGAAAGGTACACATTCCATCCACACTATAACTAAAAATATCTTTTTTGATAATAGATCTACCCACTCAATTATATTTACTGATTTTTTATGGGTATATATATAGCACCACAATTATTAGATGATGAATTGGTAGTGAAAAAACCTATTGTATAGATGATCATATCTTATGTCTTTGATTCATCTCCAGTTTATTTTTTAGGGAATATTATTCCTTAAATTATTGTCTCTCTCAATATAGATGATTGTGTTGTTATCATTGGTGTTGACTATATTTCATTAAGAAATTTCCATATTAATTGATAATGAATAGATATTATGGTTGATATTATAAAACAATGTTTGATCATTTAGCAGTTTGATGATAAATAATAACTTAAAATGGAAATAAAATCAATTATATGGGTCCTGATACAAATTCAGAGGAGGGGGATATCTCATATTGATGGTTTAAAACATAAAATTAATGATATGTCTATTATGTTGGAGTATTTTAAGGATTTTTAGGATGGTTTAATAGTAATCCAACAAATCACATGGTTGATTTTAAGAAAGTACTCATACTTGGGGATAGACATAATTAAATATCTCCATATAAAATAGCACTGATTGAGTCACAATAATTAAAGAACAAATACTCATAGAATCTCAAAAAGGAATTCATTCCTCCAAGTGAAATTCCATGGGGTGCACCAATTATTTTTTTATGAATCAATATAGATCAATAAGATTCTAAATTGATTTTTTATAACATAAAAATATCATATTCACCTTACTGACGACATGTTTGATAAAAACGGCATAGCTCAATAATTTTCAATGATAGAACTTTGTTTTCGATATCATCAATTGAGGTTGAAGAATGATAAAATACCCAAGATAATATACCAAAGAATATATGGAAATTATGAATTTTTAGTGATTCTATTTGGACTTACTATATCCACCTGGGTCTTCATGGATTTAATGAATAGATTCCTTATAAGTTACACTAATCATTTTATGAAAGGGATTATATATTATATTAGTATATATTTAAATATAGCATAAGATCATGAATATTAGTAGATTATTGTACCAAAGACCTAATTGATGGATAAGGTGTATGAGAATTTGTCAAATTCTGAATTTTGGTGGGAAAAAAATTCATTTTAATGGCACACAATCTCAAGAGATGTTATATTAATGGATCCATAATGTATTTTAATTATTGAAAATTACCTTAGAACAACAACTATTAATGGTATCCATTTTTATATTGTTTTTTTGGATATTATCGATATTTTGTAGATAATTTCTCACAACTGTCTAATCCACTAACAATGTTAACTCACAATAAAGAAAAGTTAATTTGTATAAATAAATGTGAGAAAAATTTAAGTAATGTTATTGTATGTTTAGTCAAAACACGTGTTCTTACACTAAGATAAATTCAATATGGGTTTCTAATAATTAATTATTCATTAATGATATATTAATGAATGAAATAAGATGCATCATCATACATAACGATATGGTGGAAGATAAGTCTACATAATAATTGACATATCATGAAAAAAATATCCAACTACTTGTTTATTGTTAGTTGTGGTATTATTTTTATTAATTATATAGAGTCACTTTCTAACACATGGAAATTATTAAATATTAAAAATGAATTAAATTAAATATGTACAAATCAACCCCAATCTTAAACAACCCATGAGATACATTTCATTAAATAAGATCTTTTTGATATCTTGTGGAGCATGCTATCTTGAGTCAAATTGAACCATAATAGTGTATTGAATTATAACATAGCCATTTATTTAGTGGGTATGAATAGTACTAACTATATTACGCCAATTATAGTTACATATTGATTAAAAATAAAATAATAATTATTATAAAAAGAAACGTTTTCGGAAATGCTTAATTTTTTATAAAATATGGTTTAGTCGTTCTTTAGGCACATAATTTAAAAATAATAGTTAACTATTTTATAAAATTTATTGGACAAAATAAAATTCATTTTTTAATTCATCATAAATTCATTATATTACGATTAGGTTTTGGGATTTTTTTGTAATAGTTCATTTTTAAATAAATAATGAGAAATATAGAATTTTAATTGAACACTACCTTTTACTTAAAATTATTTATAAAGTTAAATTAAATTTAATATTTTTTTCATACTAAAATTAATTCAATTATATAACTATAAATAACCTTTATTTTATTATATTAGTTTATAAATTTAATAATTATATAAAAATATTGTAAATTTTTACAATTTTATCTTTGGAAACCTAATTTCTTATTAGGTCTATGAAATTCAACTTAAATTAATTTTTTCACCTATATGAATAGACTTTTTCATAATTGATTCCATTTTTGGAATCAGAATAATTTTTAAAATATCATAAATTCAACTTAAATTTTTACCAAAATGAATAGTGAAATAATTATAAATTATTTATCAGGGATAAAGTAATGAAGGATTTATAGGGGTTAAATAATAAAAAATACGGGTTAAGTGACCAAATAACATGAATAAAATGTATTTTATAAACATATATAAACCCGATAATGTATATGTATCATTAGTAATACATTTTGGATGAAATTTGAATTTAAAAAGCATGGTTACACCATTTTCGTTTCAAAACATACAAGTGTGCCACTCACCACACCTATAAGAACACACATACTCTCCTCTCCAAATCCGAATATAAAACCCTTTTGATTCTTCCAAGACCTTACAAAAAACTTCAAAAATTCCCTAATTTAATTATATAATCTAACGTTTGGGAATGAATTCAACGAATGAATGATTTTTTGGTTATCCTAAAGAGGTTAGTCGAAGAAGATGTAGCATCCTACAATGAGTTTTTTATTTTATTCCTCCTCCACCTCTATCAATTCTTATGAAAACATAAAAATTTAATAAAATAATTATCTTACATGTAGTAAAATTATTTAATGTTTATGTAATGACCAACAACCATCCTCACTACCATCAAATGGGTTACAGAATCATCATTCATGTGTACAATGGAGTTTCACCTGGAGAACCAATGTCACTAATGTTTCCAATGAAAACTCACGCAGTTGGGTAAGATGATGGATATAAACAATATATTTTATAAATATAACATAATATAAAAGTTTTATTCATTAGATCATATATAACTTTTAACATTCCATTCTATTTGGGATAGTGTAATATTGCTCATGAGTACGATAGACTACTACCTCATAGAGGGATGTGATTCATTTTTCACTAACCCTTTACATGGAAGGTTATATGGATAAAATTAATTAAAACATTTGACATATAATACATTATTATTATATTTTCTATAAATTTACCAAAATTAAACGATAATATACCATCTTTGATTCATATCATAAAACTCACATAAATATGATAACATCATGTGTGTACGTATGGACTACCTACTTCACCAAATGATATGAATCGCTTTTCATCACCTCACAAAATAGAATCTATATGTAAGAATATATATATATAATGAAATAATTTATTTATGATATTATTATTATTATTATTTTAATGATAAATTATAACTTAACTCTATTCCATTATGATTATTGAAAAACAGAAATAATACACATGAATACGTGTGACCTACCATCTCAATGATCATAAAATTATTCATTCCTCAAAAACATATTTCATGGTGGTTATTAGAATTATAATTGATATAAAAATATTTTAATTTTTTCATGATTATTATTATAGATATGGTGAACTATAATATATTCACAGGAACTAAAAGAATCATAAAAAATAAAGAATAAAAAAACAAGGAGATTAACAACCACTACAATGAAAATAATGAAAAAAATTAATCAAAGGGTGATAATATGTTATAAAAGTATCAAATATGGCATTATAAATAATAATATGGTTCAATTATAAGTTAATAACTTGTTTAACCCCACTATAAATGTTGATAAAGCATTCTAAACTAAAAAGGAATCATCTTGTAAGGGATTATGTCTCAATTCCAATCCATTGAGGCATATTGGTATGTTATGAACCAATATTATTTATATAGTGTATATACAACCCATTGACCTATAATATCAATATTAAATAACATGTACTGGTGTTTTATCTTCCAATTAGAATTATTTCAACCAATGGGATTTTATTTAATAGTTTCCATGTGGAAAAGAATTTCATAACTCAATGTATTTTCATTAGGTTATATTACTTCATCATCATCGTTGATATTTAAATATTATGTGTGAAATAGACTCTGATTATATTACTTTTCATTTAAATTTTTTCTATTATTTAATGTTGATACCCATAATCGATTCATTTATTTATTCCCACTTAATCATTATGATCATTGTAAGGGTTTATTTCATAATCTCATTATAATCAATATTGTTGGGTATTTAATTTTAGTTGAAGGAAATTACCATTTCCTAATAAAAACATTTCATTTTATTTTTTTATAATTATTTAATATATTTTAAAATAATATTAACATTTTCTAATATTTTTTACCTATAATTTTTAATAAATTAGTTTTCTAAAAATAAAACATCATTTCTCTCTTCTGTCGGATATATGTTTCTCTCTACGATCATAGAACTATTTTCATCATAAACCATGTGTACATTTTTCATGAATTTTTTTTTAAAAATTATAAAATGATTTATTAAAAACATTTTTATGGTTTTTTCATTCAAAAAATTGTTATTTAAGGAATCTCTATGTTGTTTTCAAAACAACTACCATTTTTGAATTATCAAAAATGTGAATGGTGTATTTTTTATCATAATTTGTAAGTATAATGATTCTTATCATCATGACCACTTAAGGATTCAAATATAGATTTATAAGTATATAATATAAAATTAAATATTATTATTTTCAATATTTTGTGTGATCTTTTATTTCTAAAAAAATTAATTTCAAAATGAATATGATATTTTCATCAAGAAATTTTAAAGATCTTTTTATGGTATCTCTATTCATCAAATAGAACAACCCATTATTATTACATCAATTGGTATAATATTTATAGATAATATCCTTATTTTATTTATTTATATTTAATGATCAGTTTAATAATGGAATATATTAAAACTCACATTTAGGATTTAAATTTTTAGACATTTACTATCACGAGAAATATTTACATACCAGTGATCCATGGACATAACATTTACTGTAAATATTCATATTATTTATCATGAATATGTTAAATTTTTATACAATATATCAAAACTAAATAAAGTTTTAAACATTGAAATTATGTTTTCTATCTAGGTAAATATTGATAAATATGTATTCTTTACTCAATGATGATGTTTTCTAATAAGGCATATTATTTGTGAAATAAATTGATTATTTTATATTTGAAGAATAATTTTGCTACACTGTCACTGGTGGGGGCACATTAAAGATAACCCCTTGATGCATCAACACCTCTCATGATACAAATTAGATGGATATCATTAGTTTAATGGGTTTATACCCATTTGTTATAAACATTCATCATAGTAGATATATATTATAGAGGTATTCTAGATGCATGATAATATGAGAACCGATAATTGACCATAAATTTTTTTAGAATTTATTTATTATTTTTATGCATGATATTTTCACATTATTATTATCTCAGGATGCAATTAATTATCAGTTTATTGGTCTAATGGAATGTTTTTTGAGTTATTTACCTTTCCATATTGTTTATTCCATAAATAGTTATAGTAGTATTGTTATTCGTTATATGGATTGGGTTTTAATTTATATACCTTTCCATTGATTATGATAGTCAATTACTAAATTGAAATTTGTGTTCAGATATTTAACTTTATATATTGTTCATTAATTTTTTATTATGATTCATTTAATCATTATATATTATCTTGTACTTAAACTATATTTTCTTCATTTCCCTTATATTCCATGATGTTTACTATAATTGATGTGGAAGGAAATGGTATAGGGAATAATTCCATTCAATAAAATAATTTTGCTTTATTTTTAAAAATTTAATGAAAGACTCATGTATATGTCTATCTTACCAAGAGTACTAAACTATTTGGTCCATTGGAAAGTAATTCCTTGTATCATTTGTCAATCTTATAGTCTAAAAACTGACTCTGGGTTTCTAGGGTTAGGGAAATTATAACGTCTTTTAGATAAATCATAGAATAAACCATGGAAACTAGATTTTAGAAAACATAGACTATGAATCATAATACTATGATAGAATTTGAGGATAGGTAAAGGATAATAACCTAATGTTTTGTTAAGATATACATTATGTTGTTTTCTAAAAATACATCCCTATATGGATTCTACATGTGGGTGTGGTTCTGACATAGATGTACCTAGGGGTAAAAACATATAAATGGGATCATTGGGCATGACCCAATCATCACAAGGTGCATGAAAATGATTCATAATGGACACCATGTCTGAAAATACCAGTGTATATGATTAGGATAATTTACATTTTCATTAAAAACATTATTATGTATTTGAAAATAGAAATATCACCAATGAAAGAATATTTATAATTATGATATTGGCTATTCATAATTTTTTATATTTATGTTATTTATTTCACTATTTATGGGAATATACATTACTTTCATAATGATATGATCAAAACTAGTGTGTGAAATCATTTAGAAATGTTTATTTTATCAATAAATTATGTCCATATCAATTAAATTAATATAAATAATAAAAATTATCTTTTAATTGATTATATTAAAACAATATATCATAGAAAACATGTGTCCCAAACATTTTCATCATTAGAGGACATAATATCATGTTCTAACAAGATAAATAAAGAATCATCTATGCCTTATGGAATCCAAGGTAATTAATAGAATAAGAGGATTGTATAGAAAATATGGATGAATGTAATAAGGGATAGGAGGATTTTGCATTGTGTGATACTTATGGAGTGAAACACATTGGTATATTCATAAAAGGAAAATATGTTTGATAATTGTTTTGACATAAAGGACACCATGCTCATGAATTATACGGAACTAAAAAGATTCAAATGTTTAATTATTTATTTGTATAGAGATGAGGAACTAGATAATTGAATTTCCCATGTGACAAAGGAATATACCTCAAAATAATGCAACATATCACAGTCAATATGATTGTATTTCCATATATGATGTGGAATGATTAAAGTGATCTTATTAGGATTCATATTTTATTTCATTATAGAATTTTATAATGATTTATAGGTTATATGAATTATGAGATATATAAATAATACACTACCATAATTTTTAATTAAGGATTTTATATTATTAAGTGAATTGATTATTTTATATGTTATTATAATTGTTTAATAAATTATAAATGGTAATAAATAATATTTATAAATTACATTTAATTATTTTATTTTAAAAGTATATTTTATTTAAAAACTATGATTTGTATTTTTATTTATTTTTTTGTTTTTATTTTTTTTGAATCCCATGTATATCCCCTTTTCCATGTCACATAGAGGAAGGGTTCAAGGTTTTAGTAAGAAGACACTCTGGATTCTTCCGCTTCACAACACGATGACAATGAGCAAGGCTACGACCATCTTTGTAAAATCCCAAGTAAGTAATGAATAATAGATATTTTTATCTTTGTCTATTAATGATTAAGATAGTTTTATAGAGGCTTAAAATGAAAATAAATACAATCTTATGCATGGAATACACTAATATTCTTAAAAGATTGTTTTACTGCCTTTTGATGGCAAACCATTTTTGAATCTATATTTTGACAATTTTATAAACTATGTTTGTCAAAATAAACTTATCCTTTATTATTGGGACATCAAAATTTACCTTGTGTGAATTTTTGGTATTTTTCTGACAATGTTCATTTTTTAATGAATAGTAAAAAATACTGCATTTTACATCAAAACTGCTTTTTAATCTAATATATTTATATGATTAGATTATGTTTTGAATTGGTTTTGAAGTGAAATTAGAATTTATTTTTACCATTTTAACCAATGATGGTCATTGGAATCAATTTCACTTTGAAATTAGACTTAAATTGGTGTCAATCTTTTGATACTTATTGTTTTGTAAAAACACTCTATTTGCTCTGGCAGCGGGAATTAATTATTAAATTAATTAATGTGACTTATATGATTTGAATTTTGTAAAATAGACTTCATTTTTGAATTCGGAATATCAAATATAGCTTAGGGTGAATTTTTGGTAATTTTCTGAAAAACTTCAATTTTTGATGAATAGTGAAACCACTAAGTGGTAATCAAGCAAACTGATTTTTCAGTTAAATGAAAGTTTACCACTAATGTGTATTGAATTTTGAAAATCCGACATACATGGTTTTCATTAAGAAGTAAAATGTGGTTCAATGAGATTAAAATAATTTTTTGGTGAATAGTAACTTATTAAGTTTTTAATCGCGATTAGTGGTAATTAGTGTAGTTTAAGGTATAAATAATGCTTTAATAATATGAAATGACCTAGACACATGTCCCAACCTTATTGGTTGTGTCATGGCCGACCAAGACAAGCCATGGGTCAACTTGGGGACCCCATGGAGACATTTTGGTTGGGAAATGACATAAATAACTTTTTATTTAATGTAAAAGTAAAAATAACACAAACATAATATGTTTCACAAAAACAATTTTTACATGGGGTTATAAAGATCAGATATTTGATTATAAATAGTCATTGGAAAGCTAAAAAGATTTCCTACATCATAGTATTTTTGTTTATAATTTTTAGACATTAAATAAATTAAATTATTTATGACATAATAATGATGCAGCGATGACATCATTATTTGACGATTTAAATAAAATGTAAAGACAATGTAAAATATATGAACTACACATGGCCAAAACCAATTGGATGAGTGGATTTAGAACCCTTATAACCTTATCCACGAATTATATCAATGTGGGACCTTTTAAAACCGAAAAACATTTTCAAACAAAGTAATATTTCTTTACTTTCCAAAAGTGCCCCTCCTCTCCTCTTATAAAAGGCCCCCACCTCTACCTCATTTCACACACTACTCAAGCCTTTGGCTCGGCCAACCCCTGCCCATTTACTCTCTCCAAATCCCTCTCCTCATCCTAGAGGATTCCCTTTGGGCAGAATCCTATCAAAGGGAGCCTTTAGACTCAAATCAAAAGGAGATACACTTTTTAAGGTAATTCATTCTCTCATGTTCATTTGTTTTATTTTGCTTATCCAACCCCATAAACACTTTTTATTTAATTCTTTTGTAACAACACCAGTATCTTAAATATACTAGGATGTTGTTATAATATTTATTTGAGCTACACTCTCACACAACTGCATCAAATGGTTAAGGAACATACGGTTTCCGTGGATGGCGAAATTCTGCCTCCCGAAACGATGATTGTTCAATACTCATTTAACACCTTCAAAGGTGGCAATTATTATGTCACTATTTTTATATATGATATATAATATGTTTATGTTTTCCTTAAGCTTCTGTTTTTTTCATTTTGGGCATACCTTTATGGTTCCCATTATGGGTAAACACGATATCTTCATTTTAGGAAGTGCGGACTACCGCCCCCTCAAAGTGATTTGATTCGTTAAATACCATATGTGGGACATATAAAGGATGGAACTATGATATTATATATGATATTATACTGGAATTATAATATACCTTTATATCATTATGATTCCAATCTATAAAATATGAAATAGAAATGAAAGTAGCGTTCATGCGTACGTACGGCTTACCGTCTCCATGAACGGTGCATTTCATTTCTTACCTCTAAATGATTATGTAATATTATAAATGCAAGTATGTACTGGATATATATGACATATATGATATCTACATCATGAATACCATTTTGGATATAATGAACCTTTGACCAAATTAACAACATGTAAGTGTAAGAAGTCTATTTTTGACTTAAGAACCAAATACCGACAAAATGAACATTATTAACTTAACTGATTACATGATGTTCATAACATGGTATAAAAGGAATAATGAACTTGAAAAAGATTCATAATCAAGTATATATTAACTCAAGTTTATTATTCAGGAGATTAAAGAACGTTCAGGTCAAGTTGGATACGAGGTATGGGACTTTGTCTCAATTTCCTTTCATTGAGGCATATTTTATTTTATACACAACTTTCTTTTATACAGTGTATAAACCCCTTTGAATTTTACGTTTATTCAAAAGGAATCTTTTTTATACGAAGCGTTTACTAAACGACAAAAGGGAATGTTTTTGTTGTACGTATGCGGCGACAACGACTTCTCTGCCGTCGTGACCGTTATTTGAGTTTCGGCTTCCTCTACAAGACATACCTTCTTTTTAAAAGAAAAATAAATACCATGTTTTACTTTTCTTTTACTTTGGTATTGAAAATGGTTTTCATAATGTTTTTATTATATCAATGTGTTGTATTGATATCTCGTGATTGAAATGTGGAAATTTTATGTTTCCTTTATGCATGTTTTATGTGATATGATTATGTTATGGTTCTTGGGCATTATTACGAAGACGGGTGGTTCCGTGATAAACTAAGGGTGGGTGAGCCCGTTATAGATCTCCAATGCATTGGGTAACGTGAAGGAGTGAAACGTTAAGGTTTCTCCGAAGAGATTTTAGGGAATATACTGTGATGGGTATTCCAAACGTAACCAAGAGGGTTACTCCCTACGTAAGAATGTTTTGAATGCCTCAAGTTACCTTTATATCTTATGATTTCTATGATTTATTCATGATTTTATGAGGTATGTTAAAGTGCCTATGTTTTATGGGTAAAGTATGATTTCATTCTTATGTATATATGAACTCATGTTTCCTTTCCATGTTTTTTTTATAACCCATACTGAGTTTTTATGCTCATCCCAAGTTGTTGAAATGTTTTTCACAGGTCAAGGTAAAGGTACATGATAAGATGATAGAGTCAAGGATGTGTCAAGAAATAATCCATGTTTTATTTTAAATGTGTTTCCATTGATGGGAATGAAGAATACTATCTTTATGTAACCACTTTGTTTATATGTGGAATGTAATGTAAGTTTTATGATCTAATTCTCTAAAACTCTAAACCCGAAAAGATCCTCAATGTGTAATCTTGTAATAACTCAAGATTAAGTAAGGTTTAAGGGTGGGGCCTTATAGTTGGTATCAAAGGTCGGTTTAGATAACTTTAGGAGTTAGAATTCTATTAAATGATTATCCAAAAATATTTTTTTTCGAAATGATATAGCATTTAAAGATTACCATGTTGCTTCATCTAAGACATGTTTGTTCAGAATGGTTTTCCGCAGAGGAAACAGGGAAGCAGTGCTAGGAAGGCATACAGAAGGAAATAACCTTCCGAATCAGCATCCAGAAATGGTCGGAATTGGAACTGAACAGTTTGTTGCAGTAATGGCGCAGTTGACTCAAGCGATAAATGGCGGTGGTATCCATGCACGAGATCAGCCAGAACAACCGTAGAGGAACATGTCAGTGGTGGAACATTTCAGGAGGCAACATCCACCATCATTCAGAGGATCATCTGACCCTGTGCTAGCTGAAGGGTGGATTAAAGCACTGGAGAAGATTTTTGATGTCATGGGGTGTTCAGAAAATCAAAAGGTTAGTCTTGTTATTTACCGTTTGGAGGGTGAAGCAGATCAGTGGTGGTCTATGGTTAAAAATATCCGGGACACCGATGAGATTGATGCTCTTGACTGGGATGAATTCGAAGGTATGTTTCTTGAGAAGTATTTTCCTAAGGCTGTTCGACTTAGGATGGAAAATCAATTCTTGGAATTGAGGCAAGAGGAAGACTCAGTGGCTGCCTATGAAGAAAGGTTCACTCGATTGGAAAGGTATGCTCCAAATTTTATCCGGGACCTTGATAGTAAAATCAATCATTTCTACTCAGGATTAAAGCCAATGTATCGAAGGGCATTAGCTTCTCTTGAGTTTAAAAGTTATGAAAAGCTTGTTCGATGTGCTTAGAAGGTGGAAATGGAGTTTGCCGATGACCAAGTTTTCTATAACAATCAGCAGAAGAAGAGACCGAGGTGGCAGGAGAAAGGTAAGAATTATTCAAAAAAGACTGATGGTAAGAGAACTAAGTTTCCAGTTTGTGATAAATGTGGAAAACGGCATGCTGGGTAATGTCTTCTGAATTCTGGGAAGTGCTAACGATGTGGTAAGATGGGACATAAGGCTCATGATTTCAATGAAAAGGATCAAGGTGAAGGTAAGAACAAATTTTATTTACAGTTAGTGAAATGTTTTAAGTGCAATGAGATGGGTCACTATGAAAATGAGTGTCCGACAAAGAGCTTGAGTGATGGGAAGCAGTTAGACTACAAGAATAAAGGGGTGGTGAAATCCTTTGCAACTACTTCAGCAGATGTCGGGCCATAAAATGAAGTTGTATCAGGTACTTTGTTTGTTTTTTCAGATTATGCCAGCGTGTTGTTTGATTCGGGGTCTACACATTCTTTCATCTCTGAAACCTTTTCTAGTAAAATGGGAATACTATCTCAAGAAATGACTCCTGAACTTTTGGTAAAAACACCTGGGGGAAATGTTGAGGCAAAAAGAATTTATAAGAATCTTCCTATCCTTATCTGTGGAAAGAACCTACTTGCAAACCTTATTTTTCTACCTCTAGTAGAGTTTGATGTTATCCTGGGTATGGATTGGCTCTCTATTTACCATGCTAAGATTTACTGTAGAGCTAAAGAAGTTTCTTTTCAGAAAGACTTTCAGTTTGTTTACAAGAATGAACCCTTACTTTTGATAACATATCAAGAGTCCGAGAAACTTGTAAAAGATGGAAATGAATGTTACCTTGCACACATCGTTGAAAATAAAGGAACTATTCAGATTAATGATGTGCCAGTGGTAAATGAGTATCCTGATGTTTTTCCTGATGAGTTGCCTGGAATAATACCAGATCGGGAAGTTGAGTTTACTATTGACTTAGTTCCTGATACTAAGCCAATTTCAAAACCCCCTTATCGAATGGCACAAATTTAACTTTTAGAGTTGAAGGAGTAATTTCAAGATTTATTAGAGAAAGGTTTCATTAGACCTAGAACATCACCATGGGGTGCTCCTGTTTTATTTGTTAAAAATAAAGATGGTTATATGAGACTTTGCATTGATTATAGAGCCTTGAATAATATCACTGTTAAGAACAAATATCCTTTGCCTCATATCGATGATTTGTTTGATCAGCTCCAGGGAGCTCAGTTTTTTTCAAAGATTGACCTGAGATCGGGGTACCATCAGCTGAAGGTAAAGGAGGCAGATATTCCGAAGACCGCGTTCCGTACGAGATATGGCCATTATGAATTTGTAGTAATGCCTTTTGGGCTAACTAATGCACCTGCTGTATTCATGGACTTAATGAATAGAATTTTCCATGAGTTCTTGGATAAGTTTGTGGTGGTTTTCATTGATGATATTTTGGTGTTTTCTAAAAGTAAAGAGGAGCATGAAAAACATTTAAGGGTTATCTTGCAAACCTTAAAAGAAAAGAAACTGTATGGGAAATTCAGAAAGTGTGAGTTTTGGTTGCAACAAATTTCTTTCCTTGGTCACATTATTTCTAAAGATGGAATAACTGTTGATCCTGCAAAAACAAAAGTTGTCGAAGAATGGCCAAGACCCACAAATGTAACCGAGATTCGTAGCTTCCTTGGTTTGGCGGGCTATTACCGAAGGTTTGTTAGAAATTTTTCACGGTTATCTAGTCCAATGACTAAGCTAACTCGGAAGGGTGTTAAGTTTATCTGGACAAAAGAATGGGATGATTGTTTTCAGGAATTGAAAAGAAGATTGGTGAATGCTCCAGTTTTGGAACTACCTTCCATGAATGGTGAGTTTGTTATATACAGTGATGCTTCATTGAAAGGACATGGTTGCGTCCTAATGCATAATGATCAGGTAATTTCTTATGCGTCACGACAGTTGAAAACTCATGAGGTAAATTACCCTACACATGATTTGGAATTAGCTGCTGTTGTTTTTGCTTTAAAAATTTGGAGGCATAATTTGTATGGAGTAAAGTGTGAAATATATACCGATCACAAAAGTTTAAAGTATATATTCACTCAGAAAGAGTTAAACATGAGACAAAGGAGATGGCTGGAATTAATCAAGGATTATGATTGTACAATTCATTACCATCCGGGAAAAGAAAATAAAGTGGCTGATGCTTTGAGTCGAAAAAGTAATGCTTCATTAAAAATGTTGCATTTGGAACGTGATCCTTTGGTTAAAGATTTGATGAACTTTGGAATAGAAGTTGTTGGTGCAGGAAGTCCTTCTGTTTTGTTTCAGGTATCTGTGAGATCTTCTCTATGAGATAGAATCAAGCAGGCACAGAAGCAAGATAGTGAGTTGCAGAAAAAGGTAGAGATGGTTCAGAAAGGTAAGTTTCCTGAATTCAACATTGATAATGATTGTGTTTTGAGATTTGGGAAGAGATTGTGTGTGCCTTGTGATTCACAGTTGAAGAGAGAGCTATTATGTGAAGCTCATAGTTCTCCGTTTTCAGTTCATCCGGGCAGTACTAAGATGTATAGAGATCTGCGGGAGTATTACTGGTGGGATGGAATGAAAAGAGATATTGCTGATTTTACTGTGAAGTGTTTGACATGTCAACAGGTTAAAGCAGAGCGGCAGTTACCGAAAGGGATGCTTCAGCCTTTACCAGTGCCAGAGTGGAAATGGGAGAATATATCCATTAACATTGTTGTTGGATTACCGAAGACATCTCGAGGTAATAATGAAATCTGGGTTATTGTTGATCGCTTGACCAAATCTGCTCATTTCCTTTCTATACGAGATACTTTCTCTCTTGATCAACTTTCCTGTTTGTATCTTAAAGAGATAGTCAGGTTACATGGACTTCCTCTCTCCATTGTATCGGATCGTGATCCCAGGTTTACTTCTAACTTTTGGAAAGGCCTTCAGAAGTCGTTGGGTACTGAATTAAATTTTAGTACAGCTTTTCATCCTCAATCAGATGGGCAGTCAGAACGAACAATTCAGACATTGGAGGATATGCTACGAGCTTGTTCTATGGATTATCAGGGAAGTTGGGACCAAAATCTTTCTTTGGTTGAGTTTTCATATAATAACAGTTTTCATTCCAGTATACAGATGGCACCATTTCAGGCATTATATGGGAAGCGGTGTCGAACTCCAGCTTTCTGGGATGAAGTGGGTGAAAGGAAGTTTATGGGACCAGAATTGGTAGAAGAGATGGCAGAAAAAGTTCAGCTGATTTAGAAACACATGAGAACAGCATAGAGCAGGCAGAAGAGTTATGCGGATAACCGGAGGAAGGATCTATCTTTCGAGGTAGGTGATCATGTTTTTCTCAAGGTTTCCCCTTGGAAAAGTGTGACGAGATTTGGTAAGAAAGGAAAGTTGAGTCCAAGGTTCATTGGACCATACGAAATTCTAGAGAGAGTTGGATCAGTTGCATACCGAGTGGCTTTACCTCCGAGTTTATCTCAGGTGCACAATGTTTTTCACATTTCGATGTTGAGAAAGTATATGCCAGATCCATCTCATGTTTTGAGTCCAGAGGTAGTTCAGCTGGAAGAGAACCTATCTTATGAGGAACAACCGGTCCAGATTCTTGACCATAGGGAGCAAGTGTTACGAAATATGGTGATTAAGCAGGTAAAGGTTTTGTAGAAAAACCACATGATTGAAGAGGCAACATGGGAATCTGAAAATGCAATGAGGGATAAGTACCCCCATTTATTCGATAAGTAAATACATTGCGGGGACGCAATTTTCTAAAGGGGGGAGGATGTAACATACCATGTAAGTAATTAATAATAGATATTTTTATCTATGTCTATTAATGATTAAGATAGTGTTATAGAGGCTTAAAATGAAAATAAATACAATCTTATGCATGGAATACACTAATATTCTTAAAAGATTGTTTTACTGCCTTTTGATGGCAAAAAATTTTTGAATCTATATTTTGACAATTTTATAAACTATTTTTGTGAAAATAAACTTATCCTTTATGATTGGGACATCAAAATTTACCTTGTGTGAATTTTTGGTATTTTTCTGACAATGTTCATTTTTTAATGAATAGTGAAAAATACTGCATTTTACATCAAAACTTATTTTTAATCTAATTTATTTATATGAATAGATTATGTTTTGAATTGGTTTTTAAGTAAAATTAGAATATATTTTTACCATTTTATCCAATGGTGGTCATTGGAATCAATTTCACTTTGAAATTAGACTTAAACTGGTGTCAATCTTTTGATACTTATTGTTTTGTAAAAACACGCTATTTGCTCTGGCAGCGGGAATTAATTATTAAATTAATTAATGTGACTTATATTATTTGAATTTTTTAAAATAGACTTCATTTTTGAATTCGGAATATCAAATATAGCTTAGGGTGAATTTTTGGTAATTTTCTGAAAAACTTCAATTTTTAATGAATAGTGAAACCACTAAGTGGTAATCAAGCAAACTGATTTTTCAGTTAAATGAATGTTTACCACTAATGTGTATTGAATTTTTAAAATCTGACATACATGGTTGTCATTAAGAAGTAAAATGTGGTTCAATGAGATTAAAATAATTTTTTGGTGAATAGTAACTTATTAAGTTTTTAATCGCGATTAGTGGTAATTAGTGTAGTTTAAGGTATAAATAATGCTTTAATAATATGAAATGACCTAGACGCATGTCCCAACCTTATTGTTTGTGTCATGGCCGACCAAGACAAGCCATGGGTCAACTTGGGGACCCCATGGAGACATTTTGGTTGGGAAATGACATAAATAACTTTTTATTTAATGTAAAAGTAAAAAATAACACAAACATAATATGTTTCACAAAAACAATTTTTACATGGGGTTATAAAGATCAGATATTTGATTATAAATATTCATTGGAAAGCTAAAAATATTTCCTATATCATAGTATTTTCTTTATAATTTTTAGACATTAAATAAATTAAATTATTTATGACATAATAATGATGCAGCGATGACATCATTATTTGACGATTTAAATAAAATGGAAAGACAATGTAAAATCAATGAACTACACATGGAAAAAACCAATTGGATGAGTGGATTTCGAACCCTTATAACCTTATCCACGAATTATATCAATGTGGGACCTTTTAAAACCGAAAAACATTTTCAAATAAAGTAATATTTCTTTACTTTCCAAAAGTGCCCCTCCTCTCCTCTTATAAAAGCCCCCCACCTCTACCTCATTTGACACACTACTCAAGCCTTTGGCTCGGACAACTCCTGCCCATTTACTCTCCACATCCCTCTCCTAATCCTTCCCTTTGGGCAGAATCCTATCAAAGGTAGCCTTTAGACTCAAATCAAAAGGAGATACACTTTTTAAGGTAATTCATTCTCTCATGTTCATTTGTTTTATTTTGCTTCTCCAACCCCCTAAACTCTTTTTATTTAATTATTTTGTAACAACAACAGTATCTTCAATATACTAGGATGTTGTTATAAGATTTATTTGATCTACACTCTCACACAACTGCATGAAATGGTTAAAGAACATACGGTTTCCGTGGATGGCGAAATTCTGCCTCCCGAAACGATGATTGTTCAATACTCATTTAAAACCTTAAAAGGTGTCCATTATGATGTAACTATTTTTATATATGATATATAATATGTTTATGTTTTCCTTAAGCTTCTGTTTTTTTCATTTTGGTCATACCTTTATGGTTTCCATTATGGGTAAACACGATATCTTCATTTTAGGAAGTGCGGACTACCGCCCCCTCAAAGTGATTTGATTCATTAAATACCATATGTGGGACATATAAAGGATGGAACTATGATATTATATATGATATTATACTGGAATTATAATATACCTTTATATCATTATGATTCCATTCTATAAAATATGAAATAGAAATGAAAGTAGCGTTCATGCGTACGTACGGCTTACCGTCTCCATGAACGGTGCATTTCATTTCTTACCTCTAAATGATTATGTAATATTATAAATGCAAGTATGTACTGGATATATATGACATATATGATATCTACATCATGAATACCATTCTGTATATAATGAACCTTTGACCAAATTAACAACATGTAAGTGTAAGAAGTCTATTTTTGACTTAAGAACCAAATACCGACAAAATGAACATTATTAACTTAACTGATTACATGATGTTCATAACATGGTATAAAAGGAATAATGAACTTGAAAAAGATTCATAATCAAGTAGAGATTAACTCAATTTTATTATTCAGGAGATTAAAGAAGGTTCGGGTCAAGTCGGATACGAGGTATGGGACTTTGTCTCAATCTCCTTTCATTGAGGCATATTTTATTTTATACACAACTTTCTTTTATACGGTGTATAAACCCCTTTGACTTTTACGTTTATTCAAAAGAAATTTTTTATATGAAGCGTTTACTAAACGAAAAAAGGGAATGTTTTTGTTGTACGTATGCGGCGACAACGACTTCTCCGCCGTCGTGACCGTTATTTGAGTTTCGGCTTCCTCTACAAGCCATACCTTCTTTTTAAAAGAAAAATAAATACCATGTTTTACTTTTCTTTTACTTTGGTATTGAAAATGGTTTTCATAATGTTTTTATTATATCAATGTGTTGTATTGATATCTCGTGATTGAAATATGGAAATGTTATGTTTCCTTTATGCATGTTTTATGTGATATGATTATGTTATGGTTCTTGGAAATTATTATGAAGACGGGTGGTTCCGTGATAAACTAAGGGAGGGTGAGCCCGTTATAGCTCTCCAATGCATTGGGTAACGCGAAGGAGTGAAACGTTAAGGTTTCTCCGAAGAGATTTTAGGGAATATACTGTGATGGGTATTCCAAACGTAACCAAGAGGGTTACTCCCTACGTAAGAATGTTATGAATGCCTCAAGTTACCTTTATGTCTTATGATTTCTATGATTTATTCATGATTTTATGAGGTATGTTAAATTGCCTATGTTTTATGGGTAAAGTATGATTTCATTATTATGTATATATGAACTCATTTTTCCTTTCCATGTTTTTTTATAACCCATACTGAGTTTTTATGCTCATCCCAAGTTTTTGAAATGTTTTTCACAGGTCAAGGGAAAGGTACATGATAAGATGATAGAGTCCAGGATGTGTCAAGAAATAATCCATGTTTTATTTTAAATGTGTTTCCATTGATGGGAATGAAGAATACTATCTTTATGTAACCACTTTGTTTATATGTGGAATGTAATGCAAGTTTTATGATCTAATTCTCTAAAACTCTAAACCCAAAAAGATCCTCAATGTGTAATCTTGTAATAACTCAAGATTAAGTAAGGTTTAAGGCTAGGGCCTTATAATCTTCGACCTCTATCAGTGACCCTCATGGAAGCTTATCTTGTTATGTCTTCCACCATTACGGAAGATTGAGGACTCACGACATAGATTTGATGCATTGCAGCGCATTCACACCTTTGGGTGATAAAATGGGATTTTATCATCATGGGGTTTCAGTTTGTATTAGAAATTATCAGCAATCACGATGGTGAAACATCATATATGAAATAGGTGGAATCACAACAGTGGATACAGATTCAGTGAGGTTTTCATTTGCAGTGGGGTTCAGATATGAGGATTCTAGAATTTTGATTTGTTTATTTAAATCATATCTTCTAGCGGTGGATGAAATAGGGGAGAAGTGACTAAAAAATATGATAGTGTTTTCTTGATCTAAAAGAGTTTTATAGTTCTGTGGAGATTTACTTACTAATGGTGTGTTGTTTTGTCACCAGTGGATTGGGTTCCACTAGTGGGACATGATGAATGGTGAGTGGGAATGCCTGATGAAGGATTCAACGTTGATTGTTGGAAGGTGAGTAAAAAGATGGAAGTAACTATGGTTGATCGGTGGTAGGGGCATGTTTGAGGAACAATGTGACCAAGTAAAAGAATGGTGACTCACTGTGAGAATTCAAGGCTATGATGGTTCATTGTGGGGAATGAATAGTGATACTGACTCATTATGTCACCACTAAAATAGAGGAGGGGTGGCTAAAATAGGGGAACATTGAATCGTTAAGTCATCGTTGGACAGTCTAGCATGCTAGAAAACAAAATCAAATAACAATTATATATAAAAAACATAATTATATTAATCTAATAAAATAAACCTTAAATTATCGAAAATAAAAATATTTATAAATTAATGGAATTAAGGTTTAAAAACTAAATCAATTAATAAAATATAAAAAAATTAAAATAAAATTGATTTATATAATAAATTTAAATAATTTAATTGAACAAAAAAAGAAATTAAAATTTTAAAATTAATATTATGTTACTAAATTAAATTAAAACCAAAGAAAGTAAAAGATGTAAATTATTTTTGAAGAAAAATTTAAATATAAAAATAATTATAAAAATAATTCTATTTCGAATGAGTAAATCATAATTTTATATTATTACATGATGATAAATAATTAATTAATAAATCAATAAGTATATCTAGATGTAAAATTTTTGATCAAGGAAGATTAATACCTTATAAAGAATGAATATAAAAAATTTAAATACCTAAACACTAAAAAAGATAAATTAATAAATTAAAAGGCTATAAATACAATAATAATTAGAAAAAAATGATTAAAAAATTAATTCATTTATAATATTATAAAAGTGTAATTATTACGTGAGAACATAAATATTAATTAACTAATATAATAAAAATAAAATAAAAAGATGTTGAAAATTAAGTAAAATTAAGCTCACACCATTAGGTTTTTGTTATTTATTAGTGTAATTTTTATTTCAAGTAGTTGTTTACATTTTTCAAATGGGTGAAATTGTTCCCAAGGTATAATATTGAAACTCGAGCACTAGTTGCTAGACCATGGGGATTGGGAATGCCCATCCTTCCATACCATGGTTGGGTCGGTGGTCTGGTTAGATAACTCCCCATCTTTGTTTGTGACATTATCATTATCCACCCCTTTAAATCTAATGGGATGTGAATGTTTTCCTTGTGTGTACGTGTGGAAAATCAAATCCAAATTACGATAAAATTCGTTTTTGAAAATCATCCATCACAGATAGTAATTTTTCAGGTTTTAATTACAGTAAATGACAATATTGACAGATAATAGTCTTCTAGGATTATATTATATTATCTTCCTTCTTAAATTTATATTCATTGGAAAACGATAATGTTTCTCATGCATATGTGTGGACTAATACTTTCAAAAAGTGAGGTGAATAATTTTTTATTTCCACATTACATAGATTGTAGTAAGGATACATTTAATGAATATATATGAAATATATTATATATTAGTGTCCCTTTAATGGTGAATTATTATTTTTATTTCTTTTATTCCTTCTCCACAAATTGAAAAAAAAATTCCCATGTACAACCAGTGTCTTATCATTGATATATATTTTGATATTTTTTTAAGTGCATGCATTATAGTTATTAATATAATAATGGAGAATGAATTCAAATATTCTTCCTAAAAATTTTAAAATTCATATACTTTTACTCTTTTATTTTTCAACTATTTGAATGGTGAATTCATATTCTATGCACTATTATTTCATTATCACACATCATTACATTCTAATTTAAATTTATTCAACATTACTATTTATTCTCAACTTTTATAAATATTAATCTCTTATTAAAAGAAAAACCATTAATCGAATACGTTGTGCAATTTCACGGGCGATTACTAGTATTATATATTAGTGTCCATTTAATGTTGAATTATTGTTCTTATTTATTTTATTCCTTCCATCAAAAATTGAAATCAATTTTCCCATGTACATACGTCATACAATCTCCAAGAATTATGTTATTGATATTTCCTTATCTATATTTTGTGTAAAAAATAAAAATATATATAATGAATATTTATTATATTTATATAATGATTAATATTATATAGATGAGGTAACCATGATCAATGTAAAATTACTAGAACTACCGAACCAAAATTCTCATGAACTTAGAAAAAACATACACCAAGAAACATTCATTTTCATAAAGAGTTATTAATGAATTTGTGTTGAAATGTTATAATGTGATCATTAATATTATGATAAGTACCAATATTATTCTATTATAAAATTCTAATAAATGTAAATTTGGTTTATTTGATGTTAGATCACATTTCATGAAATCTGATCGTGATGTATGTAATTTATTTAAAAATCCAATTTTTTATTTTAATTGATTATGATTAAGTTTTCTATGAGGGAATTTAAAGACCAGTCAATCAAGAATCCATTGAATCTTATTCCCCAATATAAATTTATAGAGATTAAATATATTAATTCCATTTTACACTCATTAGGTACTCGAGATATATAAATAATTTCATTAAGGAAAATTGACTTCATTTCTCTATTATTTCGAGAATATTTCTTTATACATGTCCATGTTTTCAAAAAATGTATTCATGATTTTTTAGTATTATTATATCTTTTATAATGTCATTTCTAACAATGATTTAATTATTTAAAATTTATTTTGAAGGAATATTCTTGTCACTTTTCAAATGATGTTGTTTTGAATTTATCCGAAATTGTGAAATAAAGCATTTTTTTTAACATACACAGAATAAACAAAATTTCATACCATTATGACCACTCATTGTTTTTAAGATTATATTATAAATTTCCATGGGTATTTTAAAATAATTTTATTTTTATAATGTTTTATGAAATTTATGATTTAAAACTATTGATTTTAAAATTAAAAGGCTATTTTACTAATGAAATATTTCATGTGATAATATAAATGAATTTTCAATTAATAAAAAATCCATTGAGGTTAAATATGTGTTAATGTGTTTATGATTTAATGATAATGGATATCTCCCTTATTTACCCTTTTTGAGAATTCTAGCTTTCCCTTTTTTTGTTTCATTTTCCCAAGGGTATAAAGAAACGTTTTTATATACTGTGTCTCATAAGGGTCCTAGTTATGATGGACTAAGTAGGTGATGATGTAGATCGTTTAAAAAAATCATGTATCTATGTTCTAAATAGACTAAACCTAATGAATTCTATTATATATCACAATTTCATGAATTTAATATTAATCTACTAATTTATAATATATATGTTGGAATGTATGGGTCACTATAATTGGTATTAGTGAATGGTTTTGGAAACTGGTATGGGAATAGATTATTAAAAAACAATAGTATAATATTATGTATTAAGATATATAAAAAGTTATTATAAAAAAAGAATCATGGTTTTCCAAATAAAAAATTCCATGTATGACACTACACATTGAAGTGGTTTGGGAAAACAATCATCTTGGGTCATAACCTCAAAAAAGTTTTGTTCAGTATATCTCAGTCATCATTCAGAGGCATGGTGAGTGTACTCATACTGAAAACCAGGTTTGAAACTAATGGGGATATGATTGGGTTAATTAAAATTTTTTATATTGATGATCATGATGGATTTTAATTGATGATAATCATGGATGGCCAAGGTAAAAGATATGATTACCTAGATTAAAATATGGTGTAATTATTTTGACATCCAATAAAGGATTTTTCAACATTATGTGTTTACCATTATTATTATTGTTACAAAAATAATTCTTTCTATTTTTAGTCAATGGATATAACATGTAGGTGTTATGTTAATGAAAAATTTCACAGAAAATGGAATTAATGTTCTTCAGAACCAAAAAAAGTAATGTAATATGTAAAAAATCATGTAGTTATGATTACATGATGTTCTCAATTCATGAATAATGTTGAGCTTCCAAATGAGAAAACAAGTCAAAAATATTTAGTTGATCCCATCAAAAGTGTAACATTAACTTTTTTCAGTGGATATTACAATCCAACAATTGATAGTTAATGGATCAATACCATTAAAAATATATTTTCTATTATGTAGCTTTTATAATAATAAAAATTTATTTTCGGTATCTATCATTTTGAATGAGAAGCAGATCAATAGTTGATTCTCATCAAGAACTTGAGTTAATGGGAAAAAATAATCTCCAAAAATATATTTGAGTTTGACGTTTATTTTTTTAATAGTTACATTACTCATATTATTTATATGTAATTTGATAAGGGATTCATGGAGCTATGGGGGAATAATAGTGAATTAATTATTTTATTTGAGTAAAATTGTACTAGAACTATGAGGTATGATTATTTTATTATCACTAAACAGGGAATTAATATATATCAATTACTCATTAGCATAAAATAAACATTTTGAATGGAATTATCCATAATGAATTATAATAATTATAAATAAATCATTTAATGGGATGCAAAAAAATAAATGTAGGTTGGAGTTACCCATTAATCTCATGTTTTTTATAAGAACAAATGGAATTCAATTGAAATTACTGTAACTAAAATCATTTAGGGAAGAATATGATCATTACATTTTTCATGATGTGTGGAAGGAGTCATGGATTAAATTGTATTAATGGGACTGATAAATGTTTTAATTAGTGAATGTAAGGTCATGAAGAAATAGAATACAAAATTTATTGGAATAAGTAATCCAATTATTGATGAAATTTACTATATAATGAACAACGAACTATTAATTTTTTCAAATGTATAGAGTATTGGAATTATGAAAAATGATTCTCAAACATGATAGATAATGATGATAATCATTGTTTGTAGCCACGTAATCTTAGAGACAAAGGTAAATCTCACGTAATAAATATTTCTGAGGAGTGGAATTATAATTATTGGGGGAAAGGTACAAATAACATCCACAATATACCTAACAGTATATTTTTTGCTAATAGATCTACCCACTATTTTATATCTACAGATTTTGTTATGTTTATAAAAATAACCCCTCAATGATTAGATGATTAATTGGTAGTGAAAACCCCTATGATTTAGATGTCCGCATTTTATGTCTTTGATTATTCTCTAGTTTATTTTGTGGAGAATATTGTTCCTTAAAATATTGTTTCTCTTACTATAGTTCATTGTGTAGTTATCTTAGGCCTTGACTGGATTTCATTAATAAAATACCATATCAATTGATAAGGAATGGATTTTATGGTTGATAATATAAAACAATGTATGATCATTTAGTAGTTTGATGAAAAATAATATCTTATGTTGGATTTCAAAACAAGTATAGGGGTCTTGATACCAATTCAGGGAGAGTGGGATATCTCATATAGATGGTGAAAACAATAAAATTAACAATATATCTATTATGTGGGAGTATTTTATGGATTTGAAGGATGATTTAATAGTATTTCAACAAATCACATGGGTGATTTTTATAATAGAACTCATACATGGGGGTACATATAATTAAATATCTCCATATAAAATATCCATGATTGAGTTAAGAAAATTAAAGAAGAAACACTCTTAGAATATCAACAAGGGATTCATTCTGCCAAGTGAAACTATATATGGTGCACCAATTATTTTTTATGAATAAATATCGATCGATAAGAATCTATATTTATTCTGTAGAACATAATAATATCATATTCACCTTACTGATGGCATGTTTGACAAAAAAATAAGATCATAATAATTTTCAATGATAGACCTTTGTTAAGGATATCATCAATTGAGGTTGAAGAAGGATGAAATACCAAATATAATATACCAAATAAGAAATGGAAACTATGAATTTTATGGATTCCATTTGGATATACTAAATCCACCTAGACAATCATGGATTTATTGAATAAATTATTTATAAGTTATATTTATCATTTCGTGTAAGTGTTTATTTATTATATTAGTATATATTTAAATAGGATGTATGATCATGAATATTAGTAGATTATTATACCAATGAACCTAATGATGGATAAGGTGTATAACAAATTTTCAAATACATAATTTTGGCAGAAAACATTTTCATTTTAGGGTCACAAAATCTCAAGAGATGGTGTATTAGCAGATTTATAAAATATTTTTGATATTGAACATCATCTTATAAAAACAACTATTATTGGTATCCATTGTTTTCTTTTTTTTTGGATATTATTGATGCTTTGTGGATAATTTCTCACAACTATCTAATCCACTCACATTGCTAACTCACAATGGGGAAATGTTCCATTGGATAAATAAATGTGGGAAAAATTTAAATAAAGTAATTTTAAAGTTAGTCAAAACACGTGTTATTACACTGAGAAAAATTGGAGATGGGTTTCTAGTCATAAATTATTCATTAATGATATATTAATGATGTGACTAAGAAGAATCCTCATACAGAATGATATAGTGAATGATAATTGTACAAAATAATTGATGGATCATGTAAAAAAATTTCCAACTCATTGTTTGGAGTTAGTTTTTGTATTTTATCATTAATTATATTGAGTAACGTTTTAACACTGAGAAATTATTAAATATTAACACTGAATTAAATAGAATATGTGAAAATCAACACCAATCATAAACAACCCAAGAGATACATTTCATTAAATAAAATATTTTTTATAGCTTGTGGAGCATGTTATCCCGAGTAAAAATGAACCATGATAGTGTATTCCATTATATCATATCCATTAATTTAGTGTGTATGGATAGTACTAACTAAATTAAGACAATTATATTTATCTATTGATTAAAAATAATATAATAATCATTACACAAAGAAATTTTTTCTGAAATTATTTATTTTTTGATAAAATATGGTTTAGTCGTTCATTGGGAACATGATTTATAAATAATATTTAACACATTAATAAAATTTATTGAAAAAAATTAACTTCACTTTTTAATTCATCCAAAATTTATTATATTAGGGTTATGTTTTGGGATTTTTTTTGTAATAGTTCATTTTTCAACAAATAATGTGAAATACTAAATATTAATTGAACATTACATTTTCATTAAAATTATTTATAAAGATAAATTATAATTTAAATTTTTTTAAAGTAAAATTAGTTCAATTATAGATCTATAAATAAAATTTATTTTATTAGATTATATTTTGAATTTAATTTTTATATAATAAAATTATAAAAATTTGGTAACTTTATCATTGAAAACCTGATTTCTCATCGTGTCAGTGATATTAAATTTAAATTAATTTTTTCACCTATGTGAATATATTTTTTAAAAATAGTTTCCATATTTGGAATTAGAATAATTTTTTAAATCAGAAAAATTTATTTTTAATTTTTATCAAAATGAATTATGAATTAATTAGAAATTATTTATCACGGTTAAGGTAATAATGGATTTAAATGGGGTTAAAAAATAAAAATAGGGGTTCAGTGAACAAAAATATGAATAAAATAATTTTTCTAGACATATATAAACCCAATAATGTCTACGTATATTTATTAATTCATTTTGGAAGATTTTTTAATTTAAAAATCATGGTTACCCCTTTTTCTTTTCAAAAAATACAAGTGTGCCACTCACCTCAAATATAAGAATACACATACTCTCCTCTCCTAATCAAAATATAAACCCTTTTTGATTCTTCCAGTACCTTTCAAAATTACTTTTAAAATTCCCTAATTTAATTATATAATCCTACTTTTGGGAATAAATTCATCCTATGAATGATTTTTGGGCTACCATAAGGAGGTTACCTGAAGAAGATGTAACATCCTACAATGAGTTTTTTTTTATTTTATTCTTCAACCAAGTATCTCAATTCTTATGAAATCATAAAAATTTAATAAAATCATTATCTTACATGTATTATTATTATTATTTAATGTTAATGTAATGACCAACAACCATCCTAACTACCATCAAATTGGTTACAAAATCATTATTCATGCGTACAGTGGACTATCACCTCGAGAACCAAAATCACTCATTTCTTACATAAAAAACATAGACAGTTGGGTTAAATGATGGATATAATGAATATATATTATAAATATAACATAATTATAAATTTGATTCAGTATATAATATATAACGTTTAACTTTCCCTTTAGTCTGGGATAGAGTAACATTGCTCGTGAGTACGATAGACTACTCCCTCATAGAGGGATGCGATTCATTTTTCACTAACCCTTTACATCGAATGTGATAATGATAAAATTAATTAAAATACGTGACATATAATACATAATTATTATATTTGATATATATTTTCCACAATTAAAATATAATATAGCCTCTATTATTCTTAACTTATAACTCACATAAATATGATAACGTCATTTGTGTACGTGTGGACTACCGACTTCACCAAATGATATGACTCAATTTTCATCACCACACAAAATAGAATCTCAATATAAAAATAAATAAGGAAAGAAAAAATTTATTTTCGATATTATTATCTTTATTATTTTTGAAGGATAAATTATAACATTACTCTATTCCATTATTATTATTAAAAAAAAGAAACAATACCCATGAATACTTGTGACCTACCATCTCTATGATCATAACATTATTCATTTCTCAAAAACATATTTCAGTGATGATGTTAAAAGTATAATTTATATATAAATATTTTAATTTTTCATGATTATTATTGTAGATATGGTGAAAAATAAACTATATTCACAAGAACTAAAATTTTCATATCAATGAAAGAATGAGAAAATAGGGAGACTAACAACCAAAACAACGAAAATAATGATACAAAATTAATCAATGTGTCATAAGATGTTATAA
Source organism: Viscum album (assembly GCA_963277665.1). Taxonomy (NCBI): domain Eukaryota; kingdom Viridiplantae; phylum Streptophyta; class Magnoliopsida; order Santalales; family Viscaceae; genus Viscum; species Viscum album. Next base: position 1,607,621,399 of record OY728127.1, on the reverse strand, counting down.
AAGTATCAAATATGGTATTATGAATAATAATATGGTTCTATTATAAGTTAATAACTTGTTTAAACCCACTATAAATGTGGTTAATGCATTCATAACTAAAAAAGGAAGCTTATGGTAAGGGATTATGTATCAATTTCCATCCATTGAGGCACATTTGAATGTTATAAACCAATTGTATTTATATAGTGTATATAAAACTGATTGACCTATTATATCAATATTAATTACCATGTACTTTTATTTTATAGTCAAATTTAAATTATTTCATCCAAGGGGATTTTATTTAAATTTTTCCATATGGAAAAGAATTTCATAACTCAATGTCTTTTCATTAGGTTATATTACTTCATCATCACCTTTGATAATCAAATATTATGTGTGAAATGGAATCTGATTATATTATTTCTCATTTATATATATTTTTATATTATTTAATGTTGATACACATAATAAATAAATTTATTTATTCCCACTTAATCATTATGATCATTGTAAGTATTTATTTTTTAATCTCATTATAATCAAAATTGTTGGTTATTTAATTTCATTTGAATGAAATTACTATTTCATAATAAAAACATTTCATTTTGTTCTCTTATAATTATTTAATTTATTTTAAATTAATATTACAATTTTTGTAATTGTTTTTTACCTATAATGATTGAGAAATTCATTTTCTAAAAATATAACTTCATTTCTCTCTTCTAATGGATATATGTTTCTCCATATGATCGGAGATCTATTTTCTTCCAAAGCCATGTTTACATTTTTAATGATAAATGTTTAAAAACTTTATAAAATGATTTATTACAACCATTTTTATGTTTTTTTCATTTAAAAGTTTTTTATGGATTGAATCCCCATGTTGTTTTAAAATTAAGTACCATTTTTTATTATAAAAAATGTTAATGGAGTATGTTTTTAACATAATTTGTATGTATAGAGATTCATATCAAAATGACTACTTTTGTATTCAAATATATAAATATAAGCTTACAATATTATAGTAAATATTTTTATTATCAAAATTTTTAATGATCTTTTAGTTTTAAAAATTTACTTTCCAAATGAATATGATGCTTTCCTCAATAATTTTTAATGAACTTTTTATGGTATCTATATTCATCGTTGACCACAACCCATTATTATTACTCCAATTTTTATATGTTTTATAGATAATATCCTTATTTTTTTATTTATAGTTTATAATCAGTTTAACCATGAAATATATTAAAACTCACATTCAGGATTTAATTTTTTAGACATTCACTATCCAGATAAATATTTACTTACCTGTGATCCAGGGACACTAAATTCACCCTATATATTCTTATTTTTTATCAAGAAAAAAGATTATTTTTTAAAAAAATATGTCAAAACTAAATACATTTTTCAATATTGAAATTTATTTTTCTATCGAGGGAAATATTGATAAACATGTACTATTAACTCAATACTGATATTTTCTGATAAGTAAGATTTTTTTGTGAATTAAATTGTTAATTTTATATTTAAGGAATAATTTTGGAACACTGTCTATGGTTGGGTGTGATTAAAGATAACCCCTCGATGAACTTACATGTATCATGATACAAATTAGCTAGATATCCTTAGTTCAATGGGTTTATATCCATCTGTTTTTAACATTCATGATAGTAGATATAGATAGTTGAGGTATTATTGATGCATGAGAACATGACATCCATTAATTAAACATATCTTTTATTTAGATTTTATTTTTTATTATTATACATGATTTTTTCGAAATATTATTATCTCGGGATGCATTTCATTATCAGTTTATTGGATTAATAGAACATTGTTTCAATTATTTGACATTCCATATTGATTATTCCATTAATAGTAATGATACTAATGTTATTGGTTATATGGATTGGGTTTTAATTTATATACCTTTCCAATGATTATGATAGTCAATTAGTTAAATAGAATTTGTGATCATATATTGAACATTCTATATTGTTCATTCCTTTTTGATTATGATTCATTTACTCATGATATAATATATTTTTCAAAAACCATATTTGTTTCATTTCCCTTATATTCCCTAAAGTGCAATATAATTGATGTGGATGGATATGGTATCACAAACAATTCCATTCTATAAAAAATTATTCTTTATTTTTTAAAATTTAATGAAAGATCACGTATAAGTCTATATTACCAAGAGTACAAAATTATTCAGTCCTTTGGGAAGTGATTCCTTGTATCTTATGTCAATCTAACAGAGTAGACACTAACTATGGTTTACTAGGGATGGAAACATGATAACTTTTATTAGAGGAATCTTATTATAATCCATGGGAACAAGATAATGAAAAATATAGACAAGGAATCATAATACTATGATGGCAGTTGAGGATAGGTATAGAATAATATCCTAATGTTTGGTTTAGATACACATTATATGGTTTTCTAAAAATACATCCATGTATGGATCTACATGTGGGTGTGGTTTTGATATAGATGTACCTAGGGGTAAATTCATATAGAAGGGATAATTGGGAATGAACCAATAATCACATGGTGCATGACAATGAGTCATAATGCACACCTAGTTTGAGAATACTAGTGTATATTCTTAGGATAATTTTAATTTTCATTAAAAAAATTATTATGTATTTGAAAATATAAATATCTCCAAAGAAAGAATTTTTATAATTCTAAAATTGGTTATGCATAAATTTTTATATATATGATATGTATTTCACTATTTATGGGAATATAAATTATTTTCATAAAGATATGATAAAAACTAGTGTGGGAAATATTTTAGAAATGATTGTTTTAAAAATAAATGGTATCTATATTAATTAATGTAATATAATGAGTAAAAATTATCATTTAATGGATGTGATTAAGAAAATATATCATAGAAAACTTGTGTCCCAAACATTCTCATCATATGAGGACATAATATCACGTTCTAAAAAGACAGATAACGAATTATCAATGTATTATAGAATCCAACGGAATTAAGTGAATAAAAGGATGATATCGAAAAATATGAATGAATGGAATATGGTATAAGAGTATTTTCCACCGTGTGATACTTATGGAGGGAATCACATTGGTACATTCATTAAAAGAAAATATGTTTGATAATTGATTGGAGATAATGGACACCATGCTCATTATTTCTATGACATTAAAATGCTTTAAATGATCAATGCATTATTTTTATTGAGATGAGGAACTAGATAATTTAATCCCCCAAGTGTCAAAGGTATATACATCAAAAGAATATAACATATCACAGTCAATATGTTTATATTTCCATATACTATGTGGAATGATTAATGTGATCTTATTAGGATTAAAGTGTTATTTCATTTTATTATTTTATCATGATTTACAGGTTATATGAATTATGATATATAAAAAAATGTACTACAATACTTTTTAATTACAGATTTGAAAGCATATGTTGAATGATACTGATATGAAGAAAAATGATTCAGTGGAATGTTTAAATTCACATAAAGCACAACATTGAGGGAGAGATAACCCTTAATATGTTCTTGATATTGAGATAATCATATTGTGATAAGTATTATATTTATATGTGTAATGTAAATTGGATAGTTATAACTAACTTTGGGTTAATTAATGATTTGTTGATAATGTGGTTTAATCCAAAAATTATAGATTTTACATATTTTTTTTATTGAAGTAATATATCGGTTAATATTAGTTTTTTGGTTAATGAATATAGAAGAATGCATGTTTTCAATATGGTTTTATTGTAATTTAGGTTATTACCATGTTTCAAGGGAATGCGTGATGAAGGTATTCAAAATTTTGGTATGTGATGATTATGTGGTACTTCATGTTGTTTGGGGGATTAATGGTAATATTATATTGAAATTTCATATTCCTTATTTATAATGTTTGGGATAATAATCTTTTGGATAGGTCAGATGGTTAACCATTACTGGAACTATAAAAGTTTAACTTTGTATTAGGTTTTAGATATTAATATATTATATTGCATATTTTTCTAACCATATCCATTTTGGAATAGTTAAATATTGGAATAAATAAATGTCACACTTTTGTAGATATTATAATCCTTTTAAAGTAAATTTTACTGATTCAGGCACAAAAACTTCATTTTCAGATATTCATTTCCAGAAGAAATGATGAATTTAAAATTTACTAAAGCACAACCGAAGGATGAAATTTTTCTTATGAAATTGAATCATATCAAGTAAATATATTTTCCTATATTCATAGACAATATTTTTATTCCTCAACATTAGGAAAAATGTCATGAAACTTAAAATTAATCATGTTACATTAATTTTTATTTATTCATTTGGTCTTTTAAATCAGTACATATTTATGGTTTTGAGGTCTATGAGTTTCCAATGATAATTTTATTTTTTCATCAATTATCTTTTTCATTCTCTATTAGTATATACACTTTTCTTACATGTGCTTGTATTCAAAGGATTCCAATGTTATCCTACACAAAAATCCATTTTTTTAATTAATATTACCTATTTTACTACCATTTTTCTCTTAATACGTGAATTTTTATAAACCCTCTCTATGATGTGGGAATTCAACAAAGGAATGTTCAAATATAAAACCCTTGATTACCACGATCATGTACAAATACCAAGGAGACAATTCATTTATGGTGGGAATAATATAATACTAAAAAATTATAAAATAATAAAATTTTATTTGAAAACATATGAAACATACAACACTATTCTTAAACAACCCATAATATACAATTATTTAAATTTAATCTTTTCAATATATTGTAAAACATTCATCCCCATGAATAAATTAAGCGTAATTATATATTATATTATAAGATAGAAATTAAATTAGTAGATATGAATGGTAATAATTAATTTATGAATATTATGGATATTTATTTTGTCAATATAAAATAAGAATCATTTAAAAGAATTTATTTTGAAAAGATGATTTTTTTTCTGAGTGGGTGGTAGGGCACACTTTTCACATATAATATAAAATTAAAAATTAAAAATTTTAGAAAATTTATTTGAAAAAGTAAAATCCATTTTCAAAATCATTGTATCAAAATTATCATAGAATTATTATTTTGGATTGTTATGAAATATTTCATTTCTCAATTAATTATGTTTTTTATAATTTAAATATAATCATTTATTTTTATTTAAAATAGTTATAAATTTAAATTGTATTTTAAATATTAATCATATTAGAACTAGTTAAATTAATTATATATTAATTCAAATTACATCAGTGTAAATATATTAATATTTTATTTTGATATAAATGCATTAAAAACATTTAAAATTTTTCTCATTGAGAAGATTTTTTCTCATTGCATCTACAAGATTAATATAAACATAAAATTTTCCAATTATGTGAAAATAATTTTTAAAAATAGAATCCATATTAGGAATATGAATAATTTATATTATCTAATAATGATACCATAATTTTTATCCAAAAATAATTGATAATAAATGAAAAATTATTTACCACGATTAAAGAGAAAAATGAATTACTATGGGTTAAACAAAAATTATATGGGTTAAAGTAACATAAAACTTTTATATAATATATCTTATAGAAATATTTAGACCCAATAACTCTAATGTATCTTTAATACACTAATTTGGATGCCATTGAAATGTGAAAAATGTTGGTACACCTTTTTCAATAAAAAAACTTATAATTGTTACACTCAATTAACTTGTAAATGGTCAACCACTCTCCTCCCCTCTTCACACCTTCAAACCCTTTTATTTCATCCAACACCTACTAAAATAACTTATAAAATTCTATTTTAAAATAAAATAATCCTTATTTTTTGTACAAATACAAAAATATAATTATATTTCTTATAACCATATGACGATACCGAAAAAGGGTAACATCCTTTAATGAGTGTTTTTCTATTCTTCCTCCACCACCTCCAATTATATTTAAACCAAACTTGTACAATTAAATAATTATATTACACATAATAATATGTTTTAATACTAATTTATTTACCTAAAATCAGCCCCACTTCAAACTAATGGGTTTGAGAATCATCATTCATATATATAATGGACTACCGACTAGCGATCTGATATCATTAATCTTTCTATTTCTAACATAAATTATTGCATATGATGATGGATTTAATGAATATATATATGTGTGTGTGTTAGTGTGTTTGAAAAAATTATACTTTTATATTCATTATATCATATATAACTAAATTAATTTCCATTCCAAAGGGGATATTGTAACATCGCTCATCTGTGTTGTGGACTACCGCCTCACAAACCGATGCGATTGTTTTTTAACTAATACTTTACATGGAAAGTAATAAGTATTAATTTAGTAAAATAATTGATATAAATGAAATAATTATCATATTAATGAAATATTTATCATTATTAAAAGATAATTTATCAATTTTTTTCTTATATTTTCACTCACATAAAACTGCTAAAATTGTTCGTATACATATAGACTACCACATCCATGAAATAATGCGACACTATTTTTTTCAGAAACACAAATTGATGATATAAATAAATACATCTAAAGAAATATTTTATTTATTTATGATATAAATAAAATTATATAATGATAATAAATTACGTAACTCATATCCATATTGATTTTTGAGAAAGTGAGATGTTACATGTGAGTACGTATGACCTACCATCTCCATGATAGTAATAAAATTAATTTCTCCAACCCATCATTCATGATTAATACTAAAATTTTAAATGATGTATAAATATTATATATATGTTTTTATTATAATTTTTGAGATGATAAAACTACATAATGTTAACAGGAACTAAACCATTCATGACAAAGCATGAATGAGAAATCAAAACAAGTAACACCTAAAACAATGAAAATAATGAACGATTGTTAAAAAATGGGTTATATGATGTTATAAAAGGATCATATATAATATTATAAATAATTATATTATTATTTTATATGATATTAAATATTTTAAAACCACTATATAGGTGGTTAAATCACATTCATCTAAAAGGAATCTTGTGGTAAATGATTTTGTCTCAATTTACTTTTATTGATGAAAATTTGTATATTATGCACCAATTTAATTTATATGGTGTGTATAATAGCTTGGTACTTGTAATGTCATTATTAAATAAACATTCATGGTATTTTAATTTTTAATTGGAATTATTTCACTAGTGGGAATTGATTTAAAATTTACCAGGTGGTAAACAATTTCAAACTCAATTTCTTTTTATTGGGTTATATTACTTATTCATCATTAATGATATTAAAAGAATATGTTTGAGAATGCTATTTATTATCATATTCATTATTTAGACATGTTAAATATTTTTTTAAAGTTGATAAAAATAATTGATTTACTAATTAATTCTCACATCAATGTTATAATCTATGTATGGGATTGTTTCGAAATCTCATTCTTTTCAAGATTTTTTATTTTTTATTTTCACTTGAAGGAAATAGTTTGACCATTTCTTAATAAACACCATTAATTTTATTCTCCTCTGGTTATTCACGATATTATAAACTAATATTACTAATATTATATTCTTTGGATGTTATTAAGTTTGATAAATATTTTTTTAGAAAATCAAACACTATTTCTCTCTTCTATCAGAAATATTTTTCTTCCTATAGCTTGTTTTCAAAAAAAATGTACCCAAAAATTATTTTAACAATTTAAAAAAACCTACATAATTATTAACATAATTTCTATATTTAACAATTGTTTTGAAGGCATCTTCATGTTTTTTAAAAACTATTTCCAGTTTGGAATTTATCAAAAATTTGAAAGGATTAAATATTTTAATATATATTAAATGTATGAAATTACCTGAATTTTTAAGTTATCAATTTTTTAAATATTAATTTCTGTTTTCAATGATTATTTTTAATAAATTTATTTTTTAATTTTTTTTGTGAAATATAATGTTTCAAAATTTATTTTGAAAATAAAAATGATATTTTTCTCAAGAATTTTTCAATGGGATTTTTATTGTATTTCTTCTAATAAAAGAATAGAACACTTTAATCATTATAAGATTTGAATATTTTTTATTCATAGTATCCTTATTTTTAGGTTAATTTTTAATGTTTAGTTTGACCATGGAAAGCGTTGACACTGGCATTAATAATTCATTTTATTAGTAGTAAACATTTACTTAAAATATTCACTTACCATTGATCAATGAAATTTTAATATCCCCTAAATATCCATATTATTTATCAGGTATATGTTAATTTTTCAAACAATATGTCACATATATATATGGTTGTATACAATAAATTATATTTTTTAATATGGTGAATAATTGAAAAATCTATACTTTTTAATCAATATATATATTTGATGATAAGAAACATTGTTTATAAATTAATTCAACTATTCGATATGTGAGGAATTTTATGGATTTGAATATAAAAAAAGGCCTAGTTATCTATCACTCCTCGATGCGTCTATAGGTCCCATGATTGTAATCACTTGTGTAACCTTATTTAAATTATTTTCTACCAATAATTTCTAAACTATGTTGAGGATATGTCATGATAGTAATGGTTTTCATGATGCATGAGGTTATAACATTGAATAACATAGAATTTAATTCATCAGTTATTTAGATATTATTATTAACCCTGATAATTTTGAATGATATTATATGTGGATGAATTTCATTATCATTTTATCGATTAATTGGAATGTTTTTTTAGTTATTTACCTTTCTATATTGATTATTCCTTATCTAGTTAATATAGTTATATTATTGATTAAATAGAATTTTTGTTTAATTATTTACCATAAAATTTAATATTATGGTTATGTATTTAAATGGACAGTGTGTTACGATATTTAAAATTCCATATTGTTCATTCTTTATTGAATATTCTTCATTTACTCAATATTTCTTCGGCTTTACATAAACATTAATGAGAATTTGAGATCACCCTAATTTGATTTTGATTCCCCTGTATTCAATTAAGTGTACTATGATTGATGTATGATGATATTATAGAGTGAATAATTATATTCCTGAGAAATATTATTATGTAATTAGTGTTTTCAAATGTAATGAACGACTCAAGTATGTATCTAGTCTTCCAAAACTACTAAACTATTCGGTCCTTCGGGATGCGATTAATTGTATCTTATGAAAATATAATAAATTAGAAACCATATTTGAGTTATTTGGGTATGTTTAATTAAAAATTATCATTGTATCACACTATGATTTTATGAAATTTAATTCTTAAATAAGTTTAGTTTCATCAATTAGATGAGTGACTCACAACAATATGTGTTAGAGAACTGTAATATAGTATACCATTATAAAATATATGTTAAATTGGAATGTATATATAATAATATATTCAAAATGAAAATTATATTGTTTATAAATTGTTAATATCATTTCATGGTTCATAAACTTAATATAAATTAAATTAGAAATCATTTGAATTTAAATGAAATATTTTTATGAAAATATGTTTTTATACGCACAATGTTTTTATCCTAATGATTTAAATTAATCATTATCACTAAATTATTTTAATGAAATTTATATATTATATATTAAATAAACTTTCCTACCATTGATCAAATATTTTTAAAATTATTTTTTAAGAAATATTCAATTATATGCTTAGAAATATAATTTTTCAAAAATGCAATTTCATCAGGTTTTGCGAATTTTTTTAAATTTTATTTTTCAATTTCATAATTTTTTAGATAAAACAAAATTTTTTTTAAATATTAATCATAATATTATATTACTCTAACTATTTTATTATTTCTAGAAAATAATTATTTTCTGATGAATAGTGAAAAATACAAATTTTAATTAAAATTGAAATTTTGTTTAAAAAATATTTAATGTTCCTTTTTGATTTAAAATGGTTTAATGTAAAATTCGGTCAATTATAATATGATTAATAAATTTTATTATATTTTAATAAATTTGATATTCAATTTGAAATAAATACTTTTTATTCATATGAATACATTTTCTATAGAGAACTAAATATTCCTTATGGTTGGAGGATTAATTTAAAATTAAATTCATAAACATCATTGAATAAAAACGTCAATATATATTCCATATTTTTTATCAAAAAAACTATATTAATTAATATGGTTATCTTAATTTTTTCATAATTATTATAAAAAAAGATAAATCAATTAATTATCACAGTTGAGTTTAAAACGCGCTTAATGAGGGTTAAACAAAAAAGATATGGAAATTTATTCATATCAAACACATAAAAATAATTTTTTGTGGAAGAATTTCAAACATAACCTATCATATATATAATCTAGGTTAATTTTAAATAATATTTCATGGAAATGACTTTATAACTTTGTATTCTTTTAGAAAATTTCAGAGTTGTTTCCCAGTGGGTCCTCTTCCCTATGTTTAGATTGAATTAATTCTCCTCCCCTCTCTACACATCGTAATAATTTTGTATTTTTCAATACCTAACCAAAATCCTTCATTAAATTCATCCACAAGACGTTGTGTCAATGGTCTAATCATAAAACCATCATAGGGAGCCTTTATGTGTAAACAAAATGATGTTATCCAAAGAAGATGAAAAATTATTAGCAGTTAATTTTTATTTCATTCCACACTATAAAAACATAAAATCTTATTAATAAAAAATTAAATAATAAGATTTTATCTTAAATATATTAATATTATTATATGTTAATGTAATTACATATTTTAATATTTAATCAATCAATAGAGAAACAATACAATCGATCATGAATATGGTTGACTACTACCTCACATCCCAATTTATTTTTTTTCCACCACCGCATTTCACGTTTAGTAATAAATATGTATTTATATATATATATATATATATATTAAATTTATGATGTATTTATACTTCTACATTTATAATATTTCATCTACATTATTACCCTTTGATCCCTTAAAAAATCAAAATATTATTTTTCCATATGTGTAGAGTTCGGACTCTATAAATTGATGTGATAATATTTTTATTTTATATTTATATCTATTGATAAATGGATTGATACATTGAATATATATGATTTAAATTTTATAAGTGTTTTTCTATAAATGTGAACAAATATATATCTCTCTTTTTTCTAATTTTTTTGAAAATGAAAAAAACTTATGTGTGTGTATTCTTTATTATCTGTATGGACAATTTAATTCATTTTCTATTTCTAAGGATAATGTATGACTATAAATATTTATTTAATATATATATATTATTTTTATATCATTGTTGAAATTATGGATATTATGCAACCATAGTCAATCTTACAGGACCAAAATGATCGAACGAAATCCTAGATGAAAAGAAAAGATGATATTTCTTAAAAAAGTTATTTTAACAAGGAATTAATAAAATAGGTGATAAATGATTATAATTAAATCATATATGGTATTATATATATAATTAAGGATTTTTAATATATTTATAATAAACCTATATTTAATATAAATTATGTTCAAACCCATATAATGGAATTAAAGACATAATCTAAGGGACTTTCACCTCACATTGATTTGTGTGGGACACATGGCATATTAAACACATGTTTCATTTATCAGGGTAATATACTTCCCATGAATTACATTAATGATGTTTCACAAGAACATTATTTTTCCTTACATACACATCTAACTTTCTATCTTTGATAGGGCTTATGTTTCGAAATTACTAATGTGGGGAGGGTTTTATGTTACAATGTCATTGTTTATCAGGAATGTTTACGATTATACTCACCATTCTGAAATTTATTGATCTAACTCTACTTAATGTCATGTATTTCTTCTCATATGATAAATTATATAAAATATATGTTTTCAATTAAATTTATCCTCATTAAGAACTCATGATATTGAATGAATATTTTTATGGAAAAATGACTTCATTTAATTCATTAATCAACAATCATTTCTCTTCCAAATCAATTACATTTAAAAATGTATAAAAATTTCTTTTTTATATTTTATAATTAATTATTAAAGGAATTTATACCATTTATTACACCTTAAAAATATTTTGAATTAATATTTTCGACATTTTCCAAAAAATAATATTTTATAATGTTACCAAAAATGTGAAAGAATTCATTATTTTACCTTACTCAACATGAGTGGAATTTCTCACCATCATGACCTATCATTTATCTGAAGATTAATTTAAAATCATCAATTAATATTTTCAAATAATTTTTTCTCTAATATATGAGAAATTTTTAGTTTTCATTTAATGGAACGAACCATATTTCTATTTAATTTGAAGGAAATACGGTGTAGAAATTCCCATATTTATTTAGAAGTAGTTTGGAGGATTTTAGGAGGAAAATGTGTTTAGAGGATTCTGGTAGATAATTCTGGTAGAACATGATGGGATAACCTAATGGTATTTCTTGATTATAAAACCTAACAATAGATCTTGAGGGTCTATTGTAGTGATAGTATACTTAGTCTGGAGGTAGATTCTAGTGGTAGATATTGATAGTAGCTTCTGGAAGTATCTTATGATGGTATCTTATGGTTGTATCTTCAAGACGTATTATATATAGTATACAAGTATCTTATGTATATATCCTCATATAGAGGCATCAAGGGGTATCTTCTGGTGGTGGAATACATCATCTGGTGATGGATTCCAGATGTAGCTTCATGAGGATTCTATAATGGTATCATGAAGCACTTGAAAGCATAGTCGCGGTTGCTTTTGTTAGTAACTTCTGGTGGTTTGTCTTGATCGTATGATCTAGAAGTTGTTATTAAAGTTATCTCTATATGGTATCTATAAATTTTTGGACCTTAATGTAGCTCTTAATGGTAACTTCAACTGTAGTACCTAGTAGTATCATGTTCTTGTTTATTTTGGGATGTAATTTCTTTTTATCCCTTTTACATTTTTAACATAAAATAGTTTTAATTCAATAATTATGGGAATTAAGTACTATTTTAATAGAGGATATTTATGTCCTAATTTAGATATAAGTTTATATTTTTTAGGTAGTCATTCATTATGTAATTTAATTATATTCAAATCCCTATTCAGTAAAAAACATAATCTTAAATCCTGAATTTTTTGTATATGTTTATTCTAAAATTAATATTTTATTTCATTATTTACTTCTTTATCTCTCTTGAGAATGATGGTTCCAAATAAATTTACATGGATTTATGACAACCAATAACATTTATTATTTTGATTTATTATTTAAATTGGTTCATTTATGTATGTGAACCCCTTTTTGTGGACGAAAATTGGGTGAATCTTATTTCTTCCTAGTTGGGGGACCCTTCATTTCTCATCAATCATATCAACCATATTGTGTTCATTATTTTTTTATCTTTTATGAATATATTTTCAACCAAATTAACATATATAAATTATTTTATTTAACTAAATTGAAGGTGGATATGAATTTAATTTCTTATTTTCAGTACTTTCATATTATTATTTATATAGTGACCATATGGGCATTATTACTTGATGAAAATATTGTCTATTAGTGGATATTTTCTCTTGTGGCAGTGGTGGTGTGGAACCCCTATTTTTATGATTGATTGATATCACCTTCAATGTAATTGGAAAATCACTTATATCTACGTAACGAAATGTTTTCCCATAGAATATCCTAGTGGTTAGATAATATCCTTAAACGTGAAGTGGAATTGAGGATAATCCACTTGATTAATCATAAAAATGATATGAGATGTATGTGTTTTGATGTGTTAATGTGTGTCATGTGGTCGTGATATAGGTATGTTTCCATTGATGTTGTTAGTGATGTGGAACTTGTGATGATTAGGTTTTATTGCATATGATGGTTGATGTGAGGGCTTGTTGGAATGAGAATAATGGGATGCTTGTTTTGGAGATGTGTTGTGTCATACTACTATCATTACAAGTATGGGAATAAATAAAATGATAATGTCAAAATTGATATTGAATGGTCTAGTTTCAATTTTTTAAATGATTCATGAATACTTTAGTTGAAGTAGGTTGTGTTTGTTAAAAAGTTAATGTTAATATATGAATTAATTTCCTATATAAATGTGAAATAAATTTTATTTTGATTTTGATATTTTGGTAAATATAAATCTAGAAAATTTATTAATTTCTAATGGTGGATCATGGGCTGTGTTTTTTTTTGACGTGGTGAACTATGTGGTGGAAGTGAAATTGGTGGGGTTATGGGGTATGGTGGTGATGTTATAAGTATTTTAGTGTAAAATTTTGAATCTATATGATGTGATTCATTTGGGATATATACACACCATGTATTTTCCATATGATTTTCTATATGTCACACACCCATGTCGAGCACCTTATTCCGATAACAAATTGTCATTGGGGTGGTTTTTGCAACACCCCAACGGTGATGATGTATGACTGGTCACCCACTATTCAAAATTATCTCTTCCTTTTCATAATGAAATTTATGATCTATGGGGGTTATATTTCAAAAGTGCACTATCGAAATATTATGTTATTTGATGGGTTTAGTGCCTTTAGGTGAGGTGTTTTGTGGTGACATTGGTGTTTTTTGGTGATTTTATGAGATAAATTATGGTGGAGGTCATGAATAGATGATGGAGGGAACAAGGGGTATTTACATCATTCTAATTATACCCTAATACTATACATATTTTTATGTATGAGATTTAATGTTTTATTTTGTCTTTAAAGGTGTGAAGAGCTTTAATGTGACATTGTTTTGAGGTGTTCTTATGCTAATCGATATTTATGAGATGGGAGTTCCAGGATGTAATATGTTATGGTTCGAGAGTGGAAAATTTGATGAAAAGTGACGAAGGGTACCATATGTTGACTCCCTTCTTATAATTTTATTATACCAAGATGCATTATTTGGTGAGTGATCTATGGTATGGAAATGGATTTGTTTGGTGAATTTTGTAGTTGTAGTTTTGTTCTTAATTTGTACTCCCTAGAATATTATTAGGATTATATGACTTGTTCAAGAGTGAAATTGGTTACCATAATTAGTATACTCGTATTATCACACTATGTATATAAACTAATATTTAGGTTTCCAAGAGGATCACACAGACTGTATTGGACATTACTAGCATAGAGGCATGGTCTATTATTGTTAATACCTCAACCCTATATTCCAATGGACGGTGGTTACTTTTTTATATTTGAATAATATACAATGAATAACATTCCTATTTATCGAATAGTTCAGTAGTCTATGTAATCAAGTCACATAACGAGATTTCACATATATTTAAAAACACAACAAGTGTCTTCTTTATGATTTCCATTATTTACCTTAGAATATCCTTTAATTTTGTGTTGTCTGGACCCAAGATCCATTAAACGGTTCCCCGAGACATTTTCATGCATGCCCTCATGAACGCATCCTAATATTCCAAATGGTATGAACTAGAAATGTGGGTCTGGTAAGTTATTCTTGGGGAGATATAACCCTCTTTTATCAGAATCCAAACATCGATAGAACCATACAATAATAACCACATCCTTGAGCTTATATATAACCATAACAATACCATGGAATATGATAGTCAAAACCAATAAATACAATACTCAACTAGAATGTAAAACATGTTATGAAAATGTATGTTTCAAGTGTCCAAAATGTAAAAAAAATCAATGACAAAACAACAACCAAGTGGGTCCTGAACCACATCTGGTTCCCCCACCCATGATCCAATACCAATCATCAACCAATCCAAGGGCCTTTAACATATCCTGTCCTACAACAACCATGTATTCTCAGGTGTGGATTATGATGCCTGAGTAGGGTGTGAGTATGACTCAATAGGCCACCACCAACAATGTGTAAAACTAGTCAAGTCAAAAGATAGTGCATATAATTTTATAAATCAATAAATACAATGAAAAATTAAATAGTTATCAGATATTAATATAATCTTCAAATAATCATATTTGGCCCTGTTTTAATTCTTGTTTCCCATTTGAATCATCATACATTTGGTGTAGGTCTTCATGCCTTGCTTCCAAATTCTCATTTATTTTTGGTCTCCATGCATCCCTCTATAAATATCATTTGGTGTAGGTCATCATAACTAGACACCTATAATCTCATTCAGTGCAGGTCATTATTCCTATAATGACATTATTTCAAGATGGGCTAACTATTTGGGAGGAATTCCATGTCCATGTCCCATCTTTTAATCAGTCTATAATTCCTGGTCAAGCAATACAAAAATCTCATCCATTTAACCATTAATTAATTCACATGAATTATCCACATCATTCCATTACTAATCCAATTATTAGTTAAACATTTCAAAGGCCATTAGATAACTCAACAATTTACTAAGCACATAACCCATTAATTAATTCATCATTTAATTAATCAGTCAAAAAAATCACATTCCATAATTAATTCATCACAATTAATTATCAATTTATAATATCAAATATTCAAAATTAATTCTCACAATTATTTATATCTGATCAACCACCTGGAACATAATTAATTTTTAAATTTTATTATTTTTCATCAATATTATGGATCATAATTATTTCTCACAATTAATTATATTTCATCCACATTAGGGAACATAATTAAATCTCACAATTATTAATATCACAAAGAAAAAAACTAATTTCTTAATTCACTCCGCCCAATTAAATATCTTAACATAATAAATTCAATATCATAATTAAAATATCTCAAGGCATAAAAAATCGCAAAATTATTTATTTGGTCACCCCCTCCAATTATATATTCCATGATTCATCTATCAATTAATCACCATGAAATCACAAATCAATTCCACATTCCTAGTTACACCAATTTAGGAATTCAATTATCAAGGAAGATAAAATTTCATGAACTCATATCCACATATCAATTAAAGACTATGGGAGTTTGATTTAGACCACTTACCTCAGTTTATTGATCAATATTTTCCTAGTATAAATCCCCAAAATCCGAGCGGCACAACGTCATCGAACAATATTTGGATCTAAATCTCAAAACAAAAATTAATAATGAAGGCATCAAGATCAAGAAAATATAGATATAATTCCGCAATAATATATCTAGATCTCATCTCATTGGATTAGATCCTTGTAAATGGTGAATATATCTATTGAAAAGATCAAGGAATGATAGATGAAAGAATGAGAGATGCAACGTGATGAAATCCACTTATAGAGAAGAGAGAAGACCTTCAATAAGAACTTTCGATCTTAAAGTACATTGCTCGGATCACCTTATAATACCCCCATATGGCTTTGGGAACACCAATAATTTTTCAACCCTAGGGAAATGACGAAATATGGAATTCTCAGAGGGATCAGGTTGTTTTAAAATGAATTTTTGGATATTAAATTCCACGCACATAGTTTCCTAGACAGGGGAACACAGTTAGGGAAAACAGTTCACTAACCATGTAGTCTTCCACTGCCCACACAACTCAATGGCACCTGGTTAGTTAAACTGTGCCATATCCATGCCGACCTCTACTCTCCACATGGTTACCTTGCACAAGGTTTGTCCAAACCATGCCCTAACCGTTCACAACCCCCTCTCATCACAAGTTATTTAAAACATCACCAAAAAAACCTCAGGTTATACCCTAAACCAAAGGTACTTAATAACAACAAAATGTACATGATAACACTCTATATATTCTCCTTAAAAGGTAGGGATCTTACACATATCAATCACAGAACACTTCCTCGTATATAGCGAAAATAAAAAAATTATTAAGGTGTGAGATCATATGCTCAGTAAGGGAATGTGTACTATGAAATCTATCATGAAGAAATGAAGAGTAATCAATATGTTATGGTACATAACTAAAATATATGACATTTAATAAAAAAATTGAAAATGAAGATTACTAATTTATGAAAAGACGATGATTTAAATAATTCTATATGAATAATCCAATAGTCATTAATCATAACAATGGATATTATAACTAATATCATAATAACATGGTACCAAAATAACTAATTTCATAATGATGGAATGTATATTTTTTAACATACTAAAAATACTATAAACACGTTTTACAAGATAGTTTAAATCTATTGGAGAAACCCCATTTAATTTGGAATAGATATTTATCTCATGAGACATTTCAATGCATCGAAGGGCTGTGTAAATCTATTCACGACCGATAACATAAGAATAAAATTTCATTTCACTATGGGTGAAATGAAATCAACAAAAAAATTCATACTCAAAAACTAATATCTGAAATTGTAATACATACCCGAATCAAATAAACCTAATTATATAGAATCAAAATTAATGTATTGATTGGTAAAAAAATATTACACCATCTTTCAACATGATCACAACGCATCCAATGAATGAGTAAGTATGATATAAACACAATATATTCCTAGTAGATCATATATACAATAAATTGATTATTTCTTTTATGGGTAGATATGACATTAAAATTTTATTAAAAATTAAAGGAGTAATATATCTTATATATTTTGAAAATAATTTTTATAAATAAATGTTCAAAAATATATTTTTATTTTTTAGATAACCTTTGATATTTATAATTTAATCAATAAAATATTGTGTGTTCATGATTGTAAAAAATTCTGTTTATAAGTTAAATGTTAAAAGCCAGATTCCATTCACATTTTTCGTAAAAGAAAATGGTGAAATGATTTGAAAATGTCATGAAGATTTATTTCCAAAAAAAATTAAAATTTAAAAAATGGGTAAAAATTACTTTAATCAATAATTTTAAAAGGTAAAATACATTTTAGAAAACATGTATTCTGATGAAAAATGATTTCTGACCGAAGAGAGAAACAATTTCAATTTTTCCAAAACAAATTCTCAATCATTTTTTGTACCAAATAGTTAAAAATGGTACTATTACATGATAATTTCATGAATAATAATAATGTAAGAAAATTCATTGGTTTTATGATGTGAATACAAAATAATTACACCATTGTAGACTTAAACAAAATGGATCCTTATTAATAACGAGATTCAAAAATAATCCATTATCATTTCAGTAACATTCGATTCAAAATACCCATTAAAGAAATAAATTAAAATAAATTAACATAAATCATTATGTACCATGATTATAAATATCTTCATGAAATAATATATCGAACTGATCATTATATAAACTCTACAAGTTAATATGTGGTGAATATGGTATTTGTATCATAATTGAAAAATTAAGATGAGAAACCCTTACCTCAGGATCGACTGCCATCATTTGTTTCTAAAACTCATCTAAAAAAATAAATTTTTATAACATATATATTAAAAACCACACTTATATATCTCTGGACATATATTATTTATATACAGTCATTCAATGACCTATTTGTTAACAATACTTCGTTAAAATAACTTTTTTGAGTGATAATTACATCATTTTTCATATTTGATTTTCTTCTGTAAAGGAATTCCATTTATTCTATTCATGGTTACATCTTGACCAATAATTTAACCATTTTATTAATATAATGGGTATTAATTATATATGTATTTAGAGTAATCAATTAAAGATAAATATGGAAAATAGATTACACCATTCATGGAGACTGTAAGATGTATGAATACATTAATAGTGTCTCCATCATTCTCAATGAATGGAATGAATGAAAAATTATCTTAATATAACTTTATAGAATAATTATTTTGTAATATTTGTCTTCTATATTAATTTAGTCCATCTTTGTTACTATACATGTAAAAATAAAATGAAAAACATTTCACATCGATATATGGAGGTGGTAAAACACATGATTTTATGATCCCAACTACAGTAGCTGGGGAGGTTGGTGCTAGGGTGTGGGGTGCCAATCGCGGGGTTTATTCCCTGAGCCTTTTTTTCACAGTGTGTGTAATAACATAACAAATTTTTCAATACCAATTTATTGAAGGTCAATATTATTTTTTTCCTAAATATTGTAACATAAGAAGTTATATGTCATATTAAATTTCTGTAGTGTTTTTATATCTCAAATATATCTAATATATTTTAATTTAAACCACAATACCTTACATTTCAATAATAACGGAAAAATAAATCACAACAATTTGCGAGCCGGTTGTCCGTTACACACACAAGATACGTTGTCATATGACCCAAGGAAATAGTAATCAAGAAGGTATATCTAATATAAGAAATAATTTTTTTAATAATATATTAAATATAATATAAATGATTTATATTCATCATTATATCACAATTTGAAAGGTGGTTATGGAAAATTAATCACATCAGTCGGTTCAGTGGTATTCTTCCGTACACTAGATTGATAGTTTAATTTAAAATTTGATGAATATGTGTATAGATATAGGTTAGAAATTTTAAATAAAAACATATAAATAAATAATAGATCTTTTAATTTTTTTATTTTGTCAATGCTGTAGCATATTATAAGGTGCTATAGTAACATGTTAAATGAAAACACAAAGTTAATAATTTAACCTATTCTTTAGGAAACATTTATTGGTTTAACCTAAAGCCATTATAAATTTTCATTATGATATAAAAAATCCTCTAATATGTATGGAGGTATGTAAGTAATTTATTTTGCTGAAGTGTGATTATGGGAGGATAGTGGTTGAAATTTTATAAGAGTGAAAGAGGAGAAAATTGGAATTTTTGTACCGAAAATATGCTACCAATGTTTTTATCAAGAAAAAAGTCTTCAAAATACATCATTAATGAATGTTAGTGGTGATATGGTCAAAATATTCACATAAAATGTGTTTCAGAGATGTTTTATGTCATATATATCCTTTGTCTTCTTAAATGAACCCCTTATAAACCGATTTTTACCTAAACTGTGGAAATTAATATTTACTATTATTACTATTAATAATGGATAAAAAATAATTTGAAAATATTAATTAATATAAATTATTCTCATACAAAATATGTATTTAATTTTTAAAAATTAAATTCCTAAATGTGGTAGAATTTAATTTATAAAAAACCCATAGACGTGACGAAAAAAACATGTTTTCAAAAGAAAATCATTCAAATATATACAATGTTTTTATATCATAATTCGATATTAAATTTATTTTACTAACATAAATATGATACATTTTAATATCTTATAACTAATTTTATATTAATTCTAATTTAAAATATAATATAACAATATAAAAAATGTATCCAAAAATGCAGTATTCAATAAAAACCAGTATTTTTCACTATTTACCAAAATTAATTCTTTTCAGAAATAAAATTAAGAAGATGAATATTTTAAAATATATATTCCATAAATTATTTCTATTTTTTAAATTATATTATCTCGAAATAGTAAAAAATTTATGTAATTTATATCAAAAACCACCATTAAACAACATTTTAGAAAAATGATTTTTTTTAGAAAACAATTCATTCTCATTAAAATTATTCATATAATATTTATTATCTATAGATAAAAATTTAATTTAATTTATTAATGTTTAAACCATATAATTTTTATTATTTAGTTAGTTCTATTCAAACCCTCCAACAAAACTGCTATATTATAATGGTCCTGATTAAATTAAAATATTTTCATAGTGTATCACATTTGGATTAAAACTATAATTTTTTTCATCTTAATATATAAAATTGATTTAAATTATTAAAAAATAAATATTTCTTAAAGTATAAGTGTGTCAAATTATCTAACAATATTGGTCTTCTATTTCATATACCCAATAAAATATGATTTTCTATTATAAATAATCGTTTGACATTATAATCTACCCCACATAAATATGTTGTGTCCCAAAAATTTTATCTTGATATTTGAAATTATGTTTTTTACATTTGAAATTTCCATTTCCGAAATCCCATAATGTAAAAAGGTGTTAATAAAACAACCTCCCTTAATAGAGAAATTGAAATAAAATGGTCATCTATAATAATATATAACAGTGTTTCCCAATTGGAGAACATTGGTGAGAAGTGATTATATATATATATGTAATTAAAACATAAATAATTATAGAGAGTGACAAATAACATTTATCAAAAGAAATTAAGTGATCAATGTAAGGTTAATAAAATAAAAAGAAAAATACTTTGATGATATAAAATATGATTTTATTCACTCAATTTGATGCTAATACGATATATTTTATGTTTCATGAACCTCTTCTTAAATATGGGGAATTCTTTTACTATCATGATTGAGAAAAATTTAAAATATACATACCTAATATTTTGGAAATAATAATTTCATGTTTTGGTTATGCTTCGATCAATTTCCACTTAATTTCGTTCACCATGATATGAACATCTGAAAAAGAATTTCTTTATGAATAGAGAACAAGATTAAATTTTAATTGATCATAAGATCTATAAAATAGTGAAAATAATTTGTTATATATCTATATATATTTTATTAAAAAAAGGTTTTCCAAATTCATTCAATGACCCCCAAACTTCAATATAATCAATTCAGTAAATGGTAAACCATATGATTCATCCACAATATGTCGGAAAAAATCATTGTCCAAAAATGTATTAGGAGGTTCACTATATCAAAATTATATTTACCATACAAAATAAAGTGTCTCCTTATGTCACATTAAAAATATGTTAATATCATGATCACAATAAAAATTTAATAGAAATATGCATGCATCCAAAAATAAAATCTCAGTTTATAGAATATATTTCACAAGGCCAATGATACAGTAAAATCCATCAATGATAATGTAAAATAAAAAATCACTATCCAATTGTTAGGTGACATAAACTATCCCAAAAATATATATTTATAATTTTTATTCGACATCAAAAAATTTGATATGGCATATATTCCCACAATCATGTTTTTTCCACGATGATCAACATGGAAGAGAACCAATTTTCTGAGCCATCAGTACAATTAAATATATATTCCCATGTCAATAATGAAAAATTACTATAATAAAATCATTATAAACATTATAATTTTTATAAATATAATTTCATTGATAAAATACTATTATAACATTTTTCTGGAATATATACACATGAAAAAATATAATTACACTACTTATTTAGTAATAGAATAATCTAGATCTAGATCCATTATCTTCATTATGTGTATATTCCTTTAATGTATGTTGAAATCATTTTCATAGTTCATCATTTCCATTCATTTAAAACACTGAATATAAAAGGTTCTTTTGAAACACAAGGATTTATTTTCCTGATTTCCTTTATCTCTGCACTTCAATCAAACTCCTGTTACATTCAACCATAAACTAGGGTATTACTATCCATATTTATCACATATTCTAAAATCATTCCTTCCCTTCTTCAATTTATCCATATTTTTCTTTTTCATATTCTTCCTCACATACATCCCTTAATAGAAATAATACTTTAATAAATCTTTCTATATCTTTATAGAACATTACACTATATACATAAGTGATAAAAATGTTTGGGTGACTAGTTCCCATTTAATTATTTGACTAATCTAATCAAGAAAATTTTCATGGCTTCACTTTGGAATACATGGACTAATACAGTTACATTAGTTCCATTAGGTTCCATTTATAATCAATTGTAATGCATTATATGAAATCATAAAATTATGTATCATTAATTGTAATAACAAAGATATAAAAAATATTAACATTAATTGAAAAAATAGTCTTTTATAATCTCATAATAATAACCAATATTTATTTGGGAAATTATTAAAGTCATAAAAATATTTTTAAATCATTCATTACGATTTGTATTGAAGATGAAATTTTACCCAAAAATATCCTATAATATTTCCAAACTAGGTGTGAAGTAAATAACATTATCAAGTACCATGTAATGCTCAAGTCTACCAAGACACACCGTTTTCTATGTTATTACCCTACATAAATCTATTGTAGAAACACATCCACTTATAGTATTCAAAGAGGGATTTATTTATTGGAAAAACCATATAATATATACACTATAAATAATTTAGGATTTTCTTCTATACTTATCCTTATGGTATATCAGAGGTTTATGATTCGTGATATGTGGTTTCCTAAGGTAATTTTTGCAAGGTTTATATTAATCATAGTTTGATTATAACTATAAAGACCTTCACCGTAGTAGCATAATGAAAATGGTAACATTATTACAAATTCATAATACAAAAGGAATTTCATCCTAAAGGATGAAATTATTTTTTTATTATTGATAAAGTAGATACATACATGAATATCAAATACATTTAAATAAAATACACATAGTTTTTCATTGATAACTCTATTATTCTCCTTAGAATATACCTACTTGTCAATCAGAAAAAACATCCTATTTTTTAGGTGAAATCATACGAAATATGTGACATGTAATTCATAGTATGCCTATGTATAAAATTGAACCTACCCTTAATAAATTAAGAATAATCAATATGGATGGGAAAATTTCTAAACCACATTCCATTTAGTCAATAACATGATCATGGAGAATAATATCTAATGAATAAAATACGATCAAAATAATTACATAAAAATAATATCATGAATATGTAAATTATACATTGATATTCTATATAATATAATAATCCCATAGAACATGACTAACTAATATCATATTTAGTGGATTTATAATGACATAAAATATAAAAATAATGTCAATACATTTCATAAGGTAGCATAATTATATCAATAAAATCCTATTTAATTTGGTCAATTGATTTATATAATGAGACATATCGATTCATTAATGGAATATGTAAATATGGTCCCACACATCACAAAATAATTCCAACTAATTATTCTTATTAAGGGGTGAATCATAATCAACATAAACATTCATATTGAGAAACCAATATATGGAATGTTAATACTTACCCCAGTCAAATAAAGATAATCATATACCATCCAAACTAAAATGGTTAATGATAATAAAATTGTACATACCCAATCAAACTTATCATAAACCATCTAGTGAAATAATAATGATTATATCAATATAGTATATCCCCATTATATCATAATTATAATAAATTATTTATGTCATTAGTGATTACAAATACCCTAAAAATGTCATTAAAAATATTCTTCAGGAAAATAAAATTTTCATTTTGAAAATTATTATTGAAAAAAAATTATTTTTTTAAATTATTTTATTTGAAAATATCATTTGAAACATAAAATATTATTATTAAAAAATAGAGTGGTCATAACAGTGAGAAATTTTTTTCATATCGTAAACATTTACAAAAACTTTTCATTCACATTTTATGAAAATAAAAATGCTCATTGTATTAAAAACCTTATGAATATTCCATTAATATTTATAAATAAATAACTCAAAAAATGGGTAAAACTTTACTTAATAAATGATTTGGAAAGGGAAAAACCATTTTTGAGAACCTTTTTTTATACATGGATTTTGACCAAAAAAATAATTATATTTTCTTAAAGACATTTTCTCAATAATTTTATGTGACAAGAATGTAATATAGTAGTATCACATAAATTTTTTCAAATAAACAAAAGATATATATGTATAATTTTTTTATTATAAAAATAAAAAATAATTTCAGGAAAGGGATACATAAAAAATTTCTTAAATAATAATGATATTGGGAAATAAACCACTACCACATTTGTAACATTTCAATCAAATTCCCCATGAATGAAATAATTAAAATGAAATATTAAGTAAAATAAATAGAACTATATTTAGGATATATCATTTTAAAATGTCTATTATATACCCCACACAAAGATATAAGTGGTTAATAAGGAATATGTTTTCTATAAGGTAAATTAATAGGAGAAACCATGACCACTGGTTCTACTTTCATTTTATGTGGATGAACCAAAATTACAATACATATTGGTTTATTTAAAAATTATTAAAGAACCATAATCATACATATAACTCCATAAATTATTTAATTATAGGATTTTGATGAATTGTTTATTAATAATTCTTTTTCAAGAACACAATTTTAGGTGATAATTACTTACTTTTTCATGAATAGTTTAGTTCGTCAATTTATGTATATTTATATTTATCATTATAAAATCATCTAAAAAATGTAAACCATTAAATAAATATCATATTTATTCATAATATATCTATTTACATTATTTTTTAAATGTTTAGATATAGAAAATGTATTACATCATTCATGGAGATGATAGACCATAAGGCATGATCATTGTTTACCTTATTCATAACATATAGATTTAAAGAAATATAATAATTAATTTAACTTCATTGAATAATATTTTTGTTATATATAGAATTTTTTTAAATCAAATCTATCCTTAATTCAATAAATGTAAAAAATAAAATGTAAAACATTTCACCTAATTATGTGGATACAGTAGTCCAGAGGTATATCAAAGCGATGTTATTGTTTTTCCAAGGATTAGATGTTATATAGTAATATGAAATATTATATTTACATATTAAATTATAAGTTCATATATATAATATATATTAATTAATTTAAACCTTACTAACTTCAATGTAAAGCGTAAGAAAAAAACAAATCACATCGCATCACGCCGTAGTTGTATACCGTACACCAGAGGTACATTGTCCTATCCTTCCATGAAAAGATAATTAATATGTAAAATGTGATATAATAATCCAAAAAGTATAATAATTTCAAAAATATCCTATAAATGATTTAAAGAAATCATTATATACATCCTTTAATGGTGGTGATGGAAAATGAATTACATTGGTTCGCTAGGAGGTTGTTTGTCAAACAGACAATTAGTCATTTTATTTCCCATTAGAAAGAAATGGAGATGGATATTGGTTATTTAAAAAACATAATAAAATATAATTATAAGAGATAATGGTGTTATATTTTTTTTATTATTATAAGTATATTGAATAACACGTAAAATGAAAACGCATTGTTAAAATATTATCTCTTCTTCGTCATCCACTATGGGATTATCCTAAAACCCTTATAAATCAGATTTATGTTCTAACTGTGGACTAAATTATGACTGTAGATTTTTAAAGACTTTAATTTTGTTGTTATTGGTTGAAGTAATTGATTTTTTTAATTCATACATTTGGAGGAAAGTGGGAGGCCTTTTATAATTTGGAGAGAGAACAACCATGGAAATTTTTAAATAAAAAATGTGATTTACACGTTTTTATCAATCCCAAAACCCCAAATAAGTTAATTACCTTAAATTTTATGTTATATGGTATAAATAGGTTCATAAAGTGGTTTTTGAAAAACTTTTATCTCATTTTTCACCCATATCTTTTAAGTCTAACTCCCACGTAAATTCATTTATACCATAACTGTGGAAATTAATCATTACTATTTTCAATATTTTTTATGCTAAAAGTTTAAGTTGAAAGTTTAATATAGTATATATTTTGATTATTAAAAATATAAAATAATATTTTAAAAATTGGATTCATTGAACTGGAATAATTCAATTTAAACGAAAACCATTAGACACGTAAAAACGTGTTTTCCTAATAAAACAATAAAATGATTAAAAAGATTTTAAATTAGATTTAAATGAAAAATTTAATAAAATGAAAAAAATTAGTTAAGTTGTATAATAGTGAAAATAATATTAAATTTAAACTAATTTAAAATATAAATTAACCTTCAAAATAATTTAAACGATAATGCATTTTTCAATAAAATTCTATATAACTAAAAATTGATAAAAATTATTCATCTCTGAAAAATCCCAAAAATTTTCTAAAAGATAATTTTGAATGGTAAATTTCGAAAATTAATATTTTTTTAATAAAATAAATAAAAATTGAAAAAAAATTAAATTATTTACCCAATGTGTGACTAAACTTCATTTTCGAAAAATACGGTTTTCAAAAAAACATTTATTTCTATTTCAAATGGTTCTTATTTTATTTCAAATTAATAGATTGAAGTTGAATTTATTTTATTAATTTTTATATTTTATAATTATCCTAATTTAGTCAGTCCTATTCATAATTTCCAACATAATGACTTTGTTATAATGGTCATGTTTAAATAATAATATTTATCGGTCGTCGTTTGAATGGGGAATTGCGTGCATTAATGGAAATCAAAGATATTTAATTTATCTATGAAGAAATATATTGTAAACTATTATATTATTACAGTCTCAACTAATATATGTTTAACATTTAATATATTCTTTGAAATATGATGTCCCTCTTTTTAATCTTAGGGTGTTACTGTTGTTTCATGTATTCCATAGAATTTATATTTGGGTATTTACTCTGTAAAATATTATATCTAACTTTATTATTTATTTATTTATTTTGGGATGGTTTTGGATTTATTTTTAAATTGTGTCATGGAGATTCATTCAGTTGATACTTCATATCATTTCATCCAATACTATTATAGAGCATAATGCCTCTTATTTATGATATTTGTATACCCTTGGTGCTAGTTTCCAACCCTAGTACTTATAGAGGAGTGAATTAGGAATAATTATCCCTCTCCATTAATTATAGTATAATTTTATTGAGGGGTTCATTTTCTACGAGCATCAGAGGCTGTTGTTTGAGAGATATGGATGATTTTGGACTTAGGCACTGTAAGAATTATATAGGTTGGTATGGAAATAATGTAACTCGGACTTGTTGGGTGACATAGTATTGTGAATAATGGATAAGAAAAATTATTTTAGAGCCACTTGTTATCTTATATATGGAATATTATCCTACCTAATAACTAAGTTATTTGTAACCTCTTTCTGGGTTAATATTTAAGTGATATTCATGCATCATGATAACTTTTGTTCGTAGTGGAATTTTTTTAGGTTTACGGAAGATAAAACAAATTAATTAATTATTAATAAAATTATTTACTACAAGGATTATGGTATCATAGTTTTTCATTTAGATATGGATCCTAATAATTATTAGTATGTGGCTCATGAATTAGAGGATCAGCTGATTAATCCTGTTGATCATCGGTGGGCTGATCTAGTTGTGGAATATGATCAGTGTTTGTGGATATTGGATACATTTTAGAAGAATGATTTTTGGATAATTGAGGGAAATTATTCTATCCTATATATAGTGATATGGTTGGAGGATCATGAGATAACTTTTAGTATTATATGGGCCCCAATGGAGTAATGGGTCCTTCTATGCATTATTTTAATCTAAGGAGCTGCACTTCAGTGGTGGTGGTTGTATCTCAATAAGTTAGAGGATGAGTGTGTTTCATCGACCGACATCAATATTGATTTTCAATTATATTACCATTAATAAAACATGAAATAAATAGAGGTAGGAGCTATACTCCATTTTGTAGGGGAACATGTCAGTATGAGATCTTAAGATCATGTTCAAGTTCATATTGCATTTTCCACCAAATATTTTTCTTGATGTGGAGTACCATTTTATGTTTTTAGATGAGAAAATCATTCCTTCTATTTACTATTAAGTAACTCCATTTGTGGTACTAATGTATATATAGATTCATAATAAATAACAAATGATCAAGAAAACCCACTCATATAGAGGTTTTCTTTCAAAGGGTATCTAGAATGGTTCCTCTGAGGGAATTTATTTTAATTGATTGCCTCAAGAACTAAGGCATTAATGGATTCAACCCACAACAAGTTGCACTCAATAAATTAAATTCATGTCTTCTTTCGATAATGGTTTTCTTGATCTTTATGGGTTTTTTTGGGGGTTTTTTTGGGGGTTCTTAAAAATCATCAAAATCAATGCCCCATGGTTCATTAATCTCAATTTGGTTGAAGTGGTTAGCTTTAGTGACAAACTCATTATAAATCACCAATAAGGTTGTTTTTACAGTAGTTAAAATTGGTATGCTCTATCGAGGGGAGACAGAGGTAGAAGAGGACGACCAATGATATTCCTCATGTTCATTTTATTAGAACTGAGAATAGATGTGGAGGTGGTATTCAGAAGAGACGTAGGGGATCTAGGTAATGTAAGTTGCATGTGGCAGAGGAGTCAACACATTAGGGGGGAAAGTACATATGTATTACGCTTTATATTTTCAACAACATGATTTGTGAAATAAATGATCGCAGATATTTAAAACTCATTCCATTCACCCACTCAATTCTATGATTGTTAGTGGTCTTAGAAAGGATTATCATTACAATGGTGCTTACAAAGCCATTTTAAGGAAAAAATAGCTTTTTTGATGTTATCTAAGTCTGTGAACCAATGATAGGATGCCTCTATCATGTCGGTAGATGATATTTATTAATATGGAGTTGTAAAATGTCATCCTTATACTAAAATGGCTATATTATTTGCATTATATTATCAACTGTTTCTTGAGTAGATTAATGTTCACGGAATTAGATGGCCATCGTACTATTTTCGTTTGCATGAAGATTTTTAAAGTGGGAAGAATATTTCTATTTCACCTCATTTATTTGATTCAAAAGGTGTCTATGTCCTCATTCGAAACTATAATAGTGGAGGTTCTTAGGTTCATAGAGAAATTCATAGATTCTTATCTCAAGAATGTTGTGACACTAGCCCCTCGATGTGCTTTCAATTTTGGGATAGACAAGCAACCCTGTTCTACACTGATTTAAATAGATCCTTATTATATAGAACCCTGTAAGCTTCAAGGGTGGATTATTTAGATATATCTAGTGTATAACTATGGGTTTATCTTGTGTTATTCACCAAGAAGTCAGATGGGTGTATGAGGATATGAATAAACTACTAGAGGCTAATGTAGGACATGATCAAGAATATCCATCCTCTTATGAGGATATATGATTTTTATACCTATTGATGTGATCATGTTGGTGATACATGATTTTTTTACTTAGGATATCACTATAGGAAGGTGCAGGATTATGGTATCCTCGAAATTTACTTCAGATTCATGTATGTGAACTTTGAGTTAGTTCTCATGTTGTTCAGTGTCTCGAAAGCACTATCTATGTTCATGGATGTGTTGAAAACTGTGTAATTTGAATTCGGGTACCATATAATCATTATTTCCATCATTTATACGTTGACCTAGTTGAATTCATGTAAGGAGAATGTAAAAGACCTCATATTCATCTTGCATGTACTTTGATTCCATTCACTATAAGGAATGTAATATATGTGTATGTTATAGACATGAGAGATGTATTTCCATGTTCATGTGGTGTCCCAGAAGAGAGTACTTGTGGACCTATTGATGGTAGATATAGTTATTTATTATGAATCAACCAAGAGTGTGGTAGAGGTTTGTAGCTTCCATGTCCTTTTAGTTTATTACTAGATCTTTGTGTATTATTTATTAGTGATTTAATACCTGTTGGGAGCTTTTATGGGGATAGAATGGGATTTTATTAGGACTAATCATTTATGGGTAGTATTTTATTCCCTAAATGGGAAGTTAGTCAATGGTTGTGTTCTTTATTTATTAGCAAATGGGGGGATGTTTGAGGTACTTTTTGACACATACCATATGGGTTTGGGTGTTTTATTGATGTAACAAAAAGAAGTGATCATTTATGGTAATAGGTAGTTATTTACCCACTAGAGTAACTATGCCACCCATGATCAATAGGTAGAAGTGGTTGTTTTAGTTGATGTTGGGGAAAAATTTCATCCTTGGGGAGGGCTTTGGGTCATCATGGATAAGAAGAGATTGAGGTATATCCTTTATCAAAAATACTTTAATTGGTACAAATAGTGGTGTATGTTGTTTTGTAAGGATTATAATTTTATGATATCCTACACAACAAGAAATGTGAATTTTGTGGCTGCTTCTTTGATATGAAAATAATAAAATGATGTGGTTCAGGAGTTGAGAGAAGCTCGATAATTGGTGGGGGATTTGGTAGTCCTACACATGGATGTTAGGGTGGTTGATAGTAGAGGTTTTATCTGAAAAAAATGTAGAATTCAATAATGTTGCAGTAAAATGAGTATAAATGAGGATAATCAAAGGTGTATGTAAATTTTGATCATGTTAGCTATGTAAATTCTTAGGGTGGTTGGAAGGAGTATGATTGGAATGGGATGTGGTCTTAGGGAATATTTATTATTCTGGAAGCGATGCTTGATGAATTACATCATGAGTTTCATGGATTTCATTAGATAGTACGCCCAAGAGTTCCCAATATGCATCATGGCCTGATTATTAAGGTTTCGTTGAGTTCGATGATATTGGTGGTGTTAGAGCCGGTGGCTCAGTGATTGGTTTTCCAGAAGGTAAATGTAGAGCACCATGTTTCTAGATATTTTCTATTAACCATGGGTGATCTCTGGGGGGAAATGGGATGACATATCGACAGGATTTAGCACAATATTACATTGATATAATGTAGGTAGTGATATAATCTAGGTAATAATGTATTGGTTGAAATAACCACCCCAATTCATAGGGATCATGGAGTTGGCACCATGGTTGATTTAGAGAGAAGGTACGTGGATGAGGTTGTGCAAGAACATAGATTCCTGATATTCATATTTTGAGATTTAGTTGATTATTTACCTCAGGAGTCTATCTGGAATTATAAAATGATTTTGAAACTCTTTTTCTCCTAATATAAACATTACACCCTTATACAGACAAGTATACAGTGTATACTATATAAATGTCGGATGATATGTTTTCAGCATGCATCTTAGAATTCATAGGATCTTGGGAAAATCACCTTCCCATGGTCGAATTTATTAGGAATTTCTGGGACCTAGAATATCTGGAACTAAAATTATTAAATAAAAAATAAATAGAACAATATTAGGCATTGATATGGGTTTTAGACAAGTTGGGATGTATCTCACCCATCATGTGATCATCTTCCATCATAGTACAATATTCGAGTATCCTGAATTACCACATAGTACTTATATCCATAATTTCCTTCTTCGATAGATCATTTTCAACTTGAATTTTTTCTTTGTATATATGAAAGAAAATAATGTTAAGTTGGGTTTCCTAATTGAGGTATAAAATACATTGAGGTAGAATTATCTATGATAGATCCCTGGTTCTGGTTTTTAGAACATGAACAAAATGTTCAGAGTCCAATTCATTCTAAAGCGATTTAAAATTGTGATGAACATCATTCTTAACTGTGTAAATGGGATCTCGTAGATCAAATTCATATGAAATTATATGGCCAATAATTTTATGGAATCATCCTTTAACAAATCCATGATGAGTATAGAAAACACCCATGCAACTCGGAGCCCCGTGAATTCCAATAGCTTCTCCATCAGTATTAACATTTATGTATGAAGGGATTGGGTGGATATATCATATAAAAATCAAGTAAGGATGATTAATAAGTTTCCATTCAATTCCCAGTAATATTAATATCAGAAGACTAGCTACATAATTTCTCATATTCCCTTAATGTACACTTTCAACAGTGTCTATATCCCTGTAGATAGTTATGGTACCTGTATAAAATGAAATAACATAATTGTTAAAGAGGTTGTTGTTTCTAGCTATCCATGTAATATTAACGACTATGGTATAATCCACAAGGAGTAGGTTGTATATTTTTATCAATTTTACAACTCTTATTGATGTATAAAAGAAGCTATTATAGTTTCTGGAATTGGTGAATGTCTACCCTGAATAAATTTCAAGATGAGTTCCAGAGATATCTGGAATATGTAATGTCCTAGAAAATATTTTTAAAATTTCCCTCACAATTAAATCCTATGTAATATGATCAAAAAATATGTTCCCTTATCTTTTTCAGTTCATCAAGTGTGGGTAGCTGTTTTTTCCATATCCTTAAGAGGGGAAAGAGTATTGAGGGTTGAAAAATTTGTTCCATGAACTACGAAAACCAAGCTGTTGGTTTATTAGAGCTACCACACTATAGCTTTTAGTAATCCTAACCATTATTGTGACCATTCATTTTTAGTTTCAATATAATGATGTCCTCAGCCATAAAATAATAGGCATACATTTTGATAATAAAATGGGGGGAAATAATATAAGTAGGGATACTATAATTATACTTGAAAACTGTAAGATTCATGTTGAGAATGATGGATGTAACATTGTTGTGGGCAATGGGACTATCCAACCATTTCTTGTACAAACTTTACAAGTTTTAAACCCTGAATACCAGCCACGTTGAGTGTTTCAGGATCTCACTGGAGTAATTAATGATCCAAGGGAACACTATGAGGTAAGGTAATGTGAATATCAATACAATAGACTTACTTTCAACCAACATGGTAGGAAATAAATCCTAGGTTCAATTGATGTTAAAAGGTTCAATGTAAATTTTTACGAGTTCATCATTCAATGCCTTTATATTTTAGAATCTATGGCCTCCCTTGTTGAAGCTTTTGGTAAAATCCATCAAGGTAATAGTTATAATAATTTTTTATTGAAAAGTTCTAGTCCATAAAAAAATCCTTATAATGTGTTGAAGGTCATTCAAAAATCATCATGGACATATGTATAGAGATAAAAAATACAAAAATGTAGAAGTGATGAAATAATTAATTAATAAGTCCATACTAGTTAGTGAAATGGAATCTCCCTACCATACAACAAGCCAATTAATAATTCCAGAGCATAAGCTTTCTTGATAGTGACATCATTCATTGCCACAATACAAGGCTACACAATGAAAATTGAAATTGAGTGATCCCATTTTCTCTCCAAGTGTTTTAGTGATTCTATTTTTCATTCCAATAGGAATTCCATTTTTAAAATGATAAAATATTTCTTCCAACTCATTACCTAACCAACTACTTTTTTATAATGATTAAAGAGATCTTTTGTAGTAGGGATGGTATTACTTGAAGATTTTCAAATAGTAAGATATTATCATCATTATTAAATTGAAATATGATGATGGTATCTCACCTAGATTTAATTTTCCCATAATTACCATGTTTAATGATTTTAATGAAGCACCAGATCAAATAATATTTAGTTCTAGATATCAGGATCCCTGAAAGTGGGCCTCCTTGACAAACACCCTTAGTGAACTGAAATTACCCCATAGTGGATCTGTTAACCGAAATTGATAGCCAAGAATATTTAATATTAATTGAAATAAATATGATGAATTCATTAGAGAAACTGTAACTTTAGAGTACATCAAAAATAAATCTCTATTAATTGGTATTAAAGTCTTGGGAGATGTCGATCTTGAGATCAAAACATCCTTGATTCTAAATTTTTTTCATTATTATTACACTTTTAGATGTATTAAATAAATTTTTTTTTTTATTCATCCTGTAATGAATCAAAACTGTTGTGACATTTTGTGATTATTGATGATCCTTTACAATTTTCTCATAGTGATATTGTTATAACTTTGGTAAAATTATTTTCAAGGGGAACTAGCATGAAATATTTGATGTCAATTGGTTATTCTTTCTTCGATATTAGTGTAATGAATTTTTATTTGATTCCAGATTGATGATAGGCATTAGTATATAATTCCATTATTTCATCCTAATGAAGATTCCAATAAAAGATAAAAAAATTATTAGTAAAACCATCAGGGCCAGCGGCACTCTCTATATTGATGGAGAAAAGGGGCTCCCTAATTTCCCCCATCAAAGGGGACCTTATGAGGTATCAGTTTGGATACTCCTCAATATAGGGGGAAATTATAACAACCATCTTATGAGTGATATTAATCCCATCACCCGAGTAAATGTATTTAAAATAGGCCACCACTACACTTGATATTACACATTCAGATGTTGATAATGCGCCACTAATAACATTTTCATTGAGACCTACCCTTATTTTATTTTCATTATGTATCATGTGAAATAATTTCATGTTCTAATCACCCTCCTTAGTCCATCATAAATTAATCTGATTTTGATGTAGCCTTTCCTTGACATTTAGAAGGTTCTTAGGTCATAAAATATCATTTATTTCTTCCCTAGAAGAACCAGTCTGCTTCTTTTTTTATGATTTATAGAACACTAGATGCACTTGAGTTGTCATAATATCTATGTAATCGTTGGAAAAGTATTTCGTGCTCTAGTCTCGTAGAAATATTAAAAAATTCATTACCTTTTAAAAAATGTGAAGTGGGAAGCTAGAGAACTCCATTCTACAAGCCTTCAAAATGATTTGCCTATATCAAGGAGAAGTAATCCAACCGTTGTTGAAGCTAAATGGTATCAGAACTAATATTTTAGTGTTAGTGGAAATTTCAAAAATAATTGGATTATTATCAATGTGGTTCATGGGTTGGGTGTGCCCTAAAACACTATTTTCAACAAATCATATCATCCGTGTTGAAAGGATTTGTTTAGTTTATTGGCATGTATTCCATTTTGTATGTATCATATCATAGTGAAATCATCACCTTCAATTGGTACGTCATAACTATTTCATTTATTCATGCATGAAGAGAATTAAAGGGAATAAACTTGGTTAAAATTTAGTTTATCTTTTTCCATGGGCATTATAATTATATTTAAGTTACCCAGGATTTCATATTTTTTATTTTATGGTTTTGAGGAAACCCTTAAACTCCATTCATAGATCCATTCATCTATAGTATGATATTGATGCATTGAAAAAAGATAATAAGAGGAAGAAACCTTGAGAGTCCTGGGGGGTAATGATGCATTTTGATTTTTCACTAATTGAATATTAGTGAATGTTATAATGCTTAAAGACACAAAATATGGTCCATATTTATTTCAATTATGTTTTGGGAGATAAAACTACGAAAATGATAGGCCCTTTTATATTATTTATAGTTTCCATAGAGAATCATATTCCATTAAAAACTAATGAGAATCTATTTATTTTCCATAATAAAATGTCGAAGGAACATGGAGGTTATGGGGTTATAAAGACCTTGAAAATAAAAATAAATAATCTTCATTGTAGAGGGGAAATTCTTCTTGTTTTTGGACCTCTAACCATTTCCATAAGTTTGTGACCATTCCCTTTTTTACCCTTACCTTTTTTCTTCCCAAACCTTGAAGTTGTTCACATCATTATTATTTCATTGTTGTCAGTTTATTTTTATGATCCATGGTTGATTATCCTTCCTCTTAACAAGGAGTATTTTCAAACATTTTAAATGGGTATTATTCTTTATCCTTGCCAAACCAGAAATTCATATTGATAGGTTTAAATTTATTACTGTACAGCTGGTGTTTAAGGGAATTCTTTGTATTAGTATTCCTTCGAGAAGCATGGGCAGGGAGAACATAAAATAATGGTTAATCCAAATCAGTGATGATATTTTTTTTCTCATACTTTCCATCCTTATTAATATTTATAGAAGCTGAGGGGGTGTACTCTGTTGGGTTTCCCTCTCAAACTGATCAAAATTATGTTTATTTGAAGAAATTTTGACATTACACATTCGACTATCAATTAATATATCAGGAGAAGAATCTTGTCTCTTTCAAATAATCCCCATTTAGAAATTATCATTGTTTTATCCCTTATCACTAGTATCTATCAAAGAAGGTATGCTAGCATATTATGTCCCTAATCTAGATTTCTGATTTTAGAGTGGCTCTTGGGGTTCCTTAGTTTATATGATTCCCAATGGAATTTCAGTCAAATTATCATTCTTGGTATGGCTATTTTCTTCACCATTAAGAGGGTGAATCCAAGACAAATAGTCATATATATTAGTTTCCTTCTCATTTTGAACCTAAACTATGTTACCATTTAGTTGTTTACCAAAATTCCTAGTTGAAATATCCATCATAGGGTGTATGACATGCTCAGTCATTACCTTCTTCTCTTAATTAGAACGTTCGATGCTTGATGAAGATTTGTGAGTTAGGATTATACATCTTATCCTTTCCCTTTCTCCTTCTAAATGTAGCATCTTCATGCACTTTCACCTTGAAAAAGTATTATTCCTTGTCCCTCTAAAAATCAATAAGATGGTGACCAAAATGCTTATACCCTCTGAAGAATTTTGGCCTCCTATTATATTGCTATTTAAACCTCATATTTACATCTCATATTGTTAAAACAACTTATTCAACTAGAGTGGTGGACATTTCAACATCAAACAAAACTCTAGAATGATGTCCAAAATTAGGGATTTTTTATTTACTTGTCCAGTCTAAAGAGAATCCTTACAGAGGAGAAATGTCCAATAAAATCCTCAGATACAAATATAGAGAGGTCAACCTACATATATGTATCCATATATATACATGTTTGTTCCAAACATTGGTAGAATCAATGTTCATGTCCCATAATTGTATAGAAAATAAGATAGGTTTCGAAGAGATTTTTCACATACTCTCTGCCCATTGATTTCCCTCATTATAAGGGAAGTCCACATGATAATAGACACTCCCCATCGTTGTCATCCTCCATTCCTCAAAGCCCCAAATATCTATAATTTTTCTATTGAGATCATTAGACTACAAAAAATTTCACTTTTTGGTATTATGACCCATGGAATGATTGAATACATTTATTATATCACATGCTCCTCCAATGCTTCTTGATTTTTTGAGACACTGGAAACATTCCACTTATCGATCACCATTCTAAGAGGGTGAGAATCAAAGACATATAAAGGAAGGATTGATGCATCCATAACCACTTCCATAAAGTTATTTTTTATCATCGACTTCATCAGAATGTATATTTTCAACATATTGTTTCTTTATTTCCGGGGATAATAGATCCTTATGTCCACGATGATCAATTAGAGGGTTCACTACTTATGACTCATTTTGATTTCTATCAGAATTTTTCTTCTCATCAATAACTAAATTTCCATGTTAAGGGTTTTCCCCCTTATCCCATTACGCCACAATAGATAATCATGTACACTCTTTGATTGAACATAATTGAAATAATAGAAATGATAAAAAGAATGGAATATCCACCATTTTATTCAATGTATCGGTGTCCATGTAATTCTTTATTGTGATGTGAAGATGTTGGGGTGTTAGTAATTATTGGACCTATTGTGTTGTAAATTATGATAGAGAAGGATATGGTTGTCCATGATAGGATACAAGTAGTGTTGCACCCGCATAATTTCAATATTAATTCCAAGATGAGTCCTTTATAAAACAAGGATGGGGGATACATATTCCAGATGGTTTCCGAAAGAAGTGAGAAGAAGAGTTCCGGTGATGGGGGAACTCTCACATCGATTTTTGTGGAATTTTTTGTTATTGGGGAACATCAATTAGGTAGATTATAAGATTGAGATTCCAATTTTAATTGTCCGTATTTGTAACTTATTACATGCAACATAGGTCTGTTAATATAATTTCAATGACCCCCATGTCATTGCATATATAGATATGGAAATCAAGGATGATTCAATGCTCACAGAGATGACAGAGGAAATCTAATATCATAAAGACAAGGTGTTTCAAGGATGAAACATCCCCTTGTTTTTTGTGTTCTGAATGTTTGGTCTACTGGACAATATTATATAGGAACATAAGAGGGATATACATGCTCAGTACACTGCGTTGTCTTGATATTTTCTTTTTTTCCTCTGTTGGTCTGACAATTTCATTTTGGACCATTCTATTTTATATGATGCGTTAGGATTATTTATTGATACAATGTGTGATTAAATCTAAAATCCATAGGAATAATTTAAAACACGATCACTAATCATGATGCTATATTCCTTGATGATATTAAAACTTTTCATATGATATAGAATTTGCCAATGTAGATATTATCTTGACGTTAAAAGTCAAATTCCTTGATTTGGGTACTTGGGGAT
This sequence comes from Viscum album, assembly GCA_963277665.1. Classification (NCBI taxonomy): domain Eukaryota; kingdom Viridiplantae; phylum Streptophyta; class Magnoliopsida; order Santalales; family Viscaceae; genus Viscum; species Viscum album. The sequence continues at coordinate 1,607,581,747 of OY728127.1, read as the reverse complement.
TTATGGTCTGTTGGTTTTAGAAAAGTTTATATTTTAGAGGTTTTGAGGTCTATAGGGATGTAGAAGTGGTTATGTGAAAAATTGGAGGATTTGGTTGGGACCGATTTAGTGGGAATTTTTTGGTGGTGTGTTTAGATACTCATGGTGTTTCAGATATAGAGAGATCCTTCCTATGTTTCTGGATAGAGTTTTTAAGGATATTTTTCCTCATCTGTTCTAGGACATTTTTCATTATTTTTTGGGCGATTTTACTTTTAGAGGTATTTGATGTTATGTCCTGGCCCATTGGGATTATTACTTTATTGGCAATATTTTGTTGTATAATCTTGGAAGAGGTCCTAAGGGGTTTTGATGTGTTTAGTAGGAAAAATGGTTGTTTCTCAGATGATAATAGATCCTAATTTAGGACTTTGTATGTAGGGACAAATTGTAGATTGTAATATTATATCCAAATGTTATATATTGATGTATGATCGCAATAGTATATCCAAGATGTAGTAGACTTAGAATGGTAGTATATTTTGGTGGTCACTTTTTGTGGTAGCTTTTAATATTAGCTTATAGTGGTTGCAGACTTAGTCTCAAAAAAGATTTTAGTGGTATCTTATTTTGTTAGATCATAGTTCTTTTAGAATTATTCTTGATGTAGATTCTAGATATCGATTCTTGCACTAGATTCTCACTGTATCATCTGAAAAGAGGTTCAAGCTGTAGCAGACTTAGTCAGGTGATCAATTATAGCAGTAGCATCTGTTGGAAGAATCAGATGGTTAATTCTATCCATAACATTTTTTGGTAGTGGGCTTAGTCTGGTGGTATCTCTTGGATATATATATTCTTGTAATAAATCTTGATAGGTACTTTTGGAATAATCTTATAAGGATAGCTCTGGATGGTAGATGTAGACAGTATCTCTTGGTAGTAGATCTTGATAGTATCACCATACAACGCAAAATGGCATTAGAATATTCAAATTTTTCCAAAATTAAAATTTTATACCTTTAAAAATATTTATTACATTAAATTTTTTAAATCCATAATTTGGGAAATAAGAATTTTTTTAAAAGTGGTTATATATATATCCTTATTTTCATAAAATTATGAAGGTTTTAATTTGTTCTTTCTTATTTAATTTAATTATATACACATTAATGTTCAAATAAAACCGTATCATCCACAAAAAATCATTGTGGTTTCATATATTTTTATTGTAAAATGAAGACATTTTTTTTATTATTTCAAAGATTCTTTCCCAAGTGACTGGAGGTTTAAAATCCTAATCCTTGGAGCCATAGAACCTTATTACTGATATAGGTTCGAGATCGTCATGTAAGTGGTTTTATCAGGTGAATTCGAACCCATTTATTAGTTCCATTAATTTTTTGGAGATTCCATCATATAGGTAGGGGATCCATAGTTTCTCATTAATTGTATCATGTGGGAGGGGTTCATTCTTCAGTTATCTTATTGGAAGATATTTTCATCCAGGTTATCAAAAAATAAATTAATTGGATTAATTTAATTTAATGAAAAGGGGATAAAATAACATATTTTATAGATTTTATATTATTATTGATATTAATATTTTACAATATTACTTCCGTTTTGAATGTTTTCGGCATTGGGGATTATTTTTCACTTTGGTTTTTTGATGTGGACCCTTATTTTTTTTATTTTTGTATACCACCATAAATTCAATTGGTTAATAACTTATATAGAGTTAATAAAATGGGTTCCTCTATAAAATTATTCATATGTGAGAATACCCATAAATGTAAAGTGTAATTTATAAAAATCTTATGAAATAAAACTATAAATTATATTTGATGAATGTTTACGGATGTGTGAATGTGGATCATGTTGTGTGGGCATGCTATAGTTTGTTTATAATTGAATGTGGTTGTGATTTGGAGGTTGTGATGAATATGTGGATGTGGATATGATTATGGATGTTTAGGGATTATTTGAATGAGTATGAGGGGGTGTTTTTTATTGTAAAATACTATGTAATGATTGTTTTTTCAGTAGTTAAAAAACTGGTGAAATAATAACATTGAAATAGAAGTTTCATGGATTGGTTTTGAATTTTTTTTAAATATAAAATAAACTCTTGAATCTAAGTTGGTTATAAGGATTAAAATAGTTAATATTTTATAGGAATTAATTCGATGTATATTTTAATAAATTGTATGATGACATAGAATAGGTAGGTAAATGGGAATCTAGAAAATTTCATAATTTAGAATGGTGGCATGTGACTTTCAATTTTTAATGTGGTGTAGATCAATTATTGGTGGTAGATAAAGTAGAAATGTGGTGAGGTTTGATGGTGGAGTTATGATGTGTTTTGTGATACCTTTTGAACCCATATGATGGTATTATATGGCGATGTATATATACTGTCAATGTTCCTTTTTTTTATATATTCACCCCACCCATATTGAGAATCATGTGCCGATAATAAGTAGTTTATGTGTATTTTCATCAAAACAATGTTGGGGAGGATGGATAATTATAGACTTTCCCTTCCCATCTCACTCTTATCGAAAATGATGAAATGTGTGGGATTTAATGAACATTAGGCAAAAGTGTTGTATCAAGATATGATGTGATGTTATGTCCTAGGTTTCTATAGGGAGGTATTATGTGGTGACCTAGGTGTATTTATGGGAGATGATGATTTGGATTATGGTAGGGGTTGTACATGATATGAAGTGGTAATGGGTTTATTTCCTTCATGTTCATCATATGTCACAATTATGGTTATTGTTGTGGATGAGTTGTAATAAAGTCTTAGGTGTCTATGAGTGAAATTGGATGTGATGTGAGTGTGTTGTAGAGTGGTATTGTGTTGTAGTGATATGAATGATATGAGAGAGCCATACCATACGAATATGTGGTGTGAGAGAAAAAAATCACTGGGAAAGAATTAATGGGTTCCCTATTTCAATATAATTCTTCTTATTTTATTATACATAGGTGTGTTTTTTAGTAATTGATATATAGTGTATATGGGGATTAATTATCTATTTTTTTATTTTATTTTTGTTCTAATATTTTCTCACTAGTGAATTAGTATGATTCTTTCAAATGATAATGACAGGCTTTGGTCATCCTCTTATGTATACTTGTATTCTCACCCTCTTTACAGAAAATAATTTTTAGGTTTCTAGGAGGATAACATATTCTGTAATGAAAATTAGTAGCTTGGACCCATGGAAAAGGAATTTTTTACAGCTTTATCTTTTACATATTGATATTTAATTTATAGAATTATATCAATAAATATTTTTTTGTACCTACATTATTGGATGGTTTTGGGATTTCATTTTATATTATTTCAAAGAGTTTATTGAGTTTCATTGATCTTATATCTTGATTCTATATTATTATTGAGATTAATGCCTCCCTTTTTTGAAATTTTAATACCCTCATTACTAGTCCCCAACCTAAGGTCTACTAGTGGTAGGACTAGTGGGACATTATAACTCTCTTTTCATTGTCATATCATTGAAAGGATTGATTAATGATATTTCAAAAGTTATTTTCAATTTTTAAAGGGTATATTCATTAAGAAATGTTACAATTGATCATTTAAAAGAAATTACACCTAAGTAAACATCCATTGATTTCTCCTAACCTTTACATGGGATATGATCTAATGAGAAATTACATATTATTACTCTTGAATTTTTTTGATTATGTTCACAAAATAATTTTGAATCGATTTCCGTTTCAATGGGTTATGATATAATGAATTGATGAAATATTTATTAAAACCATTTCTTTTACATGGGTTATTCTATTATAAACTAATTATGAAACCCATTTCTTTCCACAGTTTATGATGTGATGAATGATTTATGATCATATAACACATGTGTTCATGATTTACATTATACTATTGGTGGAACATAAATTATTTATACCTATAAAATATTGGTCAACATTTTATATATCACTATATAATCATAGAAAATAAGATGATGTTCCTAATAAACTATATAAAAAATAAACTTGGATGATATTGTATTGGAAACAAGTCTATTTAATTTATTTTATATTGGAAACAAGTTAATGCTCATTGTCCACTATTGGAAATAAGTGTTAATTCATTATCCACTATGATTTGAGGGCCTTTATAGTAAATGGTGAAATATAAAATTAGGTCTATTCTAATGATGATTCCACACTTATATGACATAGACATTTGGTTCATGGCTGATTTGAGATGGTTTCTCACTCTTATGATTCATGTATTTTGATACGATAATGTTTTATTCCATGAATCATGCATATGGTCCATGATAAATTGCGTATGAAACTTGTATATTATATTCAAGTTCTTCTATACATATTCTTACCTGATGCTTTTATATAATCATTTATTGATGTCTCTCATATTAAGCCTTATTTATCTTCTTATTTCATCATTTCTTATTTTTCATTTCCGTAGTTTATGACGAAATGTTTTATGTAGTGTTTTTCAATGATGAGTACTAATTGAGAAGTTCTATGTGAGATATTTTTAAGACTAGTTATTTAATAATATGATTTTAAATCATGTAACTAGTGGAACTAAACCTTTAAAATACTTTTGTGAGTATGTGTGAAATGTATTCTATATTCATCTAAAAATTAGAAATATTTATTTAGGAAAATACCAATTCATTATAGTTGTAATCATAGAAATATTCAGTTAATTATTAGAAACTATGATGAGAAAAAATTAGTAATGAACTAAAGAATAAGTAAATGTATAGGAAACATTGCTATAATATTTGATAACTATTGATCAGGTGGTTTTCATGAAATTATATCTCGCCCTGGATACATTATTTGGTCATTGATCATTAATGGTTGTAAATTGAAGTAATGAAACCGAAATGGGAATATTGGGATTCAACCTAATCCTCACATGATGCACAATAATAGGCCTTGCTGGAAACCTAGTTTGACACACCTGGGGTATATGCATTGAAAATTTAGTAACTCCCTCAAAACTATAATAATAGATTTGATTGGATATTAATCATTAATGAGATAGGATACAACTAAGATTTCATAGATTGGAAAGAGTGTGTTATGATTTCAGTGTCTAATGAATGTTTTCATGATTGATCACTTTATTCAATGATTCTTAATAATCATGCTAACAATTCTAGGTTTAGTAATGGATTTATGATAGAAAAATGAGGTTGAGGTAGTAATTGATATTCTGAAATATTGATGAATATTAATTGATATTCATTATTTTAAACCACCCATATCATGAAAATTATTTAGGAATTATGATTTCAATAATCAATTATTAGAAATTGAATGATTTTACAGAACCCATATTGGTATGATGAACCTTTATAAAGATTATGAGTCCTATATAATTGGTTTTTGTGATAATGTTCTTCATGAAACTCTTATTATTCTCCATATGGTTTATTTAGATGTTATATTAGGCAAGTACGGGCTTTCTCTATTTATATCCCAAATCAGTTTTCATGGAAGGGGGGATGGGATTGTATTCTAGACCAACAAATGATGGTCAATTTGTGTGAAGATAAATATAAACATTTTATATAAGTAAAATCCATTATATGTATCTTTATTATTATTAAAAATTGATGTTTATCAGATAAAGTTGGGGAAAATCAACTTCAATGATATTTTTATTTTGTAGTAGGCTTTATACTTTTATTGAAATATTTTACTCTTTTTACCCCAAATTATGAGGTTTATTTTTTAATATAACTCATCCCTTATGAAAAAATATTTAAAAGACTCCATATATAATGGACCACATTTTGTTTTATAATTTGTAGAAGAAAATCTTGAAAAATCATGAAAATGGAGTCATTTGGAATGTCCTTCTCCATGGGGTGCCCTTATTCCTTTTGTTAAGAAAAAATATTTATAAATGGAACTCATCATCAGTTATCGATAACTTAACAAGATCATTATAACGAATAAGTATAATATACCCAATATCGATGAATTTTTCAATCATTTATAGAGAGCTCAAAACGATTCTAATACTGAACATCAAAAAAACTGTCAGATGAGGGTTTTAAATGAATACATACCCAAAACCATTTTTTATAAGAGGTATAGAATCTTTGAATTTTTAATAATGTAATTCAGTCTAAAAATATCCAACATTATTTTAAGGCCCCATCCTTAGACACTACTTAATCTTGAGTTATTACAAGATTACACATTGATGATCTTTTCAGGTTTAGAGTTTTAGAGAATTAGATCATAAACCACGCATTACATTCCACATTTAATCATAGTGGTTACATAAAAGATAGTACTCAATTTTCTCATCAATAGTAACAAATTAAAAAAATAAAACATGAATTCTTTCTTGACACTTCCTTAACATTATCATCACATCATGTACCATTGCCTTGACCTGTGAAAAACATTTCAAAAACAAAGGTTGAGCATAAAAAGCTCAGTAAGGGATATAAAAATACATAAAGGAAACATTTGTACATGTATACATAAGAGTCAATGATATCATACTGTACTCATAAAATGTAAGCACATTATCATACCTCATGAAATCATACTATTTATGAATAACTCATAGAAAACATAATACATAGAGGTAACTTGAGGCATTCATAACATTCTTATGTAGGGAGTAACCCTCATGGTTATGTTTGGAATACCCATCATAGTATATTCCCTAGATATCATCATATAAACATTAACATTTAACCCCTTCACGTTACCCAATGCATTGGAGAGCTATATCGGGCTCACCCGCCCTTATTTTATCACAGAACCACCCGTCCTCATAAACAATTCCCAAGGACCATAACATAATCGTATCACATAAAACATGCATAAAGAAAACATAACAATTCCACATTTCGATCAAAAGATATCAATAAAACACATTGATATAATAAAAACATTATGAAAACAATTTTCAATAACAAAATAAAAGAAAATTATAACATGGTATTTATTTTTCATTTAAAAAAGGATATCGCTTATAGAGGAAGCCGAAACTCAAATAATGGTCACGGTGGCGGAGAAGTCGTTGTCGTCGCATACGTACGAAAAAACAAAACATTCCCTTTTAAGATTTAGTAAATGCTTCATATAGAAAAATGATTCCTTTTGAATAAATGTACAAGTCAAAGGTTTTCATACACCGTATAAAAGAAAGTTATGTACATAACAAAATATGACTCAATGAAAGGAGATTGAGACGATGTCCCTTACCTTGGGTCCGACTTGTCTCTATCATTCTTTAACCTCCGGAATAATAAAATTGAGTTAATTTATAATTTCTTAAGAACATTTTTCAAGTTAATTATTCCTTTTATATCACTTATTACCATGTCATGAACATTATGTAATTATTTAAGTTAATAAAGGTCGTTTTGTCGATCATTGGTACTTGAGTCAAAAATAAACGCTTTATAATTACGAGATGTTCATGTGATAAAATATCTATTATATACAGAATTATATTCATTATTTAGATATCATATATATCATATATATCCATTGTATACATGCATTTATAATATTACATAAAATTTAGAGGTAAGAAATGAAAGGCACTGTTCATTGAGACGGTAAGCCGTACGTATGCATGAACACTACTTTCATTTATATTTTTTATTTTATGGAATGGAATCATAATGATATAAAGGTATATTATAATTCCAGTATAATATCATATATAATATCATTAACTCTATCCTTTATACATCCCACATATGGAATTAATGAATCAAATCACTTTGAGGGGGCGGTAGTCCCCACTTCCTAAAATTAAGATATTGTGTTTACCCATAATGGAAACCATAAAGGTATGCCATAAATGAAAAATACAGAAGCTTAAGGAATAAATAATCAAATTATATATCATATATAAATATAGTGACATCTTAATGGACACCATTTAAGGTGTTATAAGAATATTGAACAATCATCGTTTCGTGAGGCAGAAATTCTCCATCCACAGAAACTGTATTCTCTTTAAACATTAGATGTAGGTGTGTGTAAGTGTAGATAGAATAATTCATATAAAAACATCCTAGTATATTTACGATACTGGTTTTGTTAGAAAATAAATTAATAAGAAGAGTTTAGGGGGTTGGAGAAGCAAAATAAAACAAAATAACATTAGAGAAGTCTTTACCTTTAAATCGGGTAACTCCTCTTGGTTTGAATCAAAAGGGTTTCTTGAAGAGATTTATGCCTATGGTAAGGATTCTAGGATGAATATAGGTATGTGGAGAGAAAAAATGTGTATATAATGGCCGAGACAATGGCTTGATATGTGTGGGTAAAAAGGTAGATGTGTGGGCCTTTTATAAGAGGAGAGGAGGGACACTCTTGGAATGTTATAAAATGTTACTTTATATTGAAATGTGTTTCGGATTTAAAAGGACCCAAATTGACATATTTCTAGGATAAGGTGATAAGGATTCAAAATATACTCATACAATAGGTTTTTTACAAGTTTATTTCATATATTTTACATTAACGTTTCATTTTATTTAAATTGTTCAATAATGAGGTAATCGTTGCATCATCATGATGTCATAATTTATATAATTAATTTAATGTATAAAAATTATAAAGACAAATACTATGATTTATTAAATCTTCTTATCTTTCCAATGAACATTTATAGTCCAAGAGACCATTTATGTAGACAAAACTTAAATTGTTTTACTTAGGTGTTACATACTTTGTTATATTTAACATTCTTTAAAAAATAAAAAGATAAAAAGTCATTGTCACACAAAAGTGAGTCCATGGGGTCCCTAAGTTTGAAACAAGGCTTACCATGGTCGTCCATGACACAAACAGTAGCATTAAGACACATTTTGGGGTTATTTTATATTACTAAGATATTATTTTATTATCCTTAACTACACGATTACTAATTAATCACGATAATTAAAGATAATTACCGTCGTTACTATTCATAATGTCCAAAGGAAAAAGAGTATTAATTACATTATTTTGACCTTATTATTCCAAATATGGAATCCATTTTACCAAATTCCAAACATAAAAATTGCAATAGTTAATTTAAAAATAATTCTCGTTGTCAAAACAAATAGCGGGTTTTTTTGAAATAATATTTATGAAAAGATTGGCACTTGTTTATGCCCAATTCCAAAGTGAAATTGATCCCAATGATGACCATTGGATTAAATTGTAAAAATATATTCTATTTACACTTTAAAACTAATTAAAAATATAATCTAACCATATAATTAAATTAGATGAAAAAGCAGTTTTGATGTAGAATGTAGTATTTTTCACTATTCATTAAAAAATGAACATTGTCAGAAAAATACCAAAAATTTATCCAAAGTAAATTTAAATATCCCAATCATAAAGATTATGTTTAGTTTAAAAAATAAATCTTATAAAATTATCAAAATTTTTATTTAAAAATGGTTTTCCATCAAAAGGAAGTAAAAAAATCTTTTAAAAATATTAGTGTATTCCATGCTTAAGATTGGATTTATTCTCATTTTAAGCATCTAAAACACTATCTAATTCATAAATATACATAGATAAGAATATCTATTATTCATTAAATACTTGGGATGTTACAATTATATATTTTTATTTATTAAATAATGTCTTTATAGATTACCTTGATGTGTATTTGTTAGTATTTATAGATGGTATTATTTTTTATTTAAAGGGAAAGGAAGAGAATGGATATATCATGAGAATATTACTAATGTCCCTAAGGAATAAGAATATGAATGAAAAATTTTCATCAGTAAATTTCAGCTTTGTAATTATTAATTATTTGGTCATATGATCACATATAATGGTATATATATCCATCCTACAATAATGGAAATTATTGGGAAATGGACCAGTTAAACCATGGGTACTAAGATCCATAGTCATGTTGTATTTGTTGGATTTTATTGACTCTTTGTGAAGAATGCATCACATCATTCTAATAAACTCACAATGTATACTCAATGTTGACCCAGGTTCATTTTGATGAATGAATGTGAGGAAATTTCATGATACAAAAGAGAATTAAAGTTGGTGAAATTGTTATTAAATTACCTTGTAGTCGTAAGGGTCTATAATAAATAGTGATGAATCATAGAAGGGACTATGATTTCTTCTATTGAATAATGATATTTTAATAGCTTAATCCTCATGGAAATTAATGGTTTTCATGAAAAATTAACAAATTCATGATTTAGATTTAGATGTGGTAATTTTTTCAAGTATATCGAGAAATTATTTTACTGATAATGGTGTGATATATATACTTATCAGAAAATATTGAAGTATATATTGACTCAGAATATGTTGTATATAAAATGGTTCAGATGGATATAACTGATTAATGATTATGACATCTCAATACATTACCAACTAGGAAAATAGAACAAGATGGTCAACGCTTTTAGTCAAAAATATCAAGATAGGTTATCTAGGTTAAGAATTGTAAAAGATCCAATATTTCTAGATTTTCAATAAATGTAAATATATAAATATTAATGGACGATGATAAATCTTATCTTTCTTAAATGATTTATTTCTCATCTATGAATTTGATAATTAAAGAGGACTAGAAGGAAGAAATGGTATTGCAGAAATAGTAATGATGTTTTCAATTATTTGACCATGAATATAATGGATTGATAATGTTTATGAACCATTTCTGTGTTTAATACATACCAAACTTAATATATAAATCTATTAGTTGAGGCTCATAGTTATCGATTGTCTTTTCATCATATAAGTAAAAATATTTTTATGAGTTTGAATAAGTATTTCTGGTGGGAAAACATAAAAAGAGATATTACAGAGTACGTACCCTGATTCTTTGTACATAAACATGTTAATACTGAGAGACATGTTATTAAAGTGTTGTTTGAACCATTAAAAATACCAGAATGGAAATTGGAAAACCACACCATAGATTTTTTCTTCATACTCACCAAAACATCTAAATTATATAATTCTACTTGGGTTATAGTCAATCATCTTATAAAGTCAGCACACATAATTTATACCACTAAATATTTCACTCATCTTCATATTTCCAAAATATTTAGTATAAAAGTGGCATGTTTGCCTGAAGTAAAAAATTCTATTGTATATGATTAGGATCCATGGTTTTTATCAATGTATTGGTGAATCCATTATGATGTTCTAGATAAAAAGATATGAATCTATGCATTGTGTCATTCTAATAATGATATTAATTTGTGAGAACCATTCCCACCACAAAGGATATGTTTAGATCATGTTCTATGGATTTTTATGGTGGTTGCGATCAACACCTTCATGTAGTAATTTTTTCATAAAAAATTAACATTCATACAAGAAATTATATGGATCCTTATGATAAGATATATACAAATAACTATATAACTAAAATTTTCTATGATGATGTTGGAGAACTAAATCTATTATAAACAGAGATATCAAAATAAATAAAAGATAACATGGGAACCATTTATCAGAACATCATTTCATCTAATAGTCCACAGAAAAGTTAAACTAAAAATCCGTTATTTGATTTATAATTTGATGTTAGTGAGAATATTTTTCTGTAGGTTACTATATTGATGAAGGTTATTGGATTTAGAAAAAAGGAAAGTGAATCCCCATGTATATTTTCCCTTTCATGACTCTTGATTGAGTATGGATGGTAGATTATCACATCATGCTTCCACTAAATCTATCTCAAGTCATTTGTAATGTACCTGACCTCGAAACCACTAAATTGGTGCCCCGACTAAATCATTAGAAGACTTCATGCACACATCCTCATATTCTAGATGTTTATAACTATCATAGAGGGTCTAATAAGACATGTTTGGATACTATACCCTCATTACCAAAGTAATCCACAACATAACACAATTTAAATAGTGGAAAAAATAAGAAATAATTAATAACATGAATAAATAACAAACTCCCAAACTGGGTTAAACCACATACAATAGTAATTATATCATTCCATGCTATAAAGTCCAGTGAAAAAACCCCACAAGTAGTAAAAACATCAGAATGAAAAAAATGGTCCAGCCTTCAGGTATGGTACCTCACCCATACATGCCCCATGGATAACTCAGCTCCCTATCATAGGGAAATTTTCTTTTTCCTAACCTAGAAGAATGAAATATTCTTGGGTACCCAATAGTGGATCAGCCAGGGTGATAGTATAACTCAATAGGTCAGCACCAACAATGTCTACAAATAATCGAGAAAAAGTAGATAGTTCATTCAGGTGAAAAATAATTGATGTAAGGTAAACTGCTCACTAGGTCATTGTAGACAATGTTAATTTAAATTATTCTACCATTTATTCACGGTTCACTAATTAGGCATCCAATGGTTTAATATACCGTTTTCATGCGTTCAATGGTTTAGGAATGTTCAATATTCTCATTATATGGGAATAAAAATCATTTCCAATCATACAAGGCATCACATTATATTAACCTCATTATCCTCACCTCGGTGCCTCAGGCTTGGAGGAATGCAACAATCAGGGGTATAGAACTTTGTCCCATTCACTAACCCATGTATTTAGGTTGGAGTTATAACCTCTGTCCAACTCGACCCATGGGCGTTGAACCTCATGTCTAAACCCCACTCAACAAATCCATGTGCACAAGCTTATTTATCAGCCACCATATTTAACCACATAACAACTAGCATAGCCAATATCATTTGAAACATCTAAATAATATATATATATATATATATATGGGAAATTAACCTTATTCCTTAATCCATTGACACATTTGTCATTTATATCACTACCATTTTATCCCCATTTCCCATTTTCCATTCCTATTTCACTTTACAAATTCATGTGTATACAAAACTCATTATCACAATCCCATTGATTGAATTTATCCTATTTAAATGTCAACAAAAAAATCCATTAGCCTTCAACTACATTTGACACAACTTTCCACCATCCATTATAACTCATTTCATAGACCAATTAACCTACTCGCTATGTCTATACATCATTATGAGTAAATATCAAAACCTACATTAATGATAGCCTATTCGGGAGTGCTAGCACAAATCACGGGTGTTCATAATTTGGTCTAGTCATCCTATATGAATCCCATTGGGATCATGAGGGGTTCAGTTAATAATATATACACCCAATACACCACATCATGCTAATGGAATCAAGATCAAATCAATACCGAAACAATAATGAAACCCTGTATGTGAAAACCAATGTATAAAATATGGGATATAACTTGTAGACCACCTACCATGAATCCATTGGTAAACACACACATAGTCAGGGTCTTAGATCCTGATTTGACCACCCTTTGATGACTAAACCAAAATCTCAATGGATAAGATAGGTTTTAGAGCATAATATGTAGTGAAGGAAGAGATATAACCCAAAAACCAAAATGAAAAGATAGAGTGGGATTATCCTTACTCGGATCTTTAACACACAACCAAAGGCACACCAAATGGACCTAAGATGATGGATATTGATCCATGGAAGCTCTTGAAGCATTTGGGGAGTCACTTAAGGTCAAGGGAGAATAAAGGAGGAAAATACCAAGTGAAACAAAAAATCTTTTGTTGTCATATTTGTAATTTTTCTCAATGTTACTAGGCCACATGGTATACCTCCATGGTTCTCCAATCTATGCACAGACCGTACAGATGCTACTATCCAAAAGAAGCCCCCTCAAATATTTTTTCTAGGATTTCCACATGGTTTTCTATAACTATTTTCATACTGTGCAACATTCCCAGAAACTACTATTTTTCTCCTCGATCATGTTCGAAACCACCAGAACACCCACATGTATTCACATGAACTTTAGAAAGCACTTATTTAACCAAAATAAGGAATATAAACTAAAACCAAAACCAAAACATACCATAAGTGAGATATAGGATCTTACAACCTCCCCATCATATGATGGCTCATCTTGGATCTTCGCTTCCTAAGAATCCTTGAGTTCCCAGGGAAAGGAGATTGGGATACTGGGTGCACATATCCAATTATCATTCCCATGTTTCCACCTTAATGTTTCCATGTATCCATATAACATGAACCAAAGGGACCAACATTCCCCACAATACCATATCACTATGATCCACAATATAAACTTGGTGCTTCTCAAGGGACGCATAATACTTAAGCTCGAAATCCTCAGCATTTATCATATGAGATAGATCTAGGTTATACCATCAGAGTATTGAAACCTAGAAAACATCATGCATCCCACTATACCTCTATTACAGAGCTTATTGGTATGCCATTGGTTCGACCCTACCCATAATCTCAAATGGGCCCACATACATAGGCGCCAACATTCCCTATTTACAAATATTGTGGTGACCCAACATTTGTGATACTCGAAAAAAATGCTATCTACCACCATAAACTCTAGAGGTATGATTACGATAAGAAGATGACTTCTATCTACTCTGATCCATTTCCATATTCTTCAGAATTAATCGAACCTTCTCCGACGTCAGCTGGACCAGACTCAATCCAAATAGCTCAGACTCCCCGACCTCTTGCCAAAAAAGTGAATATCTACATGGTCTCCTGTAGAGTTCCTTGAAATATTCCATCTGAATTGTATCCTAAAAACTATTTTTGTAAGAAAAATAAACAAGTGACAAGTGTTTCTCCCCTGATCCTATAAAATCTAGAATATAAGGTCTTAACATGTCTTCTAGAACAGGATTTGTACGTTCTGACTACCTGTCAGTCTGTGGGTGGTAAGCCATACTCAAAAACACTTGGGGTACCATTTTCCTTCTATAATCCATTCCAAAAGTGCATGGTGAAATGTTGATCATGATCTAAAACTACGGTTCTCATCACACCATGAAACTGTACTATTTCTGAAGCATATAATTCTCCCAACTGGTCAACTATATAAGAGTCCTAGATCAACAAGAAATGTCCCACTTTTTTCATCTAATATACTAGTACACAAATTACATCCTTCTTATGAGAAATCCTCAGAGGAACCACTATGAAGTCTTTCATTACATCCTTCCACATCAACTAGGGAATATTAAATGACCGCAACAACCCACTTGGATGATTATGTTCAACCATTACCAACATACTTGTAAGGAATCATGCCACAAAACTCACAACATATTTCATAATTCCCGAACACCAAAACTACTTTTAAAAATCACATTACATTTTAGTCATTCCAGGATTCACTTCCAACATTGATGCATGAAACTCACACATAAAAATCCCCCAACCACATATGAGCACCATAACATTCTCTCAATCATAAGAAACTCCATAGAGACATAAATTCCATCTATAGGGTGACTCCCCACCATTATGACATTCAATTACAACCAAACACTTTTGATCCACTAACTAAACCTATTTAACTCATATTAAATGTGAAGAATGAACTTATATAGATGCCAGGATCATCTAACCATTCCCATCATGTACCTCCAAATGCATCTTAGCAAACAAGGTTATAATATTCCACTGTAAACAGGATTCCTGAACAACCTGATTCTGAGTCTTCCAGATCAGAGAATCAATGAAATTATTCCATTTACCTAGTGTATACACCATATAAAACTCAAAATAATGTTGGTAATCGACCCACCGTCGCTATTGAATATTCAAATCCCATTGAGAGAATATGTACCTGAGACTTTTTTGTTCAGTGAACACCATGAAAGCTTATCCCAACATGTAATGCCTCCATCCCATTAATGCATGAACCATAACAGCTAGATCTAGGTCATGATTAGGGCAATTCTTTTTTTTGTGGTCTCAACTTCCATGACCCATAAGCTACCAACTAATCATCCTGCTTCAAAACGTCCCCAAGAACAACACTATATGCATCACAGAACAAGGGGTACTACATACCTGGCTTAGGTAAGATAAAATCGTTGTGGTGGTCAACCAATGCTTCAGCTCCTGGAATTCATCATCACATGTCTATGACCGATATAATGTAATTTAATTCTTATTTAGGCCTCTGAGTGGGGATAAAAATTCTAGAAATCACTATTAAACCATTGTAAATTACCAGAAAAACCCAGAAAATATAGAATATTAAAGCCATTCTTGGGTTTCTCCCATGAAACTAAAACCTATACCTTTTCTATATCCACCAACACACCTAACTCAAAAATTATGTTTCCCCAAATGAGGACCTTATTAATACAAAAATGACATTTTTATTACATTTCATAAATCCTATTCTCTATTAGTGTACTCAAGATGATTTCACAGTTCGGCATGATTGTAATGTGTTTTGGAGTACATGATGATTTCATAACCCTATTCAATAGTGAACTAATCTAGATACAGGTGAAATATCTGGTTCATCATGTCCATGTACCTTGTCGATGCGTTGGGCAATCCAAAAGGCATCACTAGAAATTCATACAAACTGTACCTACTTCAGAAATTTGTACGTGGTATGTCTAAATGTCTCACCCTTAACTTATGATATCATGATCCCAAATAGTTCTTGTAAACACTAAGGCACCCCTAATCTGATCAAATATTTGATTATTTCTAGGAAGCGGGTATCGTTTCTTAACCATCATCTGGCCCAGCTTTATATAATAAACACATAGGCTCAGTGATCCATCATCCTTATTATAAAACAACATAGGATATCCCTTGGATGATGTTCTAGTTTGAATAATCCCTTTATGATCCAACTCCTCTTGACGCACCTTTAGTTCTTGTAACTCTACAGGAAACATTTGATATGGAAAAAGGAAACTGGCTATGGCCATATGAACAATTCAATTGTGACTCAACATCTCTCTCGGGTGGTAACATTGAGAATTTCTCAGCAAAAACCTCTTGAAACCGGTCCACAAAAAAAATGGACGAATTGATTCACTTTCTCCCCATCATCTATCATATGGCCGACCACTTGGGTTATTTGTTGTCCCAATATTTGGTGTAGTGTCCATGCATGGATTTCTCGAGTATCCCATTCACCAATAAGGACATAAGTCCTTCCATCGAGAGAATTTATCTTTACCTTACATCAATAATAGTTGATATGTTCTTGGTATAAAATCAACAAATTCATTTGCAAGATTAGGTGAAAACCAAACATCTCTATGAAAAATATATTCCACAAAAAAATGATACAAACCTATATCTAGAGCAGAACCCTTACACTATCTAATGTCCTTAACTTGTACCCCTAGAAGAATATCAAGAGGCATTTCTCCATATACAGTATACTTAGTTAAGGGCAACACAACTATAAACTGATATGAAATTAAGTAATGCATAACACCTATTTCAAATAAAGAACTAGTAGTCATAGATGAATCCAAAATCATACCTCGAATAGTATATGAACCCTCCTCACCACCATCAGATGTAGTCTGAACTACATAGAGTTGACCTTCCCCTTTACCCTTGTCTCTTACATGAGTACCCTGCACTACACTACCATATTTATAAAGTTACTCTGGCCCCAGAGCACCATATTCACAGCCTCCACAAGTACAAACTAAGGACATCCAACTACCTGCCTGATATGGGGTATCAGACACCCTGCTTACACTCGGCATTTTCCTCTGACCTCTATCTCCCTTTGAATGTCATGGGTTCATATAGAACCTATGCACATTTCCTAGCCTTTCACATGCTCGATTCTTGATCAATGTGATAGGAAATTGGATACACATGTGCCATATCCTACCACACTGAATGAAAAATATCTAGTCATCACCATGAGAAGCTAAGACCCTCTTTTTACTACACTATGGAATTCCACATTGATAAAAATTTCCAAAACGACACTTCTTACTATCAGAAGCTGCACCACTAGCTCGCCCAGGTGGTTCCACAATTTCACTACCTAAAGATCCATTCAAACATCCCTCTGAGATAGAGGCTTGGTACACTACCTCAAAAAACCTTTACAGATGATATATACTCTCCTGAGACCTAATATCATGTCTCATCCCATCATGGATGCATTTTTCAATGGTTTCCTGATCTCCTATCAATGTCAAAACGTAGCCTCTTAAATTGGCGAAACGACTAGCATATTTTATTACCGAAATTTTCTCTTGGGAAAACCTCATAAAATAAATTTCCTTATCCTTCCTCAAGGTTTATCAGTAGAAGTTCTCCCGAAACATCACCTGAAAATCTTTCCACATCATTCCCTCATCCTGCTCTGTTTGAACCGTGATGTCCCACCAACACATTGATTATCCTCCCAGCATAGAGTCCACTAACATGAATATATTCTTAAGAGGAGTATCTATATGGTCACGAATACATTGGATTGAATCATTCTATAACTCCACTTCCTATGGCCCCCACTCTATGGTATTGTACGGATGGTACTACGGTTGAAACTCCTTGGTCATCTCAAACATGCTCAGAACTACCCACCCTAGTTATCATTCAATCATTTTCATAATATTGACAAAGTTCTCATGGAACCACCCTTCCCTATTTTCATGGATCACCACATTCTCATATCCCACTACTAGAGGGGCGTTCTCAGCAACGTCCACCTATCACTAAACCGACACACGTATTTGAGGTGGCATATCTCTACAATTCCAAACATGGTCTTTTGAATGCAACCATAACGATTTTATGGAAATGATAAAGATATAGGTAGATTCATCAAATTCAATTGCCAAACTAGTCCTCATACACTACCAAAAGTATCCCACTAACAACTAGATCACTATCCTTGGCCATTTATCTTAACGCCCTAGCTATTATAGGTATCTAATTCACACAGTTACAAGCCTTATATTTTACCCAATTTAAAATAGATTCCACCCCCCAATTTATTGTTAAAACATGATAATCATCATTTTCATATTTAGTGAACACCATTTTTTAATTAATACATACCCATTTAATGTACCTTTTTTCCCATTCACACCATCCCATTAGGCACAATTTAATTACTATTAATAAATACAAATGCATCCAAACCATTATATCCTACACATCCATCATCTGTGTGTGCCTACCATGATGCATGTCACTCACCGATATAGGTGACTAGAATGATGCATGAATAAAAAAACTCATATCCATTTTGGTCACATGAAAAAAATAAAAAATTGTCAAATCACACAATAAGTGCATCTCCTGATAGTGAAATATCATCGAATATAACAACACATAACAAGAACAAAAATCCCATCCATGGGTGACATGGGTTTTCCCTCATACATGGCTCAGCTACTCCAAATAATGTGCCCAATGCCAAGGCCTGAAACATTCCTAACTTCTTATCTACCATCCTATAAATAATAATAATGTGAAAAGAACTCATTTGATACCACTTTTTAATGTCCTGACCCGGAATCCAGGAAACCAGTATCCCAATCCAGGTTTCCACATGACATCAAGCACGTGTCCCCATACATTAGAGGTTTCCAACAAGAACCAAGCATCTAAAAATATAAGGAGATTATACCCTCATTACAAGAGTAAGGCACTACAAAACACAGTTTTAATAGCATAAACAATAAGAAAAAATTAATTGCATGTATAAATAACCAACTACCAAACTCAGTACAACCACATAAAACATAAATATGTCATGTCATGCTATAGTAAAAAGTGAACAAAACACAAAACTAAAAACAAAAAATATAATTTCAAAAAATGGTAAGTTCTACATGTTTGGAACCTCACCAGTACATGTCCCGTGTCATGAAAACACCCTAGCAGAGGGTCGTTTCCCTTATTCCAACCAGTAAGCATGAAATCTTATCAGGTACCCACTGGTGTCCCAAGAAGTATCTGAGTATAACACAGTAGATCACGACCATATTTGTCTAAAAAATATCCAGAAAAAGTAGATAGTGAATGAAAGTGAGAAATAATACAAGTAAGGTAAACAGTTCAGTATGCCATTCTAGAATATGCTCTTTTAAATTATGCAACCATTTAATCCAGGTTCACTACATACACATCCCATTGATGAATCTACCTTTTACACATGTTCAATCAGGTATATGGGAATAAAAATCAATTACTATCTTACTAGGAAACACATTACTATAACCTCATAATCTTATCCTCGAAGCCTCAGTCTGGTTGAAATACAATCCTTAGGGGAATGAAACATTATAAACTTCCCTAACCCATTAATTTAGGGGTGGAGAAAGAACATCAGTCCAACTCAACACATGGTATTAGAACCTGAAGTCTATACCGCACTCTACCAAGCCATGTGAACATTCTTATTTATCATTCACCACATTTATCCACATCACAAGAATCATTACCAAAATCATTTTCAACATTGTAACACTATCAATAAATGGGAATTTAACATTATGCATCAATCTAATAACACATTAATAATTTGTATAACTTACCCTTTTATACCCATTTCTAATTTCCCATTCCTTTCTCACTAAGCATATTCATGTGTAAACATAATTCATTATCACATTCCCATTGATCCCATTTTACATATTTAAAATCCAACCAAACCATCGCTTTGCCTTTAAACACACTAGAAAAAACTAGATACCATTCATTATAACTCTTGAAATAGACCATCTAACCTACCCGCTAAGTCTCTACATCATTATGAGTCAATTTCAAACCATTAATTTTTTTAAGGACATTCGAGAGGGACAACACACACCATGGGTGGTCGTAATGAGGTCAAGTCATCCTCTATCAATCCCTTGGGGATCATGTAGGGTTAAATTATTCATTTAGTAACCCAATACACCACATCATTCTAATGGAATCGAGAGAATATCATGAAAAAAAATGAAACCCTACTTGCACAGATCAATGAATAAACTGTGGGGTATAACTTGTAGACCACAAACCATGAATCTATTAGTTAAAACACGCCTAATCAAGGTCATTGAATCTGATTCATGAACCCTTTGAAGCCTCAACCTAAATATCAACGGAAAATAAATTTTATAGAGAATTGGATGAATATAAGGTAGAGATACAAACCCTAAACCAAAAAGAGAGGCAAAAGTGGGTGTATCCTTACCCAGATCGACAATACACAAAACACGACACTATAAATGACTATATTATTATGGAGATTGATCCATGGATGATCATGATGATTTTGGAGAGTCTATAGGGTTCAATGGAGAATAAAGGAAGAAAATACTAAGTGGGAATTAAAAATCCATAGTAATATTTTTGTAATTTTTCTCAATGTTACTAGGTCTCACGATTTACCCACACATTTTTTCGAGCTGTTTAAAAACCATGAAGTTGCTACATTCTAAAAACATCCCCCCTCACCTCAATTTTTTGGGATTTCTATAGGTTTTGTACTAACCTTGCGCAAACTGTGTTGCATGCCCCAAAACCCCCCTTTTCATTATCCTACATTTAATGAACCCCGGGAACACCCCCAGGTCTTCACATGAACTTGAGAATTTACTTATTTAACCAAATTAAGGATATTAAACTGAATCCTAAAAGAGAACATACCTTAAGGGAGATTTGGGATCTGACATCTACAATTTGTTCAATGAATCTCATTAGAAGAAATATAGACCAGATGTTTTACATGTACTAAATTTAGAAGTTGTACAACTACTGAATGATCTATCTTATGAGGGATAACATATGGATATTATGGATTTTAGAGATGATGTTCTTAGAAAAAATATGACTTTCTAGGAAAACGTTTTGTGGTGAAATCACTAATATGATAAAGTTGTGTGGGAACCTAAGGATATAATGAGGTTGAAGAATCATCATCCGTTTGTAATAGAGTGAAGTAATATTGATGGTGAAATTACTTTTAAGGGATATATAATTCACCACAACCATATTTGATGAAGAATTTTCAATTAAATAAAATTTATTAGATTTCTTATCTTATACACCAAACAATGTTTTAATGAATAAAAATATAAAATACCATAATAACCTATAAATTAAATCTTCATTCTTGAATAATAATTTTTATATTATGATAATTATTTGGTCATCAAATATATAACATAAATTCAATTTTTATAATTTTTAAAAAAAATAAAAATGAAATAAATTAAATGTTAAAGAAATATTTTTAAAATTTTATCTGTATAGAATGTTTTTTTATTATAATAAATTATATTCATAAGTATTGGTGAATGATTTTAATATGAAATATATTATAAATTCAATGAATTGTTTTTTCATTCATTTAATGCTGCTATAGGCATAGGAAAATAATAATCAACTTTTGTGCCTAGAATAAGTATTTTTCTAAAAAAATTCACTGTCATATTTTGTGAATTTAGTATTATTGTATATTTTTTTCCATCTATAACTATTTTTAAAAAAATTGAAATTCAATTTTGAAATTATAATCTCAAAATTATATTTTATTTTTTAAAATTTTATTATAATGTTAATTTATCAATGAAAAGTGAGAAATACTTATTTTTTTAAAAATGACTTTAATGTTCAAATAATTTATCATGTTACATATTTTTAAAATTTATTAAAATAAAAAATTATATTATATTATAATTAATAAATTTTCGATCATTATAGTTATTTTAAGTCCATTTTTTTATAAAATATTTTTTTACTTATGAAAATGTTTTGTTTGGAAAACTGATTTTTCATCCCGTCAGTGGGTTCAATTTTAAACTAAATTATGCCACATATATGAATTGAATATTGTAAAAATCATTAATTTTTTTAATCATAATAAATAATATTAATTAAAAATTACAACATATTTTTTTCATAATGAATAGTAAAAATAATGAAAAATCAATTACCGTGATTGGGGTTATAATGGGATTACCATGTTGGGTAAAAAATGATAGGGGAATGTTTTCAAATTAAACATGTCAAAATAAAAATATCATGAAAAAATTTTTCCTTATAAAATTCCATTTTTGGATATAAGGTTATTTGGAATCATTATTTTTGGGAATTAATTTATAATATCTTATTCTTTTATAAAACTTCCAAGTGGTTTCTATGTGATTCCTCTACCACACATAAAAATGAAATATCCTATCATATAATCCAAACATTTAAAATCCATTTTTAGAAAATACATAGCCAATATAGTTCATTAAATTTATCACCATAACCTAGAGTCCCTAGTTTGATCATAAAACCATCCTAGTAAGTCTTTATTTATAAACCTGAAGAGGATATCTCAAGAAGAGGTATAGATCATAACCATGAATTTTCAATTTATTATTCCTTATAACTCCTTCAAATGATATTTCACCATGATGAAATAAAAATACATGTATAATACATATACTGAGATTTTATATTTTCAAATTCATGATGTATATCCATTTCCACTTTTATCATATGGGGAACAAAATTGTTGATCATGTTTGAAATAGACTACCACTACACGAACTAGTACACCGTGATTTCCATCTCGCCTTAACTTGATTGGAAATAATTTATTATTTAAATTATATATATATATATATGAAAATTTATACTTATTAAATTATAATATTACACTTACATTATTATCCTTCTATCCATTCAAAAATAATAATGTCGCTCGTGCATACATGTGGACTACCAACTCTACAAAGTGATGGGATACATTTTTCATTTTTTAAAATGTATGGTAATAAAAAATATTTATTAAATATACTTAATATTTCTTATATATAAATTATTCTATAAATTATAATTAATATTTACCTTTCTATTCTTCTTTCTATTTAGAAAATCACTATTGGAAACTAAGCATATACCAAGGGTTTCAAACCATTGGTATCAGATGAGAAACTAGTGGTATACACTATACCAAGGGGTTTCCAAAACATTGGATAGTAAAAAATGTGGATAGTCCTTTACCAATGGTTATGGAATAATAGATGTTATAGGGAAACAGAAATTACAATATAGAAATAGTTTTTTGAAAACCATTGGTATCATTTTTTACCAACAATTTTCATCCATTAAAATATATGGAGGCATAAAGCTATACCATTGGTTGATAAAATTTTGGTATCATCTTTTACCAATGGTTACTACAAAACCTTTTGTGTATATATAATTTCATATCTATACCAGTGGTTCATGAACTGTTGGTATATTGTTTTACCTATGGTTAGATAGTAACTGTTGGTATATATCCATTTTTCATATCTATTACAATGGATTATTAACTGTTGGTATGGTGTACTCTAATTACAGAACATAGTACCTACATGCCTCCCCTCTACATAACATGCCACACCACATCTTAGTACCTTGACTCCCCTCTTCACAACATCCATTCAATATAAAAAAACACTCATCCAAAAAATATACTGGGAAAAAGAGAACATTGGAATTAGTGTATGCCACTTCAATATACAAAATAATGATGAATAAATGGGTCACCCAAATAAATAGTCATGAGATGCATATCCACTTAAGAAAATATATGGGACCATTTCATGTTAAAAAATTACTCAACCTTGTGGAACCTGAAAGATTTATCTTCCTCATTTCACCAAAGTCACACTCTTATCTCCTATTGAATTTCATCACCTCTATTTCAACTACATGTTGTGATGATCTGTGATGTTATCCATATATCAGAAATATACATGTACATGATCTATGGTACCATTTTATATTTCTAATATACTATATTTTATAGACTAAAACACTCTACATGACACCTGTGGAATACAGAATCATTATTTTGGATATATATACGATTACTACAGTTTCAATCCTTGGGCCCATATATGATTACTATCTTCCCTTAAAAGTAAAAAAGGGAGATATCCTGAGATCACTCTAATAGATCAAGAATTTTAAAGGGAGCCTATCAATGCTACTAATAAGAATCCCAATATTTATATATACATTGGTTTTTTATGTATTAAGATATTTTTTTCATTTGCGGAGTTAAGTTGACCTAAAAACACCAAATAGGGTTCCCATATATGTATAATTTGGTTGTCCTGAGATTATATTATCCAAATATATAAATCTTACACTATGAGTAGTGGGGTAATTATTTCAATCTATATGTCTCCATCTAAGGTTCACCTTTTTGTATTTATCGCGTTTTGGATCATTAGATATATAATCCAAGTATTTGAGTCACATATCTATATAGGAAAATGACATTTGGGATTGGGTATGGGATATCAATGGGATGGATTATTAGTGTAGCAGAAACAATATTGGATAATATCTAATCATCAGAATTACATAAATACCTGGAAGACAATATTTTGTATCTTGTAATTGTTTTATTATCTAAGGGGAATGATAATACACCATTTATACACATGTGATATCCATAGTAAAGAAACCATTGACATTATGAAAAACCAAGATGTTCATTGAGTTAATCCTAAGTATCTTGTCATTATCACTAAAGGGGGTGAGAATGATATAAAGCCCTTGACATTGGAATCAGAGTTTAACATCCTTCTATAAGATGATCCCCCACTGGGAAAATCATATATGATGACCATGGTGACTTAGAATAATTTTAATATAATATTACTATGAGAAATATCATATTACTATCCCATCATAACTAGGACATAATATATGGGGTCTATATTACATTAATTTTTATCATTTTGGTGTAAAAAAGAAACAATATGGGCCACTATCAAATTTCAAAATGAAGAATCATATGATTGTGGCATGAAAACTATTAGTGATATATCTTCTAAACTATCATGTAAAACATCATCTGTCAATGAGACTAGATAAAAAATGATGTCCCATAATGTAAATAAACAAAATACAATGAATCAGATTTTGATGACTAAAAAGTGGTATAATGAAATGAATAATCCCAAGTTCATCATCCAGGAGTTTGAGTGTATGCTTTGGTGGATCTTGTGACTCACTGAAGGCTACTATATTACGGTGAAGGTTCATTGGTCATCCATTGAGTGTCTAATAAACGTTAATGTGATGGAATTATTTTCCATAATGTTGTATAATGATGTTTCTATGGCCACTTGAACAAGAAAGTTCATGAGTTATGGAGTAGTACACACAACCATTTCCTTGAAAGGATGTCATGGAACTATGATCAATCCTAGAGAAACTACAGTAGGATCCAAAATAATATTGGACACAAAAAGATGTTTATTGAAATAGTAGAAATTGACTGTGGTTGGAATTTCTAGAATTTATATCATAGTGGTGGAATAATTGGATGTTAGTCCATGAAGAAGAGAGAATTGGTAGGATTTACCTCTAAATTATAAACAAGTTCCATACCCTCAAGATATATAATTATTATCTTTATCTAGACACAAAACATTTCACTAGCCAAATGTCCATCCATAAGACATATTGAGTCTTTGATGATTTATATAAGTCTCAAGAAATCCTCCATGGTTCTAAAGGATACAAAAATCACTACAAAATGAAATTTCAGTGAATAATATATTTAGTTATGGAATAAATTTCCAAATTCCCTAATTACATTATCAAATGAGATGAAAATACATTGGTAAAACGTTCTACGATTATAAAAATATAGTGTTTTTTCTATCTCATTCAAGAATATTATGACCTACCTAATCACACTTATATTCATTTATAGACAATCATCAAACATAAAATATAAGTAATATCAGTAAATAATTCCATGGATCTATTGTCCCTTATCACCATGACTAACATCACTATCACCATTAGCCTCATCATTGACCTCATCTAGGTCCCCATAATCATTTCATACATCCAAACTCTATCTATTTTGTAAAAAAATTAAATTAGTCATTTAATGAAATCAATTCAAAAAAATTTAATTTCAATGGAATGTATATTTAAGTAAATGAGAGTTTTTCACTTTATTTAAACCCATAATAGACGCAACATGTATATACATATTCAAACATCGAATTAGAAATTACATTATCATATGAAAATTTATTTTAAACCATGTAAGAGAAATAAAAATAACACATAGTGGAATTAAAAAAAACAAGAATTTTAGATCCAATATATAACATAGTCCACTAAACATGATATTGACCCATGATTAAGCACATTTATTTTAAAAAATAAAATTATCCATAATCTGGATCAGGTTTTATATGGAAAAACTACACTCTATGTAGCCCAAGATACAACCATCATCTAGTTTTGTTATTCATGTGAAAAATATGTAAAAGGAAACAATAAGTTATAAAAGAGAAATATCCTTTAATGAATAATATATATGAAATCCAATTTTCATTAGCTAGTGACTTTTTATGAAATGATTATATAATGTCTATATTTTTTCACAGGTTGTGATATATATATATATATTCTCTATACCCAATTCATTTCACGAGTTAATATATTTTTTATGATTTTTTGGAACATGTATATGGGATTTAATTATGAGAATGGTGGTCCATATATCTCTCTCTACAAAATTCGGTAATCATTTATAGATCATGATATAGACAAGGATGGAATAAGAAACTAACTCGGTTTAGTATCATTTGGATGAAATGTGAAATTTATTAGCTAGTAAAACATTGCTGGAATGAGGAGTAAATTCCATTAAGTAATACAGGACTAGAATGAGGAGTGAACTCAGCTCGGTAATATAGGGTTGGAATGGGGTGTGAACCTAGTTTAGTAAAATATTGTTTCCACCAAGATGACCTTTAATGAAATTACATGACAACTATGGAAATCATTAATATATTTTTATGTGTTCTCCACAATTCCATTTTTTATTCCAATGTTATGCTTTCATGGATTATTTTCTTTACTTCCATTTGATTTATGTATTATGAATTTCCAATAGTTATTCCATGATTCATGTATATGATATTTTATTTGTAGGCTATGATTTTATTTTTTTCATAGTAATGTTCTCATACCCTTATTCTCATCATTAAGTGTATATATATCCCTTGATTACCCTTACTAAGCATCTAATCTCACACCTTTCTGTGTTTCCTTCCCCAGGCTATGGAGATATAATTTTTATATGATGTCTCTAAAGGGAATCGAGTCTTGGAGAAAATAGTGGGAGATATTTTATCTCACTCAGGTAAAAGTGTTTAAATTTCCATGATTTCAAATGTAAATTTAATAATACGGTATTTAAGAGTTTTTTTGTATAATGTATTAAGGATTCAACAAAAGTGATGTTATGTTAATGAATGAAAAGTTGGGGAGCTTTTAGGCAACACTGAAAATAGTTTATTTTATATCCAAGAACCATGTTTGGATTATGTTATATGCATTGAAATTTAAATAGTTCAATAAAAGCTACATAAAATTTATCTTTATTTACATAGAACACTAATGTTTTCTAACATTACACACAAGGATGGATTTCCTCGATGGCTTGTGTAATATGCAAGACCATGTGTTACTGAAAATAATAAATTGTTGAAAATATTGATATTTTATGTAATAATATATAATGTATCTATAAATTTTATAGTTATGAATTGGATTAACTAACATATGAAAATACATGGTTTAATTTATTATTTTCAATTGAATTAAATGGATATAAGATCTAGTTGAATATAATGTGAATGATTTTATATAAAACTATTTTTATGTTCACCAAGCTATTTTATCCAAATAAATTATTTTATTACAATTATTGATTGATATTATATATATATATATATATTATCTATTTTTTATATTCTACCAATGGATTTTATAATCCTAATATTGGAACAAACACAATTTCACACATAAAAACCTATATTCTAATAATGGTTCTTTTACCAACATTTATTGGACAAAATATTATAAACCAAATTTTAGATCATTTATAAATATAATATATCAAAATGAACAAAATCATTGAAATATGAAAATCAAAATTAGGTTAGGGTAAATTTTTGGTATTTTACAATAATGGTTCATATTTTGACGAACAGTTAAAAATACTGAATTTTAATTCAAATCTGCTCTTTCATATAATTTATTCATATGGATAAATAATATTTTTATTTCGTTTTGAAGTTTAGTTATATTAAATCTTCACCCATTAAACCAATTGAGGTTAGAGGAATCAATTTCACATTAAAATTTAATATAAAAACATATAATTTTTCTTAATGTTTTTACTTTTAATCACAGCAATGTTGAACCATCATCGATATTAAATTTAAACTAATTTCTACCAGTTATGTGATTTGATTTCAGAAAAATGGTTTCTTTATTTGTAATAGGAATAATTATAATGCCTAATAAATTAAAATTAGTTTTTTAACAATAATATTTGTGAAGGAAAATAATAATAATTACAAAACTTTTGTGAAAAATTACTTTAAAAAGGACTAAGTCTTAAACATAAGTCCTAAAACTACTTATAATCATGTAAAAATCCATTATATGGATGTATATAAAGTGTATAATCCATTTTCTCTACATTTTACAATTGTTTGATTGACTTGACATGAATAAAACATGGGTGTAATTATTTTTCTAACTATTTACATGAGTGCCACTCCTCTATTATAAAAATGCCTAATCTCCTAAAACTTCCTAAATCATATCAAAATAACAAGGCTCAAAAAATATCTACACAAATATATCATAAACATCCTTATCCTTAACATAATGCCTTGACTTTTTCCGAAAGTGATCTAAGAAATCCCTTTAATGCAAACCAAAAGGAGTTACCCAAAGAAGAGGTAATATCCATCCTCAAGCTCCATTATCTTATTTTCATTCTCCAAACACTAAAATATACTTATTCCAGTAGTATAAAATGAAAACAATATACATATTATTTTGAGATTTTTTTTTTGATGTGGGTTCTACCTAACTTACACACACATTCATGTAATGGGTAATTGACATACAATTAATGTGTATGGAGATCTACCACCACCTGCTAAATGACGGTATTTCATTTACATCCACTCATGGTGGGAATTATTATGGAAACACATTATATAATATATATATATATATATATATGGTATTTATATTTTATTAAATATTTTATAAGTAATTTACAATATATACATATATTTATTTATTTATACATTACATTTTATTAAAATACGATAATTTTATTATGGATGTGCGTCTTATAACCCCCTAAAAGAGATGTGATTCATTCACACATTTAATTGAATATATCAAGAACTATTTTAGTTAAAATTTATAGTATTAATAGTACGATAATGAGACTTTAATTATATTAACATATATTCTATTTTTCTTATTTCATTGAATATGATTGTAAAAAGGGAAAGAGAGTTCAAGAGTACATACGACCTACCATCTCCATGAACAGTGTATTCTATTTCATACTTATATAGTCTATATATTTTTATAATAAACATATAATTAATATATATTATATTTATATCAAGGTATAAGTTATCTAATTCACGAAATATGTATAATGATAAAATATATAACACATTAAGACACATGCCAACAACAAAGTATTTTCTACCCAAAGTGAAACCTTAACATAGAATTGTTAATAATGATGTTGTATAAATTAATTATAGAACCATATATTTTATTGCATAATAGTATATGGTTCAATGTTATATGTATAATAAAATTATATTTATTATATAGGATATTTATACGAGTAAGAAGAGAGTGAAGACACTAGATGAGATAATTTTATATTAGTTTTTTATTCTCATGTGATTCATGATATATTGACCCCTCATTTTATTTGGGGGATTCATAAACTGAACAGGAATTTATTATATTGATTTTATTATAATATATATGGTTATTTACATATCCATCATTTGGTCTTTCTTTCATGGGAATAATATTTCAAAAGTTACAAAATTGGTAATATAGTTTTGTCTCAATTTTCCTCCTTTGAGAGACATGTTTTGGTATGAACCAAAATTCTTTTTCAAGGAACATATACTTCCATTTAATATTTTATATCATGAATATAATATTTTAATTATATTTTATTCTTAATAATTTTTAATTTTCTTATATTGTTAGTATTATTAAAAGTCATAAAGTCTTCAGAGTTTATTGAAATAATATCATCATTGGTCGATAATGTGTCTATTTATGCCTCAATTGATGATACATTATGATCCATATCTCAATAATAATAAATAATTTTATTACCGTTATTTATTTTATATCAAATTAATTCTACCATTTTCAACTCTTTGGTACATAATATGATCAAGAAAGTGTTTTTATGAATGTCTGAATTTACCTCTCTCTTCGATCGGGAAGTTGGGTTCCATTAAGAACATATTTTATAAAAATTTTAAAAAATATTATACAATTATCCAATGATAATTAAATTAAAACAATAACCATTGATTACCATTTTAAAATAATTTTTTTTAAAAATTAATGATCATGTAATTTTCCGAGTGTGGTACTTTTATAATATTTTTACAGTATAAAAAGAATTTTCTGCATGTACTGGTTTACCAGCCGTCATTACCATCATTAAATTAAAGAATACATAACAAGATTAACAATTTATTTTAAAAAAAATCATAATATTCAATATAATCATTGTTTTAAAATATTTTTCAAAAAATGGCATTCACATTTATTTTATGCTTATTTTATATGTTTCAAGGTAAATGGGTTTTCAAAATGTTTTGATGCTTCTTTAATATGTTTTCAAATAAAATGGTTTTAAAAAGAATTTTAATCTTTTTTTCAATGTTTTTATTAAAAATAGTTTTGAAAAAAAATTCAATAAAACCATTTAGGTTTTCAATGTATTTTCAATTATATGGGTTTACAAAAAGTTTTCATGCTTTAATTATAAGTTTTCAAGAAGGTTTCAAAGGAAAAAGGTTTTCAAAATTATTTCAAAATTTCCATTACATATTTTCATTTTTTCTTTTTATAAAATATATTTTAGAAGGTTTTTTAGGTAAAACGTTTTATATATAAGAAAATTTATTTTTTGAAAAAATATTTAAAAAAGGCCTTTAAATTTTTTTCCCATCTAAGATGACATCAATCAGAGTTAATCATCCATTTATTGGGAAATGATTCAGTGTTCCCATCCAAAATATTTCATAGATTGGTTTATGATTTGACGGAATATTTTTCATGAATCCTTTATCTCTTTCACAGGTTATATTATTTTGAATCTTTCTAATTTTAATGAGTTATAGTTTGGATGAAATTATTAGAAAAAATATATATTTTTCATAGGTTATGATATGGTTTCTGGTTTATGATACCCAATTCATTTCATGGGTTATTAAATAATTTATAATGATATTATGTAACATGTATTTAGTATTTAACTATGTGTTGGTTGGGACCTATATATCCTTATAATTCATTAGGTAGTGGTTTATATATTATTAGTACGACTAAGAGGGTATTGTGAGTGAGCCTTCACTACTAAGATGGCCATGAGAGTGATCCATGACCACCAAGATGGTATGATGAATGAACTCATGATACTAAGATGGGCATAGAGGTGAACTATGACTACTTAGATGGTATGGGGAGTGAATCAATACTACGAAGATAACCATGTAAGTAATTCCATAACTACTATTGAAATAATTATATGTTCTTATGTGTTATACACAATTCCATGTCTTATTCTTATGTTATGAGTTCATGTATAATGTTTTTTATTTCATTATGATTCAAGTCTTATAAACCTCAAATATTTATTCCATGATTCATGTTAATGATATTTTATATGTAGTTTGTATTCTTCTAATATTATGATCATGTTCTCATACACCAATGTGCATGTTCATGCTTACATGACTCCCTTAATTACACTTACTAAACATCTAAAATCACCCATTTTTTGTATCCATCCCCATGTTAAGAAGATATAATTTTTCAATGATACATACTATAGGGGTGAATGTCTTGGACATCCTAGTGGGAGATAATGTAGCACGATCATTTATTATTGTTTATGTTTCCTTGTTTCCAATGGCACTAAAATGAACCTATATTTGGGGATCCATTTGTTTATTGTTTTAAGTATTCCAAAAAAAGTTAGAAATGTGTATGTATATTAATACTGGATATTTATAGATAGTATCAAATTGATGTTTTAGTAAACTGTTTTAATCTATGAGGAGAAATATTTAGTGATACCCCTAGTTATAATTTTATGGATCTGTATAGGTATATCTCTAAGGATAAGTATATGGATGATTTAACATTTAGGAAATTGCTATGGAATTTTGGTAAAGGATAGACAGTGGTTTCATAGGAACAAATACATGTATTGACACTACAAGTGGATATGGATCTAGAACAGATGTATCGAGGAGTAATAACTCTAAACAGATGTGTCGAGCTCAGCTAGGTATAACCTAATATATGAAAATGGGCCTTGCTATAGACCTGGGTTAACACTCTTAGGGTATTTTCATTAGGAATTTAAAATCTCATCATGAACCATCATGATGGATTTGAATAAGTGTTTTCTACAAATAACCTAGTATTAACCTTAGGTGTCATAAATTATGTATGGTGTCATCATTTAGATGTATTATAAACAATTTTTTTATGATTATATATTTTTCCACTTGTATACGTGTTTCTCACATTATTCATTAAGTTTTTAGTCAATGGAGGGATCCGGAAGGAAATGTGTTAATGAAAAATGTTATGACCATTTTTATGGAAATGAGTCAAATGGTATGTTCACTAGATTATAGGATATTTATATCACGACTTTTTAGTTTTCAGAGAACGTGATTAATGATGTGTACTTTAACCAACTCCTGGACTAACCACAAAATAGAAAAAATGAATTCACTATGATTTTAGCTAATGGAGTCCATGGAAGAATGAAGATTTAGATTTTTTTGTGTCAATAATATGGAAATAACTATCTAATTAAATCTCTTATAGGAAAATAAGGTGTTTTCACTATCGAATGGAAGGAAAGAATGAAATAGACAACAATAGAAAAATGACAATTTTGGTTAATGAAGTGGATGCGAATATTAGCCACTCTATGTCATCATTAATGTTTAAATTTATTATGTGTGTAATGAATAGTAAATTTTAAAATCAACATCACAAGTGGAGTTCTCCTGAAGAAAATTAGTAAGGTCCTATGAGTAATTTTTATGTTGCGATGATTACGAGACAATAGTGTAAATGTGAATGAAAATAGGTATTAAGTAATGGGATGAGGTATCCTTCTTATAAATTATGGATAAGGATAGATAATTAATGTTATTAGGTATTTTGATTAATGATTTATGTTTCCTAAATGGTTAAGTATACAATTATTATCCAAATTATGTTTTTGGATAAATACTTAAATGATTATGATGTATGTTTTTGATGGACTTGAAATGTAATTTTTTGACATGTTGATAATATTACTAAGTTAAGATGAACCGTAATGTGTTACTTATGTTAAGAAATGTTTTTCATAAATATATGTGGTATATGAATAAGTAAATTGGATGGTACTGATTACCTTGGAACTAATTAAGAAATTTTTGATAAGTAGTTCATCCGTTCAGTCATGATATTTACAATTTTTTTGGATTTAATTAATATATCCAATATACTTTGGAATAAGGACACATGCATGTTTTAAAAAATGATTTATTGTAATTTATGTCATCCCTATGTTACAAGAGAAATAATTCTGAATGTATTCAAATGTTTGGAACATAACAACCAAGAGATACTATTTGATATTTGGGGGATCAATGTAAATTTCATTTCATGACCCTATTTATATTGTTTTGGATTTTAATCATTTAGAATGATTATAAGATTATCCATTCATGGAAAATTTATGTTAAGCTATAGAGAAAGTAGCTGTGTATTGAGATTATATTGAAAGTGTAGGATAAAATGATATTTAGTGATTAACATTAATACAATAATTCCCATCATATTTATTTTGGAAACAGTATTACTGTGGTATTATAAAAAGGACATATTTTATGTTGGGTGACAACCAATCATGTCCTTCATGGTCCAAGGTCTTGAACCAATTACCGGTGGATGATAAGGGTTTCACACCTTCCACCGGACTACATGATGTCCTTGTTAAAGTGTTCTTATTTTTTATTAATAAATATTAATGATAAACCAGAGGTGTTTCTTTTCATGTTTAGATATTAATTTTTATGAACATTTATATTTATGAATAATTAGAGACAAATAGTTATACATTTCATTATTTTATGGGAATGAAGATCTGTAAATGTTTTATTTCAGTACTTTAGGCATCAAAAAAAATTTCTGAACATTAATTTCATTAAGTAATAGATGAATTTAAAATTGATAAAATAATAAACAAAGAATTAAATTTGTTTTACAGAAATATATCCAGTAAGTATATTTCCATATATTCTTGGTCAATAAAATAAATAATAAACAATAGGAAAATTATCAAAAAACACTGTAGTCAAAATACATTAGTTTTTGTTGAACCGATGACCTTTTAATTAATCAAATATTTATAACTTTTACTCCCATATCATTTTATTGAACATTCATTTTTTTATTGATGAACTTAATCACTCCTTACAAATACTTATGCTTTGACTACAAGTCCACATTTTAACTTGCCACCTATTTACTCCTTTGTGGAATCCATTTGATATATTAATTGGGTAACTGTTATGTTTGCAATATTCCCTTTCTAAAGAATTATTTAGGATTAATTTTTTTAAGAAGTGTGTTTCTATGAATGAAACATTCAAGTACTAAAACATTGATAAAATCGATGAATTATGAGGGAGAATTTAATTTTAAGGGGGTTAAAATTTTACACAATGAGATTTTCAGAAATTTTTTTTTGAATTAATATTATATTTCTGATATATTGAATTTGACACAACACTGGATATAGTTTATTTTCTATTTATGAAACATGTTTGCATTACATTATATGAAACTAAAATTTAATCTTGCAATACGTGAAACATAATGGTTACCTTTATTTACAAAGAACACTTAGGTTAACTCATGTTACATATTATTTTTAACTTCCTCGATGGCTTGTGTAATATTCAAGACCCAATGTTACCAAACAATAACATATTATTAAAAATATTACTATTTAATATAATAATATATAACCTAGAAATTTAGTTTATGGTTATGAATATGATTAAATAGATTATTAAAACACAATGTTGAATAAATTAGATACAATTGAATTTAAAATGGATATAAGAACAAATTTAATATAAAGTAACTATTTTTATAGAAAACTATTTTTATGACGACAATGCAATTTTTATCCTAACAAAATAAATTAATTACTATTTGTGAGAAATATTAAGGCACTATATCTATATTATATTATATATATATATAACAATATTTTTTAAATTCTTCCAATATATTTGATAAACTAAAGATATGAACAAAACGAATTCCATACATAAAAACCTATATTTTTATTAAGGCATTATTACGGCCATTTAATGGATAAAATATTTTAAATCATATTTTTGGATATGTTATTAAGATTATATTTCAAAATAAACTTAATATTTGAAATATTAAGATAAATATTATTTTAGGTTGATTTTATGGTATTTTTCTATGAGGTTTCATATTTTGATGGATTATGAAAAAATCTGAATTTTAATTAAAAAAATATTTTTTTGTATAATTTCATTATGTGGTTATTTTATATTTTTAATTAGTTTTTTAAGTTTAATTGTATTAAATTATTATGAAATAATAATATATAGTTCATTTTAACCAATTTAACATTTAAATAGAATATAAAAACATAACATATTTTTTAACATTTTTACATTAAAAATTGTCAAGGTCATCCCATTTATAGGATTAAATTTAAATTAATTTCTGCAAAATATGTTATAGCAGTTTGAAAAAATGGATTGAATATTTTTAATCATCTAAATTTATAATTTATATTAATTACAAATTAGTTTTTGATGAAAATTATTACTGAATGTAGTTAAAATTTATTACAATTACTAAGAGAAACTTTTCCATATCAAAGGATTAAACATAATCTTAAGACCCAAAAAAATATAACATTGTCCAAAATCCATTAGCTAGAAATATATGTACCATTTAATTCCTTTTATCTACTTTGGAATATTATTGTATTCAATTTTCATTGGAAAAAGGTGGATGGAATTCCTTTTCCAAAAATTTACAAGAGTTTCACTCCTCCTCCATTAAAAAATCGCCCCATATACACTTACTCACATATCTCAAGACAATTTTTATCAACCATGATCTACCCAAAATCTCCACAATATCCCCCCCATAATCCCATAATCCCCATATTTTTCAGAAATAAATCCAAGGAATCCCATTGGTGAAAACCAAAAGTAATTACCCAAAGAATAGTTAAAATCATTCCAGAAGATCCTTTATATTATTTTCATTCTACACCCCCTAAAATCTAATCATTACATGATTATAAAAAAGTGTATCTTATATTTAATGATATATTATTATTATAATATTTTTACTTACACATACACTCACTTCCATCTAATGGGAAACAAACATATTGTTTATTTTTATGGCGAACTACATCCTCAGGAAATGATGATTATTCATTTTTTACACTACCACATCTCATTCTAGGAATTATAATGGATAAACTATTTATATATAATATATACAATATTTATAATTTATTAATCTTGTATAATTATTTTAAAACATATAACTTTATACTTCCCATTTTTTGTAAATATGAAATTTTTGTTTGAGGATGTGTGAACTACTACCCCCACATATCAATGCAATTCATTCACATATTACATGGAATGTACTAATGATAGTTTTAGTGATATTTTATGATATATATAACATGATAATGATTATTTATTTATATAATATAATATAAATTTTTTTCATTTTTAACATTCTTTCAGTATGAAAATAAAAAAAGAAACAATGTTCATCCGTACTACAACCTACCATCTCTTTGAACGGTGCATTCCATTTCATATGTACCCATTTTATTTGTTTTTATAATAAATTTATAAGAAATATACCTGATATTTATATAATGTTAAAAATTCAATAAATCATGATATATTTATAATAACCAATGATATAACAAATTTTGAGACATAGATGGAATAATTAGATATTACCCGAAGTGAGACCTTAGCATTGAATTGATAACAAGAGGGAAATATAAAGTCATATTCAAACCATATATTGTATTATACATAATAATATGGGAATCTTTTATATGTATAATAAAATTATATTTTTTATACATGATGTTTTTATATGTACTATGTGATTCAAGACACAATGTATCATAATTTCATCTCACTTTTTATTTTAATTAGATTCATGCCTAATTCAATGCTTATTTCATTTTTTTGTAGATATACTAACCATGAATGTATAATTAGAATATTATTATTAAATATATGTTTTTTCAATTCCCATTATATGGTATTTCATTCATGGGGTTATTTTTTCAATATTTACCGAATCGGTAAGTCAGTTTTTTCACAATTTTTCTTCATTGAGACACATTTTTTGTTATGCACCAACATTTTTTTGACAAGGTGTATCAAAATAAATTTTATTAGTGATATCATGAATCCCTTTAATTTAATGGAATTTATGTTTCAGTTAATTTCCTTTTCTTACATGGTGATTATTATTCAATGTTACCAAATGGAAATAGTTTATTGAAACAATCACATCATTTTTTGGGACTGTTTATGATTATGGTTACATAGATGACAAAATTTGATCCATATATTAAGAACACTCTAGTTTTTTCATAATATCTTCTTATTTATTTTATTTCCATTTAATGGTACCATTTTTCACTCTTTGGTACATAATATGATCAAGAAAGTGTTATTAAGAATTTCATTATTTACCTCTCTCTTTGTTCAGATATCTATTTTCCATCAAAACCCTATTTTCATAAATGTGTCAAAAAATGTTATAATATTTTATTATGACATATCAACTAAAATTTTCCCATTTATTAACTGTTTAAAACAAAATAGATTATCTAAATGAATCTTCATGTCATTTTTTGTTTGAGGCACTTTTCAAATCTTTTTAAAGTGAAAAAGGAATGTTTGGAACATATAGATTAATAGAAAATCATGACCATAATCCGATTAAATGTACCCTTACAATATTAAAAATTTATTTTATAATGAAAATGATTTCTTAATATTCTGGAAATTCATTTTTGTAAATTTTTTTCTCAAAAATTGTTTTCAAAATATTTTCAATCTTATTTTTTATGTATTAAGGGAAAAAATGATTTCAATTTTTTTTCAAGCCTCTTTCATATTAATTCTAGCTTAAAGGTCTTCCAAAAAATCATTATTTATTTATAAGTTTCCTAGGTCTATTAAATGACATGGTTATCAAAAAAATTTCTGGATTTCATTATATATTTTCAAATTATTTTTAAAGAGGTAGGTTTCAAAATGTTTTCATTATTTCTTTATAAGTTTTCGATGTATTTATTATGATATGGATTTCAAATTTTTTTTTTTAATTTAAATATAACTCTTCAAGAATTTTTCAAAGGAATTGTATTTCAAAATGTTTTAAAAGCTTCTATTATATGTTTTTATGTATTATTCCATGAAAAAAGGGTTTCAAAAGGTTTTATGTTTAAAAAAATCCATATAAAAATTATACTTTCCCGAATAATGCTTTTCAAAATATCATTAAATATTATTTCCACCAAATATGAAATATATTCTTATTACTCATTCCTTTTTCAAGAATGAATTCAATTTCCATCCATATTCTTTTTTTAATGTATTCTGTTTTTATAGAATCACATTTAGGAAATCTGTTAATCTTTCATTTGTTATATGCTTCTAGAACTTGCTTCTTTTGATGGGTTATGTTTTTGATGAAATGATAATGAAACTCGTATATTTTTCCACATGTTATGATATGGTTACATGTTTATGATAACTATTTAATTTGGTTATTGTATGTTTCCTAAGGATATTTTTAAATATGTATGCATGATTTCACTCTTTGATGGGTGGGAACTATATCTCCCTCCAATTTGTTGGGTAAAAATTTATATGTCATTAGATTGACAGAGATGGTCCTTAGAGTGAACCTTGATTACTTAGACAAACATGGGAGTGAACCATGACATCTAAGATGGTATGTGGAGTGAAATCATGCTACTAATATTTCCATGGGAGTGAACCATGACTACCCAAATGGTATGGGGAGTGAACCCATGCTTCTAAAATGGACTTGGTAGTAATGTCTTGTCTACTATGGAAGTAATTTTATGTTCTTTTGTGCTTTACTCAATTACAGGTCTTACTCCTAAGTTATTATAACATATATTATGTTCTTTCATTCATTGTTATTAATTTCATATTAACTTCCATGCTTTATAACATTATACTTGTTTATGATCTTTTATATGTTGGGTGTGATCTTATAATTTTATGATCACGTTCTTATACACCTATTCTCATGTTCATTATTATGTGTCTCCATTTTTTACCATTTAAAATGAATATGGAAACACCCCTTTTATGTTTCATTTTTTAACATTTGATGATACATATCATAGATTATATTTACAATAGATGTATTATTATTTGAGAACCTAGTGGTAGATAATTCAGATTGATCATGTACCATTGTTTATATTTCCATTATTCCAAAGGAACTAAACTAATAAGGTCTTTAAGAATCTGTTAGTATATTTTTTTTATGTATTCCAAAAATGTTATTCAATTATTATGTAAGTTATGACTAGGTTTTTATATTTTATTAGAAATTAATATCCCAATATTCTGAAAATTTATAGTTTTAAAACGTTATTTTGAAGGTCAAAATTGTATTTCCCTCAAAAAAATTCCAATTGATATTTTAAAAGAATTATAAATCTAATATGACATCCTTTGATGTTAATTAAATGTTACTAGAGATTTTATCTGATGATACCATCCTTATACATTCCCTATAAGGATTATGATAATAAAGGAAATATATTTACAAAGCCCATTCATTTTCTAGGGTTTACAATAAGAAGAATTTATGAACTGTTTATCAAAACCATTTCATTTCCAAATGGATTTCCATAATTACATGCTTCTGAATTTATTTTATTTTCATGGGTAATGATATCAAGAAAAATTAATGATATGGTGACACAAGTATATATTATTTCACTATGCTGTCTATATTTATATAATTGTATAGCCCTCATATGCAATGGGTATTGTTTTATATATCATTAGGTAATAATAGGAAACATGTTTTTATTCATGATCATATCTAGGAATTTTTTTATTTTTCATACAAGGGAATCATGGAAATATATTGGATATGTTATGGGAACCAACTCTATGATCTTGATGAACTATGAGAAAATGTTATTGAATCTTGATCAATAATGATTTAAGGGTCCTGGTAGTTAATCATGAAATATGAAATGGTTTCTATAATTATGATGGTTCCAAACTAATATGGAATAAACATATGTTTCATGATTGACTTATGATTATTTATTAGTCTTACAATTTATTTCTATTGATGTGATAATGTTTCATTTCACGATTCAGGCATAATGTCCATCTAATTTGGTTATGAACATTGTAATTTATATTAGTGGCCTCATACCCTTATTATTAACGTAGGCTTTAATATGATCATCAGTTAGGGTATCTAATGTTTTCTCATACTGTACTATATCAACCTGACACTAGAAGGGTCGGAGATAGTGTTTGCAATCAATTATATTAGCATGATTACAAGGAATCAAATCCTAAAGGACTATGAGTTTATTAGAGAGGTAAACTAGTTACATACATGAGAAAAAAACACACTAATTAAATCATAATATTTATTTCTAATTAACCTAAAGGATAACATTTTTCCATATTTATTATCCATGTATTTCATTTATAGTATGTTTCATGGAATATTGGTGAAAGGATACAAAATATGAGTGAGTTGAACTTCTTAGTAATGGTTAAGTATGGAGAAATATATAATTAATAAATGAAAATAACAAATATGAAAAGGTAAATAACTAATAAAATTTCCTATGTAATCAATAACTGATAAAAAAGTGAGTTAATAAAATGAAAAGGCAAATAAATAAAAACACAAGACTTTCAAATAATTAGATAAGAAAAAATAAAAATGGGAAGGTATGAAATTGAAACACATTCCATTTGATCAATTAACTGAAAATGAAATATATCTATAATTATTTCTAAAGAAAATAACATGCATGAATAATAAATAAAACTAAATAAGGGAAATTATTTCTTTATGGAAAAAATTTCTGAGGAACATGAAAATGTATACAATCAAGACCTTTCCTGAGATGGTTTAAAAAAATGGAGAGAAACCCATTTATTTTTTGTATCTTATTAGTATCTTGACAACCGGTTGATTTATTGAGGAGCTATATATAGCCAGGTATCTACAATTTATTGCTTTTCTAAATTGTTCCTCACATCAAACAGTGAAAATAAATCATTTTCCCTTTCAAATATTAGTATTTAATAAAGAATAATGAATAATTAATATTTCCCCAAATATTCAAATTACTTTAAAAGTAGTCAATTTATATAAAATGGTATATGGATTAGGAAATATTAATATCAATGATATGTGGAATAGATAATTAGGGGTAAATTCAATGTGAAATGATCATAAGAGATAGAATATTTCAAGGCGACCAGAAAACGAGTCAATAAAATGAAAATGAATACAATCCCTGTCCAAATAAATCATAAACCATCCAAAATATGAATAAAAAACTTATCAACAAAATATATCCCATGTGGAGTAAAATAAATGGTTGTTGTGATTGATTAATATAAATAAAAAGAACATTTAAAAACATTTTTGAGGAAAAATAAATTTTTAAAAAATTTCGAAATACATTTTATTTGAAAATTTCTTATGAACAAATTTTTTTTAAAAAATAATCTTTTAAACATGTTAAAGAAAAATCAAAAAATTTATGGAGAGTAAAATTGTACTTTTTCAATAAGGTAAAATGAAAATTGGTTTTTCAATGTAAAAAGGTTAGAAAATTTAGTTGTTTAGAAATTGATAAGAGGATTCATTTAGAAAAATTGGTAAGATAAAAATAGGGTTAAAACGTCTTTACTAAATCAATGTAAAATTATTTTTGAAAACCATTTAAAAACATGGTCTTCATAGAAAAACATGTACTCTATATAAGAGGGAAAATTATGTAGGGTTTCTTAAAAGACATTTTCTAAAACATTTTGAGTAATAAATGGTGAGATAATTAATCTATTACAAAATATATGTCTTAAGTAACTAGAGAAGAAGAAAAATTAAAGGGTTAACTATATAGTAGTCAAATAATTTTCTATGATATAAAATTTAGTTTAAAAAATTACAAATAAAATGATATTTTAAATTAGACCATATAAAATATTATTACACTAGAGTGAGAATAAATCAATGAGTATATTATGTATATGAACTATAAATAAACATATATAAGAGGAAATAAATTTATATATAGTCAAAAATATTATTAATAATATCATAGACTACTAATGATGATGTGTAAGTAATATTACCCAATAAAATGAAATTGGTTAATGAAATTATTTTCCACATGGTAACTTTTAGCTAAATTATCTTTAGTTGGAATTATTCAAATTGAAAATAAAAATATCTCGAAGAATTATTGAATCATGATATTATATGATAATGAGTTAATATATGCACCATATATAGGAAATTATCTGCATAAATAATTTATGGTTTTAATATAATGTTAAAAATCACAAACATAAGTTATATTTCAAATATAATAATTAAAAACATTCTTGAATAGAATAATTGTTTATCATTCCAAACTATCCCATACCACATTAAAACTTTTTAATCATATTCTTCATGAAGGATTAACATTAAATAAATCATATAATATCATGATATAAAATATTTTCATGATATAAAATTTCAAATTCCAGTATATAAACAATATAAACGAAACTAGGTGTGTAATAATAAAAGTGTTAATGATATGTAAATTGAGATGAAATCTCTTACCTTAACATTCCTTTTTTGTGTGGTATTTATAATCAAATATGTTGGTCTGAAATATGATAATAATTTATATCATAACAATAATAATATTTATTATATCATATATCATCTTCTTATAATGTCTTATTAACAATTTTTTATCCATATTTCATTATTTTCACTATTTCGAGTGTTAATTGACTAGTTTCCTCAAATATGTTTTGACTTTTTATATTTTTGTTATGTAGATAATTATTTAATTGTCTATAGAATGTAAACCATGATTTTATTATAATAAATATTCATTACACATGTATTAAAATAATCTATAGTATTTGGTGATATGAATGAAATGAATCGTTCATGGAGACGATAGACCGCACATACGAATGAACACTACATTGTTTCACTTATTGTACTAAATTAAAGAAACATAAATTTTAAATATGTATATTATAATTAAATAATATTATATATGTTACATATGTTACATAGTTTTTTTAAAATATATATTAATTTGTTCTATGAATAGCTTGAATGAATCACATCATTTTAAGCTAGTGGTCGTCCAAACTTCCATAAATGATGTTATCATATTTTAAAAAAATGTAATTTAAAAAGATATGTGTTATTAAATAATTAAATAGTAAAAATTATATTATATATTTATATTTTATAAATAAACATAGTTTCTATGATAATGATCACTATGAGATGCATTAATGGAAGAATGAACTATCATCGTTTCATGAGGCGATCATTCCCCATTCACATAAACAATATGTTTGTTATCCATTAGATGGAATTTTGTGTGAGTGTACATATAAAAAAGAGAACAAAATTATATTAGTATTTCGTGATAATTTTTTCATAAAATCAATTAATATTTATATTTTAGGGGGTATATGATGGAATTGAATCTAAATAAATTGAGGAACGATCTTACTTCATAATTAGATAACTTCTTTTGGTTTGTACCAAAAGGCTTTCATGGATGGATTTATTTTAAATAAGTGTTATATAGGATGAGGGGAGGTTTTTTTAAGGGATATTTGGTCAGATCATGGTTGAGAAAAAGTTTTTT
This sequence comes from Viscum album, assembly GCA_963277665.1. Taxonomy (NCBI): domain Eukaryota; kingdom Viridiplantae; phylum Streptophyta; class Magnoliopsida; order Santalales; family Viscaceae; genus Viscum; species Viscum album. The sequence goes on along the minus strand of OY728127.1, from coordinate 1,607,536,751 downwards.
CAGAGGTGTAAGGATGTGTATGGACAGGAAACCTTTTAGTTGGGGAGGAGAACTCTACTCCTATAAATTTCGGGAAAGGGAATTTCACACATGTTTTTTCAAATGAATGTGGATAAAATAATGAAAAATAGTAAATAAAATTGATAATTACATCTAAATATGGCCATAAAATAGATATTTGTTAAGTATATATGCCATTTGGTTCTCAAACATTATGGTTTAGTCCTGTATTAAGCCTAATTTTACCTTAATCATTGTAATTAATTTTAATCAGTTTCACTGATATTTTTTTTCAAAAACTAATTTGATATTATAAAAAATTATAATTTACATTGATTTCAAATTTTTAATAGATTTTTATTAATTACAATCAAAAAATGGAAAAAATTAATTTAAATTTTATCCCATATATGGGAAAAATTTCTGATTTTAAATGTAAAAACGATCAAAACATTTTAATGTTTTTTCAGTAAATTTCTAAATGATTTTTTTTTAAATGACCTAAATTATAATAATTGATAAGAATAAGATAAAATTAAACTTTAAAACAAATTTAAAATATAAATTATCGTTATAAATAAATGAGATGAAAATGATGTTTTGATGTAAAATTCATTATTTTTCATTATTCATTTGAAATGAAACATAAAAAAACAAAATTTACTCTAACCTATTAATTATTATTCTCAATAAAATATGAATCTAATTGTGACATATATAATCAATAATATTTATAAATTTAAATTTAAAATAGGTTCTCTATTAAATGGTGGTAAAATTACCTTCATAAAAAATATAGTATTTTTTGCATAAACTTTTCTTTGTTCTTATCTTATGTCTATTAAATATAATGGATTAATATTAAAATTACTTTATAAAATAATATATATATATATATATTGTTATTATTACACATTAATTTTTAATTTATTAAATTTAGTTGGGTAAAACAACATTGTGAATATGTAAATAGGTTTCTATAAATATTCCCTTTATTTATTTTCATTTCTAATTAATTTGAAAACAATAAATTCGTTATGTAAACCATTTATTTTCATAATTTATTTAAATATATTTAGAAAATAATATTTTACATCTATTTCATATCTAATATTATTATATATTAATATTTTAATCATATATCATTGTTCGGTAAAACACAGTCTTGCATGCGACGTTAGGAAGAGAAGAAACTCATTTTTGTGTATGTCTCACACTTACTGAGTTTCATGTAAATTTAAATGTCTAAATTTTATATAATTTTATTAAAATATGTAATATATTGTAAATTAATAGGATATCATATTCCCTTATGGGTTTTGTGTTGTGTGTTATAGACACTATCAAATACAATGTTCCTATATTATAATTTCGTGGTGTCACATTCTCCCCACCTTAATTAAATTTTATAATCTCAATTTAAACATGATATTGGTTCATCATAGCTTGATATTTCAATGTCATAAATAAGAAATCATGTGAAGGGTTCATAAACCTACTTATAAAAAATAGATAATGGGATGTACAATGGTTAGATGAAATAACATATAACATAGTCTATAAGTAGGAGAATATTAGTGGCAAGTTGAGATACATACTTGTAGAAAATGTGTAAATATTTATAGTAGTGATTGAGTTCATCAATCACAAACAATTGAATGATCAATGTAAGGTTGAGGGACTCAAATTTAAAAATCTATAGTGATTTTGAAATCCATTGTAACAAAAAAAAATTAATGTATAATGACAACAGATAATTTCTAATTCATTTTCCCATTATTCAGTAATTATTTTACTACCTAATAATTTAAAGAAATACACTTACTTAATATATTTTTGTAAACCCAATTTCACCATTTGGTTGTACTTGAATAAAATTATAGTTCATCGATTATTTCATGAAATGGATATCCAAAATTAATCCTTAATTCCTAAGGAACTTAAATAAACCATCAAGAGATCTTAAGGCCCATAAAAAGGTGAAAAATCTAACTAATTGTCTATAAATATTTTCAAAAAATAATGTAGTTAATATGGTAATATATAATCCCTAAAATTTCACAATATTGTTTTATCATTAATATTTATACATAATATTATTCAACTAAAAACTATGACATATTAACCAAGATAATAAATATGTTAGTGGTTGGTGTTAATACCCTTATTTGCCTTTGGTTTGGGGTTTACGTCAGATGATCATTCAAGATATTATTGGTTGTCACCAAAAATACTTGTTATATTAAATTGAATCAAAATTAATATAATTTTAAAAAAATTATGATGTATATCTTTGAAATTTGGCTAATCACTATATAGGCCTTTAACTACGGTTTTAAAAATATCCCTAATACATAAATACATCATCCATTTATTTACACATAGATACTTCCTTGGTCTAATGATTATCTATAATATCATTTATATGATTTCTAAATCATGACATATTATCTTCAATGTAAAACACTTTTGGCATAATCTATGTTATTCATTGTCAAAATCCTTCATTGTAGTTACTAATTAAAATGTGAATTTTCTAATAATATCCCTCGGTTGATTCAAAATAGGTGTGCAGTAAGGCCCATTTTCATGTAACATCTTACACCAAGTCAAGACCAACACACCTTGTTAGATTTTAACTCATAGTTACATCTTCTCAAGAACTAAGTCCAAATGTAGTACACATAAAATGATGTATTTAAAAGAATAAACAAATAATCTCTGCATTAAAAAAATATGGGGTGTTATTCTTCATTTATCCTAAAACTATGACTTATGGTAATGTTCTATAATCTATTTTTTTCCTAAATCTAGTTACCAAGGATAATACTAAACATCCTCTAATACCAAGTATAGCTATGTGGCACCAAAAGGCCTGAAGCTGGTGTCTGCTATCAATTGAATAGTAATAAATATGATGAATCCAATCCAATAGGATCAAGAGTTTAGTAGTTTTTTTCAACCAGATATATACATGAGAATATAATTCAATAATTACAACATAATCGTTTTATAAATTACTTCTATTATAACATTATTTCATCTATTATTTCCTTTTATATATTTCATATTATGCTTCATGGATAACTGAGGAAAGGGAATAATTAAGGGTGATATCAAATTCTTAGTAATGGTTATGTACTATTAATGTAATAATGAATTAATGAAAATAATCAATATGGAATGGTAAAAAATTGATAACACATACAATGTAATAAATAATTGAGAATGAAGTGATTAAATAATAAGGAAAGTTAAATAACTAAAAACACATGACATTAAAATAACTAGATAAAAAATATGTATAGAAATGTAAGAAATATAAAGATATAATATTAAATCAATAAACAAAAAATGAAATTTATCCATAGATATGTTGATTAAAAATATCATGGATGGGTAATAACTGAAACTAAATGAAGGAAATTCATTTTTAATGGATATCATCTCTAAGGATCATGAAAACCTATTCCATCAAGACCTTTCATTATATGGTTTAAAATTACCTATTCAAACACATTTATTTTGTCCAATTTATTTATGTCATGAGAACCTATCGATGCATAGAGGATCTATATACTATCTGGCCTCCACATATCATTACTTTTTTAATGTATTGCTCATATTGAATATTCAAAATAAGAAATATGTCTTATTAAATATAATTATTGAATAATGAATAAAAATTTATCAATATTTCAACAAATAATCAGATAACTATAAAATTAAAAACTCTAAGAAAAATGGTATATGGTTTTGAAAATATTAATTTCTATCAGAAATGACATGGATAATTATTTGAAAATTCAATGTTCAATGATAATAAGATATTTACTATTTCAAGGGGATTGAAAAATTAATCAAGGACATAAATGTGAATAATATCCTTGGAAAAATATTTCATTAACCATCTAGTAGAGGGGTTGGGGTGGAACTAATAAAATATATCCCATTTATATAAAATTAAAGAGTTGTTGTCATTGATTAATATAATTAAAAAAATTAAAAAATTCTTAAGGAAAATATCTTTTTTTGTTAATCACTTTTGAAAAAAAATTTCATTGAAAATAATTCTTCATATCTTTTTCATTAATAGTTTACATTTTAAAAATGAAGATTCAACATCAAGGAATTGACAGTGAGTAAATCCTTACTTTCCATATGAGGTATAAATGAGTATACATTTAGAACAATGAAAATGATAGAAAAATTCCTTATTTGGAAATTGGAAAGAAGATTATTTTGAAAACATTGGAAAAAAATGGGTAATAATGTATTTAAAAAGTCATGTTAAATACATTTTAGAATACTTTTAGAAGAAATTTTTTTTAATGGAAAATAGTTTCTCTGACTAAATATAGAAATAAATTCCGGTTTTCTTAAATACATTTTATAAAAAACAATTGAGTGCCAATGAGGGGGAAATTGTACTATTACAGAATACTGGCCTTGAGTAACAAGAGGAGAATAAAAATAAATGTTTAATTATAAATTGATCAATACATTTATTGTTATGGAAATATATACTTAATCAACCCTGAACAAAATTTTATTGAATGTGAATCCTTGGAAAGGATTTTAATTATTGTGTGGAAATTAATCACCGAGTAGATTATGTGTATAAACATTAAATCTATATATAGATGAGTAAATACCAATACATAGAAATTGTTATTATAAAAATGAACATATAATTTTAAAGAAAATGTGGAAGTAGTATAACCTATAAAAATGATGTTGGGTTATGAAATTATTTACAACTTTTCACCTATTAACACAAATCCCCTTAGATGAAATAATTCAAATTGAAACTAATATTATCATGAATAATGATTGAATCACGATATTATATGATATAGTCAAAGTATTGGAATAATATAAAATAAACTAGGTTCACAAAATTAAGGTTATTGGTTCAATAGAATATTAACAGTCATAGAAGTAAGTGAGATTGGAAAGATAATCACTAAAAATAATATTGAGGGGAATAAACTTTAAACCTTTCAAAGTGTCACATTAAAATTTAATACATTTGAATCAGAATATTCATGAAGTAATAACTTTGAAATAAATATGTAATATCTTGATAACAGTTTTTTAATGATATAACATTTCAAATGGAAATATATACACTAAATAAAATAAACAAGGTGCATAACATCAAACAAGTCTCAATGGTATATAAATTGAGATAAAATCCATTATCATTACATTTGTTTTGTTGTCGGTGTATTTATCATCATCTATATTTATTTAAATTATGTTTTTTACTTAAATAATTACTATTATAATGTATATATTATCATATATTATCTCCAAACAATATCTTATTATACGTTTGTTAACAATCCTTCATTATTTTCACTATTTTGGTTGTTAATTTCCTATTTTAGTCAATTATGTTTTGACTTGTTTATTTATGGTTATTTTTTAATATATAATGATTTAATAATATCGAGAATTTAATCCATGATTTTATAGTAATATATATTCATTACATGTGAATTTAGAATAATCATTAATATTTAAAAAATAATAATAAAATTCACCCTTCATGGGGATGGTAGGTCATACACACAGATGAACGCTACATTCATTTCATTGTCATACAAAATGAATGAAAAATAAATGATACATATTTGTAATATAATTGTATTTTCATATATATGTTATATTTGTTATATTGGTTTGTTAAAATCAACCTTAATATGTTTCAAGTGTAGTGTGAACGAATCACATCTTTTTATGGAGTCGATAGTCACACTTCCATAAATGATGTTATCATATTTACACAAAAATGAGGGTATAGATATATGTTTTATAAAACAATCACAAAATAATAAATACATTATATAAATCATATATAAATCGAGTTTTTTTATAATGACTACCATGATAGGTGGTAAAGTAATAACTAACAATCATTATTTAGTGAGCTCATATTTCATTATTTACATAATGAAAATGATTGTTACCCATTATATGAAATTTTGTGTGAGAGTCGGTTAAAACCTTATATAAATAATATTTTTATATTTATAATACATTTTTTGTTACATAAGCAAACAAAATGTATATTTTAGGGGGTGTAGAAGGAAAATGACACTAAAGAGCTTGAGGAAAAATGTTACCTCTTAGTCGGATAACATCATTTGGGTTATACCAAAAGGCTTCTTTGGATGGACTAATTCCAAAGGGGAGGATTATAGGAATAAGGGGCGAATGTTATGTATCTGTTTTGGTAGATCTTGGTCAAGAAAAATTGTCATGAAAGGTTTAAGGAAGTGGGATGAGAAGATTCCTTTTTAAATTGGAGGATGAGAGGCACTCTTGCATAAGATCCTCAGCCTAGTTGGTGATGACAGGAAAAGTGAATCCAAGTGAATTTTTTTGAAATACATGTAGAGACATAATTTATAGGTTATTGTAGCAGCACTGTAGAAGGAACTATATTAGGTACTCTTCGATAATGTAGCATATGTGGACTATTCATCTGTTTGGGCTTCCGGGCCACCAGTTGGGTCCTTGGGTCATTCAAGGCTTTTGGGATATCCATGGCCTTTAAGCCAGTAAAGATTTCAGGCCACCTCATAGCCCTCATGCTACCTCATGGACATCAGACCACCTCAAGGATTTCAAGGCAACATAAATTGTGCATAATGGACCTGACAAAATCTAAATGGTGAAGACTCCACATAAATATATAGAGTATGTGAATTAATCGGAGAAAAAGATAATGGATTTGGAGGAAATATAGGGTATTTAATTTCCTTTGGGACTACATTCTACTTGAAACGGATGCCTATCCAAACAACCAAGTGATATTTGAGAGATGTCATCATGATATATAATTAGGGGAGGGGTATTTTCAAGTACTTATAGTGTGTATATTTCTTCTAAGACCTACGTCTCTCGTAATATCTAATATTACAAGACTTTTAAGGGTTCCTCCAAATCCCTTGGATAAGGTATTATCAAAAATCAATAAAAAATGTCTTGGGGATATTTGGGGTGGGGGAGAGGAGTGGTACTATAGTTAATTTTGGTAAAGGGAATTCCACCCACATTATTTTAATTGTTTGTGGATCCAATAATGGAAAAAGTATATAAAAGGGATTATATGGTATATATATTTCCATTAAATGGGTCTTTTACTAGTTTATAGATCATTTGTGCTTTTAAGATTATGGAATAGTCTCTTCTTGATCTTAATGTTATCATAATCATGTTATTTAGTTTTAACCTATTGCACAAATATATTTTGTCAAAAACTATGTTTTCATTTATAGGGATTATAAATTATTCTGATTAAAAATATGGAATCAATTTTTCCAATTTCAATTAACATAAGTGGAATCGATTATTTTAAATTTAATCCCACATACCAGATGTTAAGGTAGGGTTTTAAAGTGAATATGATCAAAGGATTGGTATGTTTTTATTTTCAATTTCAAAGTGAAATTAAATGAAATGACATAAATTGGATTAATTGATAAAATATGATTAAATTAATCATAAAAATCGATTTTAAATATAGTTTTACCTCAAAAATAAATCAAATCCAAAAGATGTTTTGAACTAAATATAATATTTTCAATATTCATGAAAAACAAAACTTCCCTGAAAAATACCAAAAAATCAACCGTAACCTATTTTTATGTTTATATTTTAAAGAATAAGTTTTTTGTGACATATGTAATATATAAATTTTCAAAAAAAAATGAATTTAAAATTGGTTCAACATAAAAAATAAGTAAATGAGCCTTAATAAAGTTATAGTATTTTATACGTACAATTAGTGGTTTTCTTATATTACATTAATAAAATCAATTAGATAATTAATTTTTCTCTAATTTATATCATATATATTAAATTAATATCACTTAATAATTGTAATTAATTTAATTTAACAGGTTAAAATAGATTTGTGAGCATAAAAATAGTTTTCAATAAAATATTCCCAGTATTTTCAGTTGGATCGTTTTTTCATTTCATTTTAATTTGAACCCAATTAAGTTTTTGTGTAGAAAATATATTTTCAAAATTTAGATAATACAATTCATAAAAAGTAATTTGGAGACATGGTCATATGTAATTATATTAAATATTAATATCTTATCAATATTTTATTGTTATATAAAACTCGGTCTTGTGTGTAATACAAGCCATCAAAGAAAGTCGTAGATGTGTATGTCACATTCTATCTCAGTATCATGATCACGGAATGGAATAAATTATATTTAATTTCTTTTAAAAAGTAAACATATATATATATATAAATACTAGACTTCTATCTGCCACATGTCCATCTCCTGTTCATCCACCTCTAATTATCCTTACATTTCAATCCTCCAAAGCTCCACGACCCTCATTGTTCACTTCCACATTATCTGTCCTACTCCCACTCTTGCTCGTGTATCACCCCATTGCAACCTCGTCTCCCTAAAAATATGTGCATCCATTGAGCTATATCTCCTTCTAAAGCAGCAATTTTTCTTTCTCTTTATCCGATGTGCTCCTTATTCCGGTTTCACCCCACGTCTCCGCCATCTTCCTTCTCTCACATAGGCTCCAGTTTCACCTCTTCGTGACCATGGGTTTCAAAAAATCCCTGATGCCAGCGTGCTCCTACTTTAAACTATGTCTCTTAGTTACACTAAACCTTGTCATCCTCCTTCTCTGATAGAGAATATATACTAGTTTCATATCACCTATCTTCCATCTTTATTATCCCAGGCGTGTTCGGTTTCACCTCTTCGTGACCTAGGGTTTCCAAAAAAACTGCTTCCAGCATCCTCCTCCTATGGTCTCCCTAAAATAGAGTTCCCTAATCATATCAATTATCTCTCCCCAGTCATGGTTCTTAATTTGGTTTCCCCAACCTAGGGTTTCTATCTCATTCATGCGCACCTATGAGAACAATGTCCGAATCAGGTTGGGACTAAAACACATCTATTCTCAGAAAAGGTAACATCCATGATTCAAAACTCATTTTGTGTATGAAATCAAATCATTCAAACAACTTCATCTTAATCTTTTATCTTCGTTCACATATATCAAAATCCATTAGTTCTCATATCGATTTACCTTTAAACCGAGACCCATTATTGATCTACTTTTTGAAGATTCAGTTGGCCTCTGCCTCTATTCATTCTCTTCATAGTTTTATGAGTACATGCATATTCTTAGTTACTGAGATATTCCTTTCATTTCTGATGTCTTGATTATGTAGGAAAAATTGTTCTAATATTTATTATAAATAAGTGTTTCCATATTGATTATATGACACTCTTTCCATATTACTCAACTAGGTAAAACAACAACTTTATTTTCTGGACATTTTTTAAGATTGTTCATGAATCATTTAACATATAAAGGTACACATACTAAATCTGAATTTATTGTTGTAAACAGAAATTCAGTGAACCATTACACTATGTTAATTTATGGTTTTGATCATACATACTAGGTGACATGATAGACTAACACTATATTTTTTTGGATGATATGATTAGTGACATATTATGGATCTGTTTATCATTATATTTAATTTATGTTATTAGTTATATTTTGTTATACTAAATATGACTTGAAATTTGTTATAAAAGTGGATCATTTTTTAACGTACTAGATATTTCATTCACTATGATAATTGGATTGCATCATGTATATTACTTCAGTTGTGGATAGTTTGTTTAGAGTAGTGGAACATGTTTTTTATGTGAGTAGTGGAACATGATTTTTTGGGTAGTGGATCATGATTTTTGCAGTGTAACATGTGTTTTATTTGAGTAGTAGATAATTTTTTGGTAGTGGATCTTGTATTATAGAGATTATAAATACTTATCTTGTCCGACGTCCTACAATCCCAACATCGGGGCATGAGGACGTCCATTTTTCATTAAGGGGTGACAATTGATGATTTGAAAGTGATGTTTTGGCTGAAACTTCTACATGAACTTCACATGTTTAGGTATTTTCCATAAAAATATATATATTTATGTATAAAATAAATGATTATATGATTTTAATTATTTCTTATTTGATTACTTATAGGTGGGAACATGATGGTTAGCGATTTTACCAGCCTAGCATTGGTATAATGAAACAATGAGGTGGGGATTTGGAAATCTTATGTGGAATCAATATAAAATTTCATTTATTATAGGCATGTTATATTCTATGATGTGTCATCTTCTCTGGGCCAACAATAATTCCATCCAAATGAATGATTGAAGAAATAGTCATTACTATTAATTCATGTGTCTGTATTTTGTATCAGTATATCGTACATGTTGGACGTTTTTTTCTCTGCAGATTTTTGTATTTGGGATTTCACATGGTATAAATTTTAGTATGGGTTTCTAGATGTTGATTATAATTTTTTAATGGTGGAAGTTATTCTTGTAGGATACTTTTCATGTTTTACGGTTTTCCTCTAATGCCAGAAAGTTTTCATGGTGGATTTTTTTATTAGATTTTCATGCTAGATGTTTTCAATTAAGCTGGATGTTACGAATCATTGAATAGGATAATGCTGGAGGGTTTTAATGATAGACGTTTTAATTCAAATTGTTTTTCATGGGTTTTTCAAGATAGACATCTTCATTTCATTATGTTTTGTTGTACATTAAAATTTTCATGTTGTTGGACAACTTTCAAGTTGGACGTTACGCATTTAATGACATTTTCCCCCTCTATTCATGATTAAATGTATACTTTTAATTTTGGTTGTTTTCTATTTGTTTTCATAGTAGATAAGAATAAAACAATAGGAATTTAAAATTGATGTTGGTATTTTGTCATAAATTCATGGAGTTAACCTCCATTTCACCCGTTATATTAATGCATGTAATTTGTTTTCTGTATTAACTACACTGTGTTTTATTTATGCACTAAAAGCATTTGAATCAAATGTGTTATAAATTTCTGACAATTTTTTCTTGTAAATATAGGTGACTAGGACACTGGCATAGACATGTTGTCGGATAAGATCGAGCTCAATAAAGAACAACACTGGAAAATGTTTCCTTCAGTATTATTTAGAGGTCAGAAAGGATAACATTACTCTTCAACTAATTGGTATGTGATGTGAAAGTTATATGAAAATCGAGAGTTGACTTACTAAGTTAGATGTTTCATATGCATTTTCTGGATTGAAGATTTCTTTTTTATAAGTAATTATTTCTATAATTATATAATGCTCTATCGTCAGGAGTATTTTTTTCTTCTTCTTTACTGTTCACGAACATTTTCCTTAAATAGAAGATTGTAAACAGTAATGTATGATGGTCTCATATAAAACCATTAAAATATTACATTGATGAGAGACTCAGAACAAAAACTCATTCCTTTCTTGGTTAGTAATTGAAATAATGATACCATTTAAATATGTATTTATTTTTTCTTTATTTTGGGTTGCAATATGGGGAAAATTGTAGGGAATGATTACATCTTCCATGTTGGAAGATTTTAGGAATTTTATATGTTTTTGAACAACAATATTCATTCTATAATTGGTATGTCGTACCTTGTATTTTCTTCATTTTGTAACATGATTTTCATTATGATGAATACTCTATTGCATTATATGTAGTATTAGTCACCTAGATATCTGTAAACTATTCCTTTCTTGACACAACCACAAGTTGTAATTAAATTATTTAATACCACTTGATAGGTAATTCCAGACAATATTAATTTTCTTTTTATTATGTGTGAGTTTTTTATTTTTGAAGTTAACTTAATTATAATTGAATTTTATTTTTTTTGGTTTGTCTTTTCTATTTAAAAGTACTTTCTATTTTTTTCAAAATAGTTGCAATGTTACATATCATTGTATTAATGATGTTCTTATATATAGTTAATAGAACATGTGTTCAGTTGTAGTATATTTTGTTCATATACCAAACATGTATTATGTTTTGATTAATTTTTTTCCAAAGAAAGTTTCCATTGTTACTATTGAATAGTAGTTCATGTCTAAAAATATGTTAATTACATAGCATATTTATGGTCAGGTGTTCTTGGATGTGACTAAATCCAATAAGAAAATAAAAGGCAATCAATTTTTTGTTTCTCTAAATTTTGGTAAATGATATGTTAGTCACCTACTATTTTTAAGATTTTTCATATGGTCATTGCAAATCAACCGGTTGTTTACAATTTTATGGACTGTGGTTTTAGGTTTGTAGTAGGAAAAAAAGGGACCAGACCTATCTTCAGTAGTCCTAAGGATCCATGTAAAACCTCTTACTGGCTCTAATTCTCTATTTTTTAGGATTCAATATCAGAGGTAATATATTCCTCTTCTTCAAATCTAAGCATCTCTACTTATTTTCATGGGTATATCGTGTCTTCCAGGGACATTTTTGTTCATAAAAACCATCCATGTTGTGTTTTGGTTGTGTTAAACACAGGTTTTTAGTATTTTAAACTATTTTTAGTAATACCTTGTCTTCGGAATCACTGATTAATTTCATTAGTGGTATGTCAATGTACCTTTACTTTCCATCATCCAATGATATTATGGATAATGATCTCCATCCAATTGAAATTTTTATGTATCAAAACACTTTTAAGGGGTAATGTGAGAACCCTATATCAAAAAATTTTAACCACCAAAAGATACTACATTTTTGTAGAAGAAAATTTTGAGCAGATTGGAATGAATTTCCTAGAACAGTATCCATGGAATAGAATTTACCTGGGACTCTAGATCATCCTTTAAGATGTCTTCCTAATGTTTAGCCAAGATGTCCTAGGATCGCATTAATTCCTCCATGTTTAGATTTCCCATATTGAAGCCTCAGTTCAAAATACGGTAATGCCTATCAATCTATTTACCTTCCCCCTATGAAGTTTCCACATGAAGGGATCTTCAAAAAATTTTGTTGATCACTTCCTTCGCTGCATTTATATCCAGCACTTTCTCCACCTTCCCTTCATCTGAGTGCAAAAGAAGGTCCATGTGATGTAGCACCGATGCTATTTGATGTTGAGGGTTAGCATTGAAGCCCACCTCGCACTGTTACCCCGGATAAAGTACTACCTCCGCCCGACTCACTTCCTCATATTTCTCAAAACAACACATTTTATATGTATTAACAATCACAATAATGAATTCCCTCTGTTCTTGAGTCTATTTCTATATTCCTGTTGTAGTCATTATGAGAATAAATGAATTTTATTTTTAGGTACCTATTTCCCATCAATTCTGAAAAAAAATTGATGAATGTGAGCAGAAACAAGTATAAATTTTCAGGTATCAGTGGATCTTTTTTTCTGTTTTCTTTGTTCATATTTATTGTGTGTGACAAAAAATGGACTGTTATGAGAATCCCTAGAGATATCATGTTCTTCATTCTTTGAATTTTCAATCTATATCATTATATGATATATTATTTAAATACAGAATATTCTTTTTCCTATTTCATATAGGGATCATAAATGTTTTGATTTATAGTTTTTGGGATACATGTGTTGCCAAGTGTATCGTCATTATTTCGAAGATGGTTTTGGGTGCACCATTTCTATGCAGTGAAATATTTTCAATAGATTCTATGAGCCTCATTTCTAAGACTTTTGTATAATTATTGATGTATATACTATCATTGATGTTTATTTATGTAGGAGTAGGTGGAAAATAAGTTAAATATGGTTTCCCCTTAGTTTTAGATAGTGTCGAGAATAGAATTGGGGATGAATAGATGCAATGAAAGATTTTGTATTCTTAAAATATGATGAATTTCTGTAACATTATGCATATAATTGTAGATTTGGTATTTTCCTTCTTCATACATTCATTTCCATAATATATTATTTGATCATTCTTTAGGGAATTATTATTATTATTACAGCTTATAAACATATTTAGCCTTAAACTTTGTTCTCTTGTAAGGACAACATTCCTCTTGAACTGTGGGCACACATATCTGAATGCTTAATTTTAACATTCATTTATGTATTAGTAGGATCATTTTTTGATTGAAACCCATGATCTGGGACATTCCATTTTTCATGCAGGTATAGGTGACCATGACAATGACATAAGGATGTTCTTGGATAAGAATGAGATGAAGAAGTAACAAGACTGCCCAAGGTTGCCTCCAGTATTATTTAGAACTCAAAAAGGACAACTTTCCTCTTGAACTAAGAGTATGCATCTTTGAATTCTTCATTTTTGGTTTCAATTATGAATTAATTGAATCATTATTAAGTTAAAACCATGAGTAAGGACTTATCTTTATATTAACATCTAATTATGGAATAATGATGAATAAAACCAAAAACCATTTCGAATAGTTCACTATTTTGGTTTTAATTAGCACTAGTTTTATTGACCAATAAATTTTTATTTTAAAATATTCTCTCCAAGTTTAACCAGTTTTTCTTACAGTGTTCTCTAATATGAAATTATATTATTATATAAAATATATGTTTAATATTTTTCAATGTCATGAATATGGATTAAATTATATAATTTGTATGGTAATCGAACATGTTTCATGTGAACTAATCCTTCTTAAAGAGATTTTATTTTTTCTTTGGTGTGGGGGTGATTATTCATTTGGTATCATGATCATTACTCATATCAACATTGAGACTCTTTATCAGAAGAGTTAAAAAACCATTGGATTTCCCCCTACCAATGGGACCCGACACATGGAATTTTTTTAGCTGATTGTACGTGATGTTTGTTCCATTTCATGAATAATGAAGTTGGTCTTGGTTAAGAAATAGATTTGGGATATCACCTTCTCTAGATTCTTCTTTGTACATTTTAAATTGGTTGTGTCTTCATTGTTTTTTCTATTTCCCTTTTAACAATCCATGTATTTTAACTTAATCCATAGAACTGCTCCTTGGTGATCACAGTTCACCCAGAGGTCCTTGACAGGAGTCCCAAGACAATGGGGATTCACTCAAACATGGTGAAAGCGCCATCTGGGAACACCCAGGATAGGGCATGAAACTTCATGAAGGATCATATCAAGTGGAACCTCATGTGACTCACAGATGTTTTGGGGAATTTGGATTCACATAACATCACTGAGCCTATTGATGGGATCCATTCTAGTTCATGTAGTGACTGAACAGTTATTTTTATAGAATCATTGGACAAGGTTGGATACTATAGTATCTTTTTAATGAATTAATTAAATTTTTCCATTAGTTTTGTAGCTGTCGATAAATCTGGTCCACAGTGTGAATATAATTAATTGGCAGTGCATGTAATTCAATGTAGTCTGCTATTGTTTGGATTTGAACGTCAAGACCATTGCTTGTAAATTAATATGCATGTCCGGTTAATTCTTTCTAGTTTATGTTGTGATGATAACATTTTATGATGATGTGATATATATGGATGTCAAAAATGTATATTAATAGAACCAAATTCTTGGATGTGTATAACATATAATTCCTCTTATTCTTATAATGAATATTGATTATAAAAACCATGTAATCTTTGGTTATAATGTGTATCAAATCTGAAAAATATGTGACAAAATTAATACAAATAACACAGTATAAAATCTATAATATTTTAATAATTATCTATTATCAAATATACAATCTATGTCTATAATGTGTCTAAAACATGAGTTATTTAAAAAATCTATAATATCTGCATGTTAATAGGGCGACCATTAATCTGAAATATTTTAATGTATTTTTCATTAAAAATACATTACTTCATCATGATTTCTGTATTTCCTTAAAATTATTTATAACAATGTTAACTGCATAATATATTATATTTTTTATTAGTTTTCAAATCATGGGTCACACAAAAAATTTCTTATTGTTTTTTTATTCCACAAAACTATATTTTTTTCATTCCATTTACATTCAAATAAATTTATTTAAACTGATTTCATTTTTTTTTCATATTGGGTGAGTTGGAAAATATTTACACAATAATGAAAATAGTACTACTATATGAAAATCCATTTTAATATTTTTCACATTAAATACACTTTATATTGGAAATGGTCAAGGAGGAGGAATTATTAAACTAAAAATAAAATATGAAACATAGATATGGAAAATTTTGGGAAGACGTTAACTTTCCTTCTTTTTCAGTTGTTATGTTTTACAATTTCATGGAGTGATTTTTAAGGAAATTGTTTCTGTCTTGATATTACTCTTACAACATTAATAATCTTCTATCATGAATTTCTTTCAGTCTTAATTTATTTTTTTTATTCAATTGCGTCATTTGTTTCATCTTTTTCTTTGATCTCTACATACCTCATTCTATATTGTTCCATATACATAATGAAAAGTTTCACTAAGTTTTCATTTTCCCAAAAATCCCACTCATTATATTTATTATTATTTCATTTAATTTAAAATTTCTTATTTTTATTATTGAAACCACTACCATATCATTGATTTATCTTTCATTTTTTATTTCATTTCGAACATTACAGTTATTGTGATTGATACAGAAAATGAATTCAAATCTTTTTTATCAAAATTTAAAAATTCTTATAAATTTACTATATATTTTCTCTTTTTAAATTATTTAAATGGTGTCTTCATATTCTATGCACTCTTATTCCATTATTATACATCATTACATTGAAATTAAAAATTATTCTACATTACCGGTTCTTCTCAAAATTTATAAATTAATCCCTTATTAAAAGAAAAACTAGTAATCGAATAAGCTGTGAAATAGCACAGGCAGTTACTAGTATTATAAATTCTCAAGATATCATATTCCTCATCATGGTTACTATTTCATTTCATATATAATATCAAATACTATGTTCCAACTTTATATTTTTAGGGTGTTACATGAACTTTTAAGATCAATCTTCATTATGTTTCCTTCACCATGTTATAAATAGAGTATTTGATTTTGGAATTTCTACAATGAGTACTAAATGATGAGATATTTTTGGGATATTTTAAATATCTTTCATGAAATAAGAATATTGTTTATATATTCATTAATGACATTAAACCTTTATGGTCCCCCAATGAGTGTGTCTAACTTTTTTTAATATTCATATAAAATATGTAATATTTATGAATGAAAATCCTATGTCATTATAATAATTTTTCATAATGGTTTCATATATATATTGATCATGTCACGACCCGTCCTCGGGGCCCATTCCATGTCTTCCCCAAGCCCGCCTTCCATAGTCCAGGGGCTGGAGACTAGCACCAAAGGCGTAATTCCCGATAACTAGGAAGGCATTTCCTTTATAAAAGTAAACAAAACACCACAGAGTACGAGTGGAAGTAATACACTATGTACAAAAGGAAGTGCTGAAAAATTAAATGGACCAAAATACAAACCCAATCGAAAGTACAGCTACAACTGAACAAAAGTGGAACAGAAAAAGACAACACCTGGAAGAAAGGAAGTATCTCCTGAGTTTTCCTCCTCGGATCCTACCTGAAGGTTAGGTACAGATAGTGCAACTCCTGGATCGTCCACCACGGATCCTACCTGAAGGGTAGGTACAGATAGCGCAGCTCCTGAATCTTCCACCACATATCCTACCTTAAGGGTAGGTACAGATGTCCTCCACAACTCTCTTGCCCATCAACCTCCTCCGAGTATCGTCTCGTGGTGAATTCCACCTCCTGATACTGACTCTTCGTGAGGTCCCCCCCCCCCCCCGGGTATCGTCCAGTCTTCGAACACACGGCATTCTTCAGCACTGCCCGTCATCTTCAACCAACACAATGAGGTGCGGGAATAGCCCGTGCAGGGGTGAGTATAACGATACTCAGTAGGGACCCTGAGACTCTCATGGTATCACTAAATCCAACAAGGATAACCAAAAAGAATATCTCAACAGATAACCTCTACTTAGATATATGCCCATACATATACCTAAGTTATCAAGTAACCCATCTCAATCATGAGGAAACATAAAGATTGTGAAATCAATGGATAACTACAACCCATGTATATGCCCATACATATACCAAAGTTATCAAGTGACCCATATCAATCATGAGGTAGACACAAAGGTCATAGACTCAGCTCAAACCAGGATTTTCATTATCGAAACCGTAACTGCGGAAGAGCCCCGTCTCTGGAGTGTACAATTATCCTATCATGACTCTGAGGTACTTCTCACTAACCTAATACTACTGAGGTACTTCTCCTGTCGAGTACCGTGGGTCACCCACCCAAACACAGTAGTGCTTCCCGCCAGGGTATGGCACCCAAACACAGTAGTGCATCCCCCCTAATAGCCTGCAGAGGTACTCTCCAGATGAGTACCGCGGGTCTGCACCCAAACTGAGTAGTGCTCCTTTCTCCATGGGTCTGAACCCAAAAAAAATAGTTCTCCATCCACTAGGCTAGTCGACTCACTCCAAGTCGAGTCGGTCAAGCAGTCTTCAGGTCTCAGTCGACTACACGGTCTCTATACTCCGAACGCTCGTCTCCAGGAGGGTCCGCTCCACGAGCTACTGGTCGATACTCCATGTATCACAAAGTCCCATAAAGAATTATATCAAAGGACCACCTCATCATAGGGGTCTCAACACAACAGACGACGTGTCAATCGGACGCCAGGTCTGTGAGTTACTAGCATTTTCGTCCTAGGGGCCCGGTTGGTTTCGTGTGCGAACCAACCCAGCCGTATCTCAACTGTACCCAAAACACTCATAGGGTATTCTCATAGGGATTGTTTCACAATGTGATCACCAACGCCACTGACGGTTCGTCAAACGGATGTCCGGTCTGAATGTTATCAGCTTTTCCTTTCCAAGGGCCCGATTGGTTTCATATCCGAACCAACCCGGCCGTACTCAAAGTTCTCCGAAACTCGAGTGTAATATACAGAAACGACCGTCTTGATCCAAGGATCGCATCACAGCTTACGGTGCGATGATCAGAGGCTCTTAGGACATGATATGGGAAAAAGTCCGTAAGAGGTCCGCGAATAGGGGGTTCGGGCCCGGTCCGACCCGGCCCGCTTGGGCGCTGCCCGGCCCGGCCGGCGTGGCCAGGCGGCTCAGCCGTAATGGCCAAGCAAAAGGGGTGCGGGGGGGGTGGTGCTTCCCCCACCTGTTCATGTAACCATGGCCCCCATGTGGGGGCCGCTCCTGTCGGCCAGCCGGGTGTTACGACCCCCAGCTTTCTCAGTGACCGGCCGGCCCGGCTGGCCGACCGTTCTGCTGCCACGGGACCCCGCGGTCCCACCCACCTTCTCCGGCTCCGGCGGCCGGAAGACTTCCGCCGATCTATGCTCCACCGTGGCCAAAGGCCACAACCATGGTCTGTCTGGCGCGGCGCGACGGCGCCGCGTCCCTCCACCGCGGCCCCGCTCCGACCGCGGCCTGTTCCAGGTTCTCCGACACGGCGCGTCGGCGCCGTGACTTGTTCAACATCAACGGCGTGGTGCGACAACGCCACGCTTATTATCCCAATATTTATTATTTTCTATGCGGTGCACCGGCACCGCGCTTCCTTGTTCGTGACGCAAACAAATCAACAATCAAGGGGGAAGGACGGTTGGCCCTGTTCGTGTGGTCCGACCTCCTCCCATTATTTTGATACCAGGGGGCTCCAAAAGAACGATATACTGCGAAGAAATTATTCAGGAACAAAAAGAAATAATCCCATACCTCGAAGGAAAAGTTGATCGAAGGATCGTCACAGAATTGCACGTCGCGGAAGAAGGCGTCGCGGAAGGAGGATCGTCGCGTCGCGGAGAAAAGATTCGACGGCGTCGCATCGTCGATCTCCGAGGATCCGGGGTTCTTTTCGACCTTCATCGGAGGTCGGTGTTCTTCGCATTTTTCACGTTCTTCATCGAGGAAGGAGTGCTTCCAGGCTTTGAGTGATTTCTCCCCAGCCCTCTCGCACAATGAACCCCTTTAATAATATAATACTTGTCTTATTTTATTAATACAAAAGCCAAAAGTTTTGAAATAAAAAATTTGAATAAATAAATTAATTGAATTAATTAAGAAGTTTAAGCCGCCAAAATTAATGAGGAGTTTAAACATTAAGTTAAATGTAATAGTTGACTCTCAATTAAAGGGGGTGCGGGTGCGTTACCTAATTAAATGTGGGGGGTTTCGAGGAAGTTGAAAAGGTGGGGCTCGTGTGGGCCCCACCCCACAAGTATCCTACCTAGTGGATTAGGATATAGTGGGTTCCACTTAAACCACTTATCTTAGGTTAAAAAACTTTAAATGAAATAAAATTTGTTTCACCATTTTATTTTATTCATTTACTTAACCCAAAAACTAAAAAAACACACCCAAGCAAACACAACTCCGGAAAATGTGTTCCTAAGTATTGAACAGCACTGCGATTCCATCGGTGTCCTCAAATTTTGATTCTGAGCACCGATTCAAATGTTAGGAAAACCCACTCATTCGTTCACTGAACATACCCGAGCTAAACATCAGAAAATGATTCCTGGCACACCGGGCCTCAGAATCACGTACTGTCAGAAACTGTGTTCTTATAAAATTCCAAATAAATTATGAATAAAATTTCCTTGAAATTCCCAGGTCTTTACATTACTCCCACCCCAGGGCTTTACGTCCTCGTAAAGCTTTAAACACAAACTAGGGTTACAAAAGTGGTACTGAGCACGCATCTGAGGCTTTCACTCCCATGTGCTCACATGGAGGTTTTCGTACTGTCAATGATAGCGCACCCGAGGAATAGACCATCCCCGTAGGACCCGCTCATGTCGATCCTCATCATCTACTGGAACCCCCGTTCATGGTGCCCTGTCATCGACGTCCAACTCCCTAAAGTCGATGATGTGTGAGGGATCATGCACGTTCCTCCTCAGCCGAGGTACGTGGATGACATCATGCACCCAGTGCAACTGGGGTGGAAAGGTCAAGTGGTAAACTACCTCTCCTACCCAGCTGAGGACCTATAAAGGTCTGTTGAACCTCGGAGATAACTTGTAACGTAGGAAACATCTCCATAAACGTCATCGATGTGAGGCCCATATAAGGTCTTGATCATCATCCTCGAACTCTAGAGGTCTCCAATTCCTATTTAGAACTGAATCTCAAAACTCATGCTGCCACGAGGGTAGGGTTGACCGACTCAAGAATGATCGGCCAATCCCTTATATGCATGAGTTTATCATGTTCTTCCTGGGGTTTCCTTTTCGCCAACCAAGGAATGCCCATCCCGTTGTCGTAGTTAAACCACAACCTGTTTGCATAGTACCGTCAATTTGTGTATGAACTGTGATTGCCCAATCCATACTCAAACCAATGTCTTAAGGACTCAATGCTGCCACAAAGAGATTCCAACCGAAACTCTCGCCTCGTGGGTTAGACCACATTTTCTACGTAAGTGTGATTATCGAGTCTCCTCTCAAGGTATCTCCAGACGTGAGGGTCAAGTCTATGGATTACCGGAAACTCTATGTCTGGGACAAGATTTGTGAAAGGAAGAAATGATTCATATCGAAGTCTGTCACTACGGAAGCTAGTAGTGGACACAAACTGTCCCTTGAATCATTTTTAGAGCCATTGGGTCACACTCATTGACAGCATGTAGCCGCACTCTTCCTCCTCCCTCCAGCTCCCTGAGCCTGGCGGGGACAACTAAGGCGGGTGGTTGTAGCATGTTAAAAAATGTACACTACCTCATGCTGCTCTCCTAGCTCTGCCTCCACATCTGCTGCTTCGCAGACTCATCTCTCCTTAAATCTTCCACTTCATGAAACGTATAACATGCCCGAGTCTCTAATACTGGCATCAGATTCCTGTTTCTTACTACACTGTCCAGTCTTCATCCACTCCTGGATGATCTGCACCTTCTATGCCTATGATCAGTAAGAGATGATAAGATTTCTCCTTTTCTGAAAAGAGAAACTCAGTCTCATCCCCTGGATGAACCATTCCCATTGCCTAATACAGTCAATCCTGACATGAATGATGCATTCAGGCCATGGATGATGTCGTAAGGCCTCGACGTAACTACCAAGAAATCCAACTGTCACTCTTGCCTCCAAGGGTCGAGTCACACTGTCGGCATCGGTGTGAGGTCACTGGGTCTCCTCCAGTATAGATCTCGAAAGTAAGGGTCAAGCCAACAGTTTTTAACCAGAACCTCTCTGTATCAACCGAACAGAAGGACAGGAAAGAAAACATCACAAAGATATGTGTCTTTTTATTACTACAGCTCATAGTACAAAGACACAAATACAACAGAAACATGGAAGTAGAAGTAAAAGGGACATATCCACTAGTTCCTCTCTTGTCCACCTACATACGGAGCTCTACCGCCTTGTCCACTGCTCGTTGTTGCTCAAGCAGTCGTTGTTCCTTCTGTCTTGGTGGCTCCTCCAAATCCGGCGGATCAACTGTGTGGGGGGTCAGACATTCACGTGCCAGGTGACCCTCCCTACTGCATTCATAACACATCCTGCTCCTCATATGGCCGGCTCTGGTCCTCTTGGACCTCTGCATCATTTGTATACTTCCCACAGATGACTCGGCTACTGATCGAAAATCATGTGGCAAAGGTAGCAGCTCTTATACATGCTTGGGGTGCAGAGATACTGGCACAAACTCCACCCTGAAGAAGGTCTCGAAGTCTCCCCAGGTGAAGGTCATCCCGTTGCAAAACTGGAACAAGTGGCTCCACCACCTACCTGCTTCTTCCTGAAGGACGCTGGCAGCAAAGTTCACCATGAAGTCTTCTGACTTCCCCACTAGCCTGATGACTCTCACCAGAGCCTCCATCCAATCCTCAGCCGCATGCGGGTCCATCTCTCCCCGAAACCTGGGTGGTCTCTAGCGCTGGAACACGTGCAGCGCGCTCAAGCGGCATGCATCACCTATTTCTGGGGCTGGTGGCATCGGTGTCCCAACGTATAGTAGTACCGCGGGTGGCTCTACTGGTGCCTCAACTGCAAGAGGGCCCTGTAACGAAGCATTGTCACTCGATAGGCTATCAGTAGCACATCACTCTGGGCTCTAGCTGGTATTCTATGGAAAGGCATACTAAAAGAAACAACGTGACATGGTCAAATGATTATACCTAGTGAGCTGACCTGGTTTGAGCTATTTTAAGGGAAAACCTTTGAAAACACCCACACAATCAGTGTTTTCCTGCACAATGTCGAAAATCAGAAGTCAGGGTCCTTGTGTATGGATACGTCAGCAGCCCGCACCAACACAGGACTTCATGAAACGAAAACCAAACTCGGTACTCATAACACTGTCACTTCACAGAAATAAAATATCAGAGTTATAAGTTATGTGGTTGAACCGAACTCCTTTGATACCAATTTTTCATGACCCGTCCTCGAGGCACGTGCCATGACTTTTCCAAGCCCACCTTCCATATGCCAAGGGCTGCCGACTAGCACCAGAGGTGTAATTCCCGATAACTGGGAAGGAATTTCCTTTATAAAAGTAAAAAAACCCCATAGAGTACAAGCAGAAGTAATACACTAAGTACAAAAGGAAGTGCTGAAAAATTAAATGAGCCTGAATAAAAACCCAATCGAAATTATAGCTACAACTGAACAAAAGTACAACAGAAAAAGACAACAGCTGGAAGAAAAGAAACAGATCCTGGGTCATCCTCCTCAGATCCTACTTGAAGGTTAGGTACAGATAGCGCAACTCCTGGATCGTCCACCACGGATCCTCCCTGAAGGGTAGGTATAGATAGCACAACTCCTGGATCGTCCACCATAGATCCTACCTGAAAGATAGGTACAGATAGCCTCCACAACTCTCTTGCCCATCAACCTCCTTCGAGTTTCGTCTCACCGTGAATTCCACCTCTTAATACTGACTCATCGTGAGGTCCACCTCCGAGTATCGTCCAGTCTTCAAACACTCGGCCTCCATCAGCACTGCCCGTCATCTGCAACCAACACAAGGAGGTGCGGGCATAGCCCGTTCAGGGGTGAGTATAACGATACTCAGTAGGGACCCTAAGACCCTCAAGGTCTCACTAAATCCAACAAGTATAACCACAAAGAGTATTTCAACAGATAACCTCTACTTACGTATATGTCAATACATATACCTAAGTTATCATGTAACCCATCTCAATCATGGGAAAACATAAAGATAATGAAATAAACGGATAAACACTACCAAGTTATATGCCCATACATATTCCTAAGTTATCAAGTGACCCATCTCAATCATGAGGTATACACAAAGTTCATAGACTCAGCTCAAACCAGGATTTTCATTATCGAAACCGTAACTGTTGAGGATCCCCATCTCTGTAGTGTACAGTGATCCTGTCACGACTCTGAGGTACAGCCCACTAACCTAAGACTAGTAAGGTACTCCTCCTGTAGAGTAATGAAGGTCATCCACCCAAACACAGTAGTGCTTCCCGTCGGGGTATGCCACCCAAACACAGTAGTGCATCCCCCCTAATAGCCTGTAGAGGTACTAACCGGACGAGTACCGCGGGTCTGCACCCATACTGAGTAGTGCTATGTCCTCCATGGGTCGGCACCCAAACAAAGTAGTGCTCCATCCACTGGGATTGTCAACTCACTCCAAGTGGAGTCAGTCAAGCAATCTTTAGGTCTCTACCGGCAACACGGTCTTCGTACTCCGAACGCCCGTCTCCGGGAGGGTCCGCTCCATGAGCTACTAGTCGATACTCCAAGTATCAAAAATCCCCACAAAGAAGTTTCTAAAAGGACCGCCTCATCGTAGTGGTCTCAACGCAATAGATGACGCGTCAATTGGATGCCTAGTCTATGAGTTACAAGCCTTTTTGTAACAACCCGAGAATTTATGAAAAATATTCTTTTTAATTTTATTAATGTCTTGTGTTGTACGCTACACCAAAAGAAGCTTGCAGAACACACCTTCTTGACTTTCCTTGCATTACACGCAATCACGACCTTCCTCGATAGCGTGTGTAATACGCAATACCGAGTTTCACTAAACAACGATATGCTATTAAAATAATATTAAAACTAGCCGTTATGAATAGTAATAACAACTTTTTGAAATTATGTAAATCTTATTTTTCAAAGTGAACTTCATTTTTGGATTCGGAGTATCGAATTTAGCCTAAGGTGAAATTTTGGTACATTTCGGATAACTTTCATATTCTGATGAATAGTGAAAATTACTAAATTTTAGTTAAAAACAACTTTTTCAATCGAAATAATTAATAGTGATAAATTATTAATTTGAGTGGTTTTAAAGTATATTTAAAATATAATTTTACAATTTAATACAATGTTGGTCATTGGTTGTAATTTCACATTTAAACCAGACATAATCAAGTGTCAATCTTTTGATATATATTGTTTCCTAAAAACACGCTATTTATTTTAACAGCAGGATTTAATTATAAAATTAATTAATGCAACCTCTATGTTATGAATTTGGTAAAATAGATTTCATTTTTAAATTCGGAATATGAAATATAGCTTAGGATGAAATTTTGGTATTTTTCTGAAAACTTTCAATTTTTGATGAATAGTGAAACCACTAAGTGGTAGGTTAAAAACTAAATTTTGCATAAAACATAATTTTACCGCTACTGTGAATGGAATTTCGAAAATCCGAGAGACACGGTTAATATCAAGGACTAAAATGTGGTTCAATGAAATGAAAATAATTTTTTGGTGAATAGTAACTTTTTACTTTTTTTACCGTGGTTAATAGTAAATAGGGTAACTAAGGGTAAATATGATATTACTATTACCCTAACACATGTCCTAATTCTATTGGATAAGTGTAATTCGACCAAAAACAAACTTAGGAATAAAAAAATGACCATTTAGGCCCACTTGGATTAGATTAGGACATTTATTATTAATTTATTTAAAGAAGGGTTAAAATAGTTAAAATCAAAGTTTAATAAGTAAATCATTTTTAATATGGGGTTATACATTAGATAAATTCGATTGTAAGTATTCATTAGAAAGCTAAAAATATTTCCTACATGATGGTATTTTATTTGTAATTTTTAGACATCAAATAATTTAATTTATTTATGACACAAAGATGATGCAGTAATTATCTTATTAATGAAATATTGACATAATTGATGTTATAAACACCAACATAAATGTCATTTGAGACTTTTTATGAATTCCAATAATTTTCTAGGTTACTATGATATAATATTGAGGCTCTAATCAACTTGGTTCGAACATATAATTCTGTTATGACTTTCAAAAAAATCATATATCAAATAGTGTCAAAATTGACACAAAATAGTTTTTAAATCAAATATTATATTATTAATTGTTATTTTATTCCTAAAAATCTAAGGTTCGGCCAAATGACTTAGATAAGGATATATGTATTACTAATAAACAATTTGGGGTTCGTTTGGCATGTTATAGTAAGTGTATTAACCATATAGTGAAAGAAAACAAAAAGACACGGTAAAAGTTAAATTATTTAACTTAGAGTTAAATCTAATTGATAAGGTTAAAATAATATCCTAAACTTGTCTAAATTCTATTGGTTGATAGGATTTAGACCCATCCCCACTTTAGACTCGAAATAAGACCCTTTGGAACCATTATAAACCGATTTTGACTTTAATATAAAATAATATTTTGAGATATTCCTAAGGTGCCCCTCTCCTCCCCTATAAAAGGACACCTCCTCCCCCTCCTCCTCACACCAATTTGAGCACTCAAGCTCGGCCAACCCCTGCCAAAATCTCTTCTCCACTTCCCTAGCAACATCCTAGAGGTTCTGGTCTTCCTCAAAGACCAATTTTAGTGCCCTAAGAGGAGGTCTCAAAGAGGCGCTTCAAAGAAGAGGTAATTACCGTTACCAATTCTTTCATCTTTATTTCTTCTTCCACTTCTTCTTCTTAGATTGTTTCATTATGAAGTAATAACATCAGTATCACTCATATACTGATATGTTATTATAAGTATGAAACAACCCTATTTCACTATCTATCCATCCTACGGAAAAAGAAATCACCGCGCGTGCGTACGTACGGAATACCGTCTCCACGTCGTGGTGTAATCTATTTTCCACCACCACCTTACATGGATGGGTATAATGGTGTAAAGAATAACTATACATAGTTATTAAAACATCGTATTGATTCTGATATATTGTATAATCCACTTCAATTCAGTTCAATATTTATGGAAATGATATCATCGCTCGTGCGTACGTACGGACTACCGTCTCCACGACGCGATGAGATTCATTCTCCATGTTAACCATTTAAGAATGATTATAAAGTATATATAAGAAATAATAATGAAATATATGACATTATAAAGCTACTGGGTTTATGTATATATATACATATGTATGTCATCTACTTACTTCCATTTCAAGACAATAAGGAAAGGAAAACAGCGTTCATGCGTACGTACGGACTACCGTCTCCATGAACGGTGTTTTTCATTTTATTTATCTACCTATTATATATATATATATATACTGAATATATATGATATATAAATCATATTTTATATTCTGGAAGTAAGTAAATTATGATATAAGTAATAACGATGTCAAGAACAACAAGTCAAAACACCTACGATAAATGAAACGATTTTACCCAAAACGCTTCTTCAACATGGAATTTACAAAAGAACGGGTAATATAATGTCATAAGTGAACCATATATGATATCATAACAATGAATATGATTCTGTAATAAGTCAATAACATGATTTAAATCATTATACAGGAGGTTCGGACACTTACAAAGCAAGTCGGACCTAAGGTAAGGGAAATATCACAATCTCATTTTTATCCGAGATTGTTTATTCGTAAGTATTTACTGGGGTGTATTTTATCATCCACATCCATGTTTCCTCAATATGTAATATTATTTACATCCACTTTCAATAGTTTAAATCCAATTTTACCCTTAGGTGAGTTTTTAGTAAAGAATATGAAAGGAATCTTTTGTCGTTTTTCCGTACGAGGTACTTTTTGACTTTTCTGACAAAAGTAGGAAGAATGTTTTTTTTAACTTATACGGCATGAATGGATTTTTAAAACATTGTTTCCAAGAAGCTTCCTTTACAAGTTTTCACGTTTATTTTTAATCAACTTCTTATATTTTAAATTTGTATGACATGTTATGAAAGGAAAAATGTTTTTGAAGAAGAAAGGATATTTTCCTCAAGAATGGAGTTCAAGTGATTTTCAAAATTATTTTCCATCTAAGATAATAAAGGGTTCTGTTTTTATCCCTATTATTACATTGATTTGATCATGTTGTGATGGAATTATTTTTATGAATTCCTTTATCTTATATGAATTGATTTATGATGTCATGATGTTTCAAGAATCCCATTTTTGTTTCATGTGTTATGCGATGATGTATGTTTTATGATTATGTGGCACACATAAGAAAGGATTCATTATAAGATGGGTGGGACCTATATCTCCCTCCAATGCATTGGGTAAAGATTTTATATCTCATGAGATAGACATGGCTGGAACGGAAGGTTATTTCGGTTCAGTGATACAGGACTGAAACGAAGAGTGAACTCGGTTCAGAAAGGGACTTTGTCCACTAAGATAGTCTTGGCAATGAGTCATGACTAACAAGAAATGATTTTCCATGATTATGTGTGCATGCCACAATGTTTCAAGTCTTATGTTATGATTATGGGGATCTCATTTTCACTTCTATGATTTGTTCCATGTTAAGATATTATGATCTCTTTTGCAGGTTATGATTTTCAAAAAGATATGATATGATTTTTATTTCTTTTGTATACCCTTACTGAGCATTTGAGATCACCCTTTTATGTTTTCTTTTCCCCAGGATATAAAGAAAGGTTTTAGGTCAAAAAAATGGAAGATCTTTATGGGAGATATTGAAGATCTTTCACCAGGATTAGAAGATTATGTTCCGAGTTTCCAAAGACACTAAACTATTACGATCCTTGTGTGTGTGTGTTTTTGTTATGTACTAAGTATTCCGCAAATGTAATGTAATGTCCATGTACGTCAGGATACGGGTCTCTACAGTTGGTATCAGAGGAAAGGTTTAGTCAACCTTTGGAAACTAGGATGCGAAAACGTTAGTGAGATCCCTAGAGATATTTCTAAGGTATGTCTAGGGATGTCCCTAAGGATAAGTATACGTATAGGAAATAGTCCTAGAACAACAGTAACGATCTTAGAATTTAACCTAAGATGTTAGATAATGAAGTTATTCCCCCTTTATTATGATTTTTGCATCTCACACTATTCTTTTTGGGTTTTAGAAAATGGATGGAAACAAGGTGATTCACGATAATGGAGGATATTCTGGACAATGGAATGATATTCTTCATGAGAAACCAAATGAAATGGGATTTGGAAGTCCAAACATCATTATTATGCCGAATCAGCAATCTCACAATATGATCAATAAAGTAAAATTTGGTAAGTTTCCTGACTCGACTAATAAGAGAAAGATGGAGTTCCATGATGATCATAGAGGAAAGAAAGTTCAATTTCCCCTATGTAAATCATGTGGGAAGAGGCATCAAGGAGAATGTTTCAAGGGAACTGGAAGATGCTTTGGGTGTGGAAACGAAGGACACAAAGCAAGTAAGTGCAAAGGAAAAGGGTCGATTAACACCATGGATGAGGATAATGGTATTGCTACGACATCAAAAATGGTTAAGTGTTTTAAATGTGGAATGTATGGGCATTATGAAAACAAATGCCCTAAGGGAAAGACTCATGAAGAGAATCAGTATGGTCATATGGGTAGTATTTATGTGGATGATGATGAAGAGACTACAAATGATATGTGAGATGAAAGAATTTTTGAAGCTCGGTCAATGGTTTGAGAATGTAGTGGAATGATTACATGTTTATCATGTGTAATTTTGGAATAAAGAGACATCTATGGATTGTTGCACTGTTGCCTTTCCTTGTGTTTTGAAAGTGTATGATTAATGTTACCAGAATCCATGAAAGGTTATTCATATATTTTTGGAATGTAGATGATATGCGCATAATGAAGGGATAAGGAGAAAATTAAATGTTTGATAGTATTCATGAGCTCATGATTGATATAAGGACTAAGTGATATCATGGTTTGAGTATATAGAATTTTGAGGATTTCGGTATGTGAAAAGTGTTAACTTTTAACTGCATTCATGTTTTCACTAAGGTTCAATGGGTATTCAAGAGAGTACAAGATTAAGGCCTTTGAATGTTTGGAATGTGACCAACAAGATATATCTTATGATATATGGGGATCAACGATGGTATTAAATCTCTGGTAATCGTTTTCACTATGTTATGAGAATGGACTGCAGTATTATGAGCCTAAAGATTGGAATGGTTTATGTTGGATATAAGTTAGTATTGTTTAAGGATAGAAGTTTTTTCGATATTATTGATGGGATGTTATAGTAATATAGTTTTAGAAAAAGGACAACCTGCAGGACGGGCGACAGCCCATCGCTTCGGACAAGGCTGTGGGAATCGAACCCACAACCGAAGTGCGACTAGCCTTTATCGCCTACCACTGGCCTACAGGAAGTCCCTGTTTAGTAGAAACTAGTTTTATTTTATTAAGCGGTATGATATATGAAGTATAAGTTCATTTTTGGAACCATATACGATTAATCTCACTATAAGATGGACTTATAACTTTTTCTAACCTTTTGTTTGAAATAGATGGAATGACCCATCCTTCTATCACATGATCTGCTAATGCTTCACGAATAACAAATTCAAATTCCTTTCTTTATGATATGAAGTGGAAATTGTTCAATTCACGAACAACAGTGAGATTGTAACAAAATCATGTAAGTATTTCTTTTAATTCATCAACTTTAGGGAAATGATCTTGAAAACCAAAAATGTTGTCCTAGTGCTCTTATATCTGATTAATCAGATGGTACATTAGATCGTCACAAATTTATGGCTTTGTGATTGCTAGATTTTCCATAGCCATGTTCTCTATCACTCTCCATCAGAACATGATGGTTAGATTTCTCTTCCATATCCATATTTTCACCTACGTGGAAACCCAGTGATTAGTTTATTTGGGTAATCGTTACATTTCATACTTTAGTTTTTAAAGCCAAGTTTTGGTATTCCTTTTTACGATGTGGGTTTCTATTAAAGAAACTTTCGAATAGTAAACCATTTATAATCCCGACGAATATCGAGGGTGAAATTCATTTTAAGGGGGGTAGAATGTAACAACCCGAGAATTTATGAAAAATATTCTTTTTAATTTTATTAATGTCTTGTGTTGTACGCTACACCAAAAGAAGCTTGCACAACACACCTTCTTGACTTGCCTTGCATTACACGCAATCACGACCTTCCTCGATAGCGTGTGTAATACGCAATACCGAGTTTCACTAAACAACGATATGCTATTAAAATAATATTAAAACTAGCCGTTATGAATAGTAATAACAACTTTTTGAAATTATGTAAATCTTATTTTTCAAAGTGAACTTCATTTTTGGATTCGGAGTATCGAATTTAGCCTAAGGTGAAATTTTGGTACATTTCGGATAACTTTCATATTCTGATGAATAGTGAAAATTACTAAATTTTAGTTAAAAACAACTTTTTCAATCGAAATAATTAATAGTGATAAATTATTAATTTGAGTGGTTTGAAAGTATATTTAGAATATATTTTTACAATTTAATACAATGTTGGTCATTGGTTGTAATTTCACATTTAAACCAGACATAATCAAGTGTCAATCTTTTGATATATATTGTTTCCTAAAAACACGCTATTTATTTTAACAGCAGAATTTAATTATAAAATTAATTAATGCAACTTCTATGTTATGAATTTGGTAAAATAGATTTCATTTTTGAATTCGGAATATGAAATATAGCTTAGGATGAAATTTTGGTATTTTTCTGAAAACTTTCAATTTTTGATGAATAGTGAAACCACTAAGTGGTAGGTTAAAAACTGAATTTTGCATAAAACTTAATTTTACCTCTTCTGTGAATGGAATTTCGAAAATCCGAGAGACACGGTTAATATCAAGGACTAAAATGTGGTTCAATGAGATGAAAATAATTTTTTGGTGAATAGTAACTTTTTACTTTTTTTACCGTGGTTAATAGTAAATAGGGTAACTAAGGGTAAATATGATATTACTATTACTCTAACACATGTCCTAATTCTATTGGATAAGTGTAATTCGACCAAAAACAAACTTAGGAATAAAAAAATGACCATTTAGGCCCACTTGGATTAGATTAGGACATTTATTATTAATTTATTTAAAGAAGGGTTAAAATAGTTAAAATCAAAGTTTAATAAGTAAATCATTTTTAATATGGGGTTATACATTAGATAAATTCGATTTTAAGTATTCATTAGAAAGCTAAAAAGATTTCCTACATGATGGTATTTTATTTGTAATTTTTATACATAAAACAATTTAATTTATTTATGACACAAAGATGATGCAGTAATTATCTTATTAATGAAATATTGACATAATTGATGTTATAAACACCAACATAAATGTCATTTGAGACTTTTTATGAATTCCACTAATTTTCTAGGTTACTATGATATAATAGTGAGGCTCTAATCAACTTGGTTCGAACATATAATTCTGTTATGACTTTCACAAAAATCATATATCAAATAGTGTCAAAATTGATACAAAATAGTTTTTAAATCAAATATTATATTATTAATTGTTATTTTATTCCTAAAAATCTAAGGTTCGGCCAAATGACTTAGATAAGGATATATGTATTACTAATAAACAATTCGGGGTTCGTTTGGCATGTTATAGTAAGTGTATTAACCATATAGTGAAAGAAAACAAAAAGACACGGTAAAAGTTAAATTATTTAACTTAGAGTTAAATCTAATTGATAAGGTTAAAATAATATCCTAAACTTGTCTAAATTCTATTGGTAGATAGGCTTTCGACCCATCCCCACTTTAGACTCGAAATAATACCCTTTGGAACCATTATAAACCGATTTTGACTTTAATATAAAATAATATTTTGAGATATTCCTAAGGTTCCCCTCTCCTCCCCTATAAAAGGACACCTCCTCCCCCTCCTCCTCACACCAATTTGAGCACTCAAGCTCGGCCAACCCCTGCCAAAATCGATTCTCCACTTCCCTAGAAACATCCTAGAGGTTCTGGTCTTCCTCAAAGACCAAGTTTAGTGCCCTAAGAGGAGGTATCAAAGAGGCGCTTCAAAGAAGAGGTAATTACTGTTACCAATTCTTTCATCTTTATTTCTTCTTCCACTTCTTCTTCTTAGATTGTTTCATTATGAAGTAATAACATCAGTATCACTCATATACTGATATGTTATTATAAGTATGAAACAACCCTATTTCACTATCTATCCATCCTACGGAAAAAGAAATCATCGCGCGTGCGTACGTACGGAATACCGTCTCCACGCCGTGGTGTAATCTATTTTCCACCACCACCTTACATGGATGGGTATAATGGTGTAAAGAATAACTATACATAGTTATTAAAACATCATATTGATTCTGATATATTGTATAATCCACTTCAATTCATTTCAATATTTATGGAAATGATATCATCGCTCGTGCGTACGTACGGACTACCGTCTCCACGACGCGATGAGATTCATTCTCCATGTTAACCATTTAAGAATGATTATAAAGTATATATAAGAAATAATAATGAAATATATGACATTATAAAGCTACTATATTTATGTATATATATACATATGTATGTCATCTACTTACTTCCATTTCAAGACAATAAAGAAAGGAAAACAGCGTTCATGCGTACGTACGGACTGCCGTCTCCATGAACGGTGTTTTTCATTTTATTTATCTACCTATTATATATATATATATATACTGAATATATATGATATATAAATCATATTTTATATTCTGGAAGTAAGTAAATCATGATATAAGTAATAACGATGTCAATAACAACAAGTCAAAACACCTACGATAAATGAAACGATTTTACCCAAAACGCTTCTTTAACATGGAATTTACAAAAGAACGGGTAATATAATGTCATAAGTGAACCATATATGATATCATAACAATGAATATGATTCTGTAATAAGTCAATAACATGATTTAAATCATTATACAGGAGGTTCGGACACTTACAAAGCAAGTCGGACCTAAGGTAAGGGAAATATCACAATCTCATTTTTATCGGAGATTGTTTATTCGTAAGTATTTACTGGGGTGTATTTTATCATCCACATCCATGTTTCCTCAATATGTAATATTATTTACATCCACTTGCAATAGTTTAAATCGAATTTTACCCTTAGGTGAGTTTTTATTAAAGAATATGAAAGGAATCTTTTGTCGTTTTTCCGTACGAGGTACTTTTTGACTTTTCCGACAAAAGTAGGAAAAATGTTTTTTTTAACTTATACGGCATGAATGGATTTTTAAAACATTGTTTCCAAGAAGCTTCCTTTACAAGTTTTCAAGTTTAATTTTAATCAACTTCTTTTATTTTAAATTTGTATGACATGTTATGAAAGGAATAAGGTTTTTGAAGAAGAAAGGATATTTTCCTCAAGAATGGAGTTCAAGTGATTTTCAAAATTATTTTCCATCTAAGATAATAAAGGGTTCTGTTTTTATCCCTATTATTACATTGATTTGATCATGTTGTGATGGAATTATTTTTATGAATTCCTTTATCTTATATGAATTGATTTATGATGTCATGATGTTTCAAGAATCCCATTTTTGTTTCATGTGTTATGCGATGATGTATGTTTTATGATTATGTGGCACACATAAGAAAGGATTCATTATAAGATGGGTGGGACCTATATCTCCCTCCAATGCATTGGGTAAAGATTTTATATCTCATGAGATAGACATGGCTGGAACGGAAGGTTATTTCGGTTCAGTGATACAGGATTGAAACGAGGAGTGAACTCGGTTCAGAAAGGGACTTTGTCCACTAAGATAGTCTTGGCAATGAGTCATGACTAACAAGAAATGATTTTCCATGATTATGTGTGCATGCCACAAAGTTTCAAGTCTTATGTTATGATTATGGGGATCTCATTTTCACTTCTATGATTTGTTCCATGTTAAGATATTATGATCTCTTTTGCAGGTTATGATTTTCAAAAAGATATGATATGATTTTTATTTCTTTTGTTTACCCTTACTGAGCATTTGAGCTCACCCTTTTATGTTTTCTTTTCCCCAGGATATAAAGAAAGGTTTTAGGTAAAAAAAAATGGAAGATCTTTATGGGAGATATTGAAGATCTTTCACCAGGATTAGAAGATTATGTTCCGAGTTTCCAAAGACACTAAACTATTACGATCCTTGTGTGTGTGTGTTTTTGTTATGTACTAAGTATTCCGCAAATGTAATGTAATGTCCATGTACGTCAGGATACGGGTCTCTACACTTTTCGCCCGAGGGGCTTGGTTGGTTTCGTGTGCGAACCAACCCGGCCGTATCTCAACTGTAACCCGAACTCTCATAGGGTATGCTCATAGGGATCGTTTCTCAATGTGATCACCAACGCCGCTGAAGGTTCATCAAACGGATGTCCGGTCTAAAAGTCATCAGCTTTTCCATTCCATGGGCCCGGTTCGTTTCGTATCTGAACCAACCCAGCCATACTCAATGTTCTCTGAAACCTTGAGTGTAATATACCAAAATGACCATCTCGATCCAAGGATCAAATCACAGCTGACGGTGCATCGATTGAAGGTCCGTAGCCCAAGATATGGGCAAAAAAGCGTAAGAGGTCCGTGAATAGGGGGTTCGGGCCCGGTCTGACCAGACCCGATACCCCCTGGGTCGGCCGAAACAGGGTCGACCTGACCCGGGTCCGGCCCGCTTGGCCACAGCCCAGCCCGGCCCGGCCTGCGTGGCCCGGCCCGGCCTAGGTGCGGCCTGGTGCGCTCGGCCTGACCGAAGGGGCCAGGCGGCTCGGCCGTAACGGCCTAGCGGAAGGGGTGCGGGGGGGGGGGGGGGGGGGGGGGGTGCTTCCCCCCGCCTGTTCGTGTAACCGCGGCCCCCATGTAGGGGGCCTCTCCTGTCGGCCAGCCGGGGGTTACGACCCCCGTCTTTCTCGGTGACCGGCCGGCCCGGCTGGCCGGTCGTGCTGCTGCCACGGGACCCCGCGGTCCCGCCCTTATGTTTTGGTGTCGGCGGCCGGTGTAACGACCCGTTCTCGGGGCCCGTGTCGTGACTACCCCAAGCCCGCCTTCCATAGGCCAGGGGCTGGCGACTAGCACCAAGGCATAAATCCCGGTAAAAAGGGAAGGCATTGCCTTTGTAAAGTAAACAAGCACCACAGAGTAAGAAAGAGGAAAGGTAAACACTAAGTAAAAACAGAGTACAACTTAAAGTGCGGAAAAGTAAATGGGCCAGTATACAAACCCAAACTGAAAGTATAGTACAACTCGAAAGAGAAAACAACAATTGTAAGTAAAAGCCGCTACACCGAGTCGTCCACTGGAAATCCCACCTGAAGGGTGGGTACAGATAGCTCCACTGCTCCTCGGGTCCCGCCGTACGCTCCAAGCACGTCCCGCCCAGTGGTCTACCTCCAGGTACCGTCCTGCTCTGCGAGCCTCAACCACGATCAAAGTTCTCCGTCGTCTGCAACCAACACAATGTAGTGCGGGCATAGCCCGTGCAGGGGTAAGTATAAGCTACCCAGTGGGGACCCCGAGACCCCCAAAGGTCTCCCAAAATCCACAAAGGATAAAGTACAAAGGAAAGATACAATCACAAAGTAACAACCGACACTTCTTAGGTATATGCCCATACATATACCTAATTCATCATTTCAATATACCCCAACCTCCGAGCCCATGTACAACTCAGTCCACACAGGAAAGTATACATATTCCACACAGGAAAGAAAAATGTAATCCACACAGGATAGCACAACACAATCTACACAGGAAGGTAAACACAATTCAACTCACACAGGTATACATCTTCGAAGACGATAGAGATGATCACTGATCCATCTATGTCGCCGGACCCA
Source organism: Viscum album (assembly GCA_963277665.1). Lineage (NCBI taxonomy): Eukaryota > Viridiplantae > Streptophyta > Magnoliopsida > Santalales > Viscaceae > Viscum > Viscum album. Next base: position 1,607,499,821 of record OY728127.1, on the reverse strand, counting down.
CAAAGGATCGATAGGTACTAACCCCCGCAAAGACCCACATAGGATCGGACCCACACAGGATCTGTAGGCGCTGGTTCACAGAGGACCGCTGAGCGCTGACCCACACAGGATCGGACCCACACAGGATCGGTAGCACTGATCCACACAGGATTGCTGAGTGCTATAGTCGTCGTCGTCGAATCCACTAAGGATCTCAGCACAGTCGCCGTCGCAGTCACAGTAGCAGTCGCAGCCAGCTCTAGGGTTCCCGCACACAGCAAGCTCGTTCGGAAGGGTCTGCTCCATGAGCCGAGAGGCTGATACATCAACTGTCACAATGTCCAGAGTTGATGTATCCAAAAGTTCCGTATCGTCAACAGGAACTCAACGCAACAGACGGCGCGTCAATCGGACGCCTGGTCTGAGAGTTATTGTCTTTTTTGTTCTAGGGGCCCGGTTGGTTTTTAAGGCAAAACCAACCCGACCATACTCCACCTATGTCCAAACCTCGGGCGGAGCATGCCAAAAGATCCGTCTCACTAAGAGAACCTCAGCAAAGCTGACGGAACGTCAATCAGACGTCTGTAGCTCAAGATATGAGCGTTTCCGCTCCGAGGGCCCGGTTGGTTTCGTGTACGAACCAACCTGGCCGAACACAAAGTATTCCGAAACCTTGAGTGCAATATACCGAAACGACCAACTCGATCGAAGGATCGCATCGCCACCGACGGCGCGTCGTTTGGAGGCACGTAGCCCGAGTTATGGGCATTTGAACCTAAACAGTTCGGTATCGGGGGTTTCGGGCCCGGCCCGAGACCCCCCCCCCCCTTTGGCCCGAACCTGGTCGACCCGCCCCGGACAGGGTCGACCTGGCCCGGCACGGCCCGGCCTGGCGGACCGGCCAGGCGCAGGTCCAGCTGGGGGCAGTGCGCCCAGTGCGCTGCCAGCTCAGCTTCGGCCGAGCTTATTGAAAAAAACGGGGGGCGCCTGCCCCCCTTGCGTAACCCCCCCCCCCTCATAATGGGGACCATTGATTGCTGGCCGGGGGAATATATTTCCCCCGGTTTTCTTCTTTTCGGTCGGCCCGACCTGGCTGTCCGACTCCTCCTCAATGGGACCGGCAGTGGCCGGTCCCTTTCCGGCTCCGACACCGGTGGCCCGGCTGGCAGCCGTTCACCTTGCTCCGCCGCGGCCCGGAACTAGCCACGACCCTTGTCGTCCAGCGCGGTGTCATCGCACCGCGCCCCTCCGCCGCGGCCCCGCTCCGGCCATGGCGCCTTCGATTTCCACCAACGCAGCGCGACGACATCGCGTTCTTGAATTTCTTTCCACGGCACGGCACGACGACGCCGCACAATACCTGCTGTGTGATTCCCGTGTGGTGCGACGGCACCACGCCATCCCGTTCCATTCACAAGAAACAATCATGAACAAAGGAGGGGGTTAGGCCGTGTTTGTGCGGTCCGGCCCCCTCTCGTTAAACGATAACATTTATTCGATTAACCACGAAGTTCGACATGCTAGAATCAAGAACGGAATAATTAAATAAATAACAAATAATCCCCTACCTCAGTTTCAAGATCGGAGCATGTCAACAAGCCACGGAAGACAAGCGTCGCGGAGGACGGGCGTCGCGGTAATCGTACGTCGATTCTGTTGACGTCGAGGTGCGTCCAAAGAGGTAACATCGCTGGAGAAGCTTCGTAAGCTAACAGAGAAAGCCCGAGGAGGAAGCGGCGTCTCCTTTCGTTGACACCGGAAGAAGATCGAAAGAAGCGGCGTCGTCGATCTTCGGAAACACACCGGCTGCGAGGAAGAGAAGAGACGACACGTCTTTCTCTTCTATGGTGACGACGTTCTTCGTCGGAGCCTAAGTGTTCTTCGTGTTCTTCGTCAAGGTTGAAGAAAATGAATAATGCTTCCCAATCCTCTCAAGGTGGCAAAAGATACTAACCAAAATAAAATAATTCTAAGCCTTATTTTATTTACACATTCTAACCTCTTTGAATTTAAAAAGTTTGAAATTCAATAACTCATCTTAATTAATAACACAAGTTGTCAAAATTAATTAGAGTGGAGTTATTGGGGAGTTTAAGGGAAGTTGAAGAGTTAGGGATCGTGTGGGCCCCACCACACTTAATCCTCTCAAGGGAGGTTATGTGGATGTTGGTCCCACCTCTAACTCCCTTTGGGAGAAAATAACCAACAATGTTAAAAATAAATTGTGTTCCACAATTTATTTAACTTCGTCTAATTTCCCCCATAACTAACTTTCTTCCCGCATAAAACGCAACCTCGGAAAAGGTCTCCTTAAACGAATATCGGTGCTGCGAGTTCATCGGTGCTCTCGGAATTCGATTCCGAGCACCGGTTCAAAAGTTAGAAATTCCCGCTCGTTCGTTCACTGAACGTACTCGAGCCAAACTTTGGAAAATGATTCTGGGCACACCGGGCCTCGGAATCAGGTGCCGATAGAAACCGCGCTCTTGTAAAATTCTAAAGAAAATTAAGAAAAAATTTCCCTTGAATTTTATGGGTCTTTACATTACTCCCACCTCAGGGCTTTACGTCCCTGTAAAGATACATCAAAACTAGGGAAACAAATGAGGGTACTGAGCACGCATCTGAGCCTCCCGCTCCCATGTGCTCTCCTGGAGGTTCCAGTGCTGCCATCTGATGCGCACTAGAGGAATCGACCGTCCACGTAGGACCCGCTCCTGTCGATCCTCAATCTCCACTGGGACCTCCGTTAAAGTCTCCCCATTGTCAACGTCAAGCTCCCCATGGTCAATGATGTGTGTCGGGTCGTGCACGTATCTCCTCAGCTGAGATACGTGGAAGAAATCATGCACCTGATGCAACTGAGGTGGTAGAGCCAGGCGATAAGCCACCTCGCCAATCCTGCTGAGGACCTTGAAGGGTCCGATGAAGTGCGGAGATAACATTCCGCCTTGGCCAAATCTCTGTATACCACGTCGAGGTGAGACACGCAAGAAGATGTGGTTTCCATCCTCAAACTCTAGTGGCCTCCGCCTCCTGTCAGCGTATGACTTCTGCCGGCTCTGAGATGTCCTCATCGGCTCCTGGATGACCTGGAACTTCTCTGTCGTGGCCTAGACCATCTCTATCCCCACAAGTGCTGACTCCCCACGGTCTGTCCAGCACAAAAGAGATCTACAAGGTCGGCTGTACAACGCCTCGTATGGTGCCATCCTGATGGTGGAGTGGTAGCTGTTGTTGTACGCAAACTCTACCAAGGGTAGGTGGTCCACCCAGCTACGACCAAAGTTGAGGACACATGCTCGGAGCATGTCCTCGAGAGTCTGAATGGTCCTGTCCGTCGGACCATCCGTCTGAGGGTGAAAGGCTGTGCTCAGACGTAGCTGTATCCTGAACGCCTCCGGAAATCCCTTCCATGGCCGGGAAGTAAAACGAACTTCTCAATCGGAGACGATAGTTGATGGAACACCGTGAATTCGTACAATCTCATGAACGTAAAGACTTCTCAAGCTCTCCACTGAGCCCTGCTGTCTGATGGGTAAAAAGTGAGCCGACTTGGTGAGTCGGTCGACAATCACCCAGATGGAGTCGTGTCCTCTGTAAGTGTGTGGAAGTCCAGTCACGAAGTCCATAGATATCCTATCCCACTTCCACTCCGGGACCTCCAAGGGCTGTACCAAGCCTGCTGGTACCAGATGCTCTGCCTTCACCTGCTGGCAGGTGAGGCATCGAGAAACGAACTCTACTACAACCTTCTTCATGCCTGGCCACCAGTGCTGTCATCTGAGATCCAGGTACATCTTCGCCACTCCAGGATGTACCGCCAAAGGAGAAGTGTGAAACTCTCTCAGCACCTCCTCCCGTAAAGCGACTGGTACCATGGTACGTCCTCTGAAAAGGATGTCATGCTCTGCTCCAAAGGAAAACCCATCAGCTACCTGTCCTGAGGATATCTGTGCACGCCGCATCTCACAGTCAGCGTCCCCACACTGTGCCTCTCTGTCATGCTGCAGTAGTGGAGGAGTGACTGTGAGTGACTGAACGAAGGATGCTCCATCTCTATCTACAAAGGATATCTTCAAAGAGGCTAGCTGCTCCGTCGCCTCCTCAAGTAGCTGAATGCTCGTCCTCCTGCTGAGGGCATCGGCTACTACGTTCCCCTTACCAGGGGTATAGACTATCTCAAAGTCATAGTCCTGGAGGAACTAGAGAAATTGCTGATGTCTCAGGTTTAGGTCCTTCTGTGAGAAGATATACATGAGACTCTGATGATCAGAAAAGACTGTAAAGCGCTCTCCCATCAGATAGTGTCGCCATGTCTTCAGAGCGAAGACCACTACTGCTAACTCTAGGCCATGTGAAGCGTAGTTCTTCTCATGCGGCCTCAACTGACATGATCCATAGGCAATCACTGCCCGCTCCTGCATTAGGACACATCCGAGTCCGGTCCCTGATGCATCACAGTAAACTACGTATCCAACTCCCTCATCAGGAAACCTCAAGATAGGTGCGCTGGTCAACCTCTGCCTCAGCTCTTGGAAGCTCTAGTGACATCTGTCTGACCACACAAAGGGTTTCCCCTTCTTCATCAAAGCTGGGAGTGCTGCCACAACTCTGGAGAAGTCTGGAACAAATCTCCAGTAGTATCCAGCTAGTCACAAGAAACTCCGCACCTCCGTCACTCTCCTGGGTGGCTCCCAAGCTAACACTACCTCGATCTTCGCAGGAACCACTGCAACTCCCGCCTCAGAGATGAAATGTCCCAAGAAGTGGACCTCACGTATTTAGAACTGGCACTTCGAGAGCTTACCATAAAGCTGGTGCTCTCGGAGTGTGTCTAGTATAACCCGTAAGTGGTAGGCGTTCTCCTCCTCAGTTGTCGAGTAAATCAGAATGTCGTCGATGAAGACCATGACAAACCGATCAATGTATGGCTGATAGATCATGTTCATTAGGTCCATGAACACTGTTGGAGCATTGTTCACGCCGAAGGGCATAACCAAGAACTCATAGTGGCCATACCGACATCTGAAGGCCGTCTTCTGCACGTCCTCGTCTCTAACTCTGAGCTGATGATAGCCTGACCTGAGGTCTATCTTCGAGAACCACCGTGCTCCCTTGAGCTGATCAAAGAGGTCATAAATCCTCGGTAGCGGATACTTGTTCCTCACTGTCACCTGGTTCAGGCGACGATAGTCAACACAATGTCGCAAGCTCTCATCTGCCTTCTTGGCGAACAAAATTGGGGAAGCCCAGGGTGAAACACTGGGTGGGATGAACCCCTTGCCCTGAAAGTCCTCCAACTGTACCCGTAGCTCTCGAAGCTCAGCGGGGGCCATCTGATATGCTGGAGTCGATATCGGAGCTGTCTCGGGGTACATGTCAATATAAAAGTCTACCTCTCTGCGAGGAGGTACCCCTAGGACGTCGTCGGTAAAAACATCCGCAAACTGATCCACCACTGCAGGAAAACCAGGACTCTGCATGTCAACTGCTCCTAGGATGAGGCTAACCAACTGATGAGTGATGGGATGTCCTCTCCTCCGCGGAAGTCCATCCTGTGCTGCGAAGTCTCCCTTCTCACCGGTGAAGGTGAACCTTCTCCCGTCGGTGCGTACACATCGCACCTTGGGCCTAAAACAGTCAATCTATGCATAGACCGTAGATAACCAATCCATGCCCAAGATGACGTCGTAAGGCTTCGACGCTGCTACAAGAAGATCCCAGCCGAAGCTCTCGCCTCCTAGAGTAAGCTCACACTGCCGGCACCAGTTAGTAATCGTCGAGTCTGCTCCCGTAGGAGTCTCTAGCCGTAAGGATCGTTCCAACGGCTCTGTCAGAATCTCCGAGCTCCGAACAAGGTCAACGGCTATGAAAGAGTGACTCGCTCCTGTGTCTATAAGTACTGCAGAAAGGGTGGAATAGACACATATGGTACCTCGAATCATCTCTGGCGTGCTGTGGTCGTAGGCCTCTGCTTCCTGGAGCTGAGCCTATCTCTGCCACCACCTCCCTGTGGTCGGGGTGGACCTCCAAGTGGTGGTGGTGGTAGAGCCTCAAAGCGTCGCCCACCACCTGCTGCTCGACTAGCTCCTCTGCCTCGTCCGCCTCCTCCCTGCGGACTGCCACGGTCGACCCTCTGCCTCTGCCTCAGTGGTCCCTCAACCGTCTGCTGCTCCTCGACACAGCGAGTCGGGCAGTCACGAGCCATGTGGCCCTGCCCGCCGCACGAGTAGCACTGTCTGCCTCTCGAAAGACTGGCTCCGCGCTGTGTGCCCCGCACTACTGAGCATGTGTCCTGATGTCGTCTGCCTGAGGGTCTGGTCTGCCTGGACCCATGATTCATCCGTCGACTGCCTGCTGCAGAAGACTCTGCTACGTGCCGCCCTGCAGTGGGTCTCGGCGCTGCTGTAGACTCAGCAAGAAAACTCTCGATAAAAAGGGCCCGCTCCAGTACTCCTGTCTGAGTCAGAATGCTGAGGGAGATCAGCGATGCCCTGATATCATTTCTCAAAACCTGCTCAAAGGTCCGGGCCAGGAAGAATGGGTCCCATAACATGTCGGTCGAGTAGCGCGAGAGATCAGAAAATCTCACTGAGTACTGAGCGACCGTCATGCTGCCCTGCCGCAGCTGAAGAAGCTCCTGAAAGCGCACCGCACGGAGGGTGGCTAGGACGAACTCTGATCGGAAGAGGCTCTCAAAGTCCATCCAAAGTAGAGATGCCTCATCGTGCTCCTGGAGCATCAATATCCACAATCGGCCCACTGCTGCGTGCAGTAGGCTCGCAGCGAGGATCTCCATGAGGTCTGCTGGTTTCCTCACTAGCTTGACAACTCGTATGACTGCCTCCAGCCAGTCCTCGGCTGCCTGGGGGTCCGTCTCCCCATGAAACCTGGGTGGTCTCTGGTGCTGAAACTCATGCAGTGCGCTGAGGCGACGTGCATCGTCAGCGGCTGGTGGTGGAAATATCGGTGGCTCGGCGGGTAGTGCTACCGCCGGTGCCACTGCTGAAAAAGGGCCCTTCTCCAAGGCCTCATCGCTCGGTGGGCTATCATCATGCTCGACTCTCGGAACCCTAGCTGGTTGCTGTCGTGGGGTCATCCTGAAAAGGAAATAGGTGCGCCACGGTCAGAACAGTATACCTGGTGAGCTGATACAATGTAATCAAAAAGAAAACTTGAAGCACATACGCAATCAATGTTTTCGTGCATTAAGTTGGAAATCAGAAGTCAGGGTCCTGGTGTACGGATACGTTGGCCGCCGCACCAGCACTGGAATCCCTGGACTGATAACCACACTCAATACGCTAAACACTATTTCTTCACATAGAAATGATCAGAGTTCGGGGTAGAACCGAACTCCTCTGATACCAATTTGTCCCGACCTATCCTCGGGGCCCGTGCCGTGACTACCCCAAGCCTGCCTTCCAAAGGCGAGAGGCTGGCGACTAGCACCAAGGCGTAAATCCCAGTAAAAGGGAAGGCATTGCCTTTGTAAAGTAAACAAGCACCATAGAGTAAGCATGCGGAAAGGTAAACAATAAGTAAAAACAGAGTACAACTGAATATGCGGAAAAGTAAATGGGCCAGTATACAAACCCAAACTGAAAGTAAAGTACAACTCGAAAGGGAAAACAAAAACTGTAAGTAAGAACCGCTACACCGAGCTGTCCACTGGAAATCCCACCTGAAGGGTGGGTACAGATAGCTCCACTGCTCCTCGGGTCCCGCCGTCCGCTCCGAGCACGTCCCGCCCAGTGGTCCACCTCCAGGTACCGTCCTGCTCTGCGAGCCTCAACCACGATCAACGATGTCCGTCGTCTACAACCAACACAATGTAGTGCGGGCATAGCCCATGCAGGGGTGAGTATAAGCTACTCAGTAGGGACCCCGAGACCCCTGATGGTCTCCCAAAATCCACAAATGATAAACCACAAAGGAAAGATACAATCATGAAGTAACAACCGACACTGCTTAGATATATTCCCATACATACACCTAAGTCATCATTTCAATACGCTCCAACCTCCGAGCCCAAGTACAACTCAATACACATAGGAAAGTATATGTATTCCACACATGAAAGAAAAACGTAATCCACACAGGATAACACAACACAATCCACACAGGAAGGTAAACATGATTCACCTCACATGGGTATACATCTTCAAAGAAGATACAGATGATCACTGATCCATCTAAGTCGTCGGACCCAAAAAGGATCAATAGGTACTAACCCCCGCAAAGACCCACACAGGATCGGACCCACATAGGATCTTGAGGCGCTGGTTCCCATAGGACCACTGAGCGCTGACCCACACAGGATCGGACCCACACAGAATCGGTAGCACTAATCCACACAGGATCGCTGAGTGATGTAGTCGTCGTCGTTGAATCCACTAAGGATCTCTGCACAGTCGTTGTCGCAGTCACAGTATCAGTCGCAGCCAGCTCTAGGGTTCCCTCACACAGCAAGCTCGTTCGGAAGGGTCCGCTCCACGAGCCGAGATGCTGATACATCAACTATCACAAAGTCCAGAGTTGATGTATCCAAAAGTTCCGTATCGTCAACAGGAACTCAACGCAACAGATGGCGCGTTAATAGGACGCCCGGTCTGAGAGTTATTGACTTTTTCGTTCTAGGGGCCCGGTTGGTTTTTAAGGCAAAACCAACCCGACCGTACTCCACCTGCATCCAAACCTTGGGTGGAGTATACAAAAAGGTCTGTCTCACTATGAGGAACTAAACAATGCTGACGGCACGTCAATCAGACGTCCATAGCTCATGATATGAGTGTTTCCGCTCCGAGGGCCCGGTAGGTTTCGTGTACGAACCGACTCGGCCGGACTCAAAGTATTCCGAAACATTGAGTACAATATACCGAAACGACCAAATCGATCCATGGATCGCATCGCCACTGAAGGCGCGTCGTTTGGAGGTCCGTAGCCCGAGTTACGGGCATTTGAACCAAAACAGTTCGGTATCGGGGGTTTCGGGCCCGGGCCGACCCGCCCCGAGACCCCCCCCCCCTATTGGCCCAAACCGGGTCGACCTGCCCCGAACAGGGTCGACCCGGCCCGGCACGGCTCGGCCCGGCCGGGCTCGGCCAGGCGCCGGTCCAACTAGGGGCAACGCGTCCAGCGCGCTGCCAACTCGGCTTCGGCCGAGCTTATTGAAAAAAACGGGGGGCGCCTGCCCCCCTTGCATAACCCCCCCCCCCCTCATAATGGGGGGATGTTGATAGCTGGCCGGGGGAATTTATTTCCCCCGGTTTTCTTCTTTCCGGCCGGCCCGACCTAGCCGGCCGGCTCCTCCTCAACGGGACCAGCAGTGGCTGGTCCCTTTCTAACTCCGACACTGGCGGCCCGACTGGCCGCCGGTCACCTTGCTCCACTGCGGCCCGGAACCGGACGCGGCCCTTGTCATCCGGCGCGATGCGACGACCCCGCGCCCCTCCGTCGCGGCCCCGCTTCGGCCGCTGCGCCTTTGATTTCCTCCAACGCGGCGCGACGACGTCGCGTTCTTGAATTTCATTCCACGGCGCGGCGTGACGGCGCCGCACAATACTTTTCATGTGATTCCCGCGTGGTGCGACGACACCACGCCATCCCGTTCCATTCAAAAGAAATAATCATGAACAAAGGAGGGGGTTAGTCCGTGTTTGTGCGGTTTGGCCCCCTCTCGTTAAACGATAACATTTATTCGATTAACCACAAAGTTCGACATGCTAGAATCAAGAACGGAATAATTAAATAAATAAAAAATAATCCCCTACCTCAGTTTCAAGAGCGGAGTACGTCAACAAGCCGCGGAAGACAAGCGTCGTGGAGTTCGGGCATCGCGGTAATCGTACGTCGATTCCGTTGACGTCGAGGTGCGTCCGAAGAGGTAACATCGCTGGAGAAGCTTCGTAAGCTGACGGAGAAAGCCTGAGGAGGAAGCGGCGTCTCCTTTCGTTGACACGGGAAGAAGATCGAAAGAAGCGGCGTCGTTGATCTTTGAAAACACACCGGCTGCAAGGAAGATAAGAGATGACACGTCTTTCTCTTCTATGGTGACGGCGTTCTTCGTCGGAGCCTAAGTGTTCTTCGCATTCTTCGTTAAGGTTGAAGAAGACGAATAATGCTTCCCAATCCTCTCAATGTGGCAAAAGATACTAACCAAAATAAAATAAGTCTAAGCCTTATTTTATTTACACATTCTAAACTCTTTGAATTTTAAAAGTTTGAAATTCAATAACTCATCTTAATTAATAACACAAGTTGTCAAAATTAATTAGAGTGGAATTATTGGGGAGTTTAAGGGAATTTGAAGAGTTAGGGCTCGTGTGGGCCCCACCACACTTAATCCTCTCAAGGGAGGTTATGTGGATGTGGGTCCCACCTCTAACTCCCTTTGGGAGAAAATAACCAACAATGTTAAAAATAAATTGTGTTCCACAATTTATTTAACTTCTTCTAATTTCCCCCAAAACTAACTTTTTCTTCCCGCATAAAACGCAACCTCGGAAAAGGTCTCCTTAAGCGAATATCGGTGCTGCGAGTTCATCGGTGCTCTCAGAATTCGATTTTGGGCACCGGTTCAAAAGTTATAAATTCCCGCTCGTTCGTTCACTGAACGTACCCGAGCCAAACTTCGGAAAATGATTCCGAGAAAACCGGGCCTCGGAATTAGGTGCCGTCAGAAACCGCGCTCTTGTAAAATTCTAAAAAAAATTAAGAAAAAATTTCCCTTGATTTTTACGGGTCTTTACAGCCGGATGCCGGCCGCTGCTCTCTGCTCCACCATGGCCAAAGGTCGTGGCCTTGGTCCGTCCGGCCCAATGCGACGGCGCCACATCCCTCCTCCACGGCCCCGCTCTGGCCGCGGTCTCTTCCAGGTTCTCTGGCGCGGCGCGACGGTGCCACAGCTTATTCGACATCAACGTCGTGCCACGACGGCACCGCACTTCTTCGTCCAATCATTATTATTTTCCGCGCGGTGCACCGGCACCGCGCTGCATTTTTCGTGCCGCAAACAAATCAACAATCAAGGGGGAAGGAGGGTCGGCCGTGTTCGTGTGGTCCAACCACCTCCCGTTATTACGATATTAGGTGGCTCAAAAAGGACGATAAACAGTGAAGAATGTATTCAGGAACAAAAAGAAATAATCCCCTACCTTGAAGAAAAAGTTGAACGAAGGTTCTTCACAGAATTGCACGTCACGGATGGAGTCGTGGAAATAGGATCGTCGTGTCACAGTGAAAAGATTTGTCGGCATCGCATCGTCGATCTCCGAGGATCCGGTGTTCTTGTCGACTTTCGTCGGAGGTCGGCGTTCTTCGCGTTCTTCGCATTCTTCGTTGAGGAAGGAGTGCTTCTAGTGTTTGAGTGATTTCTCCCCAGTCCTCTCGCACAACGAACCCCATTAATAAAATAATACTTGTCTTATTTTATTAACACACAAGCCAAACATTTTGAAATTAAAAATTTGAATCAATCAATTAATTGAATTAATTGAGAAGTTTAAACCGCCCAAATTAATGAGGCAATTAAACATTAAGTTAAACGTAAGAGTTGACTCTAAATTAAATGGGGGTGCGGGTGCATTACCTAATTTAAGGTGGGGGGTTTCGAGGAAGATTAAAAGGTGGGGCCCGTGTGGGCCCCTCCCCACAAATATCCTACCTAGTGGAGTAGGATATAGTGGATTCTACTTCAACCACTTAGCTTAGGTTAATCAACTTTAAATGAAATAAAATTGGTTGCACCATTTTATTTTATTCATTTACATAACCCAAAAATTAAAAAAAAACACCCGAGCAAACAAAACTCCAGAAAAGGTGTTCCTAAGAAATTACCGGCGCTACGATTCCATCGGTGTCCTCGGATTTTGTTTCTGAGCACCCGTTCAAAAGTTAGGAAAATCCGCTCGTTCGTTCACTGAACGTACCCGAGATAAACTTCAGAAAATTATTCCGGGCACACCGGGCCTCGGAATCAGGGGCCGTCAGAAACTGCGTTCTTGTAAAATTCCAATCAAATTAAGAAAAAAAAATTTCCTTGAAATTTCTAGGTAATTATAGATCATACAGGTTATAATTATATATTCACTAAAAAAGAGTTTAATATGAACTATAGAGGATGGTTGGATATGATTAAAGTTTATGATTGTTCACCACATCACCACAAAATTAAATAGAAAAAGTTGGAAGTCTCTTTGATTCAGAAAGATAATGCAATCTTGTTTATGAAGAATATCATAAAAGATATTATATTTATATATTTTCAATGTATGGATCATGAAAAAATAAAGGGGATAAATATTTTCTTTAATACATAGCTGGTCAATTATATATAAATTTTTTGAATAAATAAGAATTTAATGAATATTTAGAGTTTTAATATAAGGTTAGTAATTTCATTATGTTTAAATAAATGTAATTTCTTCGATATCTTTCATTATAAACAAAATAAATTCTAAATGAACCGTAATGTTGAGAACCAATATAACATAGCTGTTAAAATATAGGAGTGAATTGGAATAACCTAGTTTTTAAACCTATGTATAAAATTTTTACATAATTAAATTTTATTTGATAAATTAAAAATAATTATTTAGTAAATTTTTTAAATGCCTCAGAAATATAGTTTCTCTTAAAAATGAATTTTAATTTTTTTCTGAAAAAATAATATAATTAATATCATCCAAATTTTGAATAATTATATCAAAAAATTATGTTTTTTAAATAAACATTTGAATGCTTGTCTACATTAATATTTTTAATTTTTCTGAAAAGATTAATTTTTCTATGAATATTAAAAAATTAAATTTATATTTAAATCTACCTTTTTAATTTGAATCATTTAAGAAGTGATATTTTATATTTAAATGCATTAAAAATATATAATTAGTACATTTATATTATTTATAATCCAATTAGGTCTTTAAAATTATTTTAATATGGATTTTTGATTTATAAATATTAATAAACATATAAACATTTTCATTAGGAAAACAAATTTTCAACATGTTTTATGGGTTAAATTTTAAATTTTATTATTCCTCTTATGTGAATTGAATCTTTTAAAAAATATTTCATATTTGAAATAAATGTAATAAATATAATATATAAGTCCAAATTAATTTTGTTTCATCAGGAATAGTATAAATATTTTAATCAAATTACATTAGTTAAGGTTAAAAAATTTACTATTAGTTACACTAAGAGAAAAAAAGTATTTAATAACATTAAAATTTCCTAAATTATATTTTATGTCTATATATATATCTAATTATATCACACCGTTAAATATCTAGACAGTTGTAAAGAATTTTATTGATAATGATATATAATATTTTAATCATAATAAATTCCTAGTGAGTCTATCTAATTATAAATGGGTACCCTCCATTATCTTCATTAGACTACATTAAGCCTTATATATCAAAAATAACACACCAAATTATCTTTTAATCCCTGAATATCTAGTAATTATTTTATCTATAATTCTTAACAGACCATTCTATTGGTCTTTAAGAATGGATCTTAAGGAGTCTTGCCAAAGAATCTGAAATCATTATACCTAACCATTTTCATTTTATTAATTCTTGAACCTGCTATAAATAAACTGTAGTAATAAAAAAATTAAATCTTAGAAATTATAATACTTTATTATGATTACAGAACAACCAACATACACGATTTATTACATCAAATGGGACGTGAAAGTGTCTCTCTTGCGTACGTGTGGACAATGACCTCCATGAAGTGAGGTATATAATTTATCATTTTTACTTACTTGGATAGTATTAATTAATGATTAAATTAATATCTATGATATAAGAATTATTTTCAAAAGGTTAATTATTATTATTTATTATTTCTTTTCATCTTTTGGAAAGTAAAAACAATTTTTATGCATACGTAAGATCCCTTTTCTCCACAAGAAGTGTAATTCAATTTTTATCCCTAAAATGTATGGATTATTATAAATATAAATATAATTAATATGTATTATATTTATATCATGATTAAAATTATTTATAATATGTAATCATGATCAAGGTCTAAGGACTATAACTATCACATCAAAATTATCACGAAAAATTAAACCTTTAACACACTGAAATGATGATTTTAATAAATAACTATTAGTAAATGGCTATTGAAATTTTTTAATTGGACCATATATGATATTTTTTATATGTAAATAACACTATTATATATGTTTAAAATTTTAATTTTTTTATAATTCATGTTATAGAGCATTATAAATAATTCCAATTTTATATATGGTATTTTTCTCAACAAACTATTTTTTTGTAAAACACATACAATTTTCACAACTTGTTTCTTCAATGTGGGGTATATACAAAAAATTAATATCACATATGAATCATCTCATGAAAATTATGGTGATTCAGATATCCATATACAGTTATATTTTTCATGAGGTTTGGATTTGAATGCTACCAAATTGATAAGGGATTTGTGTTATAATATCATTATTGATCGGGATTTATTAAGAATTAGATTATGATGATTAAATTTTAAAAAATACCTCACAATAATACGATGAATTATATTATATTATTGATATTTCAAGAGAATAATATTTTTTCATTTCATTTTTATCTCTTTATGAACTGATGAGTTAGAAAAAATATTTTTAAAATAAAGCCTTCAGTATTTCTATCTTCGGTAGAAAATAATTTTCTTTGTTTTTAATGGTTTTATGATTGGTTTTGGTAAACTAAAATAAATTTTAATTTCTTTATTATCCATTTATTACATTTTACAATTTTTTTAAAATAATCTTCATTTACTTTTTTAGAATGAGTTACTTTTTACTTTTAACTGAAAATTTGAAAGCATTCACAGTTTTAATATACACATGATAAATGGAATTTCCCCAAATCAGGATTGCTCTATGATATGAAGATCCTTTATATCTTTTTTGGTTATTTTTAAATAAAATAATTTCTTTAATATGTTTTTAAATATTTGGGTTTAAAATAAGTTATTTCTAAATGAATTTTTATTTTCAATATGAAATAGTCTATGTGATTTTGAAGCATATTTTCATTTATATCAAAATCATTTGATGTTAAATAGGATTTATTTTGAATATAAACCAATGATACCATAATTATATTTCTATTATATGTTTCTATTATGAGGATCATATTGTTATGAAACCCATTTATCTTTGACATTATATGATATGAATAATTATATAGATGTTTATGAAACACATTTATTTTCCACATGATATTAAATATGATAATTTTTTTAAGATCTTGCAGAGAACATATGAATGTATTGTGATTATGTGATGGTTGTGACTAGAATTATATAACACTTAAATTAACTTGGTATATATAGATATCTAATACCATAATATAGACTTGAATGGGGAGGGATCCTAGTTTACTAAGGGACTCTATCAACTATGATAGTCTTTGGAGTGAACATTCAATAAGGATATTATGGAATGTATTGTAAGACAAATACATCATAATAGACTTCTTAGTGGTACTTGATTATGGAAATTATTTAAAGGAATATATATATTCTATAAACTTATGAATTATTCCAATGATATTCTCTCATAGTTCATGTTCATTTTTTTCTTTATGATTAATTTTTTATGAACTATCAAACATTAATCCATGATTCATGAATATGATCTATTATTTGTAGGGAATTATTTTTAAATTTTACTCTCATATTTTCATAACTTTATTATAATGTTTTGATTTAGTAATCATTGATATTTCCATTTTTCACACTTAGTGATCATATAATCTCATCCTTATGTTTCAGTTCTATAGGTTTTGAAGAATGTTTGTATCTATGATAGGTCTAAGAAAGATTATACTTATAAACAATTTAGTAGGACTTGATGTACATATCATATAGACATGTTTTTTTGTGTGTCAATGTGTCTAAAGATTCTATACCAATATGATTCTCAAATGGATCTTAATTTTACATATTTAATATTAATATAATAATATGTTTTATTTATTTATGGAAAATACAGGTTTCTATAAAGATGAAATTGATTAAAATAATCCTTCTAAATAAATGTTTTAATGATAGAACTCATAAAAAGATTTGGAACTGGATTGTTCTATATAGAGAGTTTATTCACATTATATATTAATATATATAAGATTGTAAATAGTTAAACATAAACCCTATTTGGATAAATATTTTTAAAAATGAAAGGTTAAATTTAATTGTAAACATTAAAAATATTTTAGAAAATATTTCTTACATTGACCTAATAGAAAATGATTAAATCCCCTTATAAAAGTCTCTTCTTGAAAAGGTATAGTTGAATATCCATAAAATAAATTTTTTTTAAAAAAAATCAATAATATTCCTTAAAATTGAATAATTCTAATCTTATATAAATTTTTAGTGGAACAAAAATCACATGAATGTGAAAGAAAAAACCATTTTAAATATCATGAAAAATCAATTTTTTCGAATCACGTATTTTTAAAGGGGAAAAACCTTTATTTTTTTCAAAATATATTTTACACATATAGCTACAGAGATTATAAAAAAAATATTCTTTTGGATGGGAGAAACAAGTCTATGAAGAGATAAGGTCAAAATGAAACAATATATCTCAAGAAATGGAGACTTGAGTTATCAATATTCCTTAAGACTAGCATACTCCTTGAAGTAAGGAATATTTTTTAAAAATTGTTATATGGTAAAAATTTATTTTAATATAAATAAATAGTATAACAAATAATATAAAAAAACGGTTGAATGTAGCTATTTATTAATTCTATTATGATTATGGTAACTAAATGATTTAATATTGGTTTACAAAAACATTACAATTGGTGTAACAATTGGGTAACGGTTGTAAAATGAAATGGAAATTTATTGGATTATTATTAACCATGAAAAAATATTATAAATATGTTTCCATGTTATTTTAATATAACATTAAACTTCAAACACAATGTATAACATTAACATAACCCATGGAATTAATTATTGAGATAAAAACCCTTGTGACTTGAGTAACATTTTAATCAAATCCCAGAGAAATTGATGGAAAGTAGTTGATTAGAAGATTAGATGACAAAAATATATTTCTATATATTATATCTCAAATTTATAGTTTATAAACCACAAAATATAACATAGGTTAATAATACCAAAAAATTATTAAAAAGACGAATTTGTGATGAAAACTTTTACCCATGACCTAATTCATTCTTCACTTGTACAAAATATCCTAAATAAATAAATTAAATTAATTAAATAACAAAACATAGTACCTTATTCATTATTATAAACATTTATACTACGTGTTAATAATATTTATATACATTTATATATAAAATTTTATATTAGTTTTAACATATTTTCAACGATATGTGTATATAATTTTTACCACTTTCAACTTGTTTTATAAAAGTGATGTTTTATCTATTTTTTTATAATTCCAATAATTAATTAATCACAAATTTAATGAGAATATAAATTAATTTATATTTTATAAATCCATTACTTAATTCTTTGATATATTTAGTTACAAATCCCGAAGCTAAAATTAGGGATGATAATTGTTCAATGATTCCTAATGAATGAAATGTTTTCTATAAAAATGAGTTAAATGTATATATAACCATACCATTAATATAATAAAAACATTCTTTAATTTTTTTCACTTTATATGGATAAATAATTTATCATATTCATACATTAAATAAATTTATAGTTATTTTAATGTTGGTTTTTAAACCAACCAAAACATGAAAAATCAGAATTAATGGATGATTATGAGAATGTTTAGTTTCAATATAATTATATTATATTAATAATGATGTTATATAGTTATATTAGGGTTATATATCAAAATATTAAAAGATTATAAAGATAACATAATTTATATAATTTCATTACATAGTGTTAAGATACCATTACCCTCTTTGTTTGATCTGTTTAAATGATTGAATTGACGATAATTGTTTACTGATAATTTCATTAATATGTCATAAATTTTATATAAAAAAATAATGATATATTAAAAAAATGTATATTTTAATCTCATCCTAATTATGATCCATTTATGGATGTGAGGAAAATGACAATGAATATATATCATTGCATTGAGGCGGTAGGCTAGACGTACAAATGGATAAAATAATATTTTTTCAATAAAGTAAGAGAAAAGTGTAATATGGATTATTGATTCAAAATAATATATATATATATATAATATTTATTTATTAAATTTCAATTTTATACCACCCTTTGGTTGTGGTGAATGAAAAAGAAACAAATTGCATCATGGATGTTGTAACACCCCGAGATTTTATGAAACATATTCTTTTTATTTCATTAATGTCTTGTGTTGTATTCTACACCAAGATTACCTTGCGCTATACGCAAAACCGTATTAGCTTGCAGTATATGCAACACTATTCTTGGATCGTGTTACACACAATTTTGATAATAGTTATTCTACACAACATTGAGTATATATATATATATTCAATGTATAAATGAAATGTGGTTGGATTCTGTTATACGAAACAATGAAGGATTCTTTCACACCACACAACCCTGACTTGTCTTGCATTACACGCAATCACGACCTTCCTCGATAGCGTGTGTTGTACGCAATACCGGGTTTTACTAAACAACAATATATTATTATAATATTGTTATGAACTAGCCGTTATGAATAGTGTTAACTAAATTTTGAATTTTATAACATTATTATTCATCTTACACATTTCTAGAACATTGTATAAGAACAAAATAATTTTTTCGGGTAAAATAAGTATTTTTCAAAAAATGCAGTTTTGCCGCCTTTTGATGGCGCACCTACTTTGAATCTAGTTTTTGAAATTTTTATAAGTTCAATTTGACAAAATAAAATTCTTCTTTTGAATCAGGATATAAATATTTACATTAGATAAAGTTTTGATATTTTTCCGATAACTTTCATATTTTAATGAATAGTAAAAACACGTTATATTTTAATTAAAAACAACTTTTTTCATCGTAATATCTTCTGTGGTTTAATTATAATATTGAATGGTTTTAAAATATAAATAAAATATATTTTTACCATTTAATATAATGTATTTCATTATCATTGATTTTACCTTGAATTCGTAGGTTAAATCAATTCAATCTTTTGCAATGTTTTAAAGAAAAAACTGTTTTCTTTCGACAACGGGATTAAATTTAATTTAATTTCTGCATCTTTTGTGTATTGAATTTGGAAAAATGGATTCCATATTTTCAATCAGTTGGTAAAAATTATGTTAATAAGCTACTTTTTATTTTTGGGCATTGTGAATAGTAACTACGGTAAATTTTATTTACTATAGTTAAAGGTATATCGGGTAATCAAGGGTAAATATAAGATTATAAAATTACCCTAACACTTGGAAAAATCCTATTTGATGACTAAAAGTCGACCCATATCACCTAAGGGTCGGATTAGATTCATTTAATGGACATTTTTCCATGAAAATAATTTAAATATTATTAAAACAAAAGAATGTGACAACATGTCACTTTCTTAAATCTTATAAGTATAATAATTTCAATTTAGTGATAAACTTCATGAAACATCGAACATGAATAGTCTACAGAAATCTAATACAATTATCTACATCATAGAAATTTATTTAGAATTTTTAGGGATTAAATAATTATCATTTATTATGACACAAAGATGATGTAGTAATTGTCTTATTAATAAAATATTGACATAATTGATGTTATAAATGCCCAAATAAATGTAATTTGAGACTTTTTATGACTTACATTAATTTTCTAGGTTTATATGACATGTTATTGTTGATATAAGTAACTTGGATTGAACTTATCATTCTGTTATAAATTTCATAAAAATCATGTACCAAATACTGTCAAAATTGACATAAATTAGTTTTTAAAACAAATATTATATTATTAATTGTTATTTAATTCATAAAAATCTAATGTTCAGAAAAATGACTTAGAAAAGGATAGATATATTAATAATAAACAACCTGGTGTTCGTTTGTCTTGTTATGGTATGTTTATTAACCATATAGTGTAAGAAAACAAAAAGACACGGTAAAAGTTAAATTAGTT
The DNA here is from genome assembly GCA_963277665.1 of Viscum album. Lineage (NCBI taxonomy): Eukaryota > Viridiplantae > Streptophyta > Magnoliopsida > Santalales > Viscaceae > Viscum > Viscum album. The sequence continues at coordinate 1,607,479,727 of OY728127.1, read as the reverse complement.
AACTTAGAGTTAAATATAATTGATAAGGTTAACATAATAATCTAAACTTGTATAAATCCTATTGGAAGAGAGAATTTAGACCCATACCCACTTTATCTTTCAAATAAGACCCTTTGGAACCATTATAAACCTAATTTTACCTTAATATAAAATAATATTTTGAGATTTTCCTAAGGTGCCCCTCTCCTCCCTTATAAAAGGGAACATCCTCCCTCTCCTCCTCACACCAATTTGAGCATTCATGCTCGGAAACCCCCTGCCAAAATCTCTTCTCCACTTCCCTAGTATCACCCTAGATGTCCTGGTCTTCTTCAAATACCATCCTTAGTTATTTAAGTTGAGGTTAAGTGAAGGCGCGTCAAAAAGAGGAGGTTCGGATACGTACAAAGCATATCGGACATAAGGTAAGGGAAATATCACAATCTCATTTTTATCCGAGATTGTTTATACTTTCGTATTTAATGGGGTTTATTTTATCATCCACATCCATGTTTCCTCAATATGTGATATTAATATACTTCTACAATAGTTAATATCCAATTTTACCCTTCGGTGAGTTTTTAGTAAAAGATATGAAAGGAATATTTTTTTGTTTTTCGTATGAGGTACTTTTTGACTTTTCTGAAAAAAGTACGAGAAGAATGTTTTTTAACATATACGGCATGAATGGATTTTTAAAACATTATTTCCAAGAAGCATCCTTTACAAGTTTTTAAGTTTATTTTTAATCAACTTCTTTTAGTTTAAAATTGTATGACATGTTAAGAAAGGAAAAATGTTTTTGAAGTAGAAAGGATATTTTCCTCAAGAATGGAGTTCATGTTTTTTATCAAAATTATTTTTCATCTAAGATAATATAGGGTTCTGTTTCTATCCCTATTATTACAATGATTTGATTATGTTGTGATGGAATTATTTTTATGAATTCCTTTATCTTATATGAATTGTTTTATGATGCCATATTGTTTAAGAATCCCATTTTTATTGCATGGGTTATATAATGATGTATGATTTATGATTTTGTGGCACACATATTAATGGTATCATTATGAGATGGGTGGGACCTATATCTCCCTCCAATGCATTAGGTACAGATTTTATATCTCATGAGATAGACATGGCTGGAACGGTAGGTTATACCGGTTCAGTGAAACAGGACTGAAACGAGGGTGACTCGGATCAGAAATGGACTTTGTCCACTAAGATAGTCTTGACAATGAGTCTTGACTAATAAGAAATTATTCTCTATGATTATGTGTGTATGCCACAAAGTTTCATGTTTTATGTTATGATTATTGGGATTACATTTCACTACTATGATTTATCCCATGTTATGAAATCATGATCTTTTTTGCAGTTTATGATTTCCAAAAGATATGTTCTTATGAATATGATGGGATTGATATTTCTTTTTTTTACCCTTACTGAGCATTTGAGCTCACCGTTTTATGTTTTCTTCTCCCCAGGATATAAAGAAAGGTTTTAGGTAAGAAAAAAAAGGGAAGATCTTTATTGGGAGATGTTGAAGATCTTTCACCACGATTAGAAGATTTTATTCCGTGTTTCCAAAGACACTAAACTATTACGGTCCTTGTGTGTTTGTTTTTATTATGCATTAAGTATTCCGAAAAATTAATGTAATATTCATGTACGTCAAGCTTCGGGTCTATATTGTTGGTATCAGAGGAAAGGTTTAGTCAACCTTTGGAAACTAGGATGCGAAACCATTAGTGAGATCCCTATATATATTTATAAGGTATGTCTATGGATGTCCCTAAGGATAAGTATATGTATAGGATATAGTCCTAGAACTATTGTAACGATATTATATTAAACCAAAGATGTTAGATATTGAAGTTACTCTCCATTAATTATGATTTTTTCCTCTCACACTATTCTTTTTGGGTTTTAGAAAATTGCTAGAATCAAGATGATTCACGATAATGGAGGATATGATGGACAATGGAATGATATTCTTCATGAGAAACCAATTCAAATGGGATTTGGAAGTCCAAACATCATTATTATGCCGAATCAGAAATCTCATAATATGATCAATAAAGTAAAATTTGTTAAGTTTCCTGACTCGGCTAATAAGAGAAAGATAGAGTTTCATGATGATCATAGAGGAAAGAAAGTTCAATTTCCCCTATGTATATCATGTGGGAAGAGGCATCATTGAGAATGTTTCAAAGGAAATGGAAGATGCTTTGGGTGTGGAAAAGAAGGACACAAATTCAGTAAGTGAAAAGGAAAAGGTTCAGTTAACACCAGGGATGAGGATAATGGTATTTCTATGACATCAACAATGGTTAAATGTTTTAAATGTGGAATTTACGGGCATTATGCAAACCAATTCCCTAAGGGAAAGTCTCATGAAGAGAATCAATATGGTCGTATGGGTAGTATTTATGTGGATGATGATGAAGAGACTACAAATGATATGTGAGATGAAATAATTGTTGAAGCTCGGTCAATGGTTTACGAATGTAGTGGAATGATTACATGTTTATCTTGTGTAATGTTGTATAAGTAATCTCATGGTACTATGGAATAAAGAGACAGCTAAGGATGGTTACACTATTGTCTTTCCTTGAGTTTTGAAAGTGTATGATTAATGTTACCAGTATCCATGAATGGTTATTCAGATATTTTTAGATGATATGCGCATAATGAAGGGATAAGGAGAAAATTAAATGTTTGATATTATTCATGAGCTCATGACTGATTTAAGGTTTGAGTATATATAATTTTTGGATTTTGGTATGTGGAAAGAGTTAACTTTTGACAGCATTCATGTTTTCGCTAAGGTTTAATGGGTATTCATTTTTTTAAGAGAATACATCATTAAGGTATTCACATGATTGGAATGTGACCAACAAGATATATGGGGGATAAATGATGGTATTCACATGCTTGGTTGATTACATTTCAAGTTATCGTTTTCTTTATACTATGATCTTGGACCAAAGTAGTTTAGATAAGCCTAATGATTGGAATGGATTATGTTGGACAATATTAGTATTGTTTAAGGATAAAACTTTTTTGATATTGTTGATGGGATGTTATAGTAATATAGCTTTAGAAAAAGGACAGCCTGCATGACAGGCGACAACCCATCGCGTCGGACAAGGCTGTGGGAATCGAACCCACAACTGAAGTGCGACTGGCCTTTATCGCCTACCACTAGCCTACAGGAAGTCCCTTCTTAGTAGAAACTAGTTTTATTATATTAAGCAGTATGATATATGAAGTATAAGTCCATTTAGGAACCATATATGATTAATCTCACTATAGATGGACTTATGTATTTTTTGATAACTTTTCTAAACTTTTGTTTGAGACAGATGGAATGGCCCTTCATTCTATCACATGATTTGCTAACACATCACGAATGACAAATTCAACTTCATTTCTTTAAGAAATGAAGAGGAAATTGTCCAAATAATGACAAACGGTGAGACTATACCAAAATCACGAAAGTATTTCTTCTAATTCCAATTTCATCAACTTTAGGGAAATGATCTTGAAAACCAAAACTGTTGTCCTATTGCTCTTATATCTGATGAATCATATGGTACCTTAGATCGTCACAAACTTATGGCTTTGTGATTGTTGGATTTTCCATAGAAATGTTCTCTACCACTCTCTATCAGAACATGATGGTTAGATTTCCCTTCCATATCCATATTTTTTCCGATGTGGAAACCCAGTGATTAGTTTATTTGGGTAATAGTTACATTTCATACTTTAGTTTTTAAAGCAATGTTTTGGTATTCCTTTTTACGATGTGGGTTTCTATTAAAAAAACTTTCGAGTAGTAAACCATTTATAACCCCGACGAATTTCGAGGGAGAAATTCTTTTTAAGGGGGGTAGAATGTAACACCCCAAGATTTTATGAAAAATATTCTTTTAATTTCATTAATATCTTCTGTTTTATTCTACACCAAGATTACCTTGTGCTATACGCAACATCGTATTAGCTTGCAGTATACGCAACACTATTCTTGGATCGTGTTACACACAATTTTGATAATAGTTATTCTACACAACATTGAGTATATATATATATATATATATATATTCAATGTATAAATGAAATATGGTTGGATTCTGTTATAAAAAACAACTAAGGATTCTTTCACAACACGCAACCCTGACTTGGATTGCATTACATGCAATCGCGACCTTCCTCGATAGTGTGTGTTGTACGCAATACCGGGTTTTACTAAACAACGATATATTATTATAATATTGTTATGAACTAGCCGTTATGAATAGTGTTAACTAAATTGTGAATTTTATAACATTATTATTCATCTTACACATTTATAGAACATGGTATAAGAACAAAATAAATTTTTCGGGTAAAATAAGTATTTTTTAAAAAAATGCAGTTTTACCGCCTTTTGATGGCGCAGCCACTTTAAATCTAGTTTTTGAAATGTTTATAAGTTCAATATGACAAAATAAAATTCTTCCTTTTAATCAGGATATAAAAATTTACATTAGATAAATTTTGATATTTTTTCCGATAACTTTCATATTTTAATGAATAGTAAAAACACTCTACATTTTAATTAAAAACCACTTTTTTCATCATAATATCTTATGTGGTTAAATTATCATATTGAATGGTTTTAAAGTATAATTAGAATATATTTTTACCATTTAATATAATGTATGTCATTAGCATTGATTTTACCTTGAATTCGTAAGTTAAATCAATTCAATCTTTTGCAATGTTTTAAAGAAAAACCCGTTTTCTTTCGACAACGGGATTAATTTTAATTTAATTTCTGCATCTTTTGTGTATTGAATTTGGAAAAATGGATTCCATATTTGGAATTAGTGGGTCCAAATTATGTTAATAAGCAACTTTTTATTTTTGGGCATTGTGAATAGTAACTACCGTAAATTTTATTTACTATAATTAAAGGTAAATCGAGTAATTAAGGGTAAATATAAGATCATAAAATTACCATAACACTTGGAAAAATCCTATTGGATGACTACAGTCGACCCATATCACCTAAGGGTCGGATTAGATTCATTTAATGAACTTTTTTCCATGAAAATAATTTAATTATTATTAAAACCAAAGAATGTGACAACATGTCACTTTCTTAAATCTTATAAGTATAATAATTTTAATTTAGTGATAAACTTCATGAAACTTCGAACATGAATAGTCTCCAGACATATAATACAATTATCTACATCATAGGAATTTATTTAGTATTTTTAGGGATTAAATAATTATCATTTATTATGACACAAAGATGATGCAGTAATTGTCTTATTAATGAAATGTTGACATAATAGATGTTATAAATGCCCAAATAAATGTTATTTGAGACTTTTTATGACTTACATTAATTTTATAGGTTAATATGACATGTTATTGTTGATATAAGTAACTTGGTTTGAACTTTTCATTCTGTTATGAATTTCATAAAAATCATGTACCAAATAGTGTCAAAATTGACATAAATTAGTTTTTAAAACAAATATTATATTATTAATTGTTATTTAATTCTTAAAAATATATGGTTCGGCCAAATGACTTAGAAAAGGATAGATATATTAATAATAAACAACTTGGTGTTATCATGGCTTGTTATGGTATGTTTATTAACCATATAGTGTAAGATAACAAAAAGACACGGTAAAAGTTAAATTATTTAACTTAGAGTTAAATCTAATTGATAAGGTTAAAATAATAACCTAAACTTGTCTAAATCCTATTGGATGAGAGTATTTCGACCCATACCCACTTTAACTTCGAAATAATACCCTTTGTAACCATTATAAACCGAATTTTACTTTAATATAAAATAATAATTTGAGAATTTCCTAAGGTGCCCTTCTCCTCCCTTATAAAAGGGCACCTCCTCCCTCTCCTCCTCACACCAATTTGAGAATTCATGCTCGGCCAACCCCTGCCAATATCTCTTCTCCACTTCCCTAGTATCATCCTAGAGGTCCTGGTCTTCTTCAATGACCATCCATAGTTCTTTAAGTTGAGTTTAAGTGAAGGAACATCAAAAAAAGGAGGTTCGGATACATACAAAGCATATCGGACATAAGGTAAGGGAAATATCACAATCTCATTTTTATCCGAGATTGTTTATACTTTAGTATTTATTGGGGTGTATTTTATCATCCACATCCATTTTTCCTCAATATGTGATATTAATATACTTCTACAATAGTTAATATCCAATTTTACCCTTCGGTGAGTTTTTAGTAAAAGATATGAAAGGAATCTTTTGTCATTTTTCGTACGAGGTATTTTTTGACTTTTCCGACAAAAGTACGAGAAGAATGTTTTTTAACTTATATGGAATGAATGTATTTTTAAACCATTATTTCCAAGAAGCTTTCTTTACAAGTTTTCAAGTTTATTTTTAATCAACTTCTTTTAGTTTAAAATTGTATGACATGTTAAGAAAGGAAAAATGTTTTTAAAGTAGAAAGTATATTTTCCTCAAGAATGGAGTTCAAGTGTTTTATCAAAATTATTTTCCATCTAAGATAATATATGGTTCTGTTTCTATCCCTTTTATTACAATTATTTGATTATGTTGTGATGGAATTATTTTTATGAATTACTTTATCTTATATGAATTGTTTTATGATGTAATGTTGTTTAAGAATCCCATTTTTATTACATGGGTTATGTAATGATGTATGATTTATGATTTTGTGGCACACATAAGAATGGTATCATTATGATGTGGGTGGGACCTATATCTCCCTCCAATTCATTGGGTAAATATTTTATATCTCATGAGATAGACATGGCTGGAATGGTAGGTTATACCAGTTCAGTGAAACAGGACTGAAACGAGGGTGACTCGGTTCAGAAATGGAATTTGTCCACTAAGATAGTCTTGGAAATGAGTCTTGACTAATAAGAAATGATTCTCTATGATTATGTGTGTATGCCACAAAGTTTCATGTTTTATGTTATGATTATTGGTATTACATTTCACTACTATGATTTATCCCATGTTATGAAATCATGATCTCTTTTGCAGGTTATGATTTCCAAAAGATATGTTCTTATGAATATGATGGGATTGATATTTTTTTTGATTACCCTTACTGAGCATTTGATCTCACCCTTTTATGTTTTCTTTTCCCCGGTATATAAAGAACGGTTTTAGATAAGAAAAAAAGGGGAAGATATTTATTGGGAGATGTTGAAGATCTTTCACCATGATTAGAAGATTTTTTCCGAGTTTCCAAATACATTAAACTATTACTGTCCTTGTGTGTTTTTTTTTCTTATGTTCTAAGCATTCAGAAAAAGTAATGTAATATTCATGTACGTCAATCTTCGAGTCTCTACAGATGTGGTAGTTTACACAATTCAATAAGTACAATTTATTATACTTCATAAACAAAATTTGGCGATTAATAATTTTTCAAATAGAATAATAGAATATAGTATTTCAATAATACTGATGTAATTTCGTATTTATTTTTAAATTAAAATTCTAAATTGAAAATATAAAATTAATATGATTTGTTGATATTATTACTCATGTTTAAAAATTTGAGACTTCCATATAAGAACCCATAGAAATAGATTGAATATTATTTTTTCTTATCAATTGAACATTAAGAGAGTGAAATATTAATATAATTAAATGAAATTGGTTAGGTTTAAAGAGAAATCATATTTCATAGGAGTTCCTTGGAGGGATGGTGAAATTTCACTTTGGTAAGTGGTGAGAACGGTATTTTTGTAAGTGTTTTAAATTAATATAAATTTATCACATGTTAACCATGTCATGTTTCTCTAAATTTAGGAAATAATATATTGTATTAGAGGCAATTCTAAGAAAAACAGCATGCACTAAATTATATATATGTTCTTATCTTTTATCAAGATATTTTTCATTATAATTAGTTATTTTACTAATTTATATTATATTGTGGTAACTAGATTTTACCTATGGTTATATATTAATGATGACTAAAAATAAATTTATTCTTTTTATATAATTTACATAAATGGTTTCGAAATTTGAAATCCATTTCATTTTATTCAATCTTAAATAGAGGTAAAACATAATTTCAAAATACAAAATGTATTGAAGAAGTATTTTAAAAAAATATAACATAAGTTATAAAAATCCATATATGGGTTTTTTTATCAATATAATAAAATATAAAATTACAAATACATATATAAATTACATATGTGATCTTATTAAAATTCTTCATGAGTTTACAATTCATACTTATTAACTAAAATGTTCATAAAATTAATTCCATTTGTAAACACAATATTGATCACTATTCTCCTAAAGAAATTTCTTTTGAAAAATACAATAAAATAAACTAATTTATAATTGATAATTGATGTTCCTTTTTTCAAAAATATTTTTAAACATTAATAATTCAAAACACAGATAATATCTCACAATATAATGTAATGAAATTCATATTGAAAAAATGTTAACTATTTCTTAGTATTTTTTATCTACCAATTAAAAATTAATTATTTTTAACCAATTATTCATATCAAATTTATTTTCTAATCATTAATCTTATATATATTTAAATATAATTTCTTATTACATAAAAATTAAATTTTAGGAAAAATGATTTTCTAAATAAATAAATGATCATATTAGTAGTTTTAGGTGGGATAATTGAGTTTCCTTCATTAAAAAAGTTGTTTTTATTTTTTAAAATATATTATTAAATTGTAATAATATTTAAATTTCCTTATAAATAAAGAGTTAGGGTTTAATGTTTATACATATAAATTTATATTTATCAAAATATATGAGGGATTCATTTATGAATGGGTTTTATTATAGAGATGGATATTAAAAGAATTTTTATTATTTAAAGGTCTTGATATATTAAAATATATAAGTGTTACACATATAATTCATTAGTATTTTAATTTGATCCATACTAGAGGAGTGGAATCATGGTTGCTGTGGTGAGAATTTGAAGATATTATGTCTTAGAGATTCATTGAAGGAACCGTAGATTGATTCACTCATGTATATCTTTGATCATCCAACTAGATACTTTTGAATTTACAATAATTATATATTCATTGTATATTATTGGTTAAAATACAACACATTATTGGTTTGGTTAAAATTTATTTTTTTTCAATTCTCTAGTGGTTATATTCACTATCGTTCTATTCTAGTATTGTTCTAATTTATAACCATTCGCGAAAAACTAGTCACCATTTTTCCATAAATAATTACTAGTTAGATACTAAAGATGTTCTGCTATTCTATATTCTTATTTTATTCTTATTTGTTTTATGAGAAGGGTGTATTATTTATTAATTCGTCATTTTTCTCATATATTTATTATAAAATATGAAATAAAAATATTTATTTTGAAGGTTATTTTTAAAGGGGATTGTGTAACGTGGGAACAAAATGTTTTTTATATTTTATTGGTTTCGAAAAGTGGATTTATGAAATATCATCTCATCATTTATCGAAATATGCAAAAATATTTCTTTTTAAATAGTATATTAAATAAAATATGTAATCAGTGTATGCTTACTAGAATGTAATGAAATGACTCTTTATTGAAATCCTATAAGGTAATTTATACTCACACCCTACATAAATAACTTAGTGATTATAAATAAAGTGGCACATTAAGGTTTATTAATGAACCTAATAGGTTCCTTTCGACTCATGTAAACTGTTGTTTCTTTAATTAATAAATGGTTCTTCGGTCTTTGACCGAGGAATTACCCCAAAAAAATTATGAACCTAATAAGTGATTTATAATAGAATCGTTCTTTTTGAACACTCTTAGAGTGAGTTGGAGTTCTTGGATGGTGGGTGTCCATAAATTCAACTAGGGATCTTGGGAAGTTTTTTTCATTTATATTTCATTGTAGATTATTTCACAATTTGGGTTTCATGTATTTTTAGTTTATAGATCAATAATTAATTAATTTTGGTTATTCTTAATTCTTGGATTATTTTATTTTTTAATATAAACTATTTACTTTATTTAAACATTGATTCTTTATAAATAGTTTCAAGCCAATGAGGTTTAGTTAGTCCCCTTGGGACTTTTAATACGACATCACGGTTCTTGGTTCAGGGGTGGTGTGGAAGATATTATGAAGGAGATAGTATAATATATTCCTTTATTATTTGGGTCAATATCATGAAAACCATGTGAATATCATGTACATTGTTATATTTTTTCCCTTCTAGTTGATGATTTACGGTTAACACATGGTCTTCCAAACTATGTGACCAAAGCATGGATAACCAGTATCCCCTTGGAAACCAGTTATTTTGGAATCCTTTTGATATTTAATTTCATTAATAAATATTTAATTCTTATTTGGGATAAGAAGATATAGATTTTCAAAGTATATTGATATTATTATTGTTTATTTATATGAATGTTTGTATATGAATCTAGTTTCTTAAATGATTAAGGTCAATTTTTAAAATTTGAATCCCATTTTTGTTAAAGTGTTCAACAAATTAAATTTTTCTTATATTTTAAAATGGTTTTACGTGGAGTTACATAATATTAAACTAATATATTTAATACTAATAAACATGAAGGTGGTTTAATCCTGAAACCATGGTTTTTAAGGTCAATTCCTTGTCTTGGTATTTATAAAGAAGTAATTTTGGTAATTATTATAATTATTTTTATATTTTATGATTTTTATAGTGATTTAATTATTTACATTTAACTAGTGAATTTATTTTTCATATTTTATGATTTATCGTTCATCTAGTTTTTGATGAGTTGAATATTTATATTAGATTGATCGGTATATATATACATGGTTTAGACTTTATTTCTAATTATTATTAATATTATTCAAAATAAGAATATATAATGATATAATGAATAGTCTTTTTGATTTTCTCTTAGTTCAATACCTCTCAGGGTTTAACTGCAGTATCATTCAATTGTAAACCCGACCCATATGACATGTGGATTGAAATAGGGAAACTCCTCTTCAAAATTTTATTTTATCCAACAACTCATCCTACACTATTATTTTAATTTTATTAAATATGATATCCTTAATTATGAGAAAGTTTTATGTTCACATAATCATTTTTGTTACTTTATTTTAATTAGATTATGTGTTCTAAACCCTTTTATTTAAGTTTTTTTGACCTATTGTTCGCAAGATTAGTTTATTCGTATTTAGAAATTAAGGATAGGGGGACACTGTCTTACGATACTAGGTAATGGACTAAGTAATAATGGTTGAGTTGATCTTATTTATTTTGTTTCTTTCCTGCAACATTCTAACCCTTAATTATATTCCCTTATCCTATTCAATTAATGTAATTGTATTGTTAGATCATATAAATTTAATCATTTAATAGTTTTTCTAATTATGTTATCCCTTCTAATTTTCTCTCTTGATATGTTGTTTTGATTTTGGTATGTTTTATATTTCATTCTTAATTAATGTGTAAATTTATTGATCTATTAGATTATATATGTGATTCAATGAAATTTCTTAATAAGATCATTCTCTTGAAGGATTTGTTATTTTTCATAACAATATTTATGAGATGTTCTATTTTTATTGAACAATCATATTATTATTATCTATATATTATTGGGAGATAAACAAATATCCTAGAACCACAATAATTATTATAACTTTTGAATAAATGTTTCCATGTTATAGTATTTTTTGGGTTTTTATATTGGACTTTATATGGAATTGTACCTTGTTTTGAAGGAATGGTTTCATCTCAAGTCTCATCTTTTTTATTTTAAACTCTTCAATATTTATTAGGATATCATATATACTAAATATCATTGAAAATTTTAGGTTATTTATATGATATTGTGGGGAACATATTTACAAAATGGTGTGACATTCCTTTGTTAAATTAATTTTGTTTTTGTTTTTAGTATTTTATTCATTAATTATAATTTCTTGTAGAACATTTTTGAGACAAAAATGTAATTTTCATAAAAAAATTTTAGATCATAGACAAAGTAAAACCAGATATGATTATTTGAAAATATATTAAATTTTTCTTAGAGATATTCAAATAGTTAGTTCATTGTCTTTAAAACCATGTGGAACTCGATTTCATTTTTAGTGGGTTGTGGATAGTTGGTTTAAAATTTGTAAAACCATAGTGAATATCCAATAACTATATCAGTCTTTAAAATTTTTGAATCACTTAAATGACCCTTCCTTGTATTGAGTATCCCAAGGGGTCTCCGAGACCCCATTCAATTGACCTACTCATTGTATCCCTAAGAATGCATCATCCCTTTATTTCCCCATTATTATGGGAACAATTCACTTTGATTTAAAATTATTCCTCAAGGGTAAATCACATTCTTCCTCTTCCATCCATATTTCTTCTTTGTTATTCATATTACCGTTTCATGGAAGATATACAGTTAGACCTTTTTATGGGGATTCAACTAAACTATCTATGACTCATAATCTTATTTTTTTTCCTTTATACATTCCCCTTTACGTATTAAAGGGTCTTTCATTAAAGAATATATTCCATGATATGTGTTTTAATTTATTTTATTTAAAAAAAATTATTGGTATTTCTAAAACATAATTTTCATAAAAATATTATTTTTTAAGAATCCATGATGAGTTTATAAATTTATTTTTAAGTTATACATGTTATTTTATTTTATTTTTAATAATGTCATGCATGTAAATTTTTTGAAAAATGCATATTATTTTTCATGATGAAATTATTTATATAAATATTGTTTTATACATTCATAAATTTTAATATGATTTTATCACAAGGAACTGTGGAATGTATTAAAAGAATTATAATTTTTTTTGTGATTTATATATGTTTTTCATCTAATGTATTATGTATTACAATAATGACCCATGGTTATGGTTTATCTCTTTTTATTCCTAGATATTTAATCAATATATATATTAAATTAATGGTTAATAGACTAAATTTTTGATTCCTCATGATTTAAAATAGGTTTTATTTTGCCTCTTGATTTTTAATTATTGATTCTAAAGGTATATGAAGAGTTTTTTCTATGTAAATGTAGGATTCCTATTTGGTATATTGAAAATTTATTTTTGAGTAATGTTGACTTTGAAATAGATTTCTAATGAGTATTATAAATTATATTTTCTTATTTTAGTACTTATATCTTGGTTTGAACATTATATGTGATGTTTTTTAATAAAACAAAATACACCTTTACAAAATGTACCACATTATAAGATTTTATGTGAAATTTAGATTTGATATTATTTATCAATGTGCTTGTGTGTATTAATATAGAGATTCGTTGTAGAGGTTGTATGGAGGTGGGATATGTATATGTGATTGTGATATATTTATTATTATTGATAAATGATACATTTTCTCTGACATCCAATCACTATCTTCATGTTAATCCATGGAAGTCTAGTGATATATTGAGAGATGGTTTTTATGCTAGTTATGTTCAAAAAGAGACCTACATTCCCCAATTTTGTCTTCTGATCCTTACTATGTGACTTCCATTGGTAGGTATAGGTAGCTAAAGATGATTATTGATTTTTGGGATGAAAATAAATAAGTATACAGCTGATTCCACTTGATTATATCTTGGATTGTTCAACATGATATTTTGATATTTATAATTATTATATTTTATTTATCATTTAATATGTATTTTTTCCTAGTTTATAGTTTTTTACATTTATTATTATGTATCCAATATGGAGTGTTTTCAAATAAATTAATTTGAATTCTGACTTAAATTTACATTATTCATTGATCTATGATTTTTTATTATATTATACATTACAATATAGGTACATTACATGTTCTACTGTTCTAAATTAATATTTTTATAGCCCATGATTATTTACCATAACTATGTATTATATAATGACTGAGTATTTTTATAATATGTTGGTTATAATGGGGGATGTTAAAATAAAATATCCAAATTGTTTTTAAAGGGGGGGTTTAAAATTGTTTAAAATGTTTTTCAAAATAATGTTTGAGGTTTTAAAGTGAAATTTTGAAAACTATTGTTTTCATTTATCTTAATGTAAAAAAAATATGTATTTAAAAATTGTGCATTTCCAATTGGTAATCATGTTTTTATAATTAACAGTAATTTGTGGACTATTTGGTAAAATATCCATTTTTTATTTAATCTTGTTCCCTACCAACTCCAATTTGTTCAGGTAGAGTGACTGGCTCTTGTAGGATCATGTTTATCTCTACAAAGTTCCTTATCTGGACTCATTATTTCATTGTATATTGGATAATGTTTATGTTATTATTTTTAAAGTAAAACCATACTAAATTATATATATTTGGTATGTTTTGGGTTTTATTTTTTGTTGTAGTTATTTTAACCCTGAATTCTATCCTGATTTATGGTTTTGATCTCAACTTTTTATTTATTTTAAAACAACCTCATTTATTTAATATTATATTTACTTGGAAAAATCATTTGTAATATTTAATATATATTACATTATAGCTAGTTCAGTTACTAGGGGGATTATGAATAACCCTCCAACATTACCAAATTCGCACTCGACATCCTTGTATTGGGGTAACCAATTCTAGTTTATGGCTGGAGAAAACATCAGCATATATCAAGATATAGGTGTGAGAAATTGTTAACATAATAATTTATCATGTTTAACATTGTGTTATTATAGTAAATAAAGAGAATCAATTTGATAAAAAGAATTTATTTTCAAGAAATATTACCTTTATAACATAAATTAGTTGTGATGTGTTTTTTATGTTACATATGTAATTTTGTGTAAATTTTATTTTTAGGATAATGTCATTTTAATTATAGATTTTTGTGTTTATTATTATATATGTGGACAATTACAAATAGTTCTTCTATTTGGTTATAGATGTTTCCCATAGAGATCAGTTGGTAGAAAATAATATTTGTAACCATGCACTATTGAATATAACCGTATTTTATGATTTCTTTAGTTTATTATACTTATAAGTCAACTATATTATTTTTACCACTTATTTTATTTTAATTAAGTTATATTTTTTAATTTTCTTTGATGCGTAATGTGTTTTTGGAATCTATTTTTGTTTTTAGACTACTTGAATTTATCATTGTGTGTTTTTTATTTTGTTTTTAATTCAAATTTATTTTTAAAAATGTTTAATTATACAATTTTAGAAATGTTATAATATTTTTATGTATTATCCTCAATATAATATTGTCATGTACTCAAATGATGTTTGGGTTTGCTAAGAATAACAATTATCTTAATGGATATTTTATATAAAATATATTTTATATTAAGGGTTTAAAATATTGGTTATGTAAATTATATTGTTTTGGGGAACGAATATTATATGGTAAGAAAAAATGAACATTGATTTATTATAAAAAGTTGATAGGAAATATATTTTTTAGATATCATGGATTTCTAAATTAAATTATTTTTTATTTTTTATGGTTTCCAATTATTATTCTTATAACATGTAATGTAAATGGTTAATTTCCATTGTGATCCCAAAGAATTTTGATGAGTGAATTTAATGATTTTTAGAAAATGTTTAAATATTGAAATTGATTTATTTTATATTAAGGATAGTTTTATTTTTGGGTCATACTATGTTTGATAATATATATTTTTTGGATTTTATGACATTTTATTATTATTTTATTGATTGGAATTTGATTTCATTAATTTGAGTATTGTGTTTCATGTTGAAATTTTATTGTATCAAATATATTATAGACTACTTCCACCCAATAATGTCTTCACAAATTATCTTGAGGTAGTGGTGGATGACATACCATATGTTGATACACATTTAAATTATTATTTTGGTGTGTTTCATGTTTAAAGTATTTAATATTTACATTGTATCCTTGTTCTATATTTCGTTTAAGATTGGGAGTGGACTCAATATTTTTGGTACAATAGTTTGTAATCCATTGAGGGGAGAACGATTTTTCTGAAGCGATAGAATGGTAGAATAATACCATCTTAATCAATGATGTTATAAAAATTCTTGAAAGGATTTGTGACTATATTTACCCATTAAGACACAAAATTCCATAGTATCAATGGCGGTGGTTCCTCATTTATGAAAATTCACTAAAAGTGTATTCATGGGTTGGTTTCAAGGCATTGTTCAGTCAATAGTTTTACCATCAATATACAAAAGGATGAAAAAGAGATGTAGATATAATATGTCCCATAGTGTGATCAAATTGTTATGTATTATCGGATTCATTTCATTGTGATGAAATATTATGTTATATTATTAATTCAAAAATAATTTTTGAATGGGGAAAATAATAAGATAGATACATTTCATATATTGATATCCCATGTTAATAGATGAATAATCATATTATAACATAAAAACACAAAAAAATAATCTTATTTGTCTAATGGAATTAGAAACTTGAAAATATAAAAAACTTCTTTATAAATGGTCTTCATTATCTTCCATTATGGTCTTTATAACTATCACTATTATTATACATTTTGATCTTAGTTATTTTCTTCATAACCTAATGTAAAGAAATAGATGAAATGGTAATCTCAAACACTCAATAATAGTAATATATGTATATATTATCTTTCACATGAGAATAACATGAACATAAATTTTTATGAACATGATAATAACATCTGAAAATAATATACCACATAACAAAAATCTTAAATATCAATCATGGAATAAATCATGATATGTCATAAGAAAATAATCATAAGGGAATTAAAAAACATGATCCATAAGAGAATAACATTTCCAAAAGAGATAATTTTTTTCATACATATATTTATATAAAATAAATTCTATAATAGTAAAGTCTCATTTGAAAATACTATCATACTAGAATGGGATCACTCCCAAGACTATCCTCGTAATCGATGATCACCCGGAAGACTATCATAGTGGAAAAAGTTCCTTAATAAACTTGTATCACTACACATTCACATCCTATTTATCTCATGAGATTCCATTTTTCATGTAATGAATTAGAGGGACATATATCTCTCAACCATCAAAAAATTAAAATCATACATTTTTATACCCCAAGATCATAAATCATTAAAAAAATCAAAAACTGTGAAAATAATTTATCTTCAAAAACATTTTTTCATAACAACCCTAATGGAAATGAAATGGATTTTATAAAAATCTCATTACATCATCAAAACATAACCAGTGGAGAATAAGTATGATTAAAAGTCATTTTGTTATCATATTCAAAGAACAACCAATGAAAAAATAAGTATTGTATTCCTAGATCAGATCTGTAGTAAATTATTAGTTATATAAATGTTTTATTTAATTAATGGATTTAAATTATAATAAAATAGCATAAATCATTATTTAGGAAAATAAAATTTATATTTTTAAATCACTTATATACAAAAATATTAAATAAAAAAAAATTATTTCAAAAATAATATATAAAAGTATAAAGGATTCCTCAAATTATGTTTTTCATAAATATTGGGAAAATCGATTCAATCCCCATAAGTTGAAAAAAACTTCTTTCAAACTTATTCAGTAAAGTAAAAAATAACCTATTTTAAAAAAAGAAAAAATATTCCATTGAAACTATTTTGGAAAACATAAATCATGGGTAAAAATAAAATTAAAAATCATAGGTTATTTTTAAAAACCTTTTTTAAAACATTTTTATAAAACATGGATATGGTGAAAATGGGGTTTTTCACCAAAGAGGGAAATGATTTTTCTTTACCTTAATAACATATTTCATATATCTTGATTAATAATGGTGAGAAAAGTGGAAGAAAATCATGTATTTTAAATAAATATCATGAAAATTAAATTACTCACATGTTTCTTGAAAGGTGGAATATAGTATTTCATAATCATATGCAATGAGACTTTGACATAAAACTCTTAACACGTTTGTAACATTAGAATAATAATCCCCATGAAAGAAATAATGTAATATAGTTATGTAAATAATCCAAAATATTAGTAATAATAATCATTAAATACATTCTAGGGTGATATATACGTCACACAATACAAACAGATTTTTACTATGGAATATGTCCCAGCAGAATAAAAGTGAGATGAACATTCCTTACATTAAGTTCGACTTCCATTTTATGAATTTGAACCTCGTGATTATTAAATATATTTTTGTTATAAATATATTAAATATAAATAATCATAAATATGAAGTAATATATGAATTACTTAAAGAATTTATCAACCATTTGTTAACAATTATTTATTAAAATCACTCTTCTTGGTGATATGTTCTTTGTTATTCATTTATGATATTATTCACTAGTTTTTCCACCTGTTTTATTATAATGGTTAAAGGTCATATAGAATGATAAAAAGGATATTAATGTAACATATAATAATTGTTTTATGTTTTTTTTTCATAAAAATAGGGATATAAAAATGGATTACATCATTCATGGAGACAGTTCGTCGAACGTACGTATGAATGTGCATTTAATTTTTTAAGGGATAGAAGAAATGAAATAAAATATTAACCCACCATTAAAAGATCATAATTATATCATGTATTTCATATATATCATATATAATCATAAAATTTACTCTCATTATCTTCCATGAAAAATATAAATTTAAAAAGAATCATATCACAATATAGAGTTTTAGTCCACACATATGCTTGAACAATGTTATCATTTCGAAAAAGATCAAATGGTATGTAAGTATATGAAATATTATATTTATCTATGTATAATTATGTAATTAATATAATTTATAAATATTAAATCCACAGTAATAAAAAAAAATTAATTGTATCACTATGTGGTGATAATAAGTTGTACATATGAACACACGATACTTTAACTTCTTGTATGATGAAAGATACAATGTATAATGGTAATTTAATAG
Source organism: Viscum album (assembly GCA_963277665.1). NCBI lineage: Eukaryota > Viridiplantae > Streptophyta > Magnoliopsida > Santalales > Viscaceae > Viscum > Viscum album. The sequence goes on along the minus strand of OY728127.1, from coordinate 1,607,460,835 downwards.
TAATATTTAAATATAAAAATGTTAAATATAATTAATTTATTATTTTCAGATACTTACCATAAATGTATATGAGTTAAATATTAGTATAAATAATGTGATCATTTATGGATATTACCTCTTCTTTGAAACGACCCCTTTAGATCACCTCTAAAGAGATCTTGGGATTCCCTTTTGGGAAGAAGATAACCTATATAATGAATATAGAGATGTTTAAAAGATATATTGGTAATGTTTTTCTTGATCAAGAAGTCCCAATGTGGGGTAAATAAGTGACAGAGCAGGTGCCCTTTAAAAATTAAGGACAATAAAACATTTGGATTTTCAAAAAAGATTAAATTATAATAAATTAATTATATATAATGATTTCTCCAATTGACAAGGTACTTGATGTTATTATAAGATATGGTAGATATAAAATAATATAAAAAAATTAGAAAATTATTAGTTTCATTTTAAGCACTATAATTTTTTTAATACATTTGTTATCCAATTTTATTTTTAAATACAAGAACAAGATTTTAAATATTAATTGGTTGAATATATATAATTATAAAGGGAAATATGTAACCTAAATGGAAAATTAATGATATTTTGTAAATTATAATATAATACTTATCTTATTTGAAGCTTTTTATTATTTTTAAAAATTATAACAAAACATTTCACATAAAATCCATGATGAAAAAGTTTCAATTTAAAAAATATCTTCAAAAATAACCCTAATATTTTTTATTTTTCTACTATATTAATTTAAAACTTCAAATTACTAAAAATAGATCACCATAAAAAATTTCAGATTCATTTATTATATTTTTACATTAATTAAATAAATATTATTTGGTTGTAGTCTATTAATTTAATATAATTATATAATACATAATTTTATTAAATAAATTACCATCATGAATATAATTTAATTATTAAAAAATTTACTATGAATATTCATGAATAATAAATTTCATTCCCCATGGTGATATAGAACATAATTTACAACTAAGGGAGTGACATTCTGTAATATTCATTAATTAATAACATTCATTAATAAAAATGACATATAAATTATTTTCTTGGAAAAGTGACAAATAAATAAATAAAATTATGTAATGATGTGATAAAATAGAAATTTAATTTATAAAATAATAATGTAAATGAAAAATTATGGATTTTTCACTTTTTAATCTAGATCAACCTGATATACCCTTTACCAAGGGGATAAATTATAGCACGACCACTAATCTTACTGATGAAAAAATAAAATGGTTTTTTATAAAAATTTGAAAATATTTATTAAAAATATTGAATCAATTTTATTATATTTAATCAATATATATATCAAAATTTAATTTTAATATAATCCCACAAAATATGATGAAAACTACTTTTAGAGAAAATTACAAATTTAAGCATAATACTAGATTTATTTTTTTCACATCAAAAATGAGAATATTTGATTAATTTTTATAACATTTTATATAGTATATATAATTATAATTTCATTATAATAATTCACCAATAGTTATAAATATAATTTATTATGTTAAAAACCCAAAACACACATAATAACTATTTATCAAGGAAATAGTTTTTTATTCATTAAATTTTTTTTCTATATTCAAACAACAAATTGATTAGTAATAAATAAATTCATTAATTTAAAAAAATGGTTAATTTTATTTCTAAACCAATTGATAAAAAATGTATCATTTTTCATTAAATTTTCAATAACATCAACATTAGTAACAATTCATTTGAATATAAATATTTTCATAATAGTCGATGATTTCTTTCTGATGATAATTTTGTTGTGATGATTTAATTTATATTATTTTTATAAAATAATGTTTCTAAATGTTATATAAATTAATCAAAATATTTAATCCCAAAACGAATCAAATTTTGTTTTATTGAAACTTTATTTTTGATGAATAAAACTACATTACAATAATTTGATTGATAATATAATAGGCATTTTACAACTCAATTATATTGATATGAACATTTATATATAATTTTTTATGCGTTTAAAACTATGCATTCCCCCTAATTTATTGCATTCTTTTTAACTATCTCAAATTGTCATATTTTAATAGTATATCGTGTTCTATTTAAATCCAACATTGCTTGAAAAAAAACTATCGATGAAATACAATTATTTATCGAGAAATATTTAAAAAAATCTCAAGTTGATACATTCTATCAAGACCTTTTAATATTATATATATATATAATTAAAAATTTATCTTTAATAAATGGTTTTATATTTTTAAATAATTTTGTTGAATATGAACTTCCTAAAAAGGGTTAATAAATCTTCATATAAATATATTAAAGGTAAGTACAAAGGTTGCTAAAAAACTAGGTTTTCAAATAGGAGAAGATAAGTGGGAATTTAAAATGTTAACATGAAAGAGAAAACTACCTCCCATGGAATTATATAGAGTGATAGAGTATATATTTCAGATGATTTTTACAACGTCCAAACCGAGATTCTGTAAGGCGATAAATGGACATAAATTTAATAGAATTTAATGAAATAAGAGGAAATTTTCATTAAAAAACCATTCCTAGAGTTTAGTCATTCCTTTTACATCTATAGACATAATATAATGAAATATAACATAAATATTATAATTTTAAATATTAATCAATTCCCACAACAATATAATAAGCTTCTCCAAATCCTGAGTCAAATATAGATAGTATCCTAAATGTTAATCCATATATTTACCCAAATTCTCTCTAAAAAACATGGTTAATGAATATCATTTTATAAAATATGAATAAATATATTGCTCTATAAATTCATCCATAATTAACTTGTCATAAATAATATAACAATCCCAATGTGTATTTTAACATTAATAGAGTACCAAAACAATATCTATTAAATAATTAAAAAGGGGGTGTTAATGCCTTTGAACATATGATAAACCTTAGAATTATAAATTCGTGAAGGTATTCATTACAATTAATTTAATCTCACATGAAAACATATTTTTTGGAAAAATTTACAAAATCCTTATTCCTTAAATAAGTTCACAACTATTGAGTATATTCCATAAATTGTAAAACGTAATAAACTACATCGTGTTTGACCTAAATCAATTTTTATCAAATAAAAACCAATTTTGAGGATACAAATACTATCAATTTCTATAATATATTCATCAAAACTAAAAAATATTATATTAAAATTAGAGACATATTAAGACTTATCCTTCCATTAATTTTTGTTTTCTCTAAAAAGTTTACCATACAAAAAAAATCACTTCTCATGGTTATTTGTACCATTCAAAAAAAATTTTAAAAAAATAAAAGAAATGAAACCATAGAACTATACAGAGAAGATTTATGATTCTATAACCACAATATCATATGTATATAACTTTTACAACTTAATTATTGAATATTAATTAAGAAACACATTCATAATCCCACATATTTATTAAATCATTGACTAGGCTTCATCATCTTATTCACTAATACATCATTCCAAAAATATGAAATATGAATCATGTATTTATAATCATCATCTTCAATTTATCTACAATTAATACATTTGTATTAAGGAATACTATAATATAGACAACGACTTACATATTCCGTTTGTAATCTCCTCATCATCATCAATAGTAAACCCATTACGAATATGAACTTTATCATTATCTTATATATATTTCCACATAAGACATATATTTAAATAATTCCTATACATTTCAGATATAAAATATATATATATATCAAAGGTAACTGAGTAGTCCTTTATTCTCATTCATTTTTTAAATAAAGTTTTATATTTACCTTATCAATTACCAGCTTATTTTCATTCTTTTACACCAGTAGAAACATCACCTCATTCTTATGGGACATTCATTTGAGTTATTTCCCCATTATAGACATGCTGAAAGATGAATATTATTTTCTCTATGGTCTTTTTGATACTCTATATCTTTATTTTTATGTATATAATGAAACTCACAAAAGTTAAGATGGTTAATCATATATTGATATTGAATCCTAATCCTAATCACATGTTTTCTCCATCCATCTATTATTTCAATTTTTTTATAGTGAGGAAAAAAATTAAATTAGCATTCAAATTACATATTAACATGATTCATTCAGGTTCCATCAGTTGTCTAAAACCAAAAATAATACTTTGAGAAACAATAATAATAAAAGGACACCTCATAGTCATGAAAAATATTTTAATAGATGATTAAATCATCAAAAATTCACTTAAAAACCCTTTTGATTTACTTAGGTCTTTCATAATCATTATCAAAACATTAGGACACTATCATATACTTATAATTTTCCCTAGAGTTCTTACTGATTATTTCAAATCCTATATTCAGGAGGATAAAAAAACTTCTCTGATAAAAAATCTACTGACTCAAACATTTCATACATTGATATCACATCTTAATAGATTAATATTCATTTCATTGGAAAATAATCCATGTATAATTTTTATGGGTTTAGTGTCTTTGGTAACATGGGGATATTAAAAAAATTCTATAAAATATCTAAATTATCTCCCAATAAATTTTTCAAAACTACCACCATTCATTGACTTGTTATACATAGTAATTTTCTTTTTATCATAGTGAAATGAATCATAGAAAAGAGCGATCCTATATTCCCAGTAAGGATAAATAATGGAGATATCAATGATCACTTTGTAATAAAATGAACATCATGTTATGAGAAAATAATAATAAATTATAAAATAATATCTAAAAAAAATATATCATAATCTTAAGTCTAGAAAAAAATAATGTAAATTTGTAACACATGAATCATAAAATAATTAAATAACATTTTCCATGGGAGTATAACATTAGCCTAATACATAAGTTTTCAGCTTACACATAAGAAATGAAAATCATTTCATTAGTAGTCAAATATAATTCCAAAAACTGTCATAGTGGAATATGATTATTCTTCAAACCATTGTAGCATTAAAGGTTCACTTGAAAGACTATTATATAGAACAAAGTACCTTATATAACTGGGATCACACCCTATACCAGTCCTATTTATCTCATGATATATCAACCTTTACCCAATGTAATGGAGTGAGATATTTTCCCACTCATTCCATGATGAAAATTATAAAAATATTGGCCACTATTTCATAAATATTTCATCATATCAAAATAAATTAAAATAAATGGGTTTCATATATATTTTAACTTATCATAACCTAGGTAAAAAATGTGTTTCATGAACATTTCATCATTAAAAAAATTCTTTAACCGATTGATAAAATGATATTAATAAAACATATTTATTCATATTCATAAACCATCTTGATAAAAAATAATTTTTCAATACATGTATCATATAATGATTAATGTATTTGTGAAATAAATATTAATTTCCTTTGATGAAAATAAATATCAACATATTAACATTAACTTTTTGTTGAGGAAAATAACATTGATAATTTCAAATTAATTATTAAAAAATAATACAAAAACATAAAAGGAAAGAGTTTAATTTAGAAGAACTATATAAATATGTAAATTAAACCTCACATAAAATAATATTCAATATAATGGGAAAATTATTTCTTACTATAAAAGCTAAAAAAACATTTCATCCATTGATTTTTTAAAAAATTCACAATGTACATAATTTGAAAAAAGAAAAAATATTTGTTTAAAAACAACATTTAAAAATATATTTTTTTAAGAAATTACTTTATTAAATAGTAGTTTAAATTTGAAAACAATATTTCAAACATTATTAGGAAACCTTTATATGTAATAAAAAAATATTGTTCAGCCAAATAGACAATAAAGATGATTTTTCTTAAAAATATATATTAAGTCACTGGAATACAAAAGGTGAATAAAACTAAAGGGAAAATATATTATCAATAAATATTTATAATATAAGGAAATTGATAATTTTTTTGAGGGGTGACTGATAAAAATTACTCATTAGAGGCATACTCATATGAAATCTTGATAAACAATGAGATTGTCATATAAAACTATCACCCCTTTAGTAATATTTGAATAATAATCAGAACGAAATAAATTTCCAAATATAGATATGAAAATCCCTATAAAATATATAATAATAAAAATTAATGAAAATAAAGGATACCATATACCCGAAATAAAATAAACTTATAGTGAATATGGCATGTGTCTTATAGTAACATATGTGAGATTAAAATCCCATAACTTAGGTTTGACTTCATTAGTATTCATTGTAATATCCTCTATAATAAATATATACATGTTATTAATATATTATAGATCTATAATAATTTATATAATATAATATATTATTTACTTTTAACATTTTATCATATGTTTTTCAGCACATATGTATTAAAATCACGTTTCCAAGTGATATCTGCTTCATTTTCCATCTATGTTCTGGTTAGGTAGTTTTAATCCTTGTATTTTGATCAAGGTTCCATGAAAAACATTATGATAGATATTATAAAAATTTAATAAATCTTATATTCATATATTTTTTGACTAATTCATAAAATTATAGATATAATAGTGAATTACATTGTTTATGGAGACAGTTGGTCATACCTATGCTTCAATGTTGTTGTTTTTGTGTATGGAACGAATGAAAAAAACAATTTAATTAAACATTTTATAATAATTATTATATCATATATATTTTTTATTTTTATGAAATAATTCCTAATTATTATCCAGGAAATATATAAAAGTAAAATGAATCACAACGGTTTATAGTGGTGGTAGTACAAACCTACGCTAGAAAGATGTTATTGTTTCCCAATAGATTTAATGGTATGAAGCTGAATGTGATATTTTGATTCCAAAAGAATATTTATGTCATAAATATCATATGTAAACATTAAAATCATCATAATACTTATAAATAATAGATAGTGGGGAATAATGAATTTTATCACTACATGTATATGGTATGTCATGTACTCAAATGGTATATACTTTCACTTCGTGCTTGATAAAAATGGGGTGTATAATGGTTTTTTCATTATAATAGTAAAATTTAATAATATTTAGTAATTCTAATTTTTTTCAAAAAACTAAAATTGATTTATCACAGGTAAATAAGAGTATTAAAAAATTTGATAAGTGAAGGAGATTTATATTTTCTTTGAATTGAATCCTTTAGATCTCTTATAATGGCCTCTAGGGTTAGTATTTTAGGAAGACCATAACATATATAGTGTTTCTAAGGAAATATAGAAGATAAATGTTTGTGTTTTGTTAAGACTAAAGGCTTAATGTGGTTATACCAAGTGAGGGAGGAGGTGATATTTTATAATTAAAGTGATATGCACTTTTAGAATTTCCTAAAAGATTTAATTTTAATGAGTTCGATATGAAGAAAACTAATACCAAAGTAAAACAAATTAGGAGATAATGGAGTATATTTTTTACCCTATCAACCAATATTATTTATATTAATTTTTGGTTTCATTTTAATACTTATTATATTTTTTAACACTTTGTTCTGTAATTTTCATTCTAACTACGAGAACCAGATTCTCAATATTAATGGATTGTAAATTTTTTTATGTATAATGTGAAATGAGTCCCACAAATGGTGAATTAAAGTAATTTTAGAAAAAATCATATAAACATTTTCTAATTTTTTGATATTTAATTTTTTAAAATAAATTTAAGAATATTATTTTGATCAAATATCATTATTGTCAATTTTGAATCTATTCATTGAATTTCACTTAAAAGATATAAAAAAAGTTTTAATTATCACATATTCCTTGAACATGTAACTAATATGTAATATTAATCTATAAAATTTATATAACACTATAAATGTCAAAAATTATATATGTTTTATTTTTTTCATAATCATTTTATATTTTTCAAATAATTAAATATATAAGAATATTTGGTTCTTTAAGAATTTAATTTAATTACATATTTCCTAAAAAAATATAAAATATATCTTTATGAATTTTGTTTATTTATTAACAAAACTACTACTAATATTCAATAATAACTAATATCTTTTCTATGTGAACACGAAAATGATATATAAAAACAAGAGTATGACATTTTATAACATCCATTGATTTAAATATTATATAAGTAATTTTCATGAAAAAGTTACATTAAACCAATAAAATTATATACTAAGGTGATATGTATCTAATTAAATTCATCCAATAATAATTAGGATTAATGATTATAGCCTTTCAAATTAGTTTTAATATAGATTAACACGACACTGAAGTGATGAATTTTAACTCGATTAGTATTTATATTAATTTAAATTAAAAGAGGAATATTTTCAAAAAATGATCATCATGATTATAAATATGGAATCTATATTCTCAAATTCAATATACATAAGAGATGGAAATTAACATTATAATAAGTAGGAAAAAATAAATGAAAATTACTTTTAGAGAAAATACAATTTTTAAGCATCAATATAGATTTATTCTTATCTAATTCATGGTAAAAATATTATATAAATTTGTGAATAATTTTATTGATTGTATAATATAAAAAAATTATTCAATTAAATCATCAATATCTATTTATTAGGGTTAAAAACAGTTTTCTCACATAAAAATAAGTTTTTAGGGTAATGCCTTTATACATATAATAATATGTTAATGTTAAGTTAAAACATAAAACATATTCCAATTTACATAATTTGATTATTTAAAATATTGGAAAAGTGATTTTATATAGAATTGATTTTTAAAAAAAGTATAACTTTGACATTTTTTAAAAAATTATCATTACATACCCTTCACTGGGAAATCAGCCTTTTCCAAAAAATCTCAAAATATTATTCAAAAATAACATTAATATGAGGATTTCAAAAAAATATTAACTTTATAATGTAATATATATAACTGGTCTATAAATTTATCATCATATTTTTTCACATAAAAAACTAATATTTTTATGGAATCATATTCATGAAATTACAATCAAATTAATAATAATTAAGTGATAATTTATTAATAATTTATTAATACTTTTATATATAGTTGAAAACATATATAAATTTGAGAATTTATGTAATTATTTCCTTACCCAACAATTTAATGGATATGTTATTTATATCATAAATAGTTATATTTTAAAATTATGTTGTACTTCGTTTAAATTATGTATTGCGTGTAATGGAATCTATCAAAGAAATAAATTTACTTAATGGTAAATATTTTATAAAATCTAGCTCTGTTACAAAAAATATTTTAATATTGAAACATATATAGATATTTATTCAATTATATATCCATATGTTTAAATATCCAATGTGGAGTTTGTAGCGCCATATCATAAAATACAAGAAATATTTTTATGTATTTATGGAAAATTCAACATTCCCAATATACTTAATAGTATTAAGGGTCTAGTGCATCCATGTCGTAGTAGGTTGAATCTATTAAGTAAAAAATCACTAGTATAAAAAAATACTAAATTTCTTCCAATGTATACACATTGAGTCATTCTTAAGTGTTATATTAAAATTTTATGATATGTCCTTAAAAATATACATGTCATGGGGATCCAAAGACTTCTTATGGTTTTTTTGTTTAGTCCATATACAATGATTCTATAAGGGTTTTTAAAAAGAAAATGCAGATGTATCAATTTGTTGTAATATTTTTCATTACATTTTCATTCACATTATTTGTTTGAATATGTTTATTCTATTATTATAATATAACATTAGTTCATTCCTTCGTTTATGAATTATTTATTGTAATGAATTGTAATTATCGGTTATGGAGCTCAATGATAATTCTATATTATTGAATAAATCCTTATAGACGTATGCATATTCAATAGGGCACTATAAAGGTATTTATTTAGAGATCCTCTTTATTTACTCATGAAACTGGGGATGATCCAAATATATATTCCACTTCTATATATATATATATATATATATTATTTTCTTGGAATTCAAATATTATCTGATAATAAAGGAATTAAAATTCATGGGGATACCACTTATGGATTGTTTCTAAAGTTTCCTTTTATTTGGTTTTATATTTTCTTCCAATGGGAGTATGAATTTGTTGAAACCTTCCCTTGAACAAAAAAAGGAATAATTAGATTATGATGGGATGGAATTAAGTAGTGTTTGACCTTATATACATGGGTAAAGGATATTATGAATGATTCAAATCCATATGAATGATTTTTTATAGATTCAAAGTTATAGTTAATACATCAACCAATTAGATAATTTGTCATAAAGTCATGCATTGTACCCTTGTTGTGTTGTCTAGAAAGAATTGGTCAGTAAATAATAAGAACTCAATCTTGTATGGAGAATTTAATCTATATTATTAAGTGTACAAACCATCATTGTGTTAAGAAAAATAAATGATATAGTATTTATTTTTTGACTACTATTCTATGATGGAATGTAAAGGATAATGTTTATTTTATGAGGTTATTTAATAATTTTATGTAAATCTAAAAAAATTATAGCTCTATGTATTTTTTAACAAAAAGTATTTATCTATATAATATAATCCATTACTATGTAAATATTATCCAATCCTTAATGTGGACGAACCTTATGTTTTTGTTATTATCATTTAATCTTGGAGACATTGAAAAATTAAAATATACTGACTGTGTATGAATCATGCTGTTTTTGCATGAAAATCATGCAATATTTTGAAAACATGAAAATTTATTTAATAAAACGAGATCTATATGTCCATATACACAAACCCCCGTCATTGTAAGCATCATATAGTGGTGAAAATATGAAAAATTCCATGTTGTGTATGAATTGTCTTTATTATGCATAAATATCATATACATGCATCATATACATCATTGGATCCACATAAACATGAAACTATAATTGTGTAAGAATAATGTAATCTGAAAAAAGATATTCTATAGACTTTGGATGGATGAAGTGATACACATACTCAACAACACCTTTCTATATAAGAATGATCTCGACCTATGTAAACATCAACCATTATTCAAATTTGATAAATTCTATAGACTGTAAATTTGGTTTCCAAAATTTACGATGGAATAATTTTTGTAAATTTTTAATAATGTTTCAAATTTTTTGATAGCTTATCATTTATAATTTTTTTTGTTCAATAGGATCGTACCTAGTCTATCGACCTGGGAAATAAAACTTAGCTCATCTGCATGAGTCAAAATAACTAGGTAATTGTAATGGTGATTTAATGGAAAATCAATTATTACTGGGAATTGATCATATTGAAAAATTGGTTTCAAAATACTTTGATTGGGACATAAAGGATGGGTATTAAATGTACTTTCATGTATTAAATCGTGGGATGCTTTGTTGATCATGAAGTTATCAAAAATCATGTAGATGTTATTTCCTAATATGGGGTTGGTAAAAGGTTGGAGAATACAATTTAAAAGTATTCTAGCCCCTTCACATCGATGTGAGGAACAGTAGTTCTAGAAGGATAAAAATCATTGGAATGAGAATCATCAGCCTGACAATACCAGAAGGCTAGTAGAATGATCTTATTTAGTAACGTGGATATATTGTTTCTCGATAGTCTTTAAAAAAGATATTAGTGTTAGGAGATAGAATATTTTGATAATTTTTAACCAATGAAAAAATATTAATTTATATACACGAAATTCTCATAAATCACGAAAACACTCATGCTAAATTATATTTAAGAAATAGAGTAATGTTAATGATTTCATAGATTCCAAAAATCATGGAAAAGTATCCATCAGATCTAGAAGTAATGAACACAAACATTTTCAGATATCTAAATGACTTATAGCTAATAAGGTTTGAATAATTAAAAATATATAGAAAAGATATTCCATCATAAAAATAATTTCATTAAAATGATAATTGAATTATTATCTTAATTCCATCTGAATAAATCTCTTGAGTAATGTTTACCATACTGACTTTAAAGATGATAAAAAAGATCATAATTAGTAGTGGAAGATAACTAGATAATAATGAACATAGGATGATTTCCAGATCATAAAAAAAGAGGAATATAGGTAGATCATATTAAAGCTTAAGATATTACATCATATAGAAGGAATAATATTATTATTGAGATGACTGATTTTATAAAATTATTGAGAAATTTTTAAGTTTTCAATGATGATGTTTTATATGGAAGTGATTTTTAGATTTTTTAAATATGATTAAGAGGGAAAATTTTATAAGTTCCCCACCTTTTATATTCACTGTTTCATATAAATATAAGTAGAATAAATTGATTTTTTTTCCACATAATTAAAAAGGTGGAGTGCGGAAGAAATCATGTGAAATTTCCTTCTGGACAGAAATCTCATTCGATGTTCTTCCATTATTTGTTTATTTATAAAACAAAGAACCCCATTTTGATAAGATCGTATTGATTTAATCAGAAGGATAATATTTGTATGAGTATGATAATATTGAGAAATATACTAGGGTTTACGATTTTTGTATTTAGAAAAAATTAATTTTATTGAGTATATTAAACAAAGTCAATCTAATTATGTTCATCGAACTGAAGGAAATTAGACTCAGGTTCATCAGCCTCATGATTTTTTTGAGAAGATTTCTGAAATGAGTTTTTATTTTTTTGGTTCAATTTTTTAAAATAAATAATTGTAAATGGATGGGATCCCATATAATCATTCACATTAGGAAATAAAAGGTGTCTAATGGGAGTTGTAACATGTTGTATTCACATCATCATTATAGTACATTTCCATAGACCCACAAGAGTGGATATGGTAATAACGTATTCTATCACACAGAGGTTAAACATTATAAATCTTTTGTGCTTTAATTTCTTCCCTATTTTTACATGCATGAGTATTTAGAAGAAAATATTACAAGGACATCTAGTTTAACAGGTTTCAGGGGTTAACTCATTAAATGACTTGAAACTTATAAAAGGTGATCAACCGAGTCACCCCACCCTTCCTTGTGGTTATTTAATTCTTTGGAACTTCAATTGGTATCACAGATAAGAATCCATTTTTAATCCATTTCATGGATAAAATTAATCTTGAAAAAAATATAATGATTCCAATATTTTATAAAAAAATTGTGGATAAATAAATTGGTTGATTCCTTATCTCCAATCTCTTGTATTATATGTTGTTGATGATACTAAAATTGTTTTTCCACCTACAGGGATGGATTACCTTATGAATTTTGTTTATTTGAAAAATATCAAATTTGATTGAAGAGATATAAATTCTATCCTTATGTCCATATAAAAAAATATTATATTAAGGTGATAGGTCTCAAAACATCAATGAGTTTTTGGAGACATAAGAATTAGAGATGAATAAAATATTTATGAATACTACACAATTTAAAATGTTTTTTTTCAACTTTAAAGGTTTTGAGATGTCATGGCTGATTATACAATTCTAAAGAGACTTATTAAAACAATTTCCACACATGTTTTATTCCAAATTTTTCTTTTTAGGAGTTTATGGAGATTTATATCTTGATAGATTGGATAACATTATTATTTCTTTGGAAATGTTAACAATTCCAATGATCAAAATGATGATTAAAGAAGAAATATATTTTTAGGCCCTGATAAAAATTAAAATACATTATTCTTATTTTGGCAATCCTTAAAACTCTTGTGTCAATTAGGATGAGGAGTTTAATGACAAAATCATGTGTCTTATATCTAATAAATTTAGAATAAGAGTTTTAATGTGTTAAGGTAAAGTTACTGTAAAATGTTTTTAGTGTGCTGGAATAGGAATATTTTGCAGGAATTACCTCATATAGAATGTTGGTGTATATCGAGATTATTCTGATGAAAAGCCTCAATAAAATTATTGGAATAAAATTCGTAATGAAGAAAATCCATAAAAAAATATTATAAAAAAATTCACTAGAGACAAAATAAGTATTATGAGTAAGAAATTTGAATCAAACTCAACTAGAAAAACATTTGGAAGATGCATGTTTAGAAACTATTATAAATTTCATTTAAAAAGATGACAAAACAGATTACTCATCAAAAAGTGACGATGAATAATATGATAAATATTACATAGAGTATCGAATTAGAATATATATTATTGAATTTCATGAGAAAAAATCTAAACAATGAAGTCAGAATGATAGATAAATATTGTAGATATGTTAATGATGGAAAAAAATATTTCATTAATAAGTAATAAGAATACATATAGGATTTAATTTTTTAATATGTAAATATGGTTGATGATCTCTACATGAAAATAGAGGCTAAGGAAAAATAAGTTAAACAGATATAATCAAATATTCTTTAGTCTGAATTTACTTTGAGGATGATTAATTACAACTTCAAAAAAGCTTTGGAGGTAAAAGTCGAGACATCTAAAGATGAATAGAAGGATAAAAAGGAGAATTATGTAAAATACTCCTTACAAAAAATAATGTTTTATCCGATTTAATTAATATTTATGGTTCTAAAATAGAATTTTCAATGGATTAAGTGGATAAAGGATGTGATAATTCTATCACATATTCAATATTTGGAAACTCACTTATAATGGAAATTGGTCCACTTCCTGATTCTGATAGAGTAGAAAGCAGTCGTCAACCTCAACAGTGTTTCAACTGAGAATGATATTTCTTCTGTAGAAAATATATATTTCATTTCTAGTGATAGTTTTAAGTAAAATAAGGATACATATCATACAATTCATTATACAAGTTTTCAATTCTTAGAAGAAGGATTCATTAAAGAGAAAAGAATGGTGGAATAAGTATGAGTAACCTTGTTAACAAATAAGAACATAAAAAAGGGAAAATTCTAGATGATTGAAATATTCCAAAAAAATCAATTTGGATTTATGGAATATGATTATAAAAAATGTGTCCAATCTAGTTATCGTTCTAAAATATTTTTGACACTCATTCAATATTATGTTTCTTATTGGAGAATAGAAACTGATTTTGGAATGAATAAATTTGAGGAAAGATCTTTTATTGTTGATAATAACTTGAAATAAAGTAAAATAACCATCGATAATTGATAGTGGTTGTTCTATACCCATGGTAAATGAATTAAAAATCATGAAACATGTTGAAAATAAATAGAGACATATTTTCACCTTTGAGAGTGATAGTTCCTTAAAAATCATATGAATTAGAATGATATAGATAGAAGCATAAATGTTGAAATCTAAATATGTTTTATAAATATTTGTGAAAAAACAAAAAATAATTTGTGTAAGTAAAATTTTTTATTATTTAAAAAAGAAGTTATTTTCAGAAAATATTCTTCTGTAATCAGAAGCAGGAAATATGAAAATTTTATTAAAAAAGGATAAAGAGATAGTAGAAATAATTTTCAAGTCGGATAACAAAATAAAAAATGTTATCTAAGTTAAAAAGAAGAAAAAAATTTGTCGAATCGAACACTTGGCCACCATGGGAAGATAAATATGAACACACATTTTATAGTTGATTCCATCTATTATTTTATAGTATTTAAAAAGGAGAGATGATTATTTTTTTTGTTACATATCAAAAGGGAAATATGACTAAAAAATTCATAAGAGACTTTAGATACAATCTATTAGTCCTATTTAGTATATTCATTCTAATTTCTATGGGATGACGAGGGATCAATAAAAAAAGAGATAAATAATTTATTAATTTTATTGATGATTTCACTCAGATGAAAAAAATGATCATTATTAAATATAAGTCAGATTATTCATGTTTTTTTGTAATAGATGTTGAGAAGGAAATTAGGGATTATAAAATAAATTTGAGAATAGAAAATTGTAACAAATTCACCAGAAATAATTTTTAAACATATCTGATAAATCATGGTATAAAATATCAATATAGTTCTCCACATACCCCATAATTGAATTTTTTATCAGAAATATAAATATATGCTTGGTTGAAATGAGAATTAGTATGATAGAAGAATACTAACATTAAATGTATAATAATAGATAATTATTAGTACTATTGTACATGATAAAAATAGATTCTTTATGAGACTAACAACTGACCATACTACATAAATATGTTATATAATATAAAAACATCATTTAAGTACATCAATTTTATTAGAGGTCCATGTTTACAAAAAATAAAAAATTATGATTTTTGAAAGTTTCATGAGAAAGATGGATAAAGAAATAGTATGGGTTATTCAACCAATGAAAGATTCGAAAAATGTTGGAAGAAAAACTTAAAAAGATTTGTGGACTAATATGATGTGAAATTAATTGGAAAAAAAATCCATAATAATGGTTATTGAGAATGTTCAAGAGGATAAACTAGATATTTCCAATGATAGTAAAAGTAAGTCAAAATATAATTACCATGATTTAGGAGAATCATGTGATGAGGGAATCTCAGTTGGAAGAGAAACATAGATATTTATTATATTAAAAATACATCTTGAGTATAAAAACCTTATTAAAAATTATAAAGCTCCAGTTTAGATTAGTTTAATATTGAGATAAAAAATCATACTTCACATATCACAAAAGTAGAACTGGAATCATTTTCGTAAGTTATTCAACCCAAATATTTGGTAGAATCTATGAATGAAGTGTTAGATCAGATTTAGAAAAAAATTATATGGGAAATCATTCCATATTTAGAAAACAAATATGTTATTAAAAAAGATGGTTTTTAGAAAAAATTGAATGAGTATTGAGAAGATTCATGAAATAAATAAATACGTGTTTGTAAAGGCTTTACATTGGTTGAAGGTGTGTATTTTGATGAAACTTTTTCAATTGTTGAATTACTAGAAACTAATAGAATGATTCTATCAGTGGTCAAAGAATTAAATTAAAAACATTATCAAATTAATGTAATGTCATCTACCGTATATGGTGATATTAATGTACAATTTTACACTTAACAACCATGATGTTTTTATCTTGATAATGACATGGATTATAGATTGAATAAATCCTTGTATGGGATGAATCAATCCCCACGTACCATGTATTCAATGATTGATAACTTATTGAGAATGATGAAATTTTCTAAAGTAAAAGTTGACAGGTACTTTTATGTGAAAAATGTTTACTATGGAACTCAAATTATAATTTTTTTATGGATTATATTTTTTTTACTACGGAGGATGAAAAAATTTGTAATGATTTTTTTCGGAAATGTAGATGAATTTTTAAATTTCAATGTTTGGAGATTTAAATTTTTTTATTTTATTAAAAGATCGAAAAATATATTGAAATTTCATATTCTTATATTAAGATAATTATTCAAAGGAAATTTTAAGGATGTTTGGGATTGAAGAATCCAAATAATTTTATGCTCCTATATTTGGAATCATAGATTTGATTAATGATGATTCCAAAAAAATTGAGAATCAAAAATAATTTTAGTAGTTGATAGGAAGTCTTCATTACCTTATAGCCTTAAGGCCTGATATTGTTTACATTGTGAAATTGATTGTTGGGTATCAATTTAATCCAATATAATTACATATTTTTGTATTAAAGGTAATTATGAGAAATTTCAGAGGAACAAATTCACTTTGTTTTTTGTACAAAAGTAATTTTCAGATTAAATTTTATGGTCATTCTAATTCTGATTGGGTTGGAGATTGTAATGATATAAAATCAACCAGAGGAGGAACATTTTTTTGGGACTATTTAGTGAGTTGAAATAGTAAGACACAAGGTTTAGTAGCATTTATCTAATAGAATAAAAATATATGTATAGATACTCAGTATTATATTCAAATTTTCAAGATGAATGTTTAGCTAGAATAGTTGAAATTGAATGTTTCTAAACGATTGAATATACTTTTTGATAATCAGACTACAATTCATCATTATAAAAATAATATCTGACATTCATGATAAAACAAATTGATATAGTGATTCACATTATAAAGTAAAATTTTTATATTAGATATTCAATAAAGGGATATATCCTATGAAATTATCTAATTGATGATATATGCACAAAATCTAGGTTGAAATAGTGAATTGGGGAATTTAATTTGCATCTTCATATTCATCCTCCTCAAATGACTTACAAAACCACATAAAGAAGTACCCCCACCATGCATTCGATTATGATGAAAAATTGGGAGAGAAATTAACAAATTTGTATATTATAATAATTTTTTTACATAATATTTAATTATTAATATGATGATATACCTTTCAAAAAATTTGAGGGGGGGGGATATGAAAAGTGAGAGAAAATGAAAAGTATGGGGTATTTATCATAACATGGATGTAAAATTTTCTAATTATTGAGGGATGAAATTCCGTAAAACATTACATTATCCAATAGTTTGGTTTTGGGAATCTCTCTATTGAGAAAGGCTGTGTTTTGGTAAAATTCAAATAACAAATGTTCTTTACGAAAGTTGTGTTTTGAAAAAAAAAATTGAGTTACAAAATTTGTTACCAAGTGTAGTCAAAAAAATATAAAATGGGAGATTAATGAAACATTGTGATGTTTTAAACAAATATTTTTTTTCAAATAATCCTTTTTTAAAACAATATTTTTGTTTATTACGATCAGACCCATTCCATTAGTGGGAGAAATTAGACTCAGATCATTAGAATGAGTCAACATAACCATTAAATAATAATGATAATTTGATAGAAACTAATAAAATATTGTGAATCAATCTCAGGGAGAGTTGATATTTGATGATTCCGAGTGAGACCGAAATTTTGGGAAGTAATATAACATATAATTAATAAATAATATGATTTTATTTTCTTCATGAAGTTCTTAGAAATCATAAACAAGTTATGTTACAATATGTGGATGGTGGAAGGTAGGATAATACTATGTAAAGATTTCTAGAAAAAAGCATTAGAATGATGAACAATATAAATTGAAGGATATAGATCATCATTATTAGAATCGCCATTGTTACAATATTAAAATGTTAAAGAATGATTATTTTAAGTGAAGGAGTCAAAATATTGTTGGAGTGTTTTAAACAAATATAGAAAATTAAATAGTTTAAATTTTTTCGTGATATTAAACCTACGTTAGATGATTAATTGATGGCCATGAAGTTCTCATAAATCAGGGAAACACTCAAGATAAATGATTTTGAAGAAATAATGGAATCCTGAAGATTTAATCAGTTCATGAAATCATGAAAATGTCTCCATTAAATCCATATGTACCAGGAATAGAGGTTTTCATGATTTTAAATGAGTTATGACTGATAAGGTTTGGATAATTTCAATGATGAAGAATGAATATTCCCTTGTAATTTGAATATAATAATAATGAGAATTCCATATTTATGAGGATTTTATCAAACTGATTCTAATAAAGAAAGCCAACCATACCAACTCTGAGGATGGTTGGCATATCATAATGTGGAGGGGAATATATCAATAAGGTTTAATGCAGTCAATGATAATATTTTAAGGGAGAGCAGTTTTCAATGTTGTGAAATTTCTTTAAGTGGGAATTATTTTTCAGTTTCACATATATTATATTCATATTTAACTATAAATCGAAGAAGATTTCATTTTTACATTGTAACTATTTCAAGTAATAAAAAATGGAGAATTGTTAATGAATTGAAGTGAATGTTCATTCCATAAACAGATCTCATTAGAAGATCTGACATCTATTGTTTTTGTTTATAAGAATGAGAAACATCATTTTGAGAAGAGTTTGCTGAGTTGACCAGACTATTAATAATATAATAAGGATTCTCATATTTATCATTTGAGTATATTCTGAAAATTATTGATTGAGAAATGGTGTCTCATGTAGATCTGGTTGGATGGAGTCAATAAGATTGTGTTCATTAGACTGAAGGCCATCAGACTCAAGGTCATCAGACTCAGGAACATTTGTGTAGGAGTTTTAACAAAGCCTTTATAATTTTTTTGGATCAATTAATTATTAGAAATCATTTTATTCTAATGGTAGTCTTAAAATAATTCTTACCAAGAGATAGAAGTTTCTAATAGGAGTCGTCACAAGTTGTATTAACTTATTCAATATAGTGAATTTCTATAGATCCATGAGAGTGGCTATAGAATGTATGCAGGTTCTAACACTAAGTATTAACCTTGTAATTATAATTTCCATTACATTCTTTCTTATTTTTTCATGCATGTGTATTTAAAAAAAGATGATAATTATATGAACTTTAATAGGTTGTAGGGGTTATGTTTTAAAATTTATTGAAACATATAATTAGTGAACTACTGATTCAAGCCACCTTCTTAGTTTTTATTTGATCCTTTGAAACCTCAAAAATATAATTAAAGAAATCAATAATGTTGATTCTGAAAATGATATTCATGGTATTAAATTAGATAAACACCTAAAATGGGTTCCAATTAATTCTTCTAAATAAGGATAGATGTTCATCAGGACAAGAAGAAGAGGCCTAAAGGGGATTTTTGAGATCCATGTTAATTTCTACAATAATCAAAGTCTATAACATAATATATGGATAATAATATAATCAAAATTTGATATATCATATATTTAGGATCAAATAATCATGTTTCTTTTTTATCCACAATTCAATAGTGTTTTAAGAATATCATAATGAAGATCTAATTTATAAAAGAAATGAAATCCCATTATTTATCAAGTATTATGTAGATGAATGTAATTTCATCCTCTAGTTTTACTTCAGTGATTAAACAATCATGATTCATTCCTAAACGATTATCTTGATGCTAAATTTCTTATTAAATCTCATATATAATATTTGGTGTATGTACAATATTTATGGAATTCCCTCAAGTTGTAATAAAGACAATATATACACCTAACTACTTCTATTATTATTGAATTATATACAACATTCTATAATTATTATTTTTTATTTTTTTTTTAAAATTTTCATTCTCATTTTAGTAAAAATGGTCAATTTTAGATAAATACCTAAATATATTGAAATCTAAGAGATATGGGAATAATTATTAGAAAGAATAAAAATTGAATTTTTTTAATATTATTTGAAATAAGAAGCACAAGAAATTGGGAGACACTCTCATGTGTTTTTCATAAATGAAATTGATATAGAGATCCTAAAATAAAATGAAAATAGGGATGTGTCGAGCATGTAATATTTTCTTTTGACATATATACATTAAAAATATATTTATATTTATCGAAATTTGAGAGTTCCCCAATAAATGGAATGAAATATCATATATATTTATGTGTGTGTGTGACACTCTAAGAGAACTAATTTTGTTAATTTAATGAAAATATTACAGATAAGGATAGAGTGGTGTGTGTTGAAATTAAGGGATTTAAGGTGGAAGGGGGTCTCTTAAAATATGTTACAAATAACCGATAAAAACAGAACACTCAAGGATGAATTACATGACATATTGATATTATACTACATTGATGTATCGTACAATTCTAAAAAGAGAAAAAAAATAACAAAAAAGAATTGATCTATTTTTTTGAATAGATAAAACTGAGGGAGAAGAATAGGAGAATTTCAGTCTTAATCAAAGTTATTTAGGAGAACAAGAATGATTTTTTCATTAGTTTTTAGTGCACATAAGATTTATTTGATAGTGTATAACAATGATTTTCTAAATAATTAGAAGCTATTCGTATTTATAGATATATTATAGGATGGGTACATTCTAATAACCTAGTAGAAGATGATGACTCATTGTTAATATAGTAGTTATATTTATTGGAAGTAAAAACATATTATGCATTACTGAAAATATATAGTAATATGGATGAATTTTTGGTTGAATGATTGGGATTGATTTTAATATAAATTGTGGGATTGATCTCTAGTTTTTCATGTGTATTGTTTTAAAATCTAATATTTAATATGTTTAATATTATTTTATTAGAATACCGAGAAACCCATGTGTATTAGATAACAATATTACTATAGTATAATCCATGCTTCAATAGTTATTGAACACAACATGTAATAGATTACCCAAAATAGGGAAAATATTTTTAAAAATAATATGTCTTCATATCTTTTTTATAATATATTTTTTGTGGTTTTTCAATTTTGGGAAACAAATCAAATAACCCATTCATATTCTAATGTGTAATAGTGGTTCAAATAGAAAATGTGTTCTGGAATTAAAAGAATATTTCAAATATGGTAAAATATTGGTCAAACATTATTTACGACCCTGCTTAGATGTTTCTACACTGATCAACTACAACTTATAATTTGTTTCAAATACTATACAGTATTTGATATGGATATATACAATTTATTATTTCTCTATTTAATGGAATGGAATTATATTATAGGTTTTGAAATTTTAGTTTCCAGGATATTTTTTCATGATTACATAAATAGTATATATGAAGTGATTTCTAAAATCCCATATATTGGAGTTTATCATGCTATTTGTACTACTATTGATATTTTTTTTGGGAAATACATTGAGAAACAAATACTGTATCCACGAAGAAGTAGAAGACTGAAAATGTGTAAAAGGAATAAAAATAATAAGGTTAGTCATAATTGTGCCTATTTGGATAAATATTTTGAATATTATTTTTCTACAGAAAAAAGTATAGCTTATGAGACTAGTTCCATTAAATTCGAGAAGTATATTAACCATGTGGTTATAGTTTAACTTAAATATATCCATATTGAGATGGAGACCTGCATATTCAAATTCATTTGGGGACTTCTTGATGAAAATCCATGGACATAGTGAGTGGATGATGTAATGGAAGAAGTACCTAGAATGAATAGGAGTTCCAAAAACACTCTTTTAATAATATTTGTTTTCCTAGTAGAATATATTATAATTTTTAGAGAAATATTTTAATTAATTGATTTATATTTTTGGGTATTTGTATGTGAGAAAGAATGTTCTATGAAGTTTGCGATAGAGGTGATAAATTTGTAGGATAAGATTTATAAGGACTATATGGATTTCATGTATTCCATGGTTTAATCTAATGGAAAATGTATTAAAGGGACGGATAACTCACAAATAGAGACATAGAAATGACATAAGGATAAATCTCATATGTTGAAAAGAAAATGGGGATAAATATTGATTTTTACTAAGTCTGAGAATTATATCATCGACAAGATGTTTCTAGAGATGGAATTTAAATTTAATAATCTGAGAAATATTCAATAAGGAATTTCCAAAAATAATTAAATTGAAGAATGTTTCCACACAAACAAAAAATCTAGAAATTTAATATAAATAAGACACAATATGTCAGAAAAATGATCTTCAAATTATATGGTGATGAATATAACACATTTTAATAAAAACATTATCCCATGATCTAGTTTATTCAATCTATAATGTTTATAATTTTTTTTAGATGCATGAAGAAAGTTAGAGTTTTTATAAATTTTTAAGAATAAAATTTTAAAAAAATTTAATAAATCATTATGGGTGAATGTAAGTATGTATAAGAAACATTTCCCAATGTGGATCCCAAAATGATAGTATTTCAATGTGAAAATACAAATTGTGTCATTTTAGACTAAATACATCTAAATAGAAATGAATAAGATAAATTGGTATATTATGGTGTTACTATATCTTTTGGTATATATTTATTAATTACTGGTACAATATGAAATTGTGTGAAAATTATTGTATTACTAAAGTAAGTGAAGAAAATTTTTAGCAATGTAGAAAAGAACTATAAAAATGACCTGTATATAGTCCAAACATTTATTTACATTAAAACTAGAACATTTTTATAAACAACATAATAATAATATATTTCAAGATAAACATGTTTAGTATCACGGGTACATAAGGTTCAAACATTACCTGTAAATAATAAAACAAAACCATTATTTATTTTATTCCCCATAACCATCATAAGGATCTAATGTTATACTTAGTACATGTAATCAGCTTAGGATAAACATCAAAAGAATGGGTGATCTAAAATTTTAATATCTAGAGTTTTTTTAAAAGAATACTATGTCTGATAACATATAAAATATGATACATCAATCATAAACAAACAATGAAAATTTATTATTTAAATATGAAAATTGTAACCTAGTTCTTAAATTGGAAGGAATATATAGGAATAAATAATTTTTTAATTATATATAAATTTCCAAATAAGAAAAAACATATCGAATCATTATTATGAAATAAGAACTCCATTTTTAGTAAATTAGTTTTTCTTTAATAAAAATTTTTCATCAAAAAATATTTATTTTTATTTTTATAGGAAAATATTATAAATAATTTTCGAAGAAATTTTTTATAATTATTTTAAAAAATGAACATAATATTATAAATAATCATATAGCAGTTATTTTATGATGACATTTCTATAATTTTCTAAAAATATTTATTTTTTCATGGAATTTTATGAATATTAGTTTTTTAAAAATTTATTTTTCTTTTCAATTATATAAATTGTGAAATTAATATTTGGATTTGTTTTAAATTTTCATCAGTTTATTTATTTATCCTAATCCAATTACCATTTTTATAAATAACAGCATACATGAATTTAGTTTAAAAACTTTCTATATATATAAAAGGATTTATTTTGAATAACAAGACATCATGTTTTCTTGTAATATTTTAAATTAAATTATATCACTTTTATGTTTTGAGGCATAAAAATGTGAATCTATATTTGGAATCATGATGTCAAATTTTTTTAAATAGTTACCTTTTTAATTTAGTTTAATTTGAAGAAAAATGATAGTATTTTTATTACCCTGATAACAGGAGAATCAGTTAATTATGGGATAAAAATAACAAGATAGGTAACATAAAATAAACCTAAAGATTTCTTAATTTTATTGGATGATTACATTTTGTCTAGATTCGTCCAATATTATGTAATATGGCATCATATTTCCATTTTAATTTGATTATAAAATCTACAATATTTTATGTACAAAAAACTAAAAAAATATCAGACTAATGTTTTTAATGAATATAATATTTATAACATGGGGCTAATCAGGAAGCTAGGGTTTATGCCCTCGACTTTTCTCAGTGAAAATGGCTGAATAATTCCTATTACCTGGTCGATTCGATGCATTCAAGCGTGAAGCATCGGATTTGGGAGACAGATCTGCAACGAACTGAAGCTCTCGGGAGGTCAACCTAAAAGATGTTAGTACTCATATATCCTTTGAATACTTCAAAGGAGTGAATGTACGAATTAGAAGAAAGGGGTACGCGGCTCATGTGAAAGTGGATCCAGCTGCGGTTTCAGAAAGGCTCCAAATGGGTGAGCATTCAATTATCGATAGGTTTTTTCTTCCCAAATGTTCAGCGCCATGTAGGATCGTGCAACATTCTCAGAAATTGTCACGAATTTGGGGCTTTGACAACTTCAAATGCATATCTTTGGGCAGGGGGTACTTCCATCTTCTCTTCCCTATGGAGGAACTCGAATTAAAGGCCTGGGGTATGGTTCTATCTGCTTCAAGCTAGGGGTTTTTCACATTAGAGAATGGCATCAACGCATCAACCCTCTAGAAATTGGTTAGTCTTCAATATAATCCTGGGTTAAAGTTTATGGTCTGAGTTGGACTCTTTGGCACCCCCGCATCTTATATGATATAGCTATAGCAATTGTAATACCTAACTGAATGGATAGTGAAACCAAAATTTCCATGTATGGACACTTTTATCGTTTTTTTAGTTTAGATTATCTTGTCTGTTATACTGACCAATAATGTTTTCCGATCAACTGAAGAGGAGGAATTAGAACTTAGAATTGAATATGAGAATATACCTAGACTCTCCCTGGTTGTAGGATTGTGGGACTTGATAAGGATAGCTATAGAAGAGCCCTAACTTGAAGTTTCTGTTCTAGGAGGGGGCATGATCATACTTTATGCCATACGAAGCAAAAAACCTCCCCTGGATTGAAAAATCAACAGCAACACACAATTCATCATGAACTTGATGTCCACTCTCAAGGATACCTGTTGGAAAACAAAACTACTATATAGAAGAAATGATCCTGGGCTAATATTGTGGTCAGAGATACTTCAATTGATTCCCCCCAAATGGTTTTCATTCACATTATAAAGCTGAACCCTCTTGTGTTTATAACAATAATGATAATACATCTGTCTGTGTTGTTAATGGATCTTCAAATGCTAGTACTAATCCACCTGTTTTGGTGGAATCCTCTACTTATGCTGACTTGCAGGACTTGGCATACTCAGGATAACCTGGACATCATTCCAGGAATAAGGAACGTGATAGAATGTATTTGAAATACTGTGGATTTAATTCAAAATATGCCACTTCCACTCATAGGGAAGTGGCGCAACAGGACATCCATTCTGCTCTTGGACAATCAAGCAAAGAGGTGCAGACCTATGGGACTAATCAAGCCACTTCCACTAAGGAAGTGACTCAAAAGGTGTGGGAATGTGGGAAAAGGGATGTGGCTAAATAGGATTCTTTACTTTCTATTGCCTACTGTGATGCCACTAGCGCACAAGTAAATAAAAATCCAAAGGAATATGGGAAAGGCAAAGTGGAAGAAATAAACCTTGATCCAGTTAAGGAGGATGATCTTGCTTCCAAAGATGATTCGGATAGACCTGGTTCTAAAGAGACTAAAAATCTGGAAGAGGTGGACAAGGATGAAGGCTCTTGGAAATAACCAAGAACAAGAAGTCAAAAAATTAGTAGTAGAAAAGTTATAGAGAAAATAAAAAATTACGAGGAGCAGGCTGTAAATTCAGAATCTGATGAAGACGTGGATACATTACTCCGATAGGCCAGGGAGATTAAAGCTTAATATGATAGGGGATGAGTTTGTGGCCGCATCAAAATACAACTCTAGAATGAATTATGTGAAAAGGAGAGGATAATTGAGAAAATCATAGGAAAAAACTCGGGCCCCCGGGAAGGGGTCTTTGACAAATATGTTTTTTTGTTGTTGTATTTCCTATCTTATAGTAATTTTTTTAATCAATAAATTGGGGCTTCATACCCCAACCATTTTAAAAAAACATGGGGATAATCAGTGGATATATTCAATTACAAATATTATATTATAATTTAAATGATTCATATTGATGATATTAATTTATTTTTAATTTTACGTAAAGTAATAATTTCCTTAAAAGCATACACAACACGTACATAGTATTTATTCAAAAATGAAAAATTAAAATAAACGAATTTTATTTTTTCTAAAGTAATATAATTTAACATAATTAATGAAATACATGAATTATGATTAGGAATATAACTCTTAATATATTAACTGAAATAGTTTAAGCTAATATGATTAGATTTATAGAAGTTATTCAAGTCAGTATAATTATTAGTTTTAAAAATTTTACATTAATGTTAATTTATTATAAATAATATAGTGTTAAATAATATAAATTTCTTTAAAATATCATATTCAAAAAATTTATTATTTCTATTGAAAGTAAATACAATGGTCTATTTAAGGACCATATTTGAATATATATTAACCATCATGACCCTTAAAGAGTAAAAAACATTGTTGTCTCTGTAACTTTGAAAAGGGTTAACATGGTGTTAAAACACATGTTTAAGCATTATAATGTAATATAATATTCAGAAAATATTATCTTATTGTATTATTTTGATACATAATCATTTTATAAAATAATTTTTCCAATTTGTATCCAATTTTACTTCAAAATTTATTTATAATATATTTATATTTTTAGAAATATCAAGAGTGACCCACCCTTATCTAATAAAAGGTATCCACTAATTCACATGTATTAACATATAAAAATCCATTCGGTTCATCAAATATCTTAAAACAATATCTTCAAAAAATCCATATAAAGATTATATAGGTTTTATTTTGGGCATAATACCTATTTTGTAGATACTACAGTGTTAAACAATTTGTATTTTCCAATGAAGAGTATACTTTTCAAACAACATGTTTTATTTTTTTTACACTTCCACCCCAAAAAAATATTATTCACTGATGATAAAATAATAACAACATAATCAAATATTTTTAGAGATTTTCTTATATTAATGTAATAAATTATATCTATATCATGTTCTATTAAATGGAAAATAAACCCGTCAACCATGTGCGTTGTAGACTACCACCATGTGAACTGATGTAATTTTTTTTACACCACTATCTCTAACAAATGGATTAAAATTATATAATTAAAATTTATATATGATATTTAGGATGTATTTAACATTAATAGAATTTAATATTTCATTTACCCTATCACCATTCCATTTAGTGAAAAATGATAAAAATATCTGGAGGTATGTGTGGTCTTCCTCCTCCACGAAACATTGTGGATTGTTTTTCATCACCAAATCACATGGATACTATATAATTAAATATAAAAAAGTTATATTATATTTATTATATTATACTAATTCTTTAATGATAAAATATTAAATACATTTTTTATATAATGGTTGTTTAAAAAAGGAAATATTACTCGTGTTTATGTACAACCTACCGTCACTATGATTGAAACATGGTTCCTTTATCATAACCATATTTAATAGATGAATTTAAACATATAATTGATGTATAAAAATTATAATTATTTTATAATTTACTTTTTCTAGATATATTGGAATAATTTCAAATCTGATCATAGTCAACCTACCAATTTATTTTTTGATATGTTAATTGAATGAAATCAAAACCACATATATGAACATAAATGATTTAGTAATTATTGTAACATGTTAATTAGTCGGATAAAAGGAAAAATAATTTTTTAAAAGGATGGGGTTGAATCCTCATTTATTATTAAATCAAATAAAAAACCTCATTCACTGGGTAGAAGGAGACCCATTTCATAGCCCAAAGGCCTAGTGGGCATTTATCCAATTACATGGCCCGTATGCCCAAATTTTTTATCCAAGGCCCCTTCTGGGAATAGTAATTCTATAGTACCTACTTTAGTACAGTGCCACACAGTACCCGCTACTGCTATAGTTCCCTGCTGCCACTACAGTGCCCTTCCACCGCTACAGTTCCCATCATTACATTAGTGTCGCCTCTACTATAGTATGTTATTTTATTGCTACAGAACCTGCTCCTAATGTGTTTTGAACCCCCATTTCTTATGTAGGACTACAGGGTTCTTACCACTAATCTTTAAACACGTTCATAATAATGTAAATTATTAAAAATGTATATTATTCAGGAATTTTAAGAACATGTATGATGATTCAGATTCAATGGTTGCGACATGATTTTTATCAATTTAATTTTAATGTTTCCCTTGAAATTAACATTTTCTTTAATATACATATTTTTTAAAATAATTTATTTTTTTATAAATTTTAAAATTAAATATTTCTAAATTATATTTTTTCAATAATAAACTTTATTTCGATGGATTTCTGAAAAAAAATCTACAGAATGGTTTTGATATTATTTACAAAAGAAAAAAGGAATGTTTTATTTTATCATATATGATCACAATGATCATTCCAAATAGTGTAACAATTATTTTTTTAGATTCTTTTAAATTAATATATTTTTTAATTAAATTAAGAAAACTCCAACTCGATGAACATTTAATACTTAAAAATTATTTTAAAATAAAGTTTGTATATCAGTATATGAAATAGGTTTCACATTGGTTATGTGAAAATATTTATGATGCAAGAATTTATATATTCTATTAATGTAATTGGGAATTATTTATGCAGATGGGTGGATACATTATATACGGAGTGTCGGTTATCAAATTAGATAACTACAATACATTGGGTGAAGGGAAGGAGTTAATAAATTAGATTATCCTATGAGATTATAGGAATATGTGGTGACAATTATATCAATTATAACTGTGATAACTATTTGATGAGTAACCATGATGAGAGTTATATATGTGACCATGAATTTTATAACATTTATTAGAGTTATAAGAAAATTAATCCCAAATAAAGAAATTTTTTTATCTATTCATGTAATTTGTTTTTATGAGAATATTATTATTTTTCAAGGTAAACTAATTATATTATATTTAATGGATTTTATATGTTGTATTTTAAGGGTCAAAATTATAACTATGTGAAAATTGTTCTTATGTTTTTTTCATGATTTCAATGAAACCTTATGATTTTTATTTTGGATTTATGATTTATTTTTAAAATTTTGATGAAAATACTTTTTATGATAATGTGATTTCGTGGGAAATAAATTTTTTTTAGCACAAAATTTATATATATATTATTGGAATAATGGTTTAATTCTTTGATTTTATTTTAATTTATGAAAAATGTTTCTCACTATATAAGAAATAAATGGGTTAGTGGATGTGTAAGGGTATGTGAGATGGTAAGATTATGATCATTAATATTTTTCATGAAAATAAGTCATGTTTTACTTTAAATGTTTTATATTGTCAAATTATAGAAAAATAGTAGAACTGTCATCTTTTTAATATATGGGATAATTATGTAAGATTTATTAACTAAATATCTATAATTATAATACTAATATTTCATTGGGAATGAATGAAAATTAAATATAGTCAAAATGAACTATATTATATAATGTTTAAGGTCAAATCATTATTTTTGTTATTACATCAAGGGTTTAAATAATTTTTGAGGATACGATGTTAATTAAAAATATATTACAATTATTATTTAACAAAAATGGATAGTATGCTATAATGATATATTATAATTTTAACACCCCATGATTTTGTTAATTTTTTTTCTTGGAATTACTTTATTATTATTCATATTTTTTACTTCACAAAACATTGAAAAAAATTATATTAAAGAACTATATTTGCATTGAATTATATAAAACACACATTAAATCCATAAATAAATGAAACATAATGGTTAACCTAGTCTACATAGTACACCAATTTTATATTTCATTACACACAAGGCTAAATTTCCTTTATGGCTTGTGTAAAATGCAAGACCGAGTTTAATCGAACAATAATGTATTATTAAAAATGTTATTATTTAGTATAATAAGATATAACCTAGTAGTTAATTTGGAGTTTATAAATATTATTAACAAATTTATATAAATAATTGTTTCCTTTCATTTGTTTCAAATTACTATGAAATGAATATAAGAATAAATTCAATATAAAGAGAATGTTTTTATATAAACTACTTTCATTCCCCCAATGGAATTTTGATCATAATAAATTTAATTAATTATTATTGGTGAATTATATTAGTGAAATATATGTTTTATATATTAAATAAATTTTTTTTAAATTCATATATTATATTTTATGGGAACAAGGTAGGAACAAACTCAATATTACACGTACTCTTGTATTTTTTTAAAAGAAGATTTACAAACATTTAATGAGGAAACTATTTTTAATATAAATTTTTGAACATTGTAAATTTATTATATAAAAATAAATTATATTTTTTAAAAATAAAAATAAATATTAATTTAGTCTGAATTTATTGGGTTTTTATATAAAGTTTCATTTTTTGATGAATTAAGAAAAATATTAAAATTTAATACAAAAGGAATTTTTCAAATTAATTTTTTACAAGGTTAAATTATATATTAATTTTTTTTTAAGTATAATTATACCAATTATATGTTAATTAATCCAATTTATATTATTTTACTTAAATTTTCATTGATATTATTTATAAAAACTTCGGAAACGTTTGAACATTTTTACATTAAAACCCTATATTGACATCCAACCTATGAGATTAATTTTAAAATAGTTTCCTCCACTTCTATGATTAGAATTTGGGAAAATAAATTTCATATTTGGAATCATAATAATTTATGATTTCTAATATGTTGAACTTATAGTTTTTCAAAAAATATTTCTTATTGTAATAAAAATTAATTACAACAATTAAGAGGAAAAATAGCTTAAAAAGGTTCTAAACCATAAAATGATGGGCCAAAATGACCTAAAACTTGTAAAAAATAATATTTATGGAAATATTTAGACCCTATAATTAAATTTATCTATTTTTATCCATTATTTTATCCATGTATCGAAGGAATAATGTTTTCGTTGTTCCATTTTTTAAAATTTACAAGAATGCCATGTCTCCTCCACTTTAAAAGGGAAATCACCTCTCTCAATTATTATCCCCTTTTAAGACATTTGTTTCAACAAAAATATACTAAAATGATAACCTGAAATACCTATATTCATCCTTGAATCCTCACTTTTGTAATACACTAGTGCAGAAAACGTTTTTTACGTCACTATTTTTTACGTCGGTTATATAAAACTGACGTCATAATATGTAAAACGAGGTTTTTTACGTCGGTTATTTAATAACCGACGTAAAACCCTGTGTTTAGTACACCTTTAACGTCGGTTATCAAAATAACCGACGTTATTAATTGGGTGGCTTCGTTTTTTACGTCGGTTATACATTAACCGCCGTAAAAAACAGAAGCGGGGGGCGTTTGTTACGTCGGTTATTGAATAACCGACGTAACAAACGCGGTTTTTGAAGGCCTTTTTACGTCGGTTATAAAATAACCGACGTAAAAAAAGAATCCGCAGATGTTTTTGACGTCGGTTATGGAATAACCGACGTAATAAAACGCGGATT
This sequence comes from Viscum album, assembly GCA_963277665.1. NCBI lineage: Eukaryota > Viridiplantae > Streptophyta > Magnoliopsida > Santalales > Viscaceae > Viscum > Viscum album. The sequence goes on along the minus strand of OY728127.1, from coordinate 1,607,428,364 downwards.
TTGAGCCCTTTATAACGTCGGTTATAGAATAACCGACGTAAAAAAGAATCGGAGGAAGGTTTTTACGTCGGTTATTGAATAACCGATGTTATAAATGTTTTAAAAAAACTTCTAACGTCGGTTATTGAATAACCGACGTGATAACTCATTTAAAAATTTACCCAGACCCGTGGATTGTCATTCGCGAGTTTACCTTCGACAGTCGCGACTCGTCTCTCTCGCGCGTAAACCTGAATCGGCTCGTCCATTTCGTTGGTTTAGATTCGTTTTGCGATCATCGTTTCTCATAATTAATCTCCTGGGATCAATCATCTTAACTCGCAGCACTCAGGTAATCCTCCCACTCGTTCGTTTTTTTTTCGCGGATAGTATATATATATGTGTTGTGATTTTTTTGTTGAAACTAGCTATGATTCTTCGATTGCGAACCCTTTTAACTCGTTTTGGCACCATAATCTTATTTATCATCCCTAGATCTATTTGTTCGACTTGAAATATTGACTAATTTTATGATTTCACTAATTTTTCATCGTTTTCTATAAATCCCCGAGAGGGTTGGGGCGTGTCCATTTGGATGGGTTGCCCTTTTACAGTTGTTACTACTTTATTCAGTGATTCCAGGGGGGTGGGAGGGCTATCAAGAGGGTTGGGGGGTGTCCAGGGTGGTGTCCAAGGGGGTAGGGTGTGGGGGGTGGTGTCCAGGAGGGGTGGGGGGCTATCCAGAGGGGTCGGGGGGTGTCTAGGGGGGTTTACAAGGGGGTGGGTGGGTGTGGGGGGGCTGTCCAAGGGTGTGGGTGGGTGTTGGGGGGGTGTCCATGGGGGTGTCCAAGGGGGTAGGGGGTGGGGGTGGTGTTTAAGAGGGGTGGGGGGGCTGTCCAGAGGGTTGGGGGTGTCCAGGGGGGTGTCCAAGCAGGTCGGGGGTGGGGGTTGTGTCCAGGAGGGGTGGGGGTGCTTTCTAGAGGGGTCGGGGGCTGTCCAGAGGGGTCGGGGGGTATCCAGGGTGGTGTCCAAGGGGATTGGTGGGTGTGGGGGGCTGTCCAAGGGGGTGGCGGCCTGTCCAGAGGGGTCGGTGGGGTGTCCAGGGGGGTGTCCAAGGGGTTGGATGGGTGTGGAGGGCTGTCCAAGTGGGTGGCGGCCTCTCCAGAGGGTATTTGGGGTTGTCCGGGTGGGTGGGGGGCTGTCCAAAGGGTTGGGGGGATGTCCAGGGGGGTGTCCAAGGGGGTAGGGGGTGGGGGGTGGTGTCCAGGAGGGGCGGGGGCTGTCCAGAGGGGTCGGGGGGTGTCCAGGGGGGTTTACAAGGGGGTGGGTGGGTGTGGGGGGCAATCCAAGGGTGTGGGTGGGTGTTGGGGGTGTCCAGGGGGGTGTCCAAGGGGGTAGGGGGTGGGGGTAGGTGTTTAGGAGGGGTGGGGGGGCTGTCCAGAGGCTTGGGGGGTGTCCAAGCAGGTTGGGGGTGGGGGGTTGTGTCCAGGAGGGGTGGGGGTGCTTTCTAGAGGGGTCGGGGGCTATCCAGAGGGGTCGGGGGGTGTCCAGGGTGGTGTCTAAGGGGATGGGTGGGTGTGGGGGGCTGTCCAAGGGGGTGGCGGCCTGTCCAGAGGGGTCGGTGGGGTGTCCAGGGGAGTGTCCAAGGGGTTGGATGGGTGTGGGGGGTTGTCCAAGTGGGTGGCGGCCTCTCCAGAGGGTATTTGGGGTTGTCCGGGTGGGTGGGGGGGCTGTCCAGAGGGTTGGGGGATGTCCAGGGGGGTGTCCAAGGGGGTAGGGGTGGGGGGTGGTGTCCAGGAGGGGCGGGGGGCTGTCCAGAGGGGTCGGGGGGTGTCCAGGGGGGTTTACAAGGGGGTGGGTGGGTGTGGGGGGCTGTCCAAGGGTGTGGGTGGGTGTTGGGGGTGTCCAGGGGGGTGTCCAGGGGGGTAGGGGTGGGGGTGGTGTTTAAGAGGGGTGGGGGCTGTCCAGAGGGTTGGGGGTGTCCAGGGGGGTGTCCAAGCAGGTCGGGGGTGGAGGGTTGTGTCCAGGAGGGGTGGGGGTGCTTTCTAGAGGGGTCGGGGGCTGTCCAGAGGGGTCCGGGGGTGTCCAGGGTGGTGTCCAAGGGGATGGGTTGGTGTGGGGGGCTGTCCAGAGGGTTGGGGGATGTCTAGGGGGGTGTCCAAGGGGGTAGGGGGTGGGGGGTGGTGTCCAGGAGGGGCGGGGGGCTGTCCAGAGGGGTCGGGGGGTGTCCAGGGGGGGTTATATCTTACTATATTTTGTTTAAAAAATAATATTCAAGCATATTTTTTTAAATACACATCGATTTGTTTTATATTTCAAAATTGATTACATTCAAATTATGATTTTTTTCATATAAACATATATTTGTCTTATCTAAAAAATATATATATTTTTGCTATTTGTTATAGGTAATAATGAGTCGAAGTTGGATTACGGCACATCGAATGAGCAATGAATATGAGGAAGGTGTTGATGCCTTTTTGGAATTTGCTAAACGAAATGTTCCAAGTAGTGACATTTTTTTCTGTCCATGCCTGAAATGTCTGAATATGAAGAAGTTGAAAAATAGAGAGATAAAAGATCATCTGATTTGTCATGGTTTCAATCCGAGTTACAACCCTTGGATTTGGCATGGCGAAACTGGACAGAATGTCACTGATGATAATGAATCGCAAGATGGTAACTCCGATGGAATTGAAGAAATGATTCGCGATATTGTAGCAGAACAAATTGAGATAGAACCGACAGTTGCACGTCTATATGGTGATGGCGAAAAACCATTATATCCTGGTTGTACAGATTTTACGGTTTTGTCGGCGGTGTTAAGATTGATTAACCTGAATGCGAAACATGGATGGAGTGACAGAAGTTTTACAGAGCTGCTACAATTGATGAAAGACATTCTTCCAAAAGATAACGATCTTCCAGATTCACATTATAAGGCCAAAAAAATATTATGCCCGATGGGATTGGGATACAAGAAAATACATGCCTGTCCGAATGACTACATTATATATAGGAAGGAATATGAATTTCTAAAAGAGTGTCCTAAATGTGGGACATCACGGTATAAGGTGAAAGAAAAATCACAAGCTGATGTAGAGATTACAAAGCTCCCTTCAAAGGTATTTTGGTATCTTTCTATAATTCCTCGTTTCAAACGTTTATTTGATAATTCACATGATGCAAAAAGGTTAAGATGGCATGCTGATGAGTGGGTATGTGATGGAAAAATACGTCATCCAGATGATTGTCCACAATGGAAGAAAATTGATGCCCAGTACCCTACATTTGGAAATGAAATTAGAAATCTGAGACTAGGCTTGTGCACAGATGGAATGAATCCATACCGAACCCTCAGTAGCACACATAGTTCATGGCCTGTTTTATTGGTAATTTACAACCTCTCTCATGAAGTTTGTATGAAGTGCAAATATGTCATGTTGAGTATCATGATCTCTGGTCCAAAGCAACCTGGCAATGATATTGATGTATACTTGTCACCGCTGATTGATGATTTGAAACTATTATGGGCTGATGGTATTAGGGTGTATGATTCTTATAAAATGGAATATTTTCAACTGCATGCAGTGCTTCTATTCACTATAAATGACTTCCCAGCATATGGAAATTTGTCTGGATACAGTGTTAAAGGTCATAAAGCATGTCCAATTTGCGAACAACAGACGTCATATTGTCAATTGCATCATGGGAGGAAAACAGTGTACATGGGTCATCGAAAGTTTTTGCCTATGGATCACCCTTATACAAGACTAAAAAAGGCATTCAATGGCTCACAAGAATTTGATACTGCTCCAAAACCTTTATCCACAGATTTGTATTTTGAGAGGGTGAAAAACCTTGATGTGACATTGGGAAAGACGCAAAAATCTGGTAATGATAGACATATTTGGAAGAAAAGGTCGATATTTTTTGAGCTACCATATTAGAGGTATCATGAAGTCAAACATAATATTGATGTCATGAACGTGGAGAAGAATATCTGTGATTCTTTGATCGGAACATTGCTAGATATTAAAGGAAAGACAAAAGATGGGTTGAATGCAAGGTTAGACATACTATCAATGGGAATACGTTTGGAGTTAGCTCCCACTCCTAAAGGAAGACAAACATTTCTTCCCCCGGCTTGTCATACATTATCGAAAAGGGAGAAAAGTAGCTTCTGTCAGTGTCTTCATGATATCAAAGTGCCTCATGGTTATTCTTCAAATATAAAAATTTTGTCTCATTGAAAGACTTGAAGTTGATAGGTATGAAATCACATGATTGTCACGTCATGATGCAACAAATTCTACCAGTTGCACTGCGTGGAATATTACCCATCCGTGTCAGAAAGACTATAATGAGGTTGTGTTATTTTTTCAATTCAATTTGTAACAAGGCGATTGATGTGAATGCTTTGAACATTTTGGAAAAGGATGCAGTTTTTATACTTTGTCATTTGGAAATGTATTTTCCTCCAACTTTTTTTGATATGATGGTGCATTTAATGATTCATCTGGTTCGAGAAATAAAGCTTTGTGGACCTGTATATCTTCGTTGGATATATCCTTTTGAAAGGTATATGAAAATATTAATGGGATATGTTAGAAATCCATATCGACCTGAAGCCTCCATTATTGAAAAGTATATTTCTGTGGAGGTAGCATAGTTTTGTACTAGCTACTTGGCTACGGCGCAACACATAGGTTTGCCTCCATCTCGCCATGAACGGGTTAATAATGAGGGAAAGGGGATTCGTGGCTTGAAAGTCAAATCACTGTCAGCTGAACATATGAAGAAGTTAGAATCATACATCTTGAATAACATAGCTGATGTTCAACCGTATATCACATTGCATATTAATGAGTTGAAACAATGTCATCCAAAGAAGAAAGAAATGTGGATTTTGAATGACCATAACAAAACTTTTTTGCCATGGTTTAAAAAGACCTTACTTGGTAGATCAGATGTATCAGAGACATTAAAATGGATAGTGGGTGGTCCATCTTTAAATGTGATAACATGGTCTGCTTATGACATTAATGGCTATACATTTCATACGAAAGCTCAGGACAACAGAAGTGCGGTTCAGAATAGTGGTGTATTGGTGTTTGCAGAAGCAATGCATTTTTCGAGTGCTAAGGACAGAAACCCAATTTCGACATCAAGTGCATATTATGGAGTGATTGAAGACATATGGGAGGCTGATTACATTAAAATTAAAGTTCCTTTTTTTAACTGTAAATGGTTTATCGGTAACAACGGTGTCAGACACGATGAATTTGGAATGACACTTGTTAATCTGAATAGATTGGAATACACAGCTGATTATTTTATAATGGAAACACATGCCAAACAAATTTTCTATGTAGTAGATCAATCAGATATGCAGTGGGCTGTTGTTTTACAAGGGAAAAAACAATATGTTGGTGAGGATGAATTTGATGAAGATGCTGATTTATGTGAGATCCCTACTTCTATGGAAAGATTAACAGAACATAATGATGAGTATGTTGGAGACATGGTTTGTGCCATAAGGAACGATCACGACGAAGGAATTTGGGAAAACAATCCAACTGTACATTCCTAAAATTACAGGTAACACATGTTTATTTCTAGTTTACATTTAGTTTTTTCATATAATGTTAGATATTGTAAATTTTTTACTTATTAAAACATGTATCAAACCAAAATGATAAAACAATAAAAACCGTAAAGAGGAGAAGTCCTGGGCGCACCGGCCGGCCGGTGGTGGATCACCGGTTGGCCGGTGGTCCAGACAGAGAGGAAGGCTCTCTGTCTCGTCCACCGGCCGGCTGGTGGTGATCCAGCGGCCGGCCGGTGGTCCAGACAGAGCAAGGCTCTGGTCCAGCGGCCGGCCGGTGGTCCAGACAGGAAGGCTCTGTCTGGTCCACCGGCCGGCCGGTGGTGAGCCAGCGGCCGGCCGGTGGCACCAGGCAGTGGGCTAGTCTACTGCCTGGGTCCTCCGGCTGGCCAGTGAGCTCACACCGGCCGACCGGTGGACTCAGTGAGTCCACTTTTCAGCTTTCTTGGGCCAACTCCTTGGCAACCTTTTGCCTGTGTTTACCATGTTTATCATTGTTTAACATTATTACCATATTACCAATGTTTACTATTATGTAATTTAGTACACTTTTCTATTTTCTGATTAAGTAGTACTACAATATTTGAATTTTTATATTTGTGAACTAATGTTTGTTTTTTTGATTTGAAGGAAAATGACAGATCAATCAATTGATCGGCCACATGATTCTGGAGATGAGCATATTGGTCATACATCTGGGGAGGAACATTCAAATGCTCCTATTACGAAAAAGAGTTCAAAGGTTGGTAAGCTTGGGTGCACACGTTTACCAAAATTATCACTTTCCCGTACGAAGGAGGAGAGGATAGTCGTGGAGTTTGATGATGATGATCTTCCTAGATGTCCAAATGCTAAAGATTTTAAGGGTTTTGTAGCAACTCAGGCTAAGAGCAAAGTAAGAATTCTCTATGATGATTGGAGAAGTGTGGATAAGGCGATAATTTCTCAGCTGTGGGAGACCATTTTGGTAAGATCTTTTACTATTGTTTGACTGTTCTTTAAATGTTTCTAGTATATATAATATTTTTAACCTCTTTTTTATCAGATGACATTTGATATTCCTGACATTGGAGGAGTCAGGAAGAAATGCTTATCGTTGGCTGCTAGGAGATGGAGGGATTTCAAATCAACCCTCTCATCTGATTTCATTTATGGTCATAGGATTCATGAGAATCCATGTCGTATAAATCCTTTTATAGATGAAGACACATGGAGACAATTTTTTGAAAGTAGAAGAAAAGAATCATTTTTGGTAAGGGCAATGTAAACTTTTATAAGATTTCTTATATAAATGATCTTATTATTGTTTTGTTAATGATTACTTATTCTTAATTTACAGCAAATAAGGAAAGCTCATCAAGAGATCCAATCTAAAAATGTATACCCTCATAGTTTATCTCGGGGAGGATATGCATTATTGGAAGAACAAATGATGGCAGAAAAATTTCAACAACTAAGAGCTGAGTCTTCAAGCTCTGGAGAGGTGGCCCCTCCATCCCCTCCATCTAGACATGAGAAATTGAAAAGAGCTCGGAAGGGCAAAAAAGGACAATATCTTTCAGAAGAATCGAGACTCGTAGTTGAGAGGATTGTAAGATATCTATTTTATTTATTTAAGTTTACTATTTTTGTCATATATTTCCAATCATTATAGAAATGTTCAATTAATTATTACAGGACTCTCTTGAGGAGCAGAGTTCACAGGGGACATTTACACCATCTGGGAGGGAAGATATTTTATCTATGGCATTGGGAAAGCCCGAACATCCTGGCCATGTAAGAGGATATCCGGTAGGTGTATCGGTAAGAAAAGTGTTGCCACGTTCCTCAACTTCTAACGTTGAGGGAGTTTATAAAAAAATAGAATCCTTGGAGGCTGAAGTCCATAATATTAATGCGACAATGGAGGAAAAGATTAGAGCATCGGTGCAGTTTATGTTTGCAGACTTGCAAAGACAATTTCAGGGTGCAGCTCCCACTCCACCTCTCCCAGTAGCTCCCACTCCCCCACCTCATCCTGCGAACCCCATTTTTGATCCTCCTCCTCCGCCGCAGCTACCTACTTATTGTGAGTTGTATGTTGATGATCCTCAACATCATATAGTTGCATATGGGATGGTATATTGTATAGGAGATACAGTTCATCATCAACAGTTAGAGGTAGAGAATCAGAGGGTCACTGTACAGGATATTATAGATAGATCAGCTCAGATACCATTACCTACAGATAAGGTGACGACAGTTGGACATAGTATCGGCCATTTTTTACTTTGGCCATCCAGACTTCTTCGACTCATTACCATAGAGGTATGGATGTTATATCTTTTATTTTATATTTTTATAAATGTTTTATCATTTGGAAACTAATATATTTTTCAATTTATTTTTACAGGAATACTTCAAAGGTAATGAAATACTGTATAGACAACAACAAAGATAGATAGCTATGACATCAGATGCAGATACTAGCAGTCTTGACAAATTGTCAAGATATTCAAATTTGTTGTTGGATCATTATGACTTTACAATGGAAGATCATGTCTGTGGACGTGAACTAAGTGTGGGGATTATGAAAACTGATATCATGGAGTTTGTCACTGGAGATAAGTTGGGCATCAACGTGGTGCAAATTTTTATCATGTAAGTCTTAACACCTTTTCCTTGCGTTATATTTATTAAAAATGTATACTTATGTCTGCTTTGTATTAGGTATCTGTATAAAATTTGTGAGAGGAATGAGCTGACAGATGTATATGGATTCATGGACCCACAATTGATTTCCCCTGAAGCATGTGCATTGGATGAGGAACAAAGAATGCTTTATATTGCTGATAGATTTGAAAATAATGTAATCACACAGTGTTGGATGATGCCTTTTTGTGAGAGGTATGAAACACATCCCTCTCAAAGAGTTAATTATCTTTTAACATAATAAACCACTAACGTTAAATTTCCTTTTATCAGGGATCATTGGATGTTAGGGGTTTTTTGCCCTAGGGAGAAAACACTTTATTGGATATGCTCTCTCCATGATGATGTGTGAGAAAGTTTTAAGAATATATTGGAAACGTAAGTTTCAATTTCACAATAGTTTTATATATTATAATGAATTTTAAATTTACCCCATTCGTATTATTTTCTAACAGGGCATGGGTCCACTTTCGAAAATGCGCAAAGAAAAGGAATTTCAAGATCAAATATGTACATGCAAAGGTAAATATCCATTTATAATTTGTACATTTTGATTTATTACATAAAAATAATATATTGAATTTACACTCATTCAAACAGAAATGTCATGATCAACAAGGCATCATCGAATGCGGATATTACATGATATGATTTATGTATGAAATAATAACAACTGGGACAGTTCTGAGTTTTGACCTGGTAAGATTTCCTCTTTCTCATAATATTTCAATTTGATTTATTCATTATACATGTTGACTACTATCCTTTTCCTTTGTAGCTTTTTGATGACCCTCAACCCTTTACTGCTGAAGATATCAAACACATACAAGTGGAGTGGTAAAATTATTTTACAGGTTTGATTGACTTTTAGTTGTTTGTAATATAAAATGTAATTTTGAATATTGTCAATGTAATTGTGTATTTCGTAGTCGTTTAGGTTGGATTTAGTTTTTTTTGAAGTTGACAGTGTAAGTTTTGAATGTTATATAAGTGAATGTTTAATTTTTCTCTACTTCTTGTTTTGGTCTACTGTTGATGGTTTTTCTGGTCTGGATTTTGGTATGGGGGGAGAGGTTCCAAGGGGGTGGGTGGGTGTTTGGGGGGTGTCCAAGGGATATGGGAGGGGTGTCCAAGGTGTGTGTGGGGCTGTCTTAGGGGTCGGGGGGGTGTAAATGAGGGTAGGGGGGTGTCCAAGGGGTGGGGGTGTCCAAGGGATATGGGAGGGGTGTCCAAGGTGTGTTTGGGGCTGTCCAAGGAGTCGGTTGGGTGTAAATGAAGGTGGGGGGGGGGGGGGGGGGGGCTGTCCAAGGGGTGGGGGGGTGTCCAAGTGGTGGGGGGTGTCCAAGGGATATAGGAGGGGTGTCCAAGGGGTATTTGGGGCTGTCCAAGGGGATGGGGGGGGGTTTCCAAGGGGTAGGGGGGTTTCCAAGGGGTCGGAGGGGTGTCCAGGGGGTGGGGGGGGGGCTGTCCAAGGGGTGGGGGGTGTCCAAGGGGTGGGGGTGTCCAAGGGATATGGGAGGGGTGTCCAAGGGGTGTTTGGGGCTGTCCTAGTGTTCGGGGGGTGTAAATGAGGGTGGGGGGGGGCTGTCGAAGGGGTGGGGGTGTCCAAGGGGTGGGGGGTGTCCAAGGGATATGGGAGTGGTGTCCAAGGTGTCTGGAAGTTCTGTCCAAGGGGCCGGTTGGGTGTAAATGAGGGTGGGGGGGCTCTCCAAGGGGTGGGGGTGTCCAAGGGGTGGGGGGTGTCCAAGGGATATGGGAGGGGTGTCCAAGGTGTGTTTGGGGCTGTCCTAGGGGTCGGGGGGGTGTCCAGGGGTCGGGGGGGTGTCCAAGGGGTCTGGGAGGGCTGTCAAGGTGTGGGGGGTGTCTAATGGGTGTTTGAGGTTGTACTAGGGGTCTTGGGGGTGTAAATGAGGGTGGGGGGCTGTCCAAGGGGTGGGGGTGTCCAAGGGGTGGGGGTGTCCAAGGGATATGGGAGGGGTGTCCAATGGGTGTTTGAGGCTATACTAGGGGTCGTGGGGGTGTAAATGAGGGTGGGGGGCTGTCCAAGGGGTGGGTGGTGTCCAAGGGTTGTGGTGGGGCTCCAATGTGGTGGGGGAGGGCTGGCCAGGTTGTTAGGTGGGTATAGATGAGGGTGGGGTTCAGTTGGGGCTTGGGGGAGGGCTGGCATGGTTATTTTTGTTTGGTTTCTGGTTGCTTTTTGGTGAGAGTAGTGCAATTATTTTAAAAAAAAATATATCGCTTTCACGTCGGTTATTTTATAACCGACGTGGTAAATAAATCGGTAGGGGTTTATCACGTCGGTTTTTTCGAGAACCGACGTGATAAACCGTTCCCGGGCCTTTTATCACGTCGGTTCTTAATATAACCGACTTGCTAAAAGGCGTGGGAATCGATTTACCACGTCGGTTATTGGATAACCGACGTGCTAAAACGTTTCCCAGGCCTTTTTAGCACGTCGGTTATTTAAGAAACCGACGTGATAATAGGCCCGGGGAAGGGTTAATCACGTCGGTTATGTCATAACCGACGTGATAAATGATATCCCAGGCGTTTTATCACGTCGGTTTAGAAAATAACCGACGTGATAACCCCCCCCCCCCCCCCGCGCATATTTATCACGTCGGTTATTAATGAACCGACGTTATAAACACCGTGATGTTAGGGATGTTACGTCGGGTTTTAAATAACCGACGTAAAAATTGTTATTTATAACGTCGTCCATATTAACGTCGCCTAAAAACCGACGTAAATAATGAAAAATAACCGACGTAAAAAATGTTTTCTGCACTAGTGATAATTCCATCCATGGAATCACTTTTATGCCATGAAAAAAGAGTTACCAAAATAAGAGGTAACTTCCTTTCTCTAACTCTATAGTTTTATTTTCTTTCTCCACCAACTCAATTATTATTATTACATTAGTTTATAATAACAAAATTATCATAAATATTTTATTATTTTATTATTATAAGGTTTTAAAAAAATCTTATACAATCATCCATCTAATTGGAAACTAATATTCAATTCCTGTGTACAACGAACTACCGCATGACAAAATAATGTTGTCTGTTTCTTATTTACCACCTTTCATGGTGGGGAATTATGTTATACATAGTATATCCTATATTATATAGGATATTTATTGTATATTTATTAATATTTAATTACTATATGACACATAAATTCCTTATTTTAATTTTTTATAAGTATCATAATTTCATTTGGGGTAGTTGGTACTTCCTTCTACCCAAAGTGATGTGATTCATTCACACCATACTTGGAATAAATTAACGATAAGTTTAGTAAATTTATATGAAATATATTAAGTAATAATTATAATTTAATTATAATTAATATATATAAATATATATAAATATCTTTCATTTACTTTCATTCTATCAATAAGATAATTAAATGGAAACAACGTTAATGTGCACGTACGATGTACGGTCAAAATGAATGGTGTATTCTTTTTAATATTTCAAAAATTCATATATTTTTATAAATAAATATATAAATAATTAAAATGAAATTTTTATCATGGTTTATGTTCGATATATCAAGATATATTTCTGTGGATAACAATAATTACAAATTAAGACACATGTGAAAAACAAATTTTATATTACCTGAAACATGACATTAACATGAAGTTATTAATAAATAAGTAATATAATGTTATTAAAAAAATAATATATGGAGTTATATATATTAATATGATTTTTTTTATATCTATAGTATATATATATTCAGTGTACACGAATATTTACCAGGTACGATGAAATTCAACACTGATGATAAGGGAAATTCATCTCATATTTTATTTCGGTGAGATACATTCCTCATTATGTTGTCATATATTTTGTGTGATATGTATAATACACATGGATGTATTATATAATAATAATACTTATTTTTTTTTTATTTACATTTGTATTTGTTGATATTTATTTCAAGGGTTTATGTTACAAAAGAAACCAAATGGTTAATGTAACTATGTCTCAATTTTCCTTCATTGAGACACCTCTAATGTTATAAAATTATATTTTTCTATGCGGATTATATACAAAAATTTAAATGTTATATCATGAATATAAATATTTTCATTATATTTTATAATTCATTTAATGATATTATTTCAATTTTAATTTGATTAAAGGTTAATACGGTGGGAATGGTTTGTTTCTATAATCTTATAGTTTTTAGAAATTGATTATGATTATTCTTAAATTAATGAAATATTATAATCCATATTTCAAAAACACTCGTGAATTTGTTTAACCTCTAGTTAATAATGTTATATCAATGGAATGGTATTATTTTCCCAGTATTTTGTAGTTAAGATAATTAACAAAATTATTTTAAGAAAAGCAGACATTATCTATCCTTTCAATCATAAAATTATCTTCGTTGAAAACCTTGTTTTAAAAAAATATTTTCAAAATAGTTTTACTATAATACTATTACATTTAAATCATAATTTTACAAATGTATTATCATTTTAAATAATTTATTTAAAATGAATTTTTTTATCATTTTTTTCAAGAAACTTTTCTATACTTTTATGTTGAAAAAGGAAAACTCAACATGTTGGGACATTCACACTACAATGAAATCATTTAATCGATTCATAAATTTCTTCTTTACTAAGATATTTTTAATGAATTTTTTTCTAATATTCTATAAATATTATGATTTTAAAATTTATTTCATATAAAAGAGTTAACATATAAAAATTATGATTTAAAGAATTTTAAATGATTTTCAACATTTATTGATATGTTTTCAAATGGGTATTTTCAATTAAATGGATTTTAATTATTTCAAATCATATTTTATATGTTTTTATATTATTTTCAAATAAAAATTTATTAGATTTTTTTCTAGCCTTATTTAGATGTTTTCAAAATATTTTTTTATGAAATGGTTTTTAAAACATTTTCAATATTTTTTTTTGTTTTCAATGTGATTTCAAATAAAAATGGTTTCAAAATTTTTTCAAGATTCATTTATATGTTTTAATGTAAAATGGTTTCCAATACGTTTTTAAAAAATTTCCAAGTTATTTTTATTGAAAATTGTTTTCTAAAGGTTTTATTTTTATTAAATCATTTTTCAATGACGAATGAATATTTTAATCAAGAAATTTTTTAAAAATATGTTTTAAAAATCTTATTCATCTAAGATGTAATCCATTTATGTTAATCTTTCCTTTATAGGGAAATAAAACAAAAGTTCCAATCTTATTTTTTTGAATGGTTTTTGTTTTGATGGCATTTTGTATATGACAACAGTTTCTCTGCCATGGGTTATATCCTTTTGAAACCCACGTATTTTCATAGGTAATGCTTTGATTAATTGATTACAAATACAATACCTTTTCTATAGGTTATGTTATGATGGAACATTAATGATACCCTATTCATATCATATGTCATGTTATGATGATTCTTTTGTTATCATGTGGATCATGCATGTATGATTTCATTTTGTGAATGGTGATACCTATATATCCCTCCAATGCATTGGTTAACGATAAATGTTTTATGGGCTCAAGAAGGTACACAAGATGGAATACCAAGCCCGAAACAATAGGGAATCATAATATCGAAACAAACAGGTAAACAAGAGGGCACCCCAAGCAAGAAATAAGAAGGTACACAGGAGGGAATCTCATTCCTGGAATAATAGGGAACACATGAGGGAATCCCAAACTAGAAGGTACTGGGGATGGTATCACTTGACCTAAACAATAGGGCACATGGGATGGAATCCCAATCTTAATATAGGTACATGGGTTATTAGCTGAAGCCTAACACATTATAATGGACTTTGTAGTTATCCTTGAAAGATGATTTTATATTATTATGTTTATGACATAAATTCCATGTCATGTTCTTATGATATTTTTCATTGATTATGATATTGTTTCACATATGATTCATGTATATTGAAATGAATGTATTTATTCTATGACTCATATATATGATATTTGATATGCATGCAATGGTCTTTAAATTTTATTCGCATAACCAAATGATCAGGTAATTATTATTTATCTCCTTTGATTTTCCTTATTGTGCATCTAGTATCACTACTTTCTTATATTTCCTTCCACTAGGTTATGAAATATATTTTTATGTGGAAATACTAAAGTGGATGATCATTATGGTAAACATTAAAGATCATTAACCAAGTTAGATTATTTTTCCATGTTCTAAAAAACACAAAACTATTATGGTAAATAGGAATTTATTTTGATAATGTGATGAATATTCATTTTAAATGATGTAATATGCATGTATGTTAAGCATGGGTTGTTATATTTTGTGTCAAAGTAAAGGTTTAGTCAACAATTTAAAAATAGGATGATAAAACATTAGGTATATCCTTAGGTATATTTCAAAGGATATGTTTAGGTATGTCTATAGAGATGCTCACGTTTCATTAATTAACATTACATAACTTTTTCATAATACATAAAACATTATACAAAAAGATACCAAAATACAGTACCAGTTTAGTGCCATTTTATACACGGAAACATAAAAAAAGATACAAAAACAAGCTACATTATCACCCTCTAGGTTCTTCTATACTAGAACCATTCATAGTAACATCAAATAGAATACATATCTTACATAACTTGGGGTAGGAAACCTTAAAATGGGTGAGATAAAATGACCAGTAAGGGTAAAAAATAGTGATATGTAGCTATAATTGTGTTCATAAGGTTATCAGAACATGATCATAAAAATAAAATATCATAACCTTCATATCAAAGATCATATACAGAAATCAAAACAAAATGATTGGTAGTTCATAAGACATGAATCATAATGAGATAAATAACATATTCTATGAAAGAAAAACATAGGATTAAAACATATAAATATGGATAGAACAAAATCATAATTAATGATTACCATAATATTCAAGGAATTAGTCCCATGACCATCTTCTTAGTATAGTCTCTCTCTCTATACAATCTTGGTAGTAATGATTCACTCCCATGGACATCATGGTAGCATGAGTTGACTCCACATACAATCATAGTAGTAATGTTTCACACCCATGGTCATCATAGTGATTAGGTTTTATTACAAATACCATCATATCATATCTTATGAGATATAAATATTTACCCAAGGCATTGGAGGAAGATATAGGTCCCACCCGTCACATAATGTGATAATACACACATGTTCCACTTGATCGTAAATGATTATATCATAACCCATGAAATGAAATGATTATTATAAACATGTAATCAAATCATAACTTGTGGAAAAAGGTATGTCTCATAATAATTTCATCAGAATCATAACTTGTTAAATGAATTGGGTTTCAGAAGTATAAAACCCGTGAAAGATAAATGTGATTCATTAATATCATGCCATCAAAACATAATCCATTCAATGAAATAATATGAATAAATAATTTAATACTTTTCAAATAAATTTATGTGTCACACTATTTTATGTTATCTCATATGGGATATAATTTTGAAAGATGTTTTAAAATAAATTTTTAGGAAAATAGACTTTCTTCATTAAAAACGCTTTTTAAAGCATAAAACCTTTTCGAAAAAACGTTTTCCTTGAAAATAGCTTTAGAAAAGTTGATAGGGTTCATTGAAAACCATAATACGTTTTTTTCAATTCCCTTTCCATAAAAATGGGATTCAAATATATTTTTAATACATTTTGAAAAACATTTTTGAAAACTTGGTTTTTGAATAATGTAGATTTTCGACCGGAGAGATAGAAAGTAATATTTTATATATAAAAAAATCATAATTAAAAAATAGTTAATAAATGGTACTAATAATTGAGGATATCCTGAATAAATATAGGAAACAAATCTCATGAGTTTTCTTGAGAGTTGGATCATAATATTTTATCAAAGCAAGCATAAACATAGGCAATCACGAAAAAATGATTTGATTGTCTAAATAATCTCAAATAACATGGTAACATGCGATCATAATCTTGAGATAAGAAAAAAATTCATGAAGAATAAAATTTCATTGGGGAAATTAAATTCATGATATAAATTTTATAATTTATGTATAAACTGATCTAAAGATAATTTTGTGAATTACAAAAGAAGTGCCTCAACGAAGGAAATTTGAGACAAAACTATTTTACCAAATTGGTTAGCTTAGAAAATTAAACACCCTGAAAGAAATGTCATAAAATTCATATGCAAATAACCATATCTTTAATTATATGATACATATAATATCATCATGGTAAGTACACACACCACACAAAAGGAAATAGTGGTGAACATTTCGTGCATCATAAGGAAATAAAAAGTGAGATGAAATCTTCTTCCCTTGTGTCTTTTCATTCATCTCACTCATTCAAACCTACTATATGATAAATTTTTGTTTTTTATACATATATTATAGTAACCAATTATTATATCTAATTCCATATTTGGTTTTATTATGACCTTATATTACCCTCTTGTTAACAATCCTTTGTTAAGGTTTCCCTTAGAGTAATATTCACTTTATTCTTAGTGTGTGTCTTAATTTTTTATATATTTGGTACTTATACTTTATATCATGATTCTGATAATGTAAAATATGATATAAAGAACATGTATAACAATTACATGTGTCTTTTAATTTTCTATTGATTATATAAGTACAAAATGGAAGACACTCTTCATGGAGATGGTAAGTTGTATGTACACCTGAATGTTGTTTCCGTTTTTATAATTATATTGAAGGAAAGAACGAAAAGTGAAATATATGTATATATGTATATCATTATTACATTAGATTTATGGTAAAATTTATACAATATATTATCAGTAAAATCATCTTAAATACGTTCCGGGTAGTGTATGAATGAATCATATTTCTTTGAGGGGGCGGTAGTCCACACTCCATCGAATTAAATTATCATATTAAATAAATAAAAGGTAAAATATATGTGTTTTAAAAATTAATACCAAAGATTAAAGAAATCATATATATAATATATGACATATATAAAATAATTTCCATTCATAATGTTGACTATGATAGGTGCTAAGGAAAATTGGCCACCCTTGTTGAAAACAGGAGAGACGCGTCGTCCATGGATTTTTTACAGGGTCGGTCATCTTCATATATTCATATATTAGATATAGTGCATGGACTTTATATTACGTGGTCCCCTCCAACTGATGATATGAAGTTAAATATGGATGGTTCTTGCATCATGAGGGATATGCAGGGAGGAAGAGTGGTCTGAAACCCAGGAGGGAGTGTGTTTCTGGACTTCACAGCACATTATGGAAATAAAATCACACTTCAGGAAGAGGATAATGTAGTCCTTACTGGTCTCGTGTTATGTGAAAAGGATAAACATTGTTCTATCCGATGTGGAATCAAACTCAAGGATTACCTAGGATTCTCCTAGGGGTATAGATTCTATTCCTTGGACAGTTTCATACACTATTAGGAAGTTCAAACATCTCCCTAACAACATGATATGGATAACCCACACATGGAGGGATGGAGACATGGTTGCGTATTACCTTTCATATATAGGAGTCCTCGTATAAAAAGATATTTTTCTCCCCAATGTGGCCTCCCTCATGGAAAAGGGGATTAACCTGATTCGAGGAGACACCCTCAGGCTTCATTATTTTAGACCCCCTAATCTTGGTATACTTTGTCTTCCCACTTTTTTATTTTTTTTCAATTTTTTATTTCTCTCTATACCTTTTTTTGAATAAAAATATAATGATGATGATGATATTTCACCATACACATAAACAAAAGGATCATTAACTATTATATGGAGGAGTTTTTAAGTGTAGGTAAAACCATTAAAATAAAATATCCTAGTATATTGCTGATAATTGTGTTGTTAAGAAATAGTGTGGTGGGGTGGAGAAGGAAAATAAAAAAAGTACTTGAGAGAAGATGATACCTATTAATCTGGTAACATTTTTTATGTGAACAAAAAGGCATAAATATATTTTATTCATCCCAAGGTAAGGATTCTAAGGTGAATAGATGATTTCTAGGATGTTTATTGGGTAGATATTTTCTGAGCTTAATAGGTTTTAGAGGTTTGAATAAGAGAGAGAGGTGGTTGCTGTGTATACGGAAGGAAGAGTGACACTCTAGGAAATATTTAATGAGATAATTACATCCATGTTTCTCATGTTTCCATTTGATCCAATAATGATACAAATACATGAATAGGGAGTATAGTGTTGAAATATGGAATGAAAATGGATTTTTGAAAAGTGTACAATTCATTTTGGTCCTTATGGTCATGGTTTAGTCTTATACTAAGCTTAATTTAACCTTAACTCATGTAATTAATTTTAATCATATTCACTTTTATTTTTGGTCTAAAACTAATTTGACAATATTGGAAATTTTAAATTAATATGATTCCAAATATAGAATCCTTTTTTATAAATTCCCATCATAGAAGATGCATAAATTTATCTAAATTTACTCCTAAATCAGGTTGAGAATGTATTTTTTAAAATAACAAATGACCAAACATTTTCTATTTTTTATATCCAATTTCAATTTTTAATTTTTTCCAATTACCCATATTGGATTAGTTGATAAAAATATCATATAATTAAACATTTGTGTACAATTGAAATATAATTTAACATTACATGTAAATTACATGAAATAGTACTTTTGAATTAGAATCTAGTCTTTATCAATATTCATAAAAAAATAATTTTCTCTAAAAAATCCCAAAAATTCACCGTTATCTAATTTATACATTCTAAAAAAAATATTTATTCAAATTAAATTTTTAAATTTTTCTAAAATAAATTTTATTATTCAAGTCATTTCATTCGAGAATGTTGTATTTTTAAAAATAAACGTACTTTACCAAAAATCATATATTTCATTATCAATATTTAATTTTACTATAAAACAATGATAAAAAAGTATTTTAATATTAGTTATTTCTATTCATATAACTATTTTTAATGAAAATTTTAAATTTTTTTTCTTTAAATAATTATAACAATTAAATAATGCTTCCTAAAAACTAAATTGTTGCAGGTAACGTACGCTATGTCTGTGTTGTGTGTAACCTACAAGGAGTTAGTTCTGTTTAACTTATGCCAAATCTGTTCCATGTGAAATAAATGAATGAATCAGATCATTGAAATAAAAAAATTGAAAATTTAATTTCTTTGATATAATATCAATAAAAACATATGGCATTAAATTATAGCCCCCTCAAAATTAATTTCACCCATGAAATTCATCACATGGAAAAAAGGTGATGATAATTCTTCTTCATCATATCTTAAAGGTCACACATAGCTTCCTCAAATTGGTGATTTCACCACACAATTATGGCCAGGTGATTCATCTTCTTTCGTAGAATAGTCATTGATCGGTCAAGAATTTAAACTTGTTTTCCTCGTAAGATGGATTTGGCTCCAGTGGTATAACCTTGAGTTTAGTACCTGTGAAGTATCAAGTATGTAATTTCTCATGAGAGATACATGGTTAAAATCATGGACTTTAGAGATATTTGAAAGAAGTTCCACGTAATAGGCTAATCCTTGGATCCAATCAAGATTGTTCAAGGGATTGATATAACTGGTGATTAGTTTCCCTTTCATCTGGAATCTCATACATTTCTTCCTTGGTGATATTAGTAGAAAAAATTATTCTGTTCATTCAAATTCGAATTCATGCTGATAGTTTTCATCATAAATTTTTCTACCGACTTTGAGCTACTTTTAAATATTGCTAAATGTTTTTAATATTCTCAACCATTTCTTTAGGAATCTCATTTTCAAATAGATTTATTTCTCAAATTTCATCCCAATAGTTTGGAGCTCAAAAATTTCATCAAATATATGACTTCATAAAGTTCCATATTTATTCTAGTGTGAAAAAAATTGGTGTATTAAAAATAAACTAGAGGAAGGTGTTGGTCCCAGCCACCTTTTAAATCCATAGAACAAGATCTCAACATCTCATCTAGGTTTTGAATTGATTTTTTTGAGTGGACATCTATCTGAGGATTATAAGCAGTGATGGTACTGCATTCTGTATCTAGTTCCTATTGATGGATTCTTCAAAAAAAATTATGTTATCCTTAGATATGGATCTAATACAGTAGAATGTGTTACTTCATCAAACCTTACCACTTTTATAATGTATAACATGGAAAGATGATCCAGATAGATGTCTTATCTAATAGATATGAAGTGTCATGGCATAGTATGGTGATCAACTACCACCCATATAACAATAAACCCATTAGAGTTTTTGGTCATTCGAAGAGAAATCCATAGTGATGATCTCCCATTTTTGTCTATAATGGGTTAATGATGCAACACCAACATTGACTTTTGTATTTCACTTTAAACATATTTTCATACCTAGAATTGAGATTCAAACATTATCATATCTATCTTCATGCCATCCCACCAAAATTATTCATTCAAGTCCCTACACATATTCTTACTTCTACGATGAGTAGATAATGATGAACTTTTTGATTCCTATAATATCTCCTTATTAAAATATTTAATGGAGGGAACACATACATGTTTCTTGAACCATATCATTCCATCCTGATCAAGGTCAATATTAGGATCATTTTTAAAATTCTTTTATAGCTCTTAATCATCATTTTGTGCCTCCTTAATATTTACGTGGATAGAGGTATGAAAATTTGTTTGGGAAAGATAATATGTTTACACATCCTTCAAAAATTTAAGATCCATCCTTTCAAAATCTATAAAAAATGGAACTTTTTTTATCATCAACATGCATAAGAATGAATGATCCTTCCATCTCAAATCATTATCCACCATGTTCGCATTCCCATGGTGGTAATGTATTGAAAAGTAGTAAACCTTTATAAACATTAACCATCTTCCCTTGCTCATGTTGAAATACTTATGTGTGAATATGTAATTTATACTTTTAGGATCATTATATATATAAAACATTTATCCACAAAGATAATGTCTCAATATATATAATCCAAATATTGTCATTGCTTACTCCAAATCATGAAATATGTAATTCTACTAATGAATTATAAATATTTATGAGGAATAAGTGATAACAATGTAATTATGCATAAGAACATATCATAATCTCTTATTAGATGCATACCTATTGATTACATACCCTTATCCTCTATAAGGTAATTTAATCATAGGTGTACTGACTAAATTTCTATTTAGTTCATTGAAATATTCCTCACATTCATCAGTCCATAGGAATGTGAAACCCATCCATGTTTGCTTGGTAATAGTATTAGACAGTCATGGTAAATTTTCAGAAAAAAAGATATTATCCATGTAGACCAATAAATATATAGATCTATGTCACCATGGTTGTTCTAGGACATCAGTCAATAGCCTTTATCTTTGATGGATCTACTATTATATCATATCATGATATTATGTGACCCAAAAATTATACCTTTTTCATCCAAAATTCACACTTTTTAAATTTGTCATATAGAATCTCCTCCCAAAAGGCCTTCAGTATAATTCTCAAGTGATCATAATCTGATTCCTTACACATTGAATAGATAAGAATATTATCTATAAAGGCTACCAAAAAATAATTGATGTAATCTCTAAAGACTTTATTCATTAAATCCATGAATATATCAGGGTAATTGGTAAGACCAAAAGGTAGCACAATATATTCATAGTACCCATTCCTTGTATATAATTTCATCCTTGGTATATCCTATTTCATGACCATCAATTGATGATATCTAAAAAAATATCAATTCATGGAAAAGTATTGAGATATGCAAAATTGATCAAAAATGTCATCAATACAGGGGAGATGATACTTATTCTTCACCACAATTTTGTTCAACTCTGGATAATCAATGTTGATCATCTTTGAACCATCATTATTTTTCAAAATAGATCAAGTGAACCCCAAGGTGATGCACATGGTTGAATGAATCCATTATCAATGTTTTATTGGAGTTCCTTTATCCATTACTTCAACTCAATAAAATATATTCAATAAGGAGTCTTGGAAACTGGTGTGGAAACTGGTATACGTTTTATAGAGATATCAACATCACGTTTTGGTGGAAGAGTATGAAACTCTTTCGAAACTACATTCACCAAATCTTAAATAATGGTAATTTCATCGATGTTGATTTTATCCCAATCCATTTTATATAAACAACCCTTTTAATGGGAATTAAAAACCAAACACTAGATATAATCTCCACAGGATGTTCATACTCATCATCACATTGAAGGATGATTAAAAGTGTGTTTGAAATATCAACAGTTACTTACCATCCATGGTAATTGATGTTGGATTTATGGACATAAAGATAATATATTCCTAATAGGATATCAAATTCAACCAGGGGATGAATGAAAAGATATGCTGGAATAACATTCCCATAATCTTAACCAATAGAGAAATTATATATTTAAAATTTAATCATCATACCATTGTGGGTTATCACTAATTACTCCACATCTAATTTTTCTGTGTAACTTAATACCCTTTGAAAATTATTTACATATGAAAGTGTGGGTAGACATAGAATCAAATATATGGATAGTTTTTCTAGAGTGTATGGTAAGTGTACCTTTGATCATGTCGTTATCCCAACCCTCGCCAGAAATTGAGATATCTTGAGATTTCTACTTCTCCCATGACTTACGAGGGTGTTGGAATAAATCATCGTCACTAGACCAGGAATTTGGGAAGTGGTTATAATAATTTCCATTCACCTTACACTATTAGTAAATAATTGCTGTAGGTGCATTCTATGGTTCATTTTATCAAATATCAACATTAGCTATCTTATTCAAGTAAATTCAAAAAAAAATCATGATGTCCTTCCCTTCCACACTTAAAACATTTATTATACTCAAAAAAATTTCCTCTATGATTCTTCCCTCACAAAGAGTATCATGGGAAGATCCTCTTCTTCTCTTTTAATTTTTTCTATTTTCCTCTTCTTGTCAAAACCATGAGATTGATTCATGAATCTAACATCTTTTTCAACCTTGATTTCACAACATAGAATCTCTTTATAGATATTAATGTTTCTTATCTTCAAATACCTTATGAGACACAACTTTAATACACTAAAGAACCTATCGTATTTAATTTTAAGTTGGATGATAATTTATAATGTATACCTAGCAAGTCTCATGAAATAATCATGATAGGTACCAACAGATTCATCATCCCATTTCATCAACTTGAGATACTCTTTCAACACCATGGTATGAAGAATCTATGGAATATATTTTTTTTAAAAAATATGTTTTTGAACTTGTCCAAATCCATCGATTCAATCACATATTGTTGCCTCATATTATTTATTAAATTCCACCACTTATCTGCTTCACCTTATAACCGATAGAGAGCTATAATTATTTTATAATGCTCCAAACACTAGAGAACATATAATATCTTTTCTTTAGTATTGAACAATTGTTTAGAATGAAGTTTATAATAATACCCTCTAAATGAAGGTGTATGTTACCTCATTACAGACTCAATAGAATTTTGTTCTCCACTTCTCTCATTCGAAATTCCACCATGATTCATTCCATCAGAATTATGTGTGAGCTTAACAATGTGGTTTTTCCTTCAATATCCCATTGAATTTGGTTTCTCAGGAGGAGAATTGTTTCATTGTTTTTCACAATCACTATTAACTCAATTCATTTGTGTTCCATCCACTAACTAAAAACAAAAATAATAGAGTAAGAAACAATTATCATAGTGAGGAACCACAAAATCATGAAAATTCACTTATAGGAATTCAAAAATGATAAAACCTACCATAATAAAAGAATGTATAGGTTTTTAAATGGAAATTCATAGGAAACATCTACATAGTTCCTTCATGATGGTTCATAAAGAGTTTGGAAACTTCTAAAGCATATCATCCAAGAGCGTCAAACTAGGTGTGTAGCAAGACCTGTTGTCACGTACCGTGTTACCATGAGTCAGGATCAGAACATATTTTCATAGTTATTTCCCCTTGGTGAAACCATTCAGGAGACACATCCACTTATAGTATCTATAAATGGATGTATTTTATGGAAACCACTCACTTTATCCTTCTCCAAAATTCTGAGACATTTTCCTATAATTTAACATAATCATAAAAATTTACATAGACATGTCCCTAAGGTTTGGTTAAGGTTTTATCTTCGCAAATTCCAATTTCTAACTGAAATATTTAATCTGATACCAACTATATAAACTCAATCCTTACATACATTTACATTACATTACTTTTAAAAAATACTTAAATCATTATATAAATAGACTCCCAAAGACCATACTAGTCTGGTGCCTTTGGAGGCATGGAAACCAAACCACTAATACATAAGTGATATACATTATCTCTCCCCTAGTTTCTTTTTGACTATAACCATTCCTAGACTCAGCAAACATAATACATATCATCATAACCCGAAGAATGAATAATAAAAATTTTTGATATAAAATTCTCAGTAAGGGAAATATAGGGAGACATGTAACCATAATAATGAGAATAAGGGTTTGAGAACATGATCTTGAAAATAGAAGATCATACCCTACATATTAAAGATCATATACATGACTAATGGAATAAATCATAGAAGTTCATAAGAAATTAATTATAAGGAGATAAAGAACATAATCCAAGAAAGCATAAAATATGAATAAAACATGGGATTGTGGAAGCTACATAGAATAAGAGCATCAACTCAGTTGGTGATGACTCAAGAAGTGTATCCAAGAGACTCGAGTTCAAAACCAGGCGGATACATAGTTCTTGGGATACTGCAGAAACATTTTAGCAGAGATAGTTGAAGGTACTGTTTTTATTGTAACAAACAACATTGTTCATCCATTTGGGATTTAAGGCCACCGGTTTGGTCCTTAGGTCCTTCAAGTCCTTGGGTCCATAATGCTATCGGGCAACCTCAAGGCCTTTGGGCTACCTCAAGGCCTTCTGATCACCTCAAGGCCATCATGCCACCTCAAGGATTTCAACCCTCATGAAATTGTGCTTAATGGACCTGGAAAACTCTACAAGGAGAAGAATCATGATGTGGAATAAGAGTAGGTGTATTCACTTTTCCATAAGCTAAAAATGTGTAAATGAAAGAGAGGGAAAGGCTTTGTCATCAGGATAAGCCTTTGCATGTACGGTAAGCCTAGTCGAACAACCATGTTAAGGTGGAGTGATGATATCACGATGCTGATGTTGGGTAGGATTATATCCATGTAGTTATAGTCCTGATATTTCCTCTAATACCTATAGTTCATGGAATATTTTATACCTATGGTTCTTGTAAGGGTTCCCCCGCATCCCTTGAAAGGGGGTTATCAAAATAACTATAAAAGGAATGCCATAGGTCCATTCAATGGGGGGATTCACATAATCATATATAATTATTTCCATACTAGTCCAGGAATCTATTCTAAGACTATTGTGGTAGTATGGTTTCACTAACCATACAATCATGGTAGTCATGGTTCACTCACATAACCACCTTGGTATCATGAGTTCATTTTTTCCACCATTTTGGTATTCATGGTTCACTCCCATATCCATTTTATTGTTCAAGGATCATTCCAAAGACCATATTATTCTTTATCATGAGAAATATACCATTACCCAACACAATGGAGGGAGATACGGGTCCCACCAATCACATAATGAAATTATAAATAAATATTCAACATGATCGTAAATTATTATATCAAAACCGATGAAATGAAATTGGTATTATAAAGACATAATCATATTATAACCTATGTGTGAAGAAATGTTTCATAATCATTTCGTCATAAGTATAACCCATAAAAAAAGCGGCATTAAAAAAAATATAATAGGTGAAAGAGGAATGAGTTGCATAAATATCATATCCTCAAAACATAACCCATCCAGATAAGGAATTTGAATTCAAAAGGTGAATAATTTTACTTGAAATTCATGTTTAACACCAATGGAATTTATATTTAATGGGAAAAAAATTTTAGTGAAATTTAAAAAACATTTCATTTGGAATATATCCTTTCCGCATTGAAAACATTATTTAAAACATAAAACTGGTTTGGAAAATATTTTTCTATGAAAAAAGAACATAAAATGTATAGAGGTAGCATTGAAAACAATAAAACATTTTAAAAATCCGTTTCCCAAAAAATTGGTTTGAAATATCTGTTGAAAATATTTTGTAATATGTTTCTATTATCATTTTTGAAAAAATGGTTCTTCTATATAATTGATTTTCGAATGAAGAGAGAAATAGATTGATTTTACTTTAAAACATTTTTTAAGTACCAAAATGTGTAAAAAGGGTACTGATATATTATTGTATCCTAAAAAATAGTGTACAAGGAAACTCATGAGTGTTCTTGAGATCGGTATTATAATATTTCATCAAAGGATGCATAAAAATAAATAATCATGAAAAATGAGGTTTTCTCAATAAATTATTATTTCTTAGTAACTTGGGATCATAATATCAAAGCGTGAAAAAATACATGTAGAATAAAAAGTCACTTAAGAAAGTAAATTCATGGTATAACATGTAAAATTGAATTATATACAACTCAGAAGTGAATTTAGGCGTATAATAATACATGAGTCTAAATAAAGGCTAATTGAGACAAAACTATTTTTCTGATTTGATAGCTTTTGGAATAGAATACCCATGAATAAAAGATAAAAAAATGATATTAGAATACCCATAAATTTATGTATATGATTTATAGAATACCAACATGGGTAGTACATACACCACACAACGGGAAAGAGTGAAGAACATAGAACACATCTCATGTAAATAAAAAGTTAGATGAAATCCTCTTACCATATGTCTTTAATTTTGTCGTAATTGTTCTAACCACCTGAATAATAAATATAAATTTATTATAAATATTCTAAGTACCATATTATTTTATATAACAAAATATATTATTTGAATATGAACTTATATTAACCACTTGTTAACAGTCATATGTGGAGGATTCCCTTCGAGTAATATTTTCCTTATTTTTCTCAAGTGTCTTAAATTTTTATATATTTAAACTTATAATTTATATCATGAATACCATAATTTAATCCATGATATAAATGAAATTAATATCCATTTTATTTTTTTTATTTATCTATTTAATATATATGTAAAAATGGAATACACCGTTCATGGAGACGGTAAGTTATACGTATGCATGAACATTGTATCTATTTTTGTTTTCATATTAAACGAAAAAAAATAAATTGAAATATATGTATACATGTATATAATTATTATAGTAGTTTTATGATATAATACATTTCATATATTATAAATATACACATCCTTAATATATTCCTTTTAATGTATGAAAGAATCATATCGCTTTGATGGGGAGGTAGTCCGCACATCCTCAAACAAAATTATCAAATTAACACAAAATAGAAAGTAAAAGTTATACAGTTTAAAAATGAATAATGAATATTAAATAAATAATAAATATAATATACGAAATTTATATACAGATTTTCCAAAATAATTTTCACTATGATAGGTGGTGAGTAATAATAAACAGTCATCATTTAGTGAGGTGATATTTCGATATACACGTAAAGGTTTTGTTCGCTACCCATTACACAAACATGTGTGTAAGTGTAGGTACAACCATTATAATAAAAATTTTATTATATTAATAATAATTTTGTTGTTATACAATAATTTAATAATGTGATTTGAGGGGGGAGAAGGAAAATAAAAGAATGGACTTTAGAGAAGTTGTTACCACTTAATCGGGTAAGTCCTTTTGGTGTGTGATTAAAGGAATCCTTGTATTTTCATATTCCTAATGTAAGTATTCTATGTTGAAGTTTTTATTTTATTGAATTTTATTTGGAATATATTTTTCTAATATAATTGGTTTTATAGGTGTGAAGAAGAGGGAGAGGTTGAGGCCTTTTTTATTGAATGAGGAGTGGCATTCTTGTAAATATTTAATGATAGAATTCAACTAACGTTTTTCATGTTGAAAGTGATCCAATAATTATATAAAACCTATCCATGGAAGTATAGGATCCAAATATGCCCATAAACTTACTATTAGACAATTTTAATGTTTTTTTTAGGACTTAATGTTATGGTTTAGTCCCTTATTAATCCAAATTTAACCTTAATCGATGTAATTAATTTTAATCAAATCCAGTAATATTTATGGTCAAAAAAAATTTGAACATATTATTAATTTTTAATCATGATAATTCCATAAATGGAATCCATTTTACAAAATTCAAATCCCATATGTGGCAAATGTTAATTTAAAATTCATCCAGCAATGGTGTCCACAGTGCGGGTTTTTGATGTAAAAATGATGAAAAGTTTTTGATATTTTTATTTCTAATTTCAGTATATATTTTTTTAAAATTATCATGTTTGGATTAATTTATAAAAATATAATCTATTTATACTTTTAAAAAAATTATAATTCAATTTATCCAAATAAATAAATTAAATGAAATAACAGTTTTGAATTAGAAGTCTGTATTTTTCACTATTCATCAAAAATTATGTTTTTTAGAATAAATTAAAAAAGTTTTCCCTAAGATAATTTAGAAATAAAAAATCAAAAAATTATTTTATCAATTTAAATTTCTATATGAGTCTAAAATTAATTTTATTATTTAAAGTGGATCATTCTAGAAAACAGTATTTTAAAATATAAAAATACTTTTCAAAAAATCATATCTTTTAGTATCAATATGTATTATTTAAATAAAAAAAATTAAATAATATTTTAAAATTATTTATTATTATTTATATATATAATTTTAATTGATAGGTTATAATTATCCCATTTATATTATTATAATAATGAAATGATGTTTCGTAGAATAATCGTTGTTGCATGTAACACACTCCAAGTTAGTGGTGTGCGTTACATAGGACGATTTAGAGTCGATTAATGTACTAAATATCAATTCAATATGAAATTAACAATTGAAATAGTAAAATTAATGAAATAAATGAAATTTTAATTTATTAAAAAAAGGTCCACAAAAACTATGGGTGTCACAATGTCTCCATGGATTAGTATAAGGATAAGTTATTGTTTAGGAAAATATCCAAGAATTTTAGTCGAATATAGAGTGAATGGTGTCCTAAAAATACATCACTATATAGATGTTCCAGTTGGATGTGGTTCTATAAAAAAATTTCCTTGGAGTAAAATCACTAAAATGGTTCGTCAGGCCTAACACGATTGTAACTTGGAACATGAAAATGGGCCTTACTATGCACCTTGTTGGAATCTCCAAGTGGATATTCTTGAAGAATTCACAAAAAAATTATGAACCATTATGAATTATTTAAATAATATATGAATAACAATAACATAGTAAATACATAATGATTCATAGATTAAAGAAGTATGATCCATGATTTGGACATCCTATAAGTAGTTCATCATGATTATGTGCATCCCCACAATGATGATTGCATATTAATCTGTGATTTTAGGTTATAGTGAATGTAATTAACCCTATAGAACTGGGTTAACATTTATTATGATTCAATATTTGATGACCGGTAGTCAAATGAGTTGGTCTCTGGAGTGAATGGTGTTTTAATAATGTGAAGTCAGTTTTCTAGGAAGATGATTAGAAATGTGAACCTTAATCAACTATCCAGCAAACAAAGGAAGAGAATAAATGATTTAGATGAGAGTTTGGGTAATGGAAGGAAAGGATCAATGAATATTCAATATCCTTTTGTCAAAAATTTTGGAATAATTTCAGTTTATTTTTTTTACTTAAGATTGACATGTTTTTTTGGAATATTTGTGATGGAATTTAAATGATATTTAATGGAAAATGGAAATTTTTACAAATTAAACATAACCCTTAATATTTTACATATGTGAATATATTTTTTTTGGTTGAATATATGTTGGATATAAATAATTGATTTGGATGATACTTATAAACTTAGATCCAATTAAAGACTTGTTATTGTTTGGTTATGCTCTCATTGACGAAGTAAACATCATTTTTGGATTTACTAAATATATCCAATAAAAATTAAAATAAGGAAACATGGATGTTTCAATATGGAATTGTAGTGATTTAGGTTCTTACCAAGTTTAAATGGAATTCATGATAAATTTATTCACATGTTTGGAATGTGGTAAACAAGAGATACATTATGATATATGAGGGATCAATGTTCAGCTGATCTGGTGACCTTCCTACTAATGATTTGTATTTTATCTTCTATAAGGGTTATGAAGTAAAATATTTATGGAATTTAACACCCCCCCATATTTCATAGTATGTTATCTCTTTATGATAATTCAATAGCTTCTACTTCACGCAACATCGAGTTCAGCGCATCACGACCTATCCAACTTGGTGATTAAAAAGCATTTATGAAAAGTGTGATCCAAATTTAGAAGTTTATATATTTACTATATAATTTTAACATTCATATTTTGTGTTATTTATACATAATATAAGGACAAATTCAATTTTTCAGATAAAACAAGTATTTTTCAAAAAGGCAGTTTTTTCCAAATTTTAATGGTAAACCCATTTTAAATCAAATATTCTACACTTTTATAAATTCAATTTAATGTAATAAAATTCTTCTTTATGTTATGTTCATACTATGTTAGTCTGGATTATTTTATTTTATTTTTCTGAGAACATTATTATTTGGATGAATAGTAAAAAATACAATATTTTAATTGAAAACATCTTTTTTAATTGAAATAATTTATTTTCTTAGTTTATGAATTTTAGTGGTTTTAATGTATAATAAGAGTATATTTTGACAATTTTGTATAATTTAGGCCATTTTAAGATATTTCGATTTTAAATTGGACACAAACACATTTCAATCTTTTGATAGTTTTTACTTCTTAAAAACCAGCATTCTGGTTTTGACAACAAAAATTAATTTTAAATTAATTAATGAAACCTCTATGTTTTTAATTTGGTAAAATATATATAATATTTGAATTTGGAATATCAAAATATTCTTTGGGTGAATTTTTGGTATTTTTCTGAAAACTAATAATTTTTTATGAATACGGGAAAACACTACGTTATAGTTTAAAACAGAATTTTTTTAAATAATTTATATTTTTATTTAAATTTAATTTAAATTAAAAATAGATACATAATACTTATATTAGTTAAATGGAGTCATTTTACAATAAGATTAGATATATAAAATTTAAGGTCTTTTACCGACCTTCTAGGCATAATTTCATATTTCCATAAAACGTTATTTTACAGCTTTTGTGAATTGAATTTCAATAATCTGAGAGACATGGTGGGAATAAGTAAGTTAAATTTGGTTTAATACGATGAAAATAATTTCTGGTGAATAGTATCTTTTGAATTTTCTTTACCACAGTTAAATGTAAATAGGGTAATTAAAGGTAAAATGATATTATAATTACCATAAATCATGCCCTAATTATATTAGATAACTGTATATCAACCAAAATAAACCTTTGGACCAAAATATTATCCTTTTTTATCTTCATGGATTAGATTAAGACATTTACAATATATTACTTAAAGAATAGTTAAAAGTTTTAGATTATAATTTTAGTAACTAAATTTTTTTTAATATAGGGTTATATAGAAGATAAAGTCACCTCTAAATACTTTTTAAAATGCTAAATATATTTCATACATCATGGTACTTTATTTATAATTTTTATACATTAAAAAATTAAATTTATTTATGGCACAATTATGATGGAGTAATTACCTTACTAATGAAAAACTAAAATAATTGATGTTATAAATATTAAAATAAATCTAAATTGATAGTTTTTATTGATTCCACGAATTTTCAAGGAAACTATGACATGATAGGGTTGATTCAACGAATTTATATCGAAGTAGTAATGTTGTTATTACTTCCACAAAAACCAAATACTAATTTCTGTGAAAATTGACATAAATCTGTTTTTAAAACAAATACTTTTTTATTATATTATATACTAGTAATAAAACACTATTTTCATCCAAATGACATATATATTGGTAGATATGTCATTAATGGGGCCCGTAAGGTTTTCTTGGCATTTTATATAAAATTTATTAACAATGTAATATAAAAATAGAAGAAGACATGGTAAAAGTTAATCTTTTTTAAAAAGACTTAAATCTTAAAGATAAGGTTACTATAATGACCTAAACTTAATTAAATCCTATTTTCTTAGAGTATTTCGACCCATCTCCACCTTATCCATGAAATAAATTCATTTTGAGCTATTATAAACCAAAAATTATTTTATAAAAAATTAATATTTCAATCTTTTCCTGAAGTACCCCTCTCATCTATTATAAAAGGGGATATCCCTTTCTCATAAATTCACTCCTCCAAATCTTTTTGGCTCAGCCAACCCCTACTCAAATATTCTCCCAACTACCCTCATATAACACATGAGGCCTTAATTTGATTATAAATCCAGCCTAAGGAACCCTTTTTTTAAAATAAAAGGAAGAACTAGAAGAAGAAGTAATTGCATCATCCCCTCTTTCAGAGTTATTTTCTTCTTCAACTTCCACTTTTGTTGTCATTTACACACCAAAATAAACACTCTAGTACCTTGTACTTACTGAGATTTTATTATAAATATGGTAAAGACATATTCATTATTCTATCCATCAAATCAATGACATAGTCGCCATATGTGTGAACGTACGGCTTATCGTCTCCACGTCGTGGTGTTGTTTATTATTTAACACATCATTTTTCGATGTTTTTAATAATTAGTATTATTGATTTAAATAATAAAAATTATATTTTAATTATTCTTAATATATAATATACAATCCAGTTATGTATAGTTTCACCAACAATATAATGATATTGTCACTCGTGCCTAAGTACAGATTATAGTCTCCACAACGTGATGAGATTCATTTTCATGTTCACCATTCAACGATGGTAATAAAAATATTAATTATTAATAAGTATGTAATATATGACATAAAAATTCTAGTGTATATATATATATATACATATATCCCACTCTCTTAATTCTGTTCAATACAATATGAAAACGGAAACAAAGTTTATTCTTATGTACGACCTACCATCTCTATAAACGGTGTTTTCCATTTCATATATCTATCCATTAAAAATATATATATTATGAATATATATGATACATAAATAGTGTTTTATATTCTGGAAGCAATTAAATCATGATATAAGTGATATGATCAATAATAACATGTTAAAACACATATGATAAAAAAAGAGATTATTACACGAAATGTTATTTTAATATGGAAATTATTATTAAATGGGTAGCATAATGCCATAAATGAATCATGTATGATAACATAAATATGATATGGCTCTATTATTATTTAACAACATATTATGGTCATTATATAGTAGGTTAAACGTATCCTCGACCAAATGAAAGTATACGGTAAGCATTAATTCCTCAATCTCATTATTATAAGAGATTGTTTATGTGTATGTTTTTATTGGGGAATATTTTTTATCCATGTCCATGTATTATAAAAGTTTTTTCAAAAGGATTCTATTTATGGGACACTTTAACTAAAACAACATTTTAAATGGTTTAAATAGCTATTCTTCTAAATCATTCTCTTTAATGTCTATGTATTCAAATTAGTTTAAGCATTTATTTATATGAAAATGATTGATTTAAAATGATAATTCCTTTAAAAATATTCTATGTGGTATGGGACAATTTTAAAAAATAATATCTTTTTAATGTATTCCTTTCAAAATTTTGTGACATTTAAATTATTTAATGAAAAATGGATATTTCCCTCAAAGGGTTTTACTGATAATTTTCAAATATGTCAACATCCTATATTGGATATTATTCATGATTGAGGTTTATTTATTATAATTCAATGTTCCCTATTATATTGAGTGAGTTTTGATATTTTTTACAATGGATTTTCTTTTATATACCATTCTTGGTTCATGGTTAATGTATTTACATTTTGTATTCTAGTTTCAATACGAGTGTTTATGTTTTTTTTCACCTTTGTCATATATGGAATGAATTAGACATAGTAAGTGATGAGCGGGGCCTACTATATCTCGTCGATGCATCAGTAGGTCACATGAAACCTATTAGTGTCTCAGCACAATGACTTGACAAAACATTCATTAGTAATCTTTCCACGAAGCCTTGACTATATGGTTATGATGTCTATCATTATTCATTCCCTAATTATGAAATTAGATTATACATTGGAGTATTTTACTTGTAGAAATATTCATTTGATTGTTTATATGATAATGTTAGATTTATTTATTCTAAATTATATAAATGTTTACATTTAAATGACTGTTGTTTTAGTTACACATAATTAATTAAATTTGTATAGATTTTTTTAAATTATTTAGCCATACTGGGCATCTCAGCTAACCCCATTCTTATGTTTTGTTTTCCCAAGATTCCAAAAGTGTATTATGATTTATATGTATGGTTAATTTATGGGAATAATTTAATTTTCAATTAATTATTTATGTTGTGTATTTTGAATTAATGTGTAACTTTCATGTGTGTAATCTATTTTCAAAGATGACAAAACTAATCTTCCCTTCGAGACTTCATTCCTTGTAATAATGCCAATGTATGAAAATAATGCATCGACTAGAGGCTTCTAAGGTCGAGGCATTACATGAAATGTTTAATTTAAACAACAGATGTATTTTTTGAGAATATAGAATCATCTCAGTGCATGGGGATTTATGCATATTGGATGTCATGTTCTAACAACTTTATGTTGATGGTAATGGATGACAGATCGGAGTGATTATCATGGAACTCATGATCTGTTAGAGCTTCAGTAATGAATAATTCACCTTCCTTTTAGAGAAATAGGTGAGGTGGAAATTGATCATGGAAAAAATGATGATATTATAATTAATCAATTGTGTACATCTTCTCATGAAAATTCTTCAACACAAGGGAATGGGTCTTGAAACCAAAAAGGTTATCCTACAATATTCTTCTCTAATGAATAATATTTCCCCTTATATCATCACGTATTTATAGTTTTGTTATTTTTAACATTCTTCTAACCTTGTTTCCAATAGCTATCATTCAAAACATGATGATTATATTTCTATTACATGTCAATGTTTTCAATTTCCAATAATTATTTCCCTTATTGAAATAGAGGTATGAGTTAAATGGGTTAACCTTCATGTTTGAAACATTTCCTTTTTAAAGAATGTTTTAATATTAATTTTAATGTTGTGGGTTTTTGTGAATGGAATATTCAATAATTAATCCCTTGATAAACTGGATGAATTTTGAGGGATAAATTTATTCTAACGAGTGTAGAATGTAACACCATGAAATTTTTTTAATTATTACTTTTTTCGAATTAATTTAATCTTTTTGATGTTTCTCACTTCTTGAAACACTGAATATAGTTTTTTATATGAAATCACTATGTTTAGATTCCATTATTTGAAACAACATGTTAATCATTAATTACTCATAAAATAAAGTATATATTTATCTAATGGTAACACTGTTTCTATCTTATATTACATGAAAGATAGAATATCATTGTTGTCTTGTATGATGCGCAAGTCTGAGTTTTACATAAAAATAATATACTATTAAAAATATTATTATTTAATAGAATAAGATATAACCATACCATTATTTTTTAGGTTATGTGTAACGCCCCGACCCCAGTTACCTAGAGTCGGTGCATTATTACATAACATTGGCATGATCACAAGAAAGATCAAATATCGAAAGACCGATTGGTTTAGTAGCCTTGGAAAGACTAGATATATTCATAAAGTTTTAGATTACATTATAAAGTGAAAAACTAT
The DNA here is from genome assembly GCA_963277665.1 of Viscum album. NCBI lineage: Eukaryota > Viridiplantae > Streptophyta > Magnoliopsida > Santalales > Viscaceae > Viscum > Viscum album. Next base: position 1,607,392,231 of record OY728127.1, on the reverse strand, counting down.
TAAAACAACATATTGTCTCCATATACCACACTATTATCCCCTCATAATATCCCTACAGGTCATTCATAATTTACTTCTTCACATCCTGGGAAAAATAAAACATAGAATATGGGTGAGCTCAATTGCCCAGTAAGGATAACAATATGGAGAAAACTTTCATAAATAAGAATAAACATTTAAGGAAATGTATACCTAAAACAAAAACCTTTTAAACTTGAACTTCAACATAGTATTGAAAAAATAAAATGAAATAATGCCATTTACTTATTCACATGGATATTCTACTAATAGAATAATCACATGAAATATCAATAACCACTTTCATAATGATGTAATGCATGATGCCAGAATATCATAACCACATATCCAAGGCCTCATGCCATGACTAAAAATAGGATTTTTCCAAGTCCTTGTGCCAAGACACTAGTTTGTCTCATGAGACCCACCGATGCATCGAGGAGCTATAGTGGGCTCCACCCGTCACATATTAAGTCCAATGCATTCCGATATGAAAAGGATTAAACATAACATAAACATTCGTATTAAAAATAGCATAGGAAATGTAAATACTTCATCCATAAACTATGAATGGTATAAAAATAACACATCCATAGTCAAACATATCACAAAACCTTCAATACAATACAGAAGTTTTGTATCATAATAAATCAACTTCAAATAAGCGTAAAATCCATCAAAGGATTTTGACATAGATGAAATCAAAACTATTTTTAATGAAATATCTGTTTCTATTTTGAAATAACTTAAGAGTCATATATTTATAAAATAAAACATTTTCTTTGAAAATATTCTTATATGCTTGTAAGGGAAGCTTCGACTATTTTATAACGGCGGAAAATAGTTGTACCCACCGTACAAGTTAAAAACACATTCTTACCATAATTCTGTCGAAAAGGTTAAAAAGAACCTTGTTTGGAAAATGACAGAAAGATTCCTTTATAAAACTATTATAAAAAGTCAAACAAGGGTATAAATGTCTTTAACCCATATTCCTTTAAAATAGTAAAAACGTTTTGAAATACATTTTTATGAAACCTGGATGTGGATGATAAAAAGATCCCAGTAGATTATTATATATAAACAACCTCGGATAATGAAGAGATTGTGAAATAACCCTTACCTTGTACATTTACATGGCTGGGGGTAGGTAAACCTCTTGTATAATTGTGAAATAATTGTTACTAAATTATACAAGAATCATATACAGAAATATGATATAATATATGATCTTTTAACACTTATTTGTTTATAATATCTTAGTATTATCATTGTTTCGGGTGTTAACTTACTCGTTTTATTTTGTATTTTTTTGTTACGTAAGTCGTGTTTTTCATGGATAGGTTGTATCATAATCATATCCAGAATGATATCAAGTCCTTAGATATATTATTAATCATCAAATGAGAATTAGACATGAATGGATACGATGGAGAATGAATCTCATCGCGTTCGTGGAGACGGTAGTCCGTACGTACGCACGAGCGACAATATCATTCTTTTGATATTTAAAATAATATATAATTGGATAGTATATCATATATACAGAATTATTATCATGTTATATTTATTATTTACATGAATTATAAATCATTATTATACCCATCCAAATAATAATTTATTGAATAACAATTACACCGCGACGTGGAGATGGTAAGCGGTACGTACGCACGTATGGTGACATGTTATTAAAAGGATGGATAGAATACTGAATATGATTGTACCATATTCATAATATCATCACAGTATATATAAGATAATGGAGTTATTCTTTTAGAATGGAAATAACAAAGAAATAAGAAGTGGAAGAAGAAAGGAACTTGAAAAAGGGTGGTGAAATCGTTACCTCTTTTTCGGGTTCTTCCTTTTGATTTGATCAAAAGGGATCCTTAAGTTGGCTTTCTGAATAAATGAAGGCCTCTAGGATTAATTGAAGGAAGTTGAGAGAGTATTTGGGTAGAGGTTGGCTGAACCAGAAGGCATTGAAGGTGTGAGTTAATGAGATGGGGGAGTGCCCTTTTATAAGAGGGGTGAGGGGCATCTTTGGAAAAGCTATAAATATTATTTTATAATAAATTAATATTAGGTTTATAATGGTTCCGAAGGTGATTATATAAATATTAAGGTAGGAATAGGTCCAAAACCATTCAACCAATAGAATTTAGATAGGTTTGGGTCATTATACTAACCTTATCATTAAGTATTAACTCTTAGTTAATTAGTTTCACTTTTACAATGTATCTTTGTATTTTTATATTATATGGTTAATAAACATACTATATACATCCAAGAGACCCCCAAGTGGTACATTAATGATACAACTATCATGATATAAGTATGTTGGCAGAACCGTAGATTTTTATGAATTTAATATCAATTAATAATATAATATTTGTTTTAAAAACTCTTTTATGTCAATTTTGACACTATTCAAAAATTGATTTCTGTGAAAGTTATAACAGAATGATTACTTATAAAAAGGTTAATTAAATCATTACTAACATGTCATATTAACCTATAAAATTAGTTTAATTCATAAAAAGTCTCAAATTATATTTATTTGGGTATTTATAATATCAATTAGTTTAATTTTTCACTATTATGGTAATTACTGCATCACCATTGTGTCATATATAAATTAACTTATTTAATGTATAAAAATTATAAATAAAATACCATTCTGTAGAAATTTTTTTATCATTATAATTAATATTTATAGTTGAAAATACAAAAGATATAACCCTATGTAAAAATTGTTTTTCTAAAATATATATATGCTTGTGTCATTTTTGTATTCATTTTAACTTAATTAAAATAAAGTGTCCCTATCACTTACAAGTGGAACCATGGGGTCCCAAAATCGACCCAAAGATGTCCATGGTCGGACATGTATCAACCAATAAGGTTAGGACACGTTTTAGGGTAATTTGTAATTATTTATTTACCGGATTTACCCTTTAAAAATGGTAAATAAAATATTTACCGAAGTAATTATTCAAAATGTCTACCAATAAAAGTTACCTATTTACACAATTTGAACATCCTGATTCTAAATATGGAATCCATTTTTCTAAATTCAAAACACAGAAGTGGCAGAAATTAATTTAAAATTAATTCCCACTGTCAAAACAAAAAGCGTGTTTTTAAGATATAATAACTATCAAAAGATTGATACTTGTTTATGTTCGGTTTAATTGTGGAATTATGTCCAATTACCAACATTGTATTAAATGGTAAAAATATATTCTAAATATACTTTAAAACTAATCAAATTCATAATTTATCACTATTATATATATTTATTAAAACATTTGTTTTTAATTAAAATTTAGTAATTATCACTATTAATCAAAATATTAATGTTATCCGAAAAGTACCAAAATTTCACCTTAGGATAAATTCGATACTCCAAATCCAAAAATGAAGTCCATTTTGAGAGAAAAAATTTATAAAATTTCAAAAAGTAGGTATTACTATTCATAATGTCTAGTCTGATTGGTTGTGGTGTGTTAGAACTCGATGATGTGTACAACACACGATATCGCATTATTTCAAAGAGAAACGTACCGTAGAATCTTGGGGTGTTACATTCTCTCCTCCAAATTATATCATCCTCGAAATTTCTAGAATATTACCGTATGGAAAGACTCGGGTGGTTCTCCATCATAAGTTCCTCCGGTTCCCATGTTGCCTCTTCCATCTTATGGTTTCTCCAAAAAAAAATTACCAGACACGTCGTCCGGTTTCTCAATACTTGTTCTCTCGTATCAAGAATCGTGACAGGCTCTTAGCAATAAGACATATCGGGTTCCAGTTCCAATTCCTCATAAGTGATTACATTCATTGGGTCAGGCATGTATTTCGTCAATAGAGATACATGGAACACATCGTGAACTTTGGAGAGACTTGGTGGCATTTCCAATCGGTAAGCTATTGCCCCAATTTGTTCTAGAATTTCGAAAGGTCTGATGTACCTTGGACTCAATTTACCTTTTTTACCAAAACGTATGACTCCCTTCCATGGAGATACCTTCAGGAAAAAATGATCACCGACTTGAAATTCCAAATCCTTCCTTTGATTATCAGCATAGCTTTTCTGCCTACATTGAGCTGCTTTGATGTGATTGTGGATTGCCTTTACCTTTTCCATAGTTTCCCCCGCCAGTTCTAGGCCTACAAGTTTTCTTTCACAAACGTCATCCCAACAGGTTGGTGTGCGACATCTCTTTCCGTATAACGCTTCATATGGTGCCATCTGAATACTCGAATGGAAGCTATTGTTATAAGAAAATTCTACCAAAGGTAAATATTGATCCCACATACCCTGAAAGTCAAGTGAGCAAGATCTCAACATGTCTTCTATGGTTTGAATAGTCTATTCTGATTGTCTGTCTGTATGAGGGTGGTAGGCAGTGCTCAAATGAAGTTCAGTATCCAGGGATTTCTGAAGACACTTCTAGAATCTTGAAGTAGAACGGGGATCATGATCTGAAACAATTGATAGGGGTACTCCATGAAGTCTCAAAGCTTCATTAATATATAATCTTGCTAGACATTCCAGTGGTAGATCTTCTCTTATAGAAAGAAAATGTGCTGACATGGTAAGACGATCAACAATGACCCATATTGCATCGTTCCTTCTAAGAGTCTTTGGTAGCCCCATGACAAAGTCCATCGTAATATTGTCCCATTTACACTCTGGTATGGGAAGAGGATTCATGACTCCTCCAGGTTGTTGCCTTCCAGTTTTCACTTGTTGAAAAACCATACATCATGACACAAAATCAGTAATCTCTCTCTTCATATTGTCCCACCAAAAATGTTCCTTCCAATATCTATACATTTTGGTGCTCCCAGGGTGTATAGAGAAATTGGAACTATGAGAATCATCCAGGAATTCCCTTTTTAGTTCAGGTATATTGGGAACACAAAGTCTCTTCCAAAATTTCAAAATTCTATCTTCATACACAATGTCTCTCAATCTCCCATCATTCATAGCTTTAATATTATTTTGAAATTCTTCATCATCGGTCTGAGAACGCTTAATCCTTTCTATTAAAGATGGTTTGGCAACCATTTGAAAAAGAATTGATGTTTCACCTTCCCTAGTTATTCCCATGTCCATCTTCTATAGATCCATGAAAATTGGATCCCTATCAATTCTCATATTGTTCATAACTCCATGATCTTTTTGGCTCAAAGCATATGCCACCTTTTTGCTTTCCTCGGGTGGTAGTGTATCGTACAATCATAATCCTTGGGTAATTAAAGCCATCTCCTTTGCCACTTGTTGAGTTCTTTTTGTGAGAAAATATACTTCAAAATCTTGTGATCCGTATAAATCTCACATTTTTCACCATAGAGGTAGTGTCTCCATATCTTCAAAGAAAATATCATAGATTCTAACTCAAGATCATGTGTAAGATAGTTTTGCTGATGAATTTTCAACTGTCGTGATGCATAGGCAATAACCCTATCATTCTGCATAAGGACACAACTAAGTCCTTTCTTCGATGCATCAAAATAAATAACTAACCCATCATTCCCCGATGGTAAAGTCAATATAGGAGCATTGGCTAATCTTATCTTCAGTTCTTCGAAACATTATTCACACTCTTTTGTCCAAACAAATTTAACCCCTTTACGTGTGATCTTCGTTAATGGGTTAGCCAATCGGGAAAAATTCTGGACGAAACGTCGATAATAACCTGCTAAAAAAATAAAACTATGTACCTCATTTATACTCCTAGGTGTTGGACATTCTTGGATTGCCATGGTCTTATAAGGATCAACAGAGAATCCGTCTTTAGAGACAATATGGCCAAGAAAAGAAATCTCATGAAGCCAGAATTCACACTAGCTAAACTTTCCATATAATTCATGTCTTCTCAGAGTTTTCAGGATAACGCGCATGTGATTTTCATGATCTTCATTGCTTTTGGAGTATACTAAGATATCCTCAATAAATACCACCACAAATTTATCGAGATATTCCTTGAAAACTTTATTGATCAGATCCATGAATACAGAGGGTGCATTAGTCAATCCAAAAGGCATTACAGTAAACTCGTAATGCCCGTACCTGGTTCGAAATGCTATCTTCAGAATGTCTTCCTTCTTCACACACAACTGATGGTATCCATGTCGAAGTTCAATCTTTGAAAAGTATTGAGCTCCATGTAGTTGATAAAATAAATCATCAATACGATTTAGGGGATACTTTTTCTTTATCATTATAGAATTGATATCCCTGTAGTCGATACATAACCTCATAGATCCATCTTTCTTTTTAACAAAAAGAACAGGGGATCCCCATGGATAAACACTAGGGTGAATAAATCCCTTATTACTCAATTACTCTAGTTTTTTCTTTAGTTGGACTAATTCCACAGTGGCCATTCTATAAGGGGCCTTCAATATAGGCCTTGATACAAGAATTAAATCAATGAAAAACTCAACTTCTCGTTCTGGAGGATCTCTAGGTAAATATTCGGGAAATACATCTACGTATTCTTTCACAACAGGTACATCCTCTATTTTAACATTCCATTCCTCACCCACAGTCATTTCATTCTCTTTATCCCCAATAATTGAATTTAGTTGAGCTACTGGGGGTGGATCTAGATAAGAATTAGGTGGTGACGATTCTGCTCTAAAGATAAGGCATTCCTTATCATCATCATCAAAAATCGTAACCTCTTTCTTCTTACAATAAATATTCGTATCATAATCTGAAAGCCAATATATACCGAGGATTATATCAAATTCAATCATAGGTATGATGATGAGATCAGCGGATAATGAACATTTATGTGATCTAATGGGGACTGATTCACAAAACATTGTTGCAATGATAATTCCCTTAGGAGTTTTAACTGACAACTCCCTTGTTAAATAAAATTGTAAATATCTAATTTTCTTAGCAAACTAGGAAGATATGAAACAATGAAATGATCTAGAATCAATTCATGAATTTTCTAAACTTGAGGAAAACATTAAATTACCTACCACCACATCTTTTGGAGCTTCTACCTCAGTAGTAGTGATAGAAAAAGCTTGGCCTTGATCCCTTGTCCTTTTCTGAGGTAAGTTTCCATGACGATTAGGACATTCATTTGCATAATTTCCCATCTCCCTGCAATTATAGCACTGAACATTGGTAGCTTCCTTCTTCCCTTTGCAATCACGATCTTGGTGGCCATTTCACCACATATGTAACAGACGCCCATTCCCTTCAAGCAAGTACCGGGGTGTTTCTTCACACATTTACCACAGGATAGATATTCAACCTTTCTCTTCTTCCCCTTATTTCTATTCCCAGATTGATCAGCAGATATCTTCTTCTCATTCTTTTCTTTAAAGTCATAAGACTTCGAAAAATTCATTTTCTGTCTTGATAGAACATGAGACAATGTCTTCGTACGATGAGAAGGATTGAGAGACTAATACTCGACAGAGAAATGGTTTTAACCCATAAAAGAAACGATCAATCTTACTTCTTGGGTTACGTATATAATCTCCGACATACCTTGCTAACCATGTAAAGTTAGCCTCACACTTTGCGACATTCTCATCCTCCTTTTGTCTCAGACTCGGAAATTTCCTTTCCATATATTCTCGATGGTCAAGAGGAAAGTACTTTTCTAAAAACAGATCTTTTAATGACCTCCATTTAATTTTTGATACTTTATCATCTTCCTTCGTGTTTTGAATCAATGACCACCATTTATCAGCATCTACAGTTAGGTGGTAAACTGCCATGATAACTTTTTCCCTTTCACTACTCCCCAAAGCCTGAAATATTTTCTCTAGGGAGTTTATCCATTGCTCAGCTACTAAGGGATTTGTACTCCCATTGAACGTTGGTGGTTGTTGCCTCATGAATCGATCTAACATTGATACTCCACGCTGTGGATCAGGGTGCTCCATACGGGTATGGTTATTATACATAACCTGAGTGAGTTGTCCCAGTATGTTGATTAGCTGATCGGCACCAGTTGCATCACCAGCTCCACTATAATTATCTTGAGCAGGCAGGAAATCCCTACATGGATTGCTTGCATTGATACAGTTTCGATTTCTTCCACTAGGCGCAATTTCTAAACAATGGCATAAACTAGATTAGTTTATGAATCAAAATACAAAATCCCATACTTATAAAACACTTAACATAAATTGAACTATTTATGGATATAATCTATAATCATAAAAATGTTTTCTTTGAGGAATTATATACTCGTAAACCCTTCATAATGATTTGTAAATAAAATGAGAGTTATCCTAAGGATATCCCCCAGGAGTATCATAACCAAGAGTGCAGCAAGGCCTGTTGTCGCGCACCAGTTTCCGTTCGAGTCTAGCTCAATGTGGTGTTTTCTGGTTTTAACCCTAGGTACATCTATTCCATAGACGCCTCTACCTTCTCATATCCAGACAGGGATGTATTTCTCGGAAAACTCACAAAATCTCTACAATACCAAAATTCTAGGAAGTTATTCTATATTAATCCTCAAACTTCATCTTAGGTCTACGTGCTCTAATCCGATTTTATCTAAATCTAGCTTCCAAGGTTTGTACTAAACTTCCTCTGATTCCAACTGTAACGTCCCAACCCCAGTTACCTAGAGTCGTTGCATTATTAAATAACATTGGCATGATCACAAGAAATATCAAATCTCAAAAGACCGATTGGTTTAGTATCCTTGGAAACACTAGATATATTCATAATGTTTTACATTACATCATAAAGTGAAAAAATACTACAACAACATATTGTCTCTAAAGACCACACTATTATCCCCTCATAATATCCCTGCAGGTCATTCATAATTTACTTCTTCACATCCTGGGAAAAATAAAACATAGAAAAAGGGTGAGCTCAAATGCCCAGTAAGGATATCAATATAGTGGAAACTTTCATAAATAAGAATAAACATTTAAGGCAATGTATAACTAAAAGAAAATACTTTTAAACTTGAACTTAAACATAGTATGGAAAAAATAAAAGGAAATAATTCCATTTACTAATTCACATGGATATTCTACTAATCGAATAATCACATGAAATAACAATAACCACATTCATAATGATGGAATTCATAATTCCATAATATCATAACTACATAGCCATGGCCTCGTGCCAAGACTACAAATAGGATTTTTCCAAGGCCATGTGCCAAGACATTAGTTTTTCTCATGAGACCTACCGATGCATCGAGGAGCTATAGCGGGCTCCACCCATCACATATTAAGTCCAATGAATTCCCATATAAAAAGGGTTAAACATAACATAAACATTCATATTAAAACTAGCATACTAAATGTAAATACTTCATCCATAAACTGTGAGTGGTATAAAAATAACACATCCACAGTCAAACATATCACAAAACCTTCAATACAATATAGATGTTTTGTATCATAAAAAATCAACTTCAAATAAGCGTAAAATCCATCAAAGTATGTTGACATAGATAAAATCAAAACACTTTTTAGAGAAATATCTCTTCCAATTTTGAAATCATTTAAGAGTCGTATATTTATAAAATAATACATTTTCCTTGAAAATATTCTTATAAGATTTTAAGGTATGCTTTGACAATTTTATAATGGCGGAAAATGGTCGTACCCGCCGTATAAGTTAAAAAAACATTCTTACCTTAATTCTGTCGAAAAGGTTAAAAAGAAACTTATTTGGAAAACGACGGAAAGGTACCTTTATAAAACTCTTATAAAAAGACAAACAAGGGTATAAATTACTTTAACCCATATTCTTTTAATATAGTAAAAACGTTTTGAAATACATTATTAAGAAACATGGATGTGGATGATAAAGAGATCCCAGTAGATTATTACCTATAAACAACCTCGGATAATGAAGAGATTGTGAAATAACCCTTACCTTGTACTTTTACTTGGTTGGGGGTAGGTTAACCTCCTGTATAATGGTGAAATAAATGTTATTAAATTATAAAAAAAAATCATATACATTAATATGATATCATATATGATATTTTAACATTGATTTGATAATAATATCTTAGTATTATCGTTGTTTGAGGTGTTAACTTAGTCATTTTCATTTATTTGTTTTGTTACGTAAGTTGTCTTTGTCATGGATAGGTTGTATATTAATCATATCCAGAATGATATCAAGTCCTTAGATACTATTATTAATCATCAAATGAGAATTATACTTGAATGGATATGATGGAGAATGAATCTCATCGCGTTCGTGGAGACGGTAGTCCGTACTTACGCACGAGCGACAATATCATTCTTTTGATATTTAAAATAATATATAATTGGATGGTATATCATATATACAGAATTATTATCATGTTATATTTATTATTTACATGAATTATATATCATTATTATACCCATCCAAATAATAATTTATTGAATAACAATTACACCACGACGTGGAGACGGTAAGCCGTACGTACGCATGTATGGTGACATGTTATTCAAAGAATGGATAGAATACTGAATATTATTGTACCATATTTATAATAACATCACATTATATATAATACACTGAAGTTATTATTTTAGAATGGTAATAAAAAAGAATGAAGAAGTTGAAGAAGAAAGGAACTTGAAAAAGGGTGGTGAAATCATTACCTCTTCTTTGGGTTATTCCTTTTGATTTGATCAAAAGGGATCCTTAAGTAGGCTTTCGGACTAATGGAATTCCTCTAGGATGAAGTGAGGGAAGTTGAGAGAGTATTTGGGAAGAGGTTGTCTGAACCAGAAGGCTTGAAGGTATGAGTTAATGACAAGGGGGAGTGCTCTTTTATAAGAGGGGTGAGGGGCACCTTTGGAAAAGCTAGAAATATTATTTTATAATAAATTTATATTCGGTTTATAATGGCTCTAAAGTGGATTATTTAAATTTTAAGGTGGAGATAGGTCGAAAACCATTTATCCAATAGAATTTAGACAGGTTTGGGTAATTATACTAACCTTATCTTTAAGTATTAACTCTTAGTTAATTAGTTTCACTTTTGCAATGTCTCTTTGTATTTTTATATTATATGGTTAATAAACATACTATATACATAAAATAGATCCCCATGTGTTCCATTAATGATACAAATATCATTATATAAGTCACTTTGATGAACCTTATATTTTTAGGAATTTAATATCCGTTAATAATATAATATTTGTTTTAAAAACTCTTTTATGACAATTTTGACACTATTCAATAATTGATTTTTTTGAAACTTATAACAGAATGATTACTTCGAAAACATTTAATTAAATGATTCTTAACATTTCATATTAACCTATAAAATTAGTTTAATTCATAAAAAGTATCAAATTATATTTATTTCGGTATTTATAATATCAATTAGTTTAATTTTTCACTATTATGGTAATTTCTACATCACCGTTGTGTCATAAATAAATTAAATTATATAATGTCTAAAAATTATAAATAAAATACCATTGTGTAGATAATCCTTTTAGCTTTCTAATGAAAATTTATAGTCGAAAGTAAAACAAATATAACCCTATGTAAAAATTGTTTTTCTAAAGGATATATGCTTGTGCCATTTTTGTATTCATTTTAACTTAATTAAAATAAAGTGTCCCTATCACTTACAAGTGGCACCATGGGGTCCCAAATCGACCCAAATATTCCCATGGTCGGCCATGTATCATCCAATAATGTTAGGACACACTTTAGGGTAATTTTGTATTATTATAATATTATTTTTTAACCCTTATTTACCGGATTTACCCTTTAACCATGGTAAATAATATATTTACCAAAATAATTATTCAAAATGTCTACAAATTAAAGTTACCTATATACACAATTTTAACATTCTGCTTCCAAATATGGAATCCATTTTTCCAAATTCAAAAAACATAAGTGGCAGAAATTAATTTAAAATTAATTCGCGCTGTCAAAACAAAACACGTGTTTTTAAGATATAATAACTATCAAAAGATTGATACTTGTTTATGTTAGGTTTAATTGTGGAATTATGTACAATTATCAACATTGTATTAAATGGTAAAAATATATTCTAATGATACTTTAAAACCAATCAAATTCATAATTTATCACTATTAATTATTTTTATTAGAAAAGTTGTTTTTAATTAAAATTTAGTAATTTTCACTATTCATCAAAATATTAAAGTTATCCGAAAAGTACCAAAATATCACCTTAAGCTAAATTCGATACTCCAAATCCAAAAATGAAGTCCATTTTGAGAGCTAAAATTTATAAAATTTAAAAAAGTAGGTATTACTATTCATAATGGCTAGTTTGATTGGTTGTGGTGTGTTAGAACTTGATGTTGCGTACAACACACTCTATCGCATTATTTCAAAGAGAAACGTACAGTAGAAGCTTGGGGTCTTACATTCTCCACTACTTCAAATAATTTCATCCTTGAAATTTCTAGAATACTACCGCATGAAATGACTCGGGTATTTCTTCATCATAAGTTCCTTGGGTTCCCATGTTGCCTCTTCCATCTTATGGTTTCTCCACAAAACTATTACCAGACGTGTCGTCCGGTTTCTTAGTACTTGTTCTCTCGTATCAAGAATCCTGACGGGCTCTTCGCAATAAGACAGATCGGGTTGCAGTTCAAATTCCTCATAAGTGAGTACAAGCGTTGGGTCGGGCAATTATTTCCTCAATAGATATACGTGGAACACATCGTGAACTTTGGAGAGACATGGCGGCATTGCCAATCGGTAAGCTACAGCCCCAATTCGTTCTAGAATTTCAAAAGGTCCGATGTACCTTGGACTCAATTTACCTTTCTTACCAAAACGTATGACTCCCTTCCATGGATATACCTTCAGAAAAACATGATCACCGACTTGAAATTCCAAATCCTTCCTTCGATTCTCAGCATAGCTCTCCTGCCTACTTTGAGCTGCTTTGATGTGATTTTGGATTACCTTCACCTTTTCCATCGTTTCCTCCACCAGTTCTGGGCCTACAAGTTTTTTTTCACCAACGTCATCCCAGCAGGTTGGTGTGTGACATCTCTTTCTGTATAACGCTTCATATGGTGCCATCTGAATACTCAAATGGAAGCTATTGTTATAGGAAAATTCTACCAAAGGTAAATATTGATCCCACATACCCTGAAAGTCAAGTGATAAAGATCTCAACATGTCTTCTAAGGTTTCAATAGTCCGTTCTAATTTTCTGTCTGTCTGAGGGTGGCAGTCAGTGCTCGAATGAAGTTCAGTATCCAGGGATTTCTGAAGACTCTTCCAGAATCTTGAAGTAAAACAGGGATCATGATATGAAACAATCGATAGGGGTACTCCATGATGTCTCATAAAATCATTAATATATAGTCTTTCTAGACGTTCCAGTGGTAGATCTTCTCTTATAACAAGAAAATGTGCTGACCTGGTAAGACGATCAATAATGAAACATATTGCATCGTTCCTTCTAGGAGTATTTGGAAGCCCCATGACAAAGTCCATCGTAATATTGTCCCATTTCCACTCCGGTATTGGAGGAGGTTGCATGACTCATCCAGGATGTTGCCTTCCAGCTTTCACTTAATGACAAACCATATATCTTGACACAAAATCAGTAATCTCCCTATTCATGTTGTCCCACCAAAAATGTTCCTTCAAATCTCTATACATTTTGGTGCACCCAGGGTGTATAGAGAAATTGGAACTATGAGCATCATCCAGCAATTCCCTTTTTAGTTCAGGTATATTCGGAAAACAAAGTCTCTTCCCAAATTTCAAAATTCCATCTTTTTACACAAAGTCTCTCAATCTCCCATCATTCACAGCTTTAATCGTCTTTTGAAGTTCTTCATCATCAGTCTGAGAACTCTTAATCATTTCTAGTAAAGATGGTTTGGAAACCATTTGAAAAAGCATTGATGTTTCACCTTCCCTGGATATTCCCATGTCCATCTTCACTATATCCATGAAAATCGGATCCCTTTAGATTCTCATATTGTTCAAAACTCCATGATCTTTTCTGCTCAAAGCATCTCCCACTTTTTTTGCTTTCCCCGGGTGGTAGTGTATCGTACAATCATAATCCTTGAGTAATTCATGCCATCTCATTTTCCTCAGGTTGAGTTCTTTTTGTGAGAAAATATACTTCAAACTCTTGTGATCAGCATAAATCTCACATTTTTCACCATAGAGGTAGTGCCTCCATATTTTCAAAGAAAATATCACAGCTGCTAACTCGAGATCATGTGTAGGATAGTTTTTCTCATGAATTTTCAACTGTCGTGATGCATAGGAAATAAACCTATGATTCGGCATAAGGACACAACCAAGTCATTTATTTGATGCATCACTATAAATAATGAACCCATCATTCCCTGATGGTAGAGTCAATATCAGAGCATTGACTAATCTTATCTTCAGTTCTTAGAAACATTCTTCACACTCTTTTTTCCAAACAAATTTAACCCCTTTACGTGTAAGTTTCGTTAATGGGTTAGCCAATCGGGCAAAATTCTGGACGAAACGTCGATAATAACTTGCTAAATCAATAAAACTACGTACCTCAGTTATACTCGTAGGTGCTGGCCATTCTTGGATTGCCTTGGTCATAGAAGGAGTAACAGAGATTCCATCATTAGAGACAATATGGCCATGAAAAGAAATATCATGAAGCCAGAATTCACTCTTTCTAAACATTCCATATAATTCATGTCTTCTCGGAGTCTTCAGGATAACGCGCAAGTGATTTTCATGATCTTCGTAGCTTTTGGAGTATGCTAAGATATCATCAATAAATACCACCAAAAATTCATCGAGATATTCCTTGAAAACTCTATTCAGCAGATCCATGAATATAGAGGGTGCATTAGTCAATCCAAAAGGCATTACAATAAACTCATAATGCCCGTACTTGGTTCAAAATGTTGTCTTCGTAATGTATTCCTTTGTCACACACAACTGATGGTATCCAAATAGAAGTTCAATCTTTGAAAAGTATTGAGCTATATGCAGTTGGTCAAATAAATCATCAATGTGAGGTAGGAGATACTTGTTCTTTATCTTATAGCATTGATCTCCCTGTAGTCGATACATAACCTCACGGATCCATCTTTCTTTTTATCAAAAAGAACATGGGATCCCCATGGAGAAACACCAGGGAGAATAAATACCTTATTACTCAATTCATCTAGTTGTTTCTTTAGTTAGACTAATTCAACAGTGTCCATTCTATAATGGGTCTATGATATAGTCCTTGATCCAGGAATTAAATCAATGGAAAACTCAACTTCTCATTCTGGAGGATGTCCAGGTAAATATTCTGGAAATACATCTACATATTATTTCAGAATAGGTACATCCTCTATTTTAACATTCCTTTACTCACCCACAATCATTTCATTCTATTCCTCCCCAATAATTAAATTTAGATGATCTACTGGGTGTGGATCTAGATAAGAATTAGGTGGTGACGATTCTTATCTAAAGATAAGGTGTTCCTTGTCATCATCATCAAAAATCGAAACCTCATTCTTCTTACAATAAATCATCGCATCATAATCTGAAATCCAATCCATACCGAGGATTATATCAAATTCAATAATAGGTATGATGATGAGATCAGTGGATAAAGAACATTTATGTGCTCTAATGGGGACTGATTCACAAAACTTTGTTGCAATGATACTTCTCTTAGGAGTATTAACTGACAACTCCCTTGTTAAATAAAATTGGAAATATCTAATTTTCTTAGAAAACTGGGAAGCTATGAAACAATTCAATGATCCAGAATCAAATAATGCATTTTCTAAACTTGAGGAAACCATTAAATTACCCGCCACCACGTCTTTTGGAGCTTCTACTTCAGTAGTAGTGATAGAAAAAGCTTGGCCTTGATCCCTTGGCCTTTTCTGAGGTAAGTTCCCCTGACGATTAGGACATTCATTTGCATAATGTCCCATCTCCCTGGAATTGTAGCACTAAACATTGGTAGCTTCCTTCTTCCCTTTGCAATCACGATCTTGGTGGCCTTTTTCACCACATTTGTAACAGACTCTCATTCCCTTCAAGCAAGTATCGGGGTGTTTCTTCCCACATTATCCATAGGATGGATATTCAACCTTTCCCTTATGCCCCTTATTTCCATTCCCAGATTGACCAGCAGATCTCTTCTTCCCTTTCATTGCTTTAAAGTCATAAGACATAGAGAATTCTTTTTCTATCTTGATAGCACATGAGACAATGTCTTCGTTCGACGAGAAGGACTATGGGTCTAATGCTCGACGGAGAAATGGTTTTAACCCATCATATAAATGATCAATATTACTTCTTGGGTTACTTATATAATCTCCAACATACCTTGCTAACCCTGTAATGTTAGCCTCATACTCTGCGACATTCTCATCCTCCTTTTGTCTCAGACTCAGAAATTGCCTTTCCATATCTGCTCGATGGTCACGAGGAAAGTATTTTTCTAAAAATAGATCATTGAACTCCCTCCATTCCATATTTGATACTTCATCATCTTCTTCATGTTTTTAATCAATGACCACCATTGATCAGCATCTCCAGTGAGGCGGTAAACTGCCATGATATCTTTTTCCCTTTCCCTACTTCCCAAAGCCTGAAATATTTTCTCAAGGGAATTTATCCATTGCTCAGATACTAAGGGATTTGTACTCCCATTGAACGTTGGTGGTTGTTTCCTCATTAATCGATCTAACATTGATCCTCTACACTACGGATCAGGGTGCTCCATACGGGTAAGGTTATTATTCATAACCTGAGTGAGTTGTCCCAGTATGTTGATTAGCTGATCGACACTAGTTGTATCACCTACTCCACTATAATTATCTTGAGCAGGAGGGAAATCCCTACATAGAGTGCGTGCATTGATATGGTTTCCATTTCTTCCACTAGGCGCCATTTCTAAACAATGGCATAAACTAGATCAGTTTATGAATCAAAATACATAATCCCATACTTATAAAACACTTAACATAAATTGAACTATTTATGGATATAATCCATAATAATAATAATGTTCTCTTTGAGGAAGTATATACTCATAAATTCTTCATAATTATTTGTAAAGAAAATTAGATTTATCCTAAGCATATCCCTCGGGAGTGTCGTAACCAAGAGTGCAGCAAGTCCTGTTGTCACGCACTAGTTCCCATTCGAGTCTAGCTCAAAGTGGTGTTTTCGGGTTTTACCCCTAGGTACATATGTGCCAGAGCCGCCTCTACCTGCTCGTATCCAAAGATTGATGTATTGCTCGGAAAACTCACAAAATCAATACCAAAATTCTAGGAAGTTTATCTATACTAATCCTCAAAGTTCGTCTTAGGTCTACCTGCTCTAATCACAGTTTATATAAATCTAGCTTCCAAGGTTTGTACTAATCTTACACTGATACCAACTGTAACGCCCCGACCCCAGTTACCTAGATTCAGTGCATTATTACATAACATTGGCATGATCACAAGAAATATCAAATCTCGAAAGACCGATTGTTTTAGTATCCTTGGAAACACTATATATATTCATAAAGTTTTACATTACATCATAAAGTAAAAAATTACTACAACAACATATTGTCTCCATAGACCACACTATTATCCCCTCATAATATCCCTGCAGGTCATTCATAATTTACTTTTTCAAATCCTAGGAAAAATAAAACATAGAAAAGGGGTGATCTCAAATGCCCAGTAAGGGTAACAATATAGCGGAAACTTTCATAAATAAGAATAAACATTTAAGGCAATGTAAAACTAAAACAAAAGCCTTTTAAACTTGAACATCAACATAGTATGGGAAAAATAAAATTAAATAATGCCATTTACTTATTCACATGGATATTCTACTAATCGAATAATCACATGAAATATCAATAACCACTTTCATAATGATGGAATGCATAATGTCAGACTATCATAACCACATAGACAAGGCCTCGTGCCAAGACTACAAATAGGATTTTTCCAAGGCCTTGTGCCAAGAAACTAGTTCGTCTCATGAGACCTACCGATGCATCGAGGAGCTATTTCGGGATCCACCTGTCACATATTATGTCAAATGCATTCCCTTATGAAAAAGTTTAAACATAACATAAACATTCGTATTAAAACTAGCATACGAAATGTAAATATGTCATCCATAAACTATGAATGGTATAAAAATAAAACATCCATAGTCAAAAATATCACAAAACATTCAATACAATATAGAAGTTTTGTATCATAATAAATCAACTTCAAATAAGCGTAAAATCCATCAATGGATGTTGACATAGATGAAATCAAAACTCTTTTTAGAGAAAATATCTCTTTCTATTTTGAAATCATTTAAGAGTCATATATTTATAAAATAATACATTTTCATTGAAAATATTCTTATAAGCTTGTAAGGGAAGCTTCGACGTTTTTATAATGGCGGAAAATAGCTGTACCCGCCGTATAAGCTAAAAAAACATTCTTACCTTAATTCTGTCGAAAAGGTTAAAAAGCACCTTGTTTGGAAAATGACGGAAAGATTCCTTTATAAAACTCTTATAAAAATTCAAACAAGGGTATAAATGACTTTAACCCATATTATTTTAAAATATTAATTTTTTTTTGAAATACATTTTTAAGAAACATGGATGTGGATGATAAAGAGATCCCAGTAGATTATTACGTATAAACAACCTCGAATAATAAAGAGATTGTGAAATAACCCTTACCTTGTATTTTTCCTTGGTTTGGGGTAGGTTAACCTCCTGTATAATGGTGAAATAATTGTTATTAAATTATAAAAGAATCATAAACATTAATGTTATATGATATATGATCTTTTAACAGTGATTTGTTAATAATATCATAGTATTATCATTGTTTTAGATGTTAACTTACTCATTTTCTTTTATATATTTTGTTACGTAAGTCATGTTTGTCATGGTTAGGTTGTATCTCAATCATATCCAAAATTATATCAAGTCCTTAGATACTATTATTAATCATCAAATGATAATTAGACTTGAATGGATACGATGAATAATGAATCTCATCGCGTTCGTGGAGACGGTAGTCCGTACGTACGCACGAGCGACAATATCAATCTTTTGATATTTAAAATAATATATAATTGGATGGTATATCATATATAAAGAATTATTATCATGTTATATTTAATATTTACATGAATTATAAATCATTATTATACCCATCCAAATAATAATTTATTGAATAACAATTACACCACGATGTGGAGACGGTAAGCCGTACGTACGCACGTATGGTGACATGTTATTCAAAGGATGGATAGAATAATGAATATGATTGTACCATATTTATAATAACATCACACTATATATAAGATACTAGATTTATTATTTTAAAATGGTAATAACAATGAAAGAAGAAGTGGAAGAAGAAAGGAACTTGAAAAAGGGTGGTGAAATCATTTCCTCTTCTTCGGGTTATTCCTTTTGATTTGATCAAAAGGGCCCCTTAAGTTGGTTTTCTGACTAAAGGAAGACCTCTAGGATGATGTGAGGTATGTTGAGAGAGTATATGGGTAGAGTTTGTCCAAACTTGACGGCTTTGAAGGCAGTAGTTAATGAGAACGGGGAGTGCCCTTTTATAAGAGGGGTGAGAGGCACCTTTGGAAAAGCTAGAAATATTATTTTATAATAAATTAATATTCGGTTTCTAATGGCTCCAAAGTGGATTATATAAATTTTTTGGTGGGGATAGGTCGAAAACCATTCAACCAATATAATTTAGACAGGTTTTGGTCATTATACTAAACTTATCATTAAGTATTAAATCTTAGTTAATTAGTTTCACTTTTACAATTTTTCATTGTATTTTTATATTATATGGTTAATAAACATACTATATACATCCAAGATACCCCCAAGTGTTCCATTAATGATACACCTATAATGATATAAGTCTCTCGGCCGATCCTTAGATTTTTAGGAAATTAATATCAATTAATAATATAATATTTGTTTTAAAAACTCGTTTATGTCAATTTTGACACTATTCAATAATTGATTTTTTTGAAACTCATAACAGAATGATTACTTAGAAAAACGTTAATTAAATCATTCCCAACATGTAATATTAACCTCTAAAATTAGTTTAATTCATCAAAAGTCTCAAATTATATTTATTTGGGTATTTATAATATCAATTAGTTTAATTTTTGACTATTATGGTAATTACTGCATCACCATTGTGTCATATATAAATTAAATTATTTAATGTCTAAAAATTATAAATAAAATACCATTATGTAGGAAATAGTTTGATATTTCTAATGAATATTTATAGTCTAAAATAAAACAAATATAACCCTATGTAAAAATTGTTTTTCTAAAAGATATATGCTTGTCTCATTTTTGTATTCATTTTAACTTAATTAAAATAATGTGTCCCTATCACTTACAAGTGGCACCATGGGGTCCCAAAATCGACCCAAATATGCCCATGGTCGGAAATGTATCATCCAATAAGGTTAGGACACGTTTCAGGGTAATTTTTTATTATTATAATATTATTTTGTTAACCCTTATTTATCGGATTTACCCTTTAACCATGGTAAATAAAATATTTACCGAAGTAATTATAAAAAATGTATAAAAATAAAAGTTACCTATTTACACAATTTGAACATCCTAATTCCAAATATGGAATCCATTTTTCCAAATTCAAAATACAGAAGTGGCAGAAATTAATTTAAAATTATTTCCCGCTGTCAAAACAAAAATCGTGTTTTTAAGATTAATAACTATCAAAAGATTGATACTTGTTTATGTTCGGTTTAATTGTGGAATTATGTCCCCTGAAAAAAATTGTATTAAATGGTAAAAATATATTTTAAATATACTTTAAAACCAATAAAAATCATAATTTATAACTATTAATTATTTTTATTAAAAAAGTTGTTTTTAATTAAAATTTAGTAATTTTCACTATTTATCAAAATATTACAGTTATCCGAAAAGTACCAAAATTTCACCTTAGGCTAAATTAGATACTCCGAATCCAAAAATGAAGTCCATTTTGAGAGATAAAATTTATAAAATGTCAAAAAGTTGGTATTACTATTCATAACGGCTTGTTTGATTGGTTGTGGTGTGTTAGAACTCGATGTTGCGTACAACACACACTATCACATTATTTCAAAGATTAACATACCGTAGAAGCTTGGGGTGTTAAATTCTCCCCTACTTCAAATACTTTCATCCTCAAAATTTCTAGAATACTACCGCATGAAAAGACTCGGGTGGTTCTTCATCATAAGTTCCTCAGGTTCTCATGTTGCCTCTTTCATCTTATGGTTTCTCCACAAAACTTTTACCAGACGCGTCGTCCGGTTTCTCAGTACTTGTTCTCTCGTATCAAGAATCATGACGGGATATTTGCAATAAGACAGATCAGGTTCCTGTTCCAATTCCTCATATGTAAGTACATGCGTTGGGCCAGGAATGTATTTCCTAAATAGAGATACGTGGAACACATCGTGAACTTTGGAGAGACATGGTGGCATTGCCAATCGGTAAGCTACAGCCCCAATTCGTTCTATAATTTCGAAAGGTCCGATGTACCTTGGACTCAATTTACCTTTCTTACCAAAACATATGACTCCCTTCCATGGAGATACATTCAGGAAAACATGATCACTCACTTGAAATTCCAAATCCTTCCTTCGATTCTCAGCATAGCTCTTCTGCCTACATTGAGCTGATTTGATGTGATTTTGGATTACCTTCACCTTTTCCATTGTTTCCTCCACCAGTTCTAGGCCTAGAAGTTTTCTTTCACAAACTTCATCCCAGCAGTTTGGTGTGTGACATCTCTTTCCATATAACACCTCATATGGTGCCATCTGAATACTCGAATGGAAGCTATTGTTATTGGAAAATTCTACCAAAGGTAAATATTGATCCCACATACCCTGAAAGTCAAGTGAGAAAGATCTCAACATGTCTTCTAAGGTTTGAATAGTTCGTTCTGATTGTCCGACTATCTGAGGGTGGTAGGCAGTGCTCAAATGAAGTTCAGTATCCAGGGATTTCTGAATACTCTTCCAGAATATTGAAGTAAAAAAGGGATCACGATATGAAACAATCGACAGGGGTACTCCATGAAGTCTCAAAAACATCATTAATATATAGTCTTGCTAGAAGATGTAGTGGTAGATCTTCTCTTATAGAAAAAAATGTGCTGACTTGGTAAGACGATCAATAATGACACATATTGCATCGTTCCTTCTAGGAGTCTTTGGTAGCCCCATGACAAAATCCATCGTAATATTATCCCATATCCACTCTAGTATTGGAAGAGATTGCATGACCCATCCAGGCTGTTGCCTTCCAGCTTTCACTTGATGACAAACCATATATCTTGACACAAAATCAGCAATCTCCCTATTCATTTTGTCCCACCAAAAATGTTCCTTAAAATCTATATACATTTTGGTTCTCCCAGGGTGTATAGAGAAATTGGAACTATGAGCATCATCCAGCAATTCCCTTTTTAGTTCAGATATATTGGGAAAACAAAGTCTCTTCACGGATTTCAAAATTCCAACTTCATACACAAAGTCTCTCAATCTCCCATCATTCACAGCTTTAATCTTCTTTTTAAATTATTCATCATCGGTCTGAGAACTCTTAATCCTTTCTAGTAAAGATGTTTTGGAAACCATTTGAAAAATCATTGATGTTTCAACTTCCCTGGTTATTCCCATGTCCATCTTCACTATATCCATGAAAATTGGATCCCTTTCGATTCTCATATTGTTCAAAACTCCATGATCTTTTCTGCTCAAAGCATCTCCCACCTTGTTTGATTTCCCCGGGTCATAGTGTATCATACAATCATAATCCTTGAGTAATTATAGCCATCTATTTTGCCTCATGTTGAGTTCTTTTTTTGAGAAAATATACTTCAAACTCTTGTGATCAGTATAATTCGCACATTTTTCACCATAGAGGTAGTGCCTCCATATCTTCAAAGCGAAGATCACAGCTGTTAACTCGAGATCATGTGTAGGATAGTTTTTCTCATGAATTTTCAACTATCGTGATGCATAGGAAATAACCCTATCATTCTACATAAGGACACAACCAAGTCCTTTCTTCGATGCATCCCTATAAATAACGAACCCATCATTCCCCAATGGTAGATTCAATATAGGAGAATTGACTAATATTCACTTCAGTTCTTCAAAACATTCTTCACACATTTTTTCCAAACAAATTTAACACCTTTACATGTGAGCTTCGTTAATGGCTTAGCCAATCGGGCAAAATTCTGGACGAAACGTCGATAATAACCTGCTAAACCAATAAAACTACGTACCTTAGTTATACACGTAGGTGCTGCCCATTCTTGGATTGCCTTGGTATTAGAAGGATCAACATAGATTCCATATTTAGAGAAAATATGGCCAAGAAATGAAATATCATGAAGCCAGAATTGACACTTCCTAAACATTCCATATAATTCACGTCTTCTCAAAGTCTTCAGGATAATGCGCAAGTGATTTTCATGATCTTCGTAGCTTTTGGAGTATACTAAGATATCATCAATAAATACCACCACAAATTCATCGAGATATTCCTTGAAAACATTATTCATAAGATCCATGAATACAGAGGGTGAATTAGTCAATCCAAAAGGCATTACAGTAAACTCGTAATGCCCGTACCTAGTTTGAAATGTTGTCTTTAGAATGTCTTCCTTCATCACACACAACTGATGGTATCTAGATCGAATTTCAATCTTTGAAAAGTATTGAGCTCCATGTAGTTGGTCAAATAAATCATCATTGTGAGGTATGGGATACTTATTCTTTATCATTATAGCATTGATCTCCCTATAGTCGATACATAACCTCATAGATCCATCTTTCTTTTTAACAAAAAGAACAGGGGATCCCCATGGAGAAACACTAGGGTGTATAAATCCCTTATTACTCAATTACTCTAGTTGTTTATATAGTTAGACTAATTACACAGTGGCCATTCTATAAGGGGTCTTCGATATAGTCCTTGATCCACGAATTAAATCAATGGAAAACTCAACTTCTCATTCTGGAGGATGCCAGGTAAATATTCTAGAAATACATCTACATATTCTTTCACAACAGGTACATACTCTATTTGAACATTCCATTCCTCACCCACAGTCATTTCATTCTCTTCCTACCAAATAATTGAATTTAGTTGAGCTACTAGGGGTGGATCTAGATAAAAATTAGGTGGTGATGATGCTGCTCTAAAGATAAGGTGTTCCTTATCATCATCATCAAAAAATGTAAACTCCTTATTCTTACAATAAATCTTCACATCATAATCCGAAAACTAATCCATATCGAGGATTATATCAAATTCAATCATAGGTATGACGATGATATTAGCGGATAAAGAACATTTATGTGCTCTAATGGGGACTGATTCACAAAACTTTGTTGCAATGATACTTCCCTTAGGAGTTTTAACTGACAACTCCCTTATTAAATCAAATTGGAAATATCTAATTTTCGTAGAAAACAAGGAAGATATGAAACAATAAAATGATCCAGAATCAAATAATGCATTTTCTAAACTTGAGGAAACCTTTAAATTACCGGCCACCACGTCTTTTGGAGCTTCTACCTCAGCAGTAGTGATAGAAAAATCTTGGCCTTGATACCTTTTCCTTTTCTGAGGTAAGTTCCCCTGACGATTAGGACATTCATTTTCATAATGTCCCATCTCTCTGCAATTGTAGCACTGAATATTGGTATATTCCTTCTTCCCTTTGCAATCACGAGTTTGGTGGCCTTTTTCACCACATTTGTAACAGACGCTCATTCCCTTCAAGCAAGTACTGGGGTGTTTCTTCAAACATTTACCACAGGATAGATATTCAACCTTTCCTTTATTCCCCTTATTTCCATTCCTAGATTGATCAGTAGATCTCTTCTTCTCTTTCATTGCTTTAAAGTCATAAGACATAGATAATTCCTTTTCTGTCTTGATAGCACATGAGACAATGTCTTCGTACGACGAGAAGGATTGTGAGACTAATGCTCGATGGAGAAATGGTTTTAACCCATCAAAGAAACGATCAATCTTACTTCTTGGGTTACGTATATAATCTCCAACATACCTTGCTATACTTGTAAAGTTAGCCTCATACTTTGCGACATTCTCATCATCCTTTTGTCTCAGACTTAGAAATTGCCTTTCCATATCTTCTTGATGGTCATGAGGAATGTATTTTTCTAAAAACAGATATTTTAACTCCCTCCATTCCATATTTGATACTTCATCATCTTCCTTCTTGTTTTTAATCAATGACCACCATTTATCAGCATCTCTAGTGAGGCGGTAAACTACCATGATAACTTTTTCCCTTTCACTACTCCCCAAAGCCTGAAATATTTTCTTTAGGGAATATATCCATTGCTCAGCTACTAAGGGATTTGTACTCCCATTGAACGTTGGTGGTTGTTGCCTCATTAATCGATCTAGCATTGATCCTCCACGCTGCAGATCCGGGTTCTCCATACGGGTAAGGTTATTATTCATAACATGAGCGAGTTGTCCCAGAATGTTGATTAGCTGATCGGCACCAGTTGCATCACCAGCTCCACTATAATTATCTTGAGCTGGAGGGAAATCCCTACATAGAGTGCATGCATTGATACGGTTTCCATTTCTTCCACTAGGCTCCATTTCTAAATAATGGCATAAACTAGATGAGTTTATTAATCAAAATACAAAATCTCATAATTATAAAACACTTAACATAAATTGAACTATTTATGGATATAATCCATAGTCATAAAAATGTTTTCTTTGAATAAGTATATACTCATAAACCCTTCATAATGATTTGTATAGAAAATGAGTGTTATCCTAAGCATATCCCCCAGGAGTGTTGTAACCCAGAGTGCAGCAAGGCCCGTTGTCGCGCACCAGATCCTGTTCGATTCTAGATCAAAGCGGTGTTTTCGGGTTTTACCCCTAGGAACATCTGTGCCAGAGCTGCCTCTACAAGATCATATCCAGACAGGGATGAATTTCTCGAAAAACTCACAAAATGTCTATAATACCAAAATTCTAGGAAGTTATTCTATACTAATCCTCAAAATTCATCTTAGGTCTACGTGCTCTAATAAGAGTTTATCTAAATCTAGTTTCCAAGGTTTCTACTAAACTTCCTCTGATACCAACTATAACACCCCGACCCCAGTTACCTAGAGTTGGTGCATTATTACATAACATTTGCATGATTAGAAGAAAGATGAAATATCAAAAGACCGATTGGTTTAGTAGCCTGGGAAACACTAGATATAGTCATAAAGTTTTATATTACATCATAAAGTGAAAAACTACTACAACAACATAATGTCTCCATAGACCACACTATTATCCCCTCATAATATCCCTGTAGGTTATTCATAATTTACTTCTTCACATCCTGGGAAAAATAAAACACAGAAAAGGGGTGAGATCAAATGCCCAGTAAGGATAACAATATAGCTAAAACATTCATAAATTAGAATAAACCATTAAGTCAATGTATAACTAAAACAAAAGCCTTTTAAACTTGAACTTCAACATATTATGGAAAAAATAAAATGAAATAATGCCATTTACTTATTCACATGGATATTATACTAATCGAGTAATCACATGCAATATCAATAACTACTTTCATAATGATGGAATGCATAATGCCAGACTATCATAACCACATAGCCAAGGCCTCATGCCAAGACTACAAATAGGATTTTGCAAGGCCTTGTTCCAAGACACTAGTTTGTCTGATGAGACCTACCGATGCATCGAGGAGCTATAGCGGGCTCCACCCATCACATATTAAGTCCAATGCATTCCCATATGAAAAGGATTAAACATAACATAAACATTCGTATTAAAACTAGCATACGACATGTAAATACTTCATCCATAAACTATGAAGGGTATAAAAATAACACATCCACAGTCAAACATATCCCTAAACCTTCAATACAATATAAAAGTTTTTTATCATAATAAATCAACTTGAAATAAGAATAAAATCCATTAAAAGATGTTGACATAGATGAAATCAAAACTCTTTTTAGAGAAATATCTCTTTCTATTTTGTAATCATTTAAGAGTTATATATTTATAAAATAAAACAATTTCATTGAAAATATTCTTATAAGATTGTAAGGGAAGCTTCTACGATTTTATAACGGCGGAAAATAGCTGTACCCGCCGTATAAGTTAAAAAAACATTCTTACCTTAATTATGTCGAAAAGGTTAAAAAGAACCTTGTTTGGAAAACAACAGAAGGATTCCATTATAAAACTCTTATAAAAAGTTAAACAAGGGTATAAATGACTTTAACTCATATTCCTTTAAAATAGTAAATACGTTTTGAAATACATTTTTAAGAAACATGGATGTGGATGATGAAGAGATCCCATTAGATTATTACGTATAAACAACCTCGGATAATGAAGAGATTGTGAAATAACC
Source organism: Viscum album (assembly GCA_963277665.1). Taxonomy (NCBI): domain Eukaryota; kingdom Viridiplantae; phylum Streptophyta; class Magnoliopsida; order Santalales; family Viscaceae; genus Viscum; species Viscum album. Next base: position 1,607,364,722 of record OY728127.1, on the reverse strand, counting down.
CTTACCTTGTACTTTTCCTTGGTTGGGGGTAGGTTAACCTCCTGTATAATGGTGAAATAATTGTTATTAAATTATACAATAATCATATACATTAATATGATATCACATATGATCTTTTAACATTGATTTGTTAATAATATCTTAGTATTATCGTTGTTTCGGGTGTTAACATACTCATTTTCTTTTATATGTTTTGTCACGTATGTCAGGTTTTTCATGGAGGGGGTGTATCTTAATCATATCCAGAATGATATCAAGTCCTTAGATACAATTATTAATCATCAAATGAGAATTAGACTTGAATGGATACGATGTAGAATGAATCCCATCGCGTTCGTGGAGACGGTAGTCCGTACGTACGCACGACCAACAATATCATTCTTATGATATTTAAAATAATATATAATTGGATGGTATCTCATATATACAGAATTATTATGATGTTATATTTATTATTTACATGAATTATAAATCATTATTATACCCATCCAAATAATAATTTATTGAATAACAATTACACCATGATGTGGAGACGGAAAGCCGTACGTACACACGTATGGTGACATGTTATTTAAAGGATGGATAGAATACTGAATATAATTGTACCATATTTATAATAACATCACAGTATATATAATTTACTGGAATTATTATTTTAGAATGGTAATAACAAAGAATGAATAAGTGGAAGAAGAATGGAACTTGTAAAAGGGTGGTGAAATCATTACCTCTTCTTTGGGTTCTTCCTTTTGATTTGATCAAAAGGGCTCCTTAAGTTGGCTTTCTGACTAAAGGAAGACCTCTATGATGAAGTGAGGGAAGTTGAGAGAGTATTTGGGCAGATTTTGGCCCAAACATAAGGCTTTGATGGTATGAGTTAATGAGAAGGGGGAGTGCCCTTTTATAAGAGGGGTGAGGGGCACCTTTGGAAAAGCTAGAAATATTATTTTATAATAAATTAGTATTCAGTTTCTAATGGCTCAAAAGTGATTTATTTAAATTTTAAGCTGGGGATAGGTCGAAGACCACTTATCAAATAGAATTTAGATAGGTTTGGGTCATTATACTAACCTTATCTTTAAGAATTAACTCTTAGTTAATTAGTTTCACTTTTACAATGTCTCTTTGTATTTTTATATTATATGGTTAATAAACTTACTATATACATCCAAGAGACCCCAAGTGGTACATTAATGATACAAATATACTGATATAAGTCTATTGGATGAACCGTAGATTTTTAGGAATTTAATATCAATTAATAATATAATATTTCTTTTAAAACACTTTTTTGTCAATTTTCACACTATTCAATAATTGATTTTTTGAAACTCATAAAAGATTGATTACATCGAAAAGTTTTAATTAAATAATTCCTAACATGTCATATTAACCTATAAAATTAGTTTAATTACTAAAAAGTCTCAAATTATATTTATTTGGGTATTTATAATATCAATTAGTTTAATTTTTCACTATTATGGTAATTACTGTATCACCATTGCGTCATATATAAATTAAATTATATAATGTTTAAAAATTATAAATAAAATACCGTTATGTAGGAAATATTTTTATCTTTCTAATTAATATTTATAGTCGAAAATAATACATATATAACCCTATGTAAAATTTTTTTTCGAAAAGATATATGCTTGTGTCATTTTTGTATTCACTTCAACTTAATTAAAATAAAGTGTCCCTATCACATACAAGTGGAACCATGGAGTCCCAAAATCGACCCAAATATGCCCATGTTCGGACATGTATCAACCAATAAGGTTAGGACACGTTTTAGGGTAATTTGGTTTTATTATAACATTATTTTTAACCCATATGTAGAGGATTTACCCTTTAACCATGGTAAATAAAGTATTTACCGAAGTAATTATTCAAAATGAATAAAAATAAAAGTTACCTATTTACACAGATTGAACATCCTGATTCCAAATATGGAATCCATTTTTCCAAATTCAAAACACAGAAGTGGCCGAAATTAATTTAAACTTAATTCCCGCTGTCAAAACAAAAAGGGTGTTTTTAAGATATAATAACTATCAAAAGATTGATACCTGTTTATGTTTGGTTTAATTGTGGAAATATGTCCAATGACCAACATTGTATTAAATGATAAAAATATATTATAAATATACTTTAAAACCAATCAAATTCATAATTTATCACTATTAATTATTTTGATTAAAAAAGTTGTATTTAATTAAAATTTAGTAATTTTCACAATTCATCAAAATATTAAAGTTATCCGAAAAGTACCAAAATTTCACCTTAGGCTAAATTAGATACTCCAAATCCAAAAATGAAGTCCATTTTGAGAGATAAAATTTATAAATTTTCAAAATGTAGGTATTACTATTCATAATGGCTAGTTTGATAGGTTGTGGTGTGTTAGAACTCGATGTTGCGTACAACACACGCTATCGCATTATTTCAAAGAGAAACATACCGTAGAATATTGGGGTGTTACATTATGAACATTATTAAATAATTTTTCAAAAAAATTTATTCTAATTCTTGGTAATAAAATTACTAGAAATTAATATATGAACTAATTGAATATAAAGGGAATGTTTTTATAATATATACCTTTTTTTCTCACAAAGTAAATTTATCTTAATAAATTAATTAATTACCATTGGTGAATTTTTTTTATTTAAATATATATTTTATATATTATATAAAATATTTTTTACATTTATCAACTATATTTGATAGTAATAATTTAGGAACAAACCAAATATTACACATAAAAACCTATATTTTTATAAAAGTGGTTTTCCCACCATTTAATGGTGAACCTATTTTAAATATAAATTTTAAATAATATAGAAATTTTATATTTCAAAATAAACATATTTATTGAAATAAATACATATATATTATGTTAATATTATTTCTGGGTATTTTTCAGTGAATTTTCATATTTTATTGAATTGTTAAAAATAAAAAATTTTAATTAACAACTATTTTTTCAATTAAAATATTTTTAAGGATAAATTAATTATTAAATTAGTTTTAAATTATAATTATATAAATAATATACAAATTAATCCAATTTATGTCAATTATATCAATTTCACTATGAATTTAGATAAAAAAACATAGTAAATTTTTGCACATTTTACATTAAAACCCCACATTTTCTTCCCACATATGGGATTAATTTTAAATTAATTTCTAACAGTTTTGGTTTTTGAATAATAAAAAATAAAATCCATATTCTGAATATTAATGAATTATTATTTTTAATATATTCAACTAATTTTTCATAGAAAAATTATTGACTCTAATTAAATTTAATTACAACTATTAAGATAAAAAATAACATAACATAGGACAAAACCATTTTCATGAGGGTTAAAATGACATAGACAATTGTCCAAATCCATTATATGGAATTTTTTTTGACCATATACACTCTTTTATATATTTTATACAATTATTGGATCCACTTTTCCAAGGAATAACATTAGTGGAATTGCGATTAAAAAATTTACAAATATGCTACTCCTCCACTATAAGAAAGAATGCACCCATCCCACTTATTAAAACCAATGACACTCTTTTGATCTCCCAAAATATTCTCAGATAAGTTAAGGACCCCATACCACCCAGAGAGTTGGGTGGAATCCGGGTGTCACAATTTTATCATTAATCTAATAGATCTTGTTTCCACATTGGTAGGAGACTATTTAAATGTATTTTTTGTATATATGTAGTAATAAAAACATTCACATGTAGAAGGACAACACCACACTTTTACATAGTTCACCACTAAGGGCTATGTCCAAGGCCTATACACCGTCATGTTTCCAATCGTACCAAATTCAACAAATATTCACTAGTGGTGGATTAAAAATGTTTGGGCACAATCACTCTATCCCAAGCACATTGACATTACAAAGGTTTTGGGATAGCTCACTGCTTCCCTCAAATCACTTTTATTGACTACCCCTTGGTCACTACCTTAAGTGATGTCACACTCAATTTTTAGACATGAACGTCTCTTAAATAGATTAGCATAGATTTCATTGCCTCTGTTTAGTACAAGAAAATTCCTGCATCGATGTCCGAAATTTATGACTTTATATATTAAGTTATATCCTTTTGTGAAATTATTGGAAGAACTATGAATTCTTATTCTTTTTAGCCAGAATGACAAGTGACTTTGTTATTGTTCAAGAAATGAAGATCAAACCACTGGGCATCATCCGAACTAGCTTCTTCTTCTTTCATCTCTGGATATATGTATGAGATCATGCATGTAGAATTCAAATAAACTCCTCCATTTATATTACTTCTTCATATTCTTCACACCCCAAACCCACAGTTGTGGATTATTCTTTAAATGTATTCACATATTCATGAAAGTCTGAAAATTATTTCCATATTTGAATTATTTTACATTCCTTTTTATTTATCTCTCCTCTTTCCATGAATATACACTCAGGTTACTAAAATTACGCATATGGATGCATGTACATCAACCACATGTTCTGCACTATTTGTGCAGAGAAATTATTTTTTTATGTAACTTTTCAATCTTCGGATTTCAGTTGACTTTTATGATTTTAGGTTTTAGATGTGTTCTTCGTTGAACCTGAATGAGTGCTGTTCTTTTTCCATGGGATGTCTTTTAAAAAAGCATCCATGGGGTTGACATTATGTACTTTTCATTCCACAATGGTTTTTTACTCCTCCTCAAATAAGGGATGTGTGGATCTCCTACTTATAAAGAGTGTGGACCTCCTTTGTATACCATGGAGTATGTGGCTGTCTTGAGTGGTTCACGTTTCTTTGTTGTAGAGCCAGACAGTACGCGGTCCACCGTCATAAACCAAGTGGTAGACGGCTCTCCTTCCCTGGAGATGAGCTAGTATGTAGGACCTTAACTTCAAAGAATCATAATGGTACACAGTACCATTTCCCCGTAAACCCAAAACGGTTTGTCGGACCTCTCTTCGCGATCCAAGATTGGTTTAAAACATTACTCCTTCATGAACCCGAGCGGTACTTAGTTCACTCTTCACAAACCTATAATGGTTTGTGGATCATGCATGCCCCTCACAAATTGGAATATTTATGGTGCATTTTTTCATAAAACAAGTTCTATTAAAATCATGGAGGTAGCATAGACTTATAGAATTAGTGGTTCAATTTTTAAAGCTGATATCACATCTTTTCTACATTCAAATTCATCGAGATATGCGATGGAGATCGTGGTTTTAAAATATTCAAACCATGGTTTTGAGATACGATGATATTCTTGGTTATTTCTTTTTCATGTGTTTAACCTCCAACTTTCATGCGAAACATCTCATTCATACACTAATAATTGAATGTAAGTCTTAATCAAGAACACCTGATCTCTAATGATGTGTCCACCTAGCTTTTCTTGATTTGGCCATGTTTGAAAATGATTATATAATTGCATACATGCCAATGAAATTTCATGCATGATATTGTGGCTTCCCTATGACCATAATACAATGGTTTCAATCATCAAATGTGTATGGATGATTGATCAAGGAGGTATGGATGCGTCTTCAACAAACTATAGCATCGAGATGCCTCTAAGGGTTCATAGGTTGAAGACGATGGAATGAGCTCTCCTAGGTTTTTGGAAAAACTTAGATAAGGTGTGGAAGGTGGTGATTATATCCTAGGCCACTGTATGAGGAATGGGGCCAAGATCACGCATAACATCTAATGGATGTCTGAGATTGATTTTTTCACTACAAACATCATCTGACATTGAAACAAAGATGATGTAATGCCTCAGTTTTGGTATCAACTCTCCCTATCCTCAGTTAATAATTATCATCCCCTATCCATAGTACCACAACGTAGAATTTTTTATGGTTTCACTCTGCACCCACCCTACGCATCCATGGTTATGTGCCGCCCATACGGTGGCATGTTATTTGCGTCCACTGTGTCTCTATTGGGAAATATCTTCTTACATTCCCCATTAGTGTAGTTGATCCAGGTGGTCTTTAATGTGCCTCGGTTTGAGGCTAGGTATCATGCTCATGGGATGGCCCCCTTTTTCTATGATTAAGCCACAAAAATATGTTAACTTAAATGTTAACATGAGAGACGATGCTTTCCCACCTAGTATGCCAAGCCTCTTATTAATCCTTTTTCTTCCTCCTTTTTTGGATTATCAATTCTAATTCCCATAAATATTCCATCAAATGATGTCACATCAATGTGGTATTAAATTTTTCACTTTTTGATAAAAGTTCATTGAATTTTATGATAGTGAAATAATCTTCTGATTTGTATATTCTCCACTAACATTGGATTTATGAGATCTCTTTATTAATATTGATCATAATTAAATTAGTTGACAAAATAAGACAAATAAATTCACTAATGTTGTCCCAACAATCAACCCCTCTATATTTTGTTTTCAATACCTATAAATTTTATTTTATGTGAATGCTTCAATGTAAAAATGAGATTCTTCTTCCTTCTTCTTTTTTTCTCTCTCTTTCATTTCATATTCTCTCTACTTTATTGGTGAGAAATAAAATTTTCATGGAATAGAGGGTATCCGTCCATAAAAAAGTAGTGTGCCATCAATAATTTCACTCTCTATCTACTTGAGAAATTGTCAGTGTAGAAAACTAGAAGATTGGATTTATACAACAATGTTATCCATTATCAACTGATCATGATAGCACTGGAGATGCAAACTCATTTAATTTTATTCAAGGGTCTACCTATTTCATTACATGATGTGGATAATAAATATGATATGATATTATCCACCTAAATATCATTTTCCAATGACATGACTTTCATATAGTATTCATAGTAGTTGAATTTTATACCAACTGAAGATGATACTAGTTGAACCAATATCTCTAGAAGCTTTTTCATGTGTCTCCCCCTCAAGGGAACACTTATCTCCACTGACTCACATGTTTTCCTCCTATGATCTTACTTCAACTTCAATTCCCTATATGATAAGACAAATATAATAGAAAAATATTTAGGAGAATAAGTTGGATCCTAAATGATTATTCAATGTGGTTAGGAAGGCTGAGATAATTTTATCAAACAAAAATCTTTATTTTCTTCACTACCCATGCTTTCACATTTGATCATCAATTCTGACAATGGATATGTGGATATCAATATTTCTTCCATCTCATTGGGTGTGAATCTTATTTTTTTATGATCTTAAAAATAACTAAAATCAACTGGTGAAAATTTCACCTCATTAAGGAAATATTTTTGAGATGGAATAAATGTAATGAAATTCATAACTATTTGAACATAATTATTGCACCTCAAAAATTGGACTTCATTATGATTAAGTGTAATATACATATTTCCAACTACGTTATCCTCATCTTGTGCATCTTATTTCCTTCTCATTTTTTATAAATATTTATTCCATATTACCGATATATATTTTGGAACATTGGAATCCAGTTTGGATTTTCCCCATTGATTCAATTGATTGAAATATTTCTTAGGATTTATTTTGGATGCACCACTCTTCAGCTTCTTGGATTTGGAATCCAAGGACTTCCCAACTTTCCTTCTTTGAGTATTTTGGTGAGAATTTTATTTTTCAACAATCTAATAATTTCATAACAATGTGGATTATTTTTTCCTAGATGGAAAATGGTGTATTTTTATCTTAACATCTCTGGATATATGTAGAGATAAGCATGCACCATTCTTGTGACCACTCCCATTGCTTACATCATAGATGTTTTCTAACATTCCAAATCTATTTTCTGTATACATATGCTTCTAGATCTATCTATGTTGCTTCTTCATCTTTATATTTCTTCCATTTGATATAGTCTTTCTCTGTGCTTTTTCATTTAAGGTATTTTACCAACAATCTCGTGCATAAAGCCCAAATCTGTTGCAGCACCAACATTGGCCCACAAATATTTACTTTTTGATATCATCTGTATTAGATTTCTGGGAACTCATCTTGACGTTTTTTTCTCTCTCTGGGGAGTCAACTCCTAACTTCTTCTTCCAATCCACCTTAGTCATGGTGGTAGTTATTTAATCACTTTTCCTCATCCTCAATTTTTCATAATTTTCAAACCATTCAGAAATTTTTATAGAAATAGATTTTGAAACATTTGTATAGGATGTTATGGATGGTACCTTTTTCTATATCAGCAGCTTGTGATAGATCATTGAGTGCCTTCCTTATCTTTTTATTACATGTTGAATGTCTTTTTACAATAGACTCCTCTATTGAGCATTGAATACAGACAACAACTATTTCTTTCTTTTGTGAAGGCTCTATATGTGTCTTTTCATGATTAGTAAACTAGGATTCTAATATTAGATATTCCCTATTGAGGACAATCATATGATATTAAATCATTATCACATTCCATTCGCAATCCATTTTCAATAATTCAACCACATCTCCATGCATCATAATTTTTCATTGTAATAATGAGTCAAGCCCTTTGTTCTTATTGGACGTTTCTTTAAAATTTAAAATAATAACTTCAGTTCTCTTTTTTGTCTCATCGTCAAATACATGGATTTTTATTACGAAGTCTTATGGAATCTATATTTCACTTAAAAGGATTCAATTTGTCAGGAAAGATTTAAACATTCAATAATTGTTATTATAATACCTTTTCCATTTTTTCTGCTTCTTATTCCAACTAGGTGTTTTCATCCTACATACATTAGTTGATTTAAAAATAAAGAAAACTCTTTCATAATGAATATCATGAAGATATTTTCTTAATGTCTCATCTTCATGATCATGTGAGGTTTTGAATTGATCATCATCACCAATTCCACTAGAATCATTATTTTTGGTGGAACCCTGAGCCACATACTATTTATTTTCTAAGCATGATATTTATTTACTATTAGAATGGAATGGTGAACCAGATACTATATCTTATTTGGACATGAAGGACATATTCAGATGTCTCTTCTCTTTCTTTTTCCTATTTTTCATGGTCTCGTTGGATGTAGACTTCTCCTTCGAGATGAATGAATATTCATCATGACTACACTTCATTGTGGACAAAGGACAGAAAATTAAAATACGTTTCTGAGTAGAATTATTTTAGAGTATCTGGCATACATTAAAATTTCCCATTTATACCAAATGAAGGATCCCAGACCACCTTGAGGGAGGGGGGGGGGGGTAGGTGTCACTTTTTTCTCATTAAATGAATAGATCTTGTTCTGTTGTGGTAATGAAATTATTTGACAATATATGATGGATATATATAGTAACTAAAATATTCACATGCATAGTTACAACATAAACATTATTTGGTTCACCACTAAGGGATAAATTCATGTAGTATATAATTATAGGTTTCCATTCGTATCAAATTCCACTAATTTTTAGTAGCTTTGGATTACAAAGGATCTGTCACAATCTCTCGAACCTTGGAACGCTTCCATTAATAATGTTCATGGATAGCTCACTCCATCACTCAGATCACTTCCTTTGACTCCATCTGGATCACTACCTTTACTTAAGTCTCACTCAGTTTATCGACTTGAAGGTATCTTCAACAGATTGGAATAAAAGTCTTTGTACATGTTCAGTATGAGACATTTCCTACATTAGAGTCATTAATTGTTACTATTTTATACTCAGATCCCTCCTTTAGTGAAATTACTGAATGCAATAGGATATCCTCTTGTTTCTGGATAGAATCACAAGTGCCTTTGTGATTATTCAAGAAATGTAGATCAGATCACTAGGCATCATCGAATCCAGCTTCTTCGTCCTTTTTCATTTTTAGATATGCATGATATTATGCATGTAGAATTTAAATTATCTCCTACCTTTCTATTACATCTTCTTCTTCCTCACCCACTGTCACACACAGTTGTGGATTTTTCATTAAATGTTTTCACAAATGCATAAAAGCATGGAAATTATCTCCACCTTTAAATTCTTTTTATTTCCGTTGAATTCTTCTCTCTTTTTATTTTCTTGTACACACACTCATTTGTATCAACTCAAGAATATGGATCCATGTATATCAAGCATATATTCTCCTCCATTTTTTCACATACATTCTTATTTTCTGTTTCTTTTACTTCTTTGGATTTCAATTGATTTGGATGCTTTTAGGTTTTAATTGTGTTCCTATTTGAACCCAAATGAGTGTAGTTATTTGTCTACTGGTGTTCTTCACAAATTATTCCAAGGAATTATGTTTTTTCCTTCGCATACACGAACGATTCTTGAATCCTCCGTATTCAAGGGATGCATGGATCTCCTAAGCATAGAGAGTACATTCCTATTTTGTGTTCCAAGTGGTACACGAGTGTCCTGATTGGTGTGTGGTTCCTTGTTGTGGAACGAGATGTTTTAAAATTCTCCATCATGAACCAAGTGATACACATTTCTCATTCACTGAACAAGAGATGGTTCACAGAACCTTCACATCACAAAACAAAAATCGTACACATTACCATTTCTTCACAATCATAGACTTTTTCATGGGACATCTATTTGCGAACAAATAGGGTTAGCGACTCTACTACTTTGTGACCTCAAACGGAATGTTATTCACTCTTAACAAACCCAGAATGGTTTACAGATCAAGCTTTCCCCTAGAGAACTAGAATATCAAGTGGACTCTGTATCGTAAAAAAAGAGCTCTTGAAAGAATGGGAGCAGCAATAAATTATCATATTGGTGGTTCTCTTTTTATAAAATGATATCAAATATTTTCTCTATTAAAATTCCCCGAGATATTCCATGAAGACAATAGTTTTAAAACCATAAAAATACAAGTATGAGATATGCCGATATTCATGGTTTTTTTATTTTAATGTGTTCCACATTCTCTTTTCACATGAAAACATCTTGTACAATCATAGAGAATCACAGGCAAGTCTTAATCAAGAACACCTGAGATCCCATAATGTGGCCTCAGTGCTTCGATTGTTTCATCCCTGTTCTAACATGATTATTTTTTGTAAGATTCCCAATGTAATTGCATTCATGATATCATGGGTACCCTATGACCAAAATACAGTGGTTTCAATCATCAACCATGGTGGGATGATTGATCAAAAAGCTACAGCTGCGTCTTCGGTGGATTGTGGCATCGAGCGCCCTTTGAGGTTTCAGTGGTTAAAGATGATGGAACGGGATGTCATCGGTCATTGGATCTTCTCAGATCTAGGTTGGACGATGGAGATTATATCACTTTCCACGAGATGATGCATGCGGCCCAAAACACAAGTGGGTTCTGATGCACAACTGATATTAGTTTGGTCATTAAAAACAACATCCCACTTCGAAATACAGACGCAACAATATTGTGGTTTAAGTATCAACTCACTCCATCTTTAATTAAGTATTATCCTATCCTCTCCACATTGCTGCCTCATAACATGTTCTACAAGCATGCTCTATGCCAACCCTATACTTCTTTTCCTCTGTGTCACCCTGCACTGTGGCACGTGCTCTACATCCACTATATATCTCTTAGACTAGATCATCCTTGATTCCCCATGGATGTAGTTGACCACTGTGGTCATGCATGTGCCACGATTTAGGTATGGGTATCTAACTCATGGGATGAACATTTTTTTAAAATATTTCACAAAAAAATTTAACATAAATATTATCATGATATAAGATGCTTCACCACCTAGTATTCCAATATTCTTCTTCAACATTATTCTTCCTCATTTTCTATTTGAATTATCATTTCCAAAACCCTTAAATAGTCAGTAAAAGTATTCTACATCAATGATGAAACCAATTTATCCCTTGTTTATACAAGTTCTTTTATCATTGTGATTTGTGAAACAATCGTCTAATTTTTCAATTCTTTAATAACTTTTGAATTAGGAGAGTTCCTTCTTCATATTGATCATCATTGAAAACATTAGAAACAAAAAAAACTCAATAAACTAAAGGGTCCTGAAAAAAATCTCCCAAAATCCCTCTCTTCCTCTTTTAATCCTCTATTTGAGCATAAATATAAAAAACATACCACTTTTCTGCAAATAAAGGGACTTCCAAAAATAATAGGTAACATCCTTCCTAAATATCTATTCATTTATTTTCATTCTCCATAACATCAGTTATTATTATTACATGATTATATAATAAAATAATAATTCTAAATACACTATGTTTTTTTTCTATAAGGGTTTTATGTGTAATTACACACAGTTCAATATAATGGGCAATGAACTAACAGTTCTTGTCTATGGAGAACAACCCCCTCATGAAATGTCGTTGTTCATTTCTTCTTTACCACGTATCATGATAATAAATTATGATGAAACTATATTTTTGTATTTTATATATTATATATATGATATAATTATTCTTATTTGGTTATTATATGACACATACCTTCATTCCTTTCATTTTGTGTATGTATGATAATTTCATTTAGGTATGTGTGGGATACCACCTCCCCAAAGTGATGTGATTCATTAACACCTTACATGGAATGTATCAAGGATGTTTTTAGGGAATATATATGTTATATATTAAATAAAAATTCTAATAAAACTATAATATATATACACATATATATTTAATTTAATTTCTTTCTTTTAAAATGATAATTAAACAGAAAAATTGTTCAAGCGCACATACGGTCTACCGTCTCCATGAATGGTGTATTCTATTTCATATATCAATATTTTATAGACTATTAAAAAAACATATATACTGAATATAAATGATATTTATATATTGTTTTAAATTCATGAAATCATGATATAATAATCTGGACCCAAAATATAACAAATTACCACACATGCAGAAAACAAAAAAGATATTACTCGAAACATAACAGTAAAATGCAGTTGTTAATAAACAGGTATTATGATGCAAAAAAAATCATATATAATGTTAAATGCATTAATATGGTTTTTTATTATATGTATAATAAACTTATATATATTATACATGAGGCTTTAACATGTAAAATGAAATTCATGGCATCATGTAAGGGAATTTCATCTCAATTTTTTTTTGAGGAGATACATGTCCAATTCACCCCTAATTTCATTTTTTTGGTGAGTAAACTTCTCGTGGATGTATTATATGATTATTGTACTTAAATTTATGTTTATTTAAATATAAATTTTTAATATTTCTTTCATGAAGTTTTTTTCCCAAGGTTACCATATCGATATATTAGTCTTTTCCAAATTTTCATTATTTGAGACACATTCCATGTTATGCACATATATTTCACAATGAGAAATATATACTGAATATGATATTTAAAAACCTTAATCTACTTATTTTAATGATATTTTATGATGAATTTAATTTTATTCTATCCATTGCATTATGTATCAATGTTACAAAAGTGGTAATCGTTTATTTCTATAATCTCATCGTTTATCGAAACCAATTGTGATTATGCTTCCATTGAGGAAATTGTATGATCCACCTCTCAAGAACACTAATTAATTTTTTCAAACAATGCAAATTAATTTTTGATACATGTAATGGTACTATATTTTAACTCTTTTTTATGTAATATAGCTAATAAAATGTTTTTATGAAAATCAAACATTACCAGTCTATTTTGTCATAAATCAGCATTCTTTCAAAACAGTGATTCATAAAAAAAACATTTAACTTTTTTTACTACTATCCTATTGTTTTTAAATGAAGTTGTTACCCATGTATTGTGTTTTGATAAAATGGTTCTAAAAGGAATATTCTTTTTGTTTTTCAATCGAGAAACTTTTATAAAATATTATTGTGAATAAGGAATGTTTAGCATGTACGGACTTACCCGCCTTCATGACTATATTTTCATTGATGCTTTTTTTTGATAAAAATTTTATTTTTAAATGAATTTATTTCCAAATATACCAGATTTTTTTTAGTTTTAAATTTTTACAATCTAAAATGGCTTTCAAAAAATGTTTTTCAGATTAAAAATTGATATAAATGATTTTAAATGTCTCATTTGTATTTTTAAATTGGTTTTCTATGATGAAATAAAATTAAATGATTTAAAATCTTCTTTTGTAAAATTTTAATATATTTTCAATAAAAATTTTAAATTATTTTGAGCCTTTGTTATAGGATTTCATTATATTTTCAATGAATAAGGTTTCAAAATTTTTCAAGATGTCTTCAAATGTTTTCAAAGTGTTTTAAATGGAAAATGTTTTCAATATTATATTATATAATTTCAAGGAAATTGGTTTTCTAAATTTCATTACAAATTTTCATGTAGATTTTTTGTGAATTTTTTTATCTAAATGTTTTATATTTTAAAAATCACTTTCAAATAATAATGGATATTATCCATAATAAACGATTTTAAAATATGTTTCAAAAGTTATTCCCATCTAAGATGACATCCATTTATGTTTCTCATTCCATTATGAGGAATCAATACAATGGTACCATTGGTATTATTTCAATGATTAGTTTTTGTTTTGATGGAATGATGTTTATAACACCCCTTTCTCTTCCTAGGTTAATATTATTTTGAAATATGCTTATTTACACGGGATGTGATTTGATGAAATGATTATGAAATCGTTCCCATTTCCATAAATGACTTTGTAATGAAATTTTAATGATACCATATTCATTTTATGGGTAATGTTTTGATGAATTTTTTATTATCTTTTGGAACATGCATTCATGATTTCATTATGTGACTTGTGGGACATATATCCCCCTCCAATGCATTGGGAACAATAAATTTTTTATAACCTCAAGAGGGTATACGTTAGGGAATAACATGCTTAAAAAATAGGTTATATTAATATAAAAATAAGAGGGTCCATGGGGGAAATCCCATGCCCAGAACAAGAAGGTACATGGGAGGGCATCCAAATCCCGAAATAAGATGTTACACCGGAGGGAATCCTACGCCCTAAATAAAGGGTACAAAGGAGGACATCTCAAGAATGAAATAAGAAGGTACATGGGAGGGAATATCAATCATAAAATAAAGTGTGCATGGGATGTAATACTAATCCTAACAAAGGTAAACAGTTTATTAGCCCAATCCTATCATGTTATGAAGGTATTGGTAGGGAGCCTTAACATAGGTTTTCTATTCTTATGTTTAATAAACAAATTTCATTTCTTATTTGCATTTTATGTTTTTATGGATTGTTTTATTGATTATATTATGATATTTTTTTTATTTACTTCTAATTTTGATGCCCTAACTCATGTATATGATCCGTAATGTAAATGTTATGATATTCAAATGTTATTCTCATAACTTTATGCTAATGTTATGCTTCTGTATCTCCGTTGATTACCATTACTATGCTTCTGAGCTCACCCATTTATTAGGTTTCCTTTTACAATGTTATAAATAAAGGTTTTAGGTAGAGTTACATCGGGGATGATATTTTAGCGAAACAATAATGATATTTCACTATGTTAAAATATTTTTTCCATTTTTCCTAAAAAACTAACTATTACTTCCCTTGGGAATGTATTTATGTAATGTGTTGAATATTCATCTAAAATGATATAATATCCATTTTTTTCATACTTGTTTGTTATAGTTTACATAAAATGAAATGTTTAGTCATCCTTTGAAACTAGGATGGGAATACAATACATACCTCCCCCTGTATATTTCAATGTATATTTCTAAGGATGTCTCTATTTATATGTATAAGGATGAGTTAATGTTTCGGAAAATTTCCTGTAATTTTGGTAAAGGATAGAGTGATAATTTTTTGTAATATATCTAGATCTAGATAATAAAAGTGTACAATGTTCTAGGACATATATACCAAGGAGTAACAAAACTAAAAAGGTGTTTCGAGCCTGACCCGAAAATATAATGGTTCATGAAAATAGTCATTATTATGCACATGCTTTGACACAACTAAGGGATATATATTTGGAATTAAAAAACTCTTTATGAACGATCATGAAATATTTTATTAAAATTTTAATATGAAAAACCTAGGATAAGCTAACTGTTTTATAGATTAGAGATTTATGAGCCATGATTTAAAAATTCTATAAGTATTTATTCATGATTATGTGCTTCCACACTATGAAGATTATTTCTTACTCTATACTTTATGGTTTTAGTAAATGTTGAGAACCAAAAACAACTATCGTAAAATAGAATGTAATGGAATATTTTCAAATGATAGGTCAAATGGGATGGTCCATTGTGTTAACAATGTAGTGATCATGACTAATTAATTTTCATGGAACATGATTAATATCAGGAACCTTAACTATCTCTTATACTCACCAAGGAATATAAGGAAGTATATTTCTGAGAGTTGGGGTAATAGAAACCCTGGATGAAAGAATATTCAGTTTCATTTGTATTAATAATTTGAAGAGATTCACTTAAGTGATTTTCTTATAGAAACAAGAAGTTTTTTTGACATTGGAAAATAATAACACAATTAAATTAACTAAAAAGGTAAAATTAAGGGTTTTGTTTACAAAACGGTTTGGAATATTCGTATCCCTAAGAAATAATTAAAGGTAAAATTCATTAGTTATGGAAAGAATAGTTATTAGTAATATAGATGTCTTAAGTGGAAAGATGAAGAGGAGAATAAGCATGGTGGTATAAGTAATGGATATATTGATAAAAATTACCCAACTAATGTTGAAATTCTATAGTTGGGAGATATTATTTAATTGGATGATGTATCCATCATATGGATGACAGATGAAGTGGAATAATCAAATTTTTTATGTATTTGGATTCAAGAATTATGTTATATGAATAGTGAAAAATATAAGGATTCTTTATTTTATTTTTTTCTCAGGATTTAATATTTTATTTTGAATCTCTCCAATGGACTGGAAATGTGATTTAATGGGAAGGTGAAATTTTGAATAAGGGAATATAACCCTAAATATGTTAGTTATGTTTAGAAAATATTTATTGGATAATAATATATTGGAAATGAAAAAGTGAATTGGATGGTACTGATTACCATTGAACTAATTAAGGGAATCTAAACAATTGGTTATGCTAAAATTGATTAGGATTGCTACATTTTTTAATTTATAAAATATATCCAATATACATCAGACGAGGGAAAATTGAATTTTTTAAATACATAATTGTGATAATTCAGGTTATTACCATTCTTATTGGCAATAATAGATAAATTTATTCATATGTTTGGTATGAGACAACCAAAAGATCATTTATGATAGATGGGGGATAAATGTTAATCTGATATAGTGACCTTCTTTCTATTTTTTTATTTTCATCTTCTAAAAGGGATATAATTTTAAAAATTTAACGAAATGTTAAGTTAAATACTCGATAATGTTTTTTAGATTACATTGTTATCTATGTTATTGAGGATTGGTAAGAAACTGGGATTAAATTTAGGTATGGACCAATTTAATTTTAGATTTAAACATGTGTGGTAGTTCTCTTTTTGGTTTAGACAGTAAAACCATTTTATGGGATTGTTGGATTTTTTTGATGAGAAGGGATCATTGGGGTTGTTGGTTGGATGTAGGAAAATTACACAACATGTAATTAGGGAACATGATGTGTATCGATTACATGATGTGTAATCATGTTAGAAGAACCATTTATATCATGTAAAGGGTTTTTCTTGGGGGGTATGTTCTCTATTGGAAATGTAAAGCATTTACACATCCTTTAAATTACTGATATTTTTTTTAATTAGAGGCATGGCCTCCCCTATTGGGGAAAAACCCAACCTCCTCTCCCTCTCTCATTAATTAATATCCCAAAGTGGAATAAGAAAGGTTATTCCATTGATCCACCATTTGAACTCTAATTTTAGATACATCTACCATGTTGGATGTTTTATTTTATGTTCTTAAATACTATAGCTCCTTTCATCATTTTTCATATAATTAGTAAAGGTGTATAGATGTAGGAACATATACACTTTTGTTGGGCATTGGTCCTTCATTCAAATATCCTCTAATGTATTCAAAAATAGAGGCTGATATAGTATGAGGAGAGTCAGACTTGTATGAGGTAGCGAGCCTATATATCACCCCCATTGTTATGACATTTTTATAAATTGTCATGTGGGTGCACTGATTTTATTAGGAGTTATTTTTAAAATCATCATGTCTTTACTATAGTAGTTAAAACTATTTTCGAAGACCCATTCCATATATTTAATTTAACATTGTGGGTCACATCCGAAATTCTGACCACCTCAAGTAGGGTATTTTCTTAGTTATGAATTTAATAGATTATTTATCATGTTAGTGTCACCATTTGGGTGATATATAACTTAAAAATTCTAAAGGTGAGTTCTTAAGAAAATAAATTAACTGGTTAATGGATTATAAAATGTCTAACTCCACTTGACCCCCCCTATGGTAGGTTAATTAACTTGATAAATCAGTCTGAAATAAAGTTCCAAATATATGATATATTTATATGACTTATAATAATTGTATATAAATGAATGTTTGGTTTCATTTCATTGATCCAATATCCACTTATGATAGAAGGTAGAATAATGAACCAAGTGAAATATTTATGACCTATATTTATTAAATAGTTTCAACCCCAGTTATCCTTGTCACACTAATTAAATTAAATGGATTGAACCATAACATATTAAAATATATGAATGTTATATGGATTAATTAATTAAATACATTAAATTTAATGTTACTAATTACATATAGAAATTTAAATAATTATTATATGATTGGTTAAACACTTTCTAGATTTTGGATTCTCATGTTAATTCCTGTATCACTGATGGATTAAATTCTGATTTGAGGATGTTTTTTTCCATGGATTATACCAACAATAGAACTTGATCCTCTTCTATCAGTGGATAACTTGTATGAGACTACATGATCCCTCCTTTACTATTACAAGATTCCTTGGATACACTCCTTATATATAGTATTTATTAAATAGACATGATGTGACTTGGTTACATCCATGATCCAACCCATAACTTTTCTCATTATACCTTTGATGTATTCCTTGGAATGAGTTAGATAATCACTATTGTTAAATTGTTTTGACAAAACTCCTTGGATTACACTCGTAAACCTTATCCAGGATGGTGTTACTATTGAGTTGGAAAAACATTAGTTCCTGGAAACCATGGTTATTACCTCAGATCCTATTGACTATTAATATCGAACCAGGTTTCCTTGTTACATCGTGTAACCCTAACTATTGATATCATGAGCTGATGTTAGTGTTGGTTATACCTTATGTAACATTTTTATATAAACTAGAAAATAATAAATTAACGAACTATTAACATTTTTAGACACCATCCAAGGGTTTAATAAGGTACATGGGTATTTATATTAAGTTACAAATTTACATTTACATTTGTATACTTCCACAATATTTAAATTTACATTACACAAACATGAAGTTATAGAAACTGTTGGTGGTAGCCTATTGAGATTTATCTCACACCATATATTAACTACCTTTGGAACCCTAGAAGATGAAATTAATGTTGCTATTATTAAAGGTAGTTATACTACATCAGAGACATGATTTTTTATTTATTTGGAAAGATCTAATAGTAGATGGTTGAGTAAGAGCTTGTGATGGTTTATTTATTTTTTATATTTTTGTATAGGATTCTTGTATTCCACATTGTATCCATTTTTTATAGATTTATAGTAACATGACATATCATCATAATCTTTTATATATCATTATAGGTTTCCCAGTTATTTTTTACACCTGTCTTCTTCAGTTCTTCTCTAGATTTTATTTTACAATTTATGCCAGTTATATCCTATTATATTATATCCATATGCTACAATACACTCTGAGAATGAGGATATAAACCCCACACAGACACATAATAGGATATTTTTTTCTAGTTATCATCCTCTAGTGTTTGGGGCGATGTTCTTGAGGTCATATGACCCAATGGGTTAGGGTAACCTTTAGTGGAATGCAGGCGCGAGTTGTCACAAGACTTATGCACATTAGATATCATATTCAATAAACATTATGATATTGGTAATTTATAACAGATATGAAGGATTATAATGGATCTCAATATATATTAGTGATTCAGTAATGAATATTTCACCATCCTTTTGGAGATAGAGGTTTGGGAGAAATAGATCAAGGCAAAAAAAAGTGTGAGATTGAACTAAATCAAGTAAGTATATATTCTAATGAAAATTCCTCAACTCTCAATAATGGTTCTTCAAAGAGATAATGTTATCATAAGATCATCTTTTCTGATGAACCAAATGGTTCCTTAGAGCATCAAAAATGTATGGCTTTGTGATTATTAAAATTATCCCAATATTGTTCCTTATTAGTCTCTATCAGAACACAATGGTTATGATTCTCTTTAATGTCCATGTTTTTACATGTCACTAATTTTCTAACATGTGGAAACTCACTTATGAGTTACTTTGGTTAACCATCACGATTTAAACATTCCCTTTTTATAGGAAGTTTATGTATTCATTTTTAAGAATTGGGTTACAGTGAAATGACATTAAGGTATTAAAACATTAAAAACCAAGATGAATATTGTTAGAAAGACTCATTTTATGTGAGGTATAATGTAACAATCAATGATTTTGTGACTTATTTTTTAAAACAATTTAATCTTTTTGATAGGTTCGACATTACAAAAAATTATATATTCTTATTCATATCAATGAACTACGTTTTTTTAATTATATCTGAAGACATGTAAATAATTAAATAAAAGTAACACAGATCATATCTTTCTCTACACAGAATACTGAGGTTTGAATATATTACAGAGAAGACTGACATTCCTCAATGGCTTGCATAACACGCAAGACTGTGTTTTACCAAACTATAATATATTATTATAAATTTTATTATTTAATATTAAGGGATATATACTAGCCAAAAAGTTGTAGATTAGGAATATTATTAAATAATTTATTATAATAAATGGTCAAATTCTCAGCTTACAAATAAATTAGTTTTTGGCATAAGAACTAATTGAATTTAGGGGGATTTTTTTTAAAAAAACTACTATTATGATAAAAAAAAATTTATCCAAATAAATTATATTAATTTCTATGGATGATTTATATTAATTAAATTTCAATTTTATATATTAAATAAAATATTTTTTCTGACATATAATATATTTGATATTCATAAGATAAGAACAAACCCAATATTATATATAAAATTCTATATTTTGATAAAACCGGTTTTACCACCTTTTAATGGAGAACCTATTTTAAATAAAAATTCTCGAAATTTTAAATATTTTATATGTCAAAATAAATTTATATTTGATAGAAAAATATAAAAATTTGGTTATGATGTATTTTTTGTATTTTTCTATAATTTTTTATGTTTTGATTTATAATGGAAAATATTTAATTTCAATTTAAAATTACTTTTTAATAGTATTTATTTATAAAGATAAATTATATTTATAATAATATTTAAATCCTGATTGTATCAATTATACATCTATTAATCAAAATAATTTTATTCGGGACAATTTGAATTTGAAATTATATATATAATTATTTAAAACATTTGAACATTATTACTTTAGAAAAACATTTCCATCCTACCCACATGATTAATTTTAAATTAATTTATTCTACTTCAATTGATATAATTTTTAAAAATGTAGAACATAATTAAAATAAAAATTATTTATAATGTATTATATGTCCGACTTCTTTTTTGTATATAAATATTGGTGTATGTAATTGAATTTAATTACAGTGATTAAGAGGAGTATTTTGTTAACAAGTGACTAAAGCAAAATCTTATGGGACAAATGACAAATACATTTGTCCAAAATCAATTGGATGGACACATTTTTACCCTACAATACCATTTATCAAATTTTTTACATTATTGTGTCCACGGTTCTCAGTAAAAAAATTGGTTTAATTCCATTTCTAAAATTTAAAATAATGTCAATCCTTTTCCACAAATATAAAGACACTAACCCCTCACACATATTCAAATATATCATGTAACACCCTTATGCTTTTATGAATTATTTTCACTAAATAATTTTTATTCATCAGTAGATTTATTTGGATGACATTGTGATTTTAAAAAAACCATGAGATTCCATTAATATAAAATTACTCTTATAGCCTAGCTGTTAGGTTATTTGGAATTATTATAACTACCTTATGAAAATGCATTAAAAATTCGTTTGCTATTAATTATTAATGAAAATTTTAAATCATTTAAATATTTGAAATTTTTACTGAATTATATTTGAACATAAAATTAATGATATATATGTGTTATATACTTAATAAAATATTTTTTATATTCATCCAATGGATATTTTAGTCATAGGGTATGAATAAAACCCAATTTTATGTATAAGAACCTATTTTTAAAGGTTAATTTTACACCGTGGATCGAAAAACCAATTTTGAATTAATATTCTGGAACATCAATAATTTCTATATGAAAAAATAAATATTTTATTTTAAAGTGGGATATAAAAATATACTTTGGATAAATCTATGATATTTTTCTGATAACTTTCATGTATTGTGGAATAGTAAAAATACACTAAATTTAAATTAAAAATAACTTTTTTAATCAAGATAATTTATATGGTTAAATTATAATATTGAATGGATTAAAAGTATAAATAGAATATATTTTTATCATTTAATATAATTTATTTCATTATCATTATATTTAATTTGAATTCATAGGTAAAAACATTTCAATCTTTTTCAACGTTTTAACTTTTAAAACCAATTTTGTCATTTCAGTAATGAAAATAATTTTAAATTAATTACAACAACATATGTGTTTGAATTTGTAAAAATGGATTCCATATTTGGAATCATAAGGTCCAAATCATATGGATAGGTACCTTTTATAGTTGAAAATGATGAATAATAACTTCATTAATTATTTTATTTACCATGGTTAAAGGTTAAATCTAGTAAATAGAGGTTAAAAAATAATAATTTAATAATATAAAAACCACCCAAAATGTCTCTTCAACCTATTGGATGTGATATTTCTGACCATGTTCATCCTTTTTAAGATTTTGGGACCCTAGAGAGTCACATGGACTTGACCATGACATTTTATAAGAAATAAGTTAATGTAAATATAATTGTAACCTAAACACATATCTTTTAATAAATAGATTTTAATATAGGGTTAAATAATGGATATCTATGTCTATTAATATTCATTAGAAATATAAAATATTTTCTACATCATGGTATTTTATTTATAATGTTATAAATTAGATAAATATATTTATCTATCAAACAATTATTATGTAGTGATTACCTAATTAATTTTTGATTCAAAAAAATGAATTTATAAATATTAAAAAAATGTAATTTGGTTATTTAGATGTAATAAATGATTTTTTTGGAATATATTGTAAAATTAATATTAATTTAATTCCATAGTTGTAATGAATTATAGTGTTTTGAAGTTTTTAAAATGTCAAGTATCAATACTGTCCAAAATTGACATAATTCCTAACTTAAAACATAAAATATATTGTTAAATGATATTAAATTTCTAAAAATCTAAAATTCATCCAAATGGTTATTATAAGTCCAGATATTTCATAAATAATTGTTTTTTTCATTTGACAAGATATGGGAGTTACAGTAACCCAAAAGCTGTAAATAACTTGATATCACAGTAAGATTAAAAATTGTTAAATAAGGGTTAGATAAAAAATGATAAGGATAAAAAAATATTCAAAACATGTATAATAATTATATAATGATGGTTATTTTAACCTAAATCATCTAATATTCAAATTAAATATGTTTTGGTCAAATTTTAGTTGAAATTAAATTCATAATAAGTAAATATTTTGAGTGTTTTTTAAAGTGCACCTCTCCTCTCTTATAAAAGGGAACCTCATCCCACTCATTTTCACTCCATTTGGAGCCTTAAAGATCAGAAAAACCCTACCAATTTTTACTTTAAACATCTATAGTTACCTTCAAGAGGTTCTGGTCTTCTCAAAATACTAACTATAGTTCCCTTAGAGGAAATTTCAGGGTGGAACGTCAGGCAAGAGGTAATATCATCTATAGATTCTTTAAAATTTATTTCTTCTTATACATCCTCTTATTTTTTGGTATCATTATAAAGTAATAACATAAGTATCAATAATATAATGATATGTTATTATAAATATTAAACAACCCTATTTCACCTTTAACCTATCCTATGAACAACGAAATCTGTGCAAGTACGTATTTATGGCATACCTTCTCCACGTCGTGGTGTAATTTGTGTTTTACCACCACCTAATTTGGATGGATCTAATGGTGGAAATAATATCTATGTATGATTATTATAACATGATATTAATTCTGAGATATTATACACTATCCGATTCAATACCATTCTACAATAATGGGAACATTATCGTCACTCATGCTGATGTATGGCATACCGTCTCCAATGTGCAATGTGATTTGTTCTACATAATCATCATTAATCCATGATTATATAAATGAATTAAATGAATATATATTATATATATTATACTAATACCATTCTTTAGATGATATAACTATCACATAAAATTTTTAATAACAACTTATCCAACAAAACATACATATGAACATAAAGTAGTTAATACCTGAATAATGAGTTAAAATGAAATGTTACTAACAAACAAATGAAAATATGATCATAAATGTTATCATAAAAATGATTATTATTCAGAAATATATCATTAAAACATTATACAGGAGTTTCAAATACATATGATGCATATCATACCTAAGGTAATGGATAATGTTTCCAATCTAATTTTACCCGAGGTTATTTATTCATAAGTATCTACTCGGGATATATTTATCATCCATGTCCAGGTTTTCTAAAAATATTCTCATAAAATGTGTACTATTCTTATATGTAGTTTTAATGTTATTTTTTCCATCTTTAATATTACTACATTTTTTTGAGTTATAATTCATTTGTTTACCATACGATGAACTTTTTGACCTTTTCCACAATATTATGAGGATAATGTTTGTTTTAATTTATAAGGCATGAACGGGTTTTAATATCTTTATAACACATTATTTACATTAAGATCACTCTAAATATTTTCAAGTTTATTTTAAACTAAATTATTTTATTTTAATATTGCATGAAAATTTTATAAAAGAAAATATTTTTTAAGGAGAAAGGATATTTTCCTCAGGAATAAAGCTCAAGTGTTTTATGAAAATTATTTTCAATATAAGATTACACATATTTATGATTATATCCTTGTTATTACTAAGACTTGATTATGTTTATGATGGAATGTTATTTATAAAATAGATTTGTTTTATATGTATTATGATGGAATGATGTTTAGAAACCCATTTGATATCATGGGTTATGTTATAGTGAATATTTCTATGTTTTTTGTGTCACATGTAAGAATGGTTTCATTAAGTTATGTGTGGGACTTATATATCCCTCCAATGAATTGTGTACATATTTATATCTAATTATATTGACATTTAGGTAATATATTGTTTATATAGATCCGTGATATAGGGTAAGAATAAGTAGAGAACTCGGCTCAGTAATGGAATTTGTCCACTATGATGCTCTTGGCAGTGAGTCGTGACTAATATTGAATTATTTTCTATGCTAATGTGTGTATGCCACAAAGTTTCATGTCTTATTTTATGACTATTGGTATTACGATGAACTTTTATGATTTATCTCGTGATAAGATATTGTGATATTTTATATGCGGGACATCATATTCAAATGTTATTTTCTTATGAATATGATATGACTATTATTTCATTTGTTTACCCTTATTAATAATTTGATCTCACCATTTTATATGTTTCTTTTCCCTAGTATATGAAGAAGGGTATATAATATGATATGAAGAAAATGATTCTAGATATGATGAAATAAATGGGAGACAATGGAGATTTTTTATGAACCACTTGTTTATGTTTCCCAGTCTCAAAATACTTTATACCTATACGGTACCATCATGGATTTGTTATATGTTTTAATAAATATACATCAATTCTGAAGTGATATAAATGTATGTAAAGAATGGGTCTCTATATATACATCCTTTGAATATCCAAAAATATGTCAAAATGAGCTAAAAAATTCCTCTATTACCCATTTAATCCTACCTTTGGGTAGAAAGCCAAACAAGGAAGTCATCTTATACAAAGTAAAAGGAGTAACCCAAATAAAAGGTAACAGCCTCCCATAAGATCCTTTCCTTTATTTCCATTATCCGGAACCAGAATTATTATTATTCCATGATTATATAATTACACCATTATCCTAAATATACATATAATTTTATATTATTAGTGTTATACATGACCTTACACACAAATACATCAAATGGGAAATGAACATACCATTCATGTGTAAGAGAAACTACCACCTTTGGAAACAATGTTGTTTTTTCCTTTTCCACCTATCATGGTTTAGTATTATGATAGAAAATATATATTTATATTTTATATATTATATTTTTGATGTATTTAGTATTCTATAATTATTATATAACACATACCTTCATGATTTCCATTTTTCGAAGTATGATAATTTCCTTTGGGATAGTGTGGACTACCGCCTCCTCAAAGTGATGTGATTCATGAACACCAATTATGGAATGTATTAGGGATGAATTTATTGAAAATAAATTATATATATTTATAGACAATTATAATTTAATTATAATATATATAGGCACATATATTTTATTTAGTTAATTTATTTCAACATGAATATGAAAATGAAAATAATGCTCTTACGTACGTATAACCTACTGTGTCCATGAAGGGCGTGTTCAATTTCATATCACTATCTGTAATAGATTATTATAAATAATTAAAAAAATAAATTTAAATAATATTTTTTTCTTTATTTAATTTTTTCTAAATATTTATGTTGGTATAAGGACAACATATATTACAAATTAAGACACATGCAAAAAATAATTCAGATATTACTTGAAGCATAATATTATTATGAATTTTTTAATAAATGGGAAATATAAAGTCATTACCAAATAATATGTAGTGTTATATATAATAATATGGTTATTATATATAATTATCATAAACTTATATTTAATATACAAGAAGTTATAATTTCTTTGAATAAATTTTGTACATAAGGTTAGAGATTTCAATATCACTTTTTATTTCCGGGAGATACATGCCTTATTCAACTCTAATTTATTTTTTTGTGGGGTTTATACTACCCATGAATTTATTATAAAATTATTATAATTATATTTTATTGTACATAAATTTTTATTTTATTATCTTTATTTAATGGGGTTTATTTTTCAAATGCTACTAAATCGGTAGAGTAAATTTGTCTCAATTTTCAATCTTTGAGACACAGATCATGTTATGAACCTATATTTTTCTATGAGGTATATAGACAGAATTTGAAATATTATATCATGAATATAATTATTAAAATGATATATTAATTTTCATTTAATGTTATTATTTCAATTTAATTATGTTTCAATGACCGCAAACTGGTAACGTTTTTTTTCTACAATCTCATCATTTATCGGTAGTGTTTATGATCACACTTCCATTGATGAAATATTATGATCCAGGATTAATTAAATTCCATTAATTTTATTGTACATTTTTTTTTCAAGTTAAATACAAGTAATGGTTCCATTTTTCTACTCTGCGGTACTAATTATAATTAAGTTATTTTTTTAAAAAAATATTAATTTATATCTTCTTTTAGACAGAAAATTGTGTTCTTTCAAAACAATGTATTATAAAAAATAATTAAAAAATATATTATATTAATGTATTATAAATAAATTAAATTTCTATCCATTTATTAATTTTCAAAAAAAAAATTCAAAAGGAATCATATTTTCATTTTCTAGTAAAGACACATTTCTAAACATTTATTGTGAAAATTGAATGTTCTACATATATAGACTCACCCACTACAATGTCTATAATTTCATATGTGAATTATTTGTAGCTTTACAATGATATCTTTTAATTTTTATTTTCATACTATTTTAGAAATTTGATGATTATAAATTGGTTTTTAAATAAAAATAATTATAAAAAATGATTAAAAAGTGTTTCTATATATTTTGAAGGAATCCTCTATATGTTTCCAAATGAAATTCATCGTAAATAATGTCAATGATTTAGAAGAAAATTTTATATGCTTTGAATGTGTCTTGAAATATAATTATGCCAAGACATTTTTAAGGATTATTTATTTGTTTTTAAATTATTTTCATTGAATTGGTTTTCAAAACGTTTTCAAGATTTCTTAATAAGTTTTAAAAATATTTTCAATGAAATATGTTTTCTAAATGATTTTAATATTAATTTATATGTTTTCAAAGAAAAATTATTTATGTATTATTTTATATGATTCCAAGTTTATTTTGAATTAAAATGGGATTTAAAAGGTTTTATGTTTTTAAAATTATTTTCCCAATAATAACATGTATTTTCCTTATGAAAAGTTATTAAAATTAGTTTCAATGTAATTTTCTGTCTAAGATAACATCCATTGATGTTACAGCTACCGTTATTGGGAAATTATCCCAAGGATCCATTCATATTCTTTCTCATAATAGTTTATATTTTTATCTAATGATTTTTATTAAACCCCATTCACTTTTATGTGTTGTATGCATTTTAAAATAAATTATTTTCACGTGTTATTATTTTATGAAATGAATATTAAACATTTACATTTACTAAAGGTTATGACAGTATAATTTTTTATGATACCAATTTCATGCCATGATTCATGATATGATGAGTATTTTTTACCTTGTAAAACCGAAATGTATGATTTCATTATATGATGGGTGGGACTTATATATCCCTCCAATTCATTGGGTAACAATAATTGTGGTATGAGCCCAAGAGGGTAAATGAAATGGAATCCCATGCCCGAAACAAGAAGGTATATATAGGGCATCTTAATACTGAAACAATTGGTCACATGGGAGGGAATCCCAAGACCTAAACAAGAGGGTATACAAGAGAGAATACCAAGACCAATACCTGAAAGTACAATTAAGGTAATCACAATATTGAAAAAAAGGGTACATGGAAGGGAATCAAAAAAATGTTGTAGGTGAAAAGGTTATTATCATAATCTTTACATGTTATGATGGTCTTGGTTGTTATCATTGACATAGGATTTTATATTCAAATGTTTATTGCAAAAATTTGATACCTTATTCATAAATTATTTTTTCATGGATTATTCTATTGTTTAGATTATGATTGTTGTCTTATGAAACTGCCAAAATTTATACCATGACACATGTGAATTACCATGATATGACATGTATGGTTATCAAATGTTATCTGCATACCATTAAAATCTTTATATGATTATGTATATTCATTGATTACCATTTATGAGCATCTGAGATCAAACAATTCCTATGTGTCCTTACCACATGTTATGAAGAATGGGTTAATGTAGAAGTACTATTGGGGAATATATTTGTGGCCAACATTGAGGATATTTCAATGATTTAGTATATTTTGTTCCACGTTTCCTTAAAAAATAAACTATTGATGTCTTAAGGAATATATTTTTGTAATGTCAAGTATGTTCATCTAAAATTATGTAATATCTATCTATATAATTCCAACGTGGGAATAGTTAATTTGGATTAGTTGAAGGATTTTAATTGTTAATTATATGGTTATGGATATCTTGGTATTTTTCTTCCACATAAGTTTTTTATTATAGTTGACATGCTCTCACTAATAGTGCCTCATTTTTGTAAATGGGTGGAACTAATATGGAAAAAATAAAAAATAGACATGATGCACAATGTGGTGGTCATAAAAATGTCAATATGAATGGAATGCGGTCATTAGTGAAATATACTACAGTTATTTAAACCCAAATATCATTAGTTCTTAATGAAAACATAATCATATGTGAGTTTTATAACACACTAAATAATATAAAAATAATGATTTATGGATTTCCAGTAGATAAGGATCATTAAATTAAAAGTATTCATCATAATATTTTCCATGAACGAGAGAAGAATTATATTGGGGCATATAGTAATGGAATTGAATGATTTTGGTATCTTTTAATGGAGGGAATAAAGCAATAATGTGATAAGGGACAAGGAAGTGTTTAGTTATTCCATGAATGGGAATAAAATTCATACCAAGGTATCAGTATAATACATTAAATGTGGGGATTATGGGAATTGTGGTCAGTAATTACCTAAGGGAATGTCTCGTCAAAGGGAATAGAATGACTATAAAGATAAATTTTTAATAACTCCTAATTTCATTATTGTTAATGTTAAGGAAACTGTAAATGGAATATGAATGGAATGGGTTTTAACATGGATTATTATTGATAGTAATGATTCTTTTGAAAATATTCATATTTTTTGTGTTTGAAGGAAGTATTATGGAAAAATATGGAAGAATGGTTATTGGATTATAAATAACGGTAAATGATTAATTTGTCTATATATAGGTATTTTAAATTTATGATGCAGTTTTAAATTTAAGAAGTATCATATGTTTAAAAGAATTAATTATCTTCTTAAATATTTATGTTATAGAATTAATTTTGGAGACATATATTGTGTATTCATATTCGTGTGAGGTACATGTAACCCATTTGTTTAATGTGTGAAGTGTTACTATAGGAATAATTCCCGTTTCATTTTGATGGAATGTGAATAAAATTATATATAAACTACACTATTATAGGATTATTTATGATTGAATTTATTTTGAATATTTTTATCATATTTTTGGAAATGATATTGGAAATATATTTATATTGTTTTAAAAAATAATAACTAACATACCATGTGTCAGCATGTCTCATATGACAAGGTTCTGGTGCTAAAATGTGCAACCTAAGGGCAGAAAGGGTGTTCCACCAACCACTAGACTATGTGTTGTCCATGTTAGTATGAAATAATTTTTTACATAAATGGTTTGAAAAATATTGATTATATTTCTTTTGGATGGTATGTTTTTTTCATAGAGTTAACCATGGAACCTAAAAATGATTTGGGGATTTGGTGAATAATCATATTTCGAAGAAGTTCAATATATTGGGAACCTTATTTGATCATGATTCATAGAACTTTATGTGACTTTATTTGAGTGTTAAAGGTTATTTTTAGAGAATATGTGATCTCAATGAAGATTTATGGAGATTCAAGAAATTTATGAAAATGATTAGAATATCTTGGTGATTATAGTGTTAGTTCATATTCATTAAAGGTAAAAAAACATTAAGAGTGTATGATGTTATTTAGAGATAATTTTTAATTTTATCATGGAAGAATTTTAAATTATTTTTTTGTTTTCAAAAATAGTCTATAATGTTTTTATTTATTTAATGGTATTTATTTATCAAATGATTTAAATTGAACGTTAGATATAATTATATAATTTTTTATATTAAATTTATTTTTTCATATAATGGTTTATACATAGTTGGAATTATTTTCCCTTGTGCAGACTATTTATGTTTTGGTTAGTGTAAATATTGAGTAATAATAGCCTGTTATTCTCATATAGATTAGGGGATTTCATATAACATTATTTTAGTTCATTACTATATAAATTAATTCAAATTAAATACTAAATATTCAATGAAAAATATGGTATTATGGTAGAAATATATTAAAGGATGAAAATAATACATATCTAGTATATTTTTACATATTTTTAGTCTAGAGGGTAAAAGAATTCTTGAGCTCTAGAAAAATGTTATTAAAAAATTTTCCTTTTATATTTTCATTAAATGAAATAATGTTATTGTAAATCCTCTATGATTTTTTGTTTTTGGGCTGTCAAAATTATTGTGATGAGTCACTTTAATTATATCAATGAGCGATAACACCCTCCAAAATTATTTACACATTATTATTTTCTTCCAGGTCCATATTTTTACATCCAAATAATTTTTTCTTATTTGAAAATACATTTTTCTCTAATTATAGATTACTTTCATACTTCC
Organism: Viscum album; assembly: GCA_963277665.1. Taxonomy (NCBI): domain Eukaryota; kingdom Viridiplantae; phylum Streptophyta; class Magnoliopsida; order Santalales; family Viscaceae; genus Viscum; species Viscum album. The sequence continues at coordinate 1,607,332,755 of OY728127.1, read as the reverse complement.
CTTACTCTCTTTTCAATATGAAGTTGTGTTAACAATTTTAATGATATGATATGTCAAAAAAATTATTTTAAAATGTACAAAATTTTACTACTGTGATTGATTTTATTTTTTAATGAAAAAATTTCTAAATGTGGGGGAGAATTTAAAACAACTATATTTTTTTAAGAAGTCTATGTTGTATAGAAGAAAAAATAATCAATAATGAGCATAAACGAAACATGAAATATTATTTTTAATTTTTTTTAAAACCAAGCTATTAAATAGATAATTGTGAATAAAAATAAAAAATTATGTAAATTTATACAAAGACTCTAATCAATAATTTTATTATTAATTTTTATGAAATAAATGATATATTTTTAGTAAAATATTTTATTCTTCAAAAAAATGTTTTCATCAAAAATTATTTTTTCTTTCCTTCTATGATAACAAATTATAATAAAATTTTGATATGAATTTAGAATACTTTTATGATAAAATTATCTTCATTTATGAAATTATCTTATAAAAAGTTGTTTCTGTTTTAATTTTGATAATATTTAGAAAATATTTAATTCTCATGGAATTATAAAAAATAAATAATTTTATTGAAAATTGTATTTTTATTTAATATTATTTACAGTGTAAAATTATATTATTGATTAGTTAAATTTTTTTATTATTCTATTTTTAATTAAAATAATCTAATTATTGTTTTTATAATGACTTTTAACATGGATATAGTATAAATAGATCATATAATTAAAAAATGAATTTTTCAAAAAACACATAGTCATCGTGTTTTTCTGTTTTATTTTTAATTCAGATTATGCCACTTATATGTTTTTAATATTGAAAATTTTATTAAATCGTTCAAATAAGGTTCCAAATTTGGTAAATATTTCATTTTTATTTCTAGAAAATATGAATAGAAATGATATAAACTTTTTTTATCTTTGTAAAGAAAATATTTGGTAATTAATTGTTACAAATAATTTGGTAAGGACTATAAAAAGACCATAACCCCTAGATAATTTTATCGTGGGATTTCATTTATTCCAAACACAACCAATATTTAGTTAAATGGACATTTTACATTTGGATGTCATTATAACCCTTATAAAATATTATGTATATAAAATTCAAAAGTTTCATTGTCTTGTTTATAAAAACTATAAAATTTTAAAATCAGAATATTCTGTGGATATTTTTATTATAAAATATATTTTAAAATAAATTTTTTTTAACTTCATTAGTGTAATTTATTTTAATTTTTTATGAAAAATTTACCTTTAAGGCCTACACAACATCAAGGCACTAGTTATTCAATTAATAGAAAAATCAAATGAATAATATTAAAATATTAAAAAGTAATATAATTTTAAATAATTAATATGCTCTAAAAAATATATATATTGAAATAATAGGAAACATATATAATGAAATATTTTTTTCTAATTTTATTTTTTTTCTTGATGTAATTATATACAATATAATTAATTTTTTTAAATTAGACATTAATGTTATTACATAATAAATAACAATTTATTAAATGATGTAAAATTATAAAAAACATAAAATAAACCAAGTGATTATTATCTGGTAGAAAATATCATACAAAGTCCCTTTGTATTCTATTTATCCATTTATATTAACTTTAATTACCCTAAAAGTGTAAACAAATATTGTTTTTATGGTAAGTTTGAATAGTGTTAATGGGTGGAGAGAACTAAAACATAAGTGTAAAAATGTAATCAAAACTTGATAACTTTTTATTTATGAGATTATATATACTAATAATTATATTACCTTATAATATTATCAATTTTTTCCTTTAATAAATAAACATTAATTTATATGAAATGAATTTTTTATGAAAATCCATTAGTGGTCATCCCCTATCTTATAAATGAGAAAGACCTCTTCTAATTTCACCACACTAAAAAAATAATTTGGATTCAAAAATATCTACCAAATTAAATTAATGGAACACCTCCCCATATTATATTTGAATTTTTTTTGGAGAAAATAATATTATTATAGGTATTAAAGTTTTATAAAAAGGATATTTTCGATGGGAGAGATATATTTTTTGATCGTATGTTTTATCTATATTTATTCTTCCCCCTCCTTAAAATGTTATTCAAAGATGATAAATCAATAAAACATGTATCATATATATTAGTATATTTTATTATTTTAATATAAATCCTATATCTATCATTACTTCCATAGTATGGGAAATGAACCCCTAGTTTGGCGTATGACGGACTACCGCATCGTGAACTGATAAAATTATTTTTTATTGATCATCCCACATGGGTCGAAGATAATGATATAGTTGATGTGTATTTATGAAAATTATGAAAGATTTATAAATTTTATTATATTTTTTATCATTTACCATCTTACATTTCTATTCATTGAAAAATGATAACACCATTTCTGCGTACTCGTGGACTACAACTTCTAAGAATCGATGAGATTCATTTTTAGTAACCACATCACATAAACGATATATAGAAGTATATATAAAAATAATTTTTCCCTTTAAGGTTTTTATGATAATTTTAAAAATATAAAATAATATTTACATTCTTCCTATAATTATTGTTGGAAATTGAAATTCTACTTTTGCATAGGTTTGACCAACCTCCAACAAAATTGTAACATAGGTCATTTTTAATAACAATATTTAATTTAGGATTTTAAATTATAATTTATGTATAAAAGTTACAAGTAATTAATTATTAATATTCTATATGTTAGGGAATAATTACCACTTTGACAATTTTCAACCTATCGAAGTCATTTTGGATTTATGAATGGAATAACATCAAACTAGAAATCGTGAACTTAAATGATTATGTAATTTTTATAAGATTTTAATTAGTTAGATAAATTTTATTAATAAAAGTGAAAATGGATCCGATTAATGTAAATAAATAGAAAACGTTTTTTATTTAGGAATATAATTAATGTATGTGATGTGTAAGAGTCAAGGTGATGTGATGTATTTTAAAAAAATTCCCTATTACTGTTTCCCTTAAAACTATTTATTTTTTCAATATCCTTATTTTTAATAATAGTTTACCGATATATTGATTTGTATTTTTAATAATAATAAGGTAATTTTCTCCCACATTTAATTTCATTCCAAGGTTATTAAATTATCTTTTTAATGGATGACATTAATTTTATTATAGAAAACAAAGGAAATGTTATTTATTATCATTTATGACTACAACATACTTTCGCATAACCATAAAAGAAATTTTATTTTAAAAATGTATATTAAAATTGATTGGAAATGTAAATATCATAAAAATATTCTTATGGGTGAAATTTAAATTTTATGATAAAATATTTTTGTTATTCTATTGTGGTTCTTTATAATTTTTATGAGGATTGGAGGTTCTATTATAATCAAACAGTGTGTGTGAAAATTATATAAATATTATTAATTTATAAAAGGGATATATTTAACTGATTTGGTTTCTCCTAATATATTATAGGAATATATTTAGATGGTTATTACAATTATTATCATGATTGATATTGTTTTTCTATAATATTTTGATTTCTTAAGGATTAATAAGGATATATTTTTCAAATGAAAGTATATTCCAGTTTTTAAGTGTGTAGTGGATACCATTGTGAAAAATAGTTATTACGAGTATCTCCTTACTTCAAACAGATCATCTGAGTTTTATATTTCGATAAACATTTATTATGAATTATTTTTAAATAATTAAGAAAATAATGTGATTAATTAGGTAAAAAAATAATAATATTAATCCAAAATTACATTTTGAAAAAATAAATTTGTATAAGTCTTCATGGACTAATTATTTCTTTAATTATTTTTATTTCCATCACTGATATATTTGTGCTCATTCCATGTTTTAAAATATTTTTTATAGGGTTTATGTATTTGTAATGGGAAGGTATAATTCACATTGAAATCCATAATGATTTTTCATCAAAAGATATCATTATTTAATTTAAAATAATTATACTATTAAAAATGGAAACTCATTAGAAGTGACCTATTTAATATATCAAGTTATTATTTAATAGTAATGAGAAAACTCCTTAAAAATAATAAACTGAATGTACTTTTTGAATTATATAAAATTAAATATATTTTAAATACAATATATTAAGTAATGTTTAATGTTTGGGCCTAATAAAAACTAAAATAGTAGGATGGATTACATAGAGGTAAAACAAGACATGAATAAATTGTACGTGGGTGTGTGTAATCATCATTATATAAAAATAATCAGATAATCTTCATTATAATTATGGAATCATATGAACATGGAAATTAAAATTTCTTATTCATAAAATCAAAACAGCATAACATAGAAAGAAAATACCACACAATGTGGTCAAAAACTCCATCATTAGGTTCATACATAACATATGTGCATAAATCATTAAATCATAGTTTTAAGAAATTATAGAAATATGTTTATTTATATTACATATAATATTGTGATATATATCCAACTATCCAACGAATTTGTGTTCTATATAATTCTAGTCCTAGCTATCATAATATAAAATGCTAATAAATATGAATACACATAGAAAGAGAATATATAATAATCAAAGGTAAGAAATAAACACTTGGAAATGAATGTGTTTCATAAGGGTTCCATTAATAATACATTATGGAATAACATTTTATTTTTAAAAATTAATAAGGGATATCATATTTGGGTATAAACCATCATTGTTTATTTAATAATTAACATCTTAAGAGGATTCAATGTGTTTTTTTAGAAAACAAAAATTATTTTCGAAAAATCTCTATACATAGAATAAATATCATTATATTATGTTAAAAACATGTATATCCATAGAAAATAAATTTCTAAAAAATATTAGATGTTACATTGAAGGAAATTTGACAAATATCTATAATAGAAATTGAAGGAGTACATAACCCATAAAAAAGGGGTTGGGTTTGGACCCTCTAATATTAGATTCTGATTTATTTAATCACTTTTTGACCAATTTTATACGGAATTTAGGTTTATTGAAAAATTAAAAAATTATATTATGTTCATTTTTTTCTATTAATCAATTAAAATAATTGGATTTTATTTCTTATTCCCCTTTATTAGTGGTGAAATATTATGTTATTGTATTTCCCATTAAATATATCATCTTTCATAGATTTAATGATCTTTTTTTGTTACTACATATACATTTTCATGATTACTTACTAAAGCACAAAAATATATATATTTATAATTTTATTTATTATAAATAATTTATTGTATTCATTCTTAATAGTTTTTATTGATTGTGATTTGGAAATGAACTCATGGTAGAATAACCAACGGTTGATGGAATAACATTAGTAGGGTAGGGGAGAGATATATAATATATTATTATATAATTACTAAAATATTTAAAAGAGAATAAAATTAAAAATATATTTTTAAAATAGAATTAAATTGTTTTAAAAAAAATTATGTTAGAAAATATATAGAGATTAGGAATTTGGAAAAGAAAATGAAATAAAAAGATAAAATACAATACATGTTTCTCAAATTGTTTCTTTTTCTATCACCCTTGACAGCCAGAAAAAATAGATTTTGATTAATCTATGAAATCCTCAAGGATTATAATGTTCTTATGATATGATAATTGGGTAGATATTACAATTTATTTTTGTCTATGTGAAGCAGTTTTTCAAGTGGAGGCAGAGGTAGTATTTTTACGAGAGTATAAGGTAGATTTAGGATAATATGTTGAATATAAAATAATTTCCAATATAAGAACATTAACATGGAAATTTTTTACATTATCGTTTATATTTCATTAAAAAATTATTTATGGGAATTTAAATCCATTTATTAATCAAAATTATTATTTTATTAAAAGGATAGTTGTAAAAAAAATTGACTACTTTAGACATTAAACTTTTGAAAATTAATTATTGGATTTGAAGATAAATTTAATTAAAAATTTATATTATTAAATATTATTATAGGAAATGATTAAATTATATAATATATTTTCCTTTTTCACATATCCAATGATTCATATAAAATAAATTAGTCATTTAAAATATCTATTTTTACAATTCAAAAAAACTGACAAATTTCATAAAATTACTAAAGAAATCACTTTTATTAAATTTTGAACAATTTATTTCAAAATTGATGATAATTTTATACAAATAATATTTTATCATAAGTAATATTAATTATTATCATAAATATTCTTCATTTAAAAAATATAATAAAATCGGGATTATTAATAATGTAGTTATAGTTCTTTGAGTATTTAATTTTGAAATCCATTTTATGGGTTTATAATATTTATATCATCCTACATTACACAATATTAGAAATATTTTTTATGAGATTTTACTCTTTTGAGGATTATTTACTCTTCCTAACTATCATGTTAATATTCAAAATTGGTAGACTACTATATTAATAGTCATATCACTATTTTAAAATAAATATTACATCTTGTAGATAACACATAATTAATTCATTCAACATTTACATCAATTCCTACCATTTCTCTATATTTTACTTTTTAGAAAGTTTGATTGGTTTAAAAATTATCAATATTTTGTTTTATCATTTTTCTCATCAAAATGATGACTTTTGTGGATCATGATAATATATATTATCCAATTAATGTAGTGTTTTTTTCTTTTTATCAACCCATTAAAATATTTTCAATAATTATGGATATATTTAATTTTGTAAATAAAATTTTATTCTTTAAATAAATAAATAATTATATGATTGATTTGTTTAAAATATATTATATACTAATTTCTGATAAGAATTATCAATTTAGAGAAATATAGATATGTGTGTGTTTTTTTGATACATTCTACCGCCATTTATAAATTTCTTCATTGAAATTTCCACTCTCATAATATTTTGAGAATATATGAGGGTAATTTTGTGCCATTATAATTCCATGTTCCAGTGTTTCTTAAATGTATTTATGGTTATGACACTTCTATTTGACCAGGTGAGTTATCATATAGTGTAACAAATTATCTCTAAAATCCACGATCTTCCCCAGTTTCTCTTCACAATAGTGGTTATTACCCATTTATAACCCCTATAGGTTTAGTATATGTAATGGATCAGGGATGTACTACATCTGGATATATAAGTGGAAGAAATCATGAACATGAGCCATATTTTGTGGAAGTGTCATCCTATTTTCCATTACTCCATTGTGATTAGGTATCACAATGTAGAAAATGTACATAGTGTTAAGAATTCCATTTGTTCTAAATCACATGAATTTTTTATATTGTGAATTTTAAAGGAAAAAAATTTCTCCAACTTATGATATAATGTCCCTTTAATTACATTCTTCATAAATCGTTTTCCACACTGATAATCTTTAATTTTTTATTGGCTGGATTGAACCATCTATGTTATCTCTTTCAAAAGATCAGTTCTAGGGATATTTCATTCATATAATTCATACAATAAAGATTGTGTTCTACCTTGCATAACTTGTTGATTTTCAAACGGATCCTTTTAAATATTTCATTAAAAGTTTTCATTTCACAATAACTAAACTAATTAGATATTTTGATCTTATACTTCTTTAAATTTCATGAAGTAAACTCTTATTATACCTTATACTTTCTGAATCATCCTTTCATATTTGACATCATTATGGGGGTGATATGTCTTAATGAAAATCAATACAGTAACCAAATAATGTTTATGAATTCCAATGAATTTAGGGGTAATCCCTGGGTCACAATAAAATATGATTGAATTTGGTTCCCCGTTCAGCCACACCAGTTCTTTTAAGAGTATTATGACATGTTGGTAAAATGATAAATATTCCTAAAAAATATTATATGTGAATTTATAATGATTCAGTCCACCACAAACCATTCCAGATTGATTTATTTACATGTCATTAGGTGAATAGTGGGAAAATAATGGGTGATTTTCTATAATTTAAATGTGGTTATGATAAATTTTATCATTATTACCTTTGTATATTTTATCTCTTCCTTAACATACTAACATACTAAGAACACTTATATTGGAACATCAATCACTTTCTTTATGTTATCTCATAAGAAGTGATGCCATATATATCGTTTCATTTGTGTACATTAATAATGGATTGAGAATTGTGAGATATGTAGTAGCCCTTTATTTATATTAGATGATGATAGAACACAACATATTCCTCAAAATTGAATAAAACCATCATTATTAATATAAACCTCTTGTAAATTTCATTGTTTATTTTATATAATCTTCTGTTGATGGTTTAAATCTTCCTTTTTGACTCAATGATCTTATATTCAAGAAATGGTTGGGAATCATTATTTAAAGGATCGATTTCATCCTTAAAATTATTATTTTTTGATCTATTTATTACATATCTATAAATATTGTATCATTCATAATCTGAATCATGGATAGTATAGTTGGATTTTTATGTTGAGTCAATCAATTAAATTATTCTCTTTTCCATGATATCTGTCAATAGGGTAGTCTTCAAAACTGATTAACTTTAACGATCATCATTGATTCATGTTGAGATATTTATATGTGAATAAATACTTTAAAATATAATGATATTTATATATTTCAAACTTCTCCACAAGATGGTAGTGTCTCAAAATTGTTAACGTGATGACCAATACTACTAACATCATACCATGTTTCATGTAGTTTTTATTATGAATCATCAGTTATTGTAATGTGTAGAATATAACATTATAATTTAGATTGAGTAAAAAACAAAATAATTTCATATAATCAACATTTTATATCAAAATTGCTTATCCACAAGAGTGTTGTGTATGCCCATGCATTAAAAATAAACTTTTACTAATATCCTTAAGGATATCCGCACATTATTATACCTAGCCATAAATTACCCCGTTATATTTTATCATAATTATAGGTATTCTAAATCATGAGAAAATTAGTAAATATCATCATTAATACCTATGTAATCTAAGAAAACTATAGATCTATTTGACACTAGTGGTCCTTGGAGATTCTTCAATTAACTTTTTCATTAACTGGTCGATATAAATTACATCACTTGTGACCACATGCCCAATGAATGTGACTTTCATCATCCTGTAATCATACTTATAGAAGAATTCATTCAAGGTATATTTTGATAATGTCACGGACACAATCCTTATATTCTCTTTGGGTTCCACCTTTATCTACAATTATTGTGAATATAATTTATTTTCACTACCCCAAATTTGTCAAGGTAGTATCTAAAGACTCTCTTCATAAAAAAGCATTAAAATTATAGGTGCATCCGTATTAATAAAAAGCATCATAATTAAATAATAATTTTTAAAAATTATATGGAAGCATGTTTTGTAAATATATTCTTTCTTCACCTTTGAAAAATGATATCAAGAATAATGTTATACATTTTTTAATTACTATTATCCTTCATTGTGATTTATCAAGCCACCAATCTTTGGGAGGGGATACTAGTTCTTTATGGTTACTCTTTTGAGAGATAAATAATTAATAAGTAACCATATAGATTCATCATTTATCATGAAATAACAAAACCACCACTCCATGAGGTGGTGCACTAGAGAGTATGAATACTTTTAACTGACTATCTAGAAACCATTTCTTTAGCTCCTTCAGTTCAATTAAAAACATCTTATAGGAAATTTTATTGACATGAGAAGATTCAGGTATGAGTTATATTTATAACTCAACCTCTTGATCTAGTGGACATATAGGGTAATCTTAGGAAAATACATTAGTATGTACACTCACAATGGGAATATCATCAAGGATTGTGTTTTCATTAAAACCATTTTCAAATTATCTTCTTCTTTAGTGAGTATCAAATCCCATAATTTTGGGGGATTTATAAGTAACATTTAAAACACTCCTTCTATTTGTACCAAATTTATATATGTGTTAGAATAAAAATTGATTTCAATTTCCTAATATAATATGTGATCAATATATAATAAGATAAAAAATGCATAGTATATTGTGAAATTCCACTAATGGAATGATTCATAGATTCAATGGAAGAATATTTCCAGAGTCATTAATAGGAGAGGAGTCTAAAAACAGGTTACAATGATCTCCCCAGAATATATATATCTATATATCATTACTTCAATTAATTGAGGAAGTGAATATATAGTTCTTGAAATTATTAATGATGAAGTGGAATATCTAAAAAAAGAATCTAATTAATGTTTTCCAGTTCATTATAGAATATTATGTAGAACTATTACAACTTTGTTTTACATTTCACCATAGTGGTAATGATTGAATATGCATTCCTATGAACTATCGTAATTATTTATTACATACATTTATCACTCTAAAAAACATATGGTTTTGTGCACGTGAATTCATTGTTCCCTATTTGAAAATAGTTTAATCATTAAACAATGGGTGCAGAGTTTGGAAGTTCTTTTCGTTCCACTATTATGATGGTCTTCTTCTTCATGTTTGTTCAAACCTCAAGATCATGGATTCATTCTCTCACATACATTATTCTTTTCATTTCCCCTTTAATTAAATTTATGTGAAACTTCTTTCAAACACATTTACATGTGGGTGGTATTGTTTACTTTCCTCCTTTATCATTTGATACCTATAAAAGAATCTCAACTATTATCTTCATATCTCCATATGTATAGGACCAATCTTTAAACACCATATCTATATTGAAATCACATAAAACAAATTATTGGTAACGACAAAATTCTCAGATATCTATAGCCTTTCCACGATGGTGTTTCAAACCACTAAGGAATATATCTATATCTAAATAATTATTGATAACAAAACATGGGTAATATATGAACACCATGTAAAATATTCTTCATAAGTCATGATATATTCAATACTGTATTTATTTATCAAATAATATTCATCACTATTTTGAGTTTAATGGGTTTTAGGGAATTACATTTTATTAGTTATTTTCTTAAAGTATAACGAAAACTTTTTTCCATTTAATATTTTTTATTTTTATTATGGATTAATGATAATAATTTTTCTTCTTCTCAATCTAAATAATATACAGTATAGTAACTTTATCCTTTTTAGATTAGCGGATCATAGAAAATGTCAATTCCATTGAGATGACCTAATTCCCTAAGAAAAGTGGATCAAAAGATCCACTAATCATTGATGTTCATTACTTCATAATAGAATCAATGGTAATTTTTCCATTATTCAATAATAGAATAAATTCCTCATGTTTTAAGATATTGTTCATTACCATAGATTTCTATGTAAGAATCTCATTGATATTTTTATTCCACCTAACGTTTCATAGGTAATATCGATCATACAATAATTGAATTTTCCCTCACATGGTATTATAGACTAATTTCTCCATGTTACAAATATTTTCTAAAATAGAAAAGGTGTGACAAAATCATTATTCAATAAATCATGGATAAAAAATTATATTGATGAAAAAATGATTATAAATTAATATCATATGGGATCACTATGTATAGTATATACATATTCTCGTACTATGATTCTAGTTTCATTTAATTAAATCATATATAACGTTAAAGGAGATAATTTAATTGGATATAAATCCTTATTACTAGATTGCATAAATCTTTTTATTAGCAAAACCATATCCCCTAGGACTATAAAAATATGTCTGTAGCAATACCCCTTTATAGTGAAATTGATATGAGTAGAGTTAATACCAATAAATCCTTTTGGGTTCATTACCCATTGGTTCATCCATTATAGATCAACATATACTTTTAGTTTCCAAATATGTATTATTTTATCACAGGCCCCATAATGTTTTACCTTAATCAAACATGAGTATGACTCGCATAAAACATAAACTTATCCCAAGATTTTTTAAAAGTACCATCCACTCATACATCCCAATTTAATTAAAACATCCCCTAATTCTAACTATTGAAATCCAACTTTTATTTAACTGAATATTAAATTATGTTTATGGTTAATTAAAAAATAGTAACGCATTCTTGGATTAAAATGTTTAGTATCATAAGAAAATTATGTTCATACATCACATGTATATAATATAACATAAATTGTATTTAATTCAATGTTAACATACCTATTAGGTCACCAAAGTAATAAATTGTATATGTAATCACCTAACGATATATATCAAATAAATGGGAGAGCTAAAATCTCAATACTGGGATGAAACCCAAATAAGGGAAAAGAGATCTGAATCTATAGTACATTGGTGAGCATAATGATCATTATCATGTCATATGCATGGTATTATCATCAACCCAAGATGGGATCCATTGAAAAATACTCGGAATGGGGAATACTCAAAATAATTATATATCATATCTTTTTAGTCAAATACCACACATAGTAGTGAACAATGATGGCATCATGATCACATATAACATATGTGAACAAATTATACCATCATAGCAATTAAAAAATATAAAATCATTTTAAAAAATAATACGCATAATATCAGAAAATATATCCCATTAACTAATTAATTTTGGGCTGAAAATTTCCATTTCCACCCGTAAAATCATAAAATTCTAATAATCACTATTTTCACTTGAATTTGAAAATATAACAATCATTTTCATGAAATAAAACCATGAAACATTACATGTTTCATACGGGTTTCATAAATAATCCATTATGGAATTAATACGGGGTTCCAAAATGTATAAGGGAAAACATATTTTGTCATAAAATATCCCTTTCCATTGAATATGAAATAACTCAAGAGGATCTAATGAGATGAATTTATAAAAATAATTCCTTTTTAAAAATTCATTGTAGTTGGCATGGTAAGAATTTTTATAAATCATAAGCTTATATATCCATAGAAATTAAAAATGGTAAGAACAATGAAAGTAATTTTTGTAGACATTAATGAAATATATATTATAATGATAATGTGAAATAGCATATAACTCTGAATGAATGAGTTGAGATTAAGAATCCCCATAAATTAGAACTCGATTTATTTTTTCAATTTTCCATGTACTGTATAATTAACATAGGATAAATTATGCATGGAATCACAAGTGAATTATGTTTATTTTCAAAATTGATCTATTATAATTAATGAATTTTATTTCTCAATTACCTTGGTAAATTGTGAATAGTTTTTGTATTGTTTTTTCCGTAAAATATATCGTCTATATTGGATTTAATTATATAATTTTTTTGATTCTTATACATTTTTCAGATTCACCGAGATGACTGAATATAAATCAATTTATAATTTTATTTGTTATAAATATTTTATTATAATCTTCTATTATAGTTGTGATAATTAGTGTGTTAGAAACATCATCTAGGGAGACTAACCGACCATCGATGGGATAATAATAGAACATGATGTCAGAGGCATATAATATATAAAAATATTATAAATAACATCTTTATGGGTGATTAAAAATAGAAATATTATTTAATATTTTTCTTCTATTTTTTAAGAATATTTTCATTATTAAAAAATTAGTTGATAAGAAATTAAGAAATTAAAAAAAATAAAACATATAATGGATATTACCTCTTTCTTGAGGTTGTTCTTTTTTTTGACCATTATCCACTTAATGGAATGGAGTATGATTACTCTATAACTTCATTAAATATTATAAGGGACTTAATATATGGTACTTGATAAAATATATGGATTTGGTAAGTAAATGTGAATTTTTATAGCAATAAGAGGTGGGGTGGGTTTTCATACATAATGAGAGAGTTTTTTAGGATAAAATATGGAATAGATTAAAATTTCAAAGGTAAACCTTCTAGTAGTAACGTATTTGACATAATTAATTATCTTTTATAAAAAATAAAAGTTTCTAATTATTTAAAACAATATATAAACTTAATTACTTATTCTATTTAATTTAAAGTGGAAAAAAATAAAAACAAATATTTTTAAATGGAATACATTAGTCTTTATAGATTAGAAAAAAAAATTAATAGGTTTCTTATTCAACTTAAATCAATAATTAATCTTACAGAATTTTTTTTCATTTATCCATGAATTATGTAATTAATTTGGTCATTATTACATATTTTATTATATATTTTGCACAAACTTATTATATAAAAATTATATTTTTAATATTAACATAAAAAATGGTGTATTTTTTAAATTTACCAAAAAAATACCCTCTGAAAACATCGATGTACAGATTTTCAAAATTTAACTCATATTAAAATAATAATTTTGTAATTATAATAATTGAAATAAAAAAAATGATTTTTATTTAATATATTAAAATATGATTTAATAAGAACATGATAATAGTTTCATTTTACTTTTATTTTTTATATATATTTTATAGAATAATAATATTAGGATTTTATTAAATTACATAAGATAAATATTATTTATATTTCATTTTACTATTTTGTAGTTAATTTACTATTTTTAATTTTCATGTTACTATTCTAATAGTCATATCACTATTCAAACAGTTACATTACATCCTATAAATACTTCTTTGTTTTGATTCATCATTCACCTCAATTATAACCAATGTTATAAATTTTACTTTTCTAAATTTGTGATAGGTTTACTAATGTAATATTGATTCCCAAAGTGTGTTTATTCATTGTCATTTCTATAGGAAATAAAGAAGATCCAAATATTCATATTCATATAATTTATTTTATTTTTTTATTTTCACATTGTAATATCATCAATTCTCATGGATTTATATATTCAATATAAATAATTTTTTTTCTTTTATGAAAAAACCATTAGATGCCTCATTAGTTTAAAAACATTTATATACCTAATTCTGACTACCATTAATTATTGAAAAATAAAATTATATATATGTATACAATCTTGGAATTTTTTAAATATTTCACCGTTTTATTGGAATCTATCATATAAAAACATAATGGGATTCTTATAGAAAGTATTTTAATATTATAACATACATGAACATATATATATGGAGTCTTGGTATGTACGAATGCAAAAAAACACTTATATTAATGTGCAAATAATTCCATAATATGGTTTTTTTTAATCAAATAAAAATTATTTAGTCATACATTGGAGATAAATTACTAATGTTTGTTATGAAATAGTCCACTAAAAATTATATATCAAAGAAATCCCAAATGTAAGATCAAAATCTAGGTAAATGTTTCATATATTTTATAAACATATACTTCATTATAGACCATTTCCAATGGATAAAATGCTAATGAAAAAGGAGAAAGGTTAAATCTAATAATTAATAATTCATAGATATTGATTATAAAATTTCATTAGAAGTTGATAATATATGTTAGCAGTTTTAGAGGATATCAAATATAGTAGATAAAAAGTGCTCAAAATTTGGTGTATTAGGAATGATGGAAAAAAACTAATTCCACAGTGGTTTAGAAATGGTTTCCACAATAATATATGTAATTGAGAAACAAATGAAATGTATAAATTTCTTCTAGTTTTGACATTCATGATTCTAGAAACTGATCTAAAAACAATGATAATGGTGAGATTGAGACAAATTATTTTTAATTTAAGTTTTCTTACCTATTTTAACAGTTGATTATGATATAGAAAGATGAAAAAGTCAAAATGCTCAAGTTGAGAAACTAATGAAGTCTATTCCATCTATTAAAGAAGTTAAAATAATGAATAAATTGATTCTACTATGATAATTTATTACATTAATAAATAGAGATAAATAAATAATGATTAGGTATAGATATTTTACACCATTAAATAATGGAATCACTAGGTTAGATAAGATAGTTCAGACTAGTGGCTAAAATTAGTAATTGTTGGAAGATTCACCTAATTCCCAAGCCTATAATATTTTTGTTTTAATATTAGGGATTTAATGGTGATAAAAAATTAGAATCCATTCATTTAGGGAGATCGTTCATAATTTGTGAAGTTGATATAGATTTATGGAATTCAATTCATTCTAGATATTTGGATAGTCCCTTCAAAATGTTAATGATGTGGTATCATTTTCACTCTTCTATTATATTTTTGGTCTGTATTTCCTTTTTTTACAAAGGGGTGTTAGTTTAGAAAAATAAGGGTGGGAAACATATTTTCAATTGAAATTTATTAATGTTTATGTTAAAGTGATGTTTATGTTTATAAATCTTATATACAATTTATTATAATATCCCTTAAAGAAAGAATAATTTAAGTGGTATCTAATTGAGGTTATTTAATATAGTGATAATTTTTCTAAATTAATCACTCATTTTATCCAAAAATAAATTCTCAATTAATCATAGTGTTGGTCGACTGATTTCACATTGATATGAAAAATCAAGGCCACACTTATATCATTGAAAAAATGGTGAACCTGGATAGAGAATGAAATGAATGGGGGGAATTTGTTTCTTCAGAAGGGGGAATATTCACTTTTAGGTGAATCACTATACATATGGTATTAATAATAGGGAGATCAAAATATTTTATATATTTAAATTAATTTTCATAAAGGAAGAGGGAAAAGATGTTAACATTTTTACATGATGTTTTTTTATAAAAAAAATGGTAGATCAAAGTTCCATTTTTGTTGTAGTTTTATATTATTTTAATTGATGAGAGGTAATGAATGTTTTAACCTTCCATTTAACATTAAAATGAAAAAGTCTCTTATGTTTTAATATAAAATAAATAGAGTATTGCCATATCTATATGGGGAATGGAGAGTATCTATGTAACTTTTCCCAATGAAGATTTTTTTGATAGATTCTAGGTTATAACTAATATAACTAATGATTGGGGAACTTGTCAAAGAATCTAGAGAAGAACTAAGATTATAGAGTGTTGTCTATAACTGGTTAGATAGTTACTATGTGTAAATTATGATAGAATGAATGTAATACAAATTCAAAAAATGTAGAGAAAACGTCATTGAAATATCAAGAATTATGGCTACTTCATTTTGTGTTTGAATACTCTTGGTGAGGGTTAGAGAATGTTGATGTTAGTTTCAAGATACCCTAAACTCATTTAAAAAAAACAATTTAGAATTATATGTGTTATGAACGCGTTATTCATGACCTGAGTATATAATTTCTATGATTCATATTTGAAAATAACGGTGAATAAGATCAATCAGAGATGGTTTTTGAGAAAATATTTGATAAATGAAATCTTGAGACTCTAGAATATTATATTTTAGTCAAAATCTGATCTAATGATTATATAGATGAGATTCGAGTAAAAATAATGAATTTTATTGATTTTATATGATTCATTTATGTTCTTTTAATATCATGTGGATGAGAAATTTGATAATGTAAAAGAATTACATTGTGCTTTAAATTATAATGAAACTGAATTTGACATGGTCCTCAAGCTATAATTAGGTGTTTAATTTATTTTCTTCCAAAACTGAAAAAAAAATATTAAAGATAATATTATTAATGAAACACAATTAAATAATATTCCATCTATAAATTTATTTTCCATAAACTGTAGATAATATTGAGATAATCTCTTTAGAAAATAATTATAGATTTTATAACATTATATATAGGTTAGATGAATTTTTTTATATATAATTGTTTATATTTTTTTATGAAAAAATAAGCCTCGTAACTAAAATACTAGAATTAATATAAATATCTACAAGATAGAGGAATAAAATTTTAAAATAAATGGATAAGAATTGTTATAATACTATTTGAAATTATATTTTTATAAAATTTAAAGAAACTCACATGTCGTACTCATAAAGAAAAATTATATACAAATTCTGGGTGCTAAAAAAACTGGGCTACAATAGGTGAATGTTGTCAATTATATTGAATGATTTCCCAAAAGTATATATTCTACGGAAAATTTATAAAATACCATTAATTAAAACAACCCACATGTCTAGATATGTTCGTGGACCACTATATTAAAATAATGATAGTTGTTTTATAGAAAAATCTGCACTTGATTAAAGAGAGTTAAATGGTGAAAATGATGTTTTTAAGGGAGATGTATCGATATGTGGGAAAATATTGTAAAACAAATTGAATTATACCTATTAATTAAGAAGAATCGGTGCTACTGAGACTGAACTACATTGATTAATTCCCTATAGTTTTGAAGAAGATAATGATGACAATAGTGATGACGATGATGATATGTTTCTACTAAATAGATACAGAATTGGACTAATAAAAGAATATGTTGAGTTTAATTAAGGGTACTTCTTAAGAAGTGAAAATACAATGTTATCCTGATTTTATTATTGTGGATATTGAGTTATAGTTTTCATCTATGTATTTTTGAGTTATTGGAATCTATGAAATTTCAATGTAACCAATTTGCATGGGTTCATTGTGATGATATAAAGGATGTGGATGTATCCTATGTGTGGAATGTGGTCTATTATATAATTGAAATAACTTACTATAAATTAGTGATTATATAAATTATGAGTAAATAATATTTAGAAAAATTAGTGGGATTTCAACACAAATGAGTAGTGGGATGGAGTTCTTGATTATCATGTAAAATATTGTATACTTTCCTATATAAGAGGATAATCCTAGTTTTAGGAAAATTAATTTACACCCATGTTTATTTAATAATATCGTTACCATTAGAGGAATTATTCTTCAATGGGATTTGATAATGTCAAGAAGTCGGTTTCCAAATTCGTCCTAAAATATATAAATATTTTAGGTTCTGATCTTTTTTGAATATTATTAATTTCTTGTGGTTGTGTAATATTAGGTAAAAAAGATAAAGTTATACATTAGTATCCTACCATATAGTGTCTATTCAAATACTAAATGGTTTCAACTATCAAAATGTGATTTTGAATTCGGTAAACAAATCACACTTCATTCACCCCCCAATGTGTACCTTCACTAATCATCTATCATTATTAATCTCCATCATTAGTAACACATTTTATACTTATGGGTTCTCATATTTCCATTTTTTTAATTATTTAATGAGAGCGTAGTTGGTGGGAATTATTTTCCCTATCAAATCATTGTATGGAGAGTAATAAGGTGTTTATGGATTCTTCATCAGTTTTAACTCAAAGAATCAATGTGTGTGTCAAATATTTTTAGAGTTATCATAGATTGTAATATTATTCTTTCTTTTTTATTGTATTTTTACTTAAAAGTATCTTTTGTAAAAATTAAATTATTAGTTTTAAGTTTTTATACATTAGTTCATAAATACTATATATTGGAAAAGTTTCATGGTGGGGAGATATGTGACATCCCATAAATTTCACATTCATTAAATTATATTATATATATTATGATTTATTTTGATGTTTTGGAGTTAAATATGATTTCTTTAGAAAAAAATACTTGGGTGTACCACTTTTTAATGGTTTACTAAACCATTATGTGGAATCATGAATGATGAAAATGCACATTAAATAGCTTCTACATTGTTTGGTAAAGCATTTATAGAAATCGTAAATGCTGATCCTGGTGTCTAGTTTCTTATGCATGGGTGGTTATGTTTTAGGGAAACCATTTATCCAAACTATGTGGATAGCTTGTTTATTCATAATATAATGTTAATTTTTTTCCATGATTAACCTTACCATTCAATTATAATGACTGGCCATCTAAAAATATATTTTCTAATTATTTTAATATTTGATCCAAAATTAGGGGTATCCCTCATTCCTCCCTCATTTAATTCATCCATCCAATATATTGAAAAAATTTCTCCTCCTTTTTTTATTACTTCACCCAGGGTGAATGTCCCTTTATAGGCTGGATTCATCATCGTAATTCTATCGTCATCACCTCATCCAACTTTCATACAATTTCCCTTGTATGTTTCTTTCCATATAATGATTATGTAAACCTAGGATTTTATCTAGTAGGATTTCCATAATGCTTTTTATATGTTAGGGATTATTTTTGACGATTAAGTTCCTATACCATTCACTTTTTTAGAATATCACTACTTATTAAAAGATTCATTGAATTTAAATATGTGAATCATTACAATTTCAGTTTTTATAAAATCATGTGGCATTACTATTGTAAATGATTTTACCAAAAATGAAAAAACTATATTAAGTGAATATAATCATCATGTAATGTTTTTAATTGATTTTAAAAAACCTAACATAGTTTTCTATTCTTATCTATATTTAATTTATAAAATTATAGTCAAGTATAATTTTTTTCAAATACATTCATGGAATTCCAAAATATGTATTTAACAATATAATAAAATGATTTCCATATATTCTTTTTTCAACAGTAGATATTTTCACGACCCGTCCTCGGGACCCGTGTTGTGACTACCCCAAGCCCGCCTTCCATAGGCCAGGGGATGGCGACTATTACCCAAGGCGTAAAACCTGACAATAAGGGAAGGAATTGCCATTATAAAGTAAACAAACACCATAGAGTACGCATGCTATGTAAACACAAATTAAACTGAGTACAAAAGTAAGTACTGAAAGGTAAATGGGCCAGAATACAAACCCAACTGAACATAAAGTACAACTGGAAAAAGAGTACAGCGACAGAAAAGTAAAGCAGCAACACCAAGCCATCCTCTGGAAATCCCACCTGAATGGTGGTACATATGGTCTCCTCTGCTCCTCGGCTCCAGCCATCCGCTCCAGGAACGTCACGTCCAGTGATCCACCTCCAGGTACCGTCCAGCTCCATGAGCTCCAACCTCGGTCAGCGTTATCCGTCGTCCGCATCCAACACAATGTATTGCGGGCATAGCCCGTGAAGGGGTGAGTATACGCTACTCAGTAGGGACCCCGAGAACCTCGAAGGTCTCTCAGAATCCATGAAGGATAATCCACAAAGGAAAGATATAATCACGAAGTATCAAAAAACTCTTCATAGGTATATGACCATACATATACCTATGTCATCAATTCCAGTTCGGCTCCAACCTCCGAGCCCAAGTTCGATCTAGTCCAGACAAGATCGTATAACGCAATCCACATAGGAAAGCACAACCCAGTTCACATAGAAAAGAAAGTCAATCATATCGAAGATATTGATTGAAAGTCAATACTCACCTCACACAGGTATACACTTTGTAAAGTGATAGAGATGATCAGATGTAGCCACTTATTCATCTAAGAAGTTGGACCCACATAGGATACAAGACCAGCTAAGCTGTCGAACCCACAAAGTATACAAGACCAGCTACTCTGCCAGACCCACATAGGATACATGTATAGAGTCAAATACTATCGGACCCACAGAGGATAGAGGAACAGTTGTACTGCCAGACCCACACAGGATACAAGAACAGTAGTCATCGCCGTTGAACCCACGAAGGATTTCAGTACGATCGTTGTTGCTGCCTAACCCACGGAGGATCCAAGTACAGTCGTCCTCGCGGCCAAACCCACGTAGGATCCAAGTACAGTTGTCATCTTCGTCGCAATCGCAGCCATCTCTAGCGTTCACGCACACATCTTGCTCGATTCTGGGAGGGTCCACTCCACGAGCCAAGGGGGGTCGATACATCAACTGGCACATAGTCTGGATTCGATGTATCCCGAATTTTTATCTCGACAAAAGTAAGTCAACATGATGGACAACGTGTCAATCAGACGCCTGGTCTGAGAGTTATTGGCTTTTTCGTCCCAGGGGCCCGGTTGGTTTTTATGTCAAAACCAACCCAACCATACTCCAACTATGTCCAATATTCCACCAGATTAAGTCAAAAGAACTGTCTCACTATGTGGAATCCAACAATGTCGACGGAACGTCAATCAGACGTCAGGAACTCAAGTTATACGCGTTTCCGCTCCGAAGGCCCGGTTGGTTTCATGTTCGAACCAAATCAGAGATAACCCAAAGTTCTTCGAAACCTTAATTATAATATACTGAAATAGCCGTCTCGATCCAAGGATCACTATGAAACTGACGGTGCGTCGATTAAAGGTCTGTAGCCCATGATATGGGTGTTTGAATGAAACTGTCAGAAAATAGGGGGTTTGGGCCCGGTCCGACCCAGCCCAATACCCCCTGGGTCGGCCCGAACTGGGTCAACCCGACCCGGGTCTGGTCCAGCCCACATGGGCGCAGCCCAGCCCAGTAGGCGCGGCCCAACCCAGCGGTGTGGCCAGGCCCAGCACGGGCCACCCGGCCCGGCGCGAGTGGTCCGGCCCGGTCCGGGCGCCCGCATGCTGAGCGGACACAGAAGAGGGGGAGTCGCCGCCCCCATCGAATCGAACAGCGGACCTGCAGGGGGACCGGCCTACTGCACTGTCCGAGGGTACAAACACCTAGTTTTTCCGGATCCAGCCAGCCATTATGGCCGGCCAGTTGTACCGCTCAGGACCGGTTGGTCCCGCAGCCTGAGCGCTGGTGGCTGACGGTACCGGCAGCCCTCC
The DNA here is from genome assembly GCA_963277665.1 of Viscum album. Classification (NCBI taxonomy): domain Eukaryota; kingdom Viridiplantae; phylum Streptophyta; class Magnoliopsida; order Santalales; family Viscaceae; genus Viscum; species Viscum album. The sequence continues at coordinate 1,607,310,434 of OY728127.1, read as the reverse complement.
CCTGCACCACCACGGCCAAAGGTCGCGACCCTGGTCCGACCAGCATGGAATGATGGCGTCGCACCCCTGCGCCATGTCCCGACTCCACCTACGGATTCTTTCGGCCTCAACATCACCGTGCAACGGCGCCGCGCTCCTTCGCCACGTGTTATTCATCGTTCCCGCGCGGTGTCGTTGCACCGCGTCGCCTTCATTCCAAACCACAACGGTGAACATCAACAAAGTGGAGGAGGATCGGCCATGTTTTTGCGGTCCAACCTCCTCCTGTTAATTTGATAACAGGAAGATAATAAAATTAACAATGTAACAGCCCGAGATTTTATGAAAAATATTCTTTTTTATTTCACTAATGTCTTGTGTTGTACGCTACACCAAAAGGAGCTTGCACAACACGCATCCTTGACTTGCCTTGCATTACACGCAATCACGACCTTCCTCGATAGCGTGTGTAATACGCAATACCGAGTTTCACTAAACAACGATATGCTATTAAAATATTATTAAAACTAGCCGTTATGAATAGTAATAACCACTTTTTAAAACTCTGTAAATCTTATTTTTCAAAATGAACTTCATTTTTGGATTCGGAGTATCGAATTTAGCCTAAGGTGAAATTTTGGTACTTTTCGGATAACTTTCATATTCTGATGAATAGTGAAAATTACTAAATTATAATTAAAAACAACTTTTTTAATCGAAATAATTAATAGTGATAAATTATTAATTTGAGTGGTTTTAAAGTATATTTAGAATATATTTTTACAATTTAATACAATGTTGGTCATTGGTTGTAATTTCACATTTAAACCAGACATAATCAAGTGTAAATCTTTTGATATATATTGTTTCCTAAAAAACGCTATTTATTTTAACAGCGGGATTTAATTATAAAATTAATTAATGCAACTTCTATGTTATGAATTTGGTAAAATAGATTTCATTTTTGAATTCGGAATATGAAATATAGCTTAGGATGAAATTTTGGCATTGTTCTGAAAAACATCAATTTTTGATGAATAGTGAAACTACTAAGTGGTAGTTAAAAAAACTGAATTTTTCATAAAACTTAATTTTTCCGCTTCTGTGAATGGAATTTCGAAAATCCGAGAGACACGGTTAATATCAAGGACTAAAATGTGGTTCAATGAGATGAAAATAATTTTTTGGTGAATAGTAACTTTTTACTTTTTTTACCGCGGTTAATAGTAAATAGGGTAACTAAGGGTAAATATGATATTACTATTTCCCTAACACATGTCCTAATTCCATTGGACAAGTTTAATTCGACCAGAAACAAACTTAGGAATAAAATATGACCATTTAGGCCCACTTGGATTAGATTAGGACATTTATTATTAATTTATTTAAAGAAGGGTTAAAATAGTTAAAATCAAAGTTTAATAAGTAAATCATTTTTAATATGGGGTTATACATAAGATAAATTCGATTGTAAATATTCATTAGAAAGCAAAAAAGATTTCCTACATGATGGTATTTTATTTGTAATTTTTAGACATCAAATAATTTAATTTATTTATGACACAACGATGATGCAGTAATTATCGTTTTAATGAAATATTGACATAATTGATGTGATAAGCACATAAATAAATGTAATTTGAGATTTTTTATGAATTCCACTAATTTTCTAGGTTACTATGATATATTAATGTTGATTTAATCAACTTTGTTCGAACATTTAATTCTGTTATGACTTTCACAAAAATCATATATCAAACAGTGTCAAAATTGAAACAAAATAGTTTTTAAATCAAATATTATATTATTAATTGTTATTTTATTCCTAAAAATCTAAGGTTCGGCCAAATGACTTATTTAAGGATATATATATTAATAATAAACAATTTGGGGTTCGTTTGGCATGTTATAGTAAGTTTATTAACCATATAGTGAAAGAAAACAAAAAGACACGGTAAAAGTTAAATTATTTAACTTAGAGTTAAATCTAATTGATAAGGTTTAAAATAATATCAAAACATGTCTAAATTTGATTGGTTGATGAGATTACAACCCTATCTCATCTAATCTTCGAATATGAGTCATTTTTGGAGGTTTTTAAGTGGGGTTAGATTTATTATAAATTAATATTTTTAAGAATTCCTAAGGTGCCCCTCTCCTCCCCTATAAAAGGACACCTCCTCCCCCTCCTCCTCACACCAATTTGAGCACTCAAGCTCGGCCAACCCCTGCCAATTTCTCCTCTCCACTTTCCTAGCATCATCCTAGAGGTTCTGGTCTTCCTCAAAGACCAATTTTAGTGCCCTAAGAGGAGGTCTCAAAGAGGCACTTCAAAGAAGAGGTAATTACCGTTACCAATTCTTTCATCTTTATTTCTTCTTCCACTTCTTCTTCTTAGGTTGTTTCATTATGAAGTAATAACATCAGTATCACTCATATACTGATATGTTATTATAAGTATGAAACAAACCTATTTCACCATCTATCCATCCTACGGAAAAAGAAATCACCGCGCGTGCGTACGTACGGAATACCGTCTCCACGCCGTGGTGTAATCTATTTTCCACCACCACCTTACATGGATGGGTATAATGGTGTAAAGAATAACTATACATAGTTATTACAACATCATATTGATTCTGATATATTGTATAATCCACTCCAATTCAATTCAATATTTATAGAAATGATATCATCGCTCGTGCGTACGTACGGAATACCGTCTCCACGACGCGATGAGATTCATTCTACATGTTAACCATTTAAGAATGATTATAATGTATATATAAGAAATAATAATGAAATATATGACATTATAAAGCTACTGGATTTATGTATATATATACATATGTATGTCATCTACTTACTTCCATTTCAAGACAATAAGGAAAGGAAAACAACGTTCATGCGTACGTACGGACTACCGTCTCCATGAACGGTGTTTTTCATTTTATTTATCTACCTATTATATATATATATATACTGAATATATATGATATATAAATCATATTTTATATTCTGGAAGTAAGTAAATCATGATATAAGTAATAATGATGTCAAGAACAACAAGTCAAAACACCTACGATAAATGAAACGATTTTACCCAAAACGCTTCTTTAACATGGAATTTACAAAAGAACGGGTAATATAATGTCATAAGTGAACCATATATGATATAATAACAATGAATATGATTCTGGAATAAGTCAATAACATGATTTAAATCATTATACAGGAGGTTTGGACACTTACAAAGCAAGTCGGACATAAGGTAAGGGAAATATCACAATCTCATTTTTATCCGAGGTTGTTTATACTTTGAAATTTACTGGGGTGTATTTTATTATCCACATCCATGTTTCCTCAATATGTAATATTATTTCCATCCACCTACAATTGTTTAAATCCAATTTTACCCTTCGATGAGTTTTTAGTAAAGGATATGAAAGGAATCTTTTTTCGTTTTTCGTACGAGGTACTTTTTGACTTTTCCGACAAAAGTACGAAGAATGTTTTTTTTAACTTAAACGGAACGAACGGATTTTTATGGTTTTATAAAGCCTTATTTTCATGATGCATCCTCCAAAATATTTCATGACTATTTTTAATAAAATATCTTTCTTTTAAAATTGCATGATGTTTTGTGAAAAGAAATTGATTTTGAAGAAGAAAGGATATTTTCCTCAAGAATTCATTTCAAGTGTTTTATCAAAATTATTTTCCATCTAAGATAATAAAGGGTTCTGTTTCTATCCATATTTTTACATTGATTTGACTATGTTGTGATGTAATTATGTTTATGAATTCCTTTATCTTATATGAATGGTTTTATGATGTCATGTTGTTTAAGAATCCCATTTTTATTACATGGGTTATGAAATGATGTATGATTTATGATTTTGTGGCACACATAAGAATGGTATCATTATGAGATGGGTGGGACCTATATCTCCCTCCAATGCATTGGGTAAAGATTTTATATCTCATGAGATAGACAGGGCTGGAATGGTAGGTTATACCGGTTGAGTGAAACAGGACTGAAACGAGGGTTACTCGATTCAGAAAGGGACTTTGTCCACTAAGATAGTCTTGACAATGAGTCTTGACTAACAAGAAATGATTCTCTATGATTATGTGTGAATGCCACAAAGTTTCATGTTTTAAGTTATGATTATTGTGATTACATTTCACTTCCATGATTTACCCCATGTTATGAAATTATGATCTCTTTTGCAGGTTAAGATTTTCCAAAAGTTATGTGCTTATGTATATGATGTGATTGATATTTCTTTTGTTTACCCTTACTGAGCATTTGAGCTCACCCTTTTATGTTTTCTTTTCCCGAGGATATAAAGAAAGGTTTTAGGTAAAAAAAGGAAGATCTTTATGGGAGATTTTGAAGATCTTTCACCACGATTAGAAGATTATATTCCGAGTTTCCAAAGACACTAAACTATTACGATCCTTGTGTGTGTGTGTTTTTGTTATGTACTAAGTATTCCACAAAAGTAATGTAATGTCCATGTACGATAAGCATCGGGTCTCTACAGTTGGTATCAGAGGCAAAGGAGGTAGGAATGTATCCGATCCTTGGGAACTCTCACATGTGAGCGTTGGACGAAGCATGGCTCTCCGCCCAAGGGCTTCATGAGGAAATGGCTGCCACTGGGGATGGTGGTGTGTCCCGCCCAGGGGGTGTAGCCGCCCATGGAGTGCCCTGATAGGTATCAATTATAGTCCACTGGAAGTAATTCCAGACCGCTACAGTTGGTATCAGAGGAAAGGTTTAGTCAACCTTTGGAAACTAGGATGCGAAAACGTTAGTGAGATCCCTAGAGATATTTCTAAGGTATGTCTAGGGATGCCCCTAAGGATAAGTATACGTATAGGATATAGTTCTAGAACTATGGTAACGATATTATATTAAACCAAAGATGATAGATATTTAAGTTACTCCCCCTTTATTACGATTTTTTCATCTAACACTATTCTGTTTGGGTTTTAGAAAATGGCTGGAAACAAGATGATTCACAATAATGGAGGATATGATGGACAATGGAATGATATTCTTCATGAGAAACCAAATGAAATGGGATTTGGATGTCCAAACATCATTATTATGCCGAATCAGCAATCTCACAACATGATCAATAAAGTAAAATTTGGTATGTTTCCTGACTCGACTAATAAGAGAAAGATGGAGTTCCATGATGATCATAGAGGAAAGAAAGTTCAATTTCCCCTATGTAAATCATGTGGGAAGAGGCATCAAGGAGAATGTTTCAAGGAAACTGGAAGATGCTTTGGGTGTGGAAAAGAAGGACACAAAGCAAGTAAGTGCAAAGAAAAAGGGTCGGTTAACACCATGGATGAGGATAATGGTATTGCTACGACATCAAAAATGGTTAAGTGTTTTAAATGTGGAATGTATGGGCATTATGCAAACAAATGCCCTAAGGGAAAGACTCATGAAGAGAATCAGTATGGTCATATGGGTAGTATTTATGTGGATGATGATGAAGAGACTACAAATGATATGTGAGATGAAAGAATTTTTGAAGCTCGGTCAATGGTTTGAGAATGTAGTGGAATGATTACATGTTTATCATGTGTAATTTTGGAATAAAGAGACATATATGGATTGTTACACTGTTGTCTTTCCTTGTGTTTTGAAAGTGTATGATTAATGTTACCAGTATACATGAATGGTTATCCAGATAATTTTGGAATGTAGATGATATGCGCATAATGAAGGGATAAGGAGAAAATTAATTGTTTGATAGTATTCATGAGCTCATGATTGATATAAGGACTAAGTGATATCATGGTTTGAGTATATAGAATTTTGAGGATTTTGGTTTGTGGAAAGTGTTAACTTTTAACTGCACTCATGTTTTCACTAAGGTATTCAAGAGAATACACGATTAAGGACTTTGAATGTTTGGAATGTGACCAACAAGACATATCTTATGATATGTGGGGATCAACGACAGTATTAAATCTCTGGTAATCGATGTCACTATATTATGAGAGTGGACTGCAGTATTATGTATAAGCCTAAAGATTAGACTGGATTATGTTGGACATAAGTTAGTATTGTTTAAGGATAGAAGATTTTCGATATTATTGATGGGATGTTATAGTAACGTAGTTTTAGAAAAAGGGACAACCTGCAGGACGGGCGACAACCCATCGCTTCGGACAAGGCTGTAGGAATCGAACCCACAACCGAAGTACGACTGGCCTTTATCGCCTACCACTGGCCTACAGGAAGTCCCTGTTTAGTAGAAACTAGTTTTATTATATTAAGCAGCATGATATATGAAGTATAAATCCATTTTAGGAACCATATATGATTAATCTCACTATAGATCGATTTATGAATATAATTTTTGCTAACCTTTTGTTTGAGACAGATGGAATGACCCGTCATTCTATCACATGATCTTCTAACACTTCACGAATAACAAATTCAACTTCATTTATTTAAGAGATGAAGTGGAAATTGTTCAAGGCACGAACAACAGTGAGATTGTACCAAAATAAAGTAAGTATTTATTCTAATTCAAATTTTCAACTTTAGGGGAAATGATCTTGAAAACCAAAAATGTTGTCCTAGTGATCTTATACCTGATGAATAAGATGGTACCTTATATCATCACAAATCTATGGATTTGTGATTACTGGCTTTTCCATAGCCATGTTCTCTACCACTCTCCATCAGAACATGATGGTTAGATTTCTCTTCCATATCCATATTTTCACCTATGTGGAAACCCAGTGATTAGTTTATTTGGGTAATCGTTACATTTCATACTTTAGTTTTTAAAGCCAAGTTTTGGTATTCCTTTTTACGATGTGGGTTTCTATAAAAGAAACTTTCGAATAGTAAACCATTTATAACCCCGATGAATTTCGAGGGCGAAATTCATTTTAAGGGGGGTAGAATGTAACAGCCCGAGATTTTATGAAAAATATTCTTTTTTATTTCACTAATGTCTTGTGTTGTACGCTACACCAAAAGGAGCTTGCACAACACGCATCCTTGACTTGCCTTGCATTACACGCAATCACGACCTTCCTTGATAGCGTGTGTAATACGCAATACCAAGTTTCACTAAACAACGATATGCTATTAAAATATTATTAAAACTAGCCGTTATGAATAGTAATAACCACTTTTTAAAACTCTTTAAATCTTATTTTTCAAAATGAACTTCATTTTTGGATTCGGAGTATCGAATTTAGCCTAAGGTGAAATTTTGGTACTTTTCAGATAACTTTCATATTCTGATGAATAGTGAAAATTACTAAATTATAATTAAAAACAACTTTTTTAATCGAAATAATTAATAGTGATAAATTATTAATTTGAGTGGTTTTAAAGTATATTTAGAATATATTTTTAAAATTTAATACAATGTTGGTCATTGGTTGTAATTTCACATTTAAACCAGACATAATCAAGTGTCAATCTTTTGATATATATTGTTTCCTAAAAAAACGCTATTTATTTTAACAGCGGGATTTAATTATAAAATTAATTAATGCAACTTCTATGTTATGAATTTGGTAAAATAGATTTCATTTTTGAATTCGGAATATGAAATATAGCTTAGGATGAAATTTTGGCATTGTTCTGAAAAACATCAATTTTTGATGAATAGTGAAACTACTAAGTGGTAGTTAAAAAAACTGAATTTTTCATAAAACTTAATTTTTCCGCTTCTGTGAATGGAATTTCGAAAATCCGAGAGACACGGTTAATATCAAGGACTAAAATGTGGTTCAATGAGATGAAAATAATTTTTTGGTGAATAGTAACTTTTTACTTTTTTTACCGCGGTTAATAGTAAATAGGGTAACTAAGGGTAAATATGATATTACTATTACCCTAACACATGTCCTAATTCCATTGGACAAGTGTAATTCGACCAGAAACAAACTTAGGAATAAAATATGACCATTTAGGCCTACTTGGATTAGATTAGGACATTTATTATTAATTTATTTAAAGAAGGGTTAAAATAGTTAAAATCAAAGTTTAATAAGTAAATCATTTTTAATATGGGGTTATACATAAGATAAATTCGATTGTAAATATTCATTAGAAAGCTAAAAAGATTTCCTACATGATGGTAGTTTATTTGTAATTTTTAGACATCAAATAATCTAATTTATTTATGACACAACGATGATGCAGTAATTATCGTTTTAATGAAATATTGACATAATTGATGTTATAAGCACAAAAATAAATGTAATTTGAGATTTTTTATGAATTCCACTAATTTTCTAGGTTACTATGATATATTAATGTTGATTTAATCAACTTGGTTTGAACATTTAATTCTGTTATGACTTTCACAAAAATCATATATCAAATAGTGTCAAAATTGACACAAAATAGTTTTTAAATCAAATATTATATTATTAATTGTTATTTTATTCCTAAAAATCTAATGTTCGGCCAAATGACTTAGATAAGGATATATATATTAATAATAAACAATTTGGGGTTCGTTTGGCATGTTATAGTAAGTTTATTAACCATATAGTGAAAGAAAACAAAAAGACACGGTAAAAGTTAAATTATTTAACTTAGAGTTAAATCTAATTGATAAGGTTTAAAATAATATCCAAACATGTCTAAATTTGATTGGTTGATGAGATTACAACCCTATCTCATCTAATCTTCGAATATGAGTCATTTTTGGTGGTTTTTAAGTGGGGTTAGATTTATTATAAATTAATATTTTTAAGAATTCCTAAGGTGCCCCTCTCCTCCCCTATAAAAGGACACCTCCTCCCCCTCCTCCTCACACCAATTTGAGCACTCAAGATCGGCCAACCCCTGCCAATTTCTCCTCTCCACTTTCCTAGCAACATCCTAGAGGTTCTGGTCTTCCTAAACGACCAATTTTAGTGCCCTAAGAGGAGGTCTCAAAGAGGCACTTCAAAGAAGAGGTAATTACCGTTACCAATTCTTTCATCTTTATTTCTTCTTCCACTTCTTCTTCTTAGGTTGTTTCATTATGAAGTAATAACATCAGTATCACTCATATACTGATATGTTATTATAAGTATGAAACAAACCTATTTCACCATCTATCCATCCTACGGAAAAAGAAATCACCGCGCGTGCGTACGTACGGAATACCGTCTCCACGCCGTGGTGTAATCTATTTTCCACCACCACCTTACATGGATGGGTATAATGGTGTAAAGAATAACTATACATAGTTATTACAACATCATATTGATTCTGATATATTGTATAATCCACTCCAATTCAATTCAATATTTATAGAAATGATATCATCGCTCGTGCGTACGTACGGAATACCGTCTCCACGACGCGATGAGATTCATTCTACATGTTAACCATTTAAGAATGATTATAATGTATATATAAGAAATAATAATGAAATATATGACATTATAAAGATACTGGATTTATGTATATATATACATATGTATGTCATCTACTTACTTCCATTTCAAGACAATAAGGAAAGGAAAACAACGTTCATGCGTACGTACGGACTACCGTCTCCATGAACGGTGTTTTTCATTTTATTTATCTACCTATTATATATATATATATACTGAATATATATGATATATAAATCATATTTTATATTCTGGAAGTAAGTAAATCATGATATAAGTAATAATGATGTCAAGAACAACAAGTCAAAACACCTACGATAAATGAAACGATTTTACCCAAAACGCTTCTTTAACATGGAATTTACAAAAGAACGGGTAATATAATGTCATAAGTGAACCATATATGATATCATAACAATTAATATGATTCTGGAATAAGTCAATAACATGATTTAAATCATTATACAGGAGGTTTGGACACTTACAAAGCAAGTCGGACATAAGGTAAGGGAAATATCACAATCTCATTTTTATCCGAGGTTGTTTATACTTTGAAATTTACTGGGGTGTATTTTATTATCCACATCCATGTTTCCTCAATATGTAATATTATTTCCATCCACCTACAATTTTTTAAATCCAATTTTACCCTTCGATGAGTTTTTAGTAAAGGATATGAAAGGAATCTTTTTTCGTTTTTCGTACGAGGTACTTTTTGACTTTTCCGACAAAAGTACGAAGAATGTTTTTTTTAACTTAAACGGAACGAACGGATTTTTATGGTTTTATAAAGCCTTATTTTCATGATGCATCCTCCAAAATATTTCATGACTATTTTTAATAAAATCTCTTTATTTTAAAATTGCATGATGTTTTGTGAAAAGAAATTGATTTTGAAGAAGAAAGGATATTTTCCTCAAGAATTCATTTCAAGTGTTTTATCAAAATTATTTTCCATCTAAGATAATAAAGGGTTCTGTTTCTATCCATATTTTTACATTGATTTGACTATGTTGTGATGGAATTATTTTTATGAATTCCTTTATCTTATATGAATGGTTTTATGATGTCATGTTGTTTAAGAATCCCATTTTTATTACATGGGTTATGAAATGATGTACGATTTATGATTTTGTGGCACACATAAGAATGGTATCATTATGAGATGGGTGGGACCTATATCTCCCTCCAATGCATTGGGTAAAGATTTTATATCTCATGAGATAGACAGGGCTGGAATGGTAGGTTATACCGGTTCAGTGAAACAGGACTGAAACGAGGGTTACTCGATTCAGAAAGGGACTTTGTCCACTAAGATAGTCTTGACAATGAGTCTTGACTAACAAGAAATGATTCTCTATGATTATGTGTGAATGCCACAAAGTTTCATGTTTTAAGTTATGATTATTGTGATTACATTTCACTGCCATGATTTACCCCATGTTATGAAATTATGATCTCTTTTGCAGGTTAAGATTTTCCAAAAGTTATGTGCTTATGTATATGATGTGATTGATATTTCTTTTGTTTACCCTTACTGAGCATTTGAGCTCACCCTTTTATGTTTTCTTTTCCCCAGGATATAAAGAAAGGTTTTAGGTAAAAAAAAGGAAGATCTTTATGGGAGATTTTGAAGATCTTTCACCACGATTAGAAGATTATATTCCGAGTTTCCAAAGACACTAAACTATTACGATCCTTGTGTGTGTGTGTTTTTGTTATGTACTAAGTATTCCGCAAAAGTAATGTAATGTCCATGTACGATAAGCTTCGGGTCTCTACAAACAATAAACGCCAAAATAAGCCACGAACATAAAACAATCCCCTACCTCGAAGTAGTTATTGAATGAAGATCGTCGCGGGAAAATGGCGTCACGGAGGCGGTTTTGATGAGGTCGTTGGATAGCGTCGAAGAAGAGGATGACATCTCACACCGGCTATAGAGAAAGGAAGGATCAGCATGCCATCTCTCCTTGGTGCTCCGACGTTCATCGTGTTCTTCAACGTGGAAGACGATGTTCTTCAAGACTAGAGCCCTCCTCTCCAAAAATATCCACACAACGATACAACAATAATAAAATAAGGATTTGTCTTATTTTATTACTCATGCCAACCTTTTTTAAAATTCAAATTGAATTCACCAAATTAATTAACTTCTGTTGTCCAATTAATTTGGCGTTTAATTGGAATGCAATTAATGTGGAAGAGTGGATGATTCATAAAATTAATTGCTAGAGGGGGGTTTAATGGGGTGTTAGGGAAATTGAAGGAGGTGGGGGCTCATGTGGGACCAACACCACTTCCTCTAAAATCCCATTCCCATAACACTTAAACCATCAGTAGTGTAACAAAAATATAATTGGAAAACAACTATATTTTTATTCTTCACATTTTTAACAACTCCTCCAGAGAAAACGTGTAACACCCGAGACTTTTATGAGAAATGTTTTTTTATGTTATATAAATCATAAAAAGAATCATTCACTACACACAAAACTAGCTTGTCTTGTTTTACACGCAATCGCGACCTTCCTCGATAGCGTTCATCGTACGCAATACCGAGTTTCACTAAACAACAATATGCTATTAAAATATTATTAAAACTAGCCATTATTAATAGTAATACCCACTTTTTAAAATTTTTTAAATTTTATTTTTCAAAATGAACTTAATTTTTGGATTCGTTATATCGAAATTAGCCTAGGGTGAAATTTTGGTATTTTTCTCAAAACTTTCAATTTTTTATGAATAGTGAAAACACTCGGTTATTATTTAAAAACCCACTTTTTATTTATATAATTATTTATTTTATTTAAATTTATTTTAGGTCATAATTGATACATAATACCTATTTAAGTTCAATTCAATTCATTGGAGTCATTTTATAATAATTTTAGATATATAAAACTTTTATTGAACTTTTCACCGTCTTTTACCCACCTCCTAGGAGAATTTGAAAATTTACATAAAAATTATTTTTACCTCTTTTGTGAGTGGAATTTCAAAAATCTGAGAGACACGGTTAATATCAAGCACTAAAATTTGGTTCAATGAGATAAAAATAATTTTTGTGAATACTAACTTCTTACTTTTTTTTACCACGGTTAAAAGTAAATACGGTAATTAAGGGTAAAAATTATATTATTATTACCCTAACACATGTACTAATTATATTGGATAAGTGTAAATCGACCAAAAACAACCTTAGGAATAAAATATGACCATATAGGCCCACTTGGATTAGATTAGGACATTTAATATAAATTTATTTATAGAAGGGTTAAAATAGTTAAAATCAATATTTAATAAGTAAATAATTTTTTATATAGAGTTATACATAAGATAAGTTAGTCTATAAATATTCATTAGAAAGATAAAACTATTTACTACATGATGGTATTTTATTTGTAATTTTTGGACATTAAATAATTTAATTTAGGTATGACAAAATGATGATGCAGTAATTATCTTATTAATGAAATATTGACATAATTGAGGTTATAAATTCCCAAATAAATATAATTTAAGACATTTTATGAATTCAAATAATTTTCTAGGTTAATATTACATATTATTACTGATTTAATTAACTTTCATGGAACTAATATTTCTATTTTTATTTTCACAAAAATCAATTACCAAATAGTCTCAAAATTGACATAAAATAGTTTTTAAAACAAATATTATATTATTAATTGTTATTTTATTACTAAAAATCTAAGGTTAGTCCAAATGACATAGATAAGGTTATGTATACTAATAATAAACAAATTAGGGTTCGTTTGGCTTTTTATAGTATGTTTATTAACCTTATAGTTTAAGAAAACAAAAAGACACGGTAAAATTAAAATTATTTAACTTAAAGTTAAATCTAAATGATAAGGTTAAAATAGAAACCTAATCTTGTCTAAATTCTATTTGATGAGAGGATTTTGACCCATCCCCACCTTATCTAAAAAATAAATCAATTTGGGGCTATTAAAAATCGAATATGACTTCACAATAAAATAATATTTTTAGTTTTTCCAAAGCTACCCCTCTCCTCCATTATAAAAGGGCACCTCCTCCCTCTATTCCTCACACAAATTTGAGCCTTCATGCTCAGACTACCCCTAAAAAATTCTCTTCTCCACTTCCCTAGAAACATCCTATAGGTCATGGTCTTTTTCAAAGACCAATTTTAGTGCCCTAAGAGGAGGTCTCAAAGTGGCACTTCAAAGAAGAGGAGGTTCAGACACATACGAAACAAATCAGACCTAAGGTAAGGGAAAATCTCACAATCTCATTTTTATCTGAGATTGTCTATACATTAGAATTTATGGGGGAATATTTATCATCCACATCCTTGTTTCCTTAATATGTAATATTATTCCCATCCACCTGCAATTGTTTAAATCCAATTTTAACCTCGGTGAGTTTTTAGTAAAAGATATGAAAGGAATCTTTTGTCGTTTTTCATATGAGGTACTTTTTGACTTTTCCGGCCAAAGTACGCGAAGAATGTTTTTCTTATCTTATACGGCATGAATGGATTTTTAGAACATAATTTCCATGAATCTTCCTTTACAAGTTTTCATGTTTATTTTTAATCAACTTCTTTTAGTTCAAAATTATATGACATGTTAAGAAAGGAAAATGTTTTTGAAGTGGAAGGATATTTTCCTCAAGAATGGAGTTCAAGTGTTTTATCAAAATTATTTTCTATCTAATATAATATAGGGTTCTGTTTATTTCCCTATTTTTAAATTGATTTGATTATGTTATGATGGAATTATTTTTACGATATCCTTTTATGGTTTATGTTATGATGACATGATTTTTAAGAATCCCATTTTTGTTACATGGGTTATGCTATGATGTATGGTTTATGATTTTGTGGAACACATAAGAATGGTATCATTATGAGATGGGTGATATCTATATCTCCCTCCAATGCATTGGGTAATAATTTATATCTCATGAGATATACATGGATGGAACGACAGGTTAATCCGGTTCAGTGAAAGAGGACTGAAACGAGGAGTGTACTCTATTCAGAAATGGACTTTGTCTGCTAAGATAGTCTTGGAAATGATTCTTGACTAATAAGAAATTATTCTGTATGATTATGTGTGCATGACACAATGTTTCATATTTTAAGTTATGATTATTGGGATTACATTTAACTACTATGATTTATCTCATGTTATGAAATTATGATCTCTCTTGCAGGTTAAGATTTCCGAAATGATATGTTCTTATGAATATGATGTGATTGATATTTTTTTTGTTTACCCTTACTAAGCATTTGAGATCACCCTTTTGTATTTTTTCTTTCCCCAGGTCATGAAGAAGGTTATTAAGTAGGATATGCAAAAAAGGGACTCTAGATATGATGAAATAAATGGGAGACAACGTAGATGATTTATGAACCAGTTGTTTATGTTTCCCAGTTTCTAAAGACACTATACCTATACGGTCATTTCATGGTTTTGTTATATGTATTAATAATTATTCTTCAATTTTTAAGTATCAACAATTTATGTAATGTATGGGTCGTTATAGTTGGTATTAGAGGAAAGTTATAGTCAACCATTGGAAACTAGGATGTGAAAGCCTTAGTATGAAACCTAAGGATATGTCTAAGAATATAACACAATCATAGGGTTTTAGAAATTCCCATGAATAACCTATGATAATACCTTAAGTGTAAACTTTTATTCTTGATTATGTGTTTTTCCTATTATAAATAGTGTTTCTCACACTATTCTTCCTGGTTTTAGTCAATGGTTGGAACCCAAAGGAACCATGTATATGTGGAATGTGACAGTAAATGAAATGATTGTCACCCTGAGCAACCAAACGTTATGGGTGCTAGAATGAAAAATCTTGTAGCCCTGCCCACACAACTTTCTCAAGCTATGAATCATGAAGGACTTCCAAATTAGCAAAGGAATGAGAGACATTCTATTGAATCCTTCATGAGGAAGCGTCCACCATCATTCAGTGGGTCTTCTGATCCATTAGTGGCTGAACAATGGATCAGTACCACTGAAAAGATATTTTCAGTTCTTCAATGTTCTGAACATGATAAAGTCATCTTAGCAGTATATCGTTTGGAAGGTGACTCTGATCAATGGTGGAATCTTATTAAGAATACGAGGAAAAGGGATGAAAAATAATCCATGGAATGGGATGATCTCAAGAACTTATTTTTCAATAACTACTTCCCTCGTATTCTTTGAAAAAATATGGAGAAGTAGTTTCTTGAACTAAAGAAAAAGGATGATGAGTCTATTGGTACCTGTGAAGAAAATTTTACAAGACTTGCAAGGTACTCTTCTGGTATTATTATCCAAACTAAGAGTAAGATCGACCGATTCTTTAGTGTCTTAAAACCAAGTCATTGAAGGGTGTTAGCCATAAGGGACTTCAATAACTATGAGGAAATTGTTTGATGTGCTCTCAAGGATGAGATGGAGATTGGAGTAACCCATCAGTCATATGGGATTGATAAGAAGAGCAAAATGGAATTCAAAGGAAACTCTAAAGAGAACAATGAAATGAAGATGATTTTTCCCTTATTCTCAATGTGTGGAAAGAAACATGGAGGGTATTTTCTTAAAGGGACAAGTATATGTTTCAAATGTGGAAAGGAAGTTCATCGGGCATTTGAATGCCGCAATGATTGGTAGAAGATGTCTAGAGATGCGAACAAAGAAAAGACTACACAGAGTGCCCCTCCTACACTTCAATGTTACAAATGAACTAAAATTGGTAATTATTCCAATCAATGCCCTAATCCAAGGGTTGTTGATGATGATCGACTTCAAAAATTTCTTAAGGCTAAAGACAATGGAAAGTCACATGCAATTTCAATCAGCGATGTGGATTACGATAACGAAGTGGTGAAAGGTACACATACCATCCACTCGAAAGTAGGAAATGTTTTATTTGATTCTGGATCCACCCACTATTTTATTTCTGAAAAATTTTCGAAGGGTATCACCGTATTACCTCAAAAATTAGATGTTGAGTTAGCTGTCACAACCCCTAATGGCACAACAGTCACATCAAAAGTTTATAATTCTTCTCCTATTGAAGTTTGTGGGAAAGTTCTTCCTCAAAATCATGTGATCCTTCCTATAGTGTAATTTGATGTGATTCTTGGTATGGATTGGATTTCTTTATATGGAGCTCATATCGATTTCCAAAGAAGGGAAGTTGCATTTCATATTCCATATCAATATATGATCGTCTATCGATGCAAGGATGAACATAACCTTCCAATGGAAATTTTATCCATCTTATGGGTCTTGATTTCACAAAATGAAGGTTTTTTATCTCAAATGGTTGGTCAGATAGTCACGATTAAGAATATTCTCATTGTACGGGAGTTTGACGATGTCTTTCTGGAGGAATTGTCGGGTCTTCCACCAAATCGTGAACTAGAGTTTTCAATAGAACTCGTACCTGGTGCTTTGCCTATTTCAAAGACACCTTATAGAATGGCCCCAATTGAGTTGCATGAATTGAAGAAGCAACTCCAAGTGAATCTTGATAAAGGATTCATACGCTCTAGTGAGTCACCTTGGCGTGCACCAGTTCTATTTTTTAAGAAGAAAGATGAATCAATGAGACTCTACATTGATTATCGAGAACTTAACAAGATCACTATCAAGAAAAAATATCCTCTCCCACGCATTGATGACTTATTTTACCAACTACGCGGAGCTCAATAATTTTCCAATATTGATCTTCGATCAAGGTATCATCAATTAAAGGTCAAAAGGGAGGATAAACCAAATACATCTGTCCGTACAAGGTATGGACACTATGAATTTATAGTAATTCCATTTGGTCTTAATAATGCCCTTGTTATCTTCATGGATCTACTGAATAGAGTCTTTAGAGACTATATTGATCAGTTTGTGCTAGTCTTTATAGACGATATTCTTGTCTATTCAAAGATCAAGGAAAAACATGAAGATCACTTGAGAATTATATTGAAGACCCTGATAAAGGAGAAGATTAATGCCAAATTTACCAAGTGTGAATTTTGACTTCAAAACGTTTCATTTTTTGGGTCACATAATCCCAAAAGAGGGGATATATGTGGATCCAGCAAAAACAAAGGTTATCAAAAGATGTTCGAGACCAACAAAAGTAACTGAGATCCGAAGTTTTCTTGGTTTGGCTGGATATTATCGACGTTTTGTAAAATATTTTGCACGATTATCTAATCCACACACCAAGTTGACTCGGAAAGGAGTTAAGTTTGTTTGGACAGAGGAATGTGAAGATAATTTCAAGGAGTTGAGAAGAAGGTTATCCAGTGCACCTGTGCTCACACTTCCTTGTAGAGGAGAAAGGTTTGTGATCTACAGTAATGCATCCAAGAAGGGGCTGGGGTGTGTTCTTATGCAAAATGATATGGTGATAGCTTATGCCTCACGACAGTTGAAAATACATGAGAAAAATTACCCAACACATGATTTGGAGTTAGCTATGGTAATCTTTGAATTAAAGATTTGGAGGTATTATCTTTATGGAGAAAGGTGTGATATTTATACTGATCGTAAAAGACTAAATTCTATTTTCACACAAAAGGAGCTGAATATGCGCCAAAGAAGATGGTTGGAGCTGATTACGGATTACGACTGCTCAATTCATTACCACCCTAGGAAAGCAAACAAGGTGGTAGATTCATTAAGTCGACAAGACCATGCAAGCTTATCTATGATGAGGATCACAAAAGATCCAATATTTATGGATTTACAACGGATGGATCTTGGAATGATAATGGAAGGGGATAATCGTATCTTTCTCAAAGGAATGTTCAACCATCTATTCATGTGAAGATTAAAGAGGCACAGAAAGAAGATGTAGAGTTACAAAAGAAGGTGAGAAATGTTCTTGAATTCATCCTTGATTGTGATGGGATAATAAAGTTCCAGAATCAGGTTTGTGTTCCTCCCATCCGAGAATAAAAGAAGGATCTACTGGATGAGGCTCATAGTTTTTCATTTTCTATTCATCCTGGAAGCACGATGATGTATAGGGACCTGAAAGAGTACTTCTAGGGGGATGTCAAGAAAAGAGATGTTGCTGAATATGTCTCTCGATGCATGGTTTTTCAGCAAGTTAAAGCTGAGAGACAGAAGTCTAAGGGGATGTTACAACCATTACCCATACCCGAATGGAAATGAGAAAACATCATTATGGACTTTTTCACCGGACATCCTAAATCATCCAAAGCCAATAATGCTATTTGGGTCATAGTTGATCGTCTTACAAAGTCTTCACATTTCATCGCTATTAGAGAAGATTTCTCTCTGTATTAGCTTGCCAGGATATATGTGAAGGAAGTGGTAAGATTTCATGGAGTACCACTTTCTATTATATATGATTGGATCCAAGGTTTACCTCAATGTTCCAGTGAAGTATTCAGCATACTCTAGATACAGAGTTGAGTTTCAGCACTACATATCATCCTCAGACAGACGGTCAATCTAACATGACAATTCAAACTCTAGAAGATATGTTGAGAGATTGGTCTATGGATTTCAAAGGTGGTTGGGATCAACACCCACCTTTGGTGGAATTTTCTTATAATAATATCTTTCACTCCAGTATTCAGATGTCTCCTTATGAAGCACTATTTGGAAGGAAATGCAGGACTCCAACTTGCAGGGATGATGTTGGGGAAATAAAGCTATTAGGACCTCATCTTGTTGATGAGATGGCAGAAAAGGTCATATATATTCAACAACACATTAGAGCAGCTCAAAGTCGACAAAAAAGTTATGCCGACAACCTAAGAAAAGACCTAGAGTTTCAAGTGGGTGATAAAGTGTTCTTACGAATATCTCCCTAGAAGAGGTTCATGAGATTTCGAATGAAGGGAAAGTTGAGCCCTAGATATATCAGTCCTTTCGAAATACTGGATCGTGTTGGGAAGGTAGCTTACAGATTGGCGCTTCCACCGAATCTCTCTCAATTTCACGATGTGTTTCATGTATCTCTCCTGAGAATGTACATACCTGATCCTTCACATGTACTTAGCTCAGAAGTTGTACCGCTGGAACAAGATCTTTCTTATGAAGAACAGCCGATAGAGATTCTCGATCGTAGTGAAAAAGTCCTATGGAAAAATACCAATATCTTTGTGAATGTTTTATGGAGGAACCACCAATTAGAAGAAGCTACATGGGAGCTTGAGGATATGATGAGGGAAATCTATCTTCATATGTTTGTTACAAAGTGACGAATTTCGAGGGTGAAATTCATTTTATGGGGGGTAGAATGTAACACCCGATACTTTTATGAGAAATATTTTGTTTTTATGTTATATAAATTTTCAAAGGAATATTTCAATACACACAACACTAGCTTGGCTTGCTTTACATGCAATCGCGACCTTCCTCGATAGCTTGTGTCGTACGCAATACCGAGTTTCACTAAACAACGATATGCTATTAAATTATTATTAAAACTAGACGTCATGAAAAGTAATACCCACTTTTTGAAATTTTTTAAATTTTATTTTTCAAAATGGACTTCATTTTTGGATTTGTAATATCAAAATTATCCTAGGGTGAAATTTTGGTATTTTTCTGAAAACTTTCAATTTTTGATGAATAGTGAAAACACTGGGTTACTATTTAAAATCCGACTTTTTATTTAAATAATTATTTATTTTATTTAAATTTATTTTAGGTCAAAATTGATAAATAATACCTATTTAAGTTCAATGCAATTCATTGGAGTCATTTTATAATAATTTTAGAAATATAAAACTTTCATTGAACTTTTCACCGTCTTTTACCCACCTCCTAGGAGAATTTGCAAATTTACATAAAATTTAATTTTACCGCTTCTGTGAGTGGAATTTCGAAAATCCGAGAGACATGGTTAATATCGAGGACTAAAATGTGGTTCAATGAGATGAAAATAATTTTTGGTGATTAGTAACATTTTACTTTTTTACCACGGTTAAAAGAAAATACGGTAATTAAGGGTAAAAATGATATTATTATTACCCGGACACATGTCCTAATTCTATTGAATAAGTTCAAATCGACCAGAAAAACCTTAGTAATAAAATATGACCATTTAGGACCACTTGGATTAGATTAGGACATTTATTATTAATTTATTTAAAGAAGTGTTAAAATAGTTAAAATCAAAGTTTAATAATTAAATCTCTTTTAATATACGGTTATACATAAGATAAATTAGACTATAAAAATTCATTAGAAAGATAAATAAATTTCCTACATAATTTTATTTTATTTTTAATTTTTATACATTAAATAAGTTAATTTATGTATTACACAATGATGATGAAGTAATTATCATATTAATGAAATAATGACATAATTGATTTTATAAATACCCAAATAAATGTAATTTGAGACTTTTTATGAATTTCAATAATTTTATAGGTTAATATTACATATTATTACTGATTTAGTTAAATTTTTTCGAACTAATATTTCTGTTTTGATTTTCACAAAAATCAATTACCAAATAGTGTCAAAATTGACATAAAATAGTTTTTAAAAAAAATATTATATTATTAATTGTTATATTATTCCTAAAAATCTAGGTTTCGGCCAAATTACATATATAAGGTTATATATATTAATAATAAACACCTTGGGGTTCGTTTTTCTTGATATAGTAATTTTATTACCCTTATAGTATAAGAAAACAAGAAGACGCAGTAAAAGTAAAATTATTTAACATCAAGTTAAATCAAAATGATAAGGTTAAAATAGAAACCTAAACTTGTATAATTTATATTCTATGAGAGGATTTCGACCCATCCCTACCTTACCTTCGAAATAAATCAATTTGGTGCTATTAAAAACCGAATATGACTTTATAATAAAATAATATTTTTAGTTTTTCGAAAGGTGCCCCTCTCCTCCCTTATAAAAGGGCACCTCCTGCCTTTCTTCCTCACACCACATTGAGCCTTCAAGCTCAGACAACCCTTGCCAAATTCTCTTCTCCACGTCCCTAGAAACTTCCTAGAGGTCCTAGTCTTTTTCAAAGATCAATTTTAGTGCCCTAATAGGAGTTTCGAAAGAGGCGCTTCAAAGAAGAGGAGGTTCGGACACTTACGAAGCAAATCGGACCTAAGGTACGGGAAAATCTCACAATCTCATTTTCATCCGAAATTTTCTATAGTTTAGAATTTACCGGGGAATAATTATCATACACATACATGTTTCCTTAATATGTAATATTGTTTCCATCCACCTATAATTGTTTAAATCCAATTTTACCCTTCGGTGAGTTTTTAGTAAAAGATATGAAAGGAATATTTTGTTGTTTTTCGTACGAGGTATTTTTGACTTTTCCGGCCAAAGTACGGGAAGAATGTTTTTTTTAACATATACAGAATGAATGTATTTTTAGAACATTACTTCCATGAAGCTTCCTTTACATGTTTTCATGTTTATTTTTAATCAACTTTTTTAGTTCAAAATTATATGACATGTTAAGAAAGGAAAATGTTTTTGAAGTAGAAAAGGATATTTTCCTCAAGAATGGAGTTCAAGTGTTTTATCAAAATTATTTTCCATCTATGATAATATAGGGTTATGTTTATATCCCTATTTTTACATTGATTTTATTATGTTATAATGGAATTATTTTTACGATATCCCTTTATGGATTATGTTATGATGACATGGTTTTTAAGAATCCCATTTTTATTACATGGGTTATGCTACGATGTATGGATTATGATTTTTTGGCACACATAAGAATGGAATCATTATGAGATGGGTGTGACTTGTATCTCCCTCCAATTCATTGGGTAATGATTTATATCTCATGAGATAGACATGGCTGGAACGGAAAGTTAATCTAGTTCAGTGAAACAGGACTGAAATGAGGAGTGAACTCGGTTCAGAAATGGACGTTGTCCTCTAAGATAGTCTTGGAAATGAGTCTTGACTACTAAGAAATTCTTCTCTCTGATTATGTGTGTATTCCACAAAGTTTCTTGTTTTAAGTTATGATTATTGGGATTACAGTTCACTACTATGATTTATCCTATGTTATGAAATTATGATCTCTCTTGTATGTTAAGATTTCCGATATGATATGTTCTTATGAATATGATGTGATTTATATTTCTTTTATTCACCCTTACTGAGCATTTGAGATCATCCTTTTGTATGTTTTCTTTCCCCAGGTCATGAAGAAGGTTATTAAGTAGGATATGCAAAAATGGGACACTAGATATGATGAAATAAATGGGAGACAATGTAGATGATTTATGAACAAGTTGTTTATGTTTCCCAGTTTCTAAAGACACTATACCTATACATCCCTTTCATGGTTTTTTTATATGTTGTAATAAGTATGCTTCAATTTTGAAGTATTAACAATGTATGTAAAGTATGGGTCATTATAGTTGGTATCAGAGAAACGGCATAGTCCACATTTGGAATCTTGGATATGAAAGCCTTAGTAAGAAACCTAAGGATATGTCTAAGCATAGAACACAATCTTAGTGTTTTTGAAATGGACATGAATAACCTATGATAATACCTTATGTGTAAAATTTTATTCTTCATTATGTGTTTTTCCTATTATAATTAGTGTTTCTCACACTATTCTTCTTGGTTTTAGTCAATGGCTAGAACTCGAAGGAAACGTGTTAATGCAGAATGCGACGGGCAATGAAATGATTTTCCCCCTATGAACCCAAACGTTATGGGAGCTAGAATGAAAAATCTTGTAGCCCTGCTCACACAACTTTCTCAATCTTTAAATCATGCAGGAATTCCCAATGAGAAAAGGAATGAGAAACATTCTGTTGAATCCTTCATGAGGCAGCGCCCACCTTCATTCAGCAGGTCTTCTGATCCATTAGTGGCTGAACAATGGATCAGTACCACTAAAAAGATATTTTCAGTTCTTCAATGTTCTGAACATGATAAAGTCATCTTAGCAGTATATCGTTTGGAAGGTGATGTCGATAAATGGTGGAATCTTATTAAGAATATGAGGAAAAGGGAGGAAATTTAATCCATGGAATGGGATGAGTTCAAGAACTTATTTTTCAATAAGTAATTCCCTCGTATAGTTCGAAAAAAGTTGGAGAAGGTGTTTCTTGAACTAAAGGAAAATAATGATGAATCTGTTGGTACCTATGAAGCAAATTTTACAAGACTAGCAGGGTACACTTCTGGTATTATTATCTAACCTGAGAGTGAGATAGATCTATTCTTTATTGGCTTAAAACCAAGTCTTAGAAGGGAGTATCCAAACGGGACTTCAATAGCTATGAGGAAATTGTTCGATGTGCTCACAAGGTTGAGATGGATATTGGAGTAACCCATCAGTCATATGGGTTTTATAAGAAGATGAAAATGGAATTAAAAGGAAAATCTAAAGAGCACACTGAAAAGAATAATAGTTTTCCCATATGCTAAAATTGTGGAAATAAACATGGAGGGAATTGTCTTAAAAGGACAAGTAAATGTTTCAAATGTTGAAAGGAAGGCCACCGGGAATTTGAATGCTGAAATGATGGGAAAAAGATGTCTAGGGATGTGAACAAAGAAAAGGCTACACAAAGTGCACCTCCTACACTTCAATGTTACAAATGCAAGGAAATGGGGCATTATTCCAATCAATTCCCTAATCCAAGGGTTGTTGATGATGATCGACATCAAGAAACTCTTAAGGCTAAAGAAAAAAAATTCACATGCAATTTCTATCAGCGATGTGGAGTACGATAATGAAGTGGTCAAAGATAAACTTACCATCAACTCTAAAGTAGAAAATGATTTATTTGATTCTGGATCCACCCACTATTTTATTCCTGAAGAATCATCTAAGGGTATCACATTATTACCTCAACAATTATATGTTGAGTTAGCTGTGACAAACCCTAATGACACAACAGTCGCATCAAAAGTTTATAATTCTTCTCTGATTGAAGATTGTGGGAAAGTGCTTCCAACAAATCTTGTGATCATTCCTATAGTGGAACTTGACGTGATTCTTGGCATATATTGGCTTTCTTTATATGGATATTATATCAATTGACAAAGATGGGAAGTCACATTTCATATTCCAGATCAATATATGATCGTATATCGATGCAAGGATGAACATAACCTTCTAGTGGAAATTTCATCCATCTTATGGGTCTTGATTCCACTAAATGAATGTTATTTATCTCAAATGGTTGGTGAGAAACTCACTATTAATAATATTCCCATTGTATGGGAGTTTGACGATGTCTTTCTAGAGGAATTTTCGGGACTTCCACCAAATTGTGAAGTAGAGTTTTCAATAGAACTCTTACCAGGTTCTTTTCTTATTTCAAAGATACCTTATAGAATGGCCCCAATTGAGTTGCAAGAATTGATGAAGAAACTCCAAGAGAATCTTGATAAAGGATTCATACGCCCTAGTGCATCACCTTGGGGAGCACCAGTTCTGTTTGTTAAGAAGAAATATGGGTCAATGAGACTATGCATTGATTATCGATAACTTAACAAGATCACTATCAAGAACAAATATCCTCTCCCATGCATTTATGACTTATTTGACCAACTACGCGGAGCTCAATACTTTTCCATGATTGATATTCGTTTTGGGTATCATCAATTAAGGTTCAAAAGGGAGGATATACCATAGATAGCTTTCCGTACAAGGTATGGACTCTATGAATTTATAGTAATGCCATTTGGTCTTACTAATTCCCCTACTATCTTCATGGATCGGATGAATAGTTTCTTTAGAGACTATCTTGATTAGTTTGTGGTAGTCTTTATAGATGATATTCTTTCATATTGATAGAGCAAGTAAGAACATGAAGATCACTTGAAAATTATATTTAAGACCTTGATAAAGGATAGGATTTATGCCAAATTTACCAAGTGTGAATTTTGGCATCAAAAAGTTTCATTTTTGGGTCACATAATCCCAAAATAGGGGATATCAGTGGATCCAGCAAAAACCGAGGTTATCTAAAGATGGTCGAGACCAAAAACTATAACTAAGATCCGATGATTTCTTGGTTTGGTTGGATATTATCGACGTTTTGTGAAAGATTTTTCATGATTATCTAATCCACTCACCAAGTTGACTCAGAAAGGAGTTAAGTTTGTTTAGCAGAGGAATGTGAAGTGAATTTCAAGGAGTTGAAAAGAATGTTATCCAGTGCAACTGTGCTCACACTACCTTGTAGTGGAGAAAGGTTTGTGATCTAAAGTGATGCATCCAAGAAGGGGTTGGGTTGTGTTCTTATGCAAAATGATATGGTGATAGCTTATGCCTCACGGCAGTTGAAAATCCATGAGAAAAATTACCCAACTCATGATTTGGAGTTAGCTTCGGTAATCATTGCATTAAAGATTTGGATGCATTATCTTTATGGAGAAAGGTGTGATATTTATACTGATCATAAAAGTTTAAATTATATTTTCACACAAAAGGAGATGAATATGTGCCAAAGTAGATGGTTGGAGCTGATTAAGGATTACGACTGCTCAATTCATTACCACCCTGGGAAAGAAAACAAGGTGGCAGATGCATTAAGTCGACAAGACCATGCTATCTTATCCATGACGAGGATCACAAAAGATGCAATATTTATGGATTTACAAAGGATGGATCTTGGAATTATAATGGAAGGGGAAAATCATATCTTTCTCAAAGGAATGTTCAACCATATATACATGTGAATATTAAAGAGGCACAGAAAGAAGATGTAGAGTTACAAAAGAAGGTGAGAAATGTTCCTTAATTGAACCTTGATTGAGATGGGATAATAATGTTCAGGAATCGGGTTTGTGTTCCTCCCATCCCAGAATTAATGAAGGACCTGCTAGATGAGGCTCATAGTTCTTCATTCTCTATTCATCCTGGACGCACGAAGATTTATAGGGAAACGAAAGAGTACTTCTTGTGGGATGGAATGAAAAGAGTTGTTGCTGAATATGTCTCTCGATGCTTGGTTTGTCAGCAAGTAAAAGCTGAGAGATAGAAGTCTAAGGGGATGTTACAACCATTACCCACACCCGAATGGAAATGGTTAAACATCACTATGGAATTATTCACCAGACTTCCTAAAACATCCAAAGGCAATAATGTTATCCCAGTCATAGTTGATCGTCTTACAAAGTCTACACACTTCATCGCTATTAGAGAGGATTTCTCTCTGGATCATCTTGTCAGGATATATGTGAAGGAAGTGTTAAGATTCCATGGAATACAACATTTTGTTATATTTGATCGGGATCCAAGGTTTACCTCAATGTTCTGGCGAAGTCATCAGCATACTCTAGATACATAGTTGAGTTTCAGCACTTCTTATCATCCTCAGACAGACGGTCAGTCTGAGAGGACAATTCAAACTCTCGAAGATATGTTGAGAGATTGCTTTATGGATTTGAAAGGTGGTTGGGATCAACACCTACCTTTGTGGAATTTTCTTATAATAATAGCTTTCACTCTAGTATTCAGATGGCTCCTTATGAAGCTCTCTATGGAAAGAAATGTCGGACTCCAACTTGCTGGGATGAATTTGGGGAAAGAAAGCTATTAGGACCTGATCTTGTTGATGAGATCGTAGAAAAGGTCAGATCTATTCAATAACACATTAGAGCAGCTCAGAGTCGACAAAAAATTCATGCTGACAACTGAATAAAAGACCAAGAGTTTGAAGTGGGTGATAATGTGTTCTTACGAATATCTCCCTGGAAGAGGGTCATGAGATTTGGAAAGAAGGGAAAGCTGAGCCCTAAATATATCGGTCCTTTCGAAATACTGGATCGTGTTGGGAAGGTAGCTTACTGATTGGTGCTTCCACCGAATCTCTCTCAAGTTCATGATGTGTTCCATGTATCTCTCCAGAGAAATTACATACCTGATCCTTCACATTTACTCAGCTCAGAAGTTGTACCGCTGGAACAAGATCTTCCTTATGAAGAAAAGCTGATAGAGATTCTCGATCGTAGTGAAAAAGGACAACGGAACAATACCACTAGCTTGGTGAAAGTTTTATGGAGGAACCACCAATTAGAAGAAGCTACATGGGAGCTTGAAGATATGATGAGGGGAAGGTATCCTCATCTGTTTGTTACAAAGTGACGAATATTGAGGCCGAAATACATTTTAAGGGGGGTAGAATGTAACACCCGAGACTTTTTTGAGAAAAAATTTGTTTTTATGTTATATAAATCGTTAAAGGAATATTTCACTACAGACAACACTATCTTGGCTTTCCTTACACGCAATCGCGACCTTCCTCGATAGCTTATGTCGTACGTAATACCAAGTTTCACTAAAAAATGATTTGCTATTAAAATATTATTAAAACTAGACGTTATGAATAGTAATTCCCACTTTTTGAAATTTTGTAAATTTTATTTTTCAAAATGGATTTCATTTTTTGATTTGGAAAATCAAAATTAACCTAGGGTGAAATTTTGGTATTTTTCTGAAAACTTTAAATTTTTAATGAATAGTGAAAACACTAGGTTACTATTTAAAACCCAACTTTTTATTTAAATAATTATTTATTTTATTTAAATTTATTTTAGGTAAAAATTTATTCATAATACATATTTAATTTCAATGCAATTCATTGGAGTCATTTTATAATAATTTTAGATATATAAAAATTTTATTGAACTTTTTACCGTCTTTTACCCCCCTCCTAGGAGAATTTGCAAATTTACATAAAACTTAATTTTACCGCTTCTGTGAGTGGAATTTCGAAAATCCGAGAGACACAGTTAATATAAAGGACTAAAATGTGGTTCAATGTGATGAAAATAGTTTTTTATGAATAGTAACTTTTTACTTTTTTTACCACGGTTAAAAGTAAATACGGTAATTAAGGGTAAAAATGATATTATTATTACCCTAACACATGTCATAATTCTATTGGATAAGTGTAAATCGACCAAAAACAACCTTGGGAATAAAATATTACTATTTATCCCCACTTGGATTAGATTAGGACATTTAATATTAATTTATTTAAAGAAGGGTTAAAATAGTTAAAATCAAAGTTTAATAAGTAAATCATTTTTTAATATAGGGTTATACATAAGATAAATTCGACTATAAATATTCATTAGAAATATAAAGATATTTCATAAATAATTGTATTTTATTTGTAATTTTTAGACATTAAATAATTTAATTTATGTATGAAAAAATGATGATGCAGTAATTATCTTATTAATGAAATATTGACATAATTGATGTTATAAATACCCAAATAAATGTAATTTGAGACTTTTTATGAATTCCAATACTTTTATAGGTTAATATTACATATTATTTCAAATTTAAATAAATTTGTTTGAACTAATATTTCTTTTTTGATTTTAAAAAAAATCTATTACCAAATAGTGTCAAAATTGACATAAAATAGATTTTAAAACAAATATTATATTATTAATTGTTATTTTATTCCTAAAAATCTAAGGTTCGTCCAAATGAATTATATAAGGTTATATATATTAATAATTAACAAATTTAGGTTCTTTTGTCTTGTTATAGTATGTTTATTAACCTTATACTATAAGAAAACAAGAAGACACGGTAAAAGTAAAATTATTTAACTTCAAGTTAAATCTAAATGATAAGGTTAAAAAAACCTAAACTTGTCTAAATTCTATTGGATGAGAGGATTTAGACCTATATCCACCTTATATTTGAAATAAATCAATTTGAAGCTATTAAAAACCGAATATGACTTAATAATAAAATAATATTTTTATTTTTTCTAAAGGTTCCCCTCTCCTCCCTTATAAAAGGGCACATCCTCCCTCTCTTGCTAACACCACTTTGATCCTTCAAGCTCGTCCATCCCCTACTAAATTCTCTTCTTGACTTCCCTAGAAACATCCTAGAGGTCCTGTACTTCTTCAAAGACCAATTTTGGTTCCCTAATAGGAGGTCTCAAAGAGGCGCTTCAAAGAAGAGGAGGTTCAGACACTTACGAAGCAAATCAGACCTAATGTAAGGGAACATCTCACAATCTCATTTTTATCTGAGATTGTCTATAATTCAGAATTTACTGGGGAATATTTATCATCCACATCCATGTTTCCTCAATATATAATATTATTTTCATCCACCTACAATTGTTTAAATACAATTTTACCCTTCAGTGAGTTTTTAGTAAAAGATATCAAAGGAATCTTTTGTTGTTTTTCGTACGAGGTACTTTTTGACTTTTCCGGCCAATGTACGGGAAGAATGTTTTCTCTAACTTATATGGAATGAATGAATGTTTAGAACATTATTTCCATGAATCTTCCTTTACATGTTTTCAAGTTTAATTTTAATCAACTTCTTTTAGTTCAAAATTATATTAAATGTTAAGAATGGAAAATGTTTTTGAAGTAGAAAGGATATTTTCCTCAAGAATGGAGTTCAAGTGTTTCATCAAAATTATTTTCCATCTAAGATAATATAGGGTTATGTTTATATCTCTATTTTTACATTTATTTGATTATGTTATGATGGAATTATTTTTACGATATCCTTTTATGGATTATGTTATGATGACGTGATTTTAAGAATCCCATTTTTATTAAATGGGTTATGCTATGATGTATGGTTTATGATTTTGTGGCACACATAAGAATGGTATCATTATGAGATGGGTGGGACCTATATCTCCCTCTAATTCATTGGGTAATGATTTATATCTCATGAGATAGACATGGCTGGATTGTAAGGTTAATCCGGTTCAGTGAAATAGGACTGAAATGAGAAGTGAACTCGGTTCAGAAATGGACTTTGTTTGCTAAGATAGTCTTGGAAATGAGTCTTGACTACTAAGAAATGATTCTCTATGATTATGTGTGTATGCCACAAAGTTTCATGTTTTATGTTATGATTATTGAGATTACAGTTCACTACTATGATTTATCCCATGTTATGAAATTAAGATCTCTCTTGCAGGTTAAGATTTCCAAAATGATATGTTCTTATGAATATGATGTGATTGATATTTCTTTTTTTCCCTTACTGAGCATTTGAGCTAAACCTTTTGTATGTTTTCTTTCCCCAGGTCATGAAGAACGTTATTAAGTAGGATATGCCAAAAAGGGACTCTAGATATGATGAAATAAATGGGAGACAATGTAGATGATATATGAACCAGTTGTTTACGTTTCCCAGTTTCTAAAGACACTATAAATATATGGTCCTTTCATGGTTTTGTTATATGTTGTAATAAGTATGCTTCAATTTTGATGTATTAACAATGTATGTAAAGTATGGGTCGTTATAAAACGCACCTTCGGAAAAGGTCTTCAAAAGCAATTACCCGAACGACGATTTCATTGGTGACCTCAGATATCGATTCTGAGCACCGTTTCAAAAGTTAGGAAAATCCGCTAGTTCGTTCTATGAACATACCCGAACTAAACTTCTAAAATTGATTCTGGGAAGACCGAGCCTCGGAATCAGGTTCCGTCAGAAACTGCGTACTTGTAAAATCCTAAAGAAATTAATAAAAAAATTCCTTGAAGTTTATGGTTCTTTAAATTACTCCGACCACAGGTCTTTACGTCCCTGTAAAGATACATCACATGCTAGGGAAACAAATGAGGGTACTGAGCACGCACTTGAGCCTCCTGCTCCCAAGTCCTCTCCTGGAGGTTCCCGTGCTGCCACCTGATTTGTACTAGTGGAATCGACCGCCCACATAAAACCCACTCCTGTCGATCCTCGATCTCCACCGGGACCTCAGCAAAAGTCTCCCTGTCATCAATGTCCAGCTCCCTATGGTCGATAATATGCATCAGGTCGTGCACGTATATCCTTAGCTGAGATACATTGAAGACGTCGTTCACCCGGTGCAACTGAGGTGGTAGAGCCAGATGATAAACCACCTCGCATATCCAGATAAGAACATGAAATGGTCCGATGAAGCGTGGAGATAACATGTCGCCCCGGCCAAATCTCTGTAATCCATGCCGAGGTGAGACCCGTAAGAAAATGTGGTCGCTATCCTCGAACTCTAGTGGTCTCCGCCTCTTGTCAGCATAAGACTTCTGTTGGCTCTGAGCTGTCCTCATCTGCCCCTGGATGACCTGGACCTTCTCTGTCGTGGCCGGGACCATCTCTGGTCCCACAAGTGCTGACTCCCCAGGGCTCGTCCAGCACAGAGGTTGTAACGACCCGAAATTTTGAATAAATCTTGTTTCCTAATTTTGTGTGTTATTTTAATTTTTTATAATCAAAAAAACTGTTTCATTTGATAACATGAGTATAATTAAAATAAGACCGTTGTGTTTTGACTATTATATGACCATTGGTCAATATGTCCACAGGAAACTAAACGTTTCGATTATTGTCTCTAAATACATGTGATCATGGTTAATTAATATAGAAATAAGATTTGATGGCCTCATCCAGTAGTCTCGGGCCAATCGAAGCCCATCTAACGGAACTTGGGAAGGAGGTAGCACCACTGGGCTTTGCTCTGCACCAAACCCAAACCGAACTTCATCGTGTGAAGCTAGAACAGAATCGCCTTCGCGAGAAGTTCAAACTGAAAGAAATTTCTACTGGTGCAATTTTGGCTGAGTCGCCCTCAGATTCTCTCACCTTAGCACACCTTACACTTAGGTCATGTGCTGGGGTTATAAGGGGCTATGTAAGGAGATCGTAACTGCCTTTTGTAATACTTTGTTTTAAATAAAAATTTTGATTTCTTCTTTTGATGATGTTTATTAATCTTAAAATGTTCGGATAAATATAGTATGCATATTTTTGATGAATTTTAGAGAAAGGATATTTTAAAAATGCTTATGTAAAACTTAAATAATTAAAAATGTGTAATTATTTTCAAAAAATGGCCTTCTACAATTATGTTCTGCACGAAATTTAGAATCTAATTAGATCAACATAATTTTTGATTAATAGTAAATTATGAATAGTGATTTTATGTTTAGGATTAGTAATGTGACCAAATGGATTTTTAATCTCACTTATAGAAATTATTAATACAATCTAGGCACCTTGATTATGTAATGTGATTCAATAAAATATGAAAATAACTGTTTCAGTAATTATTATTCAAGTACTAGTTATTTCAGGTGAATAGTTTTTTTAATTAAAAATTAAATTAAAAATATTTAGAAAATTATTTTTATAAAATGGATTTAATTTTTGAACTCAGAGCATTGATATTATGTTAAAGTAATTTTTGGGGATTTTTCTAGAAAAATGAATTTTTGATGAATAGTGAATTTATTTAAAAATTTAATTACAAATATTTAGAAATTTCTTTTTATAAAATGGATTTCATTTTTTAAATCAGAGCATTGATATTTGGTTAAGTTGAAATTTTGGGATTTTTCTGAGAAATCTGAATTTTCAGTGAAAAGTAAAAATACATTTTTAGGGTTTCGGTATGTTTAATGACATCATAATTGTGTCATGATGTTGTCATGAGATATTTTAAGGGTTGGCCGACCACAAGTGATGAATTATTGTATGGGGGATCTATGTGGCCTATCTCCATTAGAAATACCATGGGAGAGCCCATGGTTTTGAGAAAACAACTTGTGAGGTGTCCCTTGGCCATTAATGCCTTGTCCCATCACATTACCTATAAATACCCTCCCTTTACTCCTTTATTTTTCACTCCCAACTCTCCCCCAATGAATCTCGGGTCTCATTACCTCCCATGGAGTCCTCTCAAGGTTTCCGCAAGCCCTCAATATCCCAACCTTTGAGTTTTAAGATATACGTTTTAAGGTAAGGGATCCTACCTCTCTCTTTCTTTTCAAGTAATCTCTTTTATGTCATTTCCTTTATGCTCCATGCTCTTATGTTGGAGGATGTTCTTTTATATTCCTCTTACTTCCATTTTCGTGTTAATATGATGAGATACCCCCTCTTTCTCTCATTAATTCGTTTTAATAATGTTTAAGTGGCGCCGTTAGGCTACCGAATTTTTAAGGGATTCTTTCACCTTTATCATTTTTCAAAGTTATACTTTCATGTCAAGTATTTAAAGATAATTTTTATTATGTTGGGGTATGATCTCTATATCAATCATAATTATCATCTATTTTCATATGATTAGAGAACCTATTTGATCTCATTAATTCATTTTTGTTGAAATTTAAGTGGCGCCGTTAGGCTACCGAATTTTTAAGGGATTTTTTCACCTTTCTCATTTTTCAAACTTCTACTTTCATGTCCAGTCTTTCAAGTTCCTTTTTATTATTTTGGGTTATGATCTCTATATATATCATACTGATCTTCTATTTTCATATGATGAGAGACCCTATTTGATCTCTTCAATTCATTTTTTTGAAGTTTAAATGACGTTATTAGGCTGCCGAATTTTCATAAGAGAAATCTTATTTTTGTCTTCCCTCCATGTTTTTTATTTCATATGGTATGTCATTAAAATTTCATTAACATGTTATTATATCCATTATATTATTTACCTCAACTGTTATTTGTATCATTTATGAGTGGGTGACCAAATTCCCCTCTATTTTCAATGTTTTCTAAAACTCTGATGCATAGTCGTTATGTTGCAGAATTTCCATCTCAAATGTCTCTCTCTTTTTCCCAAATTATTTTATTTTATAAAGTTAATACTCAAAACTCATCCTTCTAAAGGGGTATTCACATACATACCATAAATGTTTATTTTAAATTCTGGGATTTACATTCAAGATACCCTCTTTCCTTTTCTGTGGGTTTAAAGTGACATAATGATCATCTCTTTAAAGCAGTTTTTAAAACGTTATGATTATGAAATGAAACCCATTTCTTTGTGTCTATATGGGTTGTTTATGAAGTTATTGATGATGATATATGTGGATCACATGATAATAAATATAAATTAAATGGTTTCCCTGATAGCGCTCCAATGCATTGGGTAAAAACTTAATCTCTAGAGATGACCATTTTTAACGACACCTTGGTGAATAACCTTGGTAATTTTTAATGACACCTTGGGGATGGACCTTGGTGAAACGGAAATTGTTGTCAATATTAAATGTTGTAGCCACATATTAAAGTTATGAAATACATAATTTTTTTTATTATATGCCTCATTATTTCTTTCTCATGCCTTAAAGATCTTTTTCATGACATTATTGATGTATCTCAAGTTCACATGTTAAATGTTTCCCTTGTTTCCCTTGCTGGGCCTTCTGCTCACCCTTTCATTTGATGTATGTCCCCTGGTTATGAGATGCAGTAATGGACCTAGGATGAACATAAGGAGAAGTCTTTCAACTGTTTGATAATAATGCATTATGTTTTCATGTTTTGAGTTCCTGGTTTCCATGACACTAAACCTTAAAGATCCTAGGTTTTGTACAATGTAATGAATGTTTATGTGATAAAAAGGTGGGATGCTATAGTTGGTATAGAAGTATGGTATAGTTATTTGTGGAAATTAGGATATGAAAAAATTAGGAAGAAACCTATATAAATGTTTAAATATAAGAAATATTCCTGGTATTTTTTTGAGTATTGAGTAAGGGGTTTCCAAGAAAATACATCCATGTCTGGATACGAGCAGTTAGAGGTGGCTCAGGAACAGATGTACATAGGGTTAAAACCTGAAAACACCGCTTTGTGCTAGACTCGAAGGGGAACTGGTACACTACAACGGTCCTTTCTAGACTCTTGGTTACAACACTCTCTCGGGATATGCTTTGGTTAATTCATAAGCTTAGTATGAACCATTATTAAAAGAACAACGATAAAATAAAATAAAGATTCACATAAGAATATATGTTCAAGGATAACCTAGATTGGAACCTAGGGGATCACAAGTTAGGGTATACTTTCCTTCTACATGTTTATCCTTCTATGCTTAAAGTTTCCTTTTAATGATTATTGGATAAGTATTTAATCCCCTAATTATACTTTCTTTTCTCAGTTAATGGCGAGAAATGGAAGAACATGTCCATACAACCAATGTGATAGGAAATGTGACGATTTCCCTATTAATGTGTCAGAGATGAAAAGAGATCAAGGTGATCATATTGTGATTATACTGAACTAGCTATCAAAAATCACAATTAATAATTGGTACCTATTTGAATGCCCAAATTCATCAAGGAAGAAGAAGACAAAGTCTCAATGATGTTCATATGATCAAGTTGATAAGGGGAAGAAGACCCAATTTCTTTTTTGAAAAAAGTGTGGGAAGATGCACCAAGGAGAATGTCACAAAGGAACCAGGAGATGTTTTAAGTGTGGGAATATAGAGCATAAAGTATCAATTTTCTTTAAAAATGGATAATGTGATGAA
Source organism: Viscum album (assembly GCA_963277665.1). Classification (NCBI taxonomy): domain Eukaryota; kingdom Viridiplantae; phylum Streptophyta; class Magnoliopsida; order Santalales; family Viscaceae; genus Viscum; species Viscum album. The sequence goes on along the minus strand of OY728127.1, from coordinate 1,607,274,778 downwards.
TAGGGATAAGGTTCAGTCTAATGTACCTTAAACATTTCAATGTCACAAATGTGGAGAAGTTAGACATTATCCAAGGTAATTCTCTCTGGGAAGGGATGAGAAACATGATGAGCATCAAAAATCATCAAGGAAAAGGGAACAATGCAAGTCCTATGTTGAGACAGATCATGATGACTAAAGTACATGTGACTTCTTCGTAATAATTGTCTATGTCATGTTGTTTTTTTAGTTCATGACCAATGGGAATATCTTTAATGTTTTCTAAGAACATAGAGTCACTACCTAAGATGGTTATATATCATTAAGGAAAAAATCTATTGTTATATACCACATGTGGATGTTGTGAAGTTTTTCTTCTTGAAAAAAAAAAGTTGATTAGGGGATTAAAAGATGATTATTACTTTGGACGACATTCACTATTTTGGGAACCCTATTTGATTGAGGTAAATATAATACTACGGTTTTTTCATTAGGGAGAAAAGGATGACTTATATTTTGAAGAATCGATGTATTTTAGGTAAACTTATGGTAATATAGGTTACTTGTGGAAATGATTAACCTATATTGGGGAAAATATGTATAGGTTATCTAATTTTGTTATAATATGTTAGGAGTGGTTGATGTTTTTTGGAGATGAATGATAATGTCTATATTAGAAGACTATGCTATGAGATCATTCTTATAATTGGGTTTCAATCTTAGTTTGGTTTATTTTGAGGAATTTTAAGGACAGTTATTTATGGAATGGTCTATGATGAACTTTGGGTAGTACCATGGAACTTTGAAGATTTAAAAGTAGTTTCCCTTCCTATGGGATTCTTTATTTTTGATGAGTTGTTTTATCTTACCCTTTCTGGTTATGGGATAATGTTTAAAGATAGAAGAAATTGATCGTTAATCTTTTGTGGATTACATGACTCTCAAGAAGATGATTCTTGTGTTTTGATGAGACCAAGTGTTTTTTAATGCTCATCATTTAGAGAAAAGATTAGTTTTGTTAGAAACTTATTAATGGATGAAACTCTACTTGAAGGTAAATATATTTCCTTGTGTTTTTATTCTATATATAAAATGAATTCTTCAAAATTATGAAGAGGAATGTAAACAAAATCGTTTTTGGTTTATATTTCCAACTAGGTAATCAAATACCGTTTACACATATCATATATTTGTGATTTTCTTGTGGTTAACATTCTCCTAGTCATGTTTTTATCACTCTCCCTCAGAACATGACCCTTTGTTTTTTCCTCCATTTTCGTGTTTTCCTACATGGAATCCTAGTGTGGCTTAACTCGGGTGATCTTTGTACTTCCCTTTATTTCTTTTAAAGAAATACTTTTACTCACTCCTTTTCCGATGTGGGACTTTCAATGAAATTTCAAAACCCAGTTTTAAAAATTTTTGAGGACGCAATTTCTTAAGGGGGGGAAGATTGTAACGACCTGAAATTATGAATAAATCTTATTTACTAATTTTTTGTTTTATTTTATTTTTTTATACTCAACAAAACTGTTTCATTTGATAACATGAGTATAATTAAAATGAGACCGTTGGGTTTTGACTGTTATTTGACCATTGTTCAATATAACCGTTGGAAACTAAACGTTTCAATTATTGTCTCTAAATACAAGTGATATTGGTTAATTAATATAGAAGGAAGATTTGATGGCCTCATCCAGTAGTCCCAGGCCAATCGAAGCCCATCTAACAGAACTTGGGAAGGAGGTAGCACCACTGGGATTTGCTATGGACCAAACCCAAGGCAAACATCATCGTGTGAAGCTAGAACGGAATTGCCTTCGCGAGAAGATCAAACTAATTAAAATTATTACTCATGAAATTTTGGCTAAGCCGCCCTCAGATTCTCTCACCTTAGCACACCTTACACTTAGATCCTATGATGGGGTTATAAGGGGCTATGTAAAAAGACTGTAACAGCCTTGTGTAATCCTTTGTTTTAAATAAAATTTCTGATTTCTTCTTATGATGAAGTTTATGAATTTTCAAAAGTCCGGATAAATATAGTATGCATATTATTTATGAATTTTAGAGAAAGGATATTTTAAAAATGCATATGTAAACCTTAAATAATTAAAAATGTGTAATGATTTTCAAAAAATGGTCTTCTACAAATATGTTCATTATGAAATTTTGAATCTAATATGATCAACTTAATTTTTGATGAATAGTTAATTATGAATACAGATTTTATTCTTAGGATTAGTAATGTGACCAAATTTATTAGTAATCTCACTTAATGAAAGTATTATTATAATCTAGAAACCGTGATTAAGTAATGAGATTCAATAAAATAGGTAAATAATTGTTTCAGAAATTATTAGTCAAGTATTAGTTTTTTTGGTTGAATAGTGTTTTTTAATTAAATATTAAATTAAAATTATTTAGAAAATTATTTTTATAAAATTTATTTCATTTTTGAACTCAGAGCATCGATATTATGTTAAAGTAATTTTTGGGGAATTTTCTGAAAAAAATAAATTTTTGGTGAATAGTGTATTTATATAAAAATTAAATTAAAAATATTTAGAAATTATTTTTATAAAATGGAGTTTATTTTTGAAATCAGAGCATTGATTTTTGGTTAAGGATAAATTTTGGGATTTTTCTGAGAAAGTTGAATTTTCAGTGAATAGTAAAAATACAGGTTTAGGGTTTCGGTATGTTTAATGACATCATAACTATGTCATGATGATTTCATTAGATGTTTTAAGGGTTGGCCGACCAAAGGTAATGAATTATTGTATGGGATCCCCATGTGTCCTAACTCCATGGGAAATACCATGGGAGAGCCCATGGTTTTGAGAAAACCACTTGTGAGGTGTCCCTTGGCCGTTAATTCCTTGTCCCCTCACATTCCCTATAAGTACCCACCCTTTCCTCCTTTATTTTTCACTCCCAACTCTCCCCCAATGAATCTCTGGTTTCATTACCTCCCAAGGAGTCCTCTCAATGTGCCCCCAAGCCCTCAAGATCCCAACCATTGACTTTTAAGATATATGTTTTAATGTAAGGGATCCTACCTCTCACTTTCTTTTCAAGTAATATATTTTATGTCATTTCATTTATGCTCCATGCTCTTATGTTGGAGGATGTTATTTTATATTCCCCTTACTTACCTTTTCATGTTCATATTATTATAGACCCCCTATTTCTCTCATCATCTTGTTTTAAGAATGATTAAGTGGCGTCGTTAGGCTACTGAATTTTTAAGGTATTCTTTCACCTTTCTCCTTTTTCAAAGTTCTACTTTCATGTCAAGTCTTTCAAGTTACTTTTTATTATGATGGGGTATGATATCTATATCTATCATACTTATCTTATACTTTAATTCTATGAGAGACCCTAATTTTTCTCTTCAATTAATTTTTTTTGAAATTTAAGTGGCGTCGTTAGGCTACCGAATTTTTAAGGGATTCTTTCACCATTCTCATTTTTCAAAGTTCTACTTTTATGTCAACTCTTTGAAGTTCCTTTTTATTATGTTGGGATATGATCTCTATATCTATCATACTGATCTTATATGTTCATATGATGAGATACCCTATTTTATCTCTTCAATTCCTTTTGTTGAAGTTTAAGTGATGCCGTTAGGCTGCTGAATTTTCATAAGAGAAATCTAATTTTTGTCTTCCCACCATGTTTTTCATTTCATATGTTATTTCGTTAAAATTTCATTACCATGTTCTTATATACACTATATTCTGTCCCTATACTATTATTTGGATCATTTATGAGTCGGTGACCTATGTCCCCTCTCTTTTAAATGTTTTCTAAAACCCCGATGCATAGCCGTTATGCTGCAGAATTTCCATCTCAAATGTCTCTCTTTTTATAAAATTATTTTATTTTATTAAGTGAATACTAAAATCTATTCCTTATAAAGGGGTATTCACATATATACCAAAATTTTCTATTATAAATTCTGGGATTTACATACATGAGACCCACTTTCCTTTTCCGTGGGTTTAAAGTGACATAAAAATCATGTCATTAAAGCAGTTTTTAAAACGTTATGATAATGAAATGAAACCCATTTATTTGATGTTGTATGGGTTTTTTATGTATTGAATGATGATGATATATTTGGCTCATATGATAATAAAGTCAAATTAAGGGTGCACACTCATAGCGCTCCAATGCATTGGGTAAAGACTTAATCTCTAGAGATGACCATTTTTAACGACACCTTGGTTAATAACCTTTGTAATTTTTAATGACACCTTGGGGATGGACCTTGGTGAAACGGAAATGATTTTCAATATTAAATGTTGTAGACACATCATCAAGTTATAAAATACATTATTTTTATTATTATATGCGTCATGATTTCTTTCTCATGCCTTAATGTTCTTTTTCATGACTTTATTGATGTATTTCAAGTTCACATGTTAAATGTTTCCCTTGTTTCCCTTACTGGGCCTTCTGCTTGCCCTTTCATTTGATGTATGTCCCCAGTTTATGAGATGCAGTAATGAACCTAGGATGGACATAAGGAGAAGCCTTTCAAGTGTTTAAGAATAATGTTTTATGTTTTCATGTTTTGATTTATTTGTTTCCAAGACACTAAACCTTAAAGATCCTCAGTTTTGTACAATGTAATGAAAGTTTATGTGATAAAAAAGCGGGATGCTATAGAGGTGATCTACAAGGTCGGCCATACAATACCTCATATGGTGCCATCTTGATGTTGGATTGGTAGCTATTTTTGTACGCAAACTCCACCAATGGTAGGTGATCCTCCCAGTTGCGCCCAAAGTTGAGGACACATGCATGGAGCATGTCCTCGAGAGTCTGAATGGTCCTCTCCCTCTAACCATCTGTCTGAGGGTGAATGGCAGTGCTCAGACATAGTTGTGTCCCGAATTCCTCTTTCAACCCCTTCCAAAGCCGAGAAGTAATGCAAGCATCTCGATCAGAGAAGATAGATGATGACACAACATGAAGTCGTACAATCTCCTGAACGTAGAGGTGTCCCAAGCTCTCCATTGAGCCCTGCTCTATGATGGGTAAGAAGTGGTCTGACATGGTGAGTCGGTTGACAATCACCCAAATGTATTCGTGACCTCTGGAAGTACGTGGATATACAGTCATGAAATCCATAGATATCTCACCCCACTTCCACTTCGGGACCTCCAAGGGTTGTACCAATCATGTTGGTACCTGGTGCTCCGCCTTCACCAGCTAACAGGTAAGGCATCAAGAAAGTAACACTACCACATCCTTCTTCATACCCGGCCACAAGTGCTGACATCTGAGATCCTGGAACATCTTCGCCTCTCCTGGATGTACTGCTAAAGGGGAAGTGTGAAACTCTCTCAGCAACTCCTCCTTTATAGTAGTTGGTACCATGGTACGTCCTCAAAAAAGGACGAAGTGCTATCCTCTTATAGAGAAACCATCAGGTGTCTGTCCTGTGGAAATATGCACATGTCGCGTCTCAAAGTCAACGTCCCCACGTTGTGCCTCTCTGACTTGTTGTTGTATTGGAGAAGTGACTATGGGTGACTGAAGGAAGGCTTCCCCATCTCTATCCATGAAAGATATCTGCAAAGCGGCTAGTTGTTATGTCGCCTCCCCAAGCAGCTGAATGCCCAACCACCTACTGAGAGCATCGGCTACTCTGTTCCCCTTTCCAGGAGTATAGACTATCTCAAAGTCATATTCCTAGAGTAACTCGATCCATCGCCACTGTCTCAGGTTCAGTTCCTTCTACGAGAAGATGTACCTGAGACTCTGGTGGTATGAATAGAGTGTAAAGTGCTCGCCCATCAGATAGTTCTGCCACATATTCAATGCGAAGACCACTGCTGCTAACTCCAGGTCATGGGTAGCATAGTTCTTCTCATGCTGCCTAAACTATTGTGATCTATAGGTGATCACTTCCTGATCCTCCATCAGGACACACCCGAGTCTGGTCCTTAATGCATCACAGTAGACTACATACCCTACGCCCACCTCCGGTAGCCTCAAGATGGGTGCACTGGTCAGTCTATGTCTCAGTTCATGGAAGCTATGCTGACATCTATCTGACCACACGATGGGTTTACCCTTATTTTTCAATGCTAAAATAAATGCCACAACTCTGGAGAAATATGGCACAAATCTCCGGTAGAACCCAGCTAGACCCAAGAAACTTCGCACCTCTATCACACTCCTAGGTGGCTCCCAAGCTAGCATTGCCTTGATATTCACAGGATCCACCGAAACTCCCACCTCAGAGATGATGTGCCCCAAGAAGTGGACCTCACGTATCCAAAACTGACACTTCGAGATCTTACCATAAAACAGGTGCCCTTGGAGTGTATCCAGTACAACCAGCAACTGGTAGGCATGCTCCTCCTCATTAGTCGAGTAAATCAATATTTCTTCGATGAAGACCACGACAAATCGATCGAAGTAAGGATGGAAGACCCTATTCATGAGACTCATGAACACTGTTGGAGCATTGGTTACGCTGAAAGGCATATCAAAGAACTAAAAGTGGCCATACTAACATCTGAAATCAGTCTTCGGCACATCCTCGTCCCGAACTCTTTGCTGATGATATCCTGACCATAGGTCTATCTTCGAGAACCACCGTGCTCCCTTGAGTTGATCAAAGAGGTCTTGAATCCTCGGTAGAAAATACTTGTTCCTCACGGTCACCTAGTTCTGGCGACGATAGTCGACACACAGTTGCAAGCTCCCGTCCACCTTCTTGGCGAACAAAATTAGGGAAGCCCATGGTGAAAAACTGGGTCGGATGAATCCCTTTCCCTGCAAGTCCTCTAGATGTACTAGTAGCTCTCAAAGCTCTGCGGGAGCCATCTGATATGCTGGAGTGGATATCGGGGCTATCCCGGGGTACATGTCAATATAAAAGTCTACCTCTCTGTGTGGAGGTAGTCCTGGAACGTTGTGATGGAAAACGTCTGCATACTGATCCACCACTGCAGGAAAACTTGGACTCTGCACGTCAACTGCTCCTAGGATGAGGCCAGCCAACTGATGAGTGATCAGTTGTCCTCTCCTCTACGAGAGTACATCCTGCGCTGCAAAGGCTCCCTTCTCTTCGGTGAAGGTGAACCTTCTCCCATCGGTGTGGACACACTGTACCTTGCGCCTAATACAGTCGATCTGAGAATGGACTATAGATAACCAATCCATGCCCAAGATGAAGTCTTAAGGCCTCGACGCCGCTACTAGAAGTTCCCAGCCTTAGTTCTTGCCTCCTAGATTAAGCTCACCCTGCCGACACAAGTGCGTAATCGTCGAGTCTGTTCCCGTAGGAGTCTCTAGCCATAATGATCGAGCCAACAGCTCTGTCGGAATCTCTGAGCTCCGAACAAGGGAAGAATCAATGAAATAATGACTCGCTCCGGTGTCTATAAGAACTGCAGCAAGGGTGGAGTAGACACAGACTGTACCTCGAATCATATCTAGTGTGCCGTGGTCGTAGGCCTCCGCTGCCAGAAACTGATCCTGCCTCTGCTCGCCAGCTCCCTGTAGTCGGGGTGGATCTTCTGGTGGTGGTGGTGGAAAAATCTCAAAGCGTCCCCAACCACCTGTTTCTCAGCCAACTACTCTGCCTCATCCTCTTGATCCCTACGGGCCGCCACGGTCGACCCTCTGCCTCTGCCAGGGTGGTCCCTCAACCATCTGCTGCTCCTCTGCACGGCTTGTCGGGCAGTCACCAGCCATGTGGCCCTACCCGCCTCACGCATAGCACTGTCTTATCCTAGAAAGGCTGGCTACACTGTGTGTGCCCCGCGCCTCCGAGCCCGTATCCTGGGGTCGTCTTCCTCATGGTCTAGTCCGCTTGGACCCCTGTGACATCTGTCGAATGCCAGCTGCAGAAGACTCAGCTACATGCCGCCCTAAGATAGGTCTCTCTGCTGGTGTAGACTCAACAAGAAAGCTCTCTATGAGAAAAGCTCCCTCCAGTAATCCTGCCTATGTCAGAATTCTGAGGGAGATCATCGAAGCCCTGATCTCATGCCTCAGTCCTTGCTCGACGGTCCGGGCCTGGAATAATGGGTCCAATACCATGTCCATGGAATAGTGCAAGAGATTGGTAAATCTCACCGAGTACTGGGCTACAGTCATGCTACCCTGTAGCAGCTGTATTAGCTCCTCAATGTGCACCACACGGAGGGTGGCTGAGACGAACTCCAAGAGAAAGAGTCTCTCGAATTCTGACCAAAGGAGATATGCCTCATCGTGCACCTCGAGCATCAGGCTCCACCATCTGCCTACTGCCGCATGCAGGAGGTTCACTGCAAGGAACACCATGAGTTCAGCCGGTGTCCCTACTAACCTGAAAACTCATACAACAACCTCCATCCAATCCTCGGATACCTGAGGGTTCGTCTCCCCATGGAACCTGGGTGGTCTCTGATGCTAAAACTCGTGAAGTGCACTAAGGCGACTTGCAATCTCAGCGACTGGGGCTAGTGGAATATGTGGCTCAGTGGTTAGAGGTACAATCGGTTCTTCTGCTGTAATAGGGCCCTGCACTGAGGCCTCGTTACTCGATGGGTTATTGTATCGCACAAAGCTCGGAACCCTAGCTGACTACCATCATGGGTCCATCCTAAAAAGATACAGGTGTACCATAGTCAAAACAGTATACCTGGTGAGCTAACACAATGTAATCACAAAGAATACTTTTGAAACACACATGCAATCAATGTTTTCATGTACTGAATCGAAAATCAGAAGTCAGGGTCCGGGTGTATGGATACATCAGCTGTCGCACCAACACTGGACTCCCTAGACTGATAACCACACTCAATACCCTTAGCACTATTGCTTCACAATGACGAAAGATCAGAATCATGAGTTCTGCGGTAGAACCAAACTCTTTTGATACCAATTTTTCACGACCCGTCCTCAGGACCCATGCTGTGACTACCCCAAGCCCACCTTCCATAGGCCAGGGGCTGGCGACTAGAACCCAAGGTGTAAAACCCAACAATAAGGGAAGGCTTTGCCTTTATAAAGTAAACAAACACCAAAAAGTACACAAGATGAGCAAACACTAAGTAAACTGAGTACAAAAGAAAATTATGGAAGGTTAATGGGATAGAATACAAACCCAACTGAAAGTAAAGTACAACTGAAAAGAGAGCACAACAGTAGAAAAGTAAAGCACCAACACCAATCCGTCCTCTAGAAATCCCACCTAAAGGGTTGGTATAGATGGTCTCCTATTCTCCTCGACTCCAGTCGTTCGCTCCGTGTACGTCCCATCGAGTGATCCACCTCCAGGTACCGTCCAACTCCCCGAGCACCTACCTTGGTCAGCGCTGTCTGTCATCTGCATCCATCACAACGTAGTGCGGGCATAGCCCATGGAGGGGTGAGTATACGCTACTCAATAGGGACCCCGAGACCCACGAAGGTCTCTCAAAATCCATAAAGGATAATCCACCAAGTAAAGATACAATAACGAAGTATGAACCAACTCTACTTAGGTATATTCCTATACATATACCTAATTCATCAATTCCAGTTTGTCTCCAACCTCCGAGGCCAAGTTCGATCTAGTCCACATAGGATAGTATAACTCAATCGACACATGAAAGCACAACCCAATCCACATAGGAAATCAAGTCAATCATATCGAAGATATTGATTGAAAGTCAAGACTCAGCTCTTGCAGGTATACTCTTCGTAAGGTGATAGAGATGATCAGATGTATCCACTGATTCATATAAGATGTCGGAACCACACATGATACAAGACCGGCTATGCTGTCGGACCCACAAAGGAAACAAGACCAGCTACTCTGTCGGACCCACATAGGATACAAGTACAGAGTCAAATACTGCTGGACCCACATAGGATACAAGAACAATAGTACTACCGGACCCACAAAAGATACAAGAACATTAGTCATCACCTCCGTACCCACAAAGGATCTCATTACGGTCTTTGTCACTGCCGGACCCACATACGATCCAAGTATAGTCGTCCTCGCTGCCGAACCCACATAGGAACCAAGTACACTTATCCTCATCACCGCTGTCGCAGCCAACTCTAGGGTTCCCGCACACAGCATGCTCGATTCCTGGAGGGTACACTCCATTAGTGAAGGGGGTTCGTTACATCAACTGACACATAGTCCAGAGTTGATGTATCCTAAATTTCCATCTCGAAAAATGGAACTCAATGCGACAGACGACACGTCAATCAGACGCCCAGTCTGAGAGTCATTGGCTTTTTCGTTTGAGGGGCTCTGTTGGTTTTTAAGTCAAATCCAACACGACCATACTCTAACTGTATCCAAACCTCGATCGGAGTAAGCCCAAATAACTGTCTCACTATGTGGAATCCAACAATGTCAACGACATATCAATCGGACGTTCAGAGCTCAAGTTATAAGCGTTTCCACTCCGAAGGCCCGGTTGGTTTCGTGTTCGAACCAACCCAGCCATAACCAAAGATCTCCGAAACCGTGAGTGTAATATACCGAAATGACCGAATCTATCCAAGGATCTCTATGTAAAAGACGGTGCATGGATCGGAGGTCCGTAGACCAAGATATGGGCGTTTCAACGAAACTGTCCGAAAACAGGGGGTTTGGGCCCGATCTGACCCAGCCCAATACCCCAGGGGTCGGCCTGAACCGGGTCGACCTGACATGGATCCGGTCCGGCCAACTTGGGCGCAACCCGGCCCAGCGGCGCGGCGCGGGAGGTCTGGCCCGGCCCAGCCTGTTCGGCCCGGTCCGAGCGCCCGCGTGCTGAGCGAACGCGGAAGGGGGGGAGTCGCCGCCCCCTTCAAACCGAGCGGCATACCCGCGAGGGGGGGGGGGGGGTGGTGGGGTCCACCCTGCTGTGCTGGCCGGGGGGTAAAAACCCTTGGATTATTTGGATCCAGCCCGTGGTTCCAGCCACCCTCCCTTGCACAGCCGCGGCCCTGGTCTGACTGGTGCGGCGCGACGGTGTCGTGCCCCTCCACCGCGGCCCGACTCCCGCCGTGGCTTCTTTCGGCCTCAACAGCGCGGCGTGACGGTGCTGCACTCCTTCGCCGCATCTTATTCCTTGTTCTCGCGTAGTGCCATTGCACCGCGCCGCCTTCATTCCAAACCACAATCATGAACATCAACAAAGGGGAGGAGGATCAGCTGTGTTTGTGCGGTCCGACGTCTTCCCATTAATTTGATAATAGGCGGCTATGAAAATTAACAATAAATGCAAAAATCAGTCACGAACATAAAAATATACTCTACCCTTAAGTAGTTGTCGAATGAAGATCATCGCGGGAAAATGACGTCGCGGAGGTGGTTTCGATGACGGCGTTGGCGAGTGTCGAAGAAGAGGATGACATCTCACACCGGCTACAGAGAAAGGAAAGATCGGAACACCGTTTCTCCTCGGTGCTCCGGTGTTCTTCTCGTTCTTCAACGTGGAAGACGATGTTCTTCAAGACTAGAGACCTCCTCTCCAAAAATCTCCACACAATGATACAACAATAATAAAATAAAGCTTTGCCTTATTTTATTACTCATGCCATCCTTTTTCAAAATTAAAATTGAATTCACAAAATTAATTAACTTGTGTTGTCCAATTAATTGGGAATATAATTGGAATTCAATTCATGTGGAAGAGTGGATTAGTTACAAAATTAATTGCTAGAGGGGGGTTTAATGGGGTGTTAGGTAAATTGAAGGAGGTGGGGGATCGTGTGGGACCCACCCCAACGTCCTCTCAACTTCTTTTCCCATAATACTTAAACCATCAATAGTGTAATAAAAATATAATTGTAAAACAACTATATATTTATTCTTCACATTTTTAACAACTCCTCCCAAGAAAAATCACCTTCAAAAAAGGTCTTCCTAAGAAATTACCAGCGCTGCGGTTTCATCGGTCTCCTCGGATTTCGATTCCGAGCACCGGTTCAAATGTTAGGAAAACCCGCTCATTTGTTCACTGAATGTTCCAAAACTAAATATCAGAAATTGATTCCGGGCACACCGAGCCTCGGAATCAGGTTCCGTCAAAAACTGTGTACTCGTAAAATCCCAAAGAAATTAAGAAAAAAAATTCCTTGAAATTTGCGAGTACTTACAGATATCCAATAACTCATTATTGGGAGTGTTTGTAATGAATTAAGTATTTCTTATAATGTATTGTTTTATAAAATATATTAGGATTACATTTGAATATGAGGTATTTATGTTTTCTTTTTATTTTTTTATAAAATATGTATATAGTTTCATATAATCTACTATAACTTATATAGAGATGAAAATTTGGTTTCATTTATAATTTTTAATATTAAAGACCTATGTACAAAATGTAATAATTGATTTCATAAATTTATTTCTATAACTAAAGGAGTTAATCTTCTTTAGAGTCTATATTTTGGGGAGTCATGTTATTTCATTTTGAGTGGAAAATTATTAGAGTGGTTATAGTAATTTGATGTGGTTGTTTTTAAATAATTTTAGAGTCGGGACGTGAGTTTATGATTTGATTAATATAATACAATGTCTAAATATTGACATGATTTCACACGTCAATTTAATATATCAAACGAGGAATGTGTTAGCTATGTGGTAGTTTGAGTGACATACCCAAAACTAGTTTATATATCATCATGGCTATTTTCTATCTTACTTTATGATAATTTCTCTATATATGGGTTTCTTACAACTTGGAGAGGCTGATAAAGTGAAAACCTATTATATTAGAAATTAGGATCGTATTTTATCTATATACTAATTTATTAAATTTTTATATCATAATGAATCATTATTTCCTTAAGTCATTACCCATGGTATCCATTATTTTGACATATTTTTGTATTATTTATATTTGTGTTTTTTATGAAAATTTTATATTATTTTTTCTATATCATTACACAGTACATGATTATGTTTATTATGTGATACCATGATTCTCATTTATTTATTTTTATGGTCTAGTTGATCTTATTATTATTCAAAATTAGTTGATGTTTTTAGTAAGAATGGTTTCCTTTCCTTTTGAAATATTTAAATTTTTGGATTAAATAAAATGTGATATATAATGAATGGATTCATTATGTCATTAAAAAATTCTAATATTCTAAAAAATATTTCCCATATTAATGTAATATATGTTTTACTAAAATAAATGGTATTTTATAAATAAATATGAATAATGGTGATGGTTTTTCAATCACAATTAAATTTCATTACCTTCAATGAATCATTATGTACATTATATTATATCATATGTTGTAAATAATCAATATTTGTTTTAATTTGTAAATGACCTAAGAGATTTATTGGTTGTTGATTTTTATAAAAAAATAATGTGATGGAAACCTTTTTACATTGTATTTCAAACTATTGTTGTTTATAACCATTTCCAAAAGAATTCATTTGAGTTTTTATTGGAGTCCCACTAGGCATGTTCATCTCACAAATTAGATATACTCTAAATGTCTCTATTGACTTTATTTCCACTTATGTTGGTTATGAAATGTTCCTTTGTTATATTGGATGATCCTTCATTTGTTTTGGGGATAGTGGGGGTGGAATATATAAATCATTTTTTAATAGAGGGTGGTGGTTTATTTTATTTTTATATATTTTTTTATCATAGTACTATTTATATGTCTTTCTGTATTACATGTCATTATTTCGTGTTTTATACATTATTGTTTTTTTTTATATTTTACATTATGTATTGATGTCCTCGGGCTCTACGTTATTGGAGTATTACATCATTTGATTGTTTCAAATTTCAAAACTCTTATATTTTTTTGTGTGACTTAACAAAATCTAGAATTTTTATATATGATGTTATTAGGTTATTTGATTTACTACTGGGATAGAGGTGGATGAGTCAGGGGTATATCATTTATATATTGTCCTTCAAAACATATCCTCTCTAACTTTTTTGGGAATATTTCCAGATTTATTCAAATATCACCCATACTCATTTGATACAAAAATGTATAAGAGTACATTGTACTGAAGTATATTCAATGTTTGATCCAAATTTGGATACCTAATCCATATTATGTTTAGGTATAGATCTATGTAATAAGATAATAACCTATGTGGGAGCATAGTCACTATATATAGATAGAAGTGTTCATCCTCAACTCTTAGAAAGGTTTCAACGCTATAATAATATTAGGGTAGTAAACTTCCTTAAATAATTGTAAAGTAACTGAAAAGATCACCATATAGTCACTCAAACTCCATATTGGATAGATATTATTATATTTTATCACTCTAGTCTTAATGAGAAAATAATTCTTCTCTCCAGTTAACAATATCATCTATAAGACATATGATGCATTTTCAACACCAAAAAATATCATCTCTGATTATATGGTCTTCAATGTTCATTATCAAATCCAATGATAATCATACTTTTAAACATTTATCTTCATGAGTTTAGATTTATTGGCATATGAATGAGATTATTGACACAAGAAGATGGTCTTCCTCCTTCTTAACAAGAATCATCTCTATGAATAGTAGTAGATTCTCTTTCCTCGAAAAAGATAATCAATATAGTTGTAGTCCCTTTTCAATCATATTTTCTTCATATTTCTTCAATATAATATGTAATGACCTGGAAATTTCAAGGAAATTTTATTCTTGTTTTTCTTTGGATTTTTACAAGAGCGCAGTTTCTGACAGCACCTGATTCTGAGGCCCGGTGTGCCTGGAATTATTTTCCGAATTTAGCTTAGGTACGTTCAGTGAACGAACAAGCGAGTTTTCCTAACTTTTGAACTGGTGCTCAGAATTGAAATCCAAGGGCACTAATGGAATCGTAGTGCCTATAATTTCTTAAGAACACCTTTTGCAAAGTGGCATTTTCTCGGGTGGAGTTTAACTTAATTGGGTTAACTAAAGAATAAAATAAAATATTGTGCAATATATTTTATTTTTATTCAAGGAAGTGTTAACCTAAACTAAGTGGTTGAGTGGGACCCACATCCTAACTAATCCGCTAGGTGGGATAATAGTGGGGTGGGGCCCACACGAGCCCCACCCTTTCAACTTCCTCAACCTATTTTTTATTATGGTAACGCACCTGCACCCCCCCCCCCTTTAATTAAAGACAACTCAAGCATTTAATTAAATATTAAATTCTTCTATAAATTGGGCGGTTTAAACATTGCAATTAATTCAATTAATTTATTGATTCAATTTTGAATTTCAAAGATGTTTGACTTGTGTGTTAATAAAATTAGACTAGTCTTATTTTATTAAGGGGTTCGTTGTATGTGAAGGCTTGGGAGAAATTGCTCAAGGTCTTGAAGTTCTTCCTCCTCGAAGAGGAACGCGAAGAACGCCGACCTCTGACGACGAACGACGGTGAGAGACGCCTTCCTCGGAGATCGATGACCCGACGCGCATCATTTCGTTCCTTCTTCCCGCGTCAAACGACGGGAGACACCGTTCCTCCTTGTACGATCTTCGTCAACGTGTACGGAACCTTCTTCTGCGACGTCCCTTCCCACGACAAACCTCGTTCGACGACTATGCTCGAGGTAGGGGTTTAATTTGAGAATATTAATAATCTCACAATTTTTTCCTTCTAAAACAAGAATGCAGATCAACTCATTATTATGTTGATCAGGAAAAGTTTTTGTTTGCGGGTTTGGAATTTCCTTTTGATTGCTGAAAAAATTGTAGGGAGATTATTTCATTTTGTTCCTGATTACTTCCATCACTGTTTATCGTCCATATTTTAGCCGTCTGATATCACAATAACGGGGGGAGGTCAGACCGCATGAAAACGGTCGACCCTCCTCCCCCCTTGGTTTTTGATTTTGTTTCGGCACGTGTAAGGCGGCGTGGTGCCTTTGCACCGCGGGGAAGCTATGAGTTTGGGCGAAGAAGCGTGGAGCCGTTGGGCCGTGCAGTTGAAGTTGAACAAGTCGTGGCGTCGTCGCGCCGCGCTGGGGAACCTGGAAGAGACCGTGGCTGGATCGGGGCCGTGGTGGAGGGGGGCGATGCCGTCGTGCCGCGCCGTACGGACCAAGGTCGCGGCAGAGCAGGGAGCGGCGGCCGGTTTCTGGCCGCCGGCGTCGGAGCAGGGGGACTAGCCCGCGTCGGTCCCGTGGTGCAGCAGCCGGCCGGCCGGAGTGGGCTGGCCAGTCATGGGGAGAATCGGGGGTTCGAAACCCCCGGCTGGAAGCAGGAGCGGCCCCCACGTGGGGGTGGGGGGGGGCTGGGTTTCATTAAACAGGGGGGGTAGCGCCGCCCCCCCAAACCACTCGGCCATTTCGGCCGAGCCACTCGGCCGCGCTGGCCGCGCCAGCGCACCAGGCCAGGCCACGCACTTTTCTTCCGGACCCGGACCCGGGTCGGGTTAACCCAGTTTGGGCCGCCCCAGGGGGTATCGGGCCGGGTCGGACCGGGCTCGAACCCCCTATTTGCGGACCTCTTACGGTCTTTTGCCCATATCATGGGCTCCAGACCTCCGATCGACGCACCGTCAGCTGTGATGTGATACTTGGATCGAGAAGGGAGTTTGGTTATATTACACTCAAGGTTTCGAAGAACATTGAGTATGGCCGGGTTGGTTCGGATACGAAACCAACCCGGGCCTCGGAGCGGAAACACTTTTATTTTGAGTTCTGGATGTCCGATTGACGTGCCGTCGACTTTGTTGGATTCCTCTTGATGAGAAGGAACTTTTTGAATACTTTTCCTGAGTTTTGGTTTCATTTGGATAGTATTCAGGATGGATTGTACTCGAAATCCAACTGGGCCCCTGGAACGGAAAAGTTGATAACTTTCAGACCGAACATTCGTTTCATGAACCGTCAGCGGCGTTGGTGTTCACGTTGAGAAACGGTCCATATGAGAATACCCTATTAGAGTTTGGGGTACAGTTGAGATACATCTGGGTTGGTTCGCACACGAAACCAACCGAACCCCTGAGACGAAAAGGCAAGTAACTCACAGACCGGGCGTCCGATTGACGGGCATTTTGTTGCGTTGAGACCCCTATGACGAGGCGGTCTATTGAGATACTTCTTCGTGGGACATTGTGATACTTGGAGTATCGACCAGTAGATCGTGGAGAGGACCCTCCCGGAGATGAGCGTGCGGAGTACGGAGACCGTGTAGCCGGCTGAGACCTGATGACTGCATGACCGACTTGACTTGGAGTGAGTTGGCTAGCCTAGTGGACGGAGAACTACTTTTTTTGGTGCAGACCCATGGCGGATGGAGAACTACTCAGTTTGGGTGCAGACCTGCAGTACTTGTCCAGAGAGTACCTCTGCAGGCTATTAGTTGGGATGCACTACTGTGTTTGGGTGGAATACCCCGGTGGGAAGAACTACTATGTTTGGGTGGCTGACCCGCGGTACTCGATAGGAGGAGTACCTCAGCAGTCTTAGGTTAGTGATATGTACCTCGGAGTCGTGACAGGATCTCTATACTCATCAGAGACGGAGCTCTTCAGCAGTTACGGTTTCGATAATGAAAATCCTGGTTTGAGATGAGTCAATGACCTTTGTGTTTTCCTCATAATTGAGATGGGTCACTTGATAACATAGGTATATGTATGGGAATATACCTGGGTAGTGTTTATCCATTGATTTCCTAATCTTTTTGTTTCCTCGTGATTGAGATGGGTTACTTGATAACTTAGGTATATGTATGGGCATATACCTAAGTAGAGGTTATCTGTTGAGATCTTCTTTGTGGTTATCCTTGATGGATTTAGTGAGACCTTGAGGGTCTCGGGGTCCCTATTGAGTATCATTATACTCACCCCTACACGGGCTATCCCCGCACTTCATTGTGTTGGTTGCAGACGCCGGGCAGCGCTGACAGAGGCCGAGTGTTCGAGGACTGGACGGTACCCGGAGGTGGACCTCACGACGAGTCAGAACCCGGAGGTGGACCTCACGACGAGTCAGTACCCGAAGGTGGACCTCAAGATGAGTCAGTATCCGGAGGTGGAATTCATGACGAGATGACACTCAGAGGAGGTTGACAGGAGAGAGCGTTGTGGAGGCGATCTGTACCTATCCTTCAGGTAGGATCCGTGGTGGACGATCCAGGAGCTGCACTATCTGTACCTACCCTTCAGGTAGGATCCAAGGAGGACGACCCAGGAGCTGCTTCCATTCTTCCAGCTGTTTGTCTTTTTCTATTATACTTTTTGTTATTTGTAGTTGTACTTTCGATTGGGTTTGTATTCTGGGCCATTTACTTTTCAGCACTTCCTTTTGTAGCTAGTGTATTTCTTCCGCTTGTACTCTGTGATGTTTTTTTACTTTTATAAAGGAAATGTCTTCCCAGTTATCGGGATTTACACCTTTGGTTCTATTCAACAGCCCCTGTCCTATAGAATGCGGGCTTGGGGTAGTCAATGCACGAGCCCCGAGGAAGGGTCATGACAAATTGGTATCAGAGTAGTTCGGTTCTGCCGCAGAACTTATAACTCTAATATTTTCTTTCTCTGAAGTGACAGTGTTAAGAGTACTGAGTGTTGTTTTCAGTTTAGGGAGTCCAGTGTTGGTGCGGGCGGCCGACGTATCCATACACCAGGACCTTGACAATTGATTTCTGACTTTTTGCACGAAAACAATGATTGCATGTGTGTTTTCAAAGTTTTTCCTTTAAAACAACTCAAACCAGGTCAGCTCGCCATGTATAAATCATTTGAATGTGTCACATTGTTTCTTCAGGATTCCTTTTCACGGACGACTAGCTAGAGCCCAGAGGGATGTGCGTACTGAAAGCCTATCGAGCGACGAGGCTTCGGTACAGGGGCCTCTTACAGTGGAGGCACCAACGGTACTACCATATGATGGGCCACCGTTTCCACTAGCCCCAGCAGTAGGCGATGCACGCCACTTGAGCGTGCTACACGAGTTCCAGCGCCAGAGGCCACCCAGGTTCCGGGGAGAGACGGACCCACAGGCGGTTGAGGATTGGATGGAGGCTGTGGTGAGAGTCTTTAGGCTAGTAGGGATTCCAGAAGACTTCATGGTGATCTTTGCTGCCAGCCTCTTTCAGACAGCAGCTGAGAGATGGTGGAGCCACTTGTTCTAGTTTTTCGATGGGATGACCTTCACATGTAGAGACTTTGAGACCTATTTCAGGGTGGAGTTTGTACCAGTATCTCTGCACCCCGATCATGTTCAGGAGCTGCTGCCTTTGCCGTATGTTTTTTCATCAGTAGCCGAGTCATCTGTATGCAGTAGACAGATGATGCAGAGGTCCAGGAGGAACAGACCAACAGATGGGCGATCTCGTGTTGTAAGATTGGTGGTGCGAGGCACTCAGGGTGGGGTCAGATCCAGGCTTCCCAGAAACTGCCAGTGTTACTGGTGCGGTAGGAAGGGTCACATGGCACGTGACTGTCTGACCCCTGCACAGTTGATCCGCAAGCATTGGAGGAGCCACCGAGACAGAAGCAGCAGTGGGTTCTTGAACAACAGCCGAGCAGTGGACAAGGCAGTAGAGCTCCGGGAGCAGGTGGACAGGAGCGGAACTAGTGGATTCCTTTTTGTTCTTGGGACTTCTAGTTCCATGTTGCTGTTGCATTTGTGTCTTTGTACTATGAGCTGCGGTAATAAAAACACACTTATCTTTTTGATGTTCCCTTTCCTGTATTTTTTTCGGTTGATATTGAGAGGTTCCAGTTAAAAACTGTTGACTTGACCCTCACTTTTTAGATTTTTACTGGAGGAGACCCAGTGACCTTGCACTGATGCCGAAAATGTGACTCGACCCTTGGAGGCGAGAGTGACAGTTGGATCTTTTGGTAGTTAGGTCGAGGCCTTACGACATCATCCATGTCATGAATACATCATTCATGTCAGGATTGACTATATTAGGCAATGGGAGGGGTTCATCCAAGGGATGAGAATGAGTTTCTCTTTTCGAAAAAGGATAAATTTTAGTATCTCTTACAGATTGTAGGCAAAGAAGGTGCAGATCATCCAGGGGTGGATGAAGACTGCACTGTGCAGTAAGAAACAGGAAGTTGGCGCTAGTCTTAGAGACTCAGGCATGTTAAATGTTTCAAGAAGGGGATGCTTTAAAGAGAGATGAGTCTGCGAATCAGAAGATGTGTAGGCAGAGCTAGGAGAGCAGCATGAGTTGGTGTACATTTTAACATGCTACAATCACCCACCTTAGTTGTCCCCGCCAGGCTCAGGGAGCTGGAGGGATGAGGAACAGTGCGGCTGCATGAGGTCAAGGAGTGTGACCCAATGGCTCTAAAAATGATTCAAGGGATAGTCTGTGTCCACTACTAGCTATCATACTAACATACATTGATATGAATCATTCCTTCCTTTCACAAATCTTGTCCCAGACCTAGAGTTTCTAGTTAGCCGTAGACTTGACCCTCACATCTTGAGATACCTTGGGAGAAGACTTGATAATCACACTTACGCCAACAGTGTGGTCAGAACATCAAGGCGAGAGTTTCAGTTAGAATCTCTTGGAGGCAACGTCGAGGCCTTACGACATTGGTCTCGGTATGGATTGGATTCACATATCATGCTCAGATTGACTGTATTAGGCAAAAAAAGGTTGTGGTTTAACTATAACATTGGGATGGGTTTTCTGTGGTCGACAAAAAGGAAACCCCAGGAAACAAAGGATAAACTCATGCATAGGAGGGTGTGGCCGATCACTCTTGAGTCAGCCAACCTTACCCTTGCGGTAACAGGAGTTTTGAGTTTCATTTCTAAACAGGAATTGGAGACCTCTAGAGTTCGAGGATGACGGTTACGTCCTTATACGGGTCTCACCTCAACGAGGTTTACAGAGATGTGGCTGAGGCGACAAGTTATCTCCAAGGTTCAATGAACCATTATAGGTCCTCAACAGGGTAGGCGAGGTGGTTTACCACTTGACCCATCCACCTCAGCTGCACCAGGTGCATGACGACTTCGATGTATCTCAACTGAGGAGATACGTGCTTGACCCAACGCATATCATCGACCATGAGGAGCTAGATTTTGGTGATGGGGTGACTATCACGGAGGTTCTAGTGGGCATCGAGGATCGACAGGAGCGGATCCTAAGAGGACGGTTGATTCCTCGTGTGCACTTTCACTTGCAGTATGGGAACCTCCAGGTGAGAACATGGGCGCGGAAGGCTCAGATGTGTGCTCAGTACTGCTTTTGTATCCCTAGTTTGTGTTAAAGCTTTATGGGGATGTAAATCCATAAGGTGGGAGTGATGTAAAGTCTTGGAAATTTCAAGGAAAATTTTTTCTTAATTTTCTTTGAAATTTTTGAAGAGCGTAGTTTCTGACGGCACCTGATTCCGAGGCCCGGTGTGCCCGAAATCATTTTCCGAAGTTTAGCTCAGGTACGTTCAGTGAACGAATGAGCAAGTTTTTCTAACATTTGAACCGGTGCTTGAAATTGAAATTTGAGGGAACCGATGGAATCACAGCGCCGGTAATTGCTTAAGAACACCTTTTCCGGAGTTGTGTTTACTCGGGTGGAGTTTTACTTAATTGGGTTAACTAAAGAATAAAATAAAATGCTTAGCAACAGATTTTATTTTTATTCAAGGAAGCGTTAACCTAAGCTAAGTGGTTGAGTGGGACCCACATCCTAACTAATCCGCTAGGTGGGATATTAGTGGTGTGGGGCCCACATGAGCCCCACCCTTTCAACTTCCTCAACCCCTGTTTAATTAAGGTAACGCACCCCCCCCCCCTTAATTAAAGTCAACTCGTGCATTTAATTAAATATTAAATGGCTCTATTAATTGGGAAGTTTAAACATTTCAATTAATTCAATTAATTTATTAATTCAATTTTGAATTTCAAATACGTTTGACTTGTGTGTTAATTAAATAATACTAGTCTAATTTTATTAAGGGGTTCGTTATGCGTGAAGGCTTGGGAGAAATTGCTCAAGGTCTTGAAGTTCTTCTTCGTCGACGAAGAACGCGAAGAACGCCGACCTCTGACGACGGACAATGGTGAGAGACGCCTTCCTCGGAGATCGATGACCCGACGTGCATCCTTTCGTTCCTTCTTCCCACGTCAACGGAAGGGAGACAATGTTCCTCCTCGGACGATCTCCGTTAACGTGTACAGAACCTTCTTCCGTGATGTCTCTTTCCGCGACAAACCTCGTTCGACGACTACGCTCGAGGTAGGGGTTTAATTTGAGAATATTAATAATATCATGATTTTTTTCCTTCTAAAACAAGAATGCGAATGAACTCATTATTAATTTAATTCGTAAAATTTTTTCTTTGTGGGTTTGGAATTTCCTTTTGATTGAGGAAAATAAACCGTAGGGAGATTATTTCTTTTTTTCCCTGATTACTTCCATCGCTGTTTAGCATCCATATTTGAGCCGTCTGATATCACAATAACGGGAGGAGGTCAGAACACACGAACACAGCTGCCCCTCCTCCCCCCTTGGTTGTTGATTTTCTTTCGGCACGTGTAAGGTGGCGTGGTGTCGTTGCACCGCATGAAAGCTATGATTTTGGACGAAGAAGCACGGCGCCGTCGCGCGGCGCCGTTGAAGTCGAACAAGTCGTGGCACCGTCGCACCGTGGCGAGGAACTTGGAAGAGACCACGGCCGGAGCGGGGCCGCGGCGGAGGGGCACAGAGCCGTCGTTCCATGCCGGATGGGCCAAGTCCACGACAGAGCAGGGAGCGGCGGCCGGTTTCCGGCTGCCGGCGTCGGAGTAGGGGGACCGGCCCGTGCCGGTCCCGAGGTACAGAATTCGGCTGGTTGGAGCGGGCCGGATGGTCAGGGGGAGAACCGGGGGTTCAAAACCCCCGTCTCGAAGTAGGAGTGGCCCCCACATGGGGGGTCTCCTTTCATAAAACTTGGGGGGCATCGCCTCCCCCCCAAACCGCTCGTCCATTTCGGCCAAGCCACCTGGCCGCGCTGGCCGTGCCAGTGCGCCAGGGCGGGCTGCCCAGGCTAGGCTGGGTTGTGCCCTTTTGGGCCGGACCCGGACCCGGGTCGGGTCGACCCGGTTCGGGGTGGGTCGGACCAGGCCCGAACCCCCTATTCGCGAACCTATTACGGTATTTTCCCAAATCTTGGGATAGAGAACTCTGATCGATGCACCGTCAGCTGCGATGCGATACTTGGATTGAGACGGTAGTTTCGATATATTACACTCAAGGTTTCAGAGAACTTTGAGAATGACCGATTTGGTTCGGATACAAAACCAACCGGGGCCTCGGAGCATAAACGCTTATATTTTGAGTTCCGAACGTCCGATTGACGTGTCGTCGACTTTGTTGGATTCCTTTTGATGAGACGGAACATTTGGAATACTTCGCAATAGTTTTGGTTGCAGTTGGATAGTGGCTGGGTTGGATTGTACCTGAAATCCAACCGGGCCCCTGGAACGGAAAAGCTAATAACTTTCAGACCAGATGTCTGTTTGACGAACTGTCAGCAGAGTTGGTGTTCATGTTGAGAAACGGTCCCTATGAGCATACCCTATGAGAGTTCGGGGTACAGTTGAGATACAGACGGGTTGGTTCACACACGAATCCAATCGGGCCCCTAAGGCGAAATGGCTAGTAACTCATAGACCGGGCGTCCGATTGACAGGCAGTCTGTTGCGTTGAGACCCCTATGACGAGGTGGTACTTTGGGATACTTCTTTTTGGGACTTTGTGATACTTGGATTATCGACCAGTACCTCGTGGAGCGGACCCTCCTAGAGACGAGCGTGCGTAGTATGGGGACCGTGTAGCCGGCTGAGACCTGAAGACTACTTGACCTACTTGACTTGGAGTGAGTCAACTAGACCAGTGGACAGAGCACTACATTGTTTGGGTGCAGACCCATGGAGGATGGAGCCCTATTCAGTTTGGGTGCAGACCCGCGGTACTCATCCGGAGAGTACCTCTGCAGGATATTAGTGGAGATGCACTACTGTGTTTGGGAGGCATACCCCAATGGGAAGCACTATTGTGTGTGGGTGGATGACCCGCAATACTCGACAGGAGAAGTACCTCAGCATTCTTAGGTTAGTGAGCAGTACCTCGGAGTCGTGACAGGATCACTATACTCATCAGAGACGGAGCACTTCAGCAGTTACGGTTTCGATAATGAAAATCCTGGTTTGAGCTGAGTCAATGACCTTTGTGTTTTCTTCATTATTGATATGGGTCACTTTATAACTTATAAATATGTATGGGAATATACCTGGGTAGTGGTTATCCGTTTATTTCATAATCTTTGTGTTTCCTCATGATTTAGATGGGTTACATGATAACTTAGGTATATGTATGGGCATATACCTAAGTAGAGGTTATCTGTTGAGATCTTATTTGTGGTTATCCTTATTGGATTTAGTAAGACCTTGAGGGTCTCAGGGTCCCTACTGAGTATCGTTATACTCACCCCTACATGGACTATTCCCGCACTTCGTTGTGTTGGTTGCAGACATCGGGAAGCACTGACAGAGGCCTAGTGTTCAAGGAATAGACGGTACCCGGAGGTGGACCTCACGACGAGTCAGTACCCGGAGGTGGACCTCATGACGAGTCAGTACCCAAAAGTGGACCTCACGATGAGTCAGTATCCAGAGGTGGAATTCATGACAAGACGACACTCGGAGGAGGTTGATGGACGAGAGCATTGTGGAGGCTATTTGTACCTTCCTTTCAGGTAGGATCTGTGGTGGACGTTCCATGAGCTGCGTTATCTGTACCTACCTTTTAGGTAGGATCCGAGGAGGACGACCCAAGTGCTTCTTCCATTCTTCCAGCTGTTTGTCTTTTTCTATTGTACTTTTGTTCAGTTGTAGCTGTACTTTCGATTGGGTTTGTATTCTCTCCCATTTACATTTTAGAACTTCCTTTTGTACTTAGTGTATTTCTTCCACTTGTACTCTGTGATGTTTTGTTTAATTTTATAAAGGCAATACCTTACCATTTATCGAGATTTACACCTTTGGTGCTAGTCACCAGACCCTGGCCTATGGAAGGCGGGCTTGGGGTAGTCACGGCACGGGCCCTGAGGACGGGTCGTGACATAAAATTTGTAATTTAATTACCCCAAAACACCATATTTGGGAAGGGTGATTTAGGGTGTCAAAATTCTCATCAAAAGTGATGGATCATGTTCCCATGTTTGTAGGAACCTACTAAATATGTATGATTAGAATGACAAGCAAATAAAGAATCAGATGAAAAGAGTGAACACTGAAATGTTACCTGGTTCACCGCTATGGGCTAGTTTAAGGAGCATACTCTAATAGTGTTCCAGTTATATCTAAATACACAAAACATTACTATTTTTGTAAAAAAATATTATGCACAATTAATCTTATCTAGGAACACTTCCTTTACAATATTTTAATGATTGCTCACTACATCTCTTGGAACATTTCTGACAACTCCCCTAAGCTCACTATCTTGGCTGAAATCCACACATAGTTTATAGAAGTAAAGGTCACTTAATTTTAATGAAAAAATATTTCCCCATCTTTATCTATATATTCTCTATCATAGACCCCTTTTGACATGTATATGTAATACACTTTTCAATGGACTGATACTTTGCAAACTGCTCCACGGTGAACTATTCCAACATCCTCTTCATTCCACTTCCATGTACCTCCTCTACGTACCACCTTCACATAACGTTTTCATATACTAATTCTTCTCATCAAATAAAATCCTATTCTACAAACTTTCTTCTTCAACCATCGTCCATGAACCTTCTTCTACAAATTGTTCCTAAAACTTGAATAGTTTTACCTTGTAGGATATAGTGCCCCACCAAACCATTTCCACAGACCGTCTCTTCGGACCACTTCTCCTTTCATAAAATCCTTCTCAAGAACCTCTTCTCCATTTTAGGGTTTTGTTCCCATGAAAAACTCGGGACTTCACTGAATTCTCCATATATTTCTAATAAAAAATCTCCCCATGTAATGGGGGGATTAGTTGTTCTAATATAAGAAACAATATCCAAAAAATCTCTCTAATATTTTTTGTATAAACATTCAATGTGGTTTGTCCTTTATTATGTACTCCTCTATTCGATATCCATTTTCCCTATGTGGTCCAAGTTCCTCATCTCTCACTTCATGGATTCAGAAATCACCACGTAGTTTCTTAAAATGATAAGACATCCCATGAACAGTTTCCCTTCTATGTACTACGAAACTTCCCACAAACCACATCTATCCAGTGAATATTTCATTGTTCGTGGTATGTGTTTCGGGCTTCATGGTCTTAATAGCACCACTTCATGGAAATATTGCCTTTTCCATTTTTTTCTCATTGTTCTATGTACCACCTATGTGGTCCATGAACTCTCCTTCAGTTTCCACGAACCTTTCTATGAAGACTCATTTTCATAAAAAATTCTTTTTACAAATATATAATCTCCCAATTTTGAGGCCCATAATTTAGAAAACAATGAAAAATTGTGCCACATTGAATAGGTGAATCATTCTATACTGTAAGATCACATGTCATGAAAAAACCTCCATCAACCTAATTTGGATTGAAAACAAGCAAGAACCATACTCCCTTTTCATCATATAACACCCTTGGGTCTACAAATCTCCCAATTTGGGTTTGTTGGAAATGTGTAGATAAATTCAACAAATAATCTTCAACTATCAAATCCTAATATGTAAGAAAAAACTCAGTCAAAAATCTAAGACTCCCATTTTATAAAATAATAGGATAATAATTAATTGCGTTCTCATGCCTTATAATGATTAAATAGGTCAAATATTTGTTTCTCAACACTCTTATAGCTTCTGATGTCTCATCCAACCACATATGATTGAATATATCCATTCTCCCACATTTTAAATAAACTCAATTAACAAATATTTTTTCATTTTAGAATATAAAACACACTCCCCCTTGATCGTATCTCCACCATAAACTGGCATCAATTCCACAAATAGAATAAAAAATTTAACATAAAAGGAGAGAGGGGACACTTAAAACCTCCTCGTGTACTGGGAGGGGGCTAAACACTGAGGTTTAACCTATTATTCTCAAACACATGTTCTGACAATGGCTTGGTTAGTATGTAAACCACTTGACCAAAAGTTCAAACATGATCCATTTTATTCATGCCTTGTCGAACCCTTTCCTTGGTAAAGTGATATCTGGTTTCAATGTGTTTTGTATAAGAATATTGAACATGATTCTTCATGAGATCAATTGTTATATTTTTATCACAGTGAATCACCTTCATCTAATTCTCCTCATTTCCAATATCAGTAAAATTTTTCTTTGTCCATAATATTTTTGTGTGAGCCTTTCTTGGGAGATATACTCAGCTTCAGCAGTACTTGGAGAAGTTCTCAACTATTTATTAATTAAGCAGCCCACACATTTCATTCTAATAATTAATGTTCCATCACATTTGGACTTTTTATCCACCACATCTCTAGACTTATCAACATCATAAAATGATGATAGTTCATTATCTCTACCTAAATCAAAGTATAAGCTATAATTATTAGTCTGTTGGACATACCACATGATTCGTTTAAATATTACTATATTTTATTCAATTGGATTACTTTGAAAGAGGGTTGTTAAACAAGTTTAAATGAAAACATTTTTCCATGTTGAATTTAGGTACAGTAAGCTTACGATTATTCTCAAGTACATGGTGGGATCTATATAAGTTCCATCCTCATGCATTAAAAGTTTAGTTCTAACTGAAATCAATGAAAAAATTGGTTTGTAGTCATGCACATTGAATTTATTCAGTAAATCTCTTGAATACTATTCCTAAGAAATAAAAGTGTAGTATTTCATCTAAATCACTTTTAGTCTTATGAATTTTGTGAGTTCACTAATAATAGACATTTTAAATATTTATTTCATGTGATTAGAAAATACATCCACGGATCCATGCCTTCTTCAACAAAATATAATATCATCTACCTAAAATAATACCATTAACTGATCTTTATTAGAATTATTCACATAGTGATTGTGATCCACTCCTCCTCATTTATATTTAATTCTATTTATATAAGGGGAAAATAGGGAGTTCAATTCCCTTAGTGATTGTTTCAGAACATATAGTACCTTCTTTAACCTACAACCATTCATTTCACCGTTACTAATGTATCTCCACTTGGTTTGTGGTATGAAACCTTTGTTTATAAATTTTTTTGTATATGATATTTTTGGGTAATGTTTGGGATATTTTGGAAAGCTTTTTATGGGTTTTAGAGGCCTTTAACGGCAGAATGGTTTGAGAATGGTTAGGGGAAACCATGAAAGAATCCAAGGTAACCATGCGATATTCCACTATTTGGACAGTAGAATCTGCAGAATTAGTGCATGGTTTTTCAATCCTTGGGAGCTAACCATCTAGAAAATTAAAATTATTTTTATAGAAAATGGGGTTAGTCGGGATTTTCTCTAACTCTCTAATTTCTCCTCCAATATGAACCCGACATGGGATTCCTTGATCTCATGTTTTAGAGTGGTTTTCCCACACATTTTAGAAGCAAACCGAAGGGGTTTCATGGTGGTTTGAAGGTAGTTCATCTCAGGTAAGTCTCCCCTCATGGTAGCTTGTAGTTTTCTCTAGATTTACTCTTCTTTATCTCCCAGTTTTCTAGATCTAAATATTATGTGAAGATATAGGGCTTGTTTTTTATGTAATGATATTAAGTATTTTTTATGATATTGAAGAAGATCTATAGTGTTTTTGGTAGAGTGTTTTTTTTTGTAGTTCCTCTGTGGTTGCTTGTGGATTGATCTATCCGGATCCCTATAGGTAGGTGGCTTCACTCTCGACTCCACTTTGTCATAACAAGATGTTTTGTTCTAATTAATTTGTTTTCCTTTAATTAATTTGTGATTTTGATGTGTGAAATTGGTTAAAAATCCCTTTGATAATGTTTTGGGTATTTTTTGCTGAAAAATGGGTTTTGCGGTGAAGTATTTTATGGTTGGATTTGAAAATATTGATTTTAAAATCACTAACTTTGGTTGTTTGATGGAAATGGTTTCAGAAAATGGTTTTCAATAAAACATTGTTGATTTTTTAAAATGTGATATGGCATTGATAATTCTTCAATGGATTTTATGATTATGAAATGATGATTAGACAATTATTGTGGCCTTGGTGTGTTATATTCGTGGTTATGGGATTTTGAAAGTTATTTTTGTGATTGGAATGATGTGATGTGGGCAGGTAATACCACTATAAAAAGATGATGGAGAGGTTAAGGAAGGTCCACCATCATGGCTAAGTGGGAGGGAAGTACTATAATATTGGTAAAGTAGTAAATGGGTTTGGATGGGATGTTCTACCAGGTTTGTTTCCTTGTTGTGTGTTTCTTGAAAAGATGAAAATTCTTCTGCAAATGTGAGATGGTGAAATGGATTACTGAATAGTTTTTTGGTTTTCCCTTTGGTTGCATAGTTTTGGAAAAGGTGACTTGGTAAATGTGTGTTTGGCTTATCAGTAATTGTTGAACTATTCGATGTTTTATATAAACTATTTTATATAAATTTCCTAACAATTGTTTCCTATTAGAGTATGTAGGTATGTCAATTTAGAGGAATCCTACCAAGTATTATTACTCACCCCTTCTTTGGTACTTTGGTTCTTTTGCAGCTGCTATATTCTCAAACACAAGTAAGAGTAATGTATCTCATTTTTCTAGTTATTTTTTGTTATTCTTTGGCCATGTTGTGGTACTTGGGGCATGGAGCTTGGTGTGGAGCTATGGATGGTGTAATAGTAACTTAATTTCTGGTTTTTTAGTCCTCCTCTTGGTACTCTGATATTGAATTTGTCTTGTTTGGTTGTATTTTTTTTGGAATTTTTATTGAATATATCGGCGGTCTTTTGGAAATATATGAATCGGTTTACTATGTTACATGCTTCATGTTGTTTTTTTTGTAATGTCTTGTTTGTTTGTTTGGTTTATCTCAAGGAAAAAAATTTCACCAATTCATTCTTGAAGTACTCCACATTTATTTTCGGAAATTATTAATTTGGGAACATTACATAAGTACAAGTACCACCTCATAGACTTCTCAAGACAATGAGGAAGGGGTGGGGCATCTCAAGTGCTATTAGTTTGTTCACTCCTTGTATTTCAAGTGAATGTAGTTGTTCAGTCCTTCAGTGTTGATTTTTTATCTTGGTGTTGACATATGTTCGTGGACCAGTCATTGAGTTAGGATGGTGGCACGACATATGATTATTGGAACATGGAAAGTATATTATAAAAGTACATATCTAACCATTTTATGATACATGTAACACCCCAAGGTTACACGGTACAATTCTATTTGAATAATACAGTAGTGTGTGTTGTACGCAACATCGAGTTATAACACACCACAACCAATGAAACTAGCTGTTATGAACAGTAATACCCACTTTCTGAAATTTTATAAATTTTATCTTTCAAAATGGTCTACATTTTTGGATTTGGAATGTAGAAATTATCATAGGGGGAATTTTTAGTATTTTTCTGAAAACATTCAATTTTTTATGAATAGTGAAAACACTAAGTTATAGTTTAAAACCATATTTTTATTTAAATAATTATTTATTTTATTTAAATGTATTTTTGGTCAATATCGATACATAATAGAAATATATTTTCAATATAATTCATTGGATTTAGTTTATAGTGATTTTAGATATAGAAAAATTTTATTGACTATTCATCATCTTTTACCCACCTTCTAGGAGATTTTGAAAATTCACATAAAAAATAATTTTACCATTTCTGTGAGTGAAATTTCAAAAATATGAGAGATACAATTGATATCAGTAAGAAAAATGTGGTTCAATAGGTTGAAAATAAATTTTAGTGAATAGTAACTTTTTACTTTTATATACCACGGTTAAAAGTAAATACGGTATTTAAGGGTTTAAATGATATTATTATTACCCTAAAACATGACCTAATTCTATTGGATAAGTATAATTCAACCAAAAACAAACTTATGAAGAAAATATTATCCTATTTGGTCCACTTGTATTAGAATAGGACACTTATTATTATTTTATTTAAAGAAGAGTTAAAAGAGTTAAAATCAATGTTTAATAATGAAAAAAGTTTTAACATAGGGTTATACATAAGATAAATTAGACTATAAATATTCCATATAAATTTAAAGGATTTCCAACATAATTTAATTTTTTCAATATTTTTTAGACATTAAATAATTTAATTTATTTATGACACAATAATGATACAGTAATTACCTAATTAATGTAATATTAATATAATCGATGTTATAAATATTAAACTAAATGTAAATTGAGACTTTTTTGGAATTCCACTTGTTTTAACAGTTACTATTACATATTTGGGATGGATTGATGAATTGTTTTCGAAGAAATAATGCTGTTATGAATTTAGCAAAACAAAATACCAAATAGTGTCAAAATTGACAAAATAGAGTTTTTAAAAAAAATATTATTTTACTAATTGATATTCTATTCCTAAAAATCTATGGTTCGGCCAAATTACTTATATAATGATAGGTTTATCATTAATGGACCACTTGGGGTTATCTTGGAAGAATATAGTAATTTTATTAACCATATAATATTAAATACAAAGAGACATGGTAAATGTCAAACTATTTAACTAAGAGTTAAATCTTTAATATAATGTTAATATAGTGACCAAATCCTGTCTAAAACCTATTGGTTGAGTTTTTTTCTACCCATACCTACCTAAGACATAAAATAATCTATTTTGGAGCCATTAGAAACCAAAATTTATTTTATTATAAAATAAAATTTCTAGTTTTTCTTAAGGTTCCCCTCACCCCACTTATAAAAGGGAACTCACCCTTCTCTCTAATTAACATCATAAAAGCCATTTTATTGGCCATACTTTTCCCAAATACTCTCTAAGATATCCTACCTTTATCCTAGAGTCCTTACTTCAGTCATAAATCCAACCTAAGGAGCCATTTTTATCAAATCAAAAGGAAGAACCATAAGAAGAGGTAAATATTTCATCACCTCTTTCCATTACCTTTCTTATTCCACTTCCTTTTCCTTTTTTATTTAAATTATAACTTAATAACTCCATTATTTTATATATAATTTGATGTTATTATAAATATGGTAAGACCAAATTCATTATTCTATCCATCCTTCGAATGACATGTCACCATATGTGCTTAAGTATGGGTTACCGTCTCCACGTCGTGGTGTAATTGTTATTCAATACATTATTATTTGGATGGGTATAATAATGATGTTTAATTGATGTAAATAATAAATATAACATGATATTTATTTTTTATATATGATATAGCATCATGTTATATATAAATTTAATATCAAAATATCGATATTGTCGCTCCTGCATATGTATGGATTACTGTCTCTATGAACGCAATGAGATTCGTTCCATATCATATCCATTCAAGAATAATTTTCATTAGTTGATTTAAAATAATGTTTAAACACTTGATATCATAATGTATATGAATAAGATACATCCCATAAATAACAAATATGATTCACATTACAATTAAAATAAAGGAAAACAAATTCGTTAACACCGGATACAACAATAATACTGAGATATTATTAACAATGAAATGTTAAAAGATCATATATGATATCATATTAATATATATGATTCATTTATAATTTAATAATAATTTTTAACCATTATACAGTATGTTAACCTACCCTCGACCAAGGAAATGTATAAGGTAAGGTTTAATTCTACAATCTCTTCATTATCCGAGGTTGTTTATATGTAATTGTATACATAGACCTGTTTATCATCCACATCCATGTTTCTTAAAAATGCATTTCAAAACATTATAAATATTTACTAGACTATAGGTTAAAGTCATTTATACCCTTGTTTTACTTTTTATATGATGTTTATAAATGAATATTTCTGCCTTTTTCCAAACAATGTCCTTTATAACCTTTTTTAAAAAATTAAGGTAAAATGCCTTTTTTTAACTTATACGGCAGGTGAGGCTATTTTTTGCCATTATAACTTCATTGAAGCTTCCCATACAAGATTATAAGAATATTTTCAAATATTAATAATTTCTTTTATAATAACATGAGTTTTAAATGATTTCAAAATAGAGATAGACATTTCCCTAAAAAGGATTTGATTTCATCTATGTCGATATACTTTGATGGATTTTAAGCTTATTTGAAGTAGATTTATTATGATACAAAACATCCATATTGTACTGAATGTTTTGTGATAATTTTGACTATGGATATTTTATTTTTACACCATTAATGGTTTATGGATAATGTATTGACACTCCGTATGTTAGTTTTAATACTATTGTTTATGTTATGTTTAATCCATTTCGTATGAGGAATGCATTGGAATTAGTATGTGACGGGGGGGGCCCACTATAGCCCCTCAATGAATCGGTAGGTCTAATGTGACAAACTAGTTTCTTGGCACAAGGCCTTGACAAAATCTTATTTGTAGTCTTTCCACAAGGCCTTCACTATGTTGTTAGGAAAGTCTGGCATTATGTATTCCATCAATATGAATGTGGCAATTGATATTGAATGTGATTATTTGACTAATAGAATATCTATGTAAGTAAGTAATTGGAATTAATATGATTTATATTTCCCATATTATGATGAATATTATGTGGAAATGGATTTTGTTTTAGTCTTATACATTTACTTAAATGTTTTTGCTTTTTTATGAGTGTTTCCGCTATATTTTTATCCTTACTGAGCATCTGAGCACACCCATTTCTATGTTTAATTTTTCCCAAGATGCGAAGATGTATTTTATGGTTGACCTACTAGTATAGTCTGAGGGGATATGATTTTGGTCTGTGGAAACAATGTTGTTGTAGGTTTTCATTTTATGACATAATGTAGACCTTATGAATGCATCTAGTACTTCTAATGTTATTAAACTAATCGGTCGTTTGAGACTTGATCTTTTGTGATCATGGTAATGTTTTGTAATAATGAACTGACTCTGGGTAGCGGGGGTCAGGGCATTATATTTGGTATCATAGGAATTTTAATACAAACCATGTAATCTAGATTTAGATAAACTCTAATTAGAGCACATTACCCTAAGATACACTTTGAGGATTAGTATATAAGATCATCCTATAATATTGATATTGTAGAGATTTTGTGATTTTTCCTAGAAATACATCTCTGTCAAGATACGAGTAGGTTGAGGAGGCTATGGTACAAATGTACCTAGGGGTAAAACCTGAAAACACCACTTTGAGCTAGAAATGAACAGGAACTGGTGCACGACAACGGGCCTTGCTGCACTCTTTGTTACGATAGTCCTGGGGGATATGCTTAGGATAATTCTCATTTTCTTTACAAACCATTATGAAGGGTTTATGAGTATATTCTTTCTCAAAGAAAACATTTATTATGATTATGGATTATATCCATAAAGTGTTCAAATAATGTAAAGTGTTTTACAAGTTTGGAATTATGTATTTTGATTTACAAACTAATCTAGTTTATTCAATTGATTAGAAATGGTTCCTAGTGGATGGAATGGAAACTGTATCAATGAACTCACTCCATGTAGGGATTTCCCTCCAGCTCAAGATAATTATAGTGGAGCTAGTGATAAAACTGGTGCTGATCATCTTATCACTATATTTGGACAACTCACTCAGGTTATGAATAATAAAATTACCCATATAGAGCACCCTGAACCATAGAATGGAGGATAAATGTTAGATCGCATCGTGAGGAAACAACCAAAAACATTCAATGGGAGTACAAATCCATTAGTGGCTGAGCAATGAATAAATTACATAGAGAAAATATTCCATGCCTTAGGGAGTAGTGAAAGGGAAAACGTTGTCAAGTATTTTTACCGCCTCACTGGGGATGCTGATCAACGGTGGTCATTGATTCAAAATATAAATGAAGGTGATGAAGTTTAAAATATAGAATGGAAGGAGTTTAAAGGGATTTTCTTTGAAAAATAATTTCCCCATGACCATCAAGCATATATGGAAAGGAAATTTCTGAGTTTGAGGAAAAAGGGGGATGAGAATGTCGCAAAGTATGAAGAAAACATTACAAGGTTAGCAAGGCATGTTGAAGATTATATACATAACCCAAGAAGTAATATTGATCGTTTCTTTGATGAGTTAAAACAAATTCACCATCCATCATGAGTCTCACAATCCTTCTCGTCGTACGAAGATATTTTCTCATGTGCTATCAAGATAGATAAATATTTCTCTAATACATAGGACTTTAAATAAAATCATGAGAAGAATAGATCTATTTAACACTATGGAAATGGAAATAAGGGGAAGAAGGGAAAAGTTGAATATCCATTCTCTGGTAAATGTAGGAAGAAACACCCTGGTACTTTCCTAAAGGGAATGGGAGTCTATTATAAGTGTGGTGAAAAATGCCACCAAGCTCGTGATTTCAAGGGGAAGAAAAAGGATTTCAATGTTGAATGCTACAATTTTAGAGAAAGGGGGAATTATGTGAATGAATGTCCCAATAATCAGGGGAACTTACCTTAGAAAAGGCCATGGGATTATGACCAATCTTATGTTATCACCACTGCTGAAGTAGAAGCTCCAAAAGATGTGGTGGCAGGAAATTTAATGGTTTCCTAAAGTTTATCAAATGCTTTATTTTATTCTGGATCATCGCATTATTTCATATATTCCCAGTTTTCTAAGAAAATAAGATAATTCCAATTTAATTTAACAAGCGAGTTTTCAGTCAAAACACCTAAGGGAACTATCATCCAAACAAATTTTTGTGAATTAGTTCCCATTAAAGAATATAAATGCTCTTTATCTACTGATATTATCATCATATCCAAGATTGAATTTGATGTAATCCTCGGTATGGATTAGAATTCAAACCATGATGTGAAGATTTATTTTAAGAAGAATGAGGTTTCAATTTTTGATGATGATGATAAAGAACAATTTATCTTTAAGCAGAATCGTCACCACCAAATTCTTATCTAGATCCACCCCCAGTAGCTCAACTAAATTCATTTATTTAGTAGAAGAGAATGAAATAACTATGGGTGAGGAAAGGAATGTTCAAATATAGGATATACCTATTGTGAAAGAATATGTTGATGTGTTTCCAGAAGATTTACCTGGACATCCTCTAGAATGAGAAATTGAGTTATCCATTGATTTAATTCCTGGTTCAAGGCCCATATCGAAGACCCCTTATAGAATGGACACTGTGAAATTAGTGGAACTAAAGAAACAACTAGAGGAATTGAGTAATATTGGATTTATTCACCCTAGTGTTTCTCCATGGGGAGACCCTATCCTTTTTTGTTAAGAAGAATGAAGGATCTATGAGGTTGTGCATTGACTATAGGGAGATCAATGCTACAACAACAAAGAACAAGTATCCCCTACCTTGCATTGATGATTTATTTGACCAAATCCATGGACCTCAATACTTTTCAATGATTGACCTTCAATCTGGATACCATCTATTGTGCATGAAGAAGGAAGACATTCCGAAGACAACATTTCAAACTAGGTACATGCATTACATGTTTATAGTAATTCATTTTGTATTTCTAATTCACCCTTTGTCTTCATGTATCTAATGAATAGAGCTTCAAGGAATATCTCAATGATTGTTTAGTGGTATTTATTGATGATATCTTGGTATACTGAAAAATCAATGAAAAACATGAAAATCACTTCTGCATTATCCTGAAGACTCTTAAGAGACATGAATTATATGGGATGTTTTGAAAGTATGAAATATGGAATCAGGATATTTCTTTTCTTGGACATACTATCTCTAATGATGGAATTCTTATGATCCTTAAAAGACCAAGGAAATCCAAGAATGGCTAGCACCGATGTGTATAACTGAGGTACGCAGTTTTATTGGTTTAGTAGTTTATTATCGATGTTCCATCCAGAAGTTTTCCCGGTTGGATAACCCATTAAAAAATCTCACACGAAAAGGGGTTCGATTTGTTTGGACAAAAGATTGTGAAGAATGTTTTGAAGAACTGAAGAGAAGATTAGTCAATGATCCTATCTTGACTATACCATCGGGGAATGATGGGTTTCTTATTTATTGTGGTGCATTGAAGAAAGGACATGGATGTGTCCTTATGCAGAATGATAGATTTATTTCATATGCTACACAACAGCTGAAAATTCCTGAGAAAAAATATCCTACTCATGATCTTGAGTTATCAGCTGTAATATTTGCTTTTGTGATTTGGAGACACTATCTATATGGTGAAAATTATGAGATTTATACTAATCACAAGAGTCTGAAGTATATTTTTTTCTCAGAAAGAACTCAACATGAGGAAATGGAGATCGATTGAACTACTCAAGGATTATGATTTCACTACACACTACCTCCTGGGGAAGGCAAATAATGTGACAGATGCTTTGAGTAGAAATGATCATGGAGTTATGAACAAGATGAGAGTTGAAAAGGATACCATATACCTGGATCTAGTAAATATTGATATTGGAATCAGTGTGGAAGGTGAAACATCAATACATTCTCAAATGGTTTCCAAACCATATTTACTAGAAAAGATAAAGAGTTCTCAGACCGGTGATGAAGAGTTTAAAAAGAAGATTAGAGCTGTGAATGATGGGAGATTGAGTGACTTTGTTTATGAAGAAGGAGTTTTGAAATTTGGGAAGAGACTTTGTGTTCCCAATATACCTGATCTAAAAAGAGAATTGTGGATGGTGCTCATATATCCAATTTCTCTATACACCATGGGAGAACCAAAATTTATATATATTTTAATGATCATTTTTTGTGGGACAATATGAAGAGGGAGATTGCTAATTTTGTGTCAATATGTATGGTTTTTCAACAAGTGAATGCTGGAAAGCAACAGTCTGGATGAGTCATGAATCCTCTTCCAATACCTGAATGGAAATGGAATAAAATTATAATGGGCTATGTCATGGGACTACCAAAGACTCCATGAAGGAATGATTTAATACGGGTCATTGTTGATCGTCTTACCAAGTAAACACATTTTATTGCTATAAGGGAAGATTTACCACTTGAACATTTAGAAAGAATATATATTAATGAAGTTGTAAGACTTTATGGAGTACCATTATCAATTGTTTTTTATTGTGATCCACGTTTTATAATAATATTATGGAAAATTCTTCAGAATGTCTAGAATACTGAACTTCGATTGAGCACTGCCTACCACCCCCAAACCGATGGACAATCAGAACGGACTATTTCAACCTTAGAAGACATGTTGAGATCATGCTCACTTGACTTTTAATGTATGTGGGATCAATATTTACCTCTGGTAAAGTTTTCCTATAACAGTAGCTTCCATTCGAGTATTTGGATGGCACCATATGATGTGTTATATGGAAAGAGATGTCACACACCAACATTTTGGGATGATGTTGGTGAAAGAAAACTTGTAGTCCCAGATGTGGTAGAAGAAATGATGGAAAAGGTGATGGTAATCCAAAACCAAATCAAATAAGCTCAAAGTATGCAGAAGAGCTATGCTAATAATAGAAGGAAGGATTTTGAATTTCAAGTAGGAGATTATGATTTCCTGAAGGTATCTCCATTGAAGGGTGTTATAAATTTTGGTAAGAAGGGAAAATAGAGTCTCAGGTACATCGGACCTTTCGAAATTCTAGAACAAATTGGGGATGTAGCTTACCAGTTGGCAATGTCACCAAGTCTATCCAAAGTCAAGGATATGTTCCACGTATCCATATTGAGGAAATACCTACCTGACATAACGCATGTACTTACCTATGAATAATTAGAACTGGAACCTGATCTGTCTTATTGGGAAGAGCTTATCATGGTCCTTGATACAAGGGAACAAGTGCAGAGAAACCGGATGACTTGTCTGGTTATAGTTCCATGGAGAAACCATAAGATAGAAAAGGCAATGTGGGAACCCGAGGAACTTATGATGAAGAACCACCTGAGTCATTTTATGTATTAATACTCTAGAAATTTCAAGGATGAAATTATTTGGAGGAGGGGATAATTTAACACCCAAGCTTCCACGGTACGCATCTCTTTAAATAATATAGTAGTGTGTCTTATACACAACTTCGAGTTCTAACACACCACAACCAATCAAACTAGCCGTTATGAATAGAAATACCCACCTTTTGAAATTATATAAATTTTATCTTTCAAAATGGACTTCATTTTTGGATTTGGAATATCGAAACTATCTTAGGTTGAATTTTTGTTATCTTTCTGAGAACTTTCAATTTTTGATAAATAGTGAACAACACTAAGTTATTTTTTAAAACTGCATTTTTTTAAATAATTAATTATTTTATTTAAATTTATTTTAGTTAAAAATATATAAATAATACCTAAAAAAGTTCAATGTAATTCATTGGAGTGAGTTTATAATAATTTTAGATATATAAAAATTTTGTTGAACTTTCTAACGTCTTTTACCCACCTCCTAGGAGAATTTGTAAATTCGAATAAAACATAATTTTACCACTTCTATGAGTGAATTTTGAAAATATAAGAGACACAGTTGATATCAGTAAGAATAATGTGCTTCAATAAATAGAAAATAATTTTTGGTGAATAGTAACATTTTACTTTTATTTACCACGGTTAAAAGTAAATAGGGTATTTAAGGGTAAAATTTAAATAATTATTAACCTAAAACATGTCCAAATTCTATTGGATAAGTATAGTTCGACCAAACAAAACCGTAGGAATAAAATATTAACCTCTTTGATCCACATTGATTATATTAGGACACATTATTTTTTTAAAATAATAGTATAAAGAGTTAAAATCAATGTTTAATAAATAAAACCTTTTTAATATAAGGTTATATATAAGCTATATTCTACTATAAATATTCATTAGAAAGATAAAATTATTTCCTATATAATGGTATTTTATTTATATATTTTAGACATTATATAATTTAATTTATTTTTGACATAATAATGATACAGTAATTACCTAATTAATGAAATATTAAAATAATTGATATTATAAATATTCGAATAAATGTAATTTTAGACTTTTTATGAAGTCCACCAATTTTCTAGGTTCATATGACATATTAGGGTTGGTTAGATGATTTTTTTTCGAAGTAATAATGATTTTATGAATTTAACAAAAAAATACCAAATAGTGTCAAAGTTGACATAAAAGAATTTTTAAAACAATATTATATTATTAATTGATATTATATTCCTAGAAATCTATGGTTCAGCCAGAGGACTTATATAATTATAGGTGTATCATTAATGAACCACTTGGAGTTCACTTAAAAATATATAGTATGTTTATTAACCATATAATAATAAAATACTATGAGACATGGTAAATGTCAAACTATTTAACAAAGAGTAAAATTTAAATGATAAAGTTAATATAGTGACCCAAACTTGTATAAAACCTATTGGTTGAGTGGTTTTCAACCAAAACCAATTTATCCTATAAATAATCTATTTATGAGACATTAGGAATCGATAATGAATTTATTATAAAATAATATTTCTAGCTTTTCCTAAGGTGCCCCTCACCCTTCTTATAAAAGGTCACTCACCCTTCTCTATAATTAACACCATCAAAGACATTTGAATCAGCAAAACTCTACCTAAACACAATCTAAACTACCCTCCCATAATCCTAGAGGAATTCCTATAGTCAGAAAGCCAACCTATGGAGCCCTTTTGATCAAATAAATAGGAAGAACCCGAAGAATCTGTAAATATTTCATCAACTCTTTCAAGTTCCTTTCTTCTTCCACTTCCTTTTTCTTTGTTGTTTACATTATAAAATATTAACTCCAGTAACTTCTATACACTATGATGTTATTAAAAATATTGTAAAATCAAATTTATTATTCTATCTATCCTTTTAATGACATTTCACCATACGTGCATACGTACGGCTTACCATCTCCACGTCGTGGTTGTAGCGACCCCCAAACCCAGGGAGATTAATGAGACATGATATACATAACATCTCATTACATCATTACAAATTAAATATCATGTCCCATTACAACAGAAGATCATGAGGTTCGGGATTCTAGGAAACCAGCTCCTTCTGATTAACTTCATTAGTACCAACCATGCCTAAAAAAATTTAAACAAAAACTTAGGGCGAACAAATATTCCCAGTAAGGGGTTTTAAAAAAATTTTAAGATAAATCTTTCTCAAAGCAGTCCTTTTGAAGAGAATAGAACACTTTTCTAAAAATGAGACATTTTCTTTTCATGAAATCCAACGTTTTTGAAAACCACTTGCATAGAGGAGTACGTACTTGAAATAAGCTTCAAAATAAACATGATCAGAGAGCGCAACATATGAAAAATAGGCAATGCATAATATTCAAAAAAGGTTACTTAAATTCTAAAAAGAATTATATGACTAAGTAGGGAAAACGTGCATAAAATGGTTCATGAGAATATAAAGTTCTTCTAACAGTTTACCACATGAAAAATAGTTATTGACACATAAATAACATTTTCATTGTCATGGGAGTTTTCAACTAGGGTTTGTCCTGTTAGTTGAACTAACACCTAGTTGACCTTTATCATTACATGCAAAGGGAATGCATAATGTTGGAATTTGTCAAGACCTTTTGTCAAGACCGTATAACATACTTAACTGGTCAAGGCTCACTGTCAACCCCGTTTCCATTGTAGAACATGCCAAGGATAACTGCCAAGACCGTCGCACATAACGTCTCATGAGACTCTTGCTTTACCCAATGCATTGGAGCACTGTATAATTCTGGGCGCACCCATCACATCATTCTTATTGCGCTATATAATTCCGGGTGCACCCATCACATGTAAGTCCTATACATCCCTCACATATCTTGACATGGTCATTCTTTCATAGGGTTTCATTCATTCTTAATCAACCCCCTTTTTACATACATATTCTTAACTTGAAGACAGTTCAATCATAAACAAATTGGGACATGCATGCTAAAATCCGTACACCCAAGAAAATATTTGAAACATGGGTTTTAAGGAAATAAACACAAACACTTAACATTCCATAACATCATAATACCCAATTAAATCATGGTCATTCATAACTTACACATATGCTGATAAATGGATATTGTGGGTGTTTGAAATATACATGAAGTTAGGGATACAATGGGGGAAATCAAGTCCATCTTGGGAAAACCATGTACATAATTGTGTACAAACTCTTTTATTAACACATTAAACAACATGACCCCTTTCTCTATAAAGTTTGTAAACACCATAAAAAACTTGTAATTGAAAACAACAAGATGATATATATACCAGTACATATGCATGGGTTTACCACAATAAACCATACTCAAAAGTATTTCCCAAGTTATACATTAAACAAAAACAATGTTTGGAAAGAAGATTGGGGATTCTTTATATAAAAGAAATGAACTTGAATTTCATAAAACCCTTATGTGATCATGCGATAAAATTTAAAAGAATTAAATAAAATTTTCCTCATATATGCACATAGATGTACATGTACATCTTATATAACCACATGTACATATACATATATATGTTCTATATATTTTCATAATCTTATATGTTTATACAATTTACCCAAAAACTCAATTTTCATAAGGCAGGGTGAAGAATAGGTTGATTAC
The DNA here is from genome assembly GCA_963277665.1 of Viscum album. Taxonomy (NCBI): domain Eukaryota; kingdom Viridiplantae; phylum Streptophyta; class Magnoliopsida; order Santalales; family Viscaceae; genus Viscum; species Viscum album. Next base: position 1,607,232,199 of record OY728127.1, on the reverse strand, counting down.
ATATAAACAGATTGTGCATACATGCATAAAGTGTATTATATATATATGTGTACATTTATACATATAAATAAATACACAAAGTGTAGTCATGTACACGCAAACACCCAAAACCGAAGTAAAATAATACCCAAGAGATCCTTTTACCCTGGTTTGTTTTTGCAGTAAGTGGGAAGCTGATATGAATGGGTCTTATTCATTTGTATAATTATGTATATATATATATACCCACACATGAAGAACATATATATATATATATAACCCAGTATTTTCCCAAACCAAAAGAAAATTTTTTAAAACATGAAGGGCTCATTATCTTGGGTACGGTTCTAGGAAGGGAGTAGTGGTATAAATAGGTTTTTATGGTCCTGTATCATCTTATACACATTTATATAACAAGTTTATATAACTATGAAAAGCTTACAAAAAAAGTGGGAAAAGAAGAAGAGTATTTCCCCTTACTCTTATTCGGTTCTCCAGGCTGGGAGGGAGATCCACAAGATCTGGGTTTGCACCAGGTTGATACATACCGAAAATATATACACATATAACATGTATATATATATTTATATACACTGAAACTCAAACAAAACAAAACAAAAATAAAACACGCCCCTTACCTTAGCTTGGAGAGGAGGTGAGAAGGATGCGGAAAAAAGGCACGTGATATCTGATGTATAACACAGAATGTGTACATATACACATAACCCGTATATATGTATATATATAAAAAAATGAAACTGAAACAGAAACCACCACAATACTTCTCCCTTAACTTAGCTCGGAGAGGAGGTGGAGAAACGATTCAGCGACGAGGTCTGGTGGTCGGAAGGATCAAGGAAGTCGAGTGCAAACGTTTGTGGCGCTTTGGTGTAACTGGGGTTTTTAAAAAAAACCGAGAAGAAGAAACTGGCTCTTCGTGGAGTCGTCGACCCCGGCATCCGAGGCGAGTCGGTGCCGACCCGTGGAAAGGAGGGAGCAGTGGGGTCTACTAGCCGGCCTAGATGAAGAAAACGAGCCACCCTACACCTACTGGTTCGATGATGCGAGGAAGGAGAAGAAGTCGTGGGGCGTGAGGTAGAAGAAAAACCGAGAAAAGCGGATGGACGGGATTACCCGAAGATGATCAGACGGCCTGGAATGATGCATCTTTAAAAGAGATCGACGGCTGCGATCGGAGGGGGCTGGATCGGACGGTCTAGGGGTGATGTGGAATTTTAAAAAAACAGTTCAACAGGTTTTACAAAAAAAAGTTGTTTTATTAATATTTTCATTGTTTTTATTATTAAAGAATTAAATTATTAAACCAACTTTTATTATTTTAATAAAAATCATTGGTCAATAAAAAATTTATTTTGATTCAATCAAAACGTATTACTATACAATTATAGGTATATATATATATTTTATTCTTAAAACATCAATAATTTTTATTAACCTTATTATATTATCATTATTATTATTTTAAACCATAATTACTAATTACTTAATATTACATTATGAAGATCAGTGGTTAAAAACATTGATTAAACAAAACATATCACATATATATATATACATTTTAATTTCCTTTATTAGCTAATTACCTTAATTTTCTTAATTAAAGATTATTATTAATTAAACTACATTCAATCACACATAAGAGTGCGTTGATATATGTATCATCACCATGAAACACATAAGTAAAAGAAATCATAGTTTGACGTAGATTCCAAAACTGTTTATCCAAGTTATAAACATTTTCATTAACATTAGCCCTTTAATTTAGAGAAAAATAATCATTTAATTTGATGGAATATATATATATATATATAACTCAAGGGTTAGCACAAATTTAGAGAAAATAAAAACCCATCAGATTTAATATAATTCAACATAAAATTTTAATTTCTCAAATTAAGAAAATAAGTGTAGTGAATAATAATATTAATTTTCATAAAACATAATTTGCATTTTTGGGAAACAAGAAATAAATTAATTAAGTTATCATTGATGTCATTAAAGAAAATTACATAGTTAATTTTCCGAACCTTCCAGGGGTAAGCCATTCTTATTTCCAACGGTCAAAAAAACATAGAAGATAGTAGAATCCAACGGTCATATTTATAGCCATTTTGATTCAACGGTCAGATTGGTGTGCTTAAAAAGTGTCTAGTCTCAGGGTGTCCCTCACTCCAGGTGACTGAAGGAGAAAAGGAGAGATGGTTCGTATGATTCCTTTGGTGCTCAGCATGGTTTCAGTGGCTTCGGCCATCCTCATGTTCATTCTGATGGACGCCCGAAACCCCTACCGCATTCTTGGGCTCTTGGTGGTTTTAAGCAGTCTCCCCATTATTGTAATTGGGTTCTTAGTTGGGATTTTTGGTTAATTTATCTTCTTGTTCGGTCAGTGGAGGTTGTAGCAGAGATGTTACTTATTTGAATAAAACGATTTTTCATTCATTTGATGCATTTTATTACTATTGCCTTATAAGTTTTTTGTTTGTTCACTTAACGAGTGACATTGAAAAGAAAACTTGTCAAAAATCAAAACATTGTTTCTCAGGTCGTTACATTAATTCCCCCTTAAAAGAATTGCGCCTTCTCAATTCTATAATAAAAAAAAAAGAAAAATTGAAACCCTATACGTACAACACTACTGAAACAGTGGATCTGGCTTGGTTAAAAGGATACCAAAGTTGGCACACAGCTCTTCCGTTTCCCTAGCCCAGATACACTTCGAATAGTACGTCCTGAACTCCTGCTCGTGCGTACTGCACACGGGCTTCGAAAGGGAGGCTCGTGCCATGAAAAGCTCAGAAACATCCGAGTAGATAAACTTCTTGATAACTCTTCGGGCCACATCACGCTCGAGGTAGTCGAGAGGAATGATGCGGTTGAGGAGACTGAGATTCAAGACTTGGATCATATAGGCTGCACTAAGCTGGCCATTCTGAGTAGCCATGAGGAAGCACGCTCTGGCAGAAAAGTTCTGTGCCAGAGTAAAACACTGGAACATGCCCTCATGGTACGTTCCCCTTCGCCTATAGTAGGGGAGTTGACCAGTGGAAATGAGGTAAAAGACGCGATCATCCTCTTGACATAACCGAAGAATCTCGGGACCATTTGCTAGATCAAGAAAACGCTGGTAGGTCCCTCGCAGGTGGAGAAAGGATGGATAGTCCACCGTGAATTCCCTGATCAAGATGACTTCTAATAACTCATCGATTAGTGATGAGAAATTCGTTTGACCATCCATCTGAAAAAAAACATTAAAAGGAAACTCTTAAAAACATTGATAAGGTAGAGACATGAAAGGAAACAAGAAACTTCCATTTATGAAAATGTTTACATGAAAAATCCTGAGTTTACTAGATGTACACCACAGAGAGTGGAAAAACTTCCTAACTCTTCAAACCACACACAGGATGAACAGATAGGACTAAACTCATGGGAACATTTATGACACCTCCTGAGTTTAGCGTTAGGGGTATGGAGTTGGGAAACATCGGTATACACTTCTTGCATAAGAGACAATCGGGTGGACTCATTTTCCAACACTCCAAAGTCCATTAACTGGCCCCAGAAGCCGTAGTGAAAAATCTGGCACAGGTAAGCCGCTCGGAGGTCTCCGGCAGTAGCAGCTTCTTGAAAGGGGTTATCAAGTATTGTGCCAAATTACTCGCCAGTTTTTAACACTTGGAAGAGTCCTTCGTGATACCTTCCCTGACGTGAATAAGATGGAAATTGGGTCATCATCATTAGGAGATAATCCATCCCCAATCCCTGATAAAGACTAAGCACCGTAGGTGAGTTTGACACATCATACAGGTGCTTACACGTCATGCGAATTTGGCCATAATTCAGAAAGTTCTCACGGCTAGCTAGAGATACAATGTTCTCTAGAGCCTCAGTGGGAAGTGACAAAAGTTTGGTAGGTACATTTTCATTAGCCATCTAAAAGTTATAACATTTTTACAACGTTAGTCAAAGCAATACGTTTATACCACCTGGTTTTCCAGAGTTGCCTGAACCCATCCTCTGACACCAACTATAGCGACCGCCAAACCCAGGGTGCTTAATGAGACATGATATACTTAACATCTCATTACATCATTACAAATTAAATATCATGTCCCATTACTACAGAAGATCGTGTGGCTCAGGATTCTAGGAAACTAGCTGCTTCTGATTAACTTCATTAGTACCAACCATGCCTGAAAAATTTTAAACAAAAAATATAGGGTGAGAAAATATGCCCAGTAAGGGGTTTTAAAAACGTTTTAAGATAACTCTTTCTCAAAGCAGTCCTTTTGAAGAGAATAAAACACTTTGCTAAAAAAGAGACATTTTCTTTTCATGAAATCCAACGTTTTTGAAAACCACTTGCACAGAGAAGTACATACTTGAAATAAGCTTCAAAATAAACATGATCAGAGAGCACAACATATGAAAAATAGGCAGTGCATAATATTCAAACAAGGTTACTTAAATTGTAAAAATAATTCTATGACTAAGTAGGGAAAACATACATAACATGGTTCATGAGAATATACAGTTATTCTAACAGTTTACCACATGAAAAAAAGTTCTTGACACATAAATTACATTTTCATAGTCATGGGAGTTTTCAACTAGGGGTTGTCCTGTTAGTTGAACTAACCCCTAGTTGACCTTTATCATTACATGCATTGGGAATGCATAATTCTGATCTTTGTCAAGACCTTTCATCAAGACCGTATAACATACTTAACGGGTCAAGGCTCACTGCCAATCCCGTTTCCATGGTTGTACAAGCCAAGGCTAACTTCCAAGACCATCGCACATAACGTCTCATGAGACTCTTGCTTTACCCAATGCATTGGAGCGCTGTATAATTCCGGGCACACCCATCACATCATTCTTATTGCGCTATATAATTCCAGGCGCACCCATCACATGTAAGTCCTATACATCCCTCACATATCTTGACATGGTCATTCTTTCATAGGGTTTAATGCATTCTTAATCCACCCCCTTTTAACATACATATTCTTAACTTGAAGACAGTTCAATCATAAACAAATTGGGACATGCATGCTAAAATCCATACACCCAAGAAAATATTTGAAACATGGGTTTTAAAAAAATAAACACAAACACTTAACATTCCATATCATCATAATACCCAATTAAAGCATGGGCGTTCATAACTTACACATATGCTGATAAATTTACATTGTGGGTGTTTAAAATATAATTGCAGTTAGGGATACAATGGGCGAAATCAAGTCCATCTTGGGAAAACCATGTACAAAATTGTGTAAAAACTCTTTTATTAACACTTTAAACAACATGGCCCCTTTTCTCTATAATGTTTGTAAACACCATAAAAATATTGTAATTGAAAACAACATGATGATATATATACCAGTACATATGAATGGGTTTACCACAATAAACCATACTCAAAAATATTTCCCATGTTATACATTAATCAAAAACAATGTTTGGAAAGCAGAGTGGGGATCCTTTATATAAAAGAAATGAACTTGACTTTCATAAAACCCTTATGTGATAATGCGATAAACATTAAAATAATTAAATAAATTTTTCCTCATATATGCACATAGATGCACATGTACATCTTATATAACCACATGTACATATACATATATATGTTCTATATATTTGAATAATCTTATATGTTTATACAATTTACCCGCAAATTCCATTTTCATAAGGCAGGGTGAAGAATAGGTTGATTACATATAAAAAGATTGTGTATACATGCATAAAGTGTATTTTATATATGTGTACATTTATACATATAAATAAATACACAATGTGTAGTCATGTACACGCAAACACCCAAAACCGAAGTAAAATAATACCCAAGAGCTCCTTTTACCCTGGTTTGTTTTTGCAGTAAGTGGGAAGCTGATATGAATGGGTCTTATTCCTTGGTATAATTATGTATATATATATATAACCACACATGAAGAACATATATATATATATAACCGGGTATTTTACCAAACCAGAATAATTTTTTATAAACATGAAGGGCTCCTTCTCTTGGGTCTGATTCTAGGAAGGGAGTAGTGGTATAAATAAGTTTTTATGGTCCTGTATCATCTTATACACAATTATATAACAAGTGTATATAACAATGTAAAGCATACAGAAATAGTGCGAAACGAAGAAGAGGATTTCCCCTTACTCTTATTCGGTTCTCTAGGTTGGGAGGGAGATCCACAAGATCTGGGTTTGCACCAGGTTGATACATACCGAAAATATATACACATATAACATGTATATATATATTTATAAACACCGAAACTCAAACAAAACTAAACAAAAATAAAAAATGCCCCTTACCATAGCTTGGAGTGGAGGTGAGAAGGATACGTCAAAGAGGCATGTGATATCGAATGTATAACACAGGATGTGTACATATAAACATAACCTGTATATATGTATATATACATATAAAAGAAACTCAAATAGAAACAACAACAAGACTTCTCCCTTACCTTATCTTGGAGAGGAGGAGGAGAAACGATTCAGCGATGAGGTATGGTGGTCAGAAGGATCAAGGAAGCCGAGTGCAAACGTCTCCAGCCCTTTGGTGCAACTGGGGTTTAAAAAAAACAGAGAAGAAGATATTGGCTCTTCGTGGAGTCATCGACCCCGGCATCCGAGGCGAGTCGGTGTCGACCCGTGGAAAGGAGGGAGCAGCGGGGTCTACTAGCTGGCCTATATGAAGAAAACGAGCTGCCCTACACCTACTGGTTCGATGACGTGAGGAAGGAGAAGAAGCCGCGGGGCGCGAGGTAGAAGAAAAACCGAGAAAAGCGGACGGCCGGGATTACCCGAAGATGATCGGACGGCCTGGAATGATGCGGCTTTAAAAGAGATGGACGACCGCGATCGGAGGGGGCTAGATCAGACGGTCTAGAGGTGATGCGGAATTTTAAAAAAAACGGTTCAACGGGTTTTACAAAAAAAAAGTTTTTTTATTAATATTTTCATTGTTTTTATTATTAAATAATTTAATTATTAAACCAACTTTTCTTATTTTAATAAATATAATTGGTCAATAAAAATTATATATTGATTCAATCAAAACGTATTAATATATAAACATAGGTATATATATATATATTTTATTTTTAAAACATTAATAATTTTTATTAACCTTATTATATTATCATTATTATTAATTTAAACCATAATTACTAATTACTTAATATTACATTATGAAGATCAGTGATTAAAAACATTGATTAAACAAAACATATCACATATATATATATACATTTTAATTTCCTTTATTAGCTAATTACCTTAATTTTCATTATTAAAGATTATTATTAATTAAACTACATTCAATCACACATAAGAGTGTGTTGATATAAGTATCATCACCAAGAAACACATAAGTAAAAGAAATCATAGTTTGACGTAGTTTCCAAAACTATTTATCCAAGTTATAAACATTTGCATTAACATTAGCCCTTTAATTTCGAGAAAAAGAATCATTTAATTTGATGCAATATATATATATATATTACTCAAGGGTTAGCACATATTTAGACAAAATAAAAAACCATCAGCTTTAATATAATTCAACATAAAATTTTAATTGATCAAATTAAGAAAATAAGTGTAGTGAATAATAATATTAATTTTCATAAAACATAATTCGCATTTTTGGGAAACAAGAAATAAATTAATTAAGTTATCATTGATGTCATTAAAGGAAATTACATAGTTAATTTTCCGAACCTTCTAGGGGTAATCCATTCTTATTTCCAACGGTCAAAAACAAAACATAGAAGATAGGAGAATCCAACGGTCATATCTATAGCCGTTTGGGTTCAATGGTCGAATTGTTGTGCTTAAAAAGGGTCTGGTCTCGCAGTGTCCCTCACTCGAGGTGACTGAAGGAGAAATGGAGAGATGGTTCATATGATTCCCTTGGTGCTCAGCATGGTTGCAGTGGCTTCGGCCATTCTCATTTTCATTCTGATGGACGCCCGAAACCCCTACCACATTCTTGGACTCTTGGTGGTTTTAAGCGGTCTCCCCATTATTGTAATCGGGTTCTTAGTTGAAAATTTTGGTTAATTTATCTTCTTGTTCGGTCAGTGGAGGTTGTAGCCGAGATGTTACTTATTTGAATAAAAGGGGTTTTTATTAATTTGATTCATTTTATTACAATTACCTTATAAGTTGTTTGTTTTTTCACTTAACAAGTGACATTGAAAAGAAAACTTGTCAAAAATCAAAACATGGTTTCTCGAGTCATTACAGTGGTGTAATTGTTATTCAATGCATTATTATTCGGATGGTTATAATAATGATGTGTAATTGATGTAAATAATAAATATATCTAGATAATGATTCTGTATATATGATATACCATCAAATTATATGTTATTTTAATATCAAAATAATGATATTGTCGCTCGTGCGTACGTACGGATTACCGTCTCCACGAACGTGATGAGATTCATTCCCCATCGTATCCATTCAAGACTAAATTTCATTAGATGATTAAAAATAGTGTTTAAAAACATGATATCATAATGGATATAAATAAGATATATCCCATCCATAAAAAATGTGACTCACATAACAAATAATATAATGGAAAATGAATTCTTTAACACTAGAAACAACGATAATACTATGATATTATTAACAAAGAAATGTTTAAAGATAATATATGATATCATATTAATTTATATTATTCTTGTAAAATTTAATAACAATTATTTCACCATTATAGAGGAGGATAACCTACCCTCGACCAAGGAAAAGTAAAAGGTATGGGTTAATTCAACAATCTCTTCATTATTTGAGGTTTTTTATACGAAGTTATCTACTGTGACCTCTTTATCATCCACACCCATGTTTCTTAAAAATGTATTTCAAAACATTAATACGATTTACTCGACTATGGGTTAAAGTCATTATACCCTTTTTTGACTATTTTTAATATGTTTTAAAGGACTATTTCTGTCATTTACCAAACAATGTCCTTTATAACCTTTTCGACAAAATTAAGGTAAGAATGCCTTTTTTAACTTATACGCCGAGTGAAACTATTTACTGCCATTATAACATCGTCGTACAATCCCTTACTAGTTTATAATAATATTTTCAAATATAAATGTTTTCTTTTAAAATTACGTGACTTTTTAATGATTTCAAAATAGAAAGAGATATTTATCTTAAAGGGTTTTGATATCATCTATGTCAACATCCTTTGTAGATTTTAATCTTATTTGATGTTGATTTGTTATGATAAAAAACCTTCATATTGTATTGAAGGTTTTGTGATATGTTTTACTATGGATGTTTTTTTACACCATTCATGGTTTATGGATAAAGTATTGACTTTTTGTAAGATAGTTTTAATACGAATGTTTATGTTATGTTTAAACTTTTTCATATGAGGAATGCATTGGACTTAGTATGTGATGGGTGGAGCCCACTATAGCTCCTCGATGTATCAGTATGTACCATGAGAAAAAATAGTGTCTCGGCACAAGGCCTTGAAAAAATATTTTTTGTAGTCCTGTCACAAGGCCTTGACTATATGGTTATAAATTTCTGGCATTATGCATTCCGTCATTATGAAAGTGGATATTGATATTTCATGTGATTATTCACCTAGTTGAATATCCATGTGAGTAAGTAAATAGAATTATTTTGATTTATATTTTCCATATTATGGTGATGTTTATGTTGAAATAGATTTTTTTTAGTCTTATACGTTTCCTTAAATGTTTGTGCTTATTTATGAAAGTTTTTTCTATATTGTTAACCTTACTAAGCATCTGAGCTCACCCCTTTCTATGCTTTATTTTTCCCATGATGCGAAGAAGTATTTTATGACTGACCGGAAGGGTTAGTTTGAGGGGATATGAGTGTGGTCTATGGAAACAATGTTGTTGTTTTATTTCATTTTATGATGTAATGTAAACCATATGAATGAATATAGTACTTCCAAGGCTACTAAACTAATCGGCCATTCGAGACATGATATTTTCTGATCATGCCAATGTTATGTAATAATTCACAAACTCTAGGTAACTGAGTTCATGGAGTTACAATACACATCAAGTCACATGGTATTTGGGTACATTAGTTTTTTGGAGACCCTTATAGACATTAGATATCTCATTGTCTTGGATGTAGCCCATGCGAAGTGGATGGAAAGCATGGTAGTAATGATACCCCTCTTGGATATATATTTCATTTTGTATAATGACTTATGTTATGGTACAAATATATGGATGTGTGGAAAATCCATAAATTATATCAAATTTGAAGATTTGAAATGTGAATGGGTATGATATTTTGAAAATGGGTCGATTTTCAAAACATGGTTGATTGTTCAGAATAGTTCAACATTGAAAATATGAAATTATGGAAATACTATTTGTGATAGTTGTTATGTAATTTAATTATATTTTTGATACTTTTTTCCTATCTGAGTGTGATTTATGGTTGTTTTATTTGTTGATTGAAATGGAACCACCTAGGCATCGTAGAGACCAACCAGAGGAGACTACTGAAAATGTGGTTACATCTAAGCCTCTTGTGAACTAGTAGCTAGTGCAGAGAATAGTGGAAGCTTTCCAAGATGTGGAAAGTGGGAATAATGAGGATATACCATGGTATTTTGATTATGTGGTTTAATTTCATAGGTAGAATCCACCCATTTTTTGGGGTGATTTGAAGCCTAAAATGGTAAAAGTTTTGATAATTGGAATGAATAGGATATTTGAATTTTGGGGAACAATAGCGAAGCTGAATGTCATATTAGCCATGTACAAGTTGTAAGATCATTCCCAATAGTGGTGGGATTTAGCAATCTATTATGAGAAGGAACGTGGTGTGAAATCAGAGGGTTTTGAAGAGTTGATTAATAAAAAATTCTCCCCTTATAAATTCATAATTTAGTGAACAAATGATTTATTCCATTTGAAACTAGAGAACCTATCAGTAATAGAATATGCAACTATGTTTATGAACATAGTGAATTTTTCACATGAGGTATTGGGAATAAAATCATTGAAGTCGTGAATTTTTGAATTTGTGTTGAGGCATGAAATGCATTCCATGATTGTGGTGAAATGTATAAATGATTACAAAGAGATGGTGAATAGAGATAGGATGTCTGCGCAATATCTTTTGGGGGATGCATGTGGTGGAAGTATGTCGGCGCCAACTAGAAATAGTGTAACTATAACATTGGACATAAGAGTAAGAGGAAAACGTATTTATAGGGTGACATTACATCTCAAAATCCAACAACATGATCTATGAATCTCCCTCTGATGCCTTAGAGTAAGCTGATATGTTTTCAGTGTCGTTTTATGGGCCACATCGAGTAGGATTGTACGCCAAAATCTCAAGCATGTAATAACTATGAGAATATGGGGAATATTTATCAATATTTCTATAATGCTCTGAGGTTGTGTGTTTGTGACACTCCTCGGGGTTCGTAGGCATCCTTTTCCTTAACGGGATGTGGGAAGCATCATACTCCTCATCAGTAGAGCCGAGTTAATATTTTCAAGTTTGGGAATACAATTAAACCTTAATAGGGTAACAAATAGAATAGTATGGAAATCAAGTCATTTTTTAGAGCCGAGCAGATGGTGATAGAGGATCAGTTAGGACCATCCATAGTAAGTGGTACGGTTCTTTTAAATTCTATGTTCCTGCAAGATTTTTTTGATATGGGTGATTCACATTCTTTTATTACATCTTATACAATTAGTTTGTTGGAATTAACTGTAGAAATTATGCCTTCAGTTTTAAAAATTGAAACTCTTTTATGTTAAAGAGAGTGTTGTGCCCTCTTGTGTACAAAATGTATCTTATTTTTTGATGAAATTTTATTAATTTTGGATTTCACAGTGCATGAGATGGATGATTATGATATGATCCTGGGAAAGGTTTGTTTGAATATTTTTAAGGCCCAACTTTTTTTATATATTTGAATCATATTTTTATGATAGAGGATGGTGTCCAATACCTCTTTAGAAGGGAGAATAATAAAAATATGGGTGAAATGGATTTGTTTTCTCTAGTTATTGGCACAATCTATTATTAGTTAGTGGCTTAGTCATTGGAATCAGTGGAAGGTGTTGAGTAGAGTGTTATTTGGGTAGTTGTGGATCAGTTTATAGATTCCCTTCCTGGACAATTCTCAAGGTTTCCAACCATGAGAAAAGTGGAGTTTACGATTGATCCCTTTTCATGGACAAATCCTTTCTCATTTCCATCTTACCAAATGGTACCAACAAAATTGAAGGACATGGAGGTGCAGTTAGAGGATTTAGAGAACAAACGGTTCATCTATCCTAGCATGTCTCCAAGCATAATGCTTATTTTTATTGATAAAAAGTTAAATGTAACTCAACACCAATGTGTTTATTATCATAGATTTAATTAGGATATGATAAAGATATAATATCCACTTCCTCACATTGATGATTTTTTTGACCATTTGAGAGGATCTCATTGGTTCTCTAAGATTGAATTGAGGTCAGGATATCATCATTTGTGGGTGAGGAAGGAGGATATTCCCAAATCATCTTTAAGAAGAAGGTATGGCCATTAAGAGTATGTGGTTATGCCCCTTGTTATAAAGAATGCAGTAGTAGTGTTCATGGAATTGATGAATTGGATATTTCAGAGATATATATATTCTTTTCTAGTGGTATTTGTTATTGATATACTAGTGTACTCAAGGACATGGGTGATTCATGAGAATCACTTGGTGATGGTGCTAGGGGGCTTGAGGGATCGTCATTTTTATGCAAAATTGTAAAAGTGAGAATTTTAGATACATGAGGATCATTTCCATGGCAATATTATTTCTGATAAGGGAGCTTCAGTTTATCTGGAAAAGATATAGGCTATAATCTACTAGAAAACACCAAAGACCGTTTTTTGAGTTATGAAGCTTCCTTTGTCTAGCTGGATATTATCGGAATTTTGTTCATTATTTCTCATAAATGGCCTCACTAATAACAGCTTTGACCAAGAATAATGTTACATTTCAATTAGATGAGTAGTTTCAGAAATGTTTTGAATGGAAAAATGGTCACCTTACATCAGTACCATTTTTCGTTTTCCTAGAACTAGGGAATGGTACATGGTGTATTAGGAAACATCAGGATTAATGTTGGGGTGTATGATAATGAAGAGTAATATTGTGGTTTTATTTGGCACACAATAGATAAAGATGGTTGAGATGAACTACTGAACACATTATTTGGAGTTGGTTGTAGTTGTTCAAGCTTTAAAAATGAGGCATCATTATCTATTTAGTGACAAATTCACGGTGTTTACTGATCATAAGTGTTTAAATAATATTTTCTCACAAAGATATTTGAAATTTCGAAAAAAGAGATGGATAGGGTATGTACATATTTTTCTATTTTTACTTAGTGAAGAGACCGAGTAAGGGAAATTATCTAGAGAATGTATTATGTATTAATTAATGTGCTTCGGTGGTGAAATATGAATCATATCAGTGGAAATTGTTGTTTTTCATATTTGACATGTGGTTGGAATGTGTAGACTCGGGTGATAGAGTGATATTCTTCTATTTTCATTGGTTCCTAACTCAGTTGGCACTGTTAAAGAAGCACAAACATCTAATTCTGAGTTTATGGTGATGAGGTCGAAACTCAATCGTAGGGAGGCCATTGAGTGATGTGATGTGAATGGGAATTCCGTTTTTTGGATTTAGAATTCTATGTGGGTACCAGTGGCTTGTGAGGATGAAATTCTCATGGATTATTCTCATTCTAGGTGGGATACCCATCCGTGACTCCACAAAATGTATAAGGAATTGAAAGTGCAGATTTGGTGGTATGGTTTGAAATGGAAAGTGTGAAAGTTTTCTTCAAGAAGCTTGACATTTCATCATGTAAAATGTATAGAATCAATTACTAGTAGGAATATTTCAATCATTTCCAATTATAATTTGGAATTGGGAACAAGTAAGGATGGATTTTGTGACATCCCTCCCGAGAATGGTCAGGAGGCACAATTCCATATGTGATATTATAAATCATCTTTGAATGTCGGCCTAGTTCATCCCAATTAGTGATTATCATATTGTGGAAGATCTATCCAAAATATATATAGTGTAGTGGTAAAGAAGTACGATGTTCTATTTTCTATTGTATCAGATAGATATCTGAGGTTCACATCTCATTTATAGAAATCCTTGAAGCAGCCCCTTATGTCACAGTTGATAACAAGCATGTCATATCATCCTTAGAAAGATGTCATATCTGAGAGGGTGATAATAAATTTAGAGTATATTCTAAGGGATTTTGTGATGGATTTTGGTGGTTCATGGGAGGATCACTTAATGTTGATGGTGTTATCCAATAATATCAGTTCTGATCCTTCCATATAGATGGATTTTTTTGAACCATTGTATTGGTGACCATGTCGTTCTCCCCTATGTTTGGTGGAAATGGGTGAGACTTTGATAGTTGGGCTAAGCCTTGTCTAAGAGAGTATGGAAAATATCATGCTGACCAGGAAGAGGATGGAGATGTCCCATAGTCGTTTGAAATCATATGTGGACCATCTAAGATGACCATTGTCGTTTGAGGTGGGAGATCATGTGTTTTTTATATTCACTCCTATCATGGGAAATTGTTGGTTTGTGAGGTAGGATATGTTATCACTGAGTTATATTAGGAAATTTGAGATACTTGAGAGGATTAGAGAGGATTATTATAGTTTGATTTTCCAGAATGGTTCAGCGCCATGAACAATGTGTTTCATATCACTCAATTTAAAAAGTATTAGTCGGACCATGACCATGTGATTTTATGGGATCATGTTTAGATGGAGCTAGATACATATTTGGTGCACAAACCATTTCATATTATGGATAGTTAAGAGAAAATATTTTGTGGGAGTAGAATTGGTCTAGTTCATGTTTTTCGGAATCATGGTTAGATTCAGGAGGAGACTTGGGAGCTGATGAAAGAGATGGTCGAGCAATAGCCCATGCTTTATCGGCAATTTTATGGTCCTCTGCTTACTGGGGATGGAAAGTCAAATGGTGGAGAGATTGTAGAAACCCATGAGTGATGTATGTGACCTTTTTTTATACAATTTTTTGTAAATTAGGTGGTTGGGTAAAGTTTTTGAGACTTTGGAAATGTTTAGGAATGTTTTGGGGGTATTTTTAAGGATTCACATATTGAGTTTGGTTAGAGGAAACTATGAAAGAATCCTCGGTATCCATGAAAAATTCTACTGTTTGGACAGTAGAAACCTTTCTATTAGTGCACGGTTTATCATACTGTGCATGAAAACCATTCATCTGATTAAAATTTTTATTTTTAATATGGGGTTAGCCATGATTTTCCCTATTTATCTCCTTTCACCACCAATATGATACCTATGAAATATTCCTTGATCTTGTGGGCTTGAAGGGATATCCCACTCATTTTGGAAGAAAATAAAAGGGGTTTCTTTGTCGTTTGAAGGAATTTCATCTCGGTTATGTCTCCCTTCATGGTTTCTTATGATATTCTAGAGATATATTCTTCTATCTCTCTAGGTTCGCTAGATCTACATCTGTTTCAAGTAGATCTACGGTTATTTTTCCTTACGTGAATATATTAAGGATTTTTGATGATAGGAATGGATTTCTGGTTTATTTTTGGTGGATTGTTTTCCCAGATTTTTGGTACATTTGATTTTGGGACAATTTAGACAGAACCATATAGGTATGTCGCTTCTCTCTCGACTCCGATTTGTTAGAACTAAAAGGCCTGTTCTAATTAATTGTGTTTTCTTGAATTAAATGGGGATTTTTATGTGAAAAATTGGATAGAAATCTTGTTGGAAATGTTTTGTGGATATTTTTGTGGAAAATTGGGTTTTGTGGTGAGATGTTCTTATTTTTAGATTATAAAATGTTGATTTTAAAATAATTTACTCAGGTTGTATTATTGAAATGTTTTGAGAAAATGGTTTCTAATAAAAATGGGATTCATTATTGAAATGTGATATGGAATGTATGATTATTCCAGGGATAATCTGATTATGAAATGTTTATTGGCATGTTGGGGTGGACTTGGTGTGTTTTATGCATGGTTATTGGAATGTGCATGTTATTTTTGTGATTTTAATGTTGTGAATTGGGTGAGGTGTACCAATATTAATAGAGGATGGGGAGTGGAAGGAAGGGCCATCATTAAGTAAAAGAGGACAAGAAGTGCTACTTGATTGGGAATGTTGTAAACGAGTTTAGACAGGATGTTCTACTATGTTTATTGCGTTGTTCATTGTTGAGATGCATGATAGATATTTTTGTGCTAATAGGAAATAGTATAATGGATTATGGACTAGTTATTTGTATTTCCCTTTGGTTGAATGGTTTGTGTAATGGTGGCTTGGTAGTGGTCTATTGGTCTTATTAGTAATTTTTACTATTTGATGTTTTATATAAACTGTTTTTATAAATGTTATAACAGATCATTCCTAGTGGAATTTGTAGGGAAGTAATTTGGGGAAGTCCTATTGAGTATTATTACTCACCCATGGTTTGGATCTTTGGAAATTTTTTAGATGTTCTATTTTGGGACATAGGTAAGAGTAATGAATCTCATTTTACTAGCAGTTCATTATGATGCTTTGGTTGTGTTGTGCTACTTGGAGAATAGAGGTTGGTGTGGAGATAAAGATATCTTCATAGTTCTTTTGGGTCTTCTTTTTTAGTCATCCACAAGGTAATCTGATATTGGTTTGGTATGGTTTGGTTCTATTGGTTTTTGGGTATTGTTAGGGAATATCATGGAGTTATTTTGGTGATATATGACTCGGGTTACTATGTTACATGAATCATGTAGAATATTTGGTAATGGATTGTATTTTTGGTTAGTCTATCTCATGGGAAAATAATTCCACAATTTATTCTTTAATCCCTAAGAATTTATTTCTAGCCTTTGGTTCCATTGGAACGTCTCTTAAGGCCAAGTAACACCTCACCACCTTCTCAATCATGCGAGTAAGGGGCAGGGCATCACAACAAATCTGAAAACACACATGTTCTTTTATACATAATTCTTCTTCATGAACAACATTTTGGAAAGCTCATTTAACATATATTTGGAACACTTCGTATCCTTGTTGAATTTAAATGGAATGAAAGAGTCTAATTTACTCCAGCCTCGAAAATGGAGAGAACGTTTCTTTAATATCAACTCTTTTAATCTGAAAATAGCCTTTACCCATGAATCGTTGCTTATTTAGGATCTCATTTACATGGTCATTGAATATCTTTTTAAAAATACACTTGATTAAAATCACATTTTAATTTTTAGGTCTCTTCCCTAGATCCCATGTTTGGTTCTTGTTGATATGATCCACTTCTTCATTCATGAATTTAAAACATGATTCATCATTTGTAGTTTCATCAAATGAGGATGGTTCCACAACTGATAGGAAGACATATTATGCATTATTCCTCCTACCAATAATCTTTGTGGGTTTTTTCCAATACCCAATTTTGCGGGATTTAACAACTTCTTCTCATTGATTTGTCAAGTGATGTTCATAAGGATTTTCTTCAAATAGAGTTCCCTATTTTGATTCTTCTTCTGAATCCACATTTATTTATGACCTCTGAATGTTTTTCACCTCTTCCTTTAAATTTTAATTTTATGTTATTATATTTTCATTGTCTTATACATATTCGATCATTTCAACATATGATCCCTTCCATAAATTTTTGGTCTTATCTTCAATGATATTAACATCACTTCTTTCCAAAAATTTTCCAAGATGGTTACTAAAACATTTTTAGGCTTTTATATTCATTGAAAATTGGATGAATATTCCTTCGTCTGCAGCATCGAATTACCTCATATGATTTCCATCTTTGTTTTGTTTGAAACATTTACATTTGAAGTAATAAAAAAACTTCATTGTGGTCATCAATAAATTCTAAAACAAATATGGTGTCTTGGATTCTCGCATATAAATCCATTGTTCATTTTTTGTATACACTATATATTTAACAACAAACATACAGTAATGACGATGGAGAAGACTATAAAGTAGCGTAATTCTAGCCATTTTTTCACCTCTTTATTCCTACAGTCAACAACTCCATTTTTTTGTTGGGTTCCCTCTGTATCCCCCTCATTTTTTACTCCATGTTTCACTAGGTAATTTTCAAACTCAATGGATGTGTATTCGCCTATGTTATCAGAATGAAAAACATTGATTGCTCAACCAGAATCATTTTTAGCTATATGGTGTCACTTTATCATGTAATCATGAAGATTCTGTTTCTTCCATATAACCATCACACAAATGATTATATAATAATAATAAATGAAAAGAAAAATATGACCTTCTACACATAATACATCTACATTTATCGGACCACATACATCTGAATGAATGAGATCAAGAATATTTGATGCCCTTTTCTTCTTATGATGATATTAACTACAGACCAACTTCATTTATATGCATGTCTGGAAAGTCTATTCTTATTAATGCTTTAGATTATTAATATCCATGAAATTATTCATCTTAGATATCTTTTCCTTGTCATTTTTATTAATGAGTCACAATAATCACTTCCAGAAGTTGTTTCTTTCTTCAAAAATCATGTTGAAAATTTACCCTTTACTATCAATCATATATAATTTTCTACCTATTATGCATCCCTTAATAAGATAAATCCATGTAATTCCTCTTATAGTGCTCCAATTTTTATTATAAATCTCCATTTTTCCTGGGTCACATAGTTGTCTCACACTCAAGAGATTGTGATTCAGATTGTCTAGATAGAGAACACATGTTTTCCTCAGCTTGAAATTAACCAGTTTAGTACATCTGATGCCTTCTATCTCCAAATAACCACAATTACCAAACCTTAATATTCAATCATCCATTTTCATAAATTTTTTAAATATGTATACATTTTACTTCATAATGAATAAGAATCTACTTTCAAGAATCCAGGTGCTGCTATTCTTTTAATCTTTGATGACTACTTCTGAAAGATTATATTTTTTTATTTTTATCTTTTCCTTCCATGAAATATCAGATTTAGTTAAAGATAAATATAACATTTATAATATATATTCCATGTTAATAGGTTCATAATACTTATAATCTTCTTCCAGAGGAAAAAACATTTAAGAGAAATACCATCTGGTTGACAACCATCGGCTTGTCTCTGGGTGCTAAATTTATTGTCCATTACATTCATTTATCTTCAATAAAAAGATTTATGGACTGTCACGACCCGTCCTCGGGGCCCGTGCCGTGACTACCCCAAGCCCACCTTCCATAGGCCTGGGGCTGGCGACTATCACCAAGGCGTAAATCCCGGTAAAAAGGGAAGGCATTGCCTTTGTAAAGTAAACAATCACACAGAGTACACGCGAAAGAAGTAAACACTAAGTAAAAACTGAGTACAACAGTAAGTGCAGAAAGTAAAAAGGTTCCGGAAATACAAGCCCAACTGTAAAGTACAACTCGAAAGGGAAAACAGCAACTGAAAAGTAAAGCTGCTACGCCGAGCTGTCCACTGGAAATCCCACCTGAAGGGTGGGTACAGATAGCTCCTCTGCTCCTCGAGTCCCGCCGTCCGCTCCGAGTATGTCCTACCCAGTGGTCCACCTCCGGGTACCTCCTCGTCGACACGTCCACCTCTGGGTACCGTCTCGCCGTGAGGTCCTCTTCTGGGTACCATCTCGTCGTATAGTCCACCTCCATGTACCGTCCAGTCCTCGAACACTCGGCCTCTGTCAGCACTACCCGTCGTCTGCAACCAACACAACGAGGTGCGGGCATAGCCCGTGCAGGGGTGAGTATAACGATACTCAGTAGGGACCCCGAGACCCTCAAGGTCTCACTAAACCAACAAGGATAACCACAAATAAGATCTCAACAGATAACCTCTACTTAGGTATATGCCCATACATATACCTAAGTTATCAAGTAACCCATCTCAATCATGAGGAAACACAAGGATTGTGAAATCAATGGATAACCACTACCCGGGTATATGCCCATACATATACCTAAGTTAGCAAGTGACCCATCTCAATCATGAGGTAAACACAAGGTCAAAAGTCTCATCTCAACTAGGATTTTCATTATCGAAACCGTAACTGCTGAAGAGCTCTGTCTCTAGAGTGTACAGTGGTCCTATCACGACTCTGAGGTACTGCTCACTAACCTAAGACTGCTGAAGTACTCCTCCTGTCGAGTACCGCGGGTCAGCCACCCAGACACAGTAGTGCTTCCCGCCGAGGTATGTCACCCCAACACAGTAGTGCACACCCCTAGTAGTCTGCTGAGGTACTCTCCGGACGACTACCACGGGTCTGCACTGTCACACAGGTAGTGCTCCGTCCGCCATGGGTCTGCACCTCATAAAGTAGTGCTCCGTCCACTGGGCTAGTCGACTCACTCCAAGTCGAGTCGGTCAAGAAGTCGTCCGGTCTCAGCCAGTTACACGGTCTCCGTACTCCGCACGCTCGTCACTGGGAGGGTCCGCTCCACGAGCTACAGGTCGATACTCCAAGTATCTCAAAGTCCCACGAAGAAGTATCTCAAAGGACCGCCTCGTCATAGGAGTCTCAACGCAACAGACGGCGCGTCAATCAGACATCGGGTCTGTGAGTTATTAGCCTTTTCGTCCCAGGGGCCCGGTTGGTTTCGAGAGCGAACCAAACCCGGCCGTATCTCAACTGTACCCCAAACTCTCTTAGGGTATACTCATAGGGACCGTTTCTCAACGAGATCTCCAACACCGCTGACGGTTCGTCAAACGAACGTTCTGTCAGAAAGATATCAGCTATTTCGTTCCAGGGGCCCAGTTGGATTTCGGTGCGATCCAACCCGACCACTATCCATCTGCATCCAATTCTCGGGTGGAGGATGCCAAAAGTTCTGTATCGTCAACAGGAACTCAACGCAACAGACGGCACGTCAATCAGACGCCCAGTCTGAGAGTTATTGGTTTTTTACCTCTCACACCCACCCTGGGAAACTTCCCAGGAGGTCACCCATCCTGATCACTACTCTAGGCCAAGCACGCTTAACTATGGTGTTTTAACCACGTAGGCTCCGGAAAAGGAAGATGTACCTTGAGTATAGTATACCGAAACGACTGTCTCGGTCCAAGGATCGTGTAGCCGCTGACGGCGAGTCGTTTGGAGGCCCGTAACCCAAGATACGGGCATTTGACCAACAGTGGTCTGAAACTGGGGGTCTGGGCCCAGGATGACCCAGCCCGACCCCCCCTGGGTCGGCCGAACCGGGTCGACCCGCCCCGGGCGGCGACCCGGTGCGGCGGCGCGGTCCGGCGCGGCGGCGCGGTCCGGCGCGGCGGCGCGGCCGGGGCGCCGTTCGTGCGCCGCGCGCGGGGGGCAAAGCCCCCGCCTATCCTCAGCTGGCGGCGCGGCAACCTGCCGCGCCTAAAGAAAAACGGCCCCCCTCACGTGGGGGGCTGCCTTCGAGAAAAAGGGGGGCCGCCTGCCCCCCCTTTGTGAAACCGGCCCCCTCATAATGGGGGGGCCGTTAAGGCTGGCTGGGGGAAATTATTTCCCCCGGTTTTCTCCCTTCCGGCCAACCCGACCTGGCCGGCCGGTTCTTCCTCAACGGGACTGGCAAGGTCGGTCCCCCTTCCGGCTTCCGACACCGGCGGCCCGGCTGGCCGCCGGTCTTCTCGTTCCGCCGCGGCCCAGAACCGGCCGCGGCCTTCATTGTCCGGCGCGGTGCGACGACACCGCGCCCCTCCACGGCGTCCGTGCTCCTGCCGCGGCGCCTTCAACATTCTTCGACGCGGCGTGACGGCGTCGCGTCCTTGCATTATTTAACGACGCGGCACGACGGCGCCGCGCGTTTCTTGCCGCATGATCCTACGCAGTGCGACGACACCGCGCCACACCCGTTTCAATCCACAACAAAATCAACATGAATAGGAGGAGGGTCGGCCGTGTTCATGCGGTCGGGCCCCCTCGCGTTGTTTGCTAACAATCGACCTTTAATGAATGATAAAATTTCACAATCTTTTAAATTAAATAAAAAGATTTGGAATCAAGGCCCAACAAATATAAACCTTCAAGTTCGAAGGAGAGATCCACATAACTTTAAAAAGTTAAAACCCCTACCTTGATTTAAGAGGTGACGAGATTCGGCGTCGCGAAAAGAGATGTCGCGGAAGAAGACGTCATCGGTATTGCGGGTATGGCGTCGTGGAAGACGGTTCCCGAGAACGTGGCGTTCTTCGTCGATGTCCGATCGTTCTTCGCGTTCTTTGTCAAGAGGATGAAGAAACTTCAAGACTTCTAATCCTTCTTTCCAAAAGCTCTCAAACAACACAACCCAACCAAATGAAATAAGTTCTCCACTTATTTAATTAACTTCACATGGCTTTTGAAATTCAAGTGTTTGAAATTCAAAAGACTCACACAACTCACCACATTAAAATCAACTCATTTAAGACATAAGTTATAACTAAGTTAAAATAATTTAAGTGGGAGTTGAGGGGTTTTAGAGGATATGAAGAGGTGGGGTTCGTGTGGGCCCCACCACCCTCATAACCTCCCAAGGGAGGTTGGGTGGTTACCCAACTTCCACCATGAGCTAACACTTAGAGTAAGTTAATAAAAATTGTAGTGTAGTAATAAAAACTTCCACAATTTTTATTATCAACACTCGTGTAAACGAAACTCCGGAACAGGAGTTCCTAAGTAATTACCGGCACTGTGGTTCCATCGGTGCCCTCAGAATTCAATTTTGGGCACCGGTTCAAAAGATAGAAATTCACGCTCGCTCATTCACTGAATGTACCCGAGCCAAACTTCGGAAATTAATTCCGGGCACACCGGGTCTCTGAATCAGGCGCCGTCAGAAAATGAGTTCTTGTAAAATTCCAAAGAAAATTAAGAAAAAAATTTTCCTTGAAATTTCCGGGTCTTTACATTACTCCCACCTCAGGGCTTTACGTCCCCGTAAAGCATCAACACAAACTAGGGTCACAAAAGCGATACAGAGCACGCATCTGAGCCTTCCGCTCCTATGTGCTCACCTGGAGGTTTCCATACTACCAAAGAAAGTGCACCCGAGGAATCGATCTTCCTCGTAGGATCTGCTCCTGTCGATCCTCGATCCCCACTGGAATCTCCGTGAAAGACACCTCATCGCCATCGTCCAGCTCCTCATGGTCGATGGTATGCGAAGGGTCAAGCACGTATCTCCTCAGTTGAGATATGTGGAAGTCGTCGTGCACCTGGTGCAACTGCGGTGAATGGGTCAAGCGGTAAACCACCCCGCCTACCCAGCTAAGGACCTGAGAAGGTCCACTGAACCCCGGAGATAACTTTCCGCCTTGGCCATATCTCTGTAAACCTCGTCGAGGTGAGACCCGTATAAGGACGTGATCATCAACCTCAAACTCCAGAGGTCTCCATTTTCTGTTAGAACTGGAACTCGAAATGCTGCTACCACGAGGGTAAGGTTGACCGACTCAAGAGTGATCGGTCGCACCCTCCTGTGCAAGAGTTACCCTGCGCTGCCTGGGGTTTCCTTTTCCGCCGACCAAGGGAAACCCATCCCGACGTTTGCCTAAAACCGTCAATTTGAGTATGAACAGTTATTGCACATTCCATACTCAAACTAATGTCGTAAGGCCTCGACGCTGTCACCAAGAGATTCCAACCAGAACTCTTGCCTCGAGGGTCTGACCACACGGTCGGCGTAAGTGTGATTATCGAGTCTCCTCCCAAAGTATCTCCAGACGTGAGGGTCAAGTCCACGGATTATCAGATACTCTAGGTCTGGAACAAGATTTTTGAAAGCGAGGAATGATTCATATCGACGTTTGTTACTACAACAGCTAGTAGTGGACACAGACTGTCTGTTGAATCATTTCTAGAGCCATTGGGTCACACTCCTTGACTGCATGCAGCCACATTCTTCCACCGCCCTCCATCTCCCTGAGCTTGGCGGGGATAACTAAGGCGGGTGGTTGTACCATGTTAGGATGTACACCACCTCATGCTGCTCTCCTAGCTCTGCCTCCACGTCTACTGCTTCGTAGACTCATCTCTCCTTTAAGCTTCCTCTTCTTAACACGCCCGAGTCTCTAAGACTGGCACCGGTTTCTGGTTTCTTACTGCACTGTGCAGTCTTCATCCTCTCTTAGATGTCCTGGACCTCCTTTAGTCTCACAAGAGATGCTATGATTTCTTCTTTGCCGATAAGAGAAACCTGGTCTCATCCCCTAGATGAACCACATTCGTTGCCTAATACAGTCAATCCTGACATGAATGATGCATTCATGCCATGGATGACGTCGTAAGGCCTCGACGTATCCACTAAGAGATCCAACTGTCACTCTCTCCTCCAAGGGTCGAGTCACACTATCGGCATCAATGTGATGCCACTGGGTCCCCTTCAGTAGAAATATCTAAAGTGAGGGTCAAGTCAACAGTTTAACCGGGACCACTCAGTATCAACCAAACAAAAGGACAGGAAAGAAAACAAAGATAAGTGTCTTTTTATTATTGTAGGTCATAGTAAAAAGACACGAATACAAAAGCAACATGGAACTAGAAGTACAAAGGACGTATCCACTAGTTCCTCTCCTGCCCACCTACTCTCGGAGCTCTACTGCCTTGTCCTCTGCTCGGATGTTGCTCAAGCACTAGTCGCTGCTTCTGTCTCGGTGGCTCCTCCAACACCTGCTGATCAACCGTACGAGGATTCGGACAGTCACGTGCCAGGTGACCCTTTCCGTCGCATGAGTAACATTGTCCGTTTCTGGCATTCCTGGCTCTGACCCCACCTCGGGTGCCCCGAACCAGCGGTCCTAAAACCCGAGATCGTCTAACTGCTAGTCTGGTCCTCCTGGACCTCTGCATCATCTGTCTACTTCCCACAGATGACTCGGCTACTGATCGAAAAACACGCGGAAAAGGCAGAAGCTCCTGTACACGCTCAGGGTGTAGAGATACTGGCACAAACTCCACCCTGAAGAAGGTCTCGGAGTCTTCCCATGCGAAGTTCATCTCATCGCAAAACTGGAACAAGTGGCTCCACCACCTGCCTGCTGCTGCCTGAAGGAGGCTGATAGCAAAGATCACCATGAAGTGTGCTGGCGTCCCCACTAGCCTGAAGACTCTCACCACAGCCTCCAGCCAAACCTCGGCCGCCTGCGGGTCCGTCTCTCCCCGGAACCTGGGTGGCCTCTGGCGCTGGAACTCGTGCAGCGCGCTCAAGCGTCGTGCATCGCCTACTGCCGGGGCTGGTGGCATCGGTGGCCCAACGGTTAGCAGTACCGATGGTGCCTCCACTGGTGCCTCAACTAGGATAGGGCCCTATACTGAGGCCTCGTCGCTCGGCGGGCTGTCAGTACGTACCACTCTCAGGGCTCTAGCTGGTCGTCCGTGAAAAGGCATTCTGAAAGAAACATCGTGACACGGTCAAACGTTTATACCTGGTGAGCTGACCTGGTTTGAGCTGTTTTAAGGAAAAACCTTTGAAAACACACACACAATTAGTGTTTTCGTGCACAAAGTCGGAAATCAATTGTCAGGGTCCTGGTGTATGGATACATCGGCCGCCCGCACCAACACTGGACTCCCTGAACTGAAAACCACACTCGGTACTCTCAACACTATTGCTTCACAGAAAGAAACATCAGAGTTATAAGTTCTGCGGTAGAACTGAACTCCTCTGATACCAATTTTTCACGACCCATCCTCGGGGCACGTGCCGTGACTACCCCAAGCCCGCCTTACATAGGCCATGGGCTGGCGACTAGCACCAATGCGTAAATCCCGGTAAAAAGGGAAGGCATTTGCTTTGTAAAGTAAACAATCACATAGAGTACAAGCGGATGAAGTAAACACTAAGTAAAAACTGAGTACAACAGTAAGTGTGGAAAGTAAAAAGGGGCCTGAAATACAAGCCCAACTGTAAAGTACAACTCGAAAGGGAAAACAACAACTGAAAAGTAGCTGCTACGCCGAGCTGTCCACTGGAAATCCCACCTGAAGGGTGGGTACAGATAGATCCTCTGCTCCTCGGGTCCCGCCGTCCGCTCCGAATATGTCCCGCCCAGTGGTCCACCTCCGGGTACCGCCTCGTCGACACGTCCACCTCTGGGTTCCGTCTCATCGTGAGTTCCTCGTCCGGGTACCATCTCGTCGTATAGTCCACCTCCATGTACCGTCCAGTCCTCGAACACTCGGCCTCTGTCAGCACTACCTGTCGTCTGCAACCAACACAACGAGGTGCAGGCATAGCCCGTGTAGGGGTGAGTATAATGATACTCAGTAGGGACCCCGAGACCCTCAATGTCTCACTAAACCAACAAGGATAACCACAAATAAGATCTCCACAGATAACCTCTACTTAGGTATATGACCATACATATACCTAAGTTATCAAGTAACCCATCTCAATCATGAAGAAACACAAGGATTGTGAAATCAACGGATACCACTACCCGGGTATATGCCCATAGATATACCTAAGTTAGCAAGTGACCCATCTCAATCATGAGGTAAACACATGGTCAAAAGTCTCAGCTCAACCAGGATTTTCATTATCAAAACCGTAACTGCTGAAGAGCTCCGTCTCTAGAGTGTACAATGGTCCTATCACGACTCTGAGGTACCACTCATTAACCTAAGACTGCTGAAGTACTCCTCCTGTCGAGTAACGCGGGTCAGTCACCCAGACACAGTAGTGCTTCCTGCCGAGGTATGTCACCCAAACATAGTAGTGCACACCCCCTAGTAGCCTGCTGAGGTACTCTCCGGACGAGTACCGCGGGTCTGCACTGTCACATAGGTAGTGCTCCGTCCGCCATGGGTCTGCACCTCAGAAAGTAGTGCTCCATCCACTGGGCTAGTCGACTCCCTCCAAGTCGAGTCGGTCAAGCAGTCATCAGGTCTCAGCCAGTTACACGGTCTCCGTACTCCGCACGCTCGTCACTGAGAGGGTCTGCTCCACGAGCTACAAGTCGATACTCCAAGTATCTCAAAGTCCCACGAAGAAGTATCTCAAAGTACCGCCTCGTCATAGGGGTCTCAACGCAACAGACGGCGCGTCAATCGGACACCCGGTCTGTGAGTTATTAGCCTTTTCGTCCCAGGGGCCCGGTTGGTTTCGAGAGCGAACCAAACCCGACCATATCTCAACTGTACCCCAAACTCTCTTAGGGTATACTCATAGGGACCTTTTCTCAACGATATCCCCAACGTCGCTGACGGTTCGTCAAACAGACGTTCTGTCAGAAAGATATCAGCTTTTCCGTTCCCGGGGCCCGGTTGGATTTCGGTGCGATCCAACCCGACCACTATCCATATGAATCCAATTCTCGGGTGGAGGATGCTAAAAGTTCCGTAACGTCAATAAGAACTCAACGCAACAGACGGCGCGTCAATCGGACGCCCGGTCTAAGAGTTATTGGTTCTTTTCCGTCTCACACCCACCCTGGGAAACTTCCCAGGAGGTCACCCATCCTGATCACTACTCTAGGCCAAGCACGCTTAACTATGGAGTTTTAACCACGTATTCTCCCGAAAAGGAAGACGTACCTTGAGTATAGTATACCGAAACGACTGTCTCGATCCAAGGATCGCGTAGCCGCTGACGACGAGTCGTTTGGAGGCTCGTAGCCCAAGATACGGGCATTTGACGAAAAGTTGTCTGAAATTGGGGGTCTGGGCCCGGGCCGACCCGGCCCGACCCCCCCATGGGTCGGCCGAACTGGGTTGACCCGCCCTGGGCGGCGACCCGGCCCGACGACCCGGCCCGGCTCGGAAAACCCGGCCCGGCGCGGCGGCGCGGTCCGGTGTGGTGGCGCGGTCCGGCGCGGCGGCGCGGGCCGGCACGGCGGCGCGGCCTGGGCGTCGTTCGTGTGCCGCGCGCGGGGGGCAAAGCCCCCGCCTTTCCTCAGCTGCCAGCGCGGCAACCTGTCGCGCCTAAAGAAAAACGACCCCCCTCACGTGGGGGCCTGCCTTCGAGAAAACGGGGGGCCGCCTGCCCGCCCTTTGTGAAACCGGCCCCCTCATAATGGGGGGGCCATTAAGGCTGGCCGGGGGAAATTATTTCCCCCAGTTTTCTCCCTTCCGGCCGGCCCGACCTGGCCGGCCGGTTCTTCCTCAACGGGACCGGCAAGGCCGGTCCTCCTTTCGGCTTCCGACACCGGCGGCCCGGCTGGCCGCCGGTCTTCTCGTTCCGCCGCGGCCCGGAACCGGCCGCGACCTTCGTTGTCCGGCGAGGTGCGATGACACCGCGCCCCTCCACCGCGGCCCCGCTCCGATCGCGGCACCTTCAACTTTCTTTGACGCTGTGTGACGGCGTCGCGTCCTTGCATTATTTAACGATGTGGCGCGACGGCGCCGCGCGTTTCTTGCCGCATGATCCTGGGCAGCGCGACGGCACCGCGCCACACCCATTTCAATCCAAAACAAAATCAACATGAATAGGAGGAGGGTCGGCCGTGTTCGTGGTGTCCGCCCCCCTCGCGTTATTTTCTAACAATCTACCTTTAATGAATGATAAACTTTCACAATGTTTTAAATTAAATAAAAAGATTTGGAATCAAGGCCTGACAAATATAAACCTTCAAGTTCGAAGGAGAGATCCACATAACTTTAAAAAGTTAAAACCCCTACCTTGATTTAATAGGTGACGAGATTCGTCGTTGCGAAAAGAGATGTCGCGGAAGAAGGCGTTGTCGGTATTGCGGGTATGGCGTCGCGGAAGACGGTTCCCTAGAACGTGGCGTTCTTCGTCGATGTCCGATCGTTCTTCGCGTTCTTTGTCAAGAGGATGAAGAAACTTCAAGACTTCTAAGCCTTCTTTCCAAAATCTCACAAACAACACAACCCAATCAAATGAAATAAGTTCTCCACTTATTTAATTAACTTCACATGGCTTTTAAAATTCAAGTGTTTGAAATTCAAAAGACTCACACAACTCACCACATTAAAATCAACTCATTTAAGACATAAGTTATAACTAAGTTAAAATCATTTAAGTGGGAGTTGAGGGGTTTTAGAGGATATGAAGAGGTGGGGTTCGTGTGGGCCCCACCACCCTCATAACCTCCCAAGGGAGGTTGGGTGGTTACCCAACTTCCACCATGAGCTAACACTTAGAGTAAGTTAATAAAAATTGTAGTGTAGCTATAAAAACTTCCACAATTTTTATTATCAACACTCGTGTAAACGCAACACCGGAACATGAGTTCCTAAGTAATTATCGGCGCTGCAGTTCCATCGGTGCCCTCGGAATTCGATTCCGGGCACCGGTTCAAAAGATAGAAATTCTCGCTCGCTCGTTCACTGAACGTACCCGAGCCAAAATTCGGAAATTAATTTCGGGCACACCGTGCCTCAGAATTAGGCACC
Source organism: Viscum album (assembly GCA_963277665.1). Lineage (NCBI taxonomy): Eukaryota > Viridiplantae > Streptophyta > Magnoliopsida > Santalales > Viscaceae > Viscum > Viscum album. The sequence goes on along the minus strand of OY728127.1, from coordinate 1,607,202,770 downwards.
GTCAGAAACTGCGTTATTGTAAAATTCCAAAGAAAATTAAGAAAAAAATTTCCTTGAAATTTCCGGGTCTTTACATGAAAAATGTTATAATAATTAAAACAAGATCCATGTAAATTATTTGTTTTATAAGAAGTAGGATATGAATTATTTCTACTTTATTTACTTTCGAGATATTCTCGATTGAAATATATCCTTTCCTCTTCAAATTATGGCATGGAAGGACACAAAGAGCCATAGAATTGACATTTTTTAAGAGGAAATGTATTGTCACTTCTATTCCTTCACATGTATCATTCCATATGTACTTAGTTTGAAATACAATCATTTGAAGAAACATTATGATAATATTCAGTTATCCTTTCATATTGATTTGAATCTTTCTTTGTAATGAATTTAGGCGTCTTTCCACTATTTATGACTTTTAGATTCCCTTTATTTTGGTTCAATTAATATCTTGAGTTCAATGTTTCAACATTATAACCAGTTCCATTATTCGCATTCACATTGGTCTCTGAACATCCAATTCCATTTCTACTCCATTGGTACCACACATATCCCTCTCTATCATCTTATTATATGAGAATAATCCAATTTTAATGTTATTCTTTGCTTCATTTAGAGATTGATTCACATTCAAGTTTACTATTAATAGTAAGACTTATTCTTTAAGACCTTTGATTGTCAGGGAATTTTCATCCAGTATTGATGTAAGTTAATTGATGATCATTTCCTATTCTTCAATTTTTGTGCTTTAGTTCCACTATATCCCCTTTGAATTCAAAGGATGTTGATTTTTTGATCAATAATTTCTCTATTCATTTAATTTCAGCTTCATGATGATCAACATATTCTAATGATTCATCAATAATTATTCTCAATTTATTTCAAATATTACTATGATTCTCATTATTACAAATAAAATCATTATGTTCCAACTTGAGATCATTATCATTGATCAAATGATTATCTCTAACTTTATCTTCTGATTATTCTATTTTTTAACTATAGGCCTCATAGATAAGTGGGTACCAGTTTAAACTCTAGTTATTTTTCCTCAAATAATAAATTTTCATTATCTTCTTATTTAGAGAAAAAAACTCTTCCACTATATATTCAATCAATAATTTACGTCTTCCTTTTGAAAAAACAATTTATATGGCTTTTGGGTATTTCCCACATCAATTATTTCATTATAGATAATAAGTTATAACATAGATGTAATGTGACCAACTCTACAACAATGTGAAAATCATAGGGGAAGCTTTCATTAGAATATTCATTTTCCTACTATGAATATCATTGAAAAAAAAGGAAATAAATTCATCTTTCTCATTGTCTTCATCGACCGTATCTCCAGAAAAATCATGTTTTCTATGTATTTTAATTCCATTTCCAGGCATACTCAAGTTGATGCATCTTTATGTTTGACTTTAATTTAATATGCCCCCATACTATATAAATAATCGTCTAAATAATGTTTATAAAGATACCTTTCCTCAGGGGATGAAACTTTGGGATTATAGAGTGGTGGAATCCTTCTCATGTATTTATTTACCACATTAATTTCTCTAATTTCTTCACCAATCTATAAAATTTCTTCTAAAAATTTAATAATTCAATCTAAAGTAGTATCTTCATTTTAATCAAGATTAATCTTCAGATCATTAAACAAATTATGAAAGACTTATAGTTTCACGTCGTTCACTTTTTTGTCTCCTTCATATATATTTTAAAATTGTCCCTACATAGACTTTGTAGAATTATGATTCATCACCTTTAGATAAATTTTATTAGAATGATCTATAGTTATAGAATTGTGTGATTTAGCATCTTTATAAATATGTTTCATATTTTATCAGTCATAGATCTCCCCATTGGATCAATGAATTGTGCTACATATGTAGTGGAAAAAGGACTTCTATTCTAAGAGATTCTAGATGAAATATCATCTTGTTCTTCCATATTTTAATGTTAATTCAAATAAAATGGGGAACTCCCCTAACATTAATAGTATTCTACATGTCAAAGATGAGGCTTAGATTAAACAACAGTAACCTGTACCATCTAATACCACATAAATGAACCCAGAACACCAGGAGGGGGGGTTAATCAGGGTGTCAAATTTTTCTTCAAAATTGATGGATCTAGTTCCCATGTTGATAGGAACAAGTTAAATTTTCCTAATGAGAACGAGTAGTAAAAAGATCACATTGAAAGAATCTACACAACAATTTGACATGTTTAACATCTAATCGATAGTCATTGGGGAATATTCTGATATTCTGTGAGTCATAACTAAATTCTCTATGCTCCACTAGTTGTGGAGTATAAAATATTAGGCACATTCACTATCTTCCATTAACAATACCATTATATAATTATATTTATATCTCAATATATCCCTGAAAATACATCTGATGACTCCCCCAAGCTCACTGTCTTGGGTGAAATCCACAAACAGTTTATGAATTTGTTGGTCACATATTATTCTTTAAAATTTTTAACCCAAAATATAAAAATATTATTTGTTGAAGTACTATATTTACCAATAGATGTAATCCACATTTCCACACGCTGATATTATACAAAAAATTCTTCCATGAAATGGCCCTGCTTCCTCTATGTACCACATCTACATACCACCTCTGCACACCGCCTATGTATACAATTTTAATGTACTACTTCTTCTCAAAGAATAATCTCCCCCTCTATAAACATTATTCCATAAATAATCTTCTACAGACAATATTATATGAACCATCCCCAGCCCACAAACCATTTTTCTTTATGATCTACAGTGCCCCTCAAAACCCCTTCCGCATAACATCTTTGTGGAGAACTTTTCCTTTTGTGGAATCCCACTCACAAACCTCTTTTCCTTCGTGGGGTTGTCTTCCCAAGAACCACTCTAGACTTCAACGAATTCCACCCAAATTTATAATAAAAATATCTACAAGTATTGAGGGGATTAGTGATCCTTTTATAATAAAATTGATCTCAAAATATCACTAATTCGTTTTACATAAACATTCAATGCAGTATGGCTTTCACCACATACTTCTCATTCCATTAATTGTTTTCCCTATACGGTCCATGTACCAACTATCTCCCTTTGTGGCTTCAAAAATCACCATCTCATTTTCGTAAACAATGAGCCATACCTTGAACTATTTTCCTTTTGAATGCTATGAACCTTATTGAAAACTTTATCAGTCCCACAAAAAATATTTATTCTGCGTCTATGTACATCACATTGCAGTCTGTGTAGTGTGTCCTTTTAGAAATCATGTTGTGACCATTTTTTCCTGTCATTCCATGTACGTCCTATACGCTCCATGAACTATTAATCCTTATCGAAGAACCATGATATGCAGACTCCTTTGGATAAATATTTCCTTTTACAAAAAGATAAACTCATTAATTTGAGGCCCAAAATAATGAAAACATTGGGAAACTATGCCACATTACACACCTGCATCGGCTTGTACTATAAGATCACTTATCTTGGAACCTCCTTGATCAACCCAAAGTGGATTGAAAAAATAACAAAAACCATATTCCATTTTTAGAAATGAAACCCCTTGGGTCGAATATTAATATACTGAGATTTTATAATATATATATTTATCCTTTTGAAATTTATTGTGTTTTAGGGATATCTTTACACATAACTTTTAGCTTAAACATATCATGGTATACCATTGAATTATTATTATTAAATATCACAATTATCTCATAACCATTGGATTTAAGGATATGAATTGGGATAAATAAACAATGAATAAATTTGTAAATTTCTCTTATAATGAACAATTATTAATCAATACCTTGTAAATAATTTCATAATTTTAAAAGTTAATAATAAAATCATATTATATAAAAAGATCAGGGATTTTCCACTACTTTATTTGTTAATATAATATCTATCTTTATCACCAAAAAATGTATTATGATGACAAATATTGTTGTTGAACATTCAAAATTAATAATATATGAATATTTATTATCAATTGGTTATAAAGGGAGATAAATTCATTTGAAATTAAAAATTGTAATTTTTTAAAGAAACAAATTGTGTACAATGTATTTTATCATAATTAATAAAATTATTCACTATTTATGAATTTTATAAATGTATAGTATAAATATTAGAATAAATTAAAGATATTAATATTAATTTAATGGTTTTTACAGTGAAAGGAATGAAAATTAAATAATTTTTGTTCTTAACAATTCATTTTTGTAATAAATTTTTTTCGTTTTTTTTAGTATAGTAGAATTTATATTAATCATTTATACAAATGTAATATTATATAATTTGTTGATATTTTTATTTAAGGTAATTAATATTAATTAATATTTTTATCTTAATTTGGTTCTATAATGAATGGTTAACATGGTAAAAATTTTATTACAATTGTAAGGGTTTGAGTTGTTAAATGATGGGTTAATAGAAGTGGTGTTCTTTAAAATATCACAATAATTTTTTATTAATTTTATTGTTTTATTTAATTTTTACATTATCATTATTATCATAAAATATATTTCAATTTTTATCTTATTTTCATTTTTAATAATAATAATATATAATAATGTTTCATGTATTTATTATTTTTTCGCAAACCACACTTATTAAACGGTAACCATTATTTTCCCTTCTACACCCCAGATAAAAAGTTTATGTTAATTAATATATACCAAAAAAAAATCTCTAAATTTATCCCCACTACATAGATATAATGGTATCAACAAAATTACATCTTTGAGAGAATAAGGTGTAAGGAAAAGGTGGATTACCAAAGAAGAGGTATAACTCCATACAGAGTTCTTTCGGGTTTATTTTTTCTATTATGTAATAAAATCCTATCATAACCATTATATTATAATAAATTCAACATATAAAATATACATAAATGTTTTTATTATTTTTGTACACTACAAATTCTTCAACTTTTCCATAAAATTTGAAATGAAAACATCACTTGTGAAAATGTGTGGACTTCCACATCCTCAAAATGATGTGTTCTATATTAAATATTTTATCATGTAAATGTATATATATGTGTTTGGATTACATTCTTACATATTATATTTTTGATATATTTATGATTTATAATGTTAAATTAATACTTATATTTCTTCCATTCCTGTCATTACAATGGGAAATATTACTCGTGCATGCTTGGAAACTACCATCACCCTGATCTGATGTAATTCATTTTTCATTACCAACCTAAATGGAAAGTAATAAATAATTATGTAATAAAAAATATAATATTTTATACATGTTTTATATTCTTGATATTTCTAAACCCTACCCATTATTAATGGTATGTTACCATTGAACTAAAACATTCATGGGATACAGAATAGCTTATACATGATTAATGATTTTAAAGATGAATTTTAAATAAAATTGTAATTAGAAGTTATATGAGATTTATAAATAGTGTTATATATATATATGAATATATTTTTTCATTATATATAATAAATCTATAACTATCATACATTATTTTTGAACACAGACAAAGAAAAATGATATTATAGATAAGTCTTTATGTAGTTATATAATTTATATTCAAGATTTCCCATGTTAAATATACATTGAGGGAAAATTTATGATCCTTGTCATTTAAATTATATCTCATTTTTAATACATTTTTAATTTCTATCCATTATCTAGTATTTTTATCATTCTAATATCATCACTACTCAAAATTATTAAGAAATTGTTTTTAGAACAAGTGATTTCATTACTTATTTTCGGGTCGAGAATATTGATAATCTATTTCCTTATTATTCATAAAAAAATAGATTATTTTTTCTATAAATAATTTTTTCCAAAAGGATATTCTTAACATTATAGAGTTATTTGGAAAATTATTAAAATCGACCATTAAAAAGATTTTTCATACTCAGTTAAGGTTCTTTCAAAAGTGAGAAAAAATTATCTCGTTTAATTTGTCAGACATTATCATATTTTCCCACCATTATATACTTAATTCTTCAAGAATATTCCTTTAAAAGAATACATAGTATTTAAATGAAAACAATATTACCATTATACTATATATTTTTCCTGTTTTATGTTTTTTAAATAAAATTGATGTTTTCTATTAATTTTTAAAGAATATATTTAAATATTTCATAAAAGAGATTTTTAATATATCCAAATATATATTAAGTATTGTTATCATTAACTACTGACAAGGTATTATTATACCATCCACTTTATTTAAAATTTGGTCTTATAATTGTAATATTTTAAGTATGGTTCTATGAAACTCATTAATTTCCAGAATTAGTTAGATTTTGAGGAAATAATTATTAATCCCTTAAATATTTAATCAAGTATGATATGATGATATTTTTATGATATTAAAGAATACATAAATATGGTTTTGATTATTTTTGGGTTTATCCAGGAAATAAATATCCCTATAATTATTTATTTTTTAAATGATATCTCACGAGATAATATGAACTTGACTTGGGTGTTGACCCAATTCTGTATTGGACACATTCCACTCTGATTTTCTTGGTTGTGATCCTGTAATGTAGAAAAGAATGGAATTGGAAAAGAACCCGATTCATTATTGGATACTTTATTCTATTATTTTTTTAGTAGTAATATATGACTCTGTAAATTATTTTATGTGTTTATTTATATGATAAAAAGATACATCAAAGGATAATGATAGTTTATCATGGTTCATGATAGATAACTGATGATTCTGTACTCCTATCACTTATGTATTTTTTATAAAAATACTTATTCTTTGATTCAGGTTTAATTATAGTAGACTTTTTTTCTGATTTTGGTATGTTATGGTCATGTTATTATACATGTATGCTTATATTATGAAAACATATAATAATTAATTGATATATACTATGTTTACCCTTATTTATAATCTTTTTGTACCATTTATTATACTATAATTTCCTGTGGTTTTGAATAATGGTTTTAAATTGGGTATGTCTAAGGAGGTTTCCATGTGAGAAGTAATTTTCGAAAATGTTGAAGCTGTATGATGAGATAAGTTTATTATTTTTTTAGTTTTTAGAGACACTAATCCATTACAGTATTGGGGGTATATATTATTATGATATGTATTGAATATTCATCAATAATGATTTAATATTTATATAAGTTATGATTGGGTCTCCTCACTAGGAATCAGATCAGAGTACAGTTATTTTTGGAGATTAGGAATTGAGAAAATATGGTAGAAGGATTATATATGTTTCTATGTGTAGGATAACTTACAGAATATAAGAAAATATAATGATTTTGTGGTTTCTTGTAATGAAAATCCATGTGTGGAAACTAACATGGGGATGTAGGATTTGACACATATTCTCGGCTGTTTCATAACCCTAGGAAATATGATTGGGTATTGACTCAATCTTCACTATGTGTATGAAAATGTGGCCTAACTACACACCTTGGTTGACACTCTTATGGGATATTCTTTGGTTTGTTCACATTTTATTTATGAACCACTATGAATAATTAGAAGATAAAATCTAAGAACACTTATGATGAACATAAATTGATATCTAAAGAATTTACTGTATTAAGAGATAATATGTTTTTAAAATATAAGAAATATGTAGAATTATTATTATAATTTTTTGATTTCTCACATTAATTAATGATTTTTAAAACTATAATTATTATTTTGGGTTTTAGTTAATAAATTTATGAATGAGGAATTTATAAAAAATAAATGTGATGGAAAATTAAATTACATCATCTGTTAGGAGAAAAATAAAATGGGAGTTTTTATGTGAATTCATATAACTATGTTCACCATACCCTATCAATATTTGAGAGGTAACATGAATCATGCTAAGCATACATAAATCTAGAGGATGGAACAACTCTCCATTGAGTCTTTCTTGGGACAAATTGTACCATCATTAATTATTTCCACAAATTCACCTATTTATGATAAATAGATCATTTATATATAAATGATAATCCATATTAATCATTTATTGTACTGTTATAATGTTATTTTATTTATGTATTATATTGGAAGGTGAGTTTTCTAAATAATGGAAAGTTATCAAAAATATGAGGTAACATGAGTACAATATCATGATGACATGAGAATAGTAAAAGAAGATATTTAATAATAATTATTTCCCCCATACAATTCACATTAATATAGAAAGGATAATTACTAGAAATAATGATGAAGGTTGATTAAAACACCAGTTCTAATGAGGAAAATTTTACTTGGCATTCTTAGTAAACTTATTGTTTTATAATCTACCCTAAAATAATACATTATTTATTCCATAGTGGTTTATGATGATTAAAATGAATGAAATTTCCTAAAATAGTCTTTTACCACTATAAATGAATCATTTTATGAGATCATAATCATTAAAAATGATTGGAGGTTCTTATTGTTCTCATGGTTTTAGGTGAAATAAGGTAAAGATGTATTTTTTAGAAAATTCAAATAATAAATCCCATTGTGAAAGATAATTTGAATCCGTTAATTTAAGAAGTGTGGAAGAAATCATGGATAAATTTCATTACGGGATTTCATAAATTTTTGTGTTGATAAAATGAATCCATAGAAAAAAATTATTTCAAAGTGATATAAAGATGTTGAGAAGAAAATAAAATAGATATAATTAAAGCATAATCAGCCAACCACACTGAAATGATATATTATAAAAGTGTATGGAAATTCATAAAATCAATTGAATAATCCATGTTTTAATTTTAAAAATTGTAACTAGAAACATATTAATCCAATAGATAATGGGAAATATCAGGGAATCACAACTGTGGAAGAGGTTCATGAGAATGATATAGGGAATGGTACACATATCACCCATTGAAAAACATTTTATAATTTAATTTATAAAATCACTAACCACTCAATGAAATTTTTATAATTTTATATGGTTATTAAATAGTCCCACAATGATAAAATGTTTAGTTAATAGTAAAATATTCTAAGGGTACAATGATTGTATCTCAGGTCTCTAGCATCTAAATTACCATATATTGTGGGAATGTTCTTTATAAAGATATTATCATTCTCTATCAGGATTAATTTAATTTAATTTTGTAAATGTATTGTATTTAATTATATGGATCTTGTGTTAATTTCGATGGAAGGGATGGCATATTTTATTTTTTGAATCAACATTAGACCATTTATCAATGTGAGGATAAATATGAACTTCTAATCGAAATTATTTCTATTATATTGGACCAACTTCCAATTCATGTGGGTTTTAATTTGAAATGGTTAGGGAGAGACTCATAATTTAATATAGAACTATTATTCTATAGTATTTAGTCGTATTTTATCAATACTTTCCTATACCTTTTCAGAACCAAGATATTAACTCATACCTTGTGTTACACTTATCTCAATGAATACATATAGAATGGTACTAATAGATTAGTAATAAATAAATAAGTAACTCAATGAAATCATAATAAGTGATTTATATGAATTATTGTTCACTAAGAAGTAAACATATTCTTTTCAATAAGATAAATGATGGGTCAATGTGTATGTTCATTGATGTCATGAAAATTACATGATCACTAACCAGAACAATTATCTTATACCCTGTACAGATGACCTCTTCAATAAAATACATTGAGTTCAATACTTTTCTAATAATCAAATTCATTCAATATGACTTAAATTTAAGGATGAGAATGAAATTATCCAAAAAAATTTATATGATGTAAATAAATTATAAATTAATAGTATTTACAATTTGGCTAACAAATTCCCAATATATCATTAATGATCTAATAAATATAGTCTTTATAAATTATCTTGATCATTTTTCGGTATCATTTATTGATGATATTCTTATATATTAAATGATTAATTAAGAGAATAAATATCATTAATGGATTCTATTTAATAACTTGAGTAAGGTAAAATTATAATATATATTTATAGTTTTGGAATTATAGATGTAGAATATTTTATTCTCATGTCATATATTCTAAAGAGATAGTATATTGTTGGATCCGTTAATAACTGAAGTAATTTATAAATGGCCCAAATAAACCACAATGACCAATATCTATATTTTCTTAGGATGAATAGATATTATTCTTTCTTGGTGAGTAATTTATCATGAATATCTAATATACTCACAATGTTTACAAGAAAATGATTCCTTGTTCCTTCCGAAATATAAATATGAGTGAAATTTCAAGCAGCTAATAAGATGGTTGTTGTGTGAAGTAGTATTCACACAACCCAACAGTGAAAAATGGTTTGGGATCTATAGTGATGTATTAATGAAGTAAAATGGATTTTTTATTATATATAATGACATGGTTATTGCACATGAGTTGCTGTGTTTAATGGTTCATGTGAATAATTACTGGACTCATTTATTGGAGTTGGAGTTAATAATTTCTTCATTGAAAATGAAGATGTGTATTTAGAATTTAATAAGCTGATATATATATATATATATATTAATCATTAGATATTTATGAAGCACCCAATACCCACACCCCCAAGTCTAGTGTTATAAATGATATATTTATAGATTTTCTATTATAAGAATTGAGATGAACCACTATTTATTTCCCAACAATTTGTTAAGAAAAAAATTAAAAATCATAAATCATCCCACAATCCCAAGAAATGATGGTATTCTTTTGATGAATACCAGTAACATGGGAAACATATTTTATAAAACTAGTGAAAATTTTAAAATAATCAACCCATAAAAATCTAACCTGTCAAAATATTTTTTGTTTTACTAATCTTTATAACAATGGGATTAAAAACATAATAAAAGGGGGTGTTCATAAACTCAAAATGGGAAAAACTAATCAGCATGTTAACATGGGTTACATTATAAGTATATGATTAAATATGATCATGTTGAAAAATATTATTGAAAATAAAATAAAAAATGTGAATTTTCCACAAAACATGATATCAAGGCATGAAATCTCAAAGTTGGAAATAGTCCATTGAAAATAATCATGATCCATCGAGATTAACCATAGAAATAAATATATAGAACTTAATGTAACTGAATCATAATAATAAACTATGACACTGACATAGGTATATTTATCATAAAAATGTATAGTGTGAATTATTAAACACTTATAATAATATAGTGGAGTCAGAATCACTATATGATTCCCATTATGATGCAAGCATCACAACTTGATTCCCACAAGCATAGTAGATTAAATATGACTTCATGATTCCTCTAACAGTGTGGAGTATCTATCATAACCTCATTTACAATAGTATATCAAAATTAGCAACCTAAATCCCATGAAATATCGGATCTAGAATCCCTTCCTAACTCCTATAGTGGATAAAGAATCAATACATGATTCAAATTATTATCTCATTAGATATAAAAACTGAAATAATTAATTACATGACTATATAGTTCCTTATTTATTAATCATCAATATAAATGTGTCTCACTTGAGAAAAATCATTATATTAGGAGTTGAGCTCAATAATTACATTGTGTGGTGTTTTTAACCAAAATTTACATTTAATGAACTTTTCTGTTTATTGTTATTTGAGAATTAGGAAAATATCTTACAATGAAATACCTTACATTACAAGTGGAAACTCATATTATGTACCCATTTTTTATATAATATACAAAAAAATTAAAATAAAATACAAAATTACTTTAGGATATATCTTAATAAACTTCATCTTCGAATACTTATTTCTTTTACCCATCCTAATAACATTTTAAAATAATTGTAAATCATGGGAAAATTGATAAAATCATCGTAATAGAAATATAGAAATAAATCCATCAGTCCATTTAAAAATTTAAAACATATTTTTTTATTAATAACACATTAGAAAGAACAGAAAAATCTAATAGGATCCTTGGGATATCACTACCAGATTACTATTATATTCACCAATACAAAGGGAATAACCATGAAACAAACATCCATCTCCAGAGTACCCAATGCATTGGAGAGATATAATGGGGCTCACTCTTCTTATAATAAATATCAAGCTCACCCATTTCTCAAGAGATAAATTCTAGATCATCCCTTCGTATAAGATATATTTGGTTCACCTGTGAGCGATAGTTGGGAGAAACCCTTTGTATTTAATGTCTATGTTATGAATAAAGAATTGAAAATGATTTTACACCCACAAGAAAACACTTCTATATTTGAAAATAAAATTCCCTTTTACAATCCCATTTTAACCCCAAAACTACCTTTTATTTGGAAACCCATATTCAATACCAAAATAACCCACAAAGTAAAATAATTATTTTCATTTAATAAAACATGTACTATTAGAAAGTAGTATTGAAATTAAATAATATTCCTGATGGTGTAAAAGTCATTGTAGACGTGTATTTTAAGAATAATACATTATTTTTGTCATTTTTCAAAACATTCCATATAAAAATACGCAAAAATATTTATTTTGAAAAACATTAAATGAAATTAAAAATAATCATATTTTTTTACATTCAATTATATCCATATAAATAATAATTTAAAATAATTTCAGGAATATATAAATGGATAAAATATTTTTATAAATAAATATTTAGACATTCATGGTGTCTCATCCGACTTTGAACATTTAAATAATAATAGGAATTAAACAAAATAAATTCAAAGAACAATAAATTTCATGAAAGTAATTAAATTATTGATATGATATGTCAATGGGGGGTTTATATACTTCTCGTAAAAGTATTTGGGTGTATAACATCAAAATATTCTTCTATTAATGGATATTGAGACGAAATCTCTTACATGAAACCATAAAAAAGATTCCTATTTGAAAATAATTGAGAGAAATTATAAAATACCTATATTAAGATATTTTACTATATATTAATACATTTATAAATATCATTTTATAAATATTGATATGATATATATATATATATATAGAAAATAATTCATTATAATATTTATGGAAGGTTAATTTAGTTTAAAAGTTCCTTACCTTAAGTCTTAATCATCCTGTACAATATTTATCTTCCTATATAATAAACATACAGTAATTAATTAAATTCGGGAGATCATTTTTTGTTATTATTATTCCTTTTATATAAGATATTATCATGTTAAAACAATTACTTATTTCTTTAAGTTCATGTGAGATGTTTCAATAATATTCTGTACTTGAGTCCAAAATGTAATTGATAAGATGTAAATAGTTAAACCAGTCATAATAAAATATTCACAATAATAATATTCTTGAAATAATAATCACTTTTATATATCAATTATAATTATAAATATAAATAATAAACATGAATATTAAAAAATAACAATGTTAAAATCTTGGAGACGGTAAGCCTTATTTACGCTATAGTAACATTTCCATTTTCCTATGATCATTTTGGAAAGTAGGTATGTATTTATTTATCTTACCATTACTATAATATTATAAATAAAATTAAAATTAAAATTTATATATATATATAGGTCATCCATGTGATTTGGTGATGAAAAATGAATCACATAACTTTTTGGAGGTGATAGTTCACACACATGCATGAACATCATTCTAATCTTTATTTCCCAGGAAAGGTAGGAAAAAAAGAAATATTATTCATTAATAATGATAAATATTTCATTAATATCATATATAAAAATTATTTCGATAATTATAACTAGTATTGAGATAATCGATTCAAAAACAAATTTTATTAGTCTGTGAGGCGGTAGTTCACCATACTCACAAACCATAATTCTTTTCCCATTTGATGGAAGTGCAGATCAATTTACATAATTCTATTAACATAATAATATGCCATTATAATGATAATATAATAATTATTATTTCATTATAATTTAATAATAATATAAGTAATAGGAAGAATAAATAAAATTGAAATGTTTAATTTAAAATGATACCTCTCCAACCGACGACCTCATTTCATTAACAGCTAAAATCCTATAATGGAAACATTATGACAAAAATAAGGACTCTGGAATGTGGGGTGTGAATCCAAAAATATAATTGGGTAGATATTATCTTTAATAAACATGTATTTAGTTGTGATGAAAGCATAAGGATTTGTTCCCTTTTAATGGAGAGCGGAGGTGCTATCTAGTAATTATTCAAAATATTAAATTAATGTAAATAAATTTTATAATAAAAATCGATAAAAACTTATTAACTTTTAATATAATATAATTTCAGGACTGGATGCCTATATAAAATAAATATTTACAAAATTTCTCAATATTTTGTAATCCTATTTTGTTTGTTTTAACCATTATTTAACCTTTTTAATTCATACAATGATATCTTTTAATTTACTCACTGATGGTTAATATAATTTAAATAAAATTTTAAAAGAAAATTAAATTAGTAATTTATGACATTTAATGACTTATAAAAATCATTTGGAATAATTTTATAATTTTAGGAATTTTATATCATTTAGAAATATATTTTTTTAATTGTCATTAATTTGAATTTTGACACAATTCAACACACGATTTTTTAAAAATATTACAAAAACATGATATATTAGAACCAAATATTTCAACACAAATTTTTTTTAAAAAAATCTTCTATAAAATTCAGGGATAAAATTAATTTTATAATATATCATTTATTTTAATATTTTTACTAGCATTTAATTGATTCTCCCATTAAATAAACAATTACAACATCATCATTGTGAAGCGGTTTAAGGTAATTATTTTATCAGTAAAAATAATATATAAAATAAAATCATCAAGATAAACGTTTAATATTTATAAATAAAATTTATAGTCTAACATATATCTCATATAACCCCATATTAAATTTTTTTCTCTTGATAAAAACTAAAGAATGACAAGATCGACTTTCGTTTGAATATAATATAATAAAGGTTATATTATCATTAAAAACGTTATAAATGGTTTCATACCAATTATTTAATTCATAGGTAATTAAAATTCCCTTAAAATAAAATTGGGAATATTTTACAGAAATTTTAAAATATTTAAAATATTATTTTTACCCACAATCAGATGATATACACTTAATCATGATAATAAAAATCACCAAAGCTATTAGTCAAATTTTATCCAAAAATTAAAAGAAACTATTTAATAGACACGGAACATAGGATTGAAAATATGGAATCAAATTTAAAATATTAAATCCACATATTAGGATAAATTTAATTAAAAATTAATCTCATTGATAGAACGAGAAAATGAGTTTTAACAAAAACCTAAAAAGATTGAAATGTTTTTATATACAAACTCAATGTGGAATTTATTCCGATGACCCTAATTGGATTATATGAAAAAAATTATCTAATTTTACATGAAAATAAATATAAACTAGAATATAACAAAGTAAAAAAATATATGAAAATAGTAGTTTTCAATTGAAATACTGTATTTTTCTACTATTCATAAAAAATTTAATCATATCAAAACAATAAAAATAATTAACCCAAATTAAATTATGATATAACTATTTCAAATAATAATTCTATATTTCCAAATTTAATTTATAAGTGTGTCAATATTTTATTTAAAACTAGCACACTATTAAAAGGTTGCAAAAATGCATTTTTAGAAAAATATTTCTTTTATATGTAAAATATGACTTTTTTTCTTCTATCAGAAGTAGAAAACTCATAAAAATAATTTTAAACATTATATATATTATTATATACATATATATAAATTTCATTAATATAATCCAATAATATCAATTTTTTATTTATTGGTATTAGACATACTTGTTCACATTAAAATTAATTTAAATAAAACATTTCCATTTAATTAAAAAATGTTTTTATATTAATTTAAAATTAATTGGTCACAAAATATTTAATTATATATATTTATATATAAATATGAAATCCCTATTTTAATAATTCAGTTAAAAATTTTCATACCCTTCATTCTAACGACTATGTGATAAATACCATATTAAATAATATTATTTTAGTTTTTGGTTTAATCTCAATGCGTTGTATCATGTAAGATATTAATCGTAGTGTTTCCTAATGAAAATGTAGATGATACATTATCCCCAATAAATAAATTTCATCCCCACAATTTTAAATTAGGAATGGTATCTTGGGTTTGACATTTTAAAGTACCTTTTTAAAAATCTCACATTAAAAAAAGATAAAATGAAAATTCAACTTTAAAATAATTAAAAGGAGGGAAGAAGGTCACATTAGATAACACATAATAGGGTACTTAATGTAAAATATTTATATGGAATAGAAAACTAACTACCAAATTATATTTGAAGGTGATAGTTAAGATGGCCATCCTAATGTTAAAAATCACAATATCATAAATATTTGATGTGTCTAAAGGTCACTGATTTCATAGTTAAAAAATAAGATAGCCTTTTAATGATCCTATTTATATATTTATGGAATTTATTTATTTCATACACTAATATCATAAAGAAATATACATAAATGAAAAGAAGAGTTTCAACATTTAACTGTTTTCCAACACAAAGTCATTTTTTCTCAAAATAATGAGTATTAAAGTTTATTTTTACTTTCTTGATGAAATATAATCAACTTCTAGAGAATCACATAATACAAAAAATATTAACTATATATTAACCATATCATTAAACATTAAACAAAACCCAAATGTTTAGTATATTAAAAGTTAATTCCACAAAAATAATAAACCTTATATGATGAAAAAATAATATAATCTCTTAAATTAAGTAGTAATACCAGAAGAACAACATTGATAAATAATATATCCTTCAAATTCCTCAATGAAATATTAAATACTAAGATTAAAACCCAAAATCTAGAAACATATGATCACAGAGTCTTCCAAGATAAATTTTATGAAATTTATACTAATAACATCAATTTCTCATGAATTACATAACAAAAAAGCAATTGCCTTAATAATAAGCAAGACACAGTAACCATTTTTATAGATAACCACAATCAACCTATATGCACAATAAAATAGTATATGCATAAAAAATATAATTTAACCATTTTTCTCATTATATTATATAGATCTAAATATTATAGTATTCCCATTAATTGTGTATATCTTTTGAAAAACATTAATTCATTAATGACTAAAAAAATATCCATTAGAAAATGTGTTCTTATATTGTAGAAACCCATAATTACATCAAAACCATAGATTATATAAACCATAAAGGAAAAAATACCTTTAAACATATTCCCACCAAAACTAATGTAATTTTTTCCCAAATATTTTTATACATAACATAATCATAAGGGTTAGATTTTCCTCACACATTTTTCAAAACACTTCAAATGACTCCCAAAAATTATCAAATTTTTCATTTTTCAGGGGTATCAATCCCATCTAATTTTAATAGCTTGTTTGAAAAAATAATCTATTATATAATAATACATAGGTTCTCCATGATTCCAATAATATTTATAAAACACCACTATATCTTATATTCCAAAACTTAGTACACAAATTCATTCTTTATTCAACCTATTTCTTAAACTATTATCCTTGATTCATCATCTTATTTCTCATTATATTATTGCTACAATAAAATATATGGAGTATATCCTATTGTATATACAATATCAACCAAAAAATGTTTTATATTTTGAATAAAAGATAATAATTCATTCCTTAAATCAAGACATGTGGATTTCATTGATATCCCCTTTATCTTATGACACATAACAACATCCAAAAAGTAAATGTTCATTCCCATTGAGGAATTTTACTTTTTTATAGATTTGGTGAATTTGGGATTTCGAAATCAAATTAAAATGATATCATCACACATAATATTTTTTTTGAAAAGAATATTTGTTATTTAAGTCAAACCATTTTTGGAGGGTGATTTTAAACTAAAAAATCTATTTAAGTCATATAAACAAGATTTTTAAATAATAGTGGATATCATATCATCAATAAGGGATTAGATGGTTGTGAAAGATATATTTCATTAAATATTGAAAAGTGATCCTTATTATTTAGAAATAAACATCATTAAAAGATGAAATTAATTATAATATCTTAAAATGAAAATAGTCTATTTCAAGATAATATGTATAAAAACTATATAATAATTTATCCTTTAAAGAATTTATACTAATATAGATTTCCTTTTTAAATACAATATAAGAAAATAACATTGTGGAATGTTAAAATTTATAACATTATTCCTCAAAATATGTTTCTATGACACTGATCTTATGATAAACTTGTAAATTATAAACTCATGATGATATCTATAACTCCTATGAAGACATCTTAATCTCCAAAGTTGTTACAACACGCCTATGATATATATTATAATTACCCATCCTAAAAAATTTCATATATTAGTATTTTTGATGTAGAATTAAGATTTTATGATCTTTTAATTAATGAGTTTTTAGTGAATTATAAAAATATCTTATAATTTAAACCCATACATTACAAGTGTAAACTTTTACATTTTTTACATTTTTTTCATAATATAAATAATATTAAAAATAAAATATGGATTCGTTTTCATTAAAAATATTCATAAAATTCCAATTTAAATGCTTATTTCTCTTACCCATCCTTATATCCTGTGAAAAAGTATTTTAATATCAGGATTGAGTGAAGAATGATCAATAAGGTACATAAAGATATAAATTTCGTATTATGGTGATGATATAAAAAACCATTAGAAAAAATTTCTTAATAACACATTAGAATTCATATAAATATAATGTAGGTGTCTTGGTAAATCACTACCACACGAATATTACATTAAGCATTGCATATGAAAAAATCATTTAGTCGGAATCCATCTCCAAACACCCAATGAATTTTATATCTATAATAGGGATCACCCAATATATAATATATATAAGGATCACCCATTTCTCATGAGGTATAATTAGGATCTACCCTTTGTATAAAATTTATCAGGCTCTCCCATGAGATATAATTGGTATCAAACATTCTTATATAATTTCCAACAACTAAATAATGAATTAAAACCTTGAAAACACTTCAAAATAAAAGCGAAAACACATTTAGATATCAAAATACTATTTTAATTTAAAAGCTAATTTTTCACATGAAAACACCCTTTTATTTGAAAAACAATTTTCAATATACAAAGACCCCACAAAATATTGATTTTTATTTCATAAAAAATGTTATCTTTCCAATTAATTAATAAATTAAATAATATTAATAGTGGTAGAAAATTTGTTGTCATATTGTACATTAAGAATAAAACATTATTTTTGTTGTTTATCAAAACATTCAATATAAATATTCATAAAAATATTCCTTTAGTGAACAATTAAATAAAACTAAAGAAGGATATAAAATGATCTTTATTAAACATTAATATCCATATAAATAAATATTTAAAACAATATCAATAATATTGACATAGAAAAAATGATTTGATAATTATATATTTATTAATTGAAGGTGTCACATACCCCATTAATCCATTAAATCATAATCACAGTGAAAGAATCATACTTTTAAAAATTATTATATATAATGAAAATAATTTAGTTAATGATATCATTTATCAAAGGGGACAATATATACATCTCATTCAAAGAATTTGGGTGTATAACATCAAAATATACCTCAATAAAAGAAGATTGAGATGGAATAACATTCATAAAACAATAAAAATAATCCATTTTGAAATCATTTGACATTGATTTTAAAATGAAACATTTAAAAAATTAATATCTATATGAAATAAACCATAAGGAAAATTTTAAAAACAAGTATTTTAATGTGAAATATTTAGAAAATAAATCATTAAAACATTTAAAATATGGTTTATTTTTTAATAAAGAGCCTTAACTCGAGTCCAACTTGTCTTATACAATATTTATCTTCCGAAATAATAAGCCAAGGAAAAATTTATTTTTATAAGATAATTTTTAATGTGGATTATTCCTTTTTTTCCACTTATTATCATATTATAATAATTTATTAATTATTTAACATCATGTTAGTCTTTTTTAAGATATTTGGTACATGAGTCCAAATGGACATTGGTAAGACACAAATAGTCAATGTGTACATAAGTACATCATCACTAGAATAATATTAAGGAAATAATAATCATATTAAAATGTCAAAAATACTTTTGAATCATTATATTACATTTGTATATGATAAATAAACTTTGTTATAACAATGGATATGGTAAGATGTAGGTACACATGAGAAACTTTCCCATTTACAATGATCATTTTTGAAAATAGGTATATATTATTTAATATTAAAATACTGATTATAATATCATTAATATAATTTTAATCACTTATATATTATTATATAAATCTTCCATGTTGTTTGCTGTGTAAAAATGATTACATCGAATTATGAAGGTGATATTTCACAAGTATGCATGAATGATGTTATCATATTTATTTTAATGGAAGAGTAAGAAATAAAATGATATATTATTATTTAATAATGTAAAATATTTCACAAATATCATATGTAAATATTATTTCCATCATTATAACCTATCTTTAAAGATGGTGATGGAAACTAACTTATAGCTGTCTGTGAGGCGGTAGTTTATCGTACACATAAACAAGAACTATTTTCCCATTTAATGGGAGTGAAGATGAATTAATGTAGTTATATTAACAAAATAATATTTCATTATATTATGGAAAATAAATTTACAATTTTATCATGGTGGAAGAAGAATTTAAGGAATAGGAATATGAAATATAATTGAAACACATAATCCAAAATGACACCTCTCCTTCATACATCCTCCTTTGAACAACAACTAAACACCTATCAGTAGGGTTATATGACTAAAATAATTCATCTATAATATTGGGATGGATTCTATAAATATATTTGTAATGATCATGGAAGATCTAAATAGTTTTTGTGGTGTGAAAAAATAATAGAATGGGTTAGATTTTATTGGAGAGGGGAGGTTCACTCTTAGATTCTTAAAAATATTAAATGAATATAAATTAATTTTATAATAAAAATGGATAATAACTTGTTAATTTATAATATTAGATGATATTGGGTCGAATTAATTTCATAAAATAAATATTATAATTGTTTTTACTATTTTCAATCATTATATTTTTGTTTTAACCCTTATTTGACCTTTCTAAGTATTACCTTGATATCTTCTAATTTACACATTGTGGGTGAATATAATTTAAATTAAATGTAAAAAGTAAAAAAAAGAGTAATTTATGATATTTTAATACTTATAACATTTATTTAGAATAATTGTATTTTATTTTATGAAATTTATATCATTTAATATAATATTATTTATTTTTAAAAATCATCAATGTCAATTTTGAAATTATTCATAACTTTACTTTTTTAAAATATCATACCACCATGATATCATTGAAAAACTCTTTTAACTCATCACTAACATGATAAATACGTCATTAAAATTAATTTATGACATTAATTATATAAAATAATATTTATATTAATATTTTTAAGATCATTTAATTGATTCTTCTATTAACTAAACTATTACAACATCATTATTGTGTCAAAGATGAAGGTATTTATTTTATGACTAAAAATTATTGATAAATTACCATGATATTGATAAACCTTTTATGTTTCTAAACAATATTTATTTTTGAATATATTTCTTATATAAAATTATATTATAAATATTTGTTTTCATAAAACCTAAAGTGTCAAAAAAAATATTATCTACACATTAAATATAAATTATAAAGGTTATATTATCATCCCAAAATACATAAATGGACTCATAATTGATTATTTAATGTATAAGTATGAACAATAAATATTAAGTAAAATTAACACTTGTGTTAGGGTAATTTTATAAGATTTATAAATTTATTTTTACCCATAATCATCGGATTCACCCTTAACCGGGGTAATAAAAATTACCACTGTTACAATTTGTATTTTCTCCAAAAAATTGTTCATTTTAAATACATTTGACCCTTATTATTTTGAATAATTAATAAATTTCTCAAAATAAAAACACACAAATAGATTAAATTAGTTTAAAATTAATCTCGTTGACGGAATGAGAAAACAAGTTTTAAATTAAATACCATCAAAAGATAAAAAATTTATTATACCAAAATTAAGTATAAAATTTATTCTAATTAACTTAATTTGATAAAATGATAAATTTTTTATCTAATTATACTTTTAAACTAGTATAAAATATAATTTATCAATAGAAATAAATTAGTCAAAAAAGTAGTTTTCAATTAAAGTACAATAATTTTTTAATATTCAAGAAAAAATATTTATTTTTAGAAAAAAAAATAATTCAAACCATGAGAATTTTGATCCTAATAATTAATAAAATAAGAATAATTTGGCAAATAAATTTATAAAAGTGTAAAAAATTATCTTTAAAATACTACTCCATCAAAAGGCGGCAGAACGTCATACTTAGAAAAATAATTCTTTAATTTGTAAAATTGCAATTGTACTCATATCATGTCTATAAAACACTTAAGAATACTTTTAAACATTATATTTTATATTATATATATATATATTAAATTAATATAATCCCACAAGATTTATTGGTTTATTTTTTAGTCTTAAACACTGTTGTGAACATTTGAAGGGGTTTTCATAAATTCATTTTATTTTTTTTCAAAAGGGATTAAATTTCATTTAAAATTAATTGATACCAAATTATTTGACTATATATATATGTATGTATGTATCTCCTTTTTTCATAATTCAGTTAATTCTTTTAATTCCTTTCATTCTAACATATATGCGGTAACTACTATATTAAATAATAATATTTTATTTGTTCATTTATGCTCGATGAGAAGTATCATGTACGCAATAAAATATAGTGTTTCCTATTGAAAAATCATGTTGTTACTAATTAAGAAAATAAAAATGGATATATGTAATGATAAATGGGATTCAGAAATATTCTAGATGTAATCACTGAAATTGTGGAGAATAATGAAATCCTTGGAAATGCAAAATTCATTCTCCATAAAAGAGTAATTTTAATAATATTTAGAGGTTTATACAATAAAAAACATCCAAAAAATCATTAAATCATATATATTGAGGAAAAGGGTAGTAATATAATAAATTTTTTATAAAAAAACTTTAACATTACATTATGTTATGAAGTTATAGGTCATATTGAAATTTCATTTTGGGAAATAAAAATTTATAATAATTGAAATGAAGTGATTATAAAAATAAAAATTTGGAAAGACATATCAATAAAATAGAGATTGAGAATATATATAAGGTTTCCAAAACATAATGTGAAAACATTTTGAAATATTTTTTTTAATAAATTTTCATCAATAATGTATCCATAAAAAAATACATAAATGTAACAAATAATTGTTGTGGAATTTTTTTGAAATAATTTCATTTCTAAAAAGATAAATCAATAAATTACCTATTAAAATACATAATTGTTTTTGAAAAGGATAAATAAAAACATAAGAAAACATTTTATTTTTAAAAATAAAATTCAATAACAGAACATTAAAATTATATAATGGTTATAGATGTTAATATAGAATTTAATATCAAACATCTGATTCTGAAATGATCAAATCACATTTTAATATTTTGAAATACCGTTGTTGAAAATATAGATTATAAAATGACTTATAAATCATCCTTTATAAAAGTGGAGGGAAATTTGAAGGTCACATGAGATAAAAATAACTGGGTTCTAAAATGTAATTGATAAAAATTTTTGGAATAGAAAATTTGGAAAATATGGGGAAGCTATGATTATGGAGGATATGAATTATTCTAAGTAATGATACCCTTTTTTGGAGGTTAAAATTTTTCAAATATGATTATTTGAATAAAAATGTAATTTTCCATAAATATAAAGATATATTAACATGGAATGAAATCCATTAGTGTATAAAATAAATAATATAACAAAGAAGTTCAATGAGAAGAATTATAATTAAATAAATGGTGTTTAGTTATCAAAAACCCTTAAAGCTTTTTCATCTTTTGAATATAAGGACATTTAAATAAATAACCTAATATTGTGGATACAAATATCATTAATAACAAGTTATTCTTGATTTATTACAAAATGATATGCATAATGCAAAAACAAATGATGGAGAGGCCATTTATCAATGGGAATTTATATACATAAAACTATAACTAAAACATGGATATTGTGAAATTATTTAAATCTTTTATGATCATAAAATTCTACTACTATTATAAAACAACATGTGTTATCCTTGGGACATACATAAGAAAAGTGTGATACATTAATCCCAAATAAGGTATATTCAGATCACAACAAGAGGAAAGTAAAAAATTCAATTCAATAGGCATATAAAAGTGACCTAAAATGGGGGAGAGTAATAGAAATTATCAACAAAGCATTAAATATTATGATGACATCAATGAAAAATTTTAATGGGGATCCATAAAACAAGAAATCATAAATAGATGTCCAGGGTAACAAAAAATTCGTCCCAAAATATTTTTCATAGGATAAATAATAATCCAAAATAAATGGAATATCATGATATAAAAACATTGCCAAATTAATTGGAGTTCTATATAATTTTCTTCAGACTCGGCACATTCATATCTTATTGAAGAACTTGTGTGCCACATAGATCATGCAACTTAATAATTCCTTTCAAAACATTCCCATGAATAAGGATAATTGGTTACATAAATTTATCTCGCAAATAAATGAAGTATATGTTCAACATGGTGAATACTCAATATATAAAATTAGCATGGGTATTTAATTTGAAAATGTTTGGCATGAATAATTGAAGGATAATTTCGATTCCATAATGGGTGTAAAGAAATATTATGGAAGTGGTGAATGAAATTGAATGGTTGTTTCGAATGAATGGATACTTATAAGGAAGGTAATGTTATTCGTAAAAACATTTTAAAACATTGTAAATTAAAAATCATTAGTTTTTAGTTCAAAGATTTATTTTTGAAATAAAAATAAGAGGAGATAGTCCCTTACCTTGATGGAGATATTCTAAATGCTTGGGAGGAGCTCTTTAAGAGATTGGGAAACATTGGTATGTATTTATAGAGGTATAGGGAGTGTGAAATCAATTTAATTTTTTTTGGGAGAATTGGAATGGGATAATAGGAGGATTATTATAGAAACAAAAGAAGGAAACTGTTTATTAATATCTAAACCTAAGATATTGAATCTATATGAAAAAAATAATAAAAACTAAAAAAACCCATTATTTTTTCACATGGATTCTTCCCAATATTAGTTGTTTAAAATTTTTATATTATTAATATCTAATATCATTTAAATAATTACATTCATAATTTGGTAGGGATTCATTTTCATAAATAACTCATTTTAAAACATTAGCATATTATATAGTTTTTGGAGGATTCATTAATGTTTTATAAAATTATTTAAATGAATAATAACACCTTATATTAATGGGGGAACATAATTTTATACATGATAACTCTTTATATTGTTTTTAGACACTTTCTTGCATTTATTACTTCACAATTCATACCATATTTTATATTTTCCAAAAAAAATGACATTAATGAAAAATAATGATAATTTCACAAATGGATAATTTCTTTAAAAATAAAAAAAATTCTTTTATAAAAATAATCATCTAAATAATATAATTTATAATATTTCATCAGATTCCACATTAATTGAAAAATGCTTATTTTAACAATAATAACACTTTTTACCATTATAAAAATTATATTTGACTTCATTGAATAAAATAATCATATATATTAAAATATTAATTATTAAATTAGAACATTCTATTTATAAAAGTATTTTATAAATTCTATAATATATATAAAAATAGTGTCTTAATTTAATATATGCATACCTTTCCCAAAAAATAATTTTGGATTTCATCATATCAAAATATAATATTTACCTAACTCATTGATAAATTATAATGTAATAATTAAATTGGAGAAATATAATAAATTTTTTCTGAAAAATTTTAAATATTCAAACTATTACGTTCCAGATACAAAACCCCTTATTACACTATTGTACACCCAAAGGGTAAGGTGTATTATAGTGACACTTTCTTACGATGGTTGGAAAACATTTTTTTGATGCTGGTCATGAAAACATTGAAATTTTCCCATTAATAGTTTTTCTCATGATTTAACTGAAAATTAATATTCTTTAATTATCAAACACTTTTATGGAAAATGTGAGAAACCATTAGTCAAGAACAAAAAGGGAAAAATGAATCATTAATGTACAATTTCATCCGACTAGTTTTAGTCTCTTTAAATAATTTCCATGAGAAAGGGTTCACCTAGGTGTCTAGTTCGTCTATCATAATATCATCATTCCTAAATTCTAATTTATCCCAATATTAGATGTAATCATATTCACTAATCGTCCCCTTGTTGAATCCCCTTATTAAAATCGGGTCTTGTATATCAATATAGTTTCTCTTATCGTCATTGAGAGTCAACCATAGTTCCTCTCCCATCATTATTTCATCCTCTACATTAGAAACCTTAATTGTCATAAAAGTTTCAACAATTACCTCTTCTAGATCCATAAGAAAATCCAGTGGTTTTTTAAGAAAAACATCGAACTCCCCCTGCTATCAAGTGGGCTTGTTGCTAAACATCTTCTTGGCCTTCAATTTCTTTACAGATCAGGTATCCATTGGAAGCGGTAAATAAGGGTAATCATTCCCCTCTTTATGGTTCCCCCTCATTCCTTTACCTATCATCAGGCTTGGATACCGACTCCCCTGAATGTCTTCCTCTTAATCACCTGGAATGTGCAAAGAAGCTGCATCATTGGACCCTTTATCAGGGTACTCCTGCCCATCCATGGATGTTTCAATTAAGATATTTTTCAAAAATATTAAATGGGTCGTCAATAGCCACATGATCAATCTAGTTTCCCAACACAAGACTTGTCACCTCTCTAGGACTTGTTGAGATCACGTCCTCATCCCTTCAACCTTGTTTCATATTATTGAAACCCATCGGAATACTCACTGTAGGTTCCCTATGATTCTCTTCCTAACCACTAACACTGTTACCCTTCAATAACCACACCACCTCATCATAAGAACCACTCGAGGAAGTCTTGGTACCTCCCTCCTCTGTCATTTTCGGTTCCACATTAACAAAAGATGTTATCTCCACATTCAAACTCATCTACATCAGTAGAGTATGCATAGTAGGTTTAGGAGCACCCAACTCCTTTCTCAACTGACTGAAGATATCTTCCACTATAGGGTTACCATTACATAAACCATCTTGAACATCATTAGTTGAATTCGAGGAAAAATCAACACCTGTTATCCCATGATCAGAAGGACCAACCATCATGATTTTTATAGGATTTATGCGAGCACAATTTCTCGATTCCTTTGGATTATTAAGTTTTATATACCCACACCAATATTTTTCCATTAAGTGACCCAGATTCATTCAAGTAGAGTAAAATTTGTACCATGTTTCATGGAGGATTGTATTTTTACACCGGAACTCTTCACTTACAGTAATCCAAACAAAAATGATTCCACCTATGAAACATTGACCTATATACACACTCTAGGGTTAAAAGGGTGACATACAAATTTTTTTGGCTATTATAATAGAGGTACATACTGTCATGATTCCAAATCATTCTAATAATTGATGGATTTTGAACTGGTAAAGGAAGATTAGGAAAAAAACCCAAATATCCACTGTGGGTGAGTCTCACCTCATATGAAATTCATAAGATGATCTATAAAGATAGAAACACGAGATATCATAGTTACGGGGTGTCCTAGACTATGCCTTAATATGGTATTATTTTAAATTAAATCAAATTACAATGTTCCTTAAAAATATTACAAAAACATGATATATTATAACCAAATGTTTAACACATAAAAAAATTTAGAAATCATCCATAAAGTTCAAGGATGACATTATTTTTATAATATATCATTTATTTTAATATTTGTACAAGCGTTTAATTTATTCTTCCAATAAATAAAAAATTACAACATCATCATTATAAAGCGGTTAAAGGTAATTATTTTATCAAAAAAAATAATTGATAAATTAAAATCATCAAGATAAACATTTAATATTTATAAATACAATTTATAGTCTTACATATTTCTTATATACCACTATATAATCTTTTTTCTCTTGATAAAATCAAAAGAATGACAAGATTGACATTCCTTTGAATATAATAAAATAAAGGTTATATTCTCATCCAAAACGGTATAAATGGTCTCATAACCAATTATTTAATTCAGAGGTACTAAAAATGACCATACAATAAAATTGGGAATAGTTTACAGAAATTTTAAAATATTTAAAATATTATTTTTACCCACAGTCACCTTATTTATACTTAATCATGGTAATAAAAATCACCAAAGCTATTATTCAAATTTTATCCAAAAATAAAAAGGAACTATTAACTAAACATGGAAAATAGGATTCCAAATATGGAATCCAATTTCAAATATTAAATACACATATTAGGATAATATTAATTAAAATTTAATCTCTTTGGAAGAATGAGGAAATGAGTTTTAACACAAACCTCAAATGATTGAAATGTTTTTATATACAAATTAAATGTGGAATTTATTCCAATGACTCTAAATGGGCTAAATGAAAAATTGGTATCAAATTATACATTAAAATCAATGTAAACTAGAATCTAACAATGTAAAAAATTACATAAAAAGTAGTTTTCAATTGAAATAGAGTATTTTTCCACTATTCATTAAAAATTTAATCGTATCAAAAAAATAAAAATAATTAATCCAAAATTAAATTATGATATTAATATTTCAAATAATAATTCTATATTCCCAAATTTAATTTATAAATGTGTCAATATTTTATTAAAAACTAGCACACTATTAAAATGTTTCAAAACAGCCTTTTTAGAAAATTATTTCTTTTATATGTAAAATATGATCTTTTTTCTTCTATCATGTGTTGAAAACACATAAGAAGAATTTTAAAAATTATATTTATTATTATACAAATATATACACATTTCATTAATATAATCCAATCATATCGATTTGTTTATTTTTTGTTATTAGACATACATGCTCACATTTAAATACTATTTAAAAAAACATTTCCTTTTAATTAAAAAATGGTTTTATTTTAATTTAAAATTAATTGGTCACAAATTATATAATTATATATATTTATATATAAATATTAAATCCCTATTTTAATAATTCAGTTAATAATTTTCATACCCTTCATTCTAATGACTATGTGATAAATAACATATTAAATAATATTATTTTAGTTTTTGGTTTAATATCAATGTGTTGTATCATATATGCTATTAATAGTAGTGTTTCCTTATGAAAAGTGGAGATGTTACATTATCCCCAATTAATAAATTTCATCCTCACAATTTTAAATTAGGAATCTTATCTTGGGTTTGACCTTTCAATGTACCTTTATAGAAGTCCCACATCGAAAAAAAGATAAATGAAACATCTACATTAAAATAATTAAAAGGAGTGAAGAAGGTCACATTAGATAACACATAATATGGTACCTAACATAAAATATTTATATGGAATAGAAAACTAACTACAAAATTATATTGGAGGGTTATAGTGAAGATTTTCATCCTATTTTTAACAATCACAATATCAAAAATATATGATGTGTTTAAAGGTCATTGATTTCATAGTTAAAAAAATAAAAGGAGAGCGTTTTAAAGATCCTATTTATAGATTTATGGAATTCATTTATTTCATAGAGTAATATCATTAGGAAATAGACATAACTGAAAAGAACAGTTTCATCATTTAACTGATTTCCAACACAATGTCATTATTTCTCAAAATAATGAGTATTGAAGTTGATTTTTACTTGTCTGATGAACTAGAATAAACTTCTAGAGAATCACATAATACAAATAAGATTAACTATATATTAACCATATCATTAAACATTAAACAAAATAGAAATGTTTAGTATATTATATGATAATTCCACAAAAATAATAAACCTTATATGATGAAAAAAACACTTCAATATCTTTAATTATGTAGTAATACCAGAAGATGAACATTGATAATTAATATATCCTTCAAATTCCTCAATGAAATATTATATACTAAGATTAAAACCCAAAATATAGAAACATATGATCACAGAGTCTTCCAAGGTAAATTTTATGAAATAACTACTAATAATATCAATTGCTCATGAATTACATAACCAAAAGAAATTGCCTTAATAATAAGCAAGATACACTAACCATTTTTATGGATAACCTCAATCACCCTATATGCACAATAAAATAATATATGCATAAAAAATATAATTTAACCATTTTACTCATTATATTCTATAGACCTAAATATTATAGGATTCCCATAATTGTGTACATCTTTTGAAAAACATTAATTCCTTAATGAAAAAAAATCTAATAAAAAACATGTTCTTAAATTGTAAAAACTCATAATTACATCAAAACCATAGATCATATTAACCATAAAGGATTCAAATACATTTAAACTTATTCCCACAAAAAGTAATGTAATTGTTTCCCAAATAGCCTTATACATAAAATAATCTTAAGGGTTATATTTTCCTCACACAATTGTCAAAACACATCAAATGTCTCCAAAACATTATCAAATTTTTTCACTTTTCAAAGGTATCAATCCTATCTAATTTTTTTATCATGTCTCAAAAAAAACTTATTATATAATAATAAATAGGTTCTCTATGATTCCGATAATATTTATAAAACACCACTATATCATACATTCCAAAACCTAGTACACAAACACATTCTTCATTCAACCTCGTTCTTAATCTATTATCCTTGATTCATCATCTTATTCCTTATTAAAATATTCCTACAATAAAATATATGGATTATATCCAATTTTTTATTCAATATCAACCAAAAAAATGTTTCATATTTTGAATAGAAGATAATAATTCATTCCTTAAATCTAGAAATGTGGATTTTATTGATATCCCCTTTATCTTATGACACATAACAACATCCAAAAAGTAAATTTTCATGCCCATTGAGGAATTTCCATTTTTGATAGATTTGGTAAATTTTGGATTTCGAAATCAAATTAAAATGATAACATCACCCATAATATTTTTTTAGAAAATAATATGTGTTATTTAAGTTAAACCATTTTTGGAGGGTGATTTTTAAACACAAAAAACTATTCATGTCATATTGACATGATTTTAAAATAATAGTGGAAATAATATCATTAATTAGTGATTAGATGGTTGTGAAAGATATATTTAATTAAATCCTGACAAGTGATCCTTATTATTTTAAAATAAACATTATTAAAACATGAAATTAATTATAATATGTTAAAATGAGAATATTCCATTTAATGATATTATCTATAGAATCTATATAATAATTTAACAGCCAAATAATTTATACTAATATAGATTACCTTTATAAATCCAATATAAAAAATAACATTATTGAACTTTATAATTCATTACATTATTCCTCAAAATAGGATTCTATGTCACTGATCTTATTATCAACATGTAAATTATAAAGTCATGATGATATCTATAACTACTATGAAGACATCCAAATCTCCAAAGTTCTTACAACACGCCTATGATTCCCACTATAATGACACATCCTTAAATATTGCATACATTAGTATTTTTGAACTACAATTAGCATTTGATGATCTTTTAATTATAGAGTTTTTAGTGAACTGGAAAAATATCATATAATTTAAACCCATACATTACAAGTGGACAATTTTACATAGTTTACATTTTTCCATAATATAAAAAATATTAAAAATAAAATATGGATTCATTTTCATTAAAAAATATTCATAAAATTCTTGTTGAAATGTTTATTTCTCTTACCCATCTTTATAGCCTATGAAAATATTTTTTAATACTAGGGTTGAGTGAAAAATGATCAGTAAGGGACATAAAGATATAAATTTGGTAGTGTGATGATGATATAAAAAATTTAGATAACATTTTTTAATAACACATTAGAATTCATATAAATATAATGTAGCTGTCTCGATAAATAACTACCACACCAATATTAAATTAAGCATTACAAATGGAAAAATAATTCAGTCGACATCCATCAAAAAAGTACCCAATGAATTGTATATCTATAATAGAAATCACCCTACATATAATATATATAAGGATTACCCGTTTCTCATGAGGTATAATTGGGATCGACACTTTGTATAAAATTTATTAGGTTCTCCCTTTAGATATAATTGGTCTCAAACATTTTTATATAATTTCCAACAACTAAATCATGAATTAAACCCTTGAAAACACTTCTAAATAAAATTGAAAAGAAAATTTAGATATAAAAATATTTTTTTAATTTTAAAACCCATTTTTCACATGAAAACACCCTTTTATTTGAAAAACCATTTTCAATATCCAAATACCCCACAAAATATTGATTTTCATTTAATAAAACATGTAATATTTCCAATGAATTAATAAATAAAATAATATTTATAGTGGTAGAAAGTTCATTATCGTAGTGTAAATTAAGAATAAAACGTTCTTTTTGTTTTTTATTAAAACATTCAATATAAATATTAATAAAAATATTCCTTCTGAAAACAATTATATAAAACTAAAAATAGACATAAAATGATCTTTATAATCCATTAATATCCATATAAATAAATATTTAAAACAATAACAAGAATATTGAGATAGAAAAAATGATTTGATAATTATATATTTAAGAATTGAAGGTGTCACATACCCCATTAAACCTTTAAATCATTATAACAATGAAAGAATATTATTTAAAAAAATTATTATATAATATGTAAATAATTTAGATAATTATATCATTTATCAAAGGGGAGAATATATACATATTATATAATGAATATGGGTGTATAACATCAAAATATACCTCAATTAAAGAAGATTGAGATGGAATAGCATTCATAAATCCAAAAAAAGATTCCATTTTGAAATAATTTGACAGAGATTTTAAAATGAAACAATTAAACCATTCATGTCTAGATTAAATATACCATAAAAATAATTTTAAAAACATGGATTTTAATGTGAAATATTTAGAAAATAAATCATTAAAACATTTAAAATATGGATTTCTTTTTTATTAAAGTACCTTAACTAGAGTCCAAAAGTTCTTGTACAATATTTATATTCTGAAAATATAATCCTAGGGAAATTTATTTTCTTGAGAAATTTGTTAAATGAGATTATTCCTTTTTTCACTTATTATCATGTAATATTAATTAATTAATTATTTAATATCATATTGGTCTTTTTGACGGTATTTGGTACTTGAGTCCAAATAGACATTGGTAAGACACCAATAGTCAATGTGGACATAAGTAAATCATCACCAAGATAATATTAAGGACATAAAAATCATATTAATATGCAAATAATACTTTTAAATTAATAAATTACATTTGGATATGAGAAATAAACTTTGATACAACCA
Organism: Viscum album; assembly: GCA_963277665.1. Lineage (NCBI taxonomy): Eukaryota > Viridiplantae > Streptophyta > Magnoliopsida > Santalales > Viscaceae > Viscum > Viscum album. The sequence continues at coordinate 1,607,169,291 of OY728127.1, read as the reverse complement.
TAGATATGGTAAGATGTAGGTACACATGAGAAACCGTTATATTTACAATGATCATTTTTTAAAATTGGTATATATTATTTAATGTTACAATAATGATAATAATATCATTAATATAATTTTAATCACTTATATATTATTATATATATCTTCCATGTTGTGAGCTGCGGAAAAATGATCGCATTGCTTTGTGAAGGTGATATTTCACAGGTATGCACGAATGTCTTTATCATAATTATTTAAATGGAAGGGTAAGAAATAAAATGATATAATATTATTTAACAATGTAAAATATTTCCCGAATATCATATGTAAATATTATTTCAATAATTATAAACTCTCTTGAATGACGGCGATGGAATCTAAATTATATCAGTCTGTGAGGAAGTAGTTCGTAGTACAAATAAATGAGAACTCTTTTCACATTTTATGGTAGTGAAGATGAATTAATGTGGTTATATTAACATAATAATATTTCATTATATTATGGAAAGTAAATTTACTATTTTATCATGGTGGAAGAAGATTTTAATGAATAGGAATATGAAATATAATAGAAACACATTATCAAAAATGACACCACTCCTTCATACAACCTCTTTATAATAACAACTAAACACCTCTATGGACGGTTATAATCCAAAAATAATTCTTCTATAATTTTGGTATGCATTCTATAGAGATATATGTTTTGATCATGGAAGATCTAAATAGGTTTTGTGGTGTGAAAAAAGATTAGGATTGGTTAGATTTTATTGGAGAGGGGAGGTGATCTCTTGGATTCATCAAAATATTAAATGAATATAAATTATTTTTATAATAAATATGGATAATAACTTGTACATTTTTAATATTAGATGATATTGGGTCGAACTAAATTCATAAAACAAAAATTATAATTTTTTACTATTTTCAATCGTTAGATTTTTGTTTTAACACTTATTTAACCTTTTTAAGTATTACAGTGATAACTTCTAATTTACACATTGTGGGTGAATATAATTTATATTAAATGTAAAAACTCAAAAAAAGAGTAATTTGTGATATTTTAATACTTATACAATTTATTTGGCATAATTTTATATTTTTTATGAAATATATATCATTTAATAAAATATTATTTATTTTATAAAAATCATGAATGTCTATTTTTTAAATTATTCATCACTTTACTTTTTAAAAATATCATAGAAACATGATATATTTGAAAAAACTCTTTTAGCTCATCACTAACATGTTTAATACATCATTAAAATTAATTCATGACATTAATTATATAAAATAATATATTTTTTTATATTTTTAAGATCATTTAATTGATTCTTCCATTAATTAAACTATTAATGCATCATCATTGTGTCACCAATGAAGGTATTTATTTTATCAATAAAAATTATTGACAAATTACCAGGATATTTATAAACATTTTATGTTTCTATATAATATTTATTGTTGAATATATTCTATATATAACATCGTATTATAAATATTTGTTTTCATAAAACCAAAAGTGTCAAAAACTATTATCTACACATTAAATATAATATTATAATAGTTATATTATCATCCAAAAATACATAAATGGTAACATAATTGATTATTTAATTCATAAGGATGAAAAATGTTCATTAAGTAAAATTATGACTTCTATTAGAGTAATTTTATAATATTTATAAATTATTTTTACCCATAATCATCGGATTCACCTTAACCGGGGTAATAAAAATTACCAATGTTACAATTCATATTTTCTCCAAAAAATTGTTCATTTTACATAAATATGGCCTTAATTATTAAAAATAATTATTCTATTTCTCAAAATTGAAAACACACAAATAGCTAAAATTAATTTAAAATTAATCTCATTGACGGATTGAGAAAACATGTTTTAAATTAAAAACCAACAAAATATAAAAATTATATTATATCAAAATTAAGTATGAAATTGATTGTAATTAACTTAATTGGATTAAATGATAAACATTTTATCTAATTATACTTTGAAACTAGTCTAAAATATAATATATCAATAAAAATAAATCGGTTAAAAAAGATGTTTTCAATTAAAGTACATTAATTTTACACTATTCAAGAAAAAATATTTCTTTTCAGAAAAAATACAAATAATTAAAAGCATGAAAATTTTTATCCTTCTATTTAATAAAATAATATTAATTTTTAAAATAAATTCATAAAATTGTTAAAAATTATTTAATTAACTACTCCATCAAAAAAAGGAAAAACATCATACATAGAAAAATAATTATTTAATTTGTAAAATTGTATTTGTACTCATATCATGTCTAAAAAACACTTAACAATACTTTTAAACATTATATTTAGTATTATATTTTTTTTAAATTCATATAATCCAAAAATATTGATTGGTTTATTTTTTAGTATTTAACACACTAGGGAACATTTGAATGGGTTTTCAGAAATTCATTTTTTTCAAAAGGGATTAAATTTCATTTAAATTTAAATGGTGCCAAATTATTTAAGTATATATATAATTGTATGTATGCATCCAATATTTTCATAATTTGGTTAATTCTTTTAATTCCTTCCATTCAAACAGATATGTGGTAACTACCATATTAAATACTAATATTTTATTTATTCATTTACGCTCAATGCGACGTATCATATACCCAATCAAACATAGTGATTCCTATTGAAAACTGTAGATGTTACTAATTACGAAAATCCAAATTCACATATGTAATGATAATTGGGATTCACAACTATTCTTGATGAAATCACTAAAATTGTGTAGAAGAATGAAATCCTTGGAAATGAAAAATTCATTCTCCATAAAAGTGAATTTTGTAATAATATTTAAGGGTTTATGCAATAAAAAACATCCAAAAAATAATTCCATCATATATATGGAGGAAAAGGGTAGTAAGATAACAATTTTTTTATAAAAATCACTTTAACATTACATTATGTTATGAAGTTATAGTTCACATTGAAATTTCATTTTCTAAAATAAAGATTTTTAGAAATTGAAATGAATTTATTTTAAAAATCCAAATTTGGAAAGCTATATCAATAATATAGACATTGAAAATACATATAAGGTTTCCAAAACATAATGTGAAAACATTTTGAACTATTTATTTTTTAAAAAAATATTCATCAATAATGTATCCATGAAAAAATACATAAATGTAACAAAATTTTTCGTGGAATTTTTTTTAAAATAATTTCATTTTTTAAAAGATTCATCGATAAAGGACCTATTAAAATAAATCCGAGGATTTGAAAAGGTGAAATCAAATCATAGGAAAACAATTTATTTTTAAAAATAAAATTCAATAATAGATCATTAAAATTACATAATGGTTATAGATGTAAATATAGACTTTAATATCAAGCATCTGATTCTGAAATGACCGAATCACATTTTAATATTTTGAAATACCATTATTGAAAATACAGATTATAAAATGACTTTTAAATCATCCTTTATAAAAGAGTAGTGAAATGTGAAGTTCACATGAGATAAAAAATAATAGGGTTCTAATATGTAATCGGAAAAAAATTTAGGAATGGAAAATTCGGAATATATGGGTAAGCTATCATTATGAAGGATATGACTTATTATAAATAATGATACACTTTTTTGGAGGTTAAAATTCATCAAATATGATGATTTGGATAAAAATGTAATTTTCCAAAGATATAAAGATATAGTAACATGGAATGGAATCCATTAGTGTATAAAATAAATAATTTAACAAAGAATTTCAATGAGAAGAATTATAATTAAATAAATGGTGTTTAGTTATAAAAAACCCTTACATCTTTAACCACTTTTGAATCTAAGGAAATTTAAATAATTAAAATAATATTGTGGCTAAAAATATAATTAATACAAAATTATTCTTTATTTGTTACAAAATGATACAGATATTGGAAATACAAATGATGGAGAGTCCATTTATCAATGGGAAATTATATACATAAAACAATAACTAAAACATCGATATTGTGAAATTATTTAAATCTTTTATTATTTTCAAATTCCACTACTATTCTAAAAAATCATGTTGTATCCTTGGGACATACATAAGAAAATGGTGATACATTAATACCAAATAAGCTATATTCAAATCACAACAAGAGGAATGTAATAAATTTAATTCAATAGGCATATAAAAGTGACTTAAAAGGGGTGAAAATCAAAGACATTATCAACAAAGAATTAAATATGATGATAACATCAAAGGAAAATTAGAATGTGGATACATAAAACAAGAAAACATAAACAGATGTCCAGGATAACCAAAAATTCATCCCAAAATATTTTTCATAGGATAAATACTCAAGCATAATAAATGGAATATCCTGAGATAAAAAAATTGCCAAATTAATTAGAGGTCTATATAATTTTATTCACACTCAACCCATTCATATCTTATTGACGCACTTATGTGCCACATAGATCATACAACATAATAATTCCTTTCATTCCATTCCCATAAAAAGGATAATGGGTTACAAAAAAAATTTCTCAAGTAAATGAAGGATATGTTCATCTTCATGAATACCCATTATCTGAAATTGGAATGGGTATTTACTTTTAAAATGTTTGGAATGGATAATTGAATGATAATTTTGATTGTATAAAGGGTGTAAAAAATATTATGGAAGTGGTGAATGAAATTGAATGGTGGTTTCCAATTAGAAGATACTTATAAGGAAGGTAATGTTCATTGTAAAAACATTTTAAAACATTGAAAATTAAAAATCATTAATGTTTTGTTCAAATATTAATTTTTGAAATAAAAATAAGAGGATATAGTCCCTTAACATGATAGAGATTTTTTGAATGCTTGTGATGATCTCTTTAAGAGATTGGGTACACATTGGTATGTATTTATAGAGGTACATGGAGTGTGAAATCATTTTAAATTGGTTTGGGAGAATTGGAATGGGAGAATAGGAGGATCCTTATAGAAAAAGAGAAGGAAATTATTTATTAATATCTAAACCTAGGATTTGGAATCTATTTGAAAAAATAATAAAAACTAAAAAAACACAATATTTTTTTTCATATGGATTCTTCCAAATATGAGTCGTTTGAAATTTTATAATATTAATACCCAATATCATTTAAATAATTTCTTTCATAATTATGTAGGGATTCATTTTCTTAAATAACTCATTTTAAAAAATTATCATATTATATATGTTTTGGATGATTCATTAATGGTTAATAATATTAATAAAATGTCTAATAACACCTTATTTTAAAGGGGAAACATAATTTTATACATGATAACTCTTTAGATTGTTTTTTAATCACGTTCTTGCATTTATTATTTCAAAATTCATACCATATTTAATATTTTCCAAAAAATTTAACTTTACTAAAAAATAATTAAAATTTCACAAATGGATAATTTTTTTAAAAATAAAAACAAATATTTCTTTTATAAAAATAATCCCATAAATAAGATATTTTACAATATTTCATCATTTTTCACATTAATTGAAAAATGCTGATTTTAACAATAATAACACTTTTTTACCATTATAAAAATTATATTTTAATTCATTTAATAATATAATCATTTATATTCAAATACTAATTATTTAATAAGAATATTCTCTTTATAAAAGTATTTCATAAATTCTATAATTTATATAAAAATAGTGTCTTAATTTAATATATATATACTTTTCCCAAAAAATAATTTTGGATTTCATCATATCATAAAATAATATTTACCAAACTCATTAATAAAGTATAATATAATAATAAAATTAGAGAAATATAATCAATTTTTTTCTGAAAAAATATAAATATTCAAACTATTAGGTTACAGATACAGAACCCCTTATTACACCATTGTACACCCAACGAGTAAGGTGTATTATAGTGACACTTTCTTAGGGTGGTTGGAAAAACATTTTTTTGATCCTGATCATGACAACATGGAAAACTTCCCATTGATAGTTTTTCTCATGATTTAACTGAAAATTTATATTATTTAATTATCAAACACTTTTATGGAAAATGTGAGAAAACATTAGTCAAGAAAAAAAGGGAAAATAAATCATTATAGTACAATTTCATCCAACCTGTTTTAGTATCCCGAAATAATTTCCATGAGAGAGGGTTCACCTAGGTTTCTAGTTCGTCAGTCATAATATCATCATGCCTAAATTACAATTTATCCCAATATTAGATGTACTCCTCTTCACTAATCGACCCCTTGTTGAATCCCCTTATAAAAATCAGGTCCAATATATCAATCTAGTTTCTATTATCATCATTGATAGTCAACCATAGTGCCTTTCCCATCATTATTTCATCCTACACATCAAAAACATTAATTGTAATAACAGTTTCAAAAATTACCTCTTCTAGATCCATAAGTAACTCCAATGGTTGTTGAAGAAAAACATCGAAGTCCTACTGCTGGAAATTGGACTTATTGCTAGATATCTTATTGGCCTTCTATTTCATTGTAGATCAGGTATCCATTGGAAGTGGTAAATATGTGTAATCCTTCCCCTCTTTATGGTTTCCCCTCATTCCATTACATATCATCAGGCTTGGATACCAACTCCCCTTAATCTCGTCCTCTGAATCACTTGGAAAGTGGAAAGAAGTTGCATCATTGGACCCTTTATCAGGTTACTCATACCCATCCTTGGATATTTTAATTAAGACATTTTTCAAAAATATTAACTGGGTCATCATTAGCCATATGATCAAACTGGTTTCCCAACACAAGACTTGTCACCTCTCTAGGACATGTCTGTATCAAGTCCCCATCCCTTACAAGTTGTTTCATATAATTGAAACCCATCGGAATACACACTTTAGGATCTCTATGATTATCTTCCTGACCACTTACACTTCTACCCTTCAATAACCGCACCACCTCAGCATAAGAACAACTCAAGGAAGTCTTGGTACCTCCCTCCTCTATCATTTTTGGTTCCACATTAACACAAGAAGTTATCTCCACATTCATACTCATCTGAATCAGTAGGGTATGCATAGTTTGATTAGGATCACCCAGCTCCTTTCTCAATCGACTGAAGATATCTTCCACTATAGGTTTACCATTACATAAACCATCTTTCACATCCTTAGTCAAATTTGAGGAAAAATTGACACATGTTATCCCCTGATCAGAAGGACCAACCATCGTGATTTTCTTAGGATTTATACGAGCACCATTACTCTATTACTTTTGATTGTCATGTTTTATAGACACACACCTATAGTTTTCTATTGAGTGACCCAGATTCATTCAAGTAGTGTAAAATATGTACCACGTTTCATGGACGATTGGCTTTTTACATCGGAACTCTCCACTTACGATAATCAAAACAAAATATGATGCCACCCATGAAACATTCACCTATATACACACTCTAGGTTTAAAAGGGTGACATACAAAAAAAATTTTGGCTATCAAAATAGAGGTACCTATTGACATGATTCCAAATAATTCTAACAATTTATGGATTTCGAAATGGTAAAGGAAGATTAGGAAAACAAACCCAAATCTCCACTGAGGGGGAGTCTCAATTCATCTGAAATTCATAAAATGATCTATAAAGATAGTAACATGAGCTATCGTAGTTTCAGGGAGCACTAGACTATGCCTTAATATGGTATTCTTCAAAATAAAATCAAATTATAATGTTCCTAATGTCCAGAAACCCTATGGTTTCTGCCTCCTACATGTCCCATGAGGTGAACCCAAACCTATTAAACAGATCGACTGAGGTTATTCCCTATAAAAATCGAGTAATTAACATTGGGATATAAAGGGAAAAATCTCTGTTAAACTCTAGGATTGAGATTAGTATATTAGGTCTTCCATCATGCAGATCTGGAACATTATGTCACATGGATCGTTGATGGAACAATGGAAGAAGATACAGATTAAAGAATGGGGAGAAAAGAATATTTTTATCCTATGAATAACGATGTATGTCCCTCTAATAGTGGTGGAGTATCTTGATGCGGGGCCACTGACGTCACAACATGAGAAATCCCATTGATTTCATGTATCTTGTAAGCTCTGATAAGACGTATTTATATGGTATGATCCTACTAGTTAAGGCCATTCTTTCATTACTATATATCTATTGAATTTATCATAAACCTTAACATAAACTAATCATAATATGCATTCTACAATTCTAATATAATCAAAATTAATAATAAGGACTCATTCTTAAACATAACTTATTCTAGTGTTTTTTAACAAGAATTAACATTTTAGGATCTTTTCAGTACAGAGTTTTAGAGATTTAGAATAGAATCATATAATGTAGACCCATACATTACAAGTGAGAACTTATAATTGAATTCCATTTCTTCACCAAAGTAAACCCTTTTTAAACAAAACATAACTTTTTTTGAGACACATATTCAATTATTTTATGAGGACATCTGATTTTCCCTTACCAATCATAAGACCTATGATTTTTTTTAACTGTGAATGAGAACAAAAATACATGTAAGGGAAATAAATAATGAAAACCATCAGAATAGTAAAACCAAAATTTTTTTCCCTAAAACATATATTAAACCTAAAATTAAGGATCACCATTTCAAAAATATCATTATCTTACCTTTTGAAAATAAAACATTTTCTATTAAAACTCATAAGAAAACATATAATATATATGTACTTAGCTTGGGAAAAATTTAATCTAAAATGGAATAAGAATGAAGTAGACTTCCATAAATGTAACTCCTACAAATGGAATATTTATGCAACCAACATCCTTACATCTCACATATAAAAATGGAATATCCATACGTCTGAATTCTATACCCAATGCATTTAAGGTTATAACGTAACCACACATACTTGGTTTATCCCATAAATCAATTAAATTTCCATGTATAGTTATATAATCAAAAAAATAAAATGATCTAATTTTTTATATGGAACTCTTAAAATCATTCTAACAATCATAAGAAAACATCTCATGTTTCCGAAATAACTAATCTAATATCAAAAGCCAATATAAAAAACTTATAAAAGTTATTTTTGAATCAAAGTGTCCCATAACACATTAAATTTTTTAAAAAAAAAATGAAAATTAATAATTTTAGAAATATATTTACCTATAAAGAAATTCTTAATTACCATATAAAAAACATTTACATGATAAATAATGTTTTATATGAATAAATAATTAAAACATTTTAAATGATGTCTAAGTTAAAGAATCCATAACTGTGTGTTTGATTCATCCGGAATTTATTTTTCATCCCATATAATAAACTTATATTAGTAATTTAATTTCATGAGAAACATTTAAATTTTATTATCCCTTTTTAATCATATATGATCATGTTATAAAAATTACTTAATTATTTATGTTTACATTATAGGTTTTGAGAATATTCAGTACATAAGTCCAAAATGACTTCAGTAAGTCAAATACGGTCGTGGATATAATTAGTCTACTATCCCCCAAATAATATTTAGGACATAATTTAAAATTTTGAAAATTTATAATATTTTAAAATAAGAAAATTTATTTATGGCTAGGAAAAAATAACAACGTCATAATCCTAGAAATAGTAAGTCAAACATACGCATGAGTAATGTTTCTATTTTTCAATGATTATTATGGAAAGAGGTTATATATTATTTTATATTTATAGAATAATAATAATATAATATATTTCATATTAATAATTTAAATATACTTATATATATTATCGATGTAATGTGGATATGAAAAATTAATCGCATCCCTCTTTGGAGGTCATAGTTCACATGTACACCAGAAAGATGATATCATTTTATTGTGCATGAAACAAAAGAACATAATTGATATATTATTTCATAATAATGATAAAAATATAGTATATATCATATATATAAATTAATTATATCAATATAACTATTATTTATATATTTTAATGGAAAATAAATTATATCAGTTCTTGGAGGTGAGAATTCACACAAATGCACAAATTATTAATTGATTTAACATTTGCATGAATTAGAGATTTATTTAGGGGTTTATATTAAAATAATTACATATAAGTATAGATATGATAATTTAGTTATTATATCATCAGTTTTAGTGAATATTTTATCTATGTGTATGAATAAATAAAATAGAAACAGTTAAATAAAAACAATACCTCTTTCTCAGATGATGACCATTAATTAACACCTTAACACCTATATGGAGGCTATTATGACTAAAATAAGGCCTCAAGAATGTGAGTGGATATTATGAATGGATATAGTTATATATTGGATGATCAAATCTGGTTGTTAGGTGTGAAAAAAGAGAATATGGGGGCCATTTTAGAGGAGATGGGAGGGGCACTCTTCGAAAGTTTCAAAATATTAAATTAATATAAATTAATTTTTTACTCAAAATGTATCCGATGTGATTTATTTAAAATATTTTATGATTTTTGGTTGAATAATTTCATTAAATGGAAGTTAGATATGTTTTGACAATTTTTTAATCATTTTCTTTTTTGTTTAAAACCTCATTTTACCAATTTACCTTTAACCGTGTTATCTTGTAATTTACACTTTAAAGGTTAATATAGTTATAATATCATTCCAAATGACCCATGAATGATTCATTTATAATATTTTATGAAATATCCCAATTATTATTCAAATGGATATTCTTTTTAATTTTATATCATTTTACAAAATATTATTTATTTTAAAATATCATTAATGTTAATTTTGACACTAAACATGTCATAACCCACCTCCTCGCGCCACAAACCTTGTCATCTGACCCCATGGGTCTCTTGTAATACCATGGTTTCCATCCCAGCACACCATAGTCTATTACTCACTTGGGTCGCTTATCAGACTAATGACTACACCCACATACCAACACCTGTTTTTTCAGGGTGTTTTGTCCTCACTCACACACACATTGGGAAACCTCCCAGAAGGTCACCCATCATGATTACTACTCCAGACCAAACATTCTTAACTGTGGAGTTCCAATCAGGTAGGCTCTTTAAAAGAAATATGCACCTTGTTGACATTTGTATTAACATATAGCCTTTTTAAGTGTCACTTTTCTATGGGTGTTACATTATCCACCCCTTAAAGCACAATTCCCTAGTTGTGGACCCCATGCCTCAAACCCAAGGAGTTCCTAAGAACTTCCGACTGGGTATTGGATCTAATAGAATTTTTCACGACCCGCCTCCTCGGGCCATAAACCTTGTCATCTGACCCCATGGGTCACCTATAATACCTTGGTTGCCTTCCCAGCACACCATAGGATATTACTCACTATGGTCACTTATCAGACTAATGGCTATCCCCATATCCCAACACATGTTCTTTCAGTGTGTTTTGTTCTCGCTCACACACACACTGGGAAACTTCCAAGAAGGTCACCCATCCTGATTAATACTCCAGGACAATCATTATTAACTGTGTAGTTCTAATCAGGTAGGCTCCTGAAAATAATGGTTCACCTTGTTGACATGGGTAGTAACATTTAGCCCTTTTAAGTCTCACTTTTCCAGGGGTGTTACATTATCCACCCATTTAAAGCACAACGCCCTCGTTGTGGACCCCAACCCTCAAACCCAGGCAGTGACTAAGCACTTCCGATTGGTTATTGGCTCTCATACCATTTGCCAGAAGGTCACCCATCCTCACTACTACTCCAGGCAAAGCATTCTTAACTGTAGAGTTCTAATTAGGTAGGCTCCTGAAAAGAAAGGTGCACCTTATTGACATGGGTAGTAACATTTTTCCTTATTAAGTCTCACTTTTCTAGGGATATTACATTATCTACCCCTTTAAATCCCAACACCCTCGTTGTGGACCCCAAGCCTCAAACCAAGGTAGTTCCTACGCACTTCCGGCTGATTATTGGCTCTGATACCATTTGTCACGACCCACCACATTGGGCCATGGACCTTGTCTTCTGACCCCATGGTTCTCCTATAATACCATGGTTTCCATCGCATCACACAATAGGCTATTACTCACTAGGGTCTCTTATCAGACTAATGAATGTCCCCACTAGCCAACACAAGTTATTTCAGTGTGTTTTTTCCTCACTCACACACACCCTAGGAAACATCCAAGAAGGTCACCCATTCTGATTTCTACTCCAGGTCAACAATTCTTAACTGTGGAGTCCTTATCAGGTAGTCTCCCGAAAATAAAGTTGAACCTTTTTGACATGGGTAGTAACATCTAGCCTTTTTAAGTCTTATATTTCTAGGGGTGTTACATTATCCACCCCTTAAATGCACAACTCCATCATTGTAGACCCCAAGCATCAAACCCAGGTAGTGCCTAAGCACTTCTGGATGGGTATTGGCTATGATACCATTTTTCACGACCCACCTCCTCGGGCCATGAACCTTTTCATATGACCCCATGGGTCTCATGTAATAAATTTTTTCCTTCCCAACACACCATAGGCTATTACTCACTAGTGTCTCTTATCATACTAATGATTGTCCCCACATGCCAACACATGTTCTTTCAGTGTGTTTTTTCCACACTCACACACACCCTGGGAAACTTCCCAGAAGGTCACCCATCATGATTACTACTCCAGGACAATCATTATTAACTGTGGAGTTCCAATCAGGTAGGCTCCTGAAAAAAAGGTTCACCTTGTTGGCATGGGTAGTAACATTTAGCCTTTTTAAGTATCACTTTTCCACGGGCGTTACAAAACAATATTTAACTTTTTAAAATAGCAAAAAATAGGACATATTCAAAACAATTTCTAGAAACATGTCCATAACATGAATCAAATTCATTAATGACATTAATTATAACTAATTATATTTATTTTAAAATTTTGTTATCATTTATTTTATTTTTCAATTAGTGATGAAATTATAGCATCATCAACATGTAACCATTTAAATTAAATATTTAATTAATGAAAATTATAAATAAATTACCAGGATGTAGGTAAATATTTTATATTTTTAGAAAAGAATCATATTTTAAAATATCAGTTATATAACCCAATATTAAATATATTTTACTTTTTGAAAACAACTTTGTGAAAAAAATTTATATTCTTTGAATAATAAATATCAATGGATTAAAAAAATGTGGATTTATGATTTTAAAAAAATAAAAAATATAATTCCACAGAATATATTATTTAGAAGAAAGAGGTGTTTAAATTTAAAATAAAATATTTTATTTCACTATTCATGAAAACATGAAACATATTAGAAAAATTTGAATAATTAAACTAAATAAATTTGGATACTAATATTTAAAATAATAATAATATTTTTTAAAATTTAATTTATTAAATTTTCAATAACAAGATATATATTAATCATGCCATTAAATTCTATAAATATGCATTTTTTAAAGAATGCAACTTTTCTCCTTAAAATTAAATTTTTTATTATATCAAATCATGAAAACAAATAAGATGAATGTAAAACATTGAATTAAATATTATATATATATATATATTTAATATTATCCTATATGGGTGTTTTATTAACTTATTGGAATAAAACACACTTATTCACATTTAAATATTTTTTTTAGAAAAAACATTTCCATTCTTTTTAAAAAATAATTTATAATAATTTATAATTAATTTTTCACCAAATAATTCTTATATATTCATGTGTAATCCGTATTTTCATAATTTAGTTAATACTAATCATTCCAACTATTCTAACTACTATGTTTTAACGGTAACATTTAAATATTATTTAGTTCATTATTTAATTTCAATGTGGAATATCCAGTGTGCTATTGAACATAGTGTTTTCTTTTATAAACTCGGTATGTTTCATTCTACCCACCCCATTAGTAAATTTCATCCTCATAATATGAAATTGGGATAAAAACTAGGGGATTATATTTTCAAAAAATCATTGTTGAAATACAAAATCAGAAAAATGATTGATAACACAAATAGATTAAAAAAAGATAGGTATGAAGGTTACATGGGATGAAACATTCTTGGTTTCCAAGTAGAAAAACATAGATGTGGAATATAAAATATACCATGAAGTTTTTAGGGTGAGTGATATAGAACAAGGTAATGATAATTTTAAAACTTATAGAACCATAAATCAATTATGGGTAAATGGTCCTTGATATCTCAGTAAGAAAAGTAAATAGATAAATTTTTTATTGTAAGATCATTTTCATAGAGTGGAGGAATTATTTTACTAAATGGAATAAGAAAAAATGGAAATATATGTACATTACAGTTAATATCATCAAATAATCAATTCATTTAAAAAACTCATATTTTTCTCCAAATGATGAGTATTTAAGATGAAATTTTCACACAAGGCGTACCAGAATCAATTTCTAGAGAATCATATAATCATTAAAAGATTAACTATCTGTTCTCCTAATCTTTTATCATTAAGAAAACCAAAATGGATAAGGTATGAAAAGATATTTCCCCAAAAATTATAAATCATTATATGAAGAAAATACACATTAATATACAAAATTTAATAGTAATACACATTATTCAACTTAGACCATTGATAAAATAACATTACATAAAATTACACAAAATAATCCAATATATGATTCAATCCCAAAATTCATGAGGATCTGATAAAATAGTCTCCCAAAATTAATATTTTACATTTATACCTAAATAACATCAATCAATTTTAATGTATCATTTAAAAAGGTTGATTTCTTAAATCACATAATCTCAAAGATATACTAATTTTTTCCATAAAAACTGGAATCAACATATGTCCAAAACAAAATCATAGAATCCTTGAAATATAATTTGAAAATTACCTCTCAAATAAAATAAAATAGTATTCTGTTCTCCCTGACCAGAAGGGATCCAAAATAGTAAATGTGACAGGAAATAACATTAATGAATTAATCCATAATTCATTTTCCAATAATATGGTAATATATTATAAAATGATATATTCCCAAAATCACAATATTATTCATCCATAAAATAATTTAACAGAAATGAAAAATCCATAACAACCAGCGACTTCATGAACACCAGTGCTAGGTTTTGTAACCTTATTTCCCTTCGGTTGGGGGTTCGATTCTCGCAATATTGTTAGATGTGACAAAATGTCACTAATCCATGGGTTATCATTTTTCTAAAAACATAAAATTATTATAAAATTAATAAAATATGTTATTTTTTTTTTAAAATAACCACAAAAAGGTTTTTCGTCAAATTTTATCTCTTACCCTTCATTTCTCATTACTGAAAGTAATAACCCATAATTACCTAAAAAATAAATGACTCAAAAAATATTGTAATTCAATATAAAATTTCTTAAATTAAATCCCCAAAAGGGTTTTATGTCTCACTAAGCATATGAAAACCAAAAAATTATAAACCCATTGTGGTATCCCTAACTCTTAATATTACCTCACTTCAGGACATCATAATCTCTAAATTTTTCAAAAACCATATCTCAATACCAATTGTATGGATCTAGAATTAAACATAACATATTTTATTGTTTTTGAATAACAATTCAAATTATAGGATATTTTCAGTTTAGAGTTTTATAAAATTGGGAAAATCTATTAAAAAGTACACATGTACATTAAAAGTAGACACTTATACACAATATCCGATTTTTCATGAAAATAAACCATTTTAAAATAATACATGTATTCTTTTTTAGAAACATATTAAATTCTTTCATCATGACATATTCTTTGGCATTACCAATATTAAGAATAATAGAAAACATTTTAAACATTAGAATGAGAACAAAAATATTTCTACGGAGATATAAAGAGAAAAATCATTAGTCAAGTGAAATTCCCTAAAACATTTCCTTCCAAACATAAATTTTTTACCATAAATAAAGGACTACCATTTCAAAATATTTTTATCTTACATTTTGAAAATAAAGAATTTTCCAGGAAAAATAATAAGAAAACATATAATATAAAAGTGGGTTACATGGGAAATAATAAAACTAAAATGGAATAACCATGCGTTCGACTTCCATACATGTCACTATTAAAATGGAATATCCATAAAACCAAATTATATACATGTAACTTTTATAAATGGAATATACAAACATCTGATGTCGGTACCCAATGCATTAAAGGATGTAACATAACAACACATCCTTAATTTCCACATAACTACCCATAAAATTCCCTTGATCCATTCTATAATCATAACACCTAAAATGATAAAATTTTCAACATGCCACTATTAAATATTAATTAACACTCTTAATAAAACATCTCATGTTATTACAATAACCAATCCATTATAAATACCCAATTTCAAATAATTATAATTTTTGAATCAAATTGACCAATACAAAATTGAAACCTTCGAATGAAATTTTAAAATTAAAATTTTAATAAAATCATGAACATTTATATAAATTCATAATTTTTTTTATAACATGGATCTAAAGGCCATATTTAAGGAGAATAAATACTTAAAATATTTAAAATATGGTTTTAATTAATGAGTCACCTACCATGAAAATAATTCATAATGAATTTCATTTTTATTCATGAATAATAAACTTATTATATAATTTAAATTCTTCAAAACCATTTTAAGACTATCATTACTTTTATATGACTTATTATCATTTTTATCATATTACTTAATTATTTAAGTTATCATCAGATGTTTTGATGATATTTAGAACAACAATCCAAATAACTTTTGTAATTCAAATACAGTCAAAGAGGACATTTGTAAATAAAATCCAGAATAATATTCCTTAAATAATAATAAATTTTTTTACATAAATTATACATTTAAATAAAACTATTATTTTATGATTATGAAATAGGAACAACATTATAATCAGGGAGATGTATGTACCCATGAGTGACGTTTCCATTTTTAAATTATCATTATGTAAAAAAAGTTGGTATAAATATATATTTTCAGAATGATAATAAAATCATTAATATCATATTAAGTATTTAAATATACTTATATTAATCTATATCATCCATGTCATGTGGTGATGGAAAATGTATCACACCGCTTCGTGGATGTGATAGTTCACACACACCCAAATGACGATATCATTTCCATGTGCATGGAATATATGAACACTAATAGGAGTGGGTCAGATGGGTACATCCCCAAGTGGGAGAACCTAAGGGTTTTACATTTTGAGTTGATCAAAATGCCTAATAAAGCTGGATTCAAGAATACTGTGGTCCCTCTTAAGGGGATGATAGGGTTTACAATTATCCGAGATTAAATCTTGGGGATGTTTCTTACTTACCTTTTCTAAGAGACATGGATAAAAACATGCAAAGTTCAAATGGGTGATGGTTCGGGGTGTACACAGAAGATAATGACATGGAGATATGTTGGGGATTATGCAAGGATATTAGACCAACGAAGGGGGGACACTTTTGGCTGGATAATTATGGAATCTGTGGGTATTATACATGGTCAGCTGCCTGACGGAATTTCTATATCTCATTAGGAAGTGGAATCATGGATAAGAATCAGGATTGTTGATGTATGGTTGAATGATGTGGGTGGAGAATGAGATGGAACCATCATGAAGATGATGGTAGTATTGGGCTTGAACCCCTAAGAGGCTTCCTATGTATCTTCATTGATGAAAATCTATGTACACATAGTTCTGTGACGCCAAGAGACACTTTAGGATGTGGCCTATGAGAATGGATGCATGGATGAGTCCATATAAAAATAGAACCTCTTTGTTGGGGCATGATCTACCCGAAACACAAAGGCACATGGGAGCAAACGGGATGGGACATGAGTGATTGGCTTGAACCTAAGGAAGGATTCCAAAGTATCCATGTGTTAGAGAATCAAAGTCCATTTAGTTCATGATGCTTTATAGGATTATGGTGTGTGTGGAAGAATGTGACCCAACAAAATGTTGGATCGTACACATGATTAGTAGTTCGATAATAGTTTTGATTCCACTAGGACAGACCAATGATGTGGGTCCAGAAAAGGGGACACCGATTTTACCAGTGTTTGGGGTTAAACCTCAAAAAGGCTTCCAACATACCCCACCTTGGAGACAAAGATCAAACCCCACATAGTTCTGGATGATGCATATTTTCGGGGTGTTCAAAGAGGACATCAACTTGAAAATGGTGCTTGGATTAAGCGGGGTTAGAAGCTCGAGATTGATCTAACGCCTGGGGGAGAACTAGAGAATTGGATTACAATAAAGGGGAATACAACAACATACTATAGACTTGTATTGAACCTCAAAGAGGTTTTATATGTTCCTTATCCTGGGATACAGACATCAAAACCCACATAGTTCATGTAAAAATAGTTTAGCATCATGATGGACGAAAGGGACATACATTTTAACGTCATATGGAACACATGTGAACCAACATGAAGTGCTAGGGATTGTTGGTTGATGTGATTGAACCTCAGGGAGACTTCCTAGGTACCATGATTTGGAATTTCAAGGATCAATGTCTACGTAGTTCGAAAGGGGATTGTGTCCTACACACAAAGGTATAACATGAAGGATTCCATGGATTCTGCTTACTCTAATCCCACATGTGTCTTGATCAGGGTGAGAAAAAATAGACATAAGAGACAAGATGATCAATCGTGAATGGTGCGGCTATGAGAAATATAGTGGGGCTTACGTGTGGTTAGTATCCAAGGGATATGGGTTTTGGTACATACTCTAGGATGGAGGCCCGATGGAGATAAATCCCAAATGGAGAGGGATGGGGTATCAATGGCCTATGTCCCCCTATGTCCTCTAACTTTGTCTAATAAAAGAAGATAGGAAGAGTAAGTATGCTACCTCCTATAATAATGGCTATCTGCTTTCACCATGATAGTTACCCTTCACCATGGATAGACGCCACTCCATCAAAAAAGGATCTCATTCCTTGTGAGGAAGATCTCACTCCCATGGATACCATTGTGCATGGAGAATTTATGAGACAAGACACCACATGTATATTTCATGGGGCATGGATACAGATAAATGTCATATGCTAAGGATGATGGTCTTAGGGATTTTAACATCCTACAACTTGTACGATGAGGATTCATTCCACACCCCTAGGACTTATAGAACTAATAATCACCCACCCTTGTGTATGGGAATGCATCAGCAATTCCATGGTGAGGTTGTGTTATGGAGTGATCCATTGAGGGGCCAACAATATCTTGGCTATGTGAATAAACAATATCCATTAGCATTCCTATGAGAAGAAGAATGAGGCTACGCAACTCAATATTAAGCACCGACCAAGAAACCTTTAAATGAATTCTTACAAACCTGAAGGGATTGTACGGTAGAAGGGATTACAAAGAAATAGAGTATAAAAGAAGAGTAATAGTGATGATTTTGTGAATCAAAGGGTGGAGGGACACTGCGAAGTTGTTTTCCTTGCAATGTGGAGTGATCTAGCCCAGGAATGAGGTATACATGAAAACAACGAGTGCTTCACAATGTTCATGTGATTTCACAGAGTAGGAAATCATAGAGCAAGGGTGCCTTGCATAGCGTGACTTTGTGAAGTAATGTACTTCGTGAAGCATTGTGGCTCGACCATGGAATAGGGTTCCCATGTGCATGAAAGTTAATTCAAGAAGCATGAGTTCCAGGCAATGAACTGAGTCCCCTTAGGGATATCCTTTATTTTTGATGATGCATAGGCTACATGTAGGGCATTACTGCTTGAAGAGTGGTTGTATGTGATCTGAGGGATAGGTATTTCAAAATGATCATGTACCTTTAAGAGCTCATTTTTTTCAACATTTCCTAGAGATGAAGGTGCTTCACAATTTGGGAACTGATAAGGTAAAGGGTTGGGGTAACCACCATTTGGGTCAAAGGGATGCCCTATATTTATAGGCAAGAGGTGGTGCAATGCTCTTACAGCTTGATGTGAAGTCATGTAGCTATTTTCTATCAGAAGTGGATTGCATCACTTTTTCGTAACCACAGAGTTGACTATAATCCCCTCCTCATCACATAGGCCCCCGTAATTCCCTACTCCATAATTGCATAGGATTATGTTAATTTACACGGGATCAACAAGGCGATCTGGTTCCCACTACACGGCGAAGCTTCACATTAATTGCATTGTAACCATATAGTCGACTATCTCATTAAATCTAGGACGGTCGGAGAGAGGGGCCTTGGATTTTCACCGGCCACAGTGCTGAGGGGATCCGCGAAGGAGCATCTCAATGTAGACCCTTTGGAATTGGTATTCTCTTTGAATCCTTTATCTATGCTCAAATATTTTGACACAAACAAATTCCCCCCAAAAGGCATGGATATGCGGAGAAAACGAAAGTCGATGTATGAGGGTAAATTGCCAAAACATTTACACTATTCAAAACTAAATATCACAAAGATGGGTCATGATGCGGGGAGCCGATGCACGAGTTGAGAACACTGGAAAGCTCGCAGCTACCGGGCGCACTACAAACCTCAAATTTATTTGCATATAAATTGGGGAAGGAAACCCTTATTTTTTCCATAATCATCTTCACGTTTTTTCTATGATTATGCTCAGGATTCAGGATGCTTTGCACGCTCTATGGATGTCCATTTCAATTTGGGTCCTTTCAGCTCTATGGTGTCAAACGAGTCTTCCGACTCTGTGATTGTACACTATGTGACTAGTGTCTCTGATTTCTATAGCAGGGCTCTCTGGCCTGTATCTTTGAAAAAGTTCTACGATTGAGTTCCATGACCAAACATCGTGATCCATGAAAAAAAAATTAAATAATGCTGAGGTAGAATGGCTCACCAGGAAGCGGCTCTAGGGATCCTTGTAGATGCTTCTGAGATGGCAGAGATATAAGATAACCTTTAGATTGGGGAATGCATTCAGAGTCATTTGGACCAGGAATCCTTGGTGGAGATGTTGTTGGACAACCAGAATAACTCCCCCCTATGGAAAATACAACCCCAATAGGAATTTGGTCTGAGTGATGATGTTCTCATCTCCAATGTGCGCAAGGAAGAGCCACCCTAATGGTTCAGAAGCACGTCGTGCCAACGCCAATGGGTCATGGTGGCTGATGGTCATACTTGTGGGGATAATACACCAAAAAATTTCCACTATTTTTATAATCATGTACAAACATCAGTGGGATGGTGTTTCAGCTAGAGGTATCTCCCCTACAGTACAACGCCATTCTATAGGCAGCCATTGGGAACCTGAGAAGGGATGGAATAATGAGTGGGACCTGCACCAGGGTGACAATTTCATAGATTATTAGGCATAGGACTAATGGGTCTATGCATCCTATGAGGTTTTTGGGGAAGATATGAGGAGAGTTCACCAGTATGAGGTGACATGGGCTTCCTAGATCAACATTTAACAGTTGAAACAACTAATGCCAAAGTTTTTGATCTGATGATTGTAGAGGACCAAAACATTCAATTTTCACCATGGGGTGGCCGGTATCAGCCTATGGGACCAAAAAAATCTCTGGAATTCTGATATTGGGGGAGATATATAATGAGTTCCTCCCCACCACTAATACCTTGGAGGACCCGGAGAAGATTCCACCGCAAGATAGGGTATTGATGAACCTATCTTCATGAGAGAACAAGCAATTGGTGATGGATGTCGACTTCATGTGGTCGTTTACTGGGTTCATGAATTCCCTTATAGATGGGAAGTTTCCTGTGAGGCCCCCCACATGCATGAAGGGGTTCAAGTTCAAAAAATAGTACTCCTATTGGCAATTCATGGAGGACAGGAAGTGGAATAAATGGGGATTCAGTATCAGCACCGAGCAGCAACTGGTGGTTATGTTGGATTCATTTATTTCAGTGCTCATTCTCTACTGGATTCTTCTAGTAAGGGACTCAAACATGGGAATGTCGAATACCGCTTCTATCAAGGTTTCCGTCGTGGCGATGGGGGAGTGAGTGAATATAGGGATCCTAATGTTGGCTAAGTTATACAATGTGTTCTGTCATATCAGCGAGTGGAAGAAGTCGCATATGGTGTGCGGACCACTCCATCATCTATATGGGTGGATAGCGATGCATATGGGTGCCTACAAATACCTAAACGACATTTCCCCTCAATGGTCAAACTTTTGATTGGCTATTCTAAATGTGGTGGGGACTTTTCCAACCAATATGGTACACCACTAGTGTTGAACGGAGTCTAGATGGAAGAAAAGTTCAATATCTATCCATTCCCATTTCCAATGGGTGTGTTTACTCATAAAATACATGGAATTATGGAACATAGGTCCTACCTCCTAGCCTTCCAGGATGGCGTCCTTGTTGCATGGGTTGATCATGAGCCTCCCTATTAGTTGTACTCCTCACACCACTTCACGAGGCAGTTCAGGATCATGAAAAGGATGAACCCACATCTCTATAGGGGAGTAATCCATGAAGACCATTTGTGTGTGTTGAGGCAGATGAGACTCATATTCAAATGGGAGGATGGGAAAATGTGGAATGAGATTTTTCCACCACAACTGTCAATGGGATGGTGAAGAAGTACGCCAAGAGTTTTGAGGGTACCTACCAGGAGTAGATTATGAAGCGGTGGACCATCTTTTCTAGTGACGGGGTCCCCATTAATATCTAGGTTAGGATTGGAAGGAGGAAATGTCATCCCATTGTGGTAGGGAAATAGTAGCAGTGAGGATTGGACCGAGCGGGAGGAAGGTGGAAGTGGTGGACCCTGCGGTCCTTGAGAAGGAAATTCATCCAAAACAAAGGCTTCATAGGGTGTTCCATAGGATACTCAGACAGGATTTGGGGAAGAGGCTATTTCATATAGTCATTCCTAAGGATTTTTTCCTCCAAGAGTCTTGGGAAAACTATGGTGTCAATAGAAAATTACTCATCCTTTCCAATATGTGGCATAATCAGGACCATCTCATGATATATGTGGTGGGGATTGGTCACGCCATGGATGGCTTGGCACTA